>JAYDYQ010001086.1:8750000-10000000 GCA_034814905.1 Penstemon davidsonii | reverse complement strand
GATTTATAAAACAAGGACAGTGATCCTTGACATCAGCTCCTTCACTTATTCTCAAGTTTTAAAGATAACTCCTTAGTGGTCTCGAATCAAACGATTCGAAACTGCTCCTCAAAACAAGCTTTTGAGGTGGAGATTTGTTTTAGAAGCTTCAGACATACTCCTATGTCGCTTCTTTAGCTCGTTCAATCTTGATGCTTATTTGAGGAAACGATCGTTAAAGATTCCCATACTCTATTGGTGATTCGTTCCACTTTTGAGACACATCCTTATATGAGGAAACGATCATTAATGTTCCCATACTCTACGGGGTGATTCGTTCCTCCTTTTAGACTCATCTCGGAAGTGCATCAGGCATAGGCTAGTTATTAAGAACATGATTCCGACTTTCGGAATTGAGGACAAATCTCAAGTTTCTTCGCCAATCGATATTTTGATCTAGTTATTTTATAAGTCGAGGATAAATAGTAAAATGGATAATTATAGATATCTCAATATCTATTTTAAAGAGAAGACAAACATATAGAGGACTAGTTAATGAATAATACTTATAATCTGCTAGTCCCTATTGATGGAAGGCTTGGATTTATATAAATACTTCATTTTATTTTAACCCAATATGACTTAATATTTAATTCAAGAGGTGATTTGCTGGTTTGAAAATGTAAGGCAAACTCTCTTGAGATCTCACCGCTTCAATTATGAATTATCTTATTTACGTTCTAATATTCTAGCGCGCATCACCATACAAGCCAAATAATAGAACCAATAAATAAATAAGACATAAATAAATAAACCTAGCATGCATTTCTAACACAATATGTTTTCGATCGGGAGCCACCTATGTTTGGGCCATCATTGAGCCAATAATGTTGGCCCAATTGGTCTATCTAATGGGTTCTTAATGGGCCTAGGCTATTACATTAATAACCAAGCATACTTGGCCTTCATTCTCCATTGGGCTTCCTTCTTGCATGTAATGGGGCTCCATCCTAAACTATTTAATGTAAAGCCCTAATCTATTACATTGGCACAAAAAGGCCCAAATAAAGGCTCGCAGGCCCAACAAAAATCCAAAGCAAAATAAACCAATCACATCTACCATAGGGTCAAGGCTCGGCACGATCGAAAACCACGTAAACAGTTCACGTTGAGCAAAGAAACAAGCAAACTCATTTACTAGTTTCCTATCTTACTTCAATTATTTTAAACGCCTTTAAAATATTTCTCTAGATTCTTACTTTAGTCTCTACTAAATATAGACAATCAATATTCGGATAAACAAAACCATTTTATGCACAAAAACAGAATAAAAAAATTCAACTCTTGAAAATTGCAATTCGGCCCTCCAACTTTTGGAAATTACGATTCGACCCCTGAAGTTTTGGAAATTACAAATTAATCCCAAATTTAAAACTGGGCAGAGGACCGAAAATAAAAATTTTTAATTCCAGAAAAATTTTGAATTTGCAATTCATCCCCTGCAGTTTTCAGTATTTACAAAACAGCCCCAAAACTTTCGTTAATTGCAAAACAACCCAAATTTGAAAATTTCCAGAAACTTCCATTCTGTCCATAAAGTACACAATTCGTAAAATCTCAATTTCAGTCCAGTTTTTTGAAAAATCGCTAATCGCAAATCAACCCTTTAATTTTCGTAAAATACAAAATTGGCCCAAAACGTTTTTATGCAATTTTACCCAAAATCAGATCTACCCATAACAAGAAAGAATCAACAACACGAATATAACATGCAATACAATAAAGCAATCAAATTATATTCAGACCTTTTCGTATGATAGTAATGAATTAGGCTCTGATACCACTGTTGGGTTATTGATAACGTCAGAACGTCAAAAGCAGCGGAATTTAAATTTTTTAAATAATCCAAGCAGAATCTTTATTCATCTAGTCATACGAAAAGGATTTTTAAACAAATCAAAACATCCATAGGGTGTTTAGCGATTTTACCTCACCACGGGAACGTTGGTGGTTTTTCTCCGGTCTTCTTTCAGATCTGCAGGACTTTTGGTTCGGAGAAGCACCCCATGTGTTGTGCCTCTAGCGATATCCACACCAACTGGATTGAAGCAACTCCTTTTGAATCCACAGGCTCAGAACTAGGATCCAAAGATTATCAAGCAAGGAAGAAAGAAGAAAAGACCAGTCTAGATCCGGAAGATGAGAAGGGAGCGGCAACTCCAGATGGAGAAGGGGGCGGCGGCCACTCCTCTTGGAAAGAGGGGGGCACGAAATTTTGTGTCTTGGGGCTTAGGTTTTTGAGGTCTTGAGCTCCATATATAGATAAGGAGTCTTGACCTAGATATGTTCTAATCCTACTAGGAAACTTATAGCCCATTTACTTATGGCCTCTATTTGTTTTCTAATGGACCTAGACCATCTATTATTTAATTAAACTCTTTTAATTCAGCCCATTTAATTAATTAATCCTTCTCTATTAATTAATTAGACTACTTCTAATCAATATTTTCTCCTTTAAGAATTAACACTTTAATTCTCCAATTTTGATTTAACTCTTTAAATCAAACTTTCCTTATATGATTTGTTGCAGTCCAATTATTTTGTGTGTGACCCTCTAGGTTCACCATCAATTGACCGCGGGCCCACGACTTTCGTGATTTAATTTACGAGCTTATAATCGCTCCGATTAATTGAACACCTTCAATTAACCACTCAAGAATTAATGTACTTATTAATTCATGAGTACCCACACCTCATGGTCGATGTCTAGCCACAAGCCCATGAGGCCCAACTTCAGGTGAATTGATCTCAGTGAACCTCACCTCTTATAAGTACCATGTACATACGGTCCTTCTATCGACTTAATTTCCCGATCGAGACCTAGGGTGTGTGAATTGATCGGCACCTCTAATTATCTCGATAACTATACTTTGTAATTCCGGATAATGATTCCAGTGTGATTGCTAAATTTGGAAACCCCTTTCCAAATCCGTCACCAACTATGGCCATAGGTTTCTCGGAATCTATTATCTAAGAACGTATAGGAAATTCTCTCAACACACTACGTTGAGTCGGTAGATCCCTTATTGGTACTAACCACTCGCATACACAACTATACGCACCCAACTTAGGCACATTATGGTCAGGCTACGTGACCTGTACCTAGATGAAAGTACGTATACCTATGCACCGAATTCGCCCTAGCACCTCAAGTCTAAGGACTAAATCATACACTATTATAAGCCTTGAGAAACATCCCATCACCGATATGTGTCATGTGCTTCCACAATGGGTTTCTCTGTTCGGGTCGTTCGATGCGTTCGATCCCCTATCGAACCACCTACTCATATGCATTGGCATCAAATGCCTTGCTCATGAAATGCTACAAATTCACTCCAAGTGAATCATGCATATTTGTACAAGTCTTTGCGATTCCAGGGATACCCCGTCTCGTTCGGAATCTATGACTTGGAACATGTTTTAAGATCATGACCTTAGAGACTGTTTCATGATTGCACTCAATACCGAAGTGAATCGTCCCATAGTCTATTGTGATCTAAGGATTTCATCCAATCGCTTAAGTGATTCGCGAGAGATGAAGTTGGCCATTGTTTGATTTACATACTATAAACAAACGAGCGTATTAATTCATTTATACTAGAGAAAGTTTATGATGGTCCTAATACAAGATAAATATATTGGCTTGCAGGGCACTATCCTTTCAGCAATTCCAAAGACAGTCATGAGCAAAGATAAGCTCTGTGACGCCTGTCATAAGGGTAAACAAGTGAAGTCCACTTTCAACCAGAATTTTGGAGCTGTTACATATGGATTTGTTTGGCCCTATTGATCCTATCAGCAATGGTGGAAATAAATACCGCCTAGCTGTTGTGGATGATTATTCAAGATTTACTTAGGTGATTTTCATGAAGAAGAAAAATGAAACCAAGGAACATCTTACCAATCTGATGGAACTGATTCAGAATGAAAAGAGTCAAAGAATATTGAAGATCAGATCAGATAGAGGGACTGAATTTACAAACTCTACTGTTGAAGAGTATTGTAACTCCAGGGGAATCAACCATGAGTACTCTGCTGCCAGAACCCCTCAACAAAATGGAGTTGCTGAAAGGAGAAACAGAACTCTAAAGGAAGCTACCGGGACAATGATAGCTGAAGCAAAACTGCCCCAAAGATTCTGGGCAGAAGCCACAAATACAGCATTTTACACCCAGAACAGATGTATGATCAACAAAAGTCAAAACAAGACACCTTATGAGCTATGGAACAACAAAAAGCCTAATTTACATTATCTTAGGATTTTTGGTTGTAAATGTTATGTTTTGAATAATGGGAAAAATCACCTTACTGCTTTTGCAGAAAAGGCTGATGAAGCTGTCTTTGTAGGATACTTTACTGTTAGTAAAGCTTACAGAGTCTTTAACAAAAGAACTTTACTTGTAGAAGAATCTATTCATGTAGTATTTGATGAACCAAACCAATCTTCTGAAAAGAATCAAAGTGTCAATCCAGAGATATAGTCTGCTGACTTTTAGAAATTGAGTGTGGAAAGAAAAGAAGAATATGTACCCATCTTACTACCTGATCTAAACCAAGCCGGTAACTCAAGTGCTGTTCAAAATCAGCCTGCTGATTGTCTAACAGAGGAGTTGCAAACAGCTGACAGACCAGAGCCTGTTCAACAGACTACTACTGAAACTCCAACAGTAGTGTTGCAAGATCATTCAAGAGGACAACATCCAGATTTGCAACCTGATCTCAGATGGCTCAGAGATCACCCACCTGATTTAGTGGTTGGTGATCCATTGGATAGAGTGAGAACAAGAAGGTCAACTGCAAATGAAACAATGTTTGTAAGCCCAAGTTGATTGATGAAGCTCTTAGTGATTCTCACTGGATTGAAGCAATGCAAAAAGAGTTGAATCAATTTGAAAGGAATGAAGTCTGGTACTTAGTTCCCAGACCTACTCATCAAAGGGTAATTGGCACTAAGTGGGTATTCAGGAATAAAATGAATGAAGATGGTATTGTTACCAGAAATAAAGCAAGACTAGTTGCCAAAGGTTACTGCCAGGAAGAAGGCATTGATTTTGATGAGACATTCGCACCAGTTACAAGGCTTGAAGCAATCAGATTATTCTTAGCCTATGCTGCTCACAAGAACTTCACTGTCTATCAGACGGATGTGAAGTCTGCTTTTCTCAATGGATAATTGCAAGAAGAAGATTATGTTGAACAACCTCCTGGATTTGAAGCTTATCAACAAGGAGACAAGGTATATCGTCTGAAGAAAGCTCTCTATGGACTGAAACAGGCTCCAAGAGCATGGTATAATAATTTATCTGATTTTTTTTTTTAATTAAAGGATTTCGCAAAGGTAAAGTAGATAAGACTTTGTTCACTATTGAATGGGATAATCATATATTGTTAGTTCAAATATATATGTACGATATTATTTTCGGTTCAACTAACCAATAGATGTGTGAGAAGTTCTCTAAGCTGATGCAAAACAAGTTTGAAATGAGCATGATGGGAGAACTAAACTACTTTCTTGGATTACAAGTCAAACAGCTACCTGATGGTATTTTTATTAATCAAGCAAAGTACACAAAAGATCTGTTCAAGAAATTTGGTATGGAAACTAGCTCATCTGTTAGTGTTCCTATGTCTACTAGACTTCGTCTGGACAAGGATGAAGATGGTAAATCAGTTGACATCACCAAGTACAGAGGCATAATTGGGTCACTGTTATACTTAACAGCTAGCAGACCTGATATTATGTATTTTGTTGGGGTTTGTGCGAGATTTTAATCAAATCCTAAGGAATCTCATCTCTTAGCTGCTAAAAGGATATTAAGGTTTCTCAAAGGCACTCAAGAATTGGGATTATGGTTTCCAAGGGAATCAAGATTTGAACTTACTGGATATTCAGATTCTGACCTTGCTGGCTGCAAGATTGATAGGAAGAGTACTACAGGTACATGTCAATTTCTAGGCAGTCATCTGATCTCATGGATGAGTAAGAAACAGACTTCAGTATCCATATCTACTGCTGAAGCTGAATACATTGCTGCTGGAGCATGTTGTGCACAGATACTTTGGTTGAAGCATAAACTAGAAGATTATAATCTCAAGATCAGTGGAATCCCTATCTACTGTGACAATACAAGTGCAATCTCACTTACTCAGAATACTACTAGTCATTCCAGGACTAAGCATATCGAGATCAAACATCACTTCATCAGAGACCATGTTGAAAAAGGAAATTTTATTATTGAGTATGTTCATACAGATAATCAGATCGCTGACATTTTCACCAAACAATTGAGTAATGCAAGATTTTCTACTCTAAGAGTGGAACTGGGCTTGTTAAAATTGGATTCATAAGCTGAGGGGGAACCTATCAGAATACTGGGTTCAACAGCTGACTAATCTGATAGAAATAAGTGTTATACTTCAAGAAGACTGACTCTCAACAGACTAGTTGACTGATGAATTCTTGAATTCAGGGGGAACGTGTAAGACTAGCGGTACTCCTGTTTTAAAGATGAAATCTTCAATGACAGTTAGTTGAAGTTGTTTTAATCAGAAGATTTGTTCTTAATTCTTGAAGACTTGAAGATTATTTATCTTGCTGGATTGACAAACAGCAAAGGCAGATCACTAGATATTGGCTCTCACTAGTGATATATTGTATCAGACAAGTCATCTGCCAGATAAGTATTATTTTACTCATCTGTTTACTTATGTCAATTTATAAACAGGGTTGTATTAAAAACGTTTATTAGAAACACGCTTTTGTAAATAACAGACAAGTGGCGTTTCAACTTCCCGCCTTGTCTGACATATTTAATGAATTTTGAAATCCGCATATATCGCTCACACGATCTACTTTACAGTAATTGATCTAACGGTTGGCACAATTCACGAAAACCGACATCAAACCAACCCTTATAAATCCAGATCTGATCAACTGACTGATCTTTTACGCACCCTCAAAATTTCAAAAGCACAAGAGCTTTTTGCTTTCAATACAAACTGCAAATTTCTCTCGTCTTTCTCTTTAATCTTTTTCAGAAAATAAGTTCCACAGAAGCTAATGCTGGAGGTAGATTCCTGAACTACCAGACTTATCACACAACTGGCACTCAAATGATGAAAGAAATTCTGGAGAAATTCAAAGCCGCGACACTAGTTGATTTCATGGAAGTCCATGAAACCATGGTGTTTGTTGGTCCCAAGTGGTCAGATGAGGTCTAGAGGGGGGGGGGGGGGGGAATAGACCTCTTAAAAATTTATCTTTTAAAATTCTCTAACTTTTCTGTCAGCAGACTAAGCTGATCAGTAATCGTAAGTTGACTATGCTGATCTTGCACAAAGCTTTGAACATCAGAGTTTACCACTCTTCTGATTTCACTCAGCTGATTTTATCAAAATCAGAGTTTTAAAATAACTAACTTGCAGCGGATATTTCTAGTGTTTTTCACAAGTAGTTTTCTTAACTTAGAAAAAGTTTTATCCCCAGTTTTATAAACTCCTTTTTAAAACCTTTTCAATCAGTTAACTTTTTGTGTTAAAATATGCTCTTTAAAATATGCAGGAAATAATGCAAGTATAACACAAAGGATTTTTATAGTGGTTATATGGATAGAAATCCTTTAGTCCACTCTTCCAAGTCACTTAAATCTTGGGTTATACTATAGTCACACAGATTACAGTATACTCTGCTTGCGCCAAACAACAAATGAACTGGCCACAAGTTCTTTACAGGAAATCGAAGCCCTATACTACAAAGTTTTATCACTCACAAAGATGGATAACAACTTCTCACAACACGATTCAAACAAAATCACTCAGATTTATATGTATTCTTTGATTTCTCTCTATTCTGCTTCGTCAACAAATGACTCGGCTGATGAGTGTTCTGTTCTTGAGTTTGAGACTTAGAAGAATGCAGCTTCAGATTTTTTGCTCTCAAATGTGTTGTATATTCTTCTTCAACTCACGAACTGAACTATTTATACTTGAGATTTGAAAATCTGCCCGTTGAGAATCGACAGATGTCCAAATCATCAAGTACTGGTCCTTCTGCAGAAACGGCTACCTGCGACTGAGCACTGTACACTCTGTTTGATAGGATAGTGCCCAGCAAGCCAACTTATACGAGCTTGTAAAGGGACTACCTTAGAAAGCAATCTTATGATTCATAAGATAATACGCCCGTTTATTCATAGTACGTGAATTAAACAATGGCCATCTTCATCTCTCGCGAACTTATCTAAGCGATTGGATGAAAGCCTAAGATCACATTAGACTATGGGACGATTCACTTCAGTACTGAGTGCAATCATGAAACAGTCTCTAAGGTCGTGATCTTAAAACTGTTCCAAGTCATAGATTCCTATCGAGACGGGGTATCGAGGGAATCGCTAAGACTTGTAGGATTATGCATGATTCACATGAAGTGAATTTGTATAGTTTCATGAACAAGACATTTTGATGTCAGTGCATATGACTAGGTGGTTCGATAGGAGATCGAACGCATCGAACGACCCGAACAGAGAGACCCATCGTGGAAGTGCATTAAGCATATCGGTAATGGGAAGTCTCTCAAGACTTATAATAGTGTACGATTTAGTCCTCGGACTTGAGGTACTAGGGCGAATTCGGTACACGGGAATACGTACTTTGATTTAGGAGCCGATCACGTAGCCTGATTATTGTGCGACTACTTTGGGTACGTATGATCGTGTACGCGAATGGTTAGTACTAAGAAAGGATCTATCGACTCATCTTGATAAGATGAGAGAATTTCCTGTACGTTCTTAGATAGTAAATTCCGAGAAACCCACGGCCGTGGTCAGTGACGGATTTGGAAAGGGGTTTCCAAATTTAGCAGTCACACTGGAATTATTATCCTGAATTAGAAAGTACAGAATTGAGATAATTAGAGGTGCCGACCAATTCACACACCCTAGGTCTCAATCGGGAAATTAGTCGTTAGAAGGACCGTATGTACATGGTATTTATAAGAGGTGAAGGTTCACGAATATCAATTCACCCGAAGTTGGGCCTCATGGGCTTGTGGCTAGACATCGACCATGAGGTGTGGGTACTCCTGAATTAATAGGAAATTAATTCTGGAGTGGTCAATTAAAAGTGTTTAATTGATCGGAGCAATTAATTGCTTATTAATTGCTCACTAATTAAATCACGAGAGTCGTGGGCCTGCTGCCAATTGATGGTGAACCTAGAGGGTCACACACAATACAGTTGGACAGTGACAGTCTAAAAGGAAATGTTTGATTTAAAGAAGTTAAATCAATAAGTGAATTAAAGTGTTAATTCAAGTGAGAAGAATAATTAATTAGATGATCTAATTAATTAAACGTGAATTAAAGTGTTAATTCGAAATGGAGAGTTATTAATTAGAATGTCTAATTAAATAATCGATTAGAATGTCTAATTGATTAAACTATTAATTAAGGTGTTAATTAATTAGGAAGATTAATTAATTAATAGTGGATTAATTAATTAAACTTCATGGGCCGATTTTAACCATGGAAATGTTAATTGATTAATCTTGGATTAATCAATTAGACATAAGGGCCGATTTTAATCTAATGGAATATTAATTGAATTAATCTCGGATTAATTAATTAAGCTAGGGGGCGATTTTGCTAGGAAATAAAGTTGGAAGAGATATATTCTTGTAGAACAAGAAAGAAGAAGAAGATATGATATCTATATATATCTTCCTTATGTGATAAGGAAAGATATACTAAAGATATGATATATATCTTCCTTATGTGATAAGGAAAGATATATCAAAGATATGATATATCTCTATTAGAAGAAGGAGTCTTCTAATAAGAGATATATATATCATAATATCTCTAACCTTAAAAAAAAAAATGCACAATCAATGCAAAAGAGAAGAGCTGAAAATTGCTAGCCCTAGCCGCCCCTAACCCCTCGGCCGATCCAAGCCCTAGCCGCCCCTCTCCTTGTTTCTTCTCCATCTAGATCTAGATCTAGATTGAATTCCTCCATAGATAATTCCTTAATCCTAGTTCTGAGCCTGAGGATTACGTGAAGTCATTCAAATCCATCTGGTGTGGACTTTCTCTAGAGGCACAACACTTGGGGTGCTCTAGTGAACTTTTGAAGACCGGAGAAAAACCACCACCTTGCCTGTGGTGAGGTAATTTTCGAAATTACCAACTTATTTATGTTTTGAATTGTGATTCAAAATACCTGTTTTTCGTATGAGTTAGATAACTGAGATCCTGGGCTCATGGGTATTTCGTGTGTACTAAAATTTTTGAATATTCCGCACGTTGTTTTTGACAATAGTACCGCGCAAAACCCAACAGTGGTATCAGAGCCAAAAGTTATTGCGCTCATACGAAAAACGGATCTGAACACTTCAAATTTTATGCATGGATCTTGCTGAACACTTCAACAGTGGTATTTGTCGTGTTCTGTGCATGGATCTTGCTGATTATGATTAATTATGTGTTCGGGTAAATAGCATAATTCTTGTTTGGGCCAGATCTGCAATTTACGAAATTTACAGGACTAAAATTGCAAGATGCGATTTTTATAAAATCTGGACAGAATCTGAAATTTTATTTTTCTGCAAAATCTGGGCTGAAATTGAAATTCTGTTTTTCTGGAAATTGGGGCTGTTTGCAATTTCCGTAAATCATGGGGCTGTTTTGAATTTTCCGTAACTTCAGGGGGCTGTTTTGCGATTAATGAAAGTTTCTGGAATTAAAGTGTTAATTCCTGTTTTCTGGGCCGATTTGCATTCTCTGAAATTTTTGGGTTTAATTTGTTATTTCCGAAAGTTTTAGGGTCAAAACGTATTTTTCGAAAATTGAGGGACCAAACTGTAATTTTCAAAAGTTGAAATTTCCAGAACCTGATTTATGCTTAAAAGGTGTTTTATTATCCGAAGGATTAATTTTATCATAATTAGTAGTGACTAAAGTAAGAACCATGAGATATTTTAAAAGGAGTTTTAAAATAAAGATTGTGATTTATTTTAAAAGGAGTTTTAAAATGAAAGTTAAAAGATTATTTTAAAAGGAGTTTTAAAATTAGAATCTTGGGTTATTTTAAAAGGTAGTTTTAAAATAATATAAGAAATAAGAAAAATTTGTTTTGCTTGTTTCTTGCTCAACGTGAACTGTTTACGTGGTTTTCGATCGTGCCGAGCCTTGACCCTAGGGTAGATGTGATTGGTTTAATTTAATTGTCTTGGTTTTTATTGGGCCTGCGAGCCTTTAGTTTTTGGGCCACTTTGAGCCTTTGTAATAGATTAGGGCTTTATTTTAAATAGTTTAGGATGGAGGCCCATTACAAGCAAGGTGGAGGCCCAAGAAGGAATGAAGGCCATGTATGCATGGTTACTTTTGTAACTTGTTAGATCCTTTAAGAACCCAATTAGATTGACCAATTGGGCCAACATCATGGCTCGATGATGGCCCGCATAGGAGGCTGCCGATCGAAAACATACTGTGGTAGCATGCATGCTAGGTGTGAATGCTTTATATTATTTATTGATTTATTTTGGCTTGTATGTGATGCGCGCTAGAAATTAGATCACTAAATAAAAGATAAAGCATAATTGAATGCGGTGAGATCTCGAAGAGAGTTACCTCAAACTTTCTAAAACCGAAAATCCCCTCTTGAATAAAATATTAAGTCATATTGGGTTAACTATAAAAGGAAGTTTTATAAAATCCAAGCCTTCCATCAATAGGGACTAGCGTGAGTTGTCTACTTATCGATTAAGGTGATCCAGAGTCTGGCACCTGAGGCGAAGAAAGGGACAATACGCGAAATCTCTCGATTCTCGTTTTTAAATAAACTTGACAAGGGTGGGAATTGGTCGGGGCATGCGATCGACTGGGAGTCCCAGGGGTTGACATGTTCGGGCCCGTTGCTCATCACGATTGATGGGTTAGACTTAACGAGTAGTACCATTTATGATGTAGCAGTGCTAGATAAATGTGAAAATCGAGGCAAAATAGCTTGAAGGTTGTGTAGGGACACAATTGGTAAATGTATACCTACCTAGGGAATTAATTGTATGGCCGCGAGTCGTGGGTGCAATTAATGTCTGCTGGGACGTCAAGACCTACTAGGAAATAGGATTTCCCGAACAATTAAAGGGGTTATTGTTTCGATAAAATAGTGGGAGAACTTTTTCGATAGAAAGACCAATTTTCGTTAATTATAAGTAGTATCTTAAATCTGTCTGCTTACTGTTGTCTCTTAATTTAATTTTAGCCTTTTGAAAATCCACGATCATGTACGAACCAACATTAGCACAACTCATGATGAATTCACTCCACGAGACAAGAATGATTGGGTTTAACAATGTTAGTGAATATTGTTCTTACCTGATCAAGATGATGAAACGAATCAAAAAGCTTGGAGCTGATTTGAATCAAAATGATGAAATAGAGATTATCATCAATGGCTTGTCTGATACTTTCTCTCATTTTATGGATCATTGTGACATTCCGTGTGACGGAATTACAACAAGTGATTTACATAAGTTGTTGGACAAATATGAGAAAGCCTTTGAGAAAGGTGAAGGTTTGAGTGAAGGAAAGGATTGCCCATTATGTGGGAAAGACGAAGAGTTGAGGAAACTCGCTGGAAAGAAATTCCTGAAGAGAATGAACAAAGGTATGACCTAGTTATTCTTTGATGTATGACATCTAAATAGTCACTCACATCTGTAAAGTGTTTGCAGGTGATGATGGCATTCCCTTGCCCTTGGGAAAGAGGGCATACCTTGTAAGACGAAGGAAAGAGTTGCTTCGGCAAATAAGGGAAAAATGCTTCAGGAGCTGGGTCAAGAAGAACCTAGATTTTTCTTTTTAGCAATTGTTTTACTTATTTTTCGAGTTAAGCATTAGTTATAGTTTTATCTATTTAAGATTTATTTCAAACTTTGTACGAAACCTTTTAGCTTTACCATTATGAATGGAATGTTTTAATTAAAGCTTTTACTTTGTACAAAATTGCTTTACCATTATGAATGGAATGTATTTAAAGCAAAGAAATAAACGATGATAAAACCTAAATGACATTTATGCTAAATCGAGAAAAGTAAAACTAACTAGATAATTATCCACAATTATGGCATGCTTAAAATCGAACTTATTTCCATAGAAGGAATCAATAGATTGTTCATCATTTAAAGGTCTCTTGAAATAAAGAACCTTGATGAACTCTGGACTTGCGAATCCTGTCTGATAAGGGAAAATTGATCGATTTGTAAACATACCAAGTGATCAATGGATCTAATCCATAAAGACACATGTGGATCACTAAGGCGTTAGTGTGAGAAATTAATTGCTTCACAGAATTATCCTGATGGTTTTAGGATATAAGTACTTTGAAAGTACAAGTTTTGGAAATGTTGAAGGGATTCAAAAGAAATTCCAAAAAACCGAAGCAAACAAGGACATTAATGTATGATCGTTCGATGTGATCGAAGTGATGAATACATAAGCCTTAAATTACTCAATTATCTAAATCAAGAATAGAATTCTTGAACAGCAAGTTAAATCTAATAAAAGGAATCGAACTATGAAAGACTAGATTCGTTCCTTAGTTAGTATTGCTAAAAATCCTCAATAACTTTTTAAAGTCAATTCCTACAAACACCGTACTGACTAAAGTATGATGTATCACCCATGAATTGTAAATTGGATAGTAGATCCGATTCGAGCAAATTTGTAGGGTATCCAACCAAATCCGTTGGATACCTGTTCTATTATCCTAAAGAACGAAAGGAGTTCGTTTTAGGAATACCCAATTCTTAGAGGGTGGTTCCCTCGCAAATAGAAATGGGATTATAATAGAACTTGATGAAGTCCTAGACTTGGACCCATCCCTACAAATAGTGGGAGACTCTTTCCAAACTTACTAGACTAAAATTTTGTACACCAAAGTTTCGAAGATCCGATCAAATTCGTAAAGAACCTGTTCATTCACGAAAATGATCAGTTGGATAATGATCCAAGGACTTGCGAAAAGGCTATGTATGACATAGACTCGGGAACATAGCTTAACGCCATGTAATCTAAATGGATTGTCAAAATCCATTAAGAAACACTGAGCCATAGAAGCGTGGTTTGACTACGAGGCATAACCATTGGATGTATTTCCAAAGGTAAATCTATGACTCTAGACCAGTAACCCGAAACTGGAACATGCGACTAGATGAGACAGTCAAGGCAGTTGACTTTATCAAAATTGCATGTAAATCTGAATGTACAAAAGAATCAGTGGGAGTTTTGTGCTGTTCGTAAAATAACATGATAATAACATTGAAGTTGACATAGAGATGTATGAATGTTAAAACGCAGACGAAAGCGTGTTCGATCACGCAATTCTTCATTAAAAGATTTAAGGGATACATCTCACGTATTGGCAATACGTATCTATGGAGATAGATTATAGATGATGTTTGAAATCCCAAATCTTAGTACATGGACAAAAACTGAATAGATTCAGTATGGAAGGATCCTAGAGAGGATTGCTTCCATAGAGACACAAAATCTCTCTCAAAGTCAATGTGCCCTACATGTGATGAGTAAAGAGGAGATTGTCTCTGAATATCTTTTTTTTAGAAAAAGGGTAGCATGAGGTATGCAGCGTCATGTACAAGACCAGACTGAACACATGCTATGAATATCATGAGCTACTGTTAGTCGAACACCGGTAAGAAGTACTGGATTACCCAATAGAGCAATCCTTAAAGAACTCTAGAAGTTCTAAGGATATATTGCTGGTCAGCGGTAATAATGAAGAATTGAAACTCGAAGGATTTAGAGATTCGAGTTTCCTGTCTGATGTGGATTCAATATTCTGTCTTGATAGGGCAACGATGAATTTGAAAAAGTTCAAATAGAGAGTCGATGCCAAATCAACCACTAGAACAGAATATCTCGCAGTATTGGATACAGCGAAAGAAAGTGTTTGGATGAAAACTTCTTCCAATAATTGGAAGTAGTACTTAGCATTGCAAGGCCTGTGGTTGTCTTCTATGACAACAATGAGGCAGTTGCTTAAGCAAAGGAATCGAGATCTCACCTACGATCTAAACACATATTAAAGTATACTGTATGATTTGGAGAAATCATAGGTAGAAAAAGACGTGGAAGTAATCCACGTCAAGAGACAACATTGCAGATCCACTAATTAAGTCATAATCACAAAAGGGTTCGACGGGCATCTTGAGAAAGATGTGCCTTAGAAATGTATGTGGTTGGCTTTAGGGCAAGTGGGAGATTGATAGGATAGTGCCCAGCAAGCCAACTTATACGAGCTTGTAAAGGGACTACCTTAGAAAGCAATCTTATGATTCATAAGATAATACGCCCGTTTATTCATAGTACGTGAATTAAACAATGGCCATCTTCATCTCTCGCGAACTTATCTAAGCGATTGGATGAAATCCTAAGATCACATTAGACTATGGGACGATTCACTTCAGTACTGAGTGCAATCATGAAACAATCTCTAAGGTCGTGATCTTAAAACTGTTCCAAGTCATAGATTCCTATCGAGACGGGGTATCGAGGGAATCGCTAAGACTTGTAGGATTATGCATGATTCACATGAAGTGAATTTGTATAGTTTCATGAACAAGACATTTTGATGTCAGTGCATATGACTAGGTGGTTCGATAGGAGATCGAACGCATCGAACGACCCGAACAGAGAGACCCATCGTGGAAGTGCATTAAGCATATCGGTAATGGGAAGTCTCTCAAGACTTATAATAGTGTACGATTTAGTCCTCGGACTTGAAGTACTAGGGCGAATTCGGTACACGGGAATACGTACTTTGATTTAGGAGCCGATCACGTAGCCTGATTATTGTGCGACTACTTTGGGTACGTATGATCGTGTACGCGAATGGTTAGTACTAAGAAAGGATCTATCGACTCATCTTGATAAGATGAGAGAATTTCCTGTACGTTCTTAGATAGTAAATTCCGAGAAACCCACGGCCGTGGTCAGTGACGGATTTGGAAAGGGGTTTCCAAATTTAGCAGTCACACTGGAATTATTATCCTGAATTAGAAAGTACAAAATTGAGATAATTAGAGGTACCGACCAATTCACACACCCTATGTCTCAATCGGGAAATTAGTCGTTAGAAGGACCGTATGTACATGGTATTTATAAGAGGTGAAGGTTCACGAATATCAATTCACCCGAAGTTGGGCCTCATGGGCTTGTGGCTAGACATCGACCATGAGGTGTGGGTACTCCTGAATTAATGGGAAATTAATTCTGGAGTGGTCAATTAAAAGTGTTTAATTGATCGGAGCAATTAATTGCTTATTAATTGCTCACTAATTAAATCACGAAAGTCGTGGGCCTGCTGCCAATTGATGGTGAACCTAGAGGGTCACACACAATACAGTTGGACAGTGACAGTCTAAAAGGAAATGTTTGATTTAAAGAAGTTAAATAATTCAGTGAATTAAAATGTTAATTCAATGAGAAGAATAATTAATTAGATGGTCTAATTAATTAAATGTGAATTAAAGTGTTAATTCGAAATGGAGAATTATTAATTAGAATGTCTAATTAAATAATCGATTAGAATGTCTAATTGATTAAACTATTAATTAAGGTGTTAATTAATTAGGAAGATTAATTAATTAATAGTGGATTAATTAATTAAACTTCATGGGCCGATTTTAACCATGGAAATGTTAATTGATTAATCTTGGATTAATCAATTAGACATAAGGGCCGATTTTAATCTAAGGGAATATTAATTGAATTAATCTCGGATTAATTAATTAAGCTAGGGGGCGATTTTGCTAGGAAAGAAAGTTGGAAGAGATATATTCTTGTAGGACAAGAAAGAAGAAGAAGATATGATATCTACATATATCTTCCTTATGTGATAAGGAAAGATATACTAAAGATATGATATATATCTTCCTTATGTGATAAGGAAAGATATATCAAAGATATGATATATCTCTATTAGAAGAAGGAGTCTTCTAATAAGATATATATATATCACTATATCTCTAACCTTAACAACTAATGAAACAAAAATGCACAATCAATGCAAAAGAGAAGAGCTGAAAATTGCTAGCCCTAGCCGCCCCTAACCACTCGGCCGATCCAAGCCCTAGCCGCCCCTCTCCTTGTTTCTTCTCCATCTAGATCTAGATCTAGATTGAATTCCTCCATAGATAATTCCTTAATCCTAGTTCTGAGCCTGAGGATTACGTGAAGTCATTCAAATCCATCTGGTGTGGACTTTCTCTAGAGGCACAACACTTGGGGTGCTCTAGTGAACTTTTGAAGACCGGAGAAAAACCACCACCTTGCCTGTGGTGAGGTAATTTTCGAAATTACCAACTTATTTATGTTTTGAATTGTGATTCAAAATACCTGTCTTTCGTATGAGTTAGATAACTGAGATCCTGGGCTCATGGGTATTTCGTGTGTACTAAACCTCTTGAATATTCCGCACGTTGTTTTTGACAATAGTACCGCGCAAAACCCAACAGTGGTATCAGAGCAAAGTTATTACGCTCATACGAAAACGGATCTGAGCACTTCAAATTTTATGTATATATTTATTTGTCGTGTTCTGTGCATGGATCTTGCTGATTATGATTAATTATGTGTTCGGGTAAATAGCATAATTCTTGTTTGGGCCAGATCTGCAATTTGCGATATTTACAGGACTAAAACTGTAAATTACGATTTTTTACAAAATCTGGACAGAATCTGAAATTTTATTTTTCTGCAAAATCTGGGCTGGAATTGAAATTCTGTTTTTCTGGAAATTAGGTCTGTTTGCAATTTCCGTAAATCATGGGGCTGTTTTGAATTTTCCGTAACTTCAAGGGGCTGTTTTGCGATTAATGAAAGTTTCTGGAATTAAAGTGTTAATTCCTGTTTTCTGGGCCGATTTGCATGTTCTGAAATTTTTGGGTTTAATTTGTTATTTCCGAAAGTTTTGGGGTCATAACGTATTTTTTCGAAAATTGAGGGACCAAACTGTAATTTTCAAAAGTTGAAATTTCCAGAACCTGATTTATGCTTAAAAGGTGTTTTATTATCCGAAGGATTAATTTTATCATAATTTGTAGTGACTAAAGTAAGAACCATGAGATATTTTAAAAGGAGTTTTAAAATAAAGATTGTGATTTATTTTAAAAGGAGTTTTAAAATGAAAGTTAAAAGATTATTTTAAAAGGAGTTTTAAAATTAGAATCTTGGGTTATTTTAAAAGGTAGTTTTAAAATAATATAAGAAATAAGAAAAATTTGTTTTGCTTGTTTCTTGCTCAACGTGAACTGTTTACGTGGTTTTCGATCGTGCCGAGCCTTGACCCTAAGGTAGATGTGATTGGTTTAATTTAATTGTCTTGGTTTTTATTGGGCCTGCGAGCCTTTAGTTTTTGGGCCACTTTGAGCCTTTGTAATAGATTAGGGCTTTATTTTAAATAGTTTAGGATGGAGGCCCATTACAAGCAAGGTGGAGGCCCAAGAAGGAATGAAGGCCATGTATGCATGGTTACTTTTGTAACTTGTTAGATCCTTTAAGAACCCAATTAGATTGACCAATTGGGCCAACATCATGGCTCGATGATGGCCCGCATAGGAGGCTGCCGATCGAAAACATACTGTGGTAGCATGCATGCTAGGTGTGAATGCTTTATATTATTTATTGATTTATTTTGGCTTGTATGTGATGCGCGCTAGAAATTAGATCACTAAATAAAAGATAAAGCATAATTGAATGCGGTGAGATCTCGAAGAGAGTTACCTCAAACTTTCTAAAACCGAAAATCCCCTCTTGAATAAAATATTAAGTCATATTGGGTTAACTATAAAAGGAAGTTTTATAAAATCCAAGCCTTCCATCAATAGGGACTAGCGTGAGTTGTCTACTTATCGATTAAGGTGATCCAGAGTCTGGCACCTGAGGCGAAGAAAGGGACAATACGCGAAATCTCTCGATTCTCGTTTTTAAATAAACTTGACAAGGGTGGGAATTGGTCGGGGCATGCGATCGACTGGGAGTCCCAGGGGTTGACATGTTCGGGCCCGTTGCTCATCACGATTGATGGGTTAGACTTAACGAGTAGTACCATTTATGATGTAGCAGTGCTAGATAAATGTGAAAATCGAGGCAAAATAGCTTGAAGGTTGTGTAGGGACACAATTGGTAAATGTATACCTACCTAGGGAATTAATTGTATGGCCGCGAGTCGTGGGTGCAATTAATGTCTGCTGGGACGTCAAGACCTACTAGGAAATAGGATTTCCCGAACAATTAAAGGGGTTATTGTTTCGATAAAATAGTGGGAGAACTTTTTCGATAGAAAGACCAATTTTCGTTAATTATAAGTAGTATCTTAAATCTGTCTGCTTACTGTTGTCTCTTAATTTAATTTTAGCCTTTTGAAAATCCACGATCATGTACGAACCAACATTAGCACAACTCATGATGAATTCACTCCACGAGACAAGAATGATTGGGTTTAACAATGTTAGTGAATATTGTTCTTACCTGATCAAGATGATGAAACGAATCAAAAAGCTTGGAGCTGATTTGAATCAAAATGATGAAATAGAGATTATCATCAATGGCTTGTCTGATACTTTCTCTCATTTTATGGATCATTGTGACATTCCGTGTGACGGAATTACAACAAGTGATTTACATAAGTTGTTGGACAAATATGAGAAAGCCTTTGAGAAAGGTGAAGGTTTGAGTGAAGGAAAGGATTGCCCATTATGTGGGAAAGACGAAGAGTTGAGGAAACTCGCTGGAAAGAAATTCCTGAAGAGAATGAACAAAGGTATGACCTAGTTATTCTTTGATGTATGAAATCTAAATAGTCACTCACATCTGTAAAGTGTTTGCAGGTGATGATGGCATTCCCTTGCCCTTGGGAAAGAGGGCATACCTTGTAAGACGAAGGAAAGAGTTGCTTCGGCAAATAAGGGAAAAATGCTTCAGGAGCTGGGTCAAGAAGAACCTAGATTTTTCTTTTTAGCAATTGTTTTACTTATTTTTCGAGTTAAACATTAGTTATAGTTTTATCTATTTAAGATTTATTTCAAACTTTGTACGAAACCTTTTAGCTTTACCATTATGAATGGAATAGTTTTAATTAAAGCTTTTACTTTGTACAAAATTGCTTTACCATTATGAATGGGATGTATTTAAAGCAAAGAAATAAACGATGATAAAACCTAAATGACATTTATGCTAAATCGAGAAAAGTAAAACTAACTAGATAATTATCCACAATTATGGCATGCTTAAAATCGAACTTATTTCCATAGAAGGAATCAATAGATTGTTCTCATTTAAAGGTCTCTTGAAATAAAGAACCTTGATGAACTCTGGACTTGCGAATCCTGTCTGATAAGGGAAAATTGATCGATTTGTAAACATACCAAGTGATCAATGGATCTAATCCATAAAGACACATGTGGATCACTAAGGCGTTAGTGTGAGAAATTAATTGCTTCACAGAATTATCCTGATGGTTTTAGGATATAAGTACTTTGAAAGTACAAGTTTTGGAAATGTTGAAGGGATTCAAAAGAAATTCCAAAAAACCGAAGCAAACAAGGACATTAATGTATGATCGTTCGATGTGATCGAAGTGATGAATACATAAGCCTTAAATTACTCAATTATCTAAATCAAGAATAGAATTCTTGAACAGCAAGTTAAATCTAATAAAAGGAATCGAACTATGAAAGACTAGATTTGTTCCTTAGTTAGTATTGCTAAAAATCCTCAATAACTTTTTAAAGTCAATTCCTACAAACACCGTACTGACTAAAGTATGATGTATCACCCATGAATTGTAAATTGGATAGTAGATCCGATTCGAGCAAATTTGTAGGGTATCCAACCAAATCCGTTGGATACCTGTTCTATTATCCTAAAGAACGAAAGGAGTTCGTTTTAGGAATACCCAATTCTTAGAGGGTGGTTCCCTCGCAAATAGAAATGGGATTATAATAGAACTTGATGAAGTCCTAGACTTGGACCCATCCCTACAAATAGTGGGAGACTCTTTCCAAACTTACTAGACTAAAATTTTGTACACCAAAGTTTCGAAGATCCGATCAAATTCGTAAAGAACCTGTTCATTCACGAAAATGATCAGTTGGATAATGATCCAAGGACTTGCGAAAAGGCTATGTATGACATAGACTCGGGAACATAGCTTAACGCCATGTAATCTAAATGGATTGTCAAAATCCATTAAGAAACACTGAGCCATAGAAGCGTGGTTTGACTACGAGGCATAACCATTGGATGTATTTCCAAAGGTAAATCTATGACTCTAGACCAGTAACCCGAAACTGGAACATGCGACTAGATGAGACAGTCAAGGCAGTTGACTTTATCAAAATTGCATGTAAATCTGAATGTACAAAAGAATCAGTGGGAGTTTTGTGCTGTTCGTAAAATAACATGATAATAACATTGAAGTTGACATAGAGATGTATGAATGTTAAAACGCAGACGAAAGCGTGTTCGATCACGCAATTCTTCATTAAAAGATTTAAGGGATACATCTCACGTATTGGCAATACGTATCTATGGAGATAGATTATAGATGATGTTTGAAATCCCAAATCTTAGTACATGGACAAAAACTGAATAGATTCAGTATGGAAGGATCCTAGAGAGGATTGCTTCCATAGAGACACAAAATCTCTCTCAAAGTCAATGTGCCCTACATGTGATGAGTAAAGAGGAGATTGTCTCTGAATATCTTTTTTTTAGAAAAAGGGTAGCATGAGGTATGCAGCGTCATGTACAAGACCAGACTGAACACATGCTATGAATATCATGAGCTACTGTTAGTCGAACACCGGTAAGAAGTACTGGATTACCCAATAGAGCAATCCTTAAAGAACTCTAGAAGTTCTAAGGATATATTGCTGGTCAGCGGTAATAATGAAGAATTGAAACTCGAAGGATTTAGAGATTCGAGTTTCCTGTCTGATGTGGATTCAATATTCTGTCTTGATAGGGCAACGATGAATTTGAAAAAGTTCAAATAGAGAGTCGATGCCAAATCAACCACTAGAACAGAATATCTCGCAGTATTGGATACAGCGAAAGAAAGTGTTTGGATGAAAACTTCTTCCAATAATTGGAAGTAGTACTTAGCATTGCAAGGCCTGTGGTTGTCTTCTATGACAACAATGAGGCAGTTGCTTAAGCAAAGGAATCGAGATCTCACCTACGATCTAAACACATATTAAAGTATACTGTATGATTTGGAGAAATCATAGGTAGAAAAAGACGTGGAAGTAATCCACGTCAAGAGACAACGTTGCAGATCCACTAATTAAGTCATAATCACAAAAGGGTTCGACGGGCATCTTGAGAAAGATGTGCCTTAGAAATGTATGTGGTTGGCTTTAGGGCAAGTGGGAGATTGATAGGATAGTGCCCAGCAAGCCAACTTATACGAGCTTGTAAAGGGACTACCTTAGAAAGCAATCTTATGATTCATAAGATAATACGCCCGTTTATTCATAGTACGTGAATTAAACAATGGCCATCTTCATCTCTCGCGAACTTATCTAAGCGATTGG
This sequence comes from Penstemon davidsonii, assembly GCA_034814905.1. Lineage (NCBI taxonomy): Eukaryota > Viridiplantae > Streptophyta > Magnoliopsida > Lamiales > Plantaginaceae > Penstemon > Penstemon davidsonii. The sequence continues at coordinate 9,977,343 of JAYDYQ010001086.1, read as the reverse complement.
ATGAAATCCTAAGATCACATTAGACTATGGGACGATTCACTTCAGTACTGAGTGCAATCATGAAACAATCTTTAAGTTCGTGATCTTAAAACTGTTCCAAGTCATAGATTCCTATCGAGACGGGGTATCGAGGGAATCGCTAAGACTTGTAGGATTATGCATGATTCACATGAAGTGAATTTGTATAGTTTCATGAACAAGACATTTTGATGTCAGTGCATATGACTAGGTGGTTCGATAGGAGATCGAACGCATCGAACGACCCGAACAGAGAGACCCATCGTGGAAGTGCATTAAGCATATCGGTAATGGGAAGTCTCTCAAGACTTATAATAGTGTACGATTTAGTCCTCGGACTTGAAGTACTAGGGCGAATTCGGTACACGGGAATACGTACTTTGATTTAGGAGCCGATCACGTAGCCTGATTATTGTGCGACTACTTTGGGTACGTATGATCGTGTACGCGAATGGTTAGTACTAAGAAAGGATCTATCGACTCATCTTGATAAGATGAGAGAATTTCCTGTACGTTCTTAGATAGTAAATTCCGAGAAACCCACGGCCGTGGTCAGTGACGGATTTGGAAAGGGGTTTCCAAATTTAGCAGTCACACTGGAATTATTATCCTGAATTAGAAAGTACAGAATTGAGATAATTAGAGGTGCCGACCAATTCACACACCCTATGTCTCAATCGGGAAATTAGTCGTTAGAAGGACCGTATGTACATGGTATTTATAAGAGGTGAAGGTTCACGAATATCAATTCACCCGAAGTTGGGCCTCATGGGCTTGTGGCTAGACATCGACCATGAGGTGTGGGTACTCCTGAATTAATGGGAAATTAATTCTGGAGTGGTCAATTAAAAGTGTTTAATTGATCGGAGCAATTAATTGCTTATTAATTGCTCACTAATTAAATCACGAAAGTCGTGGGCCTGCTGCCAATTGATGGTGAACCTAGAGGGTCACACACAATACAGTTGGACAGTGACAGTCTAAAAGGAAATGTTTGATTTAAAGAAGTTAAATCAATCAGTGAATTAAAATGTTAATTCAATGAGAAGAATAATTAATTAGATGGTCTAATTAATTAAATGTGAATTAAAGTGTTAATTCGAAATGGAGAATTATTAATTAGAATGTCTAATTAAATAATCGATTAGAATGTCTAATTGATTAAACTATTAATTAAGGTGTTAATTAATTAGGAAGATTAATTAATTAATAGTGGATTAATTAATTAAACTTCATGGGCCGATTTTAACCATGGAAATGTTAATTGATTAATCTTGGATTAATCAATTAGACATAAGGGCCGATTTTAATCTAAGGGAATATTAATTGAATTAATCTCGGATTAATTAATTAAGCTAGGGGGCGATTTTGCTAGGAAATAAAGTTGGAAGAGATATATTCTTGTAGAACAAGAAAGAAGAAGAAGATATGATATCTATATATATCTTCCTTATGTGATAAGGAAAGATATACTAAAGATATGATATATATCTTCCTTATGTGATAAGGAAAGATATATCAAAGATATGATATATCTCTATTAGAAGAAGGAGTCTTCTATAAGAGATATATATATCATAATATCTCTAACCTTAACTAAAAAATGCACAACCAATGCAAAAGAGAAGAGCTGAAAATTGCTAGCCCTAGCCGCCCCTAACCCCTCGGCCGATCCAAGCCCTAGCCGCCCCTCTCCTTGTTTCTTCTCCATCTAGATCTAGATCTAGATTGAATTCCTCCATAGATAATTCCTTAATCCTAGTTCTGAGCCTGAGGATTACGTGAAGTCATTCAAATCCATCTGGTGTGGACTTTCTCTAGAGGCACAACACTTGGGGTGCTCTAGTGAAATTTTGAAGACCGGAGAAAAACCACCACCTTGCTTGTGGTGAGGTAATTTTCGAAATTACCAACTTATTTATGTTTTGAATTGTGATTCAAAATACCTGTTTTTCGTATGAGTTAGATAACTGAGATCCTGGGCTCATGGGTATTTCGTGTGTACTAAAATTTTTGAATATTCCGCACGTTGTTTTTGACAATAGTACCGCGCAAAACCCAACACTGTTGTACCTTCTGTCAGTCCGCACTAAATGCACCAAGCTGATACGAGGTTTCTCTTCAATCATTTGTCATAAATACCCTTCCTCTTCAGCATTTATTACTCCAAGTGCATTTATTACCGTTGATCAGACTTCTTGATCCCTTCCACTCTGCTGATCGAAATCACTCGTCTGATGTATACTCGGCTGATCCCAAACTTGAACTAATCTGATTTGAGTCGGCTGATAGTCCACCAGTCTGATTCCTTTCTTCAGGAACAAATCAGTAGTCTTCTGGACCATATTTGACTAGTCTGAAATAAATCTTCCTTGGTCAAATATCTTCGAAGGTTTGTACTAAGCTTCCATACTTAGCTGATTCTGATGTTTTCGAAATCATCAAAGCCTTCCTTCACTTCATACCTTCCATCTTCATCTTCATCCAACAATTTCCCCCTTTTTGATGATGACAAAACTTCAGCTAAGTACCTGTACCTAAAACTAAAGTTAAGTCCTCAAAAATTTCTGAGATAGAAATAATTTGTTGGAAATTTGAACTTTTATAGATTATATCAATTGATTACAAGTTACAAGTTTGTCAGATGAGACAACAGAAAGTAAAATTTTACAAGTGATTTTCAAAAAGACTACAAGAGACCTAGTCTAATAACTTAGTCTAGTCCTTCTTCTCTTCTTGTGTTTCTCCTTCTTCTTCATCTTCAAGATCTTCATCTTCTTGATCAGAGCTAGTGAGATCTTTTTCCAGCATCTCAAATTTCTTCTTGAGATCCTCTATTCTCTTATACTTGACATGTGGATTAAGCTGTTCAGCAGCTGAGTCCTTGGAAGCAGCAATTTCCTTATCAGATTTTGCTGGTTCTTTGGGCTCTTCATCAGCATCGTTCTCTGCCTCAGTTACTTCATCATCTGGTCTGCTTGTATTTTCATCAGCATCCTTTTCAGCAGACTCAATCTTTTCAGTAACTTCAGCTGATAGATTGGCATCAGCACCCTTCTTTGTTGTAGAACCTCCATCTTCCCCCTTTTTGTCATCATCAGCAGGGTCAACAGGTTCTTCAGGCAAGATTGGAGTGATGTTAATAGCTTCACATATCAGTCTGATGTTTTTATCCACCGCCAGAAGATGATTTTCTCTCTTCAGTTGCTGCAGGGTGTCGTATGACTCAATCTTTTGAAGTGTAAGATCCACTTGCTCACTTAGCTGAATCTGGGAGTTCAGAATCAGATCAGCTGAGGTTGTGAATGCTTTCAGCATGCCTTCTGTTTTCTCTTCTTAAGCCTACATTGCTTTTGCAACAACTTCATTTATGTCCCTCCAACCAGCTGTGTTATTTTTTACCCTTGCTCCAAATGTTTCCACATCTAGTCTGATAGCCTGAACTTCGTTCTTGATACTTGCAATTTCTTCCACCATCAGAGGGCTAGGATCAGCAGCCTTGGGAACTCGCTCAACAGCAACAGCAGACAGTAGAGTTGAGGCCATCTCCTCAAATTTCTTCAACTGTTCTCTGTGTCTATCTTCCATTTCCTTCATAGAATTTACAATCAGCTGTTGAATAGACTCCAAGATAGGTGATTGCAAGCTAGCTGAAGTTGATGGGATGTCTCTGTGCTTGCTTGGACAATTTCAGGAGCTCTTTCAGTCTCCTTAGGTTCATCAGTCAGAGGAGTTTGCTGTTGAGACAACTGCTCTGATGATGAAGGTAGCTTCTGGACTTGTACTGGTTCATCAATTTCTGTAACAACGTCAATACCATTATCAGAGACAACAGATTTATGAGTAAAAATGAAAGCAGGCTCAAACGGTGATGTTGTCTGTTCTGGTAGATCTTCATAAGTCTTGATGGCCGGTCCAAAAACTATCTGTTGTAAGCTTGGCAGGGGCGTCATAGATCTAGAATGACCCTTCTGATATCTGGTCCTTTTAGCCCATATTTCCAAAGTCATGGAAATAGCCAGCTTGACTGCTCTGTCATGTAGATATTCATTCCTTCCAGGCTTTTCAGGGACAGAGTCTTGAATTTTCTTGGCCTCAGATTTGGCCAACTTTCTTAGCCTGTAATGAACCATATCCATGAAGTGATCTGAATCCAGTGCTTGCTTCAAGCATCCTGTTTCCAGCCACTGCAGAACCCATTTTTCTTCTGCAGCAAACTCCTTCCATTGGATTATTTGCTCCTTGGTCTTTGTCAGACGATAATCTCTCCACCTGTTGTATCTTATCTTTTCAGCAACAAAGAGACTCTGACGGACCAGTATATTGTTATACCTTTCAAGCTCCACTTCAAACCTTTTGAACACCTCTGAATCATGTTGAACAATCTCCAGAGCATGCTTCAATTCAGATCTTTGTTTCTTTTTCAGCTTGGATATAGGCATAACTGACTTAGGCTTTTTCTTTTCTCCGATTACAATACCACCAGCAGTCCTTGGACCGTGAGCATCCTTGGTACTGGCTTCCAATGCTTGAGCCAAGTCTTGAGCTTCCTTAGCAGCAATCTCAGCTTCAGTCATGGTTTTGGCTTGAGCCGCAAGCTTACTGAAGTCGAGAGCTTTCTGGTACTCTGCTTCCTTTTGCTTCTTTTGAGAAGCAGTAGTTACCTTCCCTTTACCAGTTCTCTTCCTTCTGGCAGCAGGGGACTCCACTACTTTTAGTGGGACAGCATCAATGGGCTTGGGATGAACGAGTGGGACATTCATCTCTGCTGTCGAATTAGTCGGCTGTTCACTCTCAGCAGCCTTCTCCACTACATCCACTGGTCTTTCAGCAGTAGTGGTATTTTCTCTAACTTGTGTGGTTGGATCAACAGTGAAGGTCACTCGTTGACCACCCAAGGTTAGCTTCTTTCTTGCCTTTGACTTAGGCACTATTTCAGTTGGTTGAGGTTCAGTAGTCCTCTTTACTGAACTTCTTGTTCTCCTTCCAACCTTCTCTATTTGAACTGGTTCATCAGACTCAGTTCTTTCTGGAGATGTTTCAACAGTCATCTCCGCAATATCCTTAGCCACATCAGTGACTATCTTGTCAGCAGCAGCAGCAACTTCAGACTCTACTGATCTGGCTTGAACAGCAGGGTCAGCTGTTTGATCAGCAGACTGAGTAGTCTGTTTGACAATCTTTGGCTTCTTGGTAGCAGCAGGCTTCTCTGCCTTTCCCTTTGCCTTTCTTTTCGGAGTTATTACCGCCTTGGACTCAACTTTAACAGGCTCATACATCTTCATTTCCTTCAGCGCATGAACCGTTTTCCCATTTGCAAGTGGACAACGAAGAGTCGCAATCAGATGACTCAACATTATCACATGCCCATTCTTTTTCAACGCCAGAATGTAGAAATAATGAATTGCCCAATTGACTGGCAACCCATAGTAAATGCAAGCCATGGTTTGGTACCTTCGTCTAGGTAGCCCATCCAAGGAGCTAGTAGAACACTCCAAAATCTTCGCAATGATATCTGCGAACCTCTGAAACTCATCCTTCAACTGAGTCTTCAGAAAGGTTCCAGTCATCTCCTCTCCCTCCTTTGCACAGATATTCCAAAATTCTTCCTCCTTTTCTGAATCCAGTGAGAAAACTTCTCCTCCTTCATTTTTTAACCCATAAATTTCACTCAGCACAGCTGGAGAGACACAGATAGTCTTCTCTCCAATAGTAGCCACCATCGTCATCCTGGTTAAATCGTTCTTCCTTGTTTTGTAGAACTCAGCCACTTCGTCAGTAAACACGTAATCTTCATGAGCTTCCAAAACTTTTACCAGTGAAGCCTCTTTGATTTTAACCATGATTTCTTTCATGAGAGGAGTTCCAGAAGCGTGGAACTTCTCGTAATTCAGGTAGCGTCCTTCAGCTCCGGCCATTGTAGTGAAATTGAAGTAGTTTGAGAGAATTTAAAACACTTTAAGACAGAAAGTAGATAAATCAGTAACTTCTTTTTCACTTGAGATAATTTTGGGTGCGTAAGGTTTACCCTTCTGATCAGATCTGGATTTATAGATTATGAAACGCCTAGGTTTCCGTGTTTTACGTGAACGGTTTGATTTAATCTGTCAGTTTCTAATCGTGCGGGCGAGAATTGCGGAATTCAAAATTTATTAATTATGTCAGACGGGCGGGAATTTGAAACGCCACATGTCTGGTACTTATAAAAGCGTGCTTTTGATAAAAACGTTTTTGCACAACACTTAAGTATAAACTTACATAAATAAAAACAGATGAGTAAAATACTTATCTGATAGACGACTTGTCTGATACAATATATCACTAGTGAAAGCCAATATCTAGTGATCTTCCTTCGCTGTTTGTCAATCCAGCAAGATAAATAATCTTCAAGTCTTCAAGAATTAAGAACAATTCTTCTGATTAAAACAACTTCAACTAACTGTCATTGAAGATTTCATCTTTAAGACAGGAGTACCGCTAGTCTTACACGTTCCTCCTGAATTCAAGAATTCATCAGTCAACTAGTCTGTTGAGAGTCAGTCTTCTTGAAGTGTAACACTTGTTGATATCAGATTAGTAAGCTGTTGAACCCAGTCTTCTGATAGGTTCTCCCTCAGCTTATGAATCCAAATTTAACAAGCCCAGTTCCACTCTTAGAGCAGAAAATCTTGCATCACTTAATGGTTTGGTGAAAATGTCAGCAATCTGGCTGTCTGTATGAACATACTCAATAATAACATTTCCTTTTTCAACATGGTCTCTGATGAAGTGATGTTTGATCTCAATATGCTTAGTCCTGGAATGACTAGTAGTATTCTGAGTAAGTGAGATTGCACTTGTATTGTCACAGTAGATAAGGATTCCACTGATCTTGAGATTATAGTCTTCTAGTTGATGCTTCAACCAAAGTATTTGTGCACAACATGCTCCAGCAGCAATGTATTCAACTTCAGCAGTAGATATGGATACTGAAGTCTATTTTTTACTCATCCATGAGATCAGACGACTGCCTAAAAATTGACAAGTACCTGTAGTACTCTTACTATCAATTTTGCAGCCAGCAAGGTCAGAATCTGAATATCCAGTAAGTTCAAATCCTGATTCCCTTGGGTACCACAATCCCAATTCTTGTGTGCCTTTGAGATACTTTAATATCCTTTTGGCAACTAAGAGATGAGATTCCTTAGGATCTGATTGAAATCTCGCACAAACCCCAACATAATACATAATATCAGGTCTGCTAGCTGTTAAGTATAACAGTGACCCAATTATGCCTCTGTATTTGGTGATGTCAACTGATTTGCCACCTTGATCCTTGTCCAGATGAAGACCAGTAGACATTGGAACATTAACAGATGAGCTAGTTTCCATACCAAATTTCTTGAACAGATCTTTTGTGTACTTTGCTTGATTAATAAAAATACCATCAGGTAGCTGTTTGTCTTGTAATCCAAGAAAGTAATTTAGTTCTCCGATCATGCTCATTTCAAACTTGTTCTGCATCAGCTTAGAGAACTTTTCACACATCTGTTTGTTAGTTGAACCAAAAATAATATCGTCCACATATATTTGTACCAACAATATATGATTATCCCATTCAATAGTGAACAAAGTCTTATCTACTTTACCCTTACGAAATCCTTTGACTAAAAGAAAATCAGATAAAGTATCATACCATGCTCTTGGAGCCTGTTTCAGTCCATAGAGAGCTTTCTTCAGACGATACACTTTGTCTCCTTGTTGATAAGCTTCAAAACCAGGAGGTTGTTCAACATAAACTTCCTCTTGCAATTCTCCATTGAGAAAAGCAGACTTCACATCCATCTGATAGACAGTGAAGTTCTTGTGAGCAGCATAGGCTAAGAATAATCTGATTGCTTCAAGCCTTGTAACTAGTGCGAATGTCTCATCAAAATCAATGCTTTCTTCTTGGCAATAACCCTTGGCAACTAGTCTTGCTTTGTTTCTGGTAACAATACCATCTTCATTCATTTTATTCCTGAATACCCACTTAGTGCCAATTACTCTTTGATGAGTAGGTCTGGGAACTAAGTACCAGACTTCATTCCTTTGAAATTGATTCAACTCTTCTTGCATTGCTTCAATCCAGTGAGAATCACTAAGAGCTTCATCAATCAACTTAGGCTCAATTTGTGAGAGAAAACTTACAAACATTGTTTCATTTGCAGTTGACCTTCTAGTTCTCACTCTATCCAAAGGATCACCAATCACTATGTCTGGTGGGTGATCTCTGAGCCATCTGAGATCAGGATGCAAATCTGGATGTTGTCCTCTTGATTGATCTTGCAACACTACTGTTGGAGTCTCAGTAGTAGTCGGTTGTACAGTTGTAGTCTGTTGAACAGTCTCTGGTCTGTCAGCTGTTTGCAACTCCTCTGTTAGACAATCAGCAGACTGATTTTGAACAGCACTTGAGTTAACAGCTTGAGTTAAATCAGGTAGAATGATGGGTACATATTCTTCCTTTCTTTCCACACTCAATTTCTGAAAGTCAGCAGATATCTCTGGATTTGCACTTTGATTCTTTTCAGAAGATTGGCTTGGTTCATCAAATACTACATGAATAGATTCTTCCACAACTAAAGTTCTTTTGTTAAACACTCTATAAGCTTTACTAACAGTAGAGTAACCTACAAAAACAGCTTCATCAGCCTTTTCTGCAAATGCAGTAAGGTGATTTTTCCCATTGTTCAAAACATAACATTTACAACCAAAAATCCTAAGATAATGTAAATTAGGCTTTCTGTTGTTCCATAGCTCATAGGGTGTCTTGTTTTGACTTTTGTTGATCATACATCTGTTTTGTGTATAACATGCTGTATTTGTGGCTTCTGCCCAGAATCTTTGGGGCAGCTTTGCTTCAGCTATCATTGTCCTAGTAGCTTTTTTTAGAGTTCTGTTTCTCCTTTCAGCAACTCCATTTTGTTGAGGGGTTCTGGCAGCAGAGTACTCATGATTGATTCCTCTGGAGTTACAATACTCTTCAACAGTAGAGTTTGTAAATTCAGTCCCTCGGTCTGATCTGATCTTTAATATTCTTTGATTCTTCTCATTCTGGATCAGTTCCATCAGATTAGTAAGATGTTCCTTGGTTTCACTTTTCTTTTTCATGAAAATCACCCAAGTAAATCTTGAAAAATCATCCACAACAGCTAGGCAGTATTTCTTTCCACCATTGCTGATTGGATCAATAGGGCCAAACAAATCCATATGTAATAGCTCCAAAATTCTGGTTGAAGATTGGTGCTTCTTGCTTTTGAAAGTGGACTTCACTTGTTTACCCTTCTGACAGGCGTCACAGAGCTTGTTTTTGCTCATGACTGTCTTTGGAATTCCTTCTACCAGATCATTCTTTATCAATCTGTTTATGTTCTTGAAATTCAAATGATTCATTCTTTTGTGCCACAGCCAACTGATTTCACTTGGTGTAGAAGACACCAAACAAACATTAGAATTCTTATCCACAGAATTCCAGTCGACTACATAGATATTTCCCAGTCTTCTTCCAGATAAAATAACCTTCTTTGTTCCAACTTGTTCAACATAGCACTTATCTGATGAAAACATTACAGAAAATCCCTTGTCACAAAATTTACTTATGCTCAGCAGATTGTATTTCAGGCCATTAACATAAGAGATGTCAGATATCTCTATGTTTCCTTTGATAAGCTTTCCAACAGCAACAACCTTGCCTTCTTTGCTGTCTCCAAAAGTAACTCTTGGACCATTCACAGCAACAACATCTGCCAGTTCATGTATGTCTCCACACATGTGCCTTGAACATCCACTGTCCAAGTACCATTTCTTCACTACTTTACTCCTACTCCTAATCCTAACCTACAAAACAAAATAAAAATGTTTTAGGTACCCTTTATTGAGAGGGTCCTGGTGGATTAGTGTCACCTTTGACAACCCAAGATGTTGAAGTCTTAGGCTTCTTAGGCTTCAGAGTTTTAGCAGGAGCATGAGCAACTTCATTTTCATCATAATCAGCAGGCATGTTATGTTGATAATCATTATGATGAGGATAAGGCTCATAAGCAGGATAAGATGCATGATAAGCAGGGTAAGCATGCATTGGTTGTTGATGAGCAGGATATGCAGCATAATAAGGTGGATAATGAGGTGCAGCATAATAAGGTGAGTAAGCAGGTTGCACATAATAAGACTCATTTCCATACCAAGCATTATTGTTATAATTTCTTTGCTTCTTAGGTCTGCTCTTTACTTGCTCTTTAACAGACGACTTAGCTTCACTAGTCTGATTGGTTTTACTCTTATCAGCAGACTTCTTTGGACTATTCTGCTGTTTGGTTTTACCAGTCTGTTTTTCATTTTCAGGCTTTTTACCCTTTTTAGCCTTAGGAGGACTCTTCTCCTTTTTCTCAATTTCCAGTGAAGTGGATTTAGCAGTCTGAACATACAAGATAACATTACTGTTATCAGCAGATATAAATTTCTCAGCTTTGTTCAGTTCTAAATTTTCTTTTACTAAGGGTGTACTCTGTTCAGTTGATTTATCTATTGACACAACAGACGACTTATTGAGTAAAGATATTGTAGCTTCGAGTTCCATGATTTGTCCCTTGTAAACTTCACATTCGGCTTTCAGAGATTCATATTCACGCGAAAGCTCTTTATACATAGCTGATTCGTTAGGTTTTTCAACACTACGTTTCAGTTTAGCATTTTGCTTTTTCAGCAAGATCATCTCGTCCTTAAGCTTAGCAAATTCATGAACAACATCTGTTTTGTTGTTCATCATTTGTTCAAATGAACTAAATAGCTCAAGTTCACTTTCAGAGAGTATTACCTCATTGTCAGAATCATCAGATTCCTTAGCCATGAGACAGAGCAGTGCAGGTGTCTCTTCAAAAACAGAGTCATCACTTGACGTGCCTGATTCTGAATTAGATGAGTAGATGGCTACCATCTTTTCAGCTTCAGCCAACAACACTTTGCTTTTCTGGTATCTCTTCTCTCTTCTCTCTTTCCTTTGTTTCTTTTCCTCCTCTGTATATTTCTCCGCTTTAGGATATGGGAGTCCTTGATGAAATGTCCCAATTTCCTGCAATTATAGCACATCATTTTGGATTTATAATCATCCTTAATATCATGAGAATTAGAGGAAGGTTTAGAAGTAGAAGCATTGTTATATTTGTTCTTCATTTTTCTTTTGTAGAACTTTTTGAACCCGTTCAATAACAAAGCAACATCGCCAGCAGTGTACTCTTTATTGTTCAGTACTGTGGCCTCATCAGACGAGTCCACTTCTCTACTCTTTCCGGCTGATCTTCTAGTTCTTTCTGCAGCGACCAGTGCAGCAGTGGGGCCAGAAGTTGAGGTCTCTTCTATACCCATTCTTGGCATTTTATACTCGTATGCCTTGAGTACATAAAACAGCTCCGTCAGTGTGATCTTCCCCAGATCCCTTGATTCTTCCATCGCTGTGATCTTCATGTTGAACTTGGGTGGTAGCGCCTTTAAGACTTTGAGAGTGATCTCTTTATCAGTAAACGTCTTTCCCAACTTTAGTACGTTGTTCAACACCTTTGTAAACCTTGAATCCATCTGGTCAATGGTTTCTCCAGGTTTCATTTTGAAGTTCTCAAACTTCTCCATAGCAACACTTAGATTGTGTTCTTTAATGGAGTCGTTCCCTTCGCTCATGTCACGGACTTTGTCCCACATCTCCTTAGATGTTTTGCAATGTTTGACTTTGTCAAACCTTTCATTGTCCAGGGCCTTGGTCATGATGAAGATTCCAACCTTGTCAAGATTATTCAGCTTGATTTCATCAGGTGTCATCTCTTCTACGTCTTTTTCAACAACCTTGTCTTGGCCATCAACTTTGATTGTTTTGGTGACTTTTATTGGACCTTGAGTTATGTATCTGTACATATTATCATTGTAAGCAGCAAGGAAAATTTCCATGCGTATTTTCCAGTCCTCAAAGCTCATACCGCCTATGTGGGGAACAAGGCTGATACAATCCATTTTTCAAAAAGTTTTTGTTTTTCAAAAAGATGCTCTTTTGAAAACTTTTGAAAACCTTTGAAAAACACTCTAGGATCAAGCTCGTTGATCAGGCAAATGATTCAGATGAACCACCTGCTCTGATACCACTTGTTTGTCCCAAGTGGTCAGATGAGGTCTAGAGGGGGGGGGGGGGGGGAAAGACCTCTTAAAAGTTTATCTTTTAAAATTCTCTAACATTTCTGTCAGCAGACTAAGCTGATCAGTCGTAAGTTGACTATGCTGATCTTGCACAAAGCTTTGAACAGCAGAGTTGACCACTCTTCTGATTTCACTCAGCTGATTTTATCAAAATCAGAGTTTTAAAATAACTAACTTGCAGCGGATATTTCTAGTGTTTTTCACAAGTAGTTTTCTTAACTTAGAAAAAGTTTTATCCCCAGTTTTATAAACTCCTTTTTAAAACCTTTTCAATCAGTTACCTTTTTGTGTTAAAATATGCTCTTTAAAATATGCAGAAAATAATGCAAGTATAACACAAAGGATTTTTATAGTGGTTATATGGATAGAAATCCTTTAGTCCACTCTTCCAAGTCACTTAGATCTTGGGTTATACTATAGTCACACAGATTACAGTATACTCTGCTTGCGCCAAACAACAAATGAACTGGCCACAAGTTCTTTACAGGAAATCACAAAGAAGTCCTATACTACAAAGCTTTATCACTCACAAAGATGGATAACAGCTTCTCACAACACGATTCAAACAAAATCACTCAGATTTATATGTATTCTTTGATTTCTCTCTATTCTGCTTCGTCAACAAATGACTCGGCTGATGAGTGTTCTGTTCTTGAGTTTGAGACGTAGAAGAATGCAGCTTCAGATTTTTTGCTCTCAAATGTGTTGTATATTCTTCTTCAACTCACGAACTGACTATTTATACTTGAGATTTGAAAATCTGCCCGTTGAGAGATTGACAAGTGTCCAAATCATCGAGTACTGGTCCTTCTGCAGAAACGGCTACCTGCAACTGAGCACTGTACACTCTGCTGTACATTCTTTCAGTCCGCATTAAATGCACCAAGCTGATACGAGGTTTCTCTTCAATCATTTGTCATAAATACCCTTCCTCTTCAGCATTTATTACTCCAAGTGCATTTATTACCGTTGATCAGACTTCTTGATTCCTTCCACTCTGCTGATCGAAATCACTCGTCTGATGTATACTCGGCTGATCCCAAACTTGAACTAATCTTATTTGAGTCGGTTGATAGTCCACCAGTCTGATTCCTTTCTTCAGCAACAGATCAGTAGTCTTCTGGACCATAGTTGACTAGTCTGAAATAAATCTTCCTTGGTCAAATATCTTCGAAGGTTTGTACTAAGCTTCCATACTTAGTTGATTCTGATGTTTTGGAAATCATCAAAACCTTCCTTCACTTCATACCTTCCATCTTCATCTTCATCCAACAGTGTTCAAGGATCAAATCATGGAGTATTATGGTTCGACTGCAAAGCCTGACTATGAAAAGCTGGAAATCAAAACTAGAGTTGGGGGAGTGGATATTTGTATAACCCCCAAGCTGCTACATGAGAAGTATCACCTATCTCTTGATGGCTCTACAGAAATCTCCACCTTAGCTGAACCGTTGGAAGCAGATTTCTGGAATCTGGCTGCCAAGAAAAATGAAGTGTTATCTGGAAATATCAAGAAGTCTCAGCTGAAGGATGAGTTTCAACGGATGGCAGACTTGTTTGCCAAGGTGATAGAGAACTGCACATTCTCGCTGGATAGTGTGCCGATGAAGAGATTTCATTCCTTGATTGTTGTTTATTATGGCTTGAAGGTGAACTGGGCAACCTTCATGTGGTACATCTTGGCTGATCACAAGGAGCGTGGTCATTCCAACCACAGAATATTTCTCAGTCATCTGTTCATCAATCTTGGTTGCATTATGACCCATGGAAAAGTCATACATAATGCAAAGGAGTTGAAGGTTTATGAGTCTGTTCGCTCAAAGACCACTGAAGGGACTCCAGAAAAGATAAAGGAGCAACCAAAGAGGAAGGCTGCTGCTGAGCCAAAGCAGCCAGCTGTTGAAAGGAAAAAGAGGAGTAAGGCAAATGCTCCCAAGGCTTCTGTTCAAACAGCTAAGCCAGCTGTTCAAGCCAGAACAGACTTGCCTACTGATAAGAATGCTGCTGATGCCATTATAAATCAGACAGCAAAGGAAATTGAAGAGATGGCTTATGGTTCTCCTTCTAGAACTGTATCTGCTGATAAGCCACTGGAGAACGTTGCAAAACGAACAAGAAGTGCATTGAAGGACACTGCAACCTCCAAAGTTGGTCATACTAAGACCACTGCCAGAAAGAGGATGACTTTCATTGAAGAATCTACTGAACTTTCTGAGTTAGTAAGGGAAAGTCCTCCAACAGCAGAGAGGCCTGTTGGATCTGAGAAGAAGTCTGCTGTTAAAGAATCATCTACTGAAAAGACTACTTCTGCACCAACAGCTGAGGTTAATCAACCTCAAGAGGATCCTGAAGTGCAGATCCTCGAACCAATCGTTGCTGCACCAATAGCAACTGCTGCTCCAGAACCAATAGCTGAGGCACCAGTTGTTGAGTCAAGGGCTGCCAGAAGGAGAAGAACTGGCAAAACCAAAGTGTCAGCTTATCACAAGAAAAAGCGTGAGGAAGCAGAACAGAAGAAACGTGATGAAGCTGAGCTTTAAAGAGCTCTGGAAGCAAGCAAGGCAGAAGCTGAAGTTCAGAAGATCACTGAAGCTGAATTAGCTGCCAAGGAGGAAGAAGATTTGGCCAAGGCTCTAGAAGAAAGCAAAAAGGATGCCTATGGACCTAGAAGGTCAGGCGGCATTGTGATTGGAAAACCCAGAGAAGGGGAATTTGTGTTGTCACGAGCCAAGCCAATCAAGAGAAGAAAATTTGAAGTCAGAAGAGCACTTGACATTGTTCAAGGTGACTCTGCTGTCTTTGAAAGATTTGAAGCTGAGCTAGAACGGATGAATCAACTGCTTCAATCACGAACCACCTTTCTCCCAGAAAAGATAAGATATAACAGATGGAGGGAGTATAGGTTAAACAAATCTGAAGAGGAAATTCAAGCCTGGAGGGAGTTTGCTGATGAAGGACGCTGGGTTCTGAATTGGCTGCAGACTACTTCAGTGGCAAAGGTATTAGATTCAGATTTTGTTAGATATAGATTACATGGCTTTGCTAGAGCCATTGTAAAAAGGGAGGCAACTGCTATTAAGGACTCACTATCAAAGAAGCCAGGTCCAGCTGATGACCTAATTTATAGAGTAGTGAAGATAGCTGTTTATACAACCTTGCAGAAATGGGCTCAGAGATCAAGATATGAACCTGGTTCAACCAGTGATATGCCCACCCTGCCAAGTTTACAGCGTATTGCCTTTGGCTCAGAAATCAGTACGTTTCAAGAACAGTTGAATGTACACCAATCTACATCACCATTTATTCCAGCTACCTTGATTCATCAGAAGACTATTGTGTCTGCTGATGGTGCTGATATCATACACATTGCTGATGAGCCAGCTGATGAAGAACACAAGAAAGACCAGCAAGCTGTGGAGATAAGTCTTGCCACATCCAAGTCACTGCCTGCTGATATTAAAGAGATTCCTTTGGCTATTGAGTGGAAAGCTGAAGAGAATCCAATTCTTCATGAAGCCCCTGTTCAACAGGAAGAGCCTACTGAAGCATCAACCTCTATTCCAACTGCTGACTTTCATTCTTCACTGATGGAGTCAATGCAGATGTTAACTGATAATGCTATAAAGGAAGTGGAAAAGAGGAACCAACTGATGTTGAAGCAAATGCAGGAGGCTACTGCAAAGATCGTGCAGGATGCCATAGAGAACTTTCCTCTACCACCAGACAATTCCCTAGCACTGACTCAGAGTATATTAAGCATGAACAGAAATGTTGAAGACGTGAAGGCTGATGTGAGTCATCTGCACACCGCTCTTCAAAGGCACGAGTCTGATATTGCTGGAATTGCTAGAGTCATGAAAGAAGTTGGTGAAGCTGAGATAGAGAAAAATGTTGCACTTATGCAAGAGTTTACAGCCATCACCCACAAGTCCAAGATGAAATGTCAACACTTCAGCTGAATGTTGACTATCTAAATGACCAATCTGGAGAAATGAAGACTACTCAACTTCAAATGAAAGCAACTCAACAACATCATACTGATCAACTCCGTGTTATGGATCAGAACATCAGAAAGCTATGTGCTGCTGTCAACGTCTCTCCTGATCAACTCAACCCTGCTGTTGATGACAAAAAGGGGGAAGAGGAATCAACTAAGAAGAGTGTTGCCACTGCAACTGTTCAAGTACAAGACCAAGGAGCTGCTGCTGAAAAGCCAATTGAAGACGAAGTACTTGAAGAGAAAGCTAATGATGAAGAAGCTGCTAAAGAAGAGCTTAGGGACGTAGCAAGATCTGACAAAGAGATGGTTGCTTCCAAAGACTCCGCTGAAGAACAGCTAGATCCAGACAGAAAATACAAGAGATTAGAGGACATCAAAAAGAAGATCGAGAACCGAACACTCAACAGCTGAATCATTTGTTGACAAAAGCGAAAAGAGAGATAAACAAATATATATACAAATCTGGGTGATTTTATGAGAAACGTGTTGTGAGAAGCTGTTATCCATCTTTATGAGTGATAAAGCTTTGTAGTATAGGACTTCTTTGTGATTTCCTGTAACGAACTTGTGGCCAGTTCATTTTTTGTTTGGCGCAAGCAGAGTATGTTGTAAACTGTGTGTTTATAGTATAACCCAAGATCTAAGTGACTTGGAAGAGTGGACTAAAGGATTTTTATCCATATAACCACTATAAAAATTCTGTGTTTATACTTGCATTATTTCTTGCATATTTTCAAAGAGCATATTTAAACACTTAAGTTAACTGTTGAAAAGTTTTAAAAGGAGTTTGCAAAAACTAGGGATAAAACTTTTTCTAAGTTAAGAAAACTACTTGTGAAAAACACTAGATAAATCCGCTGCAAGCTAGTTATTTTAAAACTCTGATTTTCCTAAAATCGGCTAAGTAAAAATCAGAAGAGTGGTCAACTCTGCTGTTCAAAGCTTTGTGCGAGATCAGCTTAGTCTACTTACGATTCTTGATCAGCTTAGTCTGCTGACAGAAAAAGTTAGAGAATTTTAAAGATAAAATTTTTAAGAGGTCTATTCACCCCCCCACCCCCCTCTAGACCTCATCTGACCACTTGGGACCAACACTCCCCACTTGGATTGTAAGGCCAGGCCTATGGATAACCGTGACAATCCCGCCGGCCCTTGCCATCCAGGTTGGCATCGGGACCATATACCAATCAAAAGGGGCCCACACAAAATCGGAAACGAACGGAAACACATACTTGAAAACAAACGGAAATATAACATATCAAACATATTTAACATATTATCAACATTTAATAACTTATCAGATGAAATTTTAGGTATCATTTTTGTAAAATATATTCGTAACTAGTAGATTTTGATGTAGTATGCATTGGGATTATCATGTTGATATACTAAGGTGCGAGTGATGTCGACCTAACAAGTCCAATTTATTCGTGACAACATGCAAGAAACATTAGAATATAACACATGCTTTGATTATTAAGAGCATACGTAAATGTTTGGACTCGATCTACTAGCACATCGAACCGACATACAAATTCAACACACAATGCTCACCTTTGTCGCTTAGTATAGCGACTAAAATTCCACAAATGAAGCGTATCCGAAACCTGAGCAAGTACGTATACGACTTAGAATATCTAACAACCTTACTTAAACATAACTAATGAAAATCCTACACAAGTATTTCATAAACTAACACATCGCACAAAAGTGCTTAGAACTTACGACATCAACTTCGGTTAAAATAATAATTTTAAAAACTCAAAATATTATTTACAGAAAAAAAAACAGCGCCAAAACAACAGATATTTCCCTCATTTTCAAATTTGTAAAAACACCCCCTAAACTTTTAAAAACATCAATTTTTGCGAAAAATTGGAACATACTTTAAATCAAATGATTTTTAAATAAACCCATATCAAAAATCAAATAAAAACCGAGTATTAAGTATCTTGTTACTCCAAAAATCAAAGGTTTAAAAATCCCACAAGTTTTAAAACATTCAAAAACACCCTCATAGTTTTGAAAACTTAAGAAAATCAACTTTCTTGAAAAATAATTCAAGCTCCGAGCATCTAAGCAATATTTAAAATATTCAAGCCTAATTTCACTATAAAACTTAGATTAAAAATATGTTTTAATAAGTTTTCACCTAACTAAGAATGAGAAACAAAAAGTTCTTTAATCATAAATTTTCTTTGAAAAATTTTGAAAATTTTCAATCTTTTAACAAAAGTGAACAAAGCACTACTTCAAATAAATTAATCAAAAGATTATAAAAGTAACTTAGTAAAAACAACGACAAAATAACACTTTTACTCCCTCATTTTCATATTTATAAAAATGACCCCAAAAGTTTCAAAAACTCCCTTTTTGCAAAAACTAGGATCAAACTTTAAAACAAAATATCTAAGCAACATTTATTTAAACCCAAGAAAAACCACATTAAAATTATAATATTAAATATACAATTAATAACTTTTCATAAAACTACAATAATTAAACAAGAGTTCTTCAATATTCAAGTTTTGTGCAAAAGCACACAAGATTTTAATTCTTTAAATAAATCACATGAAAATCCATAACAAATCTAAAAATAAAGTTTACTTTACACTATAATAACATAGATTCAATTTATCCTTGAAAGAATTTATGTTTGTTTCCATTTTATTTCTTTAAAAGAACACTTTAAAATAGAACAAAATAAAATCCAATCAATTAAAGAACACAAGCATAGGCGGATCTTTACCCAAGGCAACGAAGGGGATGAATCTCTATTCATTTTCAGACCTCCGAAGGTGAGGTGGCGGCTCCGGTGGCAGTGGTGGAGGCTCTGGTGGTGGTTCATAACAAAAGCCCTCAAATCCTTACTTTTCACCAACTTCTAACGACTGTCGATTCACTTTGAACGATGATCCGAATGGTCAATATGTAGCCCCATGAGGGTAGGACCTTCAAACAAAATTTGGGCATGATCCAATGGTGGATGAAGACGTAATGAGCGAAAAACCGAGGCTGTATAGTGCATATCCGAAAATTTTATCTTTCTAGAGTGTTGTCTCTTTCCCCCGCTCTTCTTAACTATATAATGTGTGTGTAATTGAGGTAATTGAGAGGATACAAATCTGATCTTCAGTGTATATAACAAATATATATACATTGGGAAAAGAGGGAGACATCATGCTTAATTTTTTTTTTTAAAACCACCAATGCATGTATAGATTGGGTAGAACAATTTCTCCACCCAAGACCATGCTTTGCAGCCTAAAGAGTGTGCAAGGAGAGAAAATAATTACTCTCCTGCAGAAAATCTGCAACTTGGGGCAAACTTTCACTTTGCCCCCTGAAGTTTTGAAAACTTACATTTCAGCCCTTAAAATAAAAAATTTGTGCATCCAAGCCTTCAAAAATCTCAAAAATGTTTTATTATAAAATTAAAGTAACTTATATGTTTTTGAATTATTTCAAAGTTCATAAGGTCACAAGATTTAATTAAATTGTATATTTTAATTCAAATTAATGCTTAACTTTGAAAATAAAAAGTAGCACATAAATTCGGATTAAAAATCCAATCAAAAGGGTTTGAAATTTTTTGGGCGTTACACTTATTGAGCCTATAATGTTGGAACAATTGGTCTATTTAATGGGATCTTAATGGGCCTAGGCTATCACATTAATAACCAAGCATACTTGGCTTTCGTTCATTATTAGTCCTCTTCCTTGCATGTAATGAGTCTCCATCATAAACTATTTAATGTAAAGTCCTAATCTATTACATGGACACAAAATGGCCCAAATAAAGGCTCGCAGGCCCAACAAAAATCCAAACCAAAATAAACCAATCACATCTAAGGTCAAGGCTCGGCTCGATCGAAAATCACGGAAACAATTCACGTTAAGTAAAGTAACAAGCAGACACTTTTACTAGTTTCCTATCTTACTTTAATTATTTTAAACCACTTTAAAATATTTTTAGATTCTTACTTTAGTTTCTACTAATTATAGGTAATCTTTATGTGGATAAACAAAACCATTTTATTCATAAAAAGTGAATAAAATTTTCAACTTTTAAAAATTGCAATTTGGCCTCCCAACCTTTTGGAAATTGCGATTTGACCCTTGAAGTTTTGGAAATTACAAATTAACCCCAAATTTGCAAAATAGGCAGAGGTTCGAAAATAAAATTTTATTTCCAAAAAAATTGAATTTGCAATTCGGCCCTTGCAGTGTATTTGAAAAATACACCAAAACTTTCGATAATTGTAAAACAACCCCAAATTTGAAAAAATCAAAAAGTCATAGTTTAGCCTAGAAAATAAACAATTCAAAAAAAATTCAATTCAGTCCATATTCACCCATAAATCGCTAATCGCATATTATCCCTTCAAGTTTCAAAATTTGCAAATCGGTCCAAGAACGTTTTATGCAATTTTATCTGAAAACAGATCTACCCATAACAAGTAAGAATCAACATTATGAATATAACATGAAATAAAATTAAAGCAATCAATTTATATTCAGACATTTTTGTATGAGAGCAATGAATTATGCTCTGATACAACTGTTGGGTTACGGTGTTGGCATATCTCGGTTGTCAGAACAACGAAAGTGCAAAATTTTAAAGATTATCCGAGATACTCATGCAGCCCATAAATCATATTCCATCTTACATATGCAAAAGGGTTCAAATAAAGCAATAATCAAAAGCAAGAGGGATGAAATCGCGATTTAGCTCACCACAGGTTCGGTGGTGGAAATCTCTGGTCTTCTTTTGATTCACAGTAGCAGTCCAAGCATCGTGCCTCTAGAATGTATCCACACCAGTCAGATTGTAGCAATACCTTCAAGTCACAGGCTTAGAACTAGAGTTTGAAGGTTTGTAAATGGAGGAATACATATCTAGATCTAGATGGGACAGAAGAAGAGACAGGGGCGGCGGCCAAGGTAGGGGCGGCTAGGTCAAGGTTTTTGCAAGACCTTGATTTTTTTCTCTGTTAGTTTTCATCTTCAATTCTTTTGAGATATGATGAGATATATATTACAAGAATTCTACTTCTAATAGTTATCTCATCTTATGCATATCTTACTCTTTTCTTATCACATAAGGAAACAAGATATATATGTATCTTTTCTTTTTCTTGTCATACAAGAAACTAACTCTTCCAATAATTAAACAATTTTAATTAATAAAATCGCCCCTCCTCTATTTAATTAATCCAAAAATTAATTAATTATTTCTTCCAATTTATTAATTAACACTTTAATTAATACTTTAATTAATTAGACATTCTAATTAATAATTCTCCACTTTGAATTAACACTTTAATTCACTAATTTTCATTTGACTTCTTTAAATTAATTATTTCCTTTTTGTTTGTCACTGTCCAACTGTATTGTGTGTGACCCTCTAGGTTCACCATCAATTGGCAGCAGACCCACGACTTTCGTGATTTAATTAATGAACAATTAATTGTTCGGATCAATTAAACACTTTTAATTGACCACTCCAAAATTAATCTCCTTATTTATTCAGGAGTACCCACACCTCATGGTCGATGTCTAGCCACAAGCCCATGAGGCCCAACTTCAGGTGAATTGATCTTGTGAACCTCACCTCTTATAACTGCCATGTACATACGGTCCTTCCAGCGACTAATTTCCTGATAGAGACCTAGGGTGTGTGAATTGATAGGCACCTATAATTATCTTGATTGGATATTTTCAAATTCTGGATAATAATTCCAGCGTGACTGCTACATTTGGAAACCCCTTTTCAAATCCGTCACCGACCGTAGCCACGAGTTTCTCGGAATCTACTATCTAAGAACGTACAGAAAATTCTATCATCTTATCAGGATGAGTCGATAGAACCTATCTTAGTTCTAACTGATGGGGGCTAATTTATATCTAAGCCAGGTTGGACTTCTCGAACGGATTCAGCTCGGGCTAAGAGATAATTCCAATATGAATATTTGTATCTCATCGACCTGACGAAGCCTCTGAACACTTCATGGGCCGTGCAATGTCTCCTACACGTCCTAGGATCCTATTAGAGTTAGAGGTGCTAGGTTATAAGTAGGAGATTTATTATTGTAATAAGGGGAGAATCTTAATGACTCTACTGATAATAAAAAATACATTACTTTTACTCTCCATTAACAGGGTTATTACTTTATCTTAATAGTTATTTCAAAAATATTACCCTTATACATGAAACTCGGTAAAATCAAATGTCGCCCACCGTGGGGCTAGGTTAATTGCTCGAACGAAATATGGTCAATACAAGGAAAAGTACGCGAACTGTAGGGAGATTTACAACTTCTCATGCTCCACTTGCGACGAACAATTTGTATGAAGATTCTCCTAGAAACAACGGCAACAATCAAGGACCTCCCGATGCACAACAGAGGTCTAACCACACGAGGACTCATTCTAGTCAAGAAGGGACTAATAGACAAAACACCCAAACCCAACAGCTTCCTGACCCAAATATACCCACGAATACCTGCTCAGTCGATCCCTCCGCCCCTCACGGCCGAAGATGAGAGACTAAAACAAATTGCTCAACTGATGAGTTCTTTAAGCGCTCAAATATTACAGAAACCCACCCAAAATCCAATTGAGCTCGGAATAGGTCCCACTCAACCTCCTCAAAGACCTAATGTCTATAGGAGGCCTTAGGTTGAAGTCGATCGAGTTTTCGATCAAGGTGATAGCCCGACAGCTGATCAGAGGACCCGTAATTCTGAACTAGTCGATAACAGGAGACAGACGAATGCTAACGTTCGACCCTAACAGAGGAATAGTCAGTCAAGAGCCAATGCTCATCCTGAACGATGCCAATCTGGAGAACATACCAATATCCCAATCAATGATAGCATAATACCTCCGGTCAATGACAATCGACCTACCAAATGGTTTTTCGAGAGAGATATTGAAAGAATGGTGGAGAAACGGGTAGAACAATGCTTGGCGGCGATCAGGCAACCTTGGCCTCGATCTCGAGAGGTTCGAGATAGTATTGCAGCCTGCTCACCCTTTTGTCTGGAGATCAAAAAAGCACAGGCCTCAGGCCAACTACCGGGTCGACTGCCCCGATATAATGGCACGGGAGATCTAAGCAATTATATATTCAGCTTCATGAATATAATGAATTTATATGCACATTCGACTGAATATACGGCAAAATTGATGGTGAACACGTTCGAAGGTTTGGCATTGGACTAGTTCGAAAAACAACCTCCGAACTCCATATTCAGCTTCAGGGAACTCTGCAACAAGTTAGAACAACAATTTGCGAGCAAAAAAAGTACAAAAGTTGCCTATGAGTTATCTAGGAACAATTCGTCAGCAAGAAGGGGAATCTTTAAGTAATTGGCTGGGAAGATTCAACGTCGAATTATTGTAGATCGATTCTCCGAATATAGATTAGATCATATCGATCTTGTTCGACCTTACTAAAAACAGACAATTCGGCAATGCACTAAGTCGAAAACAACCTCGGACCTTTGTTTAAAGATCAGAATAAGGCAAAGGGTTCTACATCGGGATCAAAGAAATTTGATAAAGCTCTGATCCCGAGGGTATCCGACTACGATCGATCTTTTAGAAAGGGTAATGTATTTCAAAGATTAGAGTATGGAGGAATCAACTCTGACAAAAGATCTAATGTGTACGTCAGACCACGTTCTCCTGAACGAAATGCAAGGGAACAGATCGACTACGTGGAGTACACAAGGTTAAATACTTCAAGGGAAGACATATTGGTCGTTTTAATAAGGAATAACTGGACCCCCCTGACCAAGAGAATTACACAAGCCAAACCAGGAGCAAAAAATTACAATCTATACTGTAGGGTCAGAAATTGAACCTACAGGGACGATCAACCTGAGCGTAACGCTCGAAAAGAAGCCTTAACGGATTGTTAAAATGATAAAATTCTTGATGGTAGAGGACCCCTTCGCTTATAACGCCATTTTAGGTCGACCAGCTCTCAACCTTTTTAGAGTTGTCGTTTCGACTTACCATCAGAAGATGAAGTTCCCAAATGCATATGAAATCGGCGAAATAGTTAACGATCACTGCATGGCCTGGGATTGTTATAACAAAGCACTTTCCCTAAAACAAAAGGTCAAGCCACTCACACCTTCTAAAAGAAAATCCGTTGGATCATCAACAGAAAGCTCAACGTGACCTGGAATCCCAAGTACCGATAGAATCAACAGAAAAGGAAAAGAGCCAGTCGACTTGAAATTAATCGAGAACGACCCTAGTAAACAACTAGGATTGGAACAGAGCTCACCCCACAAGGAGAAATTATGTTAATTGAGTTTTTGAGAAAAAATGTGGACGTTTTTGCATTGAGCTCGGAAAACATAGTGGGAATTGACCTAAGAATTATTACCCATTCTTTAAAAATAGACCCGAGCACAAAACCAGTCCGGCAGAAGAAAAGGAACCATGGTCCTGTCAAAGACAAAATTATAAAAGCTGAGGTCGAGAGTCTTTTAATGTCTAAACAGATTAGAGAAGTACATTTTACTGAATTGTTATGTAACGTGGTCTTAGTGTCAAAAGGTAACAAGAAAGACAATAAGTGGAGAATGTGCAACGATTTCACGGACCTGAATAAACTATGTCCACGAGATCCTTACCCATTTCCCAGGATCGATTTGCTGGTCGATTCCACTACTGGATTCGCCATATTTAGTATGATGGATGCCTTTTAGGGATTCTATCAGATATTCATGGACGAAAAGGATCAAGAGAAAACTGCTTTTGTTACCGAGCAGGGGGTATACTGCTTCATAGAGCTTATCGGAGAAATTATGGAAGTATACGTGGATGATATGCTGGTCAAAAGTATGAGCGAAAAGGATCATATCGATCACTTAGATCGCTGTTTTAAGATTCTGAGAAAATATGGAGTGAAGCTCAATCCTGCAAAATGTACCTTTGGAGTACGATCCGGTAAATTCTTGGGTTATTTAGTCCATCAAAAAGGAATTGAAGCAAATCCCGAGAAAATACGGGCAATCATCGAAATGAGACCTCCGAGAACGATCTCCGAGGTGCAAAGTCTGGTCGATAAAATTGTTGCTCTAAACAGGTTCATATCTACATCAGCAGATAAAAGTCTGCCTTTCTTTCAAACATTAAGATGAGCCAAGTCGTTTGAGTGGACTGAAGAATGTGATCGAGCTTTCGATCAGTTGAAAGAATATTTGACTTCCTCCTCGTTACTTGCTAAGCCCACTGAGGGACAACCTCTCTATCTCTACATCGCGATCTCTGGAGCCGCAGTGAGTTCGGTATTAGTCAAAATTGAAGGGACGGAACACAAGCCAGTCTATTAATTGAGCAAACTGTTACAAGGAGTAGAAAAGAATTGAGGGAAAAACACTTTTGATACCAAACTTTAGTCCAAAAAAGACATTTGGTACCAAACATTTTCAAAAAACACATTTCATGCCATGATTCACACAATCTTGACACAATAGTTTTGCCATCAATTTTCGGACGAAATTCAGCACGTGCCGCTCATATGTCCGTTAAATTGACAATGGGATAGAGAACATGCACGGGTTTTAAAGACCCACACATGAACGGCACGTACTGAATTTCGTCTGAAAATTGACGGCAAAACTAAATGTGTCAAGATTATGTGAATCATGGTATGAAATGTGTTTTTTGAAAAAGCTTGGTACCAAATGTATTTTTTGGACTAAAGTTTGGTATCAAAAATGTTTTTCCCTCGAAAAGAATAGAAAAGTTTGCTTTGGCCCTTGTAATAGCAGCTCGGAAGCTAAGACCTTATCTCAAAACATGTAAAATCATTGTCCTTAATCAACCTTTGAGGCAGATTTTGTCAAAACCAGAAGCATCGGGACGATTTATAAAATGGGCAATCGAGTTGGGGCAATATGAAATCGAGTACCAACCACGAACTGCCATAAAAGCTCAAGTTCTCACAGATTTCCTCTTGGAAACTCCAAGCTCATCTGGGATGGCTGTCGATCAACCAAGGTCAAGTAATAACGACATATTGATCGTAAACAGTCCAGTATGGCTTATGCACATTGATAGCGCATCGAGCAAGGATGGCGGAGGTGCAGGAATAAATTTCCGAGGACCTGAAAGAGAAGACTTGAACTATGCAATAACTCTCGATTTCATGGAAACAAATTGTTGGATGAAGATGAAGACTTTGAAGTGAAGGGAGGTTTTGATGATTTCCAAAGTCATCAACTAAGTATGGAAACTTAGTACAAACCTTAGAAGATATTTGACCAAGGAAGAATTATTTCAGACTAGTCAAATATGGTCCAGAAGACTACTGATCTGTTGCTGAAGAAGAAATCAGACTGGTGGACTATCAGCCGACTCAAATCAGATAAGTTCAAGTTTGGGATCAGCCGAGTATACATCAGACGAGTGATTTCGATCAGCAGAGTGGAAGTAGATCAGAAGTTATTGCAACGGTAATAAATGCACTTGGAGTAATAAATGCTGAAGAGGAAGGGTATTTATGACAAATTATCGAAGAGAAACCTCGTATCAGCTTGGTGCATTTAATGCGGACTGACAGAAGGTACATCAGAGTGTACAGTGCTCAGTCGCAGGTAGCCGTTTCTGCAGAAAGGACCAGTACTCGAGGATTTGGACACCTGTCGATCTCTCAACGGGCAGATTTTCAAATCTCAAGTATAAATAGTTCAGTTCGTGAGTTGAAGAAGAATATACAACACATTTGAGAGCAAAAATCTGAAGCAGAATTCTTCTAAGTCTCAAACTCAAGAACAGAACACTCATCAGCCGAGTCATTTGTTGACGAAGTAGAATAGAGAGAAAGCAGAATATACTTATAAATCTGAGTGATTTTGTTAGAATCGTGTTGTGAGAAGCTGTTATCCATCTTTGTGAGTGATAAAGCTTTGTAGTATAGGACTCCTTTGTGATTTCCTGTAAAGAACTTGTGGCCAGTTCATTTGTTGTTTGGCGCAAGCAGAGTATATTGTAAACTGTGTGTATATAGTATAACCCAAGATCTAAGTGACTTGGAAGAGTGGACTAAATGATTTTTATCCATATAACCACTATAAAAATTCCTTTGTGTTATACTTGCATTATTTTCTGCATATCTCAAAGAGCATACTTTAACACAAAAAGTTAACTGTTGAAAATGTTTTTAAAAAGGAGTTTATTAAAACTGGGAATAAAACTTTTTCTGAGTTAAGAAAACTACTTGTGAAAAACACTAGAAATATCTGCTGCAAGTTAGTTATTTTAAAACTCTGATTTTGATAAAATCAGCTGAGTGAAATCAGAAGAGTGGTCAGCTCTACTGTTCAAAGCTTTGTGCAAGATCAGCATAGTCAACTTACGATTACTGATCAGCTTAGTCTGCTGACAGAAAAGTTAGAGAATTTTAAAAGATAAATTTTTAAGAGGTCTATTCCCCCCCCCCCCCCCCCTCTAGACCTCATCTGACCACTTGGGACCAACAAGTGGTATCAGAGCAGGTGGTTCATCTGAATCATTTGCCTGATCAACGAGCTTGATCCTAGAGTGTTTTTCAAAGGTTTTCAAAAGTTTTCAAAAGAGCATCTTTTTGAAAAATAAAAACTTTTTGAAAAATGGATTGTATCAGCCTTGTTCCCCACATAGGCGGTATGAGCTTTGAGGACTGGAAGATCCGCATGGAAATTTTCCTTGCTACTTATAGTGACAATATGTACACGTGCATAACACAAGGTCCAATAAGAGTTACCAAGACAATCAAAATTGATGGCGTAGATACGGTCGTTGATAAAGAACGATCAGAGATGTCACCTGATGAAATCAAGTTGAAGAATCTCGACAAAGTTGGAATCTTCATCATGACAAAGGCCCTGGACAATGAAAGGTTTGACAAGGTCAAACACTGCAAAACATCTAAGGAGATGTGGGACAAAGTCCGTGACATGAGTGAAGGGAATGACTCAATAAAAGAACACAATCTGAGTGTTGCCCTGGAGAAGTTTGAAAACTTCAAGATGAAACCTGGAGAAACCATTGACCAGATGGATTCAAGGTTTACAAAAGTGTTGAACAATGTTCTAAAGTTGGGAAAGACGTTTTCAGATAAGGAGATCACCGTCAAAGTTTTAAAGGCGCTGCCACCCAAGTTCAACATGAAGATCACAGCGATGGAAGAATCAAGGGATCTGGGGAATATCTCACTGACGGAGCTGTTTTCTGTACTCAAGGCGTACGAGTATAAAATGCCAAGAATGGGAATAGAAGAGACCTCAACTTCTGGCCCCACTGCTGCCCTGGTCGCTGCAGAAAGAACTAGAAGATCAGCCGTAAAGACTAGAGAAGTGGACTCATCTGATGAGGCCACAGTACTGAGTAAGAAGGAGTACACTGCTGGCGATGTTGCTTTGTTATTGAACGGGTTCAAAAAGTTCTACAAAAGAAAAATGAAGAACAAATATAACAATGCTTCTACTTCTAAACCTTCCTCTAATTCTCATGATATTAAGGATGATTATAAATCCAAAATGATGTGCTATAATTGCAAGAAATTGGGACATTTCATCAAGGACTGCCCATATGCTAAAGCTGAGAAGTACATTGAGGAGGAAAAAAAACAAAGAAGAGAGAGGAGACACCAGAAAAGCAAAGTGCTGTTGGCTGAAGCTGAAAAGATAGCAGCCATCTATTCGTCTAATTCAGAATCAGGCACGTCAAGTGATGACTCTGCGTTTGAAGAGACACCCGCACTGCTCTGTCTCATGGCCAAGGAATCTGATGATTCTGACAATGAGGTAATACTCTCTGAAAGTGAAATGGAGCTGTTTAGCTCATTTGAGCAAATGATGAATAACAAAACAGATGTTGTTAAAGAATTTGCTAAGCTTAAGGACGAGATGATTCTGCTGAAAAAGCAAAATGCTAAACTGAAACGAAGCGTTGAAAAACCTGACGATTCAGCCATGTATAAAAAGCTTTCGCATGAATGTGAATCTCTGAGAGCAGAATGTGAAGTTTACAAGGGACAAATCATGGAACTTGAAGCTATAATATCTTTACATGATAAGTCGTATGTTGCTAAGTCGTCTGCTGTATCAATAGATAAATCTAATGAACAGAGTACACCCCTAGTAAAAGAAAATTTAGAACTGAACAGAACTGATAAATTTATATCTGCTGATAACAGTAATGTTATCTTGTATGTTTAGACTGCTAAATCTACTTCACTGGAAATTGAGAAAAAGGAGAAAGATCCTCCTAAGGCTAAAAAGGGTAAAAAGCTTGAAAATGAAAAACAGACTGGTAAAACCAAACAGCAGAATAGTCCAAAGAAGTCTGCTGACAAGAGTAAAACCAATCAGACTAGTAAAGCTAAGTCGTCTATTAAAGAGCAAGTAAAGAGTAGACCTAAGAAGCAAAGAAATTATAACAATAATGCTTGGTATGGAAATGAGTCTTATTATGTGCAACCTGCTTATTCACCTTATTATGCTGCACCTCATTATCCACCTTATTATGCTGCATATCCTGCTCATCAACCAATGATTGCTTACCCTGCTTATTGTTGGTATAATTTAGAGAAGGTTTTGAAGATGATAAAAAGGGTATAATAGTCAAGGAGGCTAATTTGGAAGTCATCAACTAAGAACTGGACAGCTTAGTGAAACCTATCTCATGGTCTGGAAGCTAAGTGACCGAATCAGCAAAGTGGAATATCAGATGGGTATTATCAGCCGAGTCAAGATAGATGTGTTCATTCTTGAATCAGCCGAGAAGCCATCAGCCGAGTGATCAGCAGAATGATCATCAGCAGAGTACTTCCACCAGCAGAGTGAAGACGGTCAAGAAGCTTATCAACGGGAACCAGCTGTGAGCTGAGAGCATTAAATGCGACTGACATAAAGTGAATATCCGTACAGCAGAGTGTACAGAGCAACAGTTGCAGGGAGCCGTTCCGCGTGTCAGGACCAGAACTCGAGGACTGCAGATTCCTGCCAACCTTCAACGGGCAGAAATTCAAAATCTGGGAGTATAAATAGAAGACATAACTGAAGATCTTAAGGGAGCTTGCATTATTCAAGATCATATCCTAAGAGCGAGATCCATCAGTTGAGTCGTCTGATCATAAGCGAAGTCATCTGTTGACGAAGCTGATTGTTGAAGAACAAAGATCAAACGTTGCTTGTCTAAGTGACTGTCAAATGAGAAGAGAGAGGAGTGTATATCCATCTGTGTGAAGTGATATAGCTTCTTAGTATAGGTTTTCTGAGTGATTACTTGTACTGAAAATAGCGTGAGGAGTGTAGATCCATCTTAGTGAGTGATCTAGCTTCAGAGTGTAGGATTTCTGTGTGATTTCTTACAGCGCACTTGTGGCTTTTCATTTGTTGATCAGCGCAAGCATTGTATACTTGATTACTTTGTGTTTTCTAGTATAACCCAAGATCTTCGTGACTTGGAAGAGTGGACTAAAGGATTTTTATCCATATAACCACTATAAAAATCCTGTGTGTTTGACTTACTGTTCGCTATACTTTGCATATTTATCAAAGAACTCAAACATACGATTTAACCAAAAGATTTTAAAAGGAGTTGTAAAAACTGGGGACAAAATCTTTTGAGTGAGAAAACTTAAAGAGGAACAGCTTGGTGAAAACCGCTTTGAATATCCGCTGCCAACTAGTTTCTAAAACTCTGATTTAACATCTGAAATCAGCTGAGTGAAAATCAGATTAGTGGTCAACTCTGCTGATAAAGCTTTGTGCGCATCAGCTCAGTAGTCTTACAAATCTCGATCAGCTTAGTCTGCTGATTTGAAAAGTTAGAGAAAAAGTTTTAAAGTTTTTCAGAGGTCTATTCACCCCCCCCCCCTCCCCCCGTCCCCCCTTCTAGACCTCATTGACCACTTTTGGGACTAACAAGTGGTATCAGAGCAGGTTGCTCTGGTAATTTACCTGATACCATCAAGTAGCATCAGGGTAGGTGGTTTATCTTGAATCAGCTGCCTGATCAACGAGCTCGATCCAAAGTGTGTTTTTCAAATTTTTCAAAAAGGAGAGCATATTTTGAAAATCAAAACTTTTTGAAAAATGGATGCCATAAACCATGTTCCTCACATTGGTCATATGAGCTTTGAAAACTGGAAAATCAGAATGGAAATCTTTCTTGCTGCTTATAATGAAGACATGTTTACATGTATTACAAAAGGACCATTCAGATTCCAGAAGACTGTGACGGTTGATGGTCAACCAGATCAGATAGTTGACAAAGAGCTGGATGATCTGACACCTAAAGAAAACAAGCTGGTAAATCTTGATAAAAAGGCGAAGTTCATCATGTTCAGAGCTGTAGACGAAGAAAATTTCCAAAAGATCAAGCATCTCAAAACTGCCAAAGAGATGTGGGATAAATTCTGCGGGCTAAGCGAAGGAAACGACGCTATCAAAGAACACAAGCTCAGTGTGGCTCTTGAGGAGTTTGAAAATTTCAAAATGAAGTCTGGTGAAACGATTGATCAGATGGATACCAGATTTACCAAAGCCCTGAATGAAGTTCTAAGGTTTGGTAAAGAATTTTCGAACAAGGAGATCACAACAAAGGTTCTCAAGGCCTTGCCACCTAAATTCAACATGAAGGTGACAGCCATGGAAGAATCAAGGGATTTAGAGAAGATTTCTCTTTCCGAACTGTTCTCATCTCTCAAAGCGTATGAGTATCATATGCCAAGATTGGGATTAGAAGTGTCAACAAGTTTAGACCCTTCTGCTGCACTTATCGCGTCAGACAAGTCAAGAAAATCAGCAGACAAGTCAAAACAGAAGACTGTGCTGAGTTCAGAAAAGGGATACACTGCGGACGACGTTACCCTGCTGCTAAATGATTTCAAGAAGTTCTACAAGAAGAAAATAAAATTAAAATATAAAAATGCTACTTCATCTTCTTCTGATCATTTTCAGGAAAACAGGGATTCCTACAAAGCAAAACTTAGAGACTACCATGAAGAGGAGTATGGGCTATTGATCAAAGACCATCCAACCTCATCATCTGAGAAGTTTGCTACAAAGGAGAAGAGTGCTAAAAAGGAGCGTAAGCTTAGTAAGAGCAAATCAAAGTTAGCTGATGCAGCAAAGCTAATAAACTCCTGCACATCTTATTCAGACCGCCAATTATCTGATAAAGAATTAGAAGAAGTACCTGAGACAATATGCTTAACTGCTGTAGAATTTGATGATTCTGAAAATTGGGGTAACTTCTACTGATTAATGAAATGCACTATTTGAATCGTTTGAATAAATGCTGAATTACAAATTCAAATATTGTTTGTGCATTTGCCAAGCTTAATGAAGAGATGACTCTGCTGAAAAGAGCAAATCAGATCACTGAAACTTCAGGTTGAAAAATCTCAAGAATCAGCTGACTACCAAAAAGCTTGAGCATGAGAATGAAACTCTAAAAGCTGAGTATGCAATTTTTTTTCAATGCGTAAATGAACTTAAAAGAAGTAATTGCATCATTCTCTAAAAAGAAATCAGAGGCTTAAGAGAAGAAGTCTACTGATGCTCAATAGGTTAGAAAACCTAGTAAGCTACCTAAGACAAATCAGACTACTAAAACCCATCAGCCGAGTAAGCTGAAATAGGCTGCTGATAGGAGTAAATTAAAATGGTATCAAGTCTGCTGAATCTAAGGAGAGTTATTAAATAACTCAGGTAAGAAATTGAGGCTAAAAATGAATTATCTGGCAAAGAATTTGAATCACATTATGATAATTATTTCTATGACATGCTTTATGCTTATTCATATTATCATGCTGATCATGTTCACTGGACTGATTGCCATCCTCATTTCAAAATGCATGCTTATCACATATTTCATGCATCTTACCTTGCTTATCAGCTATGTTTTAATCATGACCAATAAATGTTGAAAAACAACACGTGGTATTATCATGATAAAACATAAGTCACTAGATCATCACATGTTAAAGGTTACACTAACCATGCTGGACCCAATAAACAAGGGGTACCAAAAATTGTCATCTGTTTTACAGGTGAAGCACATGTGAGATGAAAAAGATGAGTTGACTGCCTTGCAAATTTCATCAAGTTCAACAAGTGGTCTTACCAGCAAGCATGTACCAACAAGTGTTATCAAATCAGTGGTATCAACAATTGGTATAATTCAAGTGGTAGACTCTACATCTGGAGATTTCAAGGAACGCAAGTTGTTGGGGTGGGGGGGGGGGGGGGTGGGGGGGGGGGGGGGTGGGGGGGGGGGGGGGTGGGGGGGGGGGGGGGTGGGGGGGGGGGGGGGTGGGGGGGGGGGGGGGTGGGGGGGGGGGGGGGTGGGGGGGGGGGGGGGTGGGGGGGGGGGGGGGTGGGGGGGGGGGGGGGTGGGGGGGGGGGGGGGTGGGGGGGGGGGGGGGTGGGGGGGGGGGGGGGTGGGGGGGGGGGGGGGTGGGGGGGGGGGGGGGTGGGGGGGGGGGGGGGTGGGGGGGGGGGGGGGTGGGGGGGGGGGGGGGTGGGGGGGGGGGGGGGTGGGGGGGGGGGGGGGTGGGGGGGGGGGGGGGTGGGGGGGGGGGGGGGTGGGGGGGGGGGGGGGTGGGGGGGGGGGGGGGTGGGGGGGGGGGGGGGTGGGGGGGGGGGGGGGTGGGGGGGGGGGGGGGGTGGGGTGGGGGGGTTTGCGGGGGGGGGGGGGGGGGGGGGGGGGGGGGGGGGGGGGGGGGGGGGGAACTGGCAGATGTTGTTGCTGTGAATGGTCCAAGAGTTACTTTTGGAGACAGCAAAGAAGGCAAGGTTGTTGCTGTTGGAAAGCTAATCAAAGGAAACATAGAGATATCTGACGTCTCTTATGTTAATGGCCTGAAGTACAATCTGCTGAGCATAAGTCAATTTTGTGACAAGGGATTTTCTGTAACGTTTTCATCAGATAAGTGCTATGTTGAACAAATTGGAACAAAGAAGGTTATTCTATCTGGAAGAAGACAGGGAAATATCTATGTAGTCGACTGGAATTCTGTGGACAAGAACTCTAATGTTTGTTTGGTGGCTTCTACACCAAGTGAAATCAGTTGACTGTGGCACAAAAGAATGAATCATTTGAATTTCAAGATCATAAACAGATTGATAAAGAATTATCTGGTAGAAGGAATTCCAAAGACAGTCATGAGCAAAGACAAGCTTTGTGACGCATGTCAGAAGGGTAAACAAGTGAAGTCCACTTTCAAAAGCAAGAAGCACCAATCTTCAACCAGAATTTAGGAGCTGTTACATATGGATTTGTTTGGCCCTATTGATCCTATCAGCAATGGTGGAAAGAAATACTGCCTAGCTGTTGTGGATGATTTTTCAAAATTTACTTGGGTGATTTTCATGAAGTAGAAAAGTGAAACCAAGGAACATCTTACTAATCTGATGGAACTGATCCAGAATGAGAAGAGTCAAAGAATATTGAAGATCAGATCAGATAGAGGGACTGAATTTACAAACTCTACTATTGAAGAGTATTGTAACTCCAGAGGAATCAATCATGAGTACTCTGCTGCCAGAACCCCTCAACAAAATGGAGTTGCTGAAAGGAGAAACAAAACTCTAAAGGAAGCTACCAGGACAATGATAGCTGAAGCAAAGCTGCCCCAAAGATTCTGGGCAGAAGCCACAAATACAGCATGTTATACACATAACAGATGTATGATCAACAAAAGTCAAAACAAGACACCTTATGAGCTATGGAACAACAGAAAGCCTAATTTACATTATCTTAGGATTTTTGGTTGTAAATGTTATGTTTTGAATAATGGGAAAAATCACCTTACTGCATTTGCAGAGAAGGCTGATGAAGCTATTTTTGTAGGTTACTCTAGTGTTAGTAAAGCTTACAGAGTTTTTAACAAAAGAACTTTACTTGTAGAAGAATCTATTCATGTAGTATTTGATGAACCAAGCCAATCTTCTGAAAAGAATCAAAGTGCAAATCCAGAGATATCTGCTGACCTTCAGAAATTGAGTATGGAAAGAAAGGAAGAATATGTACCCATCATACTACCTGATTTAAGTCAAGATGTTAACTCAAGTGCTGTTCAAAATCAGTCAACTGATTGTCTAACAGAGAAGTTGCAAACAGCTGACAGACCAGAGCCTGTACAACAGACTACTACTGAGACTCCAACAGTAGTGTTGCAAGATCAATCAAGAGGACAACATCCAGATTTGCAACCTGATCTCAGATGGCTCAGATATCACCCACCTGACTTAGTGATTGGTGATCCTTTGGATAGAGTGAGAACTAGAAGGTCAACTGCAAATGAAACAATGTTTGTAAGTTTTCTTTCACAAATTGAGCCCAAGTTGATTGATGAAGCTCTTAGTGATTCTCACTGGATTGAAGCAATGCAAGAAGAGTTGAATCAATTTGAAAGGAATGAAGTCTGGTACTTAGTTCCCAGACCTACTCATCAAAGAGTAATTGGCACTAAGTGGGTATTCAGAAATAAGATGAATGAAGATGGTATTGTTACCAGAAACAAAGCAAGACTAGTTGCCAAAGGTTATTGCCAAGAAGAAGGCATTGATTTTGATGAGACATTCGCACCAGTTGCAAGGCTTGAAGCAATCAGATTATTCTTAGGCTATGCTGCTCACAAAAACTTCACTGTCTATCAGATGGATGTGAAGTCTGCTTTTCTTAATGGAGAATTGCAAGAGGAAGTTTATGTTGAACAACCTCCTGGTTTTGAAGCTTATCAACAAGGAGACAAAGTTTATCGTCTGAAGAAAGCTCTATATGGACTGAAACAGGCTCCAAGAGCATGGTATGATACTTTATCTGATTTTCTTTTAGTCAAAGGATTTCGCAAGGGTAAAGTAGATAGGACTTTGTTCACTATTGAATGGGATAATCATATATTGTTGGTACAAATATATGTGGACGATATTATTTTTGGTTCAACTAACAAACAGATGTGTGAGAAGTTGTCTAAGCTGATGCAGAACAAGTTTGAAATGACCATGATGGGAGAACTAAATTACTTTCTTGGATTACAAGTTAAACAGCTACCTGATGGTATTTTTATTAGTCAAGCAAAGTACACAAAAGATCTGTTCAAGAAATTTGGTATGGAAACTAGCTCATCTGTTAGTGTTCCAATGTCTACTGGACTTCGTCTGGACAAGGATGAAGGTGGCAAATCAGTTGACATCACCAAGTACAGAGGCATAATTGGGTCACTGTTATACTTAACAACGAGCAGACCTGATATTATGTATTCTGTTGGGGTTTGTGCGAGATTTCAGTCAGATCCTAAGGAATCTCATCTCTTAGCTGCTAAAAGGATATTAAGGTATCTCAAAGGCACACAAGAATTGGGATTGTGGTATCCAAGGGAATCAGGATTTGAACTTATTGAATATTCAGATTCTGACCTTGCTGGCTGCAAGATTGATAGGAAGAGTACTACAGGTACTTGTCAATTTTTAGGCAGTCGTCTGATCTCATGGATGAGTAAGAAACAGACTTCATTATCCATATCCATTGCTGAAGCTGAATACATTGTTGCTGGAGCATGTTGTGCACAGATACTTTGGTTGAAGCATCAACTAGAAGACTATAATCTCAAGATCAGTGGAATCCCTATCTACTGTGACAATACAAGTGCAATCTCACTTACTCAGAATACTACTAGTCATTCCAGGACTAAGCATATTGAGATCAAACATCACTTCATCAGAGACCACGTTGAAAAGGGAAATGTTATTATTGAGTATGTTCATACAGACAATCAGATTGCTGACATTTTCACCAAACCATTAAGTGATGCAAGATTTTCTACTCTAAGAGTGGAACTGGGCTTGTTAAAATTGGATTCATAAGCTGAGGGGGAACCTATCAGAAGACTGGTTTCAACAACTGACTAATCTAATAGCAACAAGTGTTACACTTCAAGAAGACTGACTCTCAACAGACTAGTTGACTGATGAATTCTTGAATTCAGGGGGAACGTGTAAGACTAGCGGTACTCCTATTTTAAAGATGAAATATTCAATGACAGTTAGTTGAAGTTGTTTTAATCAGAAGATTTGTTCTTAATTCTTGAAGACTTGAAGATTATTTATCTTGCTGGATTGACAAACAGCAAAGGAAGATCACTAGATATTGGCTTTCACTAGTGATATATTGTATCAGATAAGTATTTTACTCATCTGTTTTCATTTATGTCAGCTTATATTTAAGTGTTGTACTAAAACGTTTTTATCGAAAGCACGCTTTTATAAGTAACAGACAAGTGGCGTTTCAAATTCCCGCCTGTCTGACATAATTAATGTTATTTTGAAATCCGCGTATATCACTCGCACGATCTGCTTTTCAGTAATTGATCTAACGGTTGACACTAATCACGGAAACCGACAAGAAACCATCATCTATAAATCCAGATCTGATCAGCTTACTAAGCTTTTACGCACCCTCAAAATTTCAAAAGAACACA
The DNA here is from genome assembly GCA_034814905.1 of Penstemon davidsonii. Lineage (NCBI taxonomy): Eukaryota > Viridiplantae > Streptophyta > Magnoliopsida > Lamiales > Plantaginaceae > Penstemon > Penstemon davidsonii. The sequence goes on along the minus strand of JAYDYQ010001086.1, from coordinate 9,939,628 downwards.
GAGCAATTCTGCACTCATCTACTGCAAAATTTCTCTCCGTTTTTCCTTAATCTTTTTCAGAATGTCTGCCAAAGAAGCTGCTGCTGAAGGTAAGTTCTTGAACTACCTGACCTACTGATGAGAATCACCAAGAACAAGTACAAGCTAAGGATCCATTGTATGTTCCAATTGGGCCAATTACAAGGGCAAGATCCAAAAAGCTGAAGGAAGCATTTAACGGGCTAATGCAAGAGATATGGGCTGATTTTAACATGCATAAGTTTGGCCCACAAGAAGATGCATTGGTTTTGAATTTAATCCAAACAATATAATCTGATGGCTTTTGGAATTCATTGAAGTTACTTACATAGAATTAAGTCTTATGGGAAAGAGAAGCTTCAATTAGGCTTTATTTACATTAGATTTTAAAATATATAAGTCCATATAGATAATAGTCAAGATTTTTTCATATTTCTATATGTATTTGGAGGATTCTAGGCACCTTTTTGTATCCCAACACATATGAAAACGTGTTGGCTTTAATTACTATGGTTGGAGACATGTTCCAACCCTATATATAATTAGTATGGCTGAATGTAAGGAATCATCTTTGGCTGAAAATATAAAGTGAGTTTTTACTCCTCTTTTGGTTCTTCATTGAACTTCAGAACTTATCAAGGTTTCTCCTTGTGGCGTTCAAAACTTGAATACTTGTGGTTTGCGATTCTTTATAATCGTTTGGTCACAAGTTCACTACAATCTGGAATACTTGTGGTTTGCGATTCCATATAATCGTTGGGTCACAGGTTCACTATCACTTTCAATCTGATTTTTAGTTTTTCTTGAGATGAAATTGAATCTTCCTATTGAGGTTCGCATCATTTGGTAATCAGAGCAAGGTACTAAAATCAGATTACTATCCTTTATCTTTATTTTTTGTTACTATATATTTAGTCCATTTCTATTAATCTCTTCTTTCCTACTCTTAAATCTCTTTGTGAGTATTCAGTATCCAGCAAAAAAAAAAAAAACGGGAAAAAAAAAATAGAAAAAGAAAACTTGACCAAAAAAAAAAAAAGGTGACAAAAATAAAAAGAAAAGAAAAGAAAAACGTGATTGATAAAAAAAATAAAAAAAAAAACGTGATTGATAAAAAAAGGGTGATTGGCGGATACTACTCTATATATTCTGATTTATTCTTCGGTTCTCCCAAATCTAAAAATTATCATTCTCTTTGTTTCATTATTTCTGAAATACACAACCATTGGTATTCATTGTTTAAACAATACAAGTTGAACATCTTGATTAAAGTTTTCTAGTTCATTAAAGAACTGAAAAGGGGAGTTACGAGTGGAAAAAGGCAAGAGAGTGTGAGATTATTAGAGGGTAAAAGCCGTGTTGAGTGAAACACGAATGTTGAGTGAAATTATTCGAGTGTAAACACGTGAGGGAGTGCTGTGAGGATTTATTTCTAATTGTTATAACTAATTTCAAATATGTCTACAAGTGGTGAAGCAATAAACAAAGGCGGACAGGGGGATACATTTATGTTGCAAGCCATGCAAAAACAGTTTGAACGTATGAACGTAATGTTTAATGAGATTCGGGATCGGATGGATAGGCAAGACGATGCTATTGCTACTTTAAACAGGGGACATCCGGAAAGAGCTCCTAATTCTAGAAGGGAAGAAAGGAATGCAAATGAAGATGATTTTGGTTACAATTCCAATGATGAGTTCCATGAAGATGACCAAGGCTCATTGAATGGTGAGGGCAGATTCATACAAAGGAGAGGAAGGCATTATAGAGGTTTTCAAAGAGGTCCAAGATGGCAAGATAGAGATGACAGAAGCTTGGGAAACATCAAAGTAAAGATACCATCTTTCCAAGGCAAAAATGACCCATAAGTGTACTTGGACTGGGAAAGGAAGGTGGAGCTGATTTTCGAATGCCATAACTACTCCGAGGAGAAAAAGGTAAAACTTAATGTTATTGAGTTTACCGATTATGCTATTATATGGTGGGATCAACTTGTGATGACCAGGAGAAGAAATGGTGAAAGGCCTATTAAGACATGGGATGAAATGAAAGCTATCATGAGGAGGCGTTTTGTTCCTAGTCACTATCATAGGGACTTATTTCAGAAGTTACAAAGTCTTACTCAAGGCTTTAAAAGCGTGGAAGATTACCACAAGGAGATGGAGATTTCCATGATCAGGGCTAATATAGAGGAGGATAGAGAAGCTACCATGGCAAGGTTTCTCAATGGGCTGAATCGGGACATTGCAAATGTTGTTGAGTTGCAACATTATGTGGAGTTGGAGGACATGGTGCATATGGCAATAAAGGTAGAACGACAGCTTAAAAGGAAAGGAACTCGATCTTTCCAAAATTCAAGCTCCTCTACTTCATGGAGTTCGAATGTGAGGAAAGATGAAGGGGCTAATTCCAAATTCAAAACAGAAGCACCAAAGAGAAAAGATGAAGTTGACGATGTCAACAGAGGTAAAACTGAATTACCAACTCGTAATCGTGATATTAAGTGTTTTAAGTGTTTGGGGACAGATCACATAGCTTCACAATGTCCAAACAAGAGAACCATGATTGCACATGCTAACGGAGATGTGGAGACTGAAAGTGAGAGTGATGATGATGATCAGATGCCAAAAGACACTAGTGACAATGATGTTGAATATCCGGTGGAGGGAGAGGAACTTGTGGCTAGGCGTGCTTTAAGTGCCCATGTCAAAGAAGATGATGTTGATGAGCAAAGGGAGAATATATTTCATACTCGGTGCCATGTAAATAATAAGGTGTGTAGTATGTCATTGATGGGGGAAGTTGTACAAATGTTGCTAGTACTACTTTGGTTGAAAAGCTAAAGTTACCTACCTTGAAACACCCTAGACCATATAGGCTGCAATGGTTGAATGATTGTGGGGAGATTAAGGTGACAAGGCAAGTATTAGTCTCGTTTTCAATCGGGAAGTACAAGGATGAAGTGCTTTGCGATGTCGTTCCAATGCAAGCAGGTCACATATTGTTGGGCAGACCATGGCAATTTGATAGGAAGGTTACTCATGATGGTTTCAAAATTCGGCATACTCTTGTAAAATATAACAAATCCATTACTCTTGTACCATTAACACCCAAACAAGTGTATGAAGATCAAATGAAAATGAAAAGAGAGAGTGAGTTGAAAATAAATAGTGAGGCTGAAATTTCAAAGAAAAAAAGTGAAAAAGAGATTGAAAAGAAAGAGGGAAAAAAACAAGTGAGTCTTTATGCTAAGGCGAGTGATATCAAGAGTGCCTTCAATTCAAACAAGCTTATGTTTTTACTTTTGTACAAAGAGGCGGGTTTTAGCACTAACGAACTTAATGAATCTTTGCCTAGTGTTGTTGTCTCTTTGTTGCAGGAATACCAAGATGTGTTTCCAGATGATGTACCTAATGGATTGCCACCCATAAGAGGAATAGAGCATCAGATTGATTTTGTGCCCGGTGCCGCCATTCCTAATCGTCCAGCCTATAGAAGTAATCCAGAGGAAACAAAGGAACTTCAATGGCAAGTTGAGGAGTTGCTAAAAAGGGCCACGTGAGAGAAAGCATGAGTCCGTGCGCTGTACCGGTGTTACTTGTACCTAAGAAGGATGGAACTTGGAGGATGTGCGTGGATTGCAGGGCTATCAACAACATTACGGTAAAGTATCGATATCCCATTCCTAGACTAGATGATATGTTGGATGAATTGCATGGGTCAAGTATTTTCACTAAAATTGATTTGAAAAGTGGGTATCATCAAATTAGGATGAAAGAAGGTGATGAATGGAAAACTGCTTTTAAAACAAAATATGGATTGTATGAGTGGTTGGTAATGCCTTTTGGTTTATCTAATGCACCTAGTACATTCATGAGATTAATGAACCATGTCTTGCGGGCGTTTATTGGCAAATTTGTTGTGGTTTATTTTGATGACATTTTGGTGTATAGCAAAAGCTTAGATGAGCATATTGAACATTTACATTGTGTGTTTGATGTATTAAAAAAGAAAAATTGTTTGCCAATTTAAAAAAGTGTTCTTTTTGCTTGGAAAAAGTTGTGTTTCTTGGCTATATTGTTAGCGCAAATGGAATTGGAGTGGATGAAGAAAAGGTAAAGGCTATCAAGGAATGGCCCACGCCTAAGTCACTTTCCGAGGTGAGAAGTTTTCATGGTTTGGCTAGTTTTTATCGACGATTTGTCAAAAATTTCAGTACACTAGCTGCACCACTCACTGAAATTGTTAAGAAATCGGTAGGGTTTCATTGGGGTAATGAACAAGAACATGCATTTTCTGAAATTAAAGAAAGATTGTGTAGTGCTCCTTTGTTAGCCTTACCTAATTTTTCTAAAACATTTGAAATTGAGTGTGATGCTTCAGGAATAGGTATTGGAGCTGTTTTAATGCAGGAGCAGCGACCGATAGCTTATTTTAGTGAAAAACTAAATGGGGCTGTTTTGAACTATTCGACGTATGACAGGGAGCTTTATGCATTGGTGAGAGCATTGGAGACTTGGCAATATTACCTTTGGCCAAGAGAATTCGTCATTCACACTGACCATGAATCCTTGAAGCACTTGAAAGGACAGGGTAAGTTGAATAGAAGACACGCCAAGTGGTCAGAATTTATCGAGACATTCCCATATGTAATCAAATACAAGCAAGTTAATGAAAGAGCTAGTTTGGATGGTCAAAAGAAGGCTGAGATGGTGAAGAAACTTCAAGAAAGTGTCCGGGAGCATATCGCAAAGAAAAATGAACAATATGCTAACAAAGTTAATAAAGGGCGGAGACAAGTCATTTTTGAACCGATGATTGGGTTTGGGTACATATGCGGAAGGAAAGATTCCCTGAACATAGGCGGTCCAAGTTACAACCAAGAGGAGATGGTCCATTTCAAGTTCTTGAAAGAGTGAATGATAAAGCATATAAGTTGGATCTTCCAGGTGAGTATAAGATTAGTTCTACATTTAATGTTGCTGATCTTTCTCTTTTTGATGTAGGTGAAGATTGGAGGACGAATCCTTTTGAAGAGAGGGAAGATGATGAGAATCATCAAGAACAAGTACAAGCTAAGGATCCATTGTATGTTCCAATTGGGCCAATTACAAGGGTAAGATCCAAAAAGCTGAAGGAAGCATTTAACGGGCTAATTCAAGAGATATGGGCTGATTTTAACATGCATAAGTTTGGCTCAAAAGAAGATGCATTGGTTTTGAATTTAATCCAAACAATATAATCTGATGGCTTTTGGAATTCATTGAAGTTACTTACATAGAATTAAGTCTTATGGGAAAGAGAAGCTTCAATTAGGCTTTATTTACATCAGATTTTAATATATATAAGTCCATATAGATAATAGTCAAGATTTTTCATATTTCTATATGTATTTGGAGGATTCTAGGCACCTTTTTGTATCCCAACACATATGAAAACGTGTTGGCTTTAATTACTATGGTTGGAGACATGTTCCAACCCTATATATAATTAGTATGGCTGAATGTAAGGAATCATCTTTGGCTGAAAATATAAAGTGAGTTTTTACTCCTCTTTTGGTTCTTCATTGAACTTCAGAACTTGTCAAGGTTTCTCCTTGTGGCGTTCAAAACTTGAATACTTGTGGTTTGCGATTCTTTATAATCGTTGGGTCACAAGTTGACTACAATCTGGAATACTTGTGGTTTGCGATTCCATATAATCGTTGGGTCACAAGTTCACTATCACTTTCAATCTGATTTTTAGTTTTTCTTGGGATGAAATTGAATCTTCCTATTGAGGTTCGCATCACCTACCATACGACTGGCATCCCGTTGATGAAGGAAATTTTGGAAAAATTCAAGGCGGCCACATTGGTTAACTAAATGGAAGCCCATGAAGATATGATTTTCAAATACCAGGTTATGGAGTTCTATGGTTCAACGGAGAAACCTGACTTTGAGAAGTTGGAAATTACTGCCAAAATTGGGGATAAAGTTATATGCGTAACCCCCAAGCTGCTGAATGAGAGATATGGACTATCTCTAGAAGGCTCGATTGAAATTGCAACCCTAGCTGAACCGCTTGAGGCAGATTTCTGGAATTTGGCCTCAAAGAAGAATCAAGTTTGGTCTAGAAGTATCAAAAAGAATCAGTTGAAGGATGAATTTCAGCGTATGGCTGATTTGGTTACCAAAGTCCTAGAGAATTGCACATTCTCGTTGGACAGTGTGCCCATGAAGAGGTTTCACACCATGATAGCCATTTTCTATGGTTTGAAGGTGAATTGGGCAAATTACATCTGGTACATACTTGCTGATCACAAGGAGCGTGGTCTAACTCTGCACAAGATATTCCTTAGTCATCTGCTGGTGAATTTGGGATGTACAGTGACTAATGGAAAGGAAATTCACAAGGCAAAGGAGTTAAAGATTTATGACCCAGTGAAAACTGGAAGATCTAAAGAGCCTGCTGTTGTGCCAGAAAAGAGGCAACAAAAGAGAAAGGCTGCGGAGCCTAAAGAAAAGGGCTAGCAAATCCAAAGTACCAGCTTATCACAAGAAAAAGCGAGAGGAAGCCGAGCAAAGAAAGCGTGATGAAGCTGAGTTGAAGAGAGCTTTGGAAGCGAGCAAGAAAGATGCCTATGGACCAAGAAGGTCAGAAGGCATAGTAATTGGAGAAAAACCCAAGGAAGGACAATTTGTTCTACCAAGGGCAGAACCTGTCGAGAGAAAGAAGTTTGAAGTCAGGAGAGCAATAGAAGTTGTTCAGAGTGACTCTGCTGCTTTCAGAAAATTTGAAGTTGAGCTTGAAAAGATGAATCAGCTGCTTCAATCAAGGACTACTTTTCTCCCTGAAAAGATCAGATACAACCGATGGAGAGAGTACAGATTGAACAAATCTGAGGAAGAGATTCAAGCCTGGAAGGAGTTTGCTACAGAAGGACGATGGGTCTTAAATTGGTTGCAAACCATTTCTGTTGCAAAGGCGTTGAACTCAGATTTTGTAAAGGACAGATTACATGACTATGCTAGAGTCATTGTACTAGAAGAGGCAACTACTATCAAGAATTCACTTCCAAATAAACCTGGTCCTGCTGATGACCGGATTGATAGAGCAGTTAAAGTTGCTGTTTACACAACTATGGAAAAATGGGCTGAACTGTCAAGATATGAGCCTGGTTCAACCAGTGATGTGCCCAGCTTACCAAGTTTACAGCAAATTGCCTTTGGCTCAGAGATCAGTACATATCGAGAACAGCTGAGTGTTAAACAGACTACTTCACCTTTCGTGTCAGCTTACTTGATTCGTCAGAAGACTGTTGTGTCTACTGATGGTACTGAGATTATTCAAGTTGCTGATGAGACAGCTAGTGAAGAACAAAAGAAAGACCAGCAAGCTGAGGAGATTAACTTGGATACATCAACAAAGTTGCCTGCTAAGGTCAAGGACTTAGTTCCTTTAGCTTTAGAGTGGAAAGCTGAAGAGAGTCCTGTTCTTCATGAAGCACCTGTTCAACAGAAAGAACCTGCTGAATCATCACACCCTGCTCCTACTGTTGACTTGCATTCTTCGCTGATGGAGTCAATGCAGATGCTGACTGAGAATGCTATGAAGGAGATGGAGATGAAGAATCAGTTGATGATAAAGCGAATGCAGGAAGAGACTGCAAAAATGGTGAAAGATGCCATAGAAAACTTCCCTCTACCACCAGACAATTCCCTTATGCTGACTCAGAGTATATTGAGCATGAACAGAAATATTGAAGACGTGAAGGCTGATGTAGGTCATCTGCACTCTACTCTTCAAAGGCATGAGTCTGACATTGCTGGGATTGCAAGAGTCATGCAGGAGGTTGGTGAAGCAGAAACTGAAAAGAATGTTGCATTAATGCAAGAGATTACCACTGTCACCAACAAAGCTCCAACTGAAATATCAACACTTCAGTTGAATGTTGATTGTTTAAATGACCAATCTGGTGAGATAAAGTCAAATCAACTTCGCATGGAAGCTAATCAACTTCGCATGGAAACTAATCTAAATCATCACTGTGCTCAACAACAAGTTACGGATCAAAACATCAAGAAGCTTTGTGCTACTGTCAACATAACTCCTGATCAACTCAACCCTGCTGCTGATGACAAAAAGGGGGAAGAGGAATCAGCTAAGAGGACTGTTGATGCTGCAACTGTTCAAGTACAAGACCAACGGGCTGCTGCTGGAAAGCCAAGTGAAGATGAAGTACTTGAAGAGGAAGCTGAAGATTAAGCTGATGATAAAGTAGAGCCCAATGATGTAGCTAAGACTGACAAAGAGTTAGCTGCCTCTAAGTACTCTGCTGAAGAACAGCTTAATCCACATGTAAAGTATAAGAGGATTGAGGACATCAAAGCAAAGTTCGAAGCTGATAAAAGAAGAGAAAAATTAAAGAACCTTGCTGATGCTTTCTCAAGTGGTGAAGATGAAAGTAGTGATGAAGTTGAAGTTGAAGAAGAGGAAGAAGAAGAAGATGAAGAAGCTGAGGACTAGACTAGGATTACTAGACTAGGTCATCTGTTGAAATTATGTAATCAGCTTACTTCATTTGTAATTTTTCACTTAAGACTATTTTGCTTGTAACTTGTACTGTAATTTCAAAATCACATATATAAAAGTTCAAGCTTCCAACATATAATGTCTATCTCAGAAATTTTTGAGGACTCAACTTTAGTTTTAGGTACAGGTACTTAGCTGAAGTTTTGTCATCATCAAAAAGGGGGAAATTGTTGGATGAAGATGAAGACTTTGAAGTGAAGGGAGGTTTTGATGATTTCCAAAGTCATCAGCTAAGTATGGAAACTTAGTACAAACCTTAGAAGATATTTGACCAAGGAAGAATTATTTCAGACTAATCAAATATGGTCCAGAAGACTACTGATCTGTTGCTGAAGAAGGAATCAGACTGGTGGACTATCAGCCGACTCAAATCAGATTAGTTCAAGTTTGGGATCAGCCGAGTATACATCAGACGAGTGATTTCGATCAGCAGAGTGGAAGTAGATCAGAAGTTATTGCAACGGTAATAAATACACTTGGAGTAATAAATGCTGAAGAGGAAGGGTATTTATGACAAATGATTGAAGAGAAACCTCGTATCAGCTTGGTGCATTTAATGCGGACTGACAGAAGGTACAGCAGAGTGTACAGTGCTCAGTCGCAGGTAGCCGTTTCTGCAGAAAGGACCAGTACTCGAGGATTTGGACACCTGTCGATCTCTCAACGGGCAGATTTTCAAATCTCAAGTATAAATAGTTCAGTTCGTGAGTTGAAGAAGAATATACAATACATTTGAGAGCAAAAATCTGAAGCAGAATTCTTCGAAGTCTCAAACTCAAGAACAGAACACTCATCAGCCGAGTCATTTGTTGACGAAGCAGAATAGAGAGAAAACAGAATATACTTATAAATCTGAGTGATTTTGTTAGAATCGTGTTGTGAGAAGCTGTTATCCATCTTTGTGAGTGATAAAGCTTTGTAGTATAGGACTTCTTTGTGATTTCCTGTAAAGAACTTGTGGCCAGTTCATTTGTTGTTTGGCACAAGCAGAGTATATTGTAAACTGTGTGTTTATAGTATAACCCAAGATCTAAGTGACTTGGAAGAGTGGACTAAAGGATTTATATCCATATAACCACTATAAAAATTCCTTTGTGTTATACTTGCATTATTTTCTGCATATTTCAAAGAGCATACTTTAACACAAAAAGTTAACTGTTGAAAAGGTTTTTAAAAAGGAGTTTATTAAAACTGGGGATAAAACTTTTTCTAAGTTAAGAAAACTACTTGTGAAAAACACTAGAAATATCCGCTGCAAGTTAGTTATTTTAAAATTCTAATTTTGATAAAATCAGAAGAGTGGTCAACTCTGCTGTTCAAAGCTTTGTGCAAGATCAGCATAGTCAACTTACGATTACTGATCAGCTTAGTCTGCTGACAGAAAAGTTAGAGAATTTTAAAAGATAAATTTTTAAGATGTATATTCACCCCCCCCCCCCCCTAGACCTCATCTGACCACTTGGGACCAACACAAATAATGAAGCCGAATATGAAGCCTTGATAGCAAGGATGGAAATGGCCATCAAAGCTATGGACTCCGAGTTAGTTCAGAGACAGGTCAACGAATTATACGAGGCCAAGGAATACAACAGGATCAAATATTTGGCCAAAGTAAAAGAATTGACCGGTAAGTTTGATAAGTTCGAAGTACGGAATATTCCGAGAGATGAAAATCGATTGGCTGATCAACTGTATCGATTTACCGGGACGAGAGAGGGTAAGGCAGAAGAGAGTAATCATATGGTTGATCTCCAGTACCCCGGCAATCGACGTCGATACTGTACCTAACGCAGAGATAATGGATATTGATCTCGGCACGAATAGTTGGATTACTCCTTTAATGAAATATCTCATTGATGGTTCCCTCCCAGATGATCAAAATGAAGCAAGAAGAATTAAGTACCGAGCTCCAAGATATGCAATCGTAGAAGGAAAGCGCTACAAACATTCAACATCTGGTCTACTACTAAAATTTATTCCCGAACACCAAACTCAGGGAATTCTAAAGGACATCCACAAAGGAGAAGCAGGAAATCATAGTGGAGCTCGAGCACTCGCTCTAAAGTGCCTAAGTACAGGCTATTATTGGCCGACCTTTAATTCAGACGCGGCGCAATTTGTTAAATAATGTCACCATTGTCTAGTGCATTCCAATATAATTCATCAGCCTGCAGAGATGATGTATCCGATCCCAATTTGTTGGCCTTTTGATCAATGGGGAATTGGTATAATCGGTCAGTTCCCTATGGCGAGGTAAAAAAAGAGTTACGTATTGGTGGCCGTTGAATACTTCAAAAAATGGATGCATTGCTTTAGCTCGAATTACGCAGTTTCAAGTTATAAATTTCCTATGGAAGTACATAGTTTGCAGGTTTGGAATTCCAAGGATATAGATTTCCAACAATGGAACTCAGTTTGCAAGAAAACAAGTTCTGGAATGGTGCTCGAAGTTTGGGATACATAGAATTTCACATCTGTAGGACATCCTCGAGCGAATGGGGATACTGAGGTAGCAAACAGGGAAATAATGAAGTCCCTTGAAAAAAGATTGGATGCCGCCAAAGACAAGTGGTTGGACGAACTTCCAAGTGTCATATGGGCGAATCGAACCATTGTAAAAGCTTCAACAAGGGAAACGTCTTTTAGCTTGGTTTATGGTTCGAAAGCAGTTATCCCCGTCGAAGTACTAGTTCCCACTCCTAGAACGGAGTTCTACGATGAGAATGTCAATAATCAACTACGTCAAAACGATGTCGATCAAGCTGAAGCACTAAGGGACAAGGCTAGTCTAAGATTGCAGGCAGCAAAATCGAGCATGGAAAAGGCTTACAACCAAAGAGTAAGAGTCCGATCCTTCAAGGAGGGGGGATCTGGTTCTTAAGAAAGTTGAAGTATCAAAACACATAGGAAAACTCCAGCAGTATTGGGATGGTCCATATGTTGTAATCGGGGTCGGTAAGAAAGGATCTTATAAAATAGCTCATATGGACGGAATGCCTTTGCCTCGAACTTGGAATGTTGCGAATCTTAGGCTTTACTATAGTCGTTGAACCAATGGATAGATATAGCTTGACATTGCATTTTTCTTTGCCTTTTTTGTTTTTGTTAAGTTCATTCATTGTTTTTCTGCTGGATTTTTTATATTGATATAATAAAAGTTTTTGCTTAGATTTCTCCACATGACCATTTACGTTTGCTCAAAAAGCTATTACTTATCAATCTACAAAGGTTAAAGCCAATAACTTACCTAAGTTAAAATAATATTTGAGTAAAACCAATTGGGTGGGTAAAAAACTCATCGATCCAACGTCGACCAACAAAGGTTAAAATTAATAATTGGCATAAAACCTAAGTTAAAATAATATTTGAGTAAAACCGATTGGTTCGGTAAAAAACTCATCGATAAGTCATAGACCAAGTCGATTAAAGTGATCATCCATTAGCTAATCTGGTGGAGGAATTTGGGACCCCGTTACATTTGCCTGATATCGACGAGGATTCCGTAGATGAAGTCGATGAAGATTAGAACGACGAGGAACGAGCTCCCCCTGAAGAAGAAGGAGATACCATCGAGAAAGGAGAAGGAAGATGAGATGATCCTCTCATAAACCTATTTTAGTTGGCATAACTTTGTTTCTCTGTAATCGACATGTAATTTTTGTATTTACTCTTTATGATTTTTTGCAAAGATACTTCTGTAGATATTATTTCCAAGTTATTAGCTTGATTTATGCTATGTTCTTTTGTTGTCCTGCCCCCTTTTTAGACATAAGTCTTTTACTATCTTTTACTTGAGTTGCTGAGTTTTCGTTTCGTAGATCGACATTTACTTTGAATTTTCTTTGTTCGCGCCTTTTTTTCTAAGGGCATTTATGTCAATTCCCTCGGTATATATATGGGTAAAATATTCCACAAATTACTATGCGTCCCCACTTGCATTATTAAAATTCTCTCAATTAGATCGAAGTGCTAGAGCGAGATTTCCATACTTTCCATATACTTCCGAGAATGAGCGCCAATATTTTTTCCGGGGCTGCCAAGCGAGTGTTACGAACACCTTTGAGGAGCAATGTTCCTAATAAAAAGGCTCGAGTAGAAGGCTCCAATAAGCCTGTTCCTAAGACTGGAGAAGCTCCTCATAAATCCACACCTTCTATGGATCGAGGTTCGATCCATTCCGAACCGTTGGTCAACAAGGATATCCTTGATGCTTATCAAAATGTAGACTCCACACTTAGTCCTCCTAGCCCTGGTAACTGGGTCGAATCCGAACCCGAAGTACCACGTTCGGATACTACTACCATCAATGCTTTTGTTGAACAGACCGATCCGCAACTGGGGCATGTCCCCACCGATTATGTCCTCAACTCTGAGGTCGAGAAGATTACTTTGGAAGGAACTGCAGAACCCACTTCCGATGTACAACCGTCCGACACAGTTATCATTTCTTCTGCGACGCTCGACACTCAAACCCTTCGTTCTTCTCCTCCGACTAGTCAACAGATAATCAACTCAGAACCTGGGCCATCAGACCCGAGGAACACATTAAATCCCTTTGACGATCCTTCTTTGTTGGACGATCGTTCACTCCGCACCCAGATCGAGGAGATTAGGGATTTTAGCATTGAACGATCTGGAGGAGTATCGCTCGATGCAACCATTCCCGAGTCCAATGAGCCCGACGGGGTATCCTGGAACTTAGGGATTGGTTCGATCCTTCCTGGAGAACTTGATAAACTAAAGGATCGTTCTCCTTTGTATCTTGTCCAATCCAGCTTCAAGTATATGGAACTGGTAAACTTCATATCTTTAATCTAATCTTATATAGTCTTCTTTATATTCTAACATCCTTGTATTTGTTCTAGGCAAAGCATCAAATAGTTCAACTCTGGATTCAAAATGACGACGCCTATTTTACCCGGCTTGCCACTGATACGAAACTGGATAATATTGCTGCTGCTCATCGAGCATTAATGATCGAGGTAGACCGTATCCAAGCGGATAATGAGAGGCTCTCGAAGCTAAACGCCGAGTTGATTTTCAAGAAGGAGAACATCCTTAAGGAGAAGGAGGACTTTATTCAATTAAATAAGAATCTGGAGGAGGTCGATCAGGCTCAATCGAGAATGGGAAGAAAAAGGAGTTTGAGGCGGGTTTTTCCTATGGATATAAACAACACTAATGAACTAATCACTTTCCTTGAGCATCGTACCAGTCCTGATCATATTCTTGAGCAGTAGTAGATTTGTACCTTATTTCTCTTGTAAGATCTTTGAAATGGACATAATGAAGGCTTCAAGCTGAACTTGTAAATTTTCTGATTATTTGTTATGAATGAATGTTGTGAATGTTGCAAGTGTTTGATCCAAATTTTCTTTTGCGCACTATACATTGCTTTGTTGTTAATTTTGCAAAGCTGGTTGTATTCCACGACCTTTTTTTATTTTGTGGCGTCGTGCGCGATTTCTCCGATCACCCTTGCGTTTCTTTTTTGACTATTTCCGGAAAGGGAAGGTTTTTTACCCGCATTTATTTTGGGTAGGTGAAACGTTCGCCACATTTTCCGGTAGTTAATCTCCACCGTTGATTGACTCTTCTGACAACCGTTAGATCTTTACTACTTTATCTATAATAGGCTTTTTACTTCCTTCCATTTTTACATCCAGTAAACTTCTTTTGATGGAGAATGTCTTTTTCCAAAATGGTGGTAGACCCCCCCAGCTCAACTGTCTTTATAATCCAACAAACATTCGACTTGGTATGGGTGGAATTGGAAATTTGGGACTTCTTAAATATTATGAAGTCTTCGATCCCTGAAAAATGGGATCTAAATGGAAAACCAACAAGTGACCGACCATCACTTGCAATTGGATAAGGTCGGTACCGTGGTATTCCGAACAACTAGATCTAAGGTCGGTGGAAAGCTGGTCATTTCATTATAAGAAAGAATCGACCTTCGAAATGATGACCACCATCGACCCAAGAAGAATTTCGATCTTATGAAGCTCTGGTGAAGTGTAAGCATCAGCTTTTTCAAGAGAGGTCGAAATTTTGGAACTTGAAATGGTGGTTGTCCTCGTCGTCGAGCTTGCCTGAAGCCTCAGAAATTACTCCGGGTTTAGCTCAAATTATGCTCAGAATGCTCGAAAATCAGACTATAATCATAGACAACCTTTCTCTGATGTTGATAAACATAAACAATCTTCTCCTGACCGAGCCCGCGAGCTAGATTGCTTTCTACAAGTCTACTGAATGGTCGAGCGTCATAGTATTGGATTTTTAGACATGTAATAGGACTTTACGATCGAAAGATGTAACAAAATCTCTGCACTCGTTATTTTGTTCGATAATAATGAATTTCTGCTTTTGTAACTGCTCGAATTTTTATGAGTGAATTGAAATCCTTGTAATCATTTTATCTCGGACTTTATCCATAAAATTCAAGGTCGAATTTCTGATGTACTGTATTCTTCAACTTTCCCAATTTCTTGCCTCAATTGATCAAGCTAATACTTTCCACATCGGGAGTTTTCGTTGAGTAGATAATTTCGAATAAATAATTTTACTCCGACTTTTATTCGAAGACTTAGATTTTATGCCCAGTTTTGGCTTTTATCTTCGTAGATCGATATTAGGAGATCAATGAATTTTCACCGATCCAATTGGTTTTTACTCCAATTTTTATTTCAAGTTAGGTTTTATGCCAATTATTGGCTTTAACCTTTGTAGATCGACGTTAGGAGATCGAATGTATTTTTACGGAACCAATCAATTTTCTTCAAATATTATTTTAACTTAGGTTTTATGCCAATTATTGGCTTTAACCTTTATAGGTCGACGGCGTACATTATGGTCGACCAAACCCCAATTCCGAGATTTTTCCGAGCATCGCCATATATGTTGGAGGTCTCATTTTTCCAATTCATCCCATACCAAGTCCGGAACTCATCCTTCGTTGAGGTAATACATTTTGGCGGACGATGATGGCTACACTGATAAAAGTTTTTCTTGAACAACTTCATTCTTGAAAAAAGGAAGGAGGGAATGGCCTTTTTTATAGGCAGGAAATAGAGAATCCAACGGTGATGCCTTGAGATCTTATCAACGGTCCAGATTGATGAGACGACTAAGGAATATTGTACTAGCAGTTGATTTAAGTTCTCAACATCATATATATGATCGACTACAATCAAGAAATCAAAAGTAAAGACACAGATCAACTATTCAAAAATAAATGATTTTATTAAAATCTTCAATGGTTACATTTAGCAAAAACGGTCGATTAAATACATCGAGGAAGGAAAGTACATTCATTCTTAAAGTTCTAACTGGAACTATTACAAACACTCAACATTAACTAGCCTACTAACTACTCTTCGGAATGATTGCTCCTCCAATCCGACGTACTTCTTATTCTTGGAATCTTGTAACTGCATTGGTGAAGATTGGCAAATATACTTCACCAGACCTTTGTGAAACATCCTCCTTGATCGAAGGATGTCCAGATGGAAGATTACAAAGTATCCGCCTGAGTCGAGGGATATCTCATCCAACTCATACAAAGTATCCTCCTTGGTCGAAGAGAATACCCTGACACAGGGGATACCATCATTTTAATGAACTAACCAGCTTTCATCTCTGGTAAACAGATTTGATTAATATCTCCACCATAATCAGGATACCATAAGTACCAAGTTGGATTTTTATATCTTTCTAATGACGACATATTGTTTCCTTCTATTATGGTTCTTATTTTCCTCTATCTACGATTACGGCACAACTACCTAGGCAACTTTTCCTCTCCCGAGAAAATAGACAACAGTTATTTTGATTCAGATCGGAACAAGGGATTATTCTTTACAAAAACGATTGAAAGAACGAGCAGCTCTATTCATGCCAAAAACTGGTAAAATATATAAAAAAAAAAAAAAAAAGAAGCCTGGTCTACTACTCGAGGATATGATCGGGACTCGTTTGATGACCAAGATAAGTGATCATTTCTTTAGTACGTTGCTTATATCAAAGAGAAAAACCCCTATCATACTCTTGTTTTTTCCCTCTCTCGATCTGGGATTGGGTAACCTCTTCTAGATTCTTATTCAGTTGAAGCAGGTCTTCTTTCTCCTTGGTAAGCAGCTCCTTATCGGACTCTAAGTTGCTATTTGCCCGAGCTAGGTCTTCCTTCTCCTTAGAGAGCTTTTCATTAGCCGCTCGAAGATTCTCGATTTCATTCATCAGCAATCGATGAGCAGCAACAATCGTGTTCAGCCGTTCAAGGGAGTCTTGTTGAGAAAAATAAGCCTCATCATTCTGTATCCCATGCTGAATAGCTTCATGCTTAACCTATTTAGGAAACATCATAATAAAAAACTTTAAGAATTGGTGGACAAAAGATCTCTATTAAAATAAAAGTCCATTTACCTGCTCCAAACGCTTGAAGATGGATTGAACAAGCCGCAAAGAAGAGTGGTCCTTCAGTTTATCAAGCTCCTTGGGAAGAATTGTACCCATTCCCAAATTCCAAGATACCCCATCAGGCTCAAAGGTTGCAGGAACGCATGCATCTATGGAGACCCCTCCAGATCGATTCATCTCAAAATCGGTTATTTTTTCGACCTGCTCTCTTAAAGAACGGTCGTCTAAAAGAGAAGGATCGTCCATGGGATTTTTGAAACTAGATTTGCTGGGACCAGAGCCAGTTTTAGTCATTTCTTGAGGAATAGTAGAAGGAGAGAGAACTTGGGTATTTTGAGAACTGGAAACGACAACATTAGAGGTCAGAGGGGCAAAAAGAGACTCGGGAATATCTTCCACTGGTGCGCCCATTTGCAAATTTGGCTCGACCTCAGGATTAGGAGGAATGGTAACGATCTGTTGAGAGTCTTCTCGATCAGAGGTTTGATTTATTGTGGCAATTTGAACAGAATGATGAGGGTCATCTCTTGTTTGGTCGAAGAGAGAAGGAGAACTAACTTGAGACTCCTCGTTCTGACAGGCTTCCAGGATTTTCGGATCGACCAAAGGACTATTGATCGAAACCCGGGAAGGACCCGTAGAAGAATCCAAAATTTCCTTCGCCTGAGAAGAATATTCACCTATGATCGGGGAATTTCACCCGAAGAGGTCGACGCTTGGTCGGACTGAGACACAGGTTTCCGAGGAGGAGCTCCTCCCTCGGAAGATGGCTGGTGTGAACTTTCAGTTCGGGTTTTCTTTTTTGGTGTTTCTCGTCGGGATGGCCCCCGTAAAGATCGTTTTGTAGCCCCAGAGAATAGATTGGAACTCATGATCAAAAAATCAGAAAATTTTGTGATTATTGAACTCTAGCTCCGATCCATAAGAGAGAAATTTTATATTGCAAGTGGGGACGCGCGGTAAAACTTCAAAGATTTTACCTTTATATATAGTAAAGGAAATGACAATTATGTCCCTAGTCTTTGGCGCACGCAGTAAAATTTCAAATATATGTCAGAATAGATTATTAATTGCATGCTACGATCATCAAAGTGACAAAGGATACTTCGACGGAGACAAATTTAATGCTGGAAATTTTATATACCAAATAAAGGATTTTTACCAGCTTCATTTACAAATATTGCAAGTTCTACTCGATAAATTGACAAAAAATTACAAAGATTAAAGGAAAAAACGGATGGGATCCTAGTCTTAAACATGGCCTAAAGTGGGGAATTGGCTTCTTCCGTGGACGACCTTTCATTATCTTCATCTTCTTCTTCGTCTGCTCGATCTCCGTCAACACCCCCTGCTAACTCCAAATCAGGAGCAGGTACGGGCAATGGAGTTCCAAACTCAGCCACTAAATGGGCTAAAGGATGATTGTTGTACTCGACGGAAGGTAAGGATTCAGGAGGGTACTCTTGGAGCTTTCGATTTTTTTCGATCTCCATAACCTTGCGGTATTCCTCTCGCTTATCAGGAATCTGCCCAGTCTCGATCAATTGATCGACCTCCTTGTAAAACGAGCTCAACAGCAGACCTCCTATTTTCTGATGAATTATGGCTGTATGAACAGGAGAATCAAGAAACTCCCTGACAACGGACTCAACGTCAAGGGATTGATGATCATCTATGGCCTTATCTAAATTAGAGTCATCTTCTTTGGCCGCAAGTTGGGATCGGAGTGAGAAAATTTCTGATTCCAGTTTACTAATCAAGGTGGCATGTGAAAAACGTTGTTCATCCAACTCTTGGTTTAGTTGATCAACCTGCGCTTAATGTCGACTAGCGTCGATCATCGTGCTGATAATATGAGGGTTATCAGTCTCCAAGTTTGGATTGGCAGTAGGAGCAGGTTGAGTCTCAGCAGCAGATGTACGTGAACTGTCGACCTGAGAAAGTTGATCTTCAAGCTCTTTGATTCTGGCAGTTAGAAAGTTGTTGGTCTCTTCAAAAAAATTGCACTGTTCTCTATGTAATGCGGTATCATACATGGCAGTTACCAATGCATTACCAATCTGCGGCAAGAACATATCGTCTAAATAAGAAATGAAATAAAGAAATTAAAATTCGTTGAAGAACGTACAGAATAATAATATATTACCACTTCATGGGCATGAGCAGCTCTTGCTAGCTGATCGAGAGGTTTTCTCTCAAAATTACGCTACACGTCTTTGACAAAGGTCGAAGACAGAAGAAGTCGAATTGACTTATCGATGACGTTCTCCTTATCATCGGTCGTCAGTGAATCCTTTTCGGAATATCCAGCCGCCCGTTTTCCCTGAAGATGGCTCTCGATCATGTCTACCAAATAAGACTTATGGCTCGTATCTCCAACATGAGTGAAGTACTCACCTTCTTTTTCATAGAATTGTGTTTTTCTTTTAGCATCGGGACCAGTAGGATTCCGTTCTGGCCAAGTCTTACAGCCCAGAATACCAAATTCTTCCCTAAGGAATTTGGGTGGAAAGCCACGTCCTGTGCGAGAGCTCGTTGAAGGTATTTCCGTAGAAGTTTGATCAGTTGGGGGAGGAGCTACTCGAATAGGATATGCGTTCTCAAACGACTGTTCCTCAACGTCTTCTAGATCCTGGTGTTGATCTGTTCTCCTTTTTCTGGATTGTCTCTGCTCTATTGGGACTTTTCCCGACGACTTCTTCGAATTTGAAAGGACAGTCTTTCCAACCACAGAATAACGGCATTTCTCGACCATGGAAGCTACAATATAAGGTCGATATCGTTAATGGATGACGAATTTAGAGATCCTTATTAAGGATAAAATAACTATTAATAAAATCTTACTTAGGGATCGATCGTCCGATGGGATGGGAAAATCCAGGGAGCTTAATCCGGCTTTCCTAAGATAGATCTCTCCAACCAAGTAAGTTGACTGATACTTGTCCGATCTCATTTCTTCCACCATATCCGAAGGGAAATGGTCGTCTGGAGCCATTTCGCCAATCACCTTCCGACCACCGTACACCCATGATTGGTTATAACCCCAATCATAAGTAAATTCTTCAGTTTCTCCGTTCTCAAGTACCCGCAGGGTCGGAGCCTTAACAAAAAAGAAATTCGACTTCCATTCCATATTGTTACTTGAAATGACGTTTTCTAGAACAACAAATCCAGGTCTTTGGCTAACATAATAGTAGCTCCTGTTGGAGGAGGTCGATATGGAGAGTCGAAAAAAGTGAAGAAAGTTACGAAATGAGGGTTGCAGACCTCTCGCAACCATCAAAACAGAAAAGGCCATTATAAAGGCTATGGCATTTGGTACGATTGGGTTAAAGAGACAAAGAAAGTCTCTAGAAGCTGACGAAGGATCGGAGAAAGGGGAAAACGTAGTCCGTGCTCGAAATGAGAAGTATAAAAAGCTCGACAGTTTGGGGGAGGGTGTATTGACTCTCTCCTCGGGTGAAGGAATAATTATTTCAAATTCCGAGGGGAAATAACGATCATATTCCCTCTTCAAAACGGATAAATGATCCTCCTTCAGTCGAGAAGGAAAAAACTCAATGGAGGCAGAGATTTGAGGTTGAGCAGTTTTGGATTTTTTGGACGCTCTGGCAACCATTTCCTCCTCAGGAACGACCTCAACCACCAGACTGTCAACTCCTTTCTCTTCATAGTCTCTAACTTCCTCGGCTTGTACGCCGTCTCCTACTTCTTCCTCGGAAGAAAGAATTTATGGGTTGGCGATGTTCAGCGGTGCTTGTTGTTCTTCATCCTGGGTGGAAGAATTGGGATTCTGAGAAGTCGAGGCCATTATTTATTGAAATGGTATGTTCGATGAAATAAGTAAATCACAAGATTATCGACTCAAACTTTTACTGCTAAAAGATCTAGATATTTGGGGTAAAAAGTAAAAAGATCCCGCTTATTTCGATTATATATACGGATAGTGAAAAGACGGTTCAACCCTTCGCGTCTTTTCAGTTTCCTGCCAGTAAAATCATGAAAAGACTTTACGGATGTCTGACACACGTTACCAAGCTACGTGTCTTTACCTGAAAAGTTTAGATGAATATGCACTGTTTTTCCCTTGCTCGGTTTTTATCCCATAAAAGGGTTTTTCCGAACTAGGATTTTAACGAGGCATAATTCATGAACTGTAAAAGGACTGACGCGATGACTTTATCTACTTCTACGAGCTCCAGCTACGATTACGCTCGAGAAATACACGTATGATGGTATAATGCTTTTCGAGGAAGTTCAGCATCGATCCGACCAGTGAAGACTACAGGATCGGCTCGACCTGCCATAATGTATCTGATCGACCTAAAGTCCGATCCTGAAGGTTTTTTTGGGCCACGCGGTACTCCTAGGCCATGCAGGATTCCTAGGCCTAGCAGGACTCCTAGTTATGTTAACCTATCAATAATACTACAACTATTTCTCCTCTCGTATAATTGTTCATACGTGATTATATTACTTTATATTGTTCTTGAATTGCACCATCCTGAGTACTTTAACCAAACCCCTAATATATAAAGTTGTTCTTTTAATAATTTACTGAATTAGACCCTAAGACGAAATTAGGCTAAATCATGTTGATGACATTCTGCTCACTGGATATGATGCAAAAGTGTTATCTGAAACGAAAGCATGGTTTTCTACACAATTCTCAATGAAGGATTTGGGAGAAGCATTGTACTGGGTACAAGGATCTACATGGATGGATCGAAAGGACTGTTGGGCCTCTCCCAATCAAAGTACATAGATAAAATACTGAAGAAATTGAGTATGGAAGAATCCAAGAGAGGATTTCTTCCGATGAGACATAGTATTGCTCTCTCTAAGTCTATGGCCCCAAAGACCTCCGAGGAGAGAAGCAAGATGTCTAAGATACTACATGCCTCCGTGAAAGGAAGCATAATATGGTATGCTGTGTACAAGACCAGACATAGCGTACGCCCTGAGCGTTACTAGCCGCTATTTGTCTGACCCAGGAGAGCAGGACTGGGTAGCCGTAAAGTCAATTCTGAAGTACCTGAAAATGACTAAAGAATTGTTCTTGGTATATGGCGGGGGAGAATTGAAATTGGAAGGCTATACTGATTCTAGCTTCCAATGTGATGTAGATGATTTCATGTCAACATCTGGATATATCTGCCTCAAAGGTGGTGCAGTGAGTTGGATACTACCGCAAATTCAACCACCGAGGCATAAAATATCGTAGCATGTGAAGCTGCAAATGAATGTGTTTGGATCAAAAACTTCGTCCAAGAATTGGACGTCGTACCTAGCATTGCCGAGCCATTACTATCTTCTGTGATAATAATGGAGCTATCTCGCAAGCGAAGGAGTCGAGATCTCATCAAAAATCCGAGCACGAAATAAGACGATACCATTTGATATGTTATATCATTGGTAGAGGAGACATAAAGATGGAACGTGTCACCTCAAAGAATAATACGACGGACCCGCTAACTAAGCCAATGCTTCGAAAGGCATTCGAGAAACATCTGTCTAAGATGGAAATCAGAAGTATGAAAAGTTGGCTTTAGTACAAGTGGGAGATTGTTGGATGAAGATGAAGACTTTGAAGTAAAGGGAGGTTTTGATGATTTCCAAAGTCATCAGCTAAGTGGAAGCTTAGTACAAACCTTAGAAGATATTTGACTAAGGAAGAAGTTCATCAGACTAGTCAAATATGGTCCAGAAGACTACTGATCTGTTGCTGAAGAAGTAATCAGACTGGTGGACTATCAGCCGACTCAAATCAGATTAGTTCAAGTTTGGGATCAGCCGAGTATACATCAGACGAGTGACTTCGATCAGCAGAGTGGAAGTGGATCAGAAGTTATTACAACGGTAATAAATGCACTTGAAGTAATAAATGCTGAAGAGGAAGGGTATTTATGACAAATGATTGAAGAGAAACCTCGTATCAGCTTGGTGCATTTAATGCGCATTTAATGCGAAGCGACAGAAAGTACAGCAGAGTGTACAGTGTTCAGTCGCAACAGCCGTTCTGCAGAAAAGGACCAGTACTCGAGGATTTGACAACTGGCGATCTCTCAACGGGCAGATTTTCAAATCCTTAGTATAAATAGCTTAGTTCATGAGTTGAAGAAAGAGAACAACACAGAGACAACACACTTTGAGAGCAAAAATCTGAAGCAAAATTCTTCTAAGTCTCAAACTCAAGAACAGAGCACTCATCAGCCGAGTCATTTGTTGACAAAGCTAAATAGAGAGAAAACAGAAAATACTTGTAAAATCTGAGTGATTTTGTTAGGGTTGTGTTGTGAGAAGTAGATATCAATCTTAGTGAGCGATATTACTTCAGAGGATAGGAGTTTCTTTGTGATTCCCTATTGTGAACTTACGGCCATTTCATTTGTTGTTTGGCGTAAGCATTGTGTACTGTAATCTGTGTGATTTAGTATAACCCAAGATCTAAGTGACTTGGAAGAGTGGACTAAAGGATTTACATCCATATAACCACTATAAAAATCCTTTGTGTTTTTAACTTGCATTATTTTCTGCATATTTGAAAGAACAGTTTTTAAAACACTTAAAAGGTTAACTGCTGAAAAGTTTTAAAAGGAGTTTGTTAAAAACTGGGGATAAAACTATTTCAAGGTTAAAGAAAACTACTTGTGAAAAACACTTGATAAATCCGCTGCAAGTTAGTTTATTTTAAACTCTGATTTGATAAAATCAGCTGAGTGAAATCAGAAGAGTGGTCAACTCTGCTGTTCAAAGCTTTGTGCTAGATCAGCTTAGTCTGCTTACTGTTCTCGATCAGCTTAGTCTGCTGAACAGAAAAGTTAGAAGTTTTAAAAGGTAGATTTTTGAAGAGGTCTATTCACCCCCCCCTCTAGACCTCATCTGACCACTTGGGACCAACAAGTGGTATCAGAGCGGGTGGTTCATCTGAATCATTTGCCTGATCAACGAGCTTGATCCTTAAGTGTTTTTCAAAGGTTTTCAAAGGTTTTCAAAAGAGCATCTTTTTGAAAAACAAAACTTTTTGAAAAATGGATTGCATTAGCCTTGTTCCCCACATAGGCGGTATGAGCTTTGAGGACTGGAAGATACGCATGGAAATTTTCCTTGCTGCTTACAATGACAATATGTACAGATGCATAACCAAAGGTCCGATAAGAGTCACAAAAACCATCAAAGTCAATGATCAAGAAGTGATCGTGGACAAAGATGAAGAAGAGATGTCACCTGATGAAATCAAATTGAAAAATCTTGATAAAGTTGGAATCTTCATCATGACTAAAGCCCTGGACAATGAAAGGTTTGACTATGTCAAACACTGTAAAACATCAAAAGAGATGTGGGACAAAGTCAGGGATATGAGTGAAGGAAATGAAGCCATCAAGGAACACAATCTAAGTGTTGCCATGGAGAAGTTTGAGAACTTCAAAATGAAGCCTGGAGAAACCATTGAACAGATGAGTTCAAGGTTTACCAAAGTGCTGAACAACGTGTTAAAGCTGGGTAAGACATTCACAGACAAAGAGATCACTCTCAAAGTCCTGAAGGCGCTACCACCCAAGTTCAACATGAAGATCACAGCAATGGAAGAATCTAGGGATCTGGGGAAGATCTCTCTGACGGAGCTGTTTTCTGTACTCAAGGCGTACGAGTATAAAATGCCAAGGATGGGAATAGAAGAGACCTCAACTTCTGGCCCCACTGCTGCACTGGTCGCTGCAGAAAGAACAAGAAGATCGTCTGGAAAAAGCAGAGGAGAGGACTCATCTGATGAGGCCCCAGTACTGAGCAAAAAGGAATATACTGCTGACGATGTTGCGTTGTTATTGAACGGGTTCAAAAAGTTCTACAAGAGAAAAATGAAGAACAAATATAACAATGCTTCTACTTCTAAACCTACCTCTAATTCTCATGATATTAAGGATGATTATAAATCCAAAATGATGTGCTATAATTGCAGGAAATTGGGACACTTCATCAAGGACTGCCCATATCCTAAAGCGGAGAAGTATACAGAGGAGGAAAAGAAACAAAGAAAAGAACGAAGAGAGAAGAGATACCAAAAGAGCAAGGTGCTGTTGGCTGAAGCTGAAAAGATGGCAGCCATCTACTCATCAAACACAGAATCTGGCACTTCAAGTGATGACTCTGTTTTTGACGAAACACCTGCACTGCTGTGTCTCATGGCAAAGGAATCTGATGATTCTGACAATGAGGTAATACTCTCTGAAAGTGAGCTTGAACTGTTTAGCTCATTTGAGCAAATGATGAACAACAAAGTAGATGTTGTAAATGAGCTTGCTAAGCTTAAGGACGAGATGATCATGCTGAAAAAGCAAAATACTAAACTGAAATCGAAGGTAGAAAGACCTGAAGAATCAGCTATGTATAAAAAGCTTTCGCATGAATGTGAATCTCTGAGAGCTGAATGTGAAATGTACAAAGGACAGATCAAAGAACTTGAAGCTAGAATATCTTTGCATAATAAGTCATCTGTTCCTACGTCGTCTGTTGCATCAATTGATAAATCAACTAAACAGAGTACACCTGTAGTGAAAGAAAGTTTAGAACTGAATAGAGCTGAAAAATTTGTATCTGCTGATAATAGCAATATTATCTTGTATGTTCAGACCACTAAATCTACTTCACTTGAGGTTGAGAAAAAGGAGATCCAGACTCCTAAGGCTAAGAAGGGTAAAAAGCCTGAAACTGAAAAACAGACTGGTAAAACCAAACAGCAGAGTAGTCCCAAGAAGTCTGCTGATAAGAGTAAAACCAATCAGACTAGTAAAGCTAAGTAGTCTGTTAAAGAGCAAGTAAAGAGCAGACCCAAGAAGCAAAGAAATTATAACAAAAATGCTTACTATGGAAATGAGTCTTATTATGTGCAACCTGCTTATCCACCATATTATGCTGCACCTCATTATCCACCTCACTATGCTGCATATCCTGCTCATCAACCAATGCATGCCTACCCTGCTTATCATGCATCATATCCTGCTTATGAGCCTTATCATCATCATAATGATCATCAATATAATATGCCTGCTGTTTATGATGAAAATGAAGTTGCTCATGCTCCTGCTAAAATTGCAAAGCCTAAGAAGCCTAAGACTTCAACATCTTGGGTTGTCAAAGGTGATACTAATCCACCAGGACCCTCTCAATAAAGGGTACCTAAAACAATTTTATTTTGTTTTGTAGGTTAGGATTAGGAGTAGGAGTAAAGTAGTGAAGAAATGGTACTTGGACAGTGGATGTTCAAGGCACATGTGTGGAGACATACATGAACTGGCAGATGCTGTTGCTGTGAATGGTCCAAGAGTTACTTTTGGAGACAGCAAAGAAGGCAAGGTTGTAGCTGTTGGAAAGCTTATCAAAGAAAACATAGAGATATCTGACGTCTCTTATGTTAATGGCCTGAAATACAATCTGCTGAGCATAAGTCAATTTTGTGACAAGGGATTTTCCGTGGTGTTTTCATCAGATAAGTGCTATGTTGAACAAGTAGGAACAAAGAAGGTCATTCTATCTGGAAGAAGACAGGGAAATATCTATGTAGTTGACTGGAATTCTGTGGACAAGAATTCAAATGTTTGCTTAGTGGCTTCTACACCAAGTGAAATCAGTTGGCTTTGGCACAAAAGAATGAATCATTTGAATTTCAAGACCATAAACAGATTGATAAAGAATGATCTGGTAGAAGGAATTCCAAAGACAGTCATGAGCAAAGACAAGCTTTGTGACGCATGTCAGAAGGGTAAACAAGTGAAATCATCTTTCAAAAGCAAGAAGCACCAATCTTCAACCAGAATTTTGGAGCTGCTGCATATGGATTTGTTTGGCCCCATTGATCCAATCAGCAATGGTGGAAAGAAGTACTGCCTAGCTGTTGTGGATGATTTTTCAAGATTTACTTGGGTGATTTTCATGAAGAAGAAAAGTGAAACCAAGGAACATCTTACTAATCTGATGGAACTGATCCAGAATGAGAAGAGTCAAAGAATATTGAAAATCAGATCAGATAGAGGGACTGAGTTTACAAACTCTACTGTTGAAGAGTACTGTAATTCCAGAGGAATCAGTCATGAGTACTCTGCTGCCAGAACCCCTCAACAAAATGGAGTTGCTGAAAAGAGAAACAGAACTCTAAAAGAAGCTACCAGGACAATGATAGCTGAAGCAAAGCTGCCCCAAAGATTCTGGGCAGAAGCTACAAATACAGCATGTTATACACAGAACAGGTGTATGATCAACAAAAGTCAAAACAAGACACCTTATGAGCTATGGAACAACAGAAAGCCTAATTTACATTATCTTAGGATTTTTGGTTGTAAATGTTATGTTTTGAACAATGGGAAAAATCACCTTACTGCATTTGCAGAAAAGGCTGATGAAGCTGTTTTTGTAGGTTACTCTACTGTTAGTAAAGCTTATAGAGTGTTTAACAAAAGAACTTTACTTGTAGAAGAATCTATTCATGTAGTATTTGATGAACCAAGTCAATCTTCTGAAAAGAATCAAAGTGCAAATCAAGAACTGTTTGCTGAATTTCAGAAATTGAATGTGGAAAGAAAAGAAGAATATGTACCCATCATACTACCAAATTTATCTCAAGCTGTTAACTCAAGTGCTGTTCAAAATCAGTCTGCTGATTGTCTAACAGAGGAGTTGCAAACAGCTAACAGACCAGAGACTGTTCAACAGACTACTACTGAGACTCCAACAGTGGTGCTGCAAGATCAATCCAGAGGACAACATTCAGATTTGCAACCTGATCTCAGATGGCTCAAAGATCACCCACCTGAGTTAGTGATTGGTGATCCTTTGGACAGAGTGAGAACTCGAAGGTCAACTGCAAATGAAACAATGTTTGTAAGTTTTCTTTCACAAATTGAGCCCAAAGTAGTTGATGAAGCTCTTAGTGATTCTCACTGGATTGAAGCAATGCAAGAAGAGTTGAATCAATTTGAAAGGAATGAAGTCTGGTACTTAGTTCCCAGACCTACTCATCAAAGAGTAATTGGCACTAAGTGGGTTTTCAGAAATAAGATGAATGAAGATGGTATTGTTACCAGAAACAAAGCAAGACTAGTGGCCAAAGGTTACTGCCAAGAAGAAGGCATTGATTTTGATGAGACATTCGCACCAGTTGCAAGGCTTGAAGCAATCAGACTGTTTCTAGCTTATGCTGCTCACAAGAACTTCACAGTATATCAGATGGATGTGAAGTCTGCTTTTCTCAATGGAGAATTGCAAGAAGAAGTGTACGTTGAACAACCCCCCGGCTTTGAAGTTTATAAACAGGGGGACAAGGTATATCGTCTGAAGAAAGCTCTTTATGGACTAAAACAGGCTCCAAGAGCATGGTATGATACTCTATCTGATTTTCTTTTAGTAAAAGGATTTCGTAAAGGTAAAGTAGACAAGACCTTGTTCACTATTGAATGGGAAGAACATATATTGCTAGTTCAAATATATGTGGACGATATTATTTTTGGTTCAACCAACAAACAGATGTGTGAAAAATTCTCTAAGCTGATGCAGAACAAGTTTGAAATGAGCATGATGGGAGAATTAAATTACTTTCTTGGATTACAAGTTAAACAGCTACCTGATGGTATTTTCATTAATCAAGCAAAGTACACAAAAGATCTGTTCAAGAAATTTGGTATGGAAACTAGTTCATCTGTAAATGTTCCCATGTCCACTGGATTTCGTCTGGACAAGGATGAAGATGGCAAATCAGTTGACATCACCAAATACAGAGGCATAATTGGGTCACTGTTATACTTAACAGCTAGCAGACCTGATATTATGTATTCTGTTGGGGTTTGTGCGAGATTTCAATCAAATCCTAAGGAATCTCATCTCTTAGCTGCTCAAAGGATATTAAAGTATCTAAAGGGCACTCAAGAATTGGGATTGTGGTACCCAAGGGAATCAGGATTTGAACTTGTTGGATATTCAGATTCTGACCTCGCTGGCTGCAAGATTGATAGGAAGAGTACAACAGGTACATGTCAATTTTTAGGCAGTCGTCTGATCTCATGGATGAGTAAGAAACAGACTTCAGTATCCATATCTACTGCTGAAGCTGAATACATTGCTGCTGGAGCATGTTGTGCACAAATACTCTGGTTGAAGCATCAACTAGAAGATTATAATCTGAAGATCAGTGGAATCCCTATCTACTGTGATAATACAAGTGCAATCTCACTTACTCAGAATACTACAAGTCATTCCAGGACTAAGCATATTGAGATCAAACATCACTTCATCAGAGACCATGTTGAAAAAGGAAATGTTATTATAGAATATGTTCAAACAGATAATCAGATCGCTGACATTTTCACCAAACCATTGAGTGATGCAAGATTTTCTACTCTAAGAGTGGAACTAGGCTTGTTAAAATTGGATTCATAAGCTGAGGGGGAACCTGTCAGAAGACTGGCTTCAAACAGCTCACTAATCTGACTACAACAAGCGTGTTATACTTCAAGAAGACTGACTCTCAACAGACTAGTTGACTGATGAATTCTTGAATTCAGGGGGAACGTGTAAGACTAGCGGTACCCTTGTTTTAAAGATGAAATCTTCAATGACAGTTAGTTGAAGTTGCTTTAAGCAGAAGATTTGTTCTTAACTCTTGAAGATTTGAAGATTAATTATCTTGCTGGATTGACAAACAGCAAAGGAAGATCACTAGATATTGGCTTTCACTAGTGATATATTGTATCAGACAAGTCATAAATCAGATAAGTACTTTACTCATCTGTTTCTATTTATGTCAGCTTTTATTTAAAGTGTTGCATTAAAAACGTTTCATAAAAAGCACGCTTTCATAAGTAACAGACAAGTGGCGTTTCGTTTTCCCGCCCGTCTGACATATTTAATGCTATTTTGAAATCCGCGTATCACGGTCGCACGATCTGCTTTTCCAATGACTAATCTAACGGTTACCACTTTTCACGGAAACCGACAAGAATTAACATCTATAAATCCAGATCTGATCAGCTGACTGAGCTTTTACGCACCCTAAAAATTTCAAAAGCATTCAGAGCATTTTTGCATCCATTCAACTGCAAATCTACTCTCGTTTTTCTTCAATCTCTTTCAGGAAAATGGGTTCCAAGGTACCTGCAAAAGAAGCTGCTGCTGAAGGTATGTTCTTGAACTACCTGACCTACCATACGACTGGCACACCATTAATGAAGGAAATTCTGGAGAAATTTAAGGCAGCCTCACTGGTAAACTTCATGGAGGCACATGAAGATATGATCTTCAAAGACCAAGTAATGGAATTTTATGGTTCCAAGAAGGATGTCAATTTTGAGAAATTGGAGATCACTGCAAAGATTGGGGACAAAGCTATCTGCGTAACCCCAAAACTGCTAAGTGAGAGATATGGACTCTCTCTTGAAGGCTCTACTGATATTGCAACTCTCTCTACTCCATTTGAAGCAGATTTCTGGAATCTGGCTTCAAAGAAGGATGAAATGCTAACTGGGAGCATAAAGAAAAATCAATTGAAAGACGAGTTTCAACGAATGGCAGACTTAGTTGCCAAAGTTTTGGAGAATTGCACATTCTCACTAGACAGCGTACCAATGAAGCGTCTGCACACAATGATTGCCATTTTCTATGGCTTGAAGGTGAACTGGGCAAACTACATTTGGTACATACTGGCTGATCACAAAGTGCGTGGTCACCCTCTGCACCGAATATTCCTGAGTCATCTGCTAGTAAATTTGGGATGTGATGTTACAAATGGCAAGGATGTTCACAAGGCTAAAGAATTGAAGATTTATGAACCAGTGAAATCTGGGAGATCAAAGGAGCCTGCGGTTGTGACAGAGTTGAAGCAAAAGAAAAGAAAGGCTTCTGAGCCAGAAAAGCCTGCTGATAAAGGCAAGAAAAGCAAGTCGACTGTTCAAACAGCAAAGCCTGCTGTTGAAGCCAGAACAGTTGTCTCTAAAAGAAAGGATGCTGCTGATTTGATTGTTGATGAGACAGTCAAGGAAATCAACGAGATGTCTGCTGGGACATCCTCTGACAAGACAATTTCAGCTGAGCTACCGGTTGAAAATGTGGCTAAAAGAACAAGAAGTGCTATGAAGGACACTGCCACTTCTGCCGTTGCAAATCCACCTTTTACAAAAAGGACTGCCAGAAAGAAGCTGACACTTCTTGATGAAGATACTGAACTTTCTGAGTTAGCCAAAAGAAGTCCTCAATCTGCTGAGAGGCCTGTTGAATCAGTAAAGGGATCTACTGAAAAGAAGTCAGCTGACCAAGTGAAACAGATTCCTACACCAACAGCTGAGGTTGCTAAACCTCAAGAGGATCCTGAAGTGCAGATCCTCGAACCAATTGCTGCTGCACCAGTAGCAGTTGCTTTACCAGAAACAACAGCTGCGGCACCAGTTGTTGAGTCAAGAAATGCCAAAAAGAAGAGAACTGGCAAAGCAAAAGTATCAGCTTATCACAAGAAGAAGCGTGAGGAGGCTGAACAACGAAAACGTGATGATGCTGAGCTAAAGAAAGCTCTTGAAGCAAGTAAAAAGGAAGCTGATGTCAAGAAAATGACAGAAGCTGAGTTAGCTGCCAAGGAAGAAGCAGACTTGGCAAAGGCACTAGAAGAGAGCAAGAAGGATGCTCATGGACCAAGGAGGTCTGGAGGCATCGTGATTGGAGAAAAGCCTAAGGAAGGTGACTTTGTGCTACCAAGGGCTGAACCAATCAAGAAGAGAAAGAAGGAAGTGAGGAAAGCAATAGAGATTGTTCAAAGTGACTCTACTGCCTTCAAAAAGTTTGAAGCTGAGTTGGAAAGACTAAACCAGCTGTTTCAATCAAGGACTACTTTTCTCCCAGAGAAGATCAGATACAATCAATGGAGAGAGTATAGATTGAACAAGTCTGAGGAAGAAATCCAAGCCTGGAAGGAGTTCGCTACAGAAGGACGTTGGGTTCTAAACTGGTTGCAAACATCCTCTGTTGTCAAGGCTTTGGACTCAGATTTTGTAAGGGATAGACTGCATGACTATGCAAGAGTTATTGTCAGTCAGGAGGCGACTACTATCAAAAATTCAATTTCAAAGAAGCCAAGTCCTACTGATGATAGAATTGATAGAGCAGTCAAGATTGTTGTTTACACTACTCTGGAGAAATGGGTTGAAAGATCAAGGTTTGAACCAGGAACATCAAGTTCAACGCCCAGTCTTCCAAGTTTGCAGCAAAGCTTGTATGGCTCTGATATCTGGACCTATCAAGAGAAGCTGAAGATGAAACAGTCTAGATCCCCCTGTGGACCAGCGGACTTGATTCGTCAGAAGACAATTGTGTCTACTGATGGTACTGAGATCATTCACATAGCTGATGAGCCAGCTAGTGAAGAAGCAAAAGAAGAACGCAGAAAGGCTGAAGAAATCAACTTGGATACGTCAAAGAAGCTGCCTATTATGATCAAGGACTTAGTCCCTTTAGCTTTGGAATGGAAAACTGAAGACAGTCCTGTTCTTCATGAAGCAACCGTTCAACAGGAGGAAGAACCTGCTGAACTTCCACAAGAAGAGGATCCTGCTGAATCAGCACATTCTGCTCCTACTGCTGAGTTGCATCCTCACTGATGGAGTCCATCCAGATGCTGATTGAGACTACTCTGAAGGAGATGGAGACAAGAAATAAACTGATGATTAAGCAAATGCAGGAAGAAACTGCAAAAATGGTCAAGGATGCCATTGAAGATTTGTCCTCTACCACCAGATAACTCCTTAATGTTAACTCAGAGCATATTGAATTGAGCAGAAATATTGAAGATGTGAGGGCTGATGTAGGTGATCTCCACTCTGCTCGTCAAAGGAATGAAGCTGACATGGCATGATTTTTTAGAGTCATGACACAAGTTGGTGAGGCAGAAATTGAGAAGAACATTGCTTTAATGCAAGAGGTTACCAACATCACGGACAAAGCACAAACTGCACTGTCAACACTTCAGCTGAATGTTGCCTGTCTGAATGAACCTTCTGGTGAATTAAAAGCTAATCAACTTCGCATGGAAACTACTCTAAATCATCACTGTGCTGAGCAAAGAGTCATGGATACAAACATCAAGAAGCTTTGTGCTGCTGTCAACATAACTCCTGACCAACTCAACCCTGCTGCTGCTGACAAAAAGGGGAGAGAGGAATCAGCTAAGTTAGCTGTGATGCTGCTGCAACTATTCAAGTACGAGACCAACGGGCTGCTGCTGGAAAGCCAAAAGAAGATGAAGTACTTGAAAAGGAAGCTGAAGATGGAGCTGATGATAAGTAGAAGCCAAGGATGTAGCTAAAACTGACAAGGAGTTAGCTGCCTCCAAGTACTCTGGGGGGGGGGGTGGGGGGGGGGGGGGGTGGGGGGGGGGGGGGGTGGGGGGGGGGGGGGGTGGGGGGGGGGGGGGGTGGGGGGGGGGGGGGGTGGGGGGGGGGGGGGGTGGGGGGGGGGGGGGGTGGGGGGGGGGGGGGGTGGGGGGGGGGGGGGGTGGGGGGGGGGGGGGGTGGGGGGGGGGGGGGGTGGGGGGGGGGGGGGGTGGGGGGGGGGGGGGGTGGGGGGGGGGGGGGGTGGGGGGGGGGGGGGGTGGGGGGGGGGGGGGGTGGGGGGGGGGGGGGGTGGGGGGGGGGGGGGGTGGGGGGGGGGGGGGGTGGGGGGGGGGGGGGGTGGGGGGGGGGGGGGGTGGGGGGGGGGGGGGGTGGGGGGGGGGGGGGGTGGGGGGGGGGGGGGGTGGGGGGGGGGGGGGGTGGGGGGGGGGGGGGGTGGGGGGGGGGGGGGGTGGGGGGGGGGGGGGGTGGGGGGGGGGGGGGGTGGGGGGGGGGGGGGGTGGGGGGGGATCCCAACTCGCGGCAAAGGAAGACGATTCTGCTGATTTGGAAAAGATCATAGACGAGCATCAAGCTTCCGAGGTCGACCCATTATCCGAGAGTTTCTGGATTCCCCAGTACATACTGCCATAATCCATCAGAAGATCGGAAGTCTGCTTTTGAGCTCGTTCTATAAAGGTGTTGATCAATTAATCGAGTCTGGGCAGATTCCTGACAAGCGTGAGGAATATCGCAAGGTTATGGCCATTGAAAAGGATCGAAGTCTTCAAGATTATCCTCCTGAGTCTTTACCTTCTGTTGATTATAGCGGCCATCCTCTGGCTCATTTAGTCGATGAATATGGATCCCCATTTTCCGTGCCAGCACCTGATTTTGAGCTAATAAAAGATATCCTGGAGGATCAATCAAATGAAGAGGAAGATATCGTCGACGAAGAGGATGTTGAAGGAGACCAGGTCAACGAGGGGAATGAAGGAGAAAAGGAAGGCTCGCCTTTGGAAGAAACCAACTCCCATATTTAGGACGTTTTTACTTCTTCTTTTATTTTGTTGTAACTGTAGGTCCTTTGAATTCTGTAGAACATGTAAATTTCCTTTTATAATATATATGATTTTACTTAGATATACTTCGTCCTTATGATGATCATAGTACATATTCGTTGACCCGCTTTTTCCTTACATTTGAATTTTTACTGTGCGCGCCAAGGTCCGAGGACATAACTGTCATTTCCTTAGCTATATATAAAGGTGAATCTTTTGGAGTTTTTACCGCGCGTCCCCACTTATAATATAAAATTTATTTTTTTGTTGATCGGAGCTCTTAACTCGATACTTCATAAGAACCTTTGATTCTTTGATCATGAGTTCCAACCTATTTTCTGGAGCTTCAAAACGCTCTCTGCGGGGTCCGTCCCGACGAGATACTCCGAGAAAAAAGCCTCGAACGGAAAGTTCTCATCAATCATCCTCCCAAGGGGGAGCTTCTTCTCGAGAAGCCATGCCTCGATCTGACCCAGTGTCGTCCTCACCTGATGGACATCCGAAGATAGTGAAGTATATTCCTTCGCCGTCAGATAAAGCTAGGCATTCCTCGACGGGACCTTCAGGGGTTCCGATCCGTAGTCCCTTGGTTGATCCAAGAGTTCTTGAAGCTTACCAGGACGAGGGTTCTCGATCTACTTCTTCTCCTCTTGTAAACCCAACAATCGACCAGGAGTCTCGAGTTATCTCTCCTCCTCCAGTCGACCCATCAACAAATGAGGAGTCTCGAGCTATCTCTCCTGCTCCAATCAATAATATAGCAAACGAGGAGTCTCGAGCTATCTCTACTTCTCCTGTCGACCGATCAACGGAGGAACGTCCTCCTTCCGATCGAGATATAACAACTCAACCCATAGGTCAAGAAGGTTCCCATCAGGTCGTAATTACTGCTCCAAATTCTGAGACGGAGCCAACTCTACAGCTGAGAGATTCCATGGAAGACATTCCTGAGTCTTTCTTTTCCGCTATGCATCCTCAGGTCGTTGTATCGACCTCTCAAGATACTCGTGCCGTCTCCCCTGTGCCTATTTCTCAAAATGCTCCGGAAACAGGATCTGGACCGAGTCGTTCTGGTTTCGAAAATACTGCAGATGATCCATCTCTTTTAGATGATCGTCCCTTAAAGGAGCAGGTAGAAGAAATAACTGAATTTGGATATAGTCGATCTGGTGGAGTTTCTATTGAAGCTTGCATCCCCTCAAATCTTGATCCTGATGGTGTTTCTTGGAATCTTGGAATGGGCACGATTCTACCCAAGGAGCTCGATAAACTGAAAAGCCATTCCTCTCTGCGCCTTGTTCAGTCTATCTTTAAGCGTTTGGAGATGGTAAGTGTATTTTCGTTATTGCGATATTAGGAATCTTTATCTTTGAGGAATTCCTTATTCTCATTTCTTTCTCATAGGCGAAGCATGAAGCTCTCCAGCTCGGGATTCAAAATGACGAGTCTTATTTTCTCCAAGAAGATTCTCTAGAACGGATGAACAGAATCGCCGTAGCTCATCGAGTTCTGATGACTGAGGTGGAGAATCTTCGAGCTGCGGCCGAAAGACTTTCAAAGGAGAAGGAAGAGCTCGTTCAAACTAACAATAATTTGGTGTCGGAGAAGGAACAGCTCGTCTCTGATAAGGAACAGCTTGTTAAGGAAAATGCAGACCTCCTTGCATTGAAAAATCAAGAGTTTGACAAGGGTTTTTCCTTTGGATATAAGCAGCGATCCCAAGAAATGATGAACTTCCTTGCTCATCAAACAAATCCCGATCATGTTCTCGAGAAGTAGACAACAGTCTTTCATTATTATTATTATTATTATTTTTTTTTTTTTTTTTTTTTTTTTTTTGAATGTATATAAACATTTTGTCTGATAAATAGTAAATCATGCTTCTGTTCGATTTCTGCGTCTTTCCGACCTGTCTGCTAGTAAATAATCTTATTGCGATATTATTGGAAGATAAGAAGTCAATTTGGTAGGTGTGCCATAACTGTAGGAACGATTCGTATGCTGTGTCCATTGATTGGTTGATTCCCCGTAGTATAAATACCTTATTGGAGAAGTAGGAAAAAGAAGAAAAACTGAAATAATATGCCACCTCTGAACAATTTAATTGGGTTTTCACGGTCTGTTGACTATGGTGGATATATCAAACCAGATAGTTTTTTGAATAGGCGAGAGCTGGTTAGTTCATTAAAATGGTGTTTTGTCCATGCATGCTCGAAAACTTGCCTACAAGGCCTGGAGAGCGAACCTGTCTCAATTGTTCGACAGGAAAGTTCTTCCCTTCTCAGTGTGCTTTAGCTTGATACTTTGATCGACCCCGGATGCAGCATGCCTCCTGGTGACCAAGCGGCCCATTTAGAGGTCGTTAATTCACCAGCATCAGCAAATATACGCACTTCTGCATGTTCCTCGTTTCTATGCATTGGTAGTAGTCTGAGGAGAAGGTCGAATTGAAGGAGCAGATCATTCCGAGGAGTAGCAAAGTAGCATTAGTGTTTGAACTAATTGTAATTAGATCTTTGAATTTAAATGTCGTATTTCGTGATTATATGGCTGTAATTTATGAAAAGTAATGATCCTCCCAGATATCTGAATAAAATCAATTATTCTTTGTATGTTCAGTTCGATAATAATGATTGATCACCTTTCCGATACTGCAAATCATCCTAATAATGCTTTAAATCTAGACCGTTGATAGGATCTCAAAGTAACACCGTTGGATCTTTTATCCCCTGCCTTATAAATAGATCATTCCATTCCTTTCTATCTTTTAAGAAGATGAAGTCATTCAAAAGGAATATTTATCGTTATAGGTATCATCGAGCCCCAGATTTGTCAGTTTATCAACCTAGGAGTTCGAGAGTTGGTATGGGAGGAATTGGAAAGAAAAGACCTTCCATGAAATATGGTGATGGTCGCTCGAATCTCGTAACTGGGGATTAGTCGACCATAAACTTCATCGTATGAAAGAGGTCGAGATTAGAGGAAAGCAGGATTCTATGCTTATCGAAATCAACTTGTTTCTAACAGGTCGACGATGTGATGCATGAGACCCTTCTGATCCCTTATCTACTATCTAAGGAATAAGCATCAGCTTCTTCGAGGTGGTCGAGTTGAGAAGATATGTATCCTTTTCCCGATGATCGTCAGCTGTCGATCCGGCGAAGAATGCCTGAACATTAATTTCTCGTCACTGTTCTCCAAGTAGAAGAAAGATGATCATTCCGATGAAGCCTTTGAAGTGTTCGGAGACCAGATTCTTTCTTTTGTTATTTTTGTAGATGTAATTACTTGATGTGCTCGATCGATGAATATTCGACATGTAATATTAGCTCTGCCATGATAATCGTTGTATTGTCTTTATCGATTTAATATGATACTTCTATTTCGACCGAGTTGAAAACGCATTAATTTCCGTTCCTTTATTTACTGCTTGCAGTTATGACTTGGTAACGTAAGTCCCGATGTACTGTTATAACCGTTGATTGGATGTGAGTCTCACCGTAGGATTTCAACTTATCCTATCTATAAAAGGAATCTTTCTTCCTTTAGTTACCATCATAAATAAAAACTCTTAAATAATGTACTTCTCCTTTGTCCAAAACGGCGGTCGTCCGCCTAATTCGAGAGTCAAGCATATCACTCACCACGTCGACTTGGTATGGGCGGAATCGGAAAATGGAGATTTCTCAAAAACCATGAAATCTCCCACCCCTAATAAGGGGGATGGATCGGAACGCCTACCATCATTCGACCAACCTATGTAAACGGGTAAAGGTCGGCGTTGTGGGGTTCCGACCGATTGGTTACGTGGTTGGTGGAAAGCTGGTCAGTTCATTAAAACGAGCATGTATGGCCCAAGAATGCTGACCACCATCGACCGTTGTAACATTATGATCTCTCAAAGCTCTCTCTGATTCCAAAGTTTTTGTGACCGTAAGAACGACCGGTTCTAGCTGGTGGCAAGAATTCTGGGAGCAAGTCGGAGATAGATCAGGTGGAAGATCCTTTGTTTGCTTCTTTTCTCCATTATGTAATAGAATTTGCCATTGCTTTAGCTAGGATAGTATAGGTATTTCCGATGTATATGATTATCAGTGATAAAAAATCTTATTGTATATCAGCTGTTTATTTATGTAGAGCGTTTAATGAATGTATAGTTTTTATTATCAATGAGTTTTGTCGAGCCAACCGGTTTTTACTCAAAAAATCTTATCCTACTCTTGGTCTTGCGCCAATCTTTGGATTTTAATTTTTGCAGATCATTTGTTAGGAGATCGATGAGTGTATACCGACCCCATCGGTTTTTACTCAGAGCTTTTGTTATACTTAGGTTTTATACCAATTGTGGTTTTAACTTGT
Source organism: Penstemon davidsonii (assembly GCA_034814905.1). Taxonomy (NCBI): domain Eukaryota; kingdom Viridiplantae; phylum Streptophyta; class Magnoliopsida; order Lamiales; family Plantaginaceae; genus Penstemon; species Penstemon davidsonii. The sequence continues at coordinate 9,900,864 of JAYDYQ010001086.1, read as the reverse complement.
GTAGGTCGTGTATTAGGAGATCGATGAGTGTATACCGACCCAATCGGTTTTACTCAAAATTTCAGGTTGCATACCAATTATTGGTTTTAACCTTCGTAGGTCGTTCCTTAGGAGATTGATGAGTGTATACCGACCTAATCGGTTTTACTCAAAAATTTAGGTTGTATACCAATTATTGGTTTTAACCTTCGTAGGTCGTTCCTTAGGAGATCGATGAGTGTATACCGACCTAATCGGTTTTACTCAAAAATTTAGGTTGTATACCAATTATTGGTTTTAACCTTCGTAGGTCGTGTATTAGGAGATCGATGAGTGTATACCGACCCAATCGGTTTTACTCAAAATTTCAGGTTGCATACCAATTATTGGTTTTAACCTTCGTAGGTCTTTCCTTAGGAGATTGATGAGTGTATACCGACCTAATCGGTTTTACTCAAAAATTTAGGTTGTATACCAATTATTGGTTTTAACCTTCGTAGGTCGTTCCTTAGGAGATCGATGAGTGTATACCGACCTAATCGGTGGGCGCCAACTGATTTAACCGGATTTCGTCCTAGGTTTAATCTCAGTAAATTTATTAAGAACAATTATATATGTATTAAGGGTTTGGTTAAAGTACTCAGGATGGTGCAATTCAAAGATAAGCAAAGTAATATAATTGAGTAAATAACAATTGTATGAAGAGGCGAAGAACAATAGTGTATTTCGTAGGTTAAAAATTGGATGCTCAATACAATGTAAGATTTGCTATTTATAATATTCCTCCTGTCCTAACTGAACTAGGAGTCCTATTTAGCCTAGGAAATGTGCATGGCCTAGGAGTATCGCTGGGCCCATTAAGTCCCCTGGAACGGACAGTAGGTCGATCAAAGTAGGTCGATCGGATACGAATTTATCTGGTCGAGCCGATCTTGAGATCTTCGCAGGTCGGATCGATTCTGAACTGGCTCGATAAATACTATTCGATCATAGGTGCGAAATAGCCCTCATCATTAGGGATAAGATTAGTAAGTTAATTGCATAGGTTCTTTAGTGATTCGGAAGACACTTAAGGATAGAAGTGAACCCTAGGATAGCGAATAAGGATCACTAGTTAAAATTAGGAAGTGAGTCGACATTAGGATAATAACATTGGTGAAGTTTAAACTCTAGACCTTTTTCTCATTGATTTTCTCCTCAGCATTTTATTGCCATCTTTAGATTAGTTATTTATTAGTTTTAGTAGTTAGCAAATCAACCAACAATATTATTTTCTCTATAGTTGAATTAGAATTGGAATTAAAGTAGTGAACTTGGTAGAAATTTAGTTTCAAGTCCTCGTGGGTTCGACACTCTATTTACTCTTTATTACTTTTGCGATACGTGCACTTGCGTCTAATTGCGTGTGTAAAATCCGCAACAACTGGGCACGTAATTTTGCTTAGTCACCTGCTAATGGCACTTGGATGTCCACTTGGAGCTGGAAAAGTGGTACATAAGTTGAAAGAGCTCAAGGTGTATGAGCAAGTGAAAGTTGAGGCCAAACCAGAAGGAACTCCTGAGAAAAAGCAGCAGAAGAGAAAAGCTGATAAAGTAACAGTCTCTGCTAATCCTGCTGGTAAGGCTAAAAAGAACAAATTAGAATTCAAGGCTGTTGAGCCTGCTGGTCAAGCTGCAAACCCTGCTGTTGAAGCTAGACCAGTTGATAGTCTTAATGATGATGATATAATCTTTGAAATTGCTAAGGAAATAGATGAGATGCCTCTTGATGCATCTCCAGAATGGACTGAATCATAAGAGATTCCATTAGTTAAAAGGACAAGGAGCTCAAAGAAAAGTCCTACTGCTGTACCTGCCTTAGTTTATACCAAAGCAACATATGACAGCTGAGATATCCACACCCCAAGATAATCAGACTGCTGTTCCAACAGCCGAGACTGCTGAGACACTGATAGGATAGTGCCCAGCAAGCCAATTCACTTTAGCTTGTAACAGGTCTATTCTGTAATAAACAATCTTTGATTTTATGAATAATACGTGCGTTTATTTATAACTGTATAGAATAAACAATGGCCAGCTTCATCTCTCGCGAATACATTTAAGCGATTGGATGAAATCCTTAGATCACATTCGACTATGGGACGATTCACTTCGGTATTGAGTGCAATCATGAAACAGTCTCTAAGGTCGTGATCTTAAAACACGTTCCAAGTCATAGATTCCGAACGAGACGGGGTATCGAAGGAATCGCCAAGACTGATATGAATATGCATGATTCACATGGAGTGAATTTGTAGAGTTTCACGAACAAGACATTTGATGTCAGTGCATATGAGAAGGTGGTTCGATAAGGGATCGAACGCATCGAACGACCCGAACAGAGAAACCCATTGTGAAAGCGTATGACACATATCGGTGATGGGATGTTTCTCAAGGCTTATAATAGTGTACGATTTAGTCCTTAGACTTGAGGTGCTAGGGCGAATTCGGTGCATGGGTATACGTACTTTGATTTAGGTGCAGGTCACGTAGCCTGACCATAATGTGCCTAAGTTGGGTGCGTATAGTTGTGTACGCGAGTGGTTAGTACCAATATGGAATCTACCGACTCATCGTAATGGATGAGAGAATTTCCTATACGATTCTTAGATAATAGATCCAAGAAACCCGTGGCCACGGTCGTGACGGATTTGGAAAGGGGTTTCCAAATTTAGCAGTCACACTGGATTATTATCCCGAATTAGAAAGTATAGTTATCGAGATAATTAGAGGTGCTGATCAATTCACACACCTTAGTCTCGATCGGGAAATTAAGTCGATAGAAGGACCGTATGTACATGGCAGTTATAAGAGGTGAGGTTCACAAATATCAATTCACATGAAGTTGGGCCTCATGGGCTTGTGGATAGACATCGACCATGAGGTGTGCGTACTCCTGAATTAATACGGGAGATTAATTCTGGAGTGGTCAATTAAAAGGGTTTAGTCGATCGGAGCAATTAATTGCTCGTAAATTAAATCACGAAGGGTTCGTGGGCCTGCTGGCAATTGATGGTGAACCTAGAGGGTCACACACAATACAGTTGGACAGTGACAGTCATAAAAGGAAATATTTGATTGAAGGGAGTTAAATCAATAAATGAATTAAAGTGTTAATTCAATTGGAAGAATAATTAATTAAATAGTCTAATTAATTAAATATTAATTAAAGTGTTAATTAATTGAGAGATATTAATTAATTAGATTAATTGGGCTAATTTAATTAATGGGTTAATTAAATTAAGTTGCAAGACATGGGTCTTTTAATTAATAGCCCAGAAGAAGTCTTGCAAGACTAGGTTTACTAAGGGGGCCTATATAAGGACTCTAGGAGAGACTCAAACACAATCTCTTACACACTCTTGCATAAACCCTAGCCGACCCTCTCTCTCTGGTCTTCCATATCTGGATCTAGTTCTGAATCTAGATCTGCTTCTTCCTCCATTGACAACCTTCAAGATCTAGTTCGTAGCCTGTGACTTGAAGGTGTTACTACAATCCAGCTGGTGTGGATACACTCTGGAGGTGAGACAATTGGATCACTGCTTGTGAATCAACAACAAAGCTGGAGGTTACCACCACCTTGCCTGTGGTGAGGTAAAAATCACATATCACCCCCTTTATGTTTATTGTTGTTGTTTGATTCAACCTTTTCGCATACATAAGGTGGAAATTATATCTTAGGACTGCTTGGGTGCCTCGGAAAAATTTTAAATTCCGCAATCTCGTTGTTTTGACAACCGAGGTATCCCAACAATGGTATCAGAGCCAATTCCGTTACTATTATGTGAAAAGGCCTGAACATAATTAAATATATGGATATTTGCGTTTGTTATGTTCCGTGTGATGATTCTTGCTTGTTATGATATGATCTATGATTGGGTAAAATCGCATATTGAGATTTTGGGCAGATTTATAGTTTTCGATACTTCAGGACTTTTTATGCAAATCGCGATTTTCTGAAATAAGGGCTGGAAATTTATTTTTTGCTTCCTGGAAATTTTTGTGGACTGTTTTTGTAATTCTGGTTTGTACGTGTTTTTGGGTCCTTTTTACAATTTCCGAAAATTAAAGGATTGTTTTGTAATTTCCGAAAGTTCAGGGGTCTGTTTGCAAAAACCGAAAATTTTCTGGATTCAAAATTTTATTTTCTGGTCCTCTGGCCGATTTGTTTTTGGGGGCTGTTTTGTAACTTTTCAAAAACATTGGGGTTAAAAATGCAATTTTCGTAAGTTTAGGGACCGAACTGCAATTTTCAAAAGTTGAAAAAATCCGAATCTGTTTTTTTTCTTTTTTATACGGAAAATTGTTTTGTTTACCCGAAAATTAATTTTGTCATAATTAGTAGTGACTAAAGTAAGAATCATAGGTTGTTATTTTTAAAAGGAGTTTTAAAAGTAAGAAAGAAATACGTAAAAAGTTGTTTGCTTGTTTCTTGCTCTACGTGAACTGTTTACGTGGTTTTCGATCGTGCCGAGCCTTGACCCTAGGGTAAATGTGATTGGTTTAATTTATTGTTTGGTTTTTATTGGGCCTGCGAGCCTTAAGTTTTTGGGCCACTTTGAGCCTTTGTAATAGATTAGGTCTTTACTGTTTTAAATAGTTTAGGATGGAGGCCCGTTACAAGCAAGGTGGGAGCCCAAGAAGAGTTGAAGGCCATGTATGCATGGTTATTTTTGTAATAGCCTAGGTCCATTAAGAACCCTTTAGATTGACCAATGGGGCCAACATCATGGCTCGATGATGGCCCACATAGGAGGCTCCCGATCGAAAACATATTGTGGTAGTATGCATGCTAGGCTTGTATGTTTTAATTTATTTATCGATTTATTTATTTAGCTTGTATGTGATGCGCGCTAGAATCTAGATCGTAAATAAAAGATAAAGCATAACTTATGCGGTGAGATCTCGAGGAGAGTTAGTATGAACTTTCAAACCCGAAAACCCCCTCTCGAATTAAATATTAAGTCATATTGGGTACATTTAAAATGAAGTTTTAAATATCCAAGCCTTCCATCAATAAGAACTAGCGTAAGTTGTCTACTTATGGATGGAGGTGATCCAGAGTCTGGCACCCGAGTCGAAGAAAGGGACACTACGCAAAATTCCTTGACTCCTGTTTTTAACTAAACTCGACAAGGGTGAGGACTGGTCGGGATGTGAATATCGACTGATAACCAGTTACGGGGATTTCACGACCGGGCCTGTTGCTCATCATGATTGATAGGTTAGACTTAACGATTAGTAACACTTATGATGTAGCAGTGCTAGATAAGTAAGAAAACCGAGGCAAAATAGCTTGAAGGTTGTGTAGTGACACAATTGGTAAAAGTATACCTGCCTGGAGAATTAATTGTATGGCCACGAGTTGTGGGTGCAATTAATGTCTGCTGGGACGTCAAAACCTACTAGGAAATAAGATTTCCCGAGCAATCAAAGGGGTGATTGTTTGGACAAAATAGTGGGAGAACTTTTTCGAAACCAAGACCAAATTTCATTAATTATAAGTATTAGGCATAGATTAGTCAGCTAAACGTTGTCTTCTTTCCATTTGTAGATATTTTTGAACAATGTCTAAGAATCCATTATCTATCATCCTCGACGCTAATAAACTGAATGGGTCAAACTTTGTCGACTGGCTGAGAAACTTGAGGATAGTCCTCGACTCCGAACGTCGGAGCTATGTACTCGACACACCTATGCCTGTTGTACCCGCAGCACGAGCTACTGAGGAACAACGAACCGCCCATGCTAAAAGGGTTGATGATGATCTTCAGGTTCGCTGCCTCATGCTAGCTTCAATGTCGAATGAGCTGCAGAAACAGCATGCTGCTATACCGCTTGCTAGAGATATACTTCTCCACCTCCAACAGATGTTTGGAGAAAGGTCTCGTACCGAAAGGTTCGCGGCCACTAAGGAGTTGTTTAATCTCAAGATGGCTGAGGGAAGCAGTGTCAAGGATCAGTGTCTGCGTTTCATCAACCTAGTTGAAAAACTGGGGCGATTAGACGTGGAATTGCACGCTGATTGTTGGTCCCAAGTGGTCAGATGAGGTTTAGAGGGGGGGGAGGGGGTGAATAAACCTCTTTAAAAATTTTACCTTTTAAAATCTCAAACTTTTCTGTCAGCAGACTAAGCTGATCAAGAATTGTAAGCAGACTAAGCTGATCTCGCACAAAGCTTTGAACAGCAGAGTTGACCACTCTTCTGATTTTACTTAGCTGATTTTATCAAAATCAGAGTTTCAAAATTAACTATCTTGCAGCGGATTTATCAAGTGTTTTTCACAAGTAGTTTCTTTTAACTTTGAAATAGTTTTATCCCCAGTTTTAACAAACTCCTTTTAAAACTTTTCAAACAGTTAACCTTTGAGTGTTTTCAGTATGCTGTTTTAAATATGCAGAAAATAATGCAAGTTAAAAACACAAAGGATTTTTATAGTGGTTATATGGATGTAAATCCTTTAGTCCACTCTTCCAAGTCACTTAGATCTTGGGTTATACTAAATCACACAGATTACAGTATACACTTCTTACGCCAAACAACAAATGAAATGGCCGTAAGTTCACAATAGGAAATCACAAAGAAACTCCTATCCTCTGAAGTAATATCGCTCACAAAGGTTGATATCTACTTCTCACAACACAATCCTAACAAAATCACTCAGATTTTTAAGTATATTCTGTTTTCTCTCTTTTCTGCTTCGTCAACAGATGACTAGGCTGATGAGTGTTCTGTTCTTGAAGTTGAGACTTAGAAGAATTGTTGCTTCAGATTTTTACTCTCAAATGCGCTGTCTCTGTGTTGTTCTTCTTCTTCAACTTACGAACTGAACTATTTATACTTGGAGATTTGAATTTCTGCCCGTTGAGAGATCGACAGCTGTTCAAATCCTCGAGTACTGGTCCTTTCTGCAGAAACGGCTACCTGCGACTGAACACTGTACACTCTGCTGTACTTGCTGTCAGATCGCATTAAATGCACCAATCTGATACGAGGTTTCTCTTCAATCATTTGTCATTAATACCCTTCCTCTTCAGCATTTATTACTCCAAGTGCATTTATTACCGTTGCACTGATCTTCTGATCTACTTCCACTTAGCTGATCGAAATTACTCGTCTGATGTATACTCGGCTGATCCCAAACTTGAACTAATCTGATTTGAGTCGGCTGATTGTCCACCAGTCTGATTTCTTCTTCAGCAATAGATCAGTAGTCTTCTGGACCATATTTGACTAGTCTGAATAAGTCTTCCTTAGTCAAATATCTTCGAAGGTTTTTACTAAGCTTCCATACTTAGCTGATTCTGATGTTTTGGAAATCATCAAAACCTCCCTTCACTTTATGCCTTCTATCTTCATCTTCATCCAACAATTTCCCCCTTTTTGATGATGACAAAACTTCAGCTAAGTACCTGTTCCTAAAGCTAAAGTTTAAGTCCTCAAAAATTTCTGAGATAGAAATAATTTGTTGGAAACTTGAACTTTTATAGATATATCAATTGATTACAGATTACAAGTTCAAATGATGAAGTAGCAGAAAGTAAAAATTTTACAAGTTTAACAAAAAGATTACAAGTGACCTAGTCTAATAACTTAGTCTAGTCCTTCTTCTCTTCTTGTGTTTCTCCTTCTTCTTCATCTTCAAGGTTTTCATCTTCTTGTTCAGAACTAGAGAGATCTTGTTCAAGCATTTCAAATCTTTTTCTGAGATCCTCTATTCTTTTGTACTTGACGTATGGATCTAACTGTTCAGCAGCAGAGTCCTTGGAAGCAGCAATTTCCTTATCAGATTTTACTGGTTCTTTGGGCTCTTCATCAGCATCGTTGTCTGCCTCAGTTACTTCATTATCTGGTCTGCTTGTATTTTCATTATCAGCATCCTTTTCAGCAGAGTCCAATTTTTCAGTAACGTCAGCTGATAGATTAGCATCAGCACCCTTCTTCTTCGTTGTAGAATCTCCATCTTCCCCCTTTTTGTCATCATCAGCAGGGTAGACGGGTTCTTCAGGCAGAACAGGAGTGATGTTAATTGCGTCGCAAATCAATCTGATGTTTTTATCCACCGCCATAAGATGATTTTCCCTTTTTAGTTGCTGCAATGTGTTATATGACTCAATCTTCTTGAATGTAAGATCCACTTGATCACAGAGTTGAATCTGAGAACTCAGAATCAAGTCAGCTGATGTAGTGAATGCTTTCAGCATGCTCTCAGCTTTTACTTCATGAGCCTCCATTGCATTTGCAACAACTTCATTTATGTCCCTCCAACCAGCTGTATTGTTTTTTACCCTTGCACCAAATGTTTCCACATCCAGTCTGATAGCTTGTACTTCATTTTTGATGTTTGCTATTTCTTCCACTATCAGAGGGCTAGGATCAGCAGCCTTTGGGACTTTTTCAGCAGCAGTAGACAGCATAGTTAAGGCTACTTCTTCAAAGTTCTTCATCTGTTCTCTATGTCTGTCTTCCATTTCCTTCATAGAATTGGCAATTAACTGTTGGATGGACTCCAAGACAGTTGGTTGTAATTTTTCTGAAGGTGATGGAGTAACTGTGCTTGCTGGTACAATCTCAGGAGTTTTCTCAGACTCCTTTGGTTCATCAGTCAGAGTAGGCTGCTGTTGGGGCAACTTCTCTGATGATGTTGAAGTTTCAGCATTCTTCTTTTGGACCTGTATTGGCTCATTTACCTCTGTAACAACATCAACACCATTATCAGCAACAACAGTTTTATGAGTAAAGATAAGAGCAGGTATAAATGGTGAAATTGTCTGTTCAGGTAGATCTTCATAAGTCTTAATAGCCGGTCCAAAGACGATCTGTTGTAAGCTAGGCATAGGTAACAGTGAGCTTGGTTGACCCTTCTGATATCTGGTCTTCTTTGCCCATACTTCCAAAGTTACAGACAATGCCAGCTTTACCATTCTGTTCTTTAAATCTTCATCCGAAGCAGGAATTTCAGGAACAGAATTTTGTAGCATCTTGGCTTCAGACTTCGCCAACTTCCTCATCCGATAATGGATCATATCGAAGAAGTGATCTGAATCCAATGCTTGTCTTAGACATCCAGTTTCCAGAAATTGCAGGACCCATCTTTCCTCAGCAGCAAATTCCTTCCACTGTACTATTTGATCTTTGGTCTTTGTCAGACGATACTCTCTCCATCTGTTGTATCTGATCTTTTCCGTAACAAAGAGACTCTGACGGACCAAAACGTCGTTATACCGCTCAAGATCTGCCACAAACTGTTTGAACATTTCTGGATCATTTTGAACTATGTCCAGAGCATATTTCAGTTCTGATCTTTTCTTCTTTGGCAGCTTAGGTGTTGGCATAACAGCCTTTGGCTTCTTTGGATCTCCAATAGTAATTCCACCACTGTACCTTGGACCTTGGCCATCCTTGGTACTGGCTTCAATAGCCTTAGCCAAATCCTGAGCTTCTTTAGCAGCTATCTCAGCTTCAGACATATTTTTAGCCTGACCCTCAAGCTCCTTAAGTTTACGAGCGTTTTCTTTTTCTTTCTTTTTCTTTTCAGCTTCATCTATCCTTCTCTGTTCAGCAGCAGTAATCACTTTAACCTTTGCCTTACCAGTTCTCTTCCTTCTGGCGGCAGGTGATTCAACTACTTGCAGTGGAGCAGCAGCAATTGGGGTAGGATGAATGAGTGGGACATTCTCCTCTGCTGTCAAAGTAGTCGGCTGTTCAGCAACAGCAGACTTGTCAAGATATTGGTCCTCTGCAGCTTTTTCTACTGCATCTGCTGGTCTTTCAGCAGCAGGGGTTTCTCTGACTTGAGTAGTTGGAGCAGTAGTAAAGGTAACTCGTTGACCACCCAGAGTTAACTTTCTTTTTGCCTTTGGCTTGGGCAAAACCTCAGTTTGTCGAGGTTCAGCAATTCTCTTCACTGAACTTCTTGTTCTTCGTCCAACCTCTTTTATTTGAACTGGTTCGTCAGACTCAGTTCTTTCTGGAGATGTTTCAGTACTCATCTCATCAATTTCCTTAGTCACCTCAGTGACTATCTTGTCAGCAACATCAGCAGACTCTACTGATCTGGCTTCAACAGCAGGGTTTGCTGTTTGATCAGCAGACTTAGCCTTTGTAGCAACTTTAGGCTTCTTGGTAGCAGCAGATTTCTCTGCCTTACCCTTCGCCTTTCTTTTTGAAGTGCCTTCAACCTTCACTGGTTCATATGTTTTTACTTCCTTCAGCTTGTGAACTGTCTTCCCATTCATCATTGGGCATCCCAGAACTGAGAGTAGATGACTCATCATCACCACATGCCCATTTTTCTTTAACGCCAGAAGATAAAAATAATGAATAGCCCAGTTTACTGGTAACCCATAGTAGATGCAGACCATTGTCTGGTACCTTCTCCTAGGTAACCCATCTAAAGAGCTCGTAGAACACTCCAAAATCTTCGCAATGATATCAGCAAACCTTTGAAACTCATCTTTCAGCTGAGTTTTCATTAGGCTTCCAGTCATTGGTTCTCCATCCTTAGCACAAATAAACCAAAATTCTTCCTCTTTTTCTGGAGCCAGAGTGTATACTTCTCCTCCTTCATTTTTCAGATCATAAATTTCATTCAAAACAGCAGGCGAAATACAGATAGTTTTACCTCCGACAGTAGCCACGGAAATCATCTTGGTTAGGTCATTTTTCCTAGATTCGTAGTAGTCAGCGACATCTTCAGTGAAAACATACTCCTCGTGAGCTTCCAAAACTTTCACCAATGACGCCTCTTTGATTTTAACCATGATTTCCTTCATTAGAGGAGTTCCAGAAGCGTAGAACTTCTCGTAATTCAGGTAACGTCCTTCAGCTCCGGCCATTTTAATGAAATTGAAGTAGCTTGAGAGAAATTAAACACTTTTAAGACAGAATAGATGAGTTAGTAACTTCTTTTTCACTTAGGATAATTTTGGGTGCGTAAGGTTTAACCCTTCTGATCAGATCTGGATTTATAGATTTCCAATTGCTTCGGTTTCCGTGTTTTACGCGGACGGTTTGATTTGATCTGTCAGTTTTTAATCGTGCGGGCGAGAATCGCGGAATTCAAAATTTATTAATTATGTCAGACAGGCGGGAATTTGAAACGCCACTTGTCTGTTACTTATAAAAGCGTGCTTTTGATAAAACGTTTTTGCACAACACTTTAAATATAAGATGACATAAGTAATAACAGATGAGTAAAATGATACTTATCTGATAGACGACTTGTCTGATACAATATATCACTAGTGAAAGCCAATATCTAGTGATCTTCCTTTGCTGTTTGTCAATCCAGCAAGATAAATAATCTTCAAATCTTCAAGAATTAAGAACAAATCTTCTGATTAAATAACTTCAACTAACTGTCATTGAAGATTTCATCTTTAAAACAAGGGTACCGCTAGTCTTACACGTTCCCCCTGAATTCAAGAATTCATCAGTCAACTAGTCTGTTGAGAGTCAGTCTTCTTGAAGTGTAACACTTGTTGATATCAGATTAGTAAGCTGTTGAACCCAGTCTTCTGATAGGTTCCCCCTCAGCTTATGAATCCAATTTTAACAAGCCCAATTCCGCTCTTAGAGTGGAAAATCTTGCTTCATTCAATGGTTTAGTGAAAATGTCAGCAATCTGGTTGTCTGTATGAACATACTCAATAATAACATTTCCTTTTTCAACATGGTCTCTGATGAAGTGATGTTTGATCTCAATATGCTTAGTCCTGGAATGACTAGTAGTATTCTGAGTAAGTGAGATTGCACTTGTATTATCACAGTAGATAGGGATTCCACTGATCTTCAAATTATAATCTTCTAGTTGATGCTTCAACCAAAGTATTTGTGCACAACATGCTCCAGCAGCAATGTATTCAGCTTCAGCAGTAGATATGGATACTGAAGTCTGTTTCTTACTCATCCATGAGATCAGACGACTGCCTAAAAATTGACAAGCACCTGTTGTACTCTTCCTATCAATTTTGCAGCCAGCAAGGTCAGAATCTGAATATCCAATAAGTTCAAATCCTGATTCCCTTGGGTACCACAATCCCAATTCTTGTGTGCCTTTGAGATACTTTAGTATTCTTTTAGCAGCTAAGAGATGAGATTCCTTAGGATCTGATTGAAATCTCGCACAAACCCCAACAGAATACATAATATCAGGTCTGCTAGCTGTTAAGTATAACAGTGACCCAATTATGCCTCTGTATTTGGTGATGTCAACTGATTTGCCACCTTCATCCTTGTCCAGACGAAGTCCAGTAGACATAGGAACATTAACAGATGAACTAGTTTCCATACCAAATTTCTTGAACAGATCTTTTGTGTACTTTGCTTGATTTATAAAAATACCATCAAGCAGCTGTTTGACTTGTAATCCAAGAAAGTAATTTAATTCTCCCATCATGCTCATTTCAAACTTGTTTTGCATCAGCTTAGAGAATCTTTCACACATCTGTTTGTTAGTTGAACCAAAAATAATATCGTCCACATATATTTGTACCAATAATATATGTTTATCCCATTCAATAGTGAACAAGGTTTTATCTACTTTACCTTTACGAAATCCTTTAATTAAAAGAAAATCAGATAAAGTATCATACCATGCTCTTGGAGCCTGTTTCAGTCCATAGAGAGCTTTCTTCAGACGATACACTTTGTCTCCCTGTTGATATACTTCAAAACCAGGGGGTTGTTCAACGTACACTTCTTCTTGCAATTCTCCATTAAGAAAAGCAGACTTCACATCCATCTGATATACTGTGAAGTTCTTGTAAGCAGCATAAGCTAGAAACTGTCTGATTGCTTCAAGCCTTGCAACTGGTGCGAATGTCTCATCAAAATCAATGCCTTCTTCTTGGCAGTATCCTTTGGCAACTAGTCTTGCTTTGTTTCTGGTAACCATACCATCTTCATTCATCTTATTTCTGAAAACCCAATTAGTGCCAATTACTCTTTGATGAGTAGGTCTAGGTACCAAGTACCAAACCTCATTCCTTTCAAATTGATTCAACTCTTCTTGCATTGCTTCAATCCAGTGAGAATCACCAAGAGCTTCATCAATTAATTTAGGCTCAATTTGTGAAAGAAAACTTACAAACATTGTTTCATTTGCAGTTGACCTTCTTGTTCTAACTCTGTCAAGGGGATCACCAATCACTAGTTCAGGTGGGTGATCTTTTAGCCATCTGAGATCAGGTTGCAAATCTGGATGTTGTCCTCTAGATTGATCTTGCAACACCACTGTTGGAGTCTCAGTAGTAGTCTGTTGAACAGTTGTAGTCTGTTGAACAGTCTCTGGTCTGTCAGCTGTTTGCAACTCCTCTGTTAGACAATCAGTAGACTGATTTTGAACAGCACTTGAGTTAACAGCTCTTGTCAAATCAGGTAGTATGATGGGTACATATTCTTCTTTTCTTTCAACACTCAATTTCTGAAAGTCAGCAGATATCTCAGGGTTTGCACTTTGATTCTTTTCAGATGATTGACTTGGTTCATCAAATACTACATGAATAGATTCTTCTACAAGTAAAGTTCTTTTGTTAAACACTCTATAAGCTTTACTAACAGTAGAGTAACCTACAAAAACAGCTTCGTCAGCCTTCTCTGCAAATGCAGTAAGGTGATTTTTCCCATTGTTCAAAACATAACATTTACAACAAAAAATCCTAAGATAATGTAAATTAGGCTTTCTGTTGTTCCATAGCTCATAAGGTGTCTTGTTTTGACTTTTGTTTATCATACACCTATTCTGTGTATAACATGCTGTATTTGTAGCTTCTGCCCAGAATCTTTGGGGCAGCTTTGCTTCAGCTATCATTGTCCTGGTAGCTTCTTTTAGAGTTCTGTTTCTCCTTTCAGCAACTCCATTTTGTTGAGGGGTTCTGGCAGCAGAGTACTCATGACTAATTCCTCTGGAATTACAATACTCTTCAATAGTAGAGTTTGTAAACTCAGTCCCTCTATCTGATCTGATCTTCAAAATTCTTTGACTCTTCTCATTCTGGATCAGTTCCATCAGATTAGTAAGATGTTCCTTGGTTTCACTTTTCTTCTTCATGAAAATCACCCAAGTAAATCTTGAAAAATCATCCACAACAACTAGGCAGTATTTCTTTCCACCGTTGCTGATTGGATCAATAGGGCCAAACAAATCCATGTGAAGTAGCTCCAAAATTCTAGTTGAAGATTGTTGCTTCTTACTTTTGAAAGATGATTTCACTTGTTTACCCTTCTGACAGGCATCACAGAGCTTGTCTTTGCTCATGACTGTCTTTGGAATTCCTTCTACCAGATCATTCTTTATCAATCTGTTGATGGTCTTGAAATTCAAATGATTCATTCTTTTGTGCCAAAGCCAACTGATTTCACTTGGTGTAGAAGCCACTAAGCAAACATTAGAATTCCTGTCCACAGAATTCCAGTCGACCACATAGATGTTTCCTTGTCTTCTTCCAGATAGAATAACCTTCCTTGTTCCAATTTGTTCAACATAGCACTTATCTGATGAAAACATTACGGAAAATCCCTTGTCACAAAATTGACTTATGCTCAGCAGATTATACTTCAGGCCTTTAACATAAGAGACATCAGATATCTCAATGTTTCCTTTGATTAGCTTTCCAACCGCCATAATCTTGCCTTCTTTGCTGTCTCCAAAAGTAACTCTTGGACCATTCACAGCAGCAGCATTTGTCAGTTCATGTATGTCTCCACACATGTGCCTTGAACATCCACTGTCCAAGTACCATTTCTTCACTACTTTACTCCTACTCCTAATCCTAACCTACAAAACAAAATAAAAATGTTTTAGGTACCCTTTATTGAGAGGGTCCTGGTGGATTAGTGTCACCTTTGGCAACCCAAGATGTTGAAGTCTTAGGCTTCTTAGGCTTTAGAGTTTTAGCAGGAGCATGAGCAATTTCATTTTCATCATAATTAGCAGGCATGTTATGTTGATAATCATTATGATGATGATAAGGCTCATAAGCAGGATAAGATGCATGATAAGCAGGGTAAGCATGCATTGGTTGGTGAGCAGGATATGCAGCATAGTGAGGTGGATAATGAGGTGCAGCATAATATGGTGGATAAGCAGGTTGCACATAATAAGACTCATTTCCATACCAAGCATTATTGTTATAATTTCTTTGCTTCTTGGGTCTGCTCTTAACTTGCTCTTTAACAGACGACTTAGGTTTACTAGTCTGATTGGTTTTACTCTTATCAGCAGACTTCTTGGGACTACTCTGCTGTTTGGTTTTACCAGTCTGTTTTTCATTTTCAGGCTTTTTACCCTTTTTAGCCTTAGGAGTTTTCATCTCCTTTTTCTCAATCTCAGGTGAGACAGGTTTAGTAGTCTGAACATATAAGACAATATTACTATTATCAGCAGATATAAACTTTTCAGCTTTGTTCAGTTCTAAACTTTCTTTTACTAAGGGAGTGCTCTGTTCAATAGGTTTCTCTATTTGCACAACAGACGACTTAGGAACAGACGACTTATTATATAAGTTTATTGTAGCTTCGAGTTCCATGATTTTTCCCTTATACATTTCACATTCAGCTCTCAGAGATTCACATTCATGTGAAAGCTTTTTATACATAGCTGATTCTTCAGGTCTTTCAACCTTCAATTTCAGTTTAGTATTTTGCTTTTTCAGCAGAATCATCTCGTCCTTAAGCTTAGCAAGCTCATTCACAACATCTACTTTGTTGTTCATCATTTGCTCAAATGAGCTAAATAGTTCAAGCTCACTTTCAGAGAGTATTACCTCATTGTCAGAATCATCAGATTCCTTTGCCATGAGACAGAGCAGTGCAGGTGTCTCGTCGAAAACAGAGTCATCACTTGAAGTGCCAGATTCTGTGTTTGATGAGTAGATGGCTGCCATCTTTTCAGCTTCAGCCAACAGCACCTTGCTCTTTTGGTATCTCTTCTCTCTTCTCTCTCTTCTTTGTTTCTTTTCCTCCTCTGTGTATTTCTCTGCTTTAGGATGTGGACAGTCCTTGATGCAGTGTCCCAATTTCTTGCAATTATAGCACATTAGTTTGGATTTATAATCATCCTTACTATCATGAGAAAATGAGGTAGGTTTAGAAGTAGAAGCATTGTTATATTTGTTCTTCATTTTTCTTTTATAGAACTTTTTGAACCCGTTTAGTAACAACGCAACATCGTCAGCAGTGTACTCCTTTTTACTCAGTACTGGGGCCTCATCAAATGAGTCCACTTCTATAGTTCTCCCGGCTGATCTTCTGTATTTCTCTGCAGCAACCAGGGCAGCAGTGGGACTACAAGTTGAGGTTTCTTCTATACCCATTTTTGGCATTTTATACTCGTACGCCTTGAGTACAGAAAATAGCTCCGTCAGAGAGATCTTCCCCAGATCCCTAGATTCTTCCATAGCTGTGATCTTCATGTTGAACTTGGGTGGTAGCGCCTTCAGGACTTTGAGAGTAATCTCTTTGTCTGTGAACGTCTTTCCCAGCTTTAACACGTTGTTTAGCACTTTGGTAAACCTTGAACTCATCTGTTCAATGGTTTCTCCAGGCTTCATTTTGAAGTTCTCAAACTTCTCCATGGCGACACTTAGATTGTGTTCCTTGATGGCTTCATTTCCTTCACTCATATCCCTGACTTTGTCCCACATCTCTTTTGATGTTTTACAGTGTTTGACATAGTCAAACCTTTCATTGTCCAGGGCTTTAGTCATGATGAAGATTCCAACTTTATCAAGGTTTTTCAACTTGATTTCTTCAGGTGTCATCTCTTCTTCATCTTTGTCCACGATCACTTCTTGATCATTGACTTTGATGGTTTTTGTGATTCTTATCGGACCTTTGGTTATGCATCTAAACATATTATCATTATAAGCAGCAAGGAAAATTTCCATGCGTATTTTCCAGTCCTCAAAGCACATACCGCCAATGTGGGGAACATGGCCGATACAGTCCATTTTTCAAAAAGTTTTATTTTTCAAAAAGATGCTCTTTTGAAAACTTTTGAAAACCTTTGAAAAACACTTAAGGATCAAGCTCGTTGATCAGTCAGATGATTCAGATGAACCACCTGCTCTGATACCACTTGTTGGTCCCAAGTGGTCAGATGAGGTTTAGAGGGGGGGGGGGGGGGGAATAAACCTCTTTAAAAATTTTACCTTTTAAAATCTCAAACTTTTCTGTCAGCAGACTAAGCTGATCAAGAATTGTAAGCAGACTAAGCTGATCTCGCACAAAGCTTTGAACAGCAGAGTTGACCACTCTTCTGATTTTACTTAGCTGATTTTATCAAAATCAGAGTTTCAAAATTAACTATCTTGCAGCGGATTTATCAAGTGTTTTTCACAAGTAGTTTCTTTTAACTTTGAAATAGTTTTATCCCCAGTTTTAACAAACTCCTTTTAAAACTTTTCAAACAGTTAACCTTTGAGTGTTTTCAGTATGCTGTTTTAAATATGCAGAAAATAATGCAAGTTAAAAACACAAAGGATTTTTATAGTGGTTATATGGATGTAAATCCTTTAGTCCACTCTTCCAAGTCACTTAGATCTTGGGTTATACTAAATCACACAGATTACAGTATACACTTCTTACGCCAAACAACAAATGAAATGGCCGTAAGTTCACAATAGGAAATCACAAAGAAACTCCTATCCTCTGAAGTAATATCGCTCACAAAGGTTGATATCTACTTCTCACAACACAATCCTAACAAAATCACTCAGATTTTTAAGTATATTCTGTTTTCTCTCTTTTCTGCTTCGTCAACAGATGACTAGGCTGATGAGTGTTCTGTTCTTGAAGTTGAGACTTAGAAGAATTGTTGCTTCAGATTTTTACTCTCAAATGCGCTGTCTGAATAAGTCTTCCTTAGTCAAATATCTTCGAAGGTTTTTACTAAGCTTCCATACTTAGCTGATTCTGATGTTTTGGAAATCATCAAAACCTCCCTTCACTTTATGCCTTCTATCTTCATCTTCATCCAACACTGATCTTAGCACTGACCTCCTTCTCCATACTCTGCCTCGCTCGTTCGACCAGTTCGTGTTAAACTTCAACATGGAAGACAAAAACCTTGCTCTTCACGAACCAACCAATCTATTGGTTACGGCAGAATCCACTCTCAAGAAGGAGAAACACGTGATGATTGCTCACCAATCGAAGGCTGCAAAGCCCAAGAAAGGTAAAAAGAAGAAGAAAGTGTTCTCTTCCAAAGCAGTCACCAAGGTTGTCGAGAAAAAGAGCAAAAGCCCAGACGACGAATGCTTCCACTGCAAAAGGAACTGCCCAGACTACCTGAAAATGGTAGCCAAAGGTATTTTCTTGGTTGAAGTTAATATTTCTATTAACTGTGTATCATGGGTGTTAGAAACCGCAACAGGTTCTCATATCTACAATGATTTGCAGGTGATGGGAGCAGTAAGAACACTTAAGCCCTGGGATAGGATCCTGCGTTTTGGAAACGGAGCAAGGGTTGCTGCAGAGGCTATAGGAGACATGGAGTTAGTGATAGGGAATTTTACTTTACTTTTGAAAGACTGTTTGTACGTACCAACAATAATTAAGAACATTATTTCTATTCCACTTTTAGATAATGATGGTTTTAGTTTTTCCATTGCGAATGGATCCTTATGCATAATTAAAAATGGTTTAACTTATGTTAGTGGTACTTTGATGGACGGTCTATATTCCATTGAACCTAAAAACTCCAACGTCATGCACATACAATCAAGAAAAAGAAAATATGATAATCACACCCCACAACTTTGGCACGCTAGACTTGGACATATCTCCAAGAGTAGGATCCAAAAGTTGGTTTCTCCTAAGGCTCTTGAAATACAGAACTTGGATGAAACTTGCGAATCTTGTCTCAAAGGAAAGATGACCAAATCACCCTTCATCGGGAATCCCGAGCGAACCAAACAGACATTGAATTTGATCCATACTGACGTTTGTGGACCACTGAGTGTCAGTGCGAGAGAAGGATTCTCCTACTTCGTAACATTCACTGACGACTTCAGTCGTTATCGATACGTGTACTTGATGAAGTACAAATCCGAGACTTTTGAAAAGTTCAAGAAGTTTCGAATGGAAGTGGAGAACCAGCTAGGACACAATATTAAAGCGCTTCGATCTGACCGAGGTGGAGAATACTTGAGTCAAGAATTCCTCGATTATCTAAAAGAGAATGGAATTCTCGAGCAGCGAACCCCCCTAGGACGCCCCAACTCAATGGAGTGTCTGAAAGGAGGAATCGAACTTTGTTGGACATGGTTCGTTCCATGATGAGCTTCGCTGAACTTCCCTTTTCGTTTTGGGGCTTGGCCCTGTTAACTGCTTCGAAGATACTAAACATAGTACCTTCAAAGTCAGTGCCAACAACACCACACCAAGAATGGTATGGTAAAGCACCTGTATATTCGTATCTACGAGTATGGGGATCTCCCGCCTATGTTAAGAACAAGAAAGGAGATAAGCTTGATAGTAGATCTAGTTTGTGCAAATTTGTGGGGTATCCAAAGGAATCCATTGGATACTTGTTCTACTATCCTAAAGGACGTAATACTTTCGTGTCTAGGAATGCCCACTTCTTAGAGGATGATTTCCTCACCAACAGAAATGGAACAATCGTAGAACTCGATGAAGTCCAAGAATCGGACCCATCCTCACAAACAGTGGGAGCTGATCCTGAATTTACTGAACCTACTAGTACACCTATACTTCGAAGGTCCGATCGAATTCGTAAGGAACCAGAGAGATTTGGTTTCATTCACGAAAACGATAAGTTGGATAGTGATCCAAGGACTTATGAAGAAGCTATGTCTGACATAGATTCGGTTGCGTGGCTGGAAGCTATGCAATCCGAAATGGATTCCTTGCATTCCAACAAGGTTTGGACCTTGGTCGATCCACCTGACAGAACTATCCCTGTAGGATGCAAATGGATCTTCAAGCGTAAGCTTGGAATGAATGGAGAGGTTATAACCCACAAGGCTCGTCTAGTGGCGAAAGGTTATTCTCAGAGGCCTGGAATAGACTATGAGGAAACCTTCTCTCTAGTAGCGATGCAGAAATCCATTCGGATACTTTTAGCCATAGCCACGTGGTACGACTACGAGATATGGCAAATGGACATAAAGACCGCCTTTCTCAATGGAGACATTGACAAGGAGATCTTTATGCAACAACCCGAAGGCTTTGCGTCCAAAGGAAGCGAGCACAAGGTGTGCAAACTTCAAAGGTAAATTTATGGCCTCGAACAGGCGGCCCAAACCTGGAACATACGATTTGATGAGACAGTCAAAGCTTTTGGCTTCATCAAAAACGTATTTGAGCCTTGTGTGTACAAGAAGAATAGTGGGAGTTCGGTACAATTCATAGTTTTATACGTCGACGACATTCTGTTGAACGGAGATGATATCGGAATGTTAACACAGACGAAAGCGTGGTTATCCGCGCAGTTCTCCATGAAAGATATGGGAGACGCATCTTACGTATTGGGGATACGTATCTATAGGGATAGATCGAAGAAGATGTTGGGACTCTCCCAATCTCAGTACATCAACACGATATTGAAGAGATTCAATATGGAAGAATCCAAGAGAGGATTGCTTCCAATGAGACATGGAATCTCTATTTCCAAGTCAATGTGCCCTATAACTGACGAAGAAAAGAGGAGAATGTCTCTCATACCTTATGCCTCTGCTATAGGGAGCATAATGTATGCGATGTTGTGTACTAGACCAGACGTAGCACACGCTCTAAGTGTAACGAGCCGCTATCAGTCGAATCCAGGCGAAGAGCACTGGACTGCCGTTAAAGCAATCCATAAGTACCTGCGAAGGACTAAGGATATGTTTTTGGTCTACGGTGGTAGTGGAGAATTGAAACTTGAAGGATTCACTTATTCGAGTTTTCAGTCTTACGTGGATGAATACAAATCCAATTTTGGATACATATTCCGCCTCAAGGGGGCAGCGGTGAATTGGAAAAGTTCCAAACAGTCCACCACTGCCGACTCAACCACTGAAGCAGAATATATTGCAGCATCGGATGCGGCAAAAGAGAGTGTTTGGACGTGAAACTTCATCCAAGAGTTGGATGTAGTACCTAGCATTGCAGAGCCTGTAGTAGTCTTCTGTGACAAGAACGGGGCGATAGCTCAAGCGAAGGATCCGAGATCACACCACCAATCTAAAAACGTGATGAGGAAATACAATGTGATCAGGGAGATCATTGGTAGGGGAGACATACACATGGATCGTGTCAACTCAGAAGACAACATAGCTGACCCACTAACGAAGCCACTTTCGCAAAAAGCGTTCAAGGTACATCTTGTAAAGATGGGTCGTAGAAATGTTTGTGAATGGCTTTAGGGCAAGTGGGAGATTGACGGGATAGTGCCCAGCAAGCCAATTCACTTTAGCTTGTAACGGGTCTATTCTGTAATAAACAATCTTTAATTTTATGAATAATACGTGCGTTTATTTATAACTGTATAGAATAAACAATGGCCAACTTCATCTCTCGCGAATACATTTAAGCGATTGGATGAAATCCTTAGATCACATTCGACTATGGGACGATTCACTTCGGTATTGAGTGCAATCATGAAACAGTCTCTAAGTTCGTTATCTTAAAACATGTTCCAAGTCATAGATTCCGAACGAGATGGGGTATCGATGGAATCGCCAAGACTTGTATGAATATGCATGATTCACATGGAGTGAATTTGTAGAGTTTCATGAACAAGACATTTGATGTCAGTGCATTTGAGTAGGTGGTTCGATAGGGGATCGAAAGCATCGAACGACCCGAACAGAGAAACCCATTGTGGAAGCGCATGACGCATATCGATGATGGGATGTTTCTTAAGGCTTATAATAGTGTACGATTTAGTCCTTAGACTTGAGGTGCTAGGGTGAATTTGTTGCATGGGTATACGTACTTTGATCTAGGTGCAGGTCACGTAGCCTGACCATAATGTGCCTAAGTTGGGTGCGTATAGTTGTGTACGCGAGTGGTTAGTACCAATATGGAATCTACCGACTCATCGTAATGGATGAGAGAATTTCCTATACGATTCTTAGATAATAGATCCGAGAAACCCGTGGCCACGGTCGGTGACGGATTTGGAAAGGGGTTTCCAAATTTAGCAGTCACACTAGATTATTATCTCAAATTAGAAAGTATAGTTATCGAGATAATTAGAGGGGCCGATCAATTCACACACCCTAGGTCTCGATTGGGAAATTAAGTCGATAGAAGGACCGTATGTACATGACAGTTATAAGAGGTGAGGTTCACATATATCAATTCACCTAAAGTTGGGACTCAAGGGCTTGTTGCTAGACATAGACCATGAGGTGTGGGTATTCCTGAATTAATAAGGGAGATTAATTCTGGAGTGGTCAATTGAAAGGGTTTAGTTGATCCGAGCAATTAATTGCTCGTAAATTAAATCACGAAGGGTTCGTGGGCTTGCTGCCAATTGATGGTGAACCTAGAGGGTCACACACAATACAGTTGGACAGTGACAGTCATAAAAAGAAATATTTGATTTAAGGGAGTTAAATCAATAAATGAATTAAAGTGTTAATTCAATTTGAAGAATTAGATAGTCTAATTAATTAAATATTAATTATAGTGTTAATTAATTGAGAGATATTAATTTATTAGATTAATTGGGTTAATTTAATCAATGGGTTAATTAAATTAAATTGCAAGACATGGGCCTTTTAATTAATAGCCCAGAAGAAGTCTTGCAAGACTAGGTTTACTAAGGGGGCTTATATAAGGAGTCTAGGAGAGACTCAAACACAATCTCTTACACACTCTTGCATAAACCCTAGCCGCCCCCTATACCCTAGCCGCCCCCCTGCCTGCGCCGCCCCCTCTCTCTCTGGTCTTCCATATCTGGATCTAGTTCTGAATCTAGATCTGCTTCTTCCTCCATTGACAACCTTCAAGGTCTAGTTCGTAGCCTGTGACTTGAAGGTGTTACTACAATCTAGCTGGTGTGGATACACTCTGGAGGTGAGACAATTGGATCACTGCTTGTGAATCAACAACAAAGCCGGAGGTTACCACCACCTTGCCTGTGGTGAGGTAAAAATCGCATATCACCCCCTTTATGTTTATTGTTGTTGTTTGATTCAACATTTTCGCATACATAAGGTGGAAATTATATCTTGGGACTGCTTGGGTGCCTCGGAAAAATTTTAAATTCCGCACTCTCGTTGTTTTGACAACCGAGGTATCTCGACAGACACCTACCGCAAAAAGAAAAAGGACCGGTAAAGCCAATATTTCTTATGCTCACAAAAAGAAAAGAGAAGAGGCTTAGAAAAGAAAAAGGGATGAAGCTGAACTTAAAGCTGCTTTAGAGGCAAGTAAATCAGAAGTTGCTCTCAAACAGTTAACTGATGAAGAGTTAGCTGCCAAGGAGGCTGAAGACTTAACCAAAGCTGTTGAAGTTAGTAAAGCTGATGCTTACGGACTTAGACATGGTGGTGGGATCGTAATAGGGAAACCAAATGAAGATGGTTTCGTTATGCCTAGACCTAAGATTGTAAAAAGAAAACGAAAAGAGGTGAAGCACGCTTTGGAGATTGTTCAAAGTGACCCAAAAGTCTTCTCTCGTTTCGAATCAGAATTAGAAAGGTATAACAACCTGTTGCATAACAAGAGTACTCTTCTGGCTGAGAAAATTAGATATAACAGATGGAGAGAGTACCGTCTTGTGAAGTCGAAGAAGGAAATCCTCGCCTGGAAGGAATTTGCAGAAAAAGAACAGTGGGTACTCAACTGGCTGCTGATGGGGGCTATTTTACACTTATGAATGTATAGTACTTTCCGAACTAGTTTATATCGATCCGACCCACAGTGCCGGTTGAGCCTCCTCGAAAGATCCATGATCGGCTCGATCTTCCTTTCGTTTCTGGTCGACCTCAAGACTGACTCCGAAGGTTTTATGGGCCATGAAGGACTCCTAGTTACGTTAGGATACTACTAGAATTAGGATTATGTGTTCATTATAAATAGCGAATCCTTCATTGTATTAGGGATCCGATTTGTCTCCATCAATAATAAGAATTATATTATTCTTCTCCTCCATATTTTAATTACGTAATTGCGATATTATATACCAATCTTGAATTGCACCATCCTGAGTACTTTAACTAAGCCCAAAAATAAATCATATTCATAATAATTACTGATATTACGTCCTACGCGAAATTAGGTTAAATTAGTTGGCGCCCACCGTGGGGCCAGTTTAATTACTCGAACGAAATATGGTCAATCCAAGGAAGAGTACGCGCAACACCGAAAAAAGCACGGCTTCTCAGCCTCCCCGTACTGTTGAGGACTTACCTCAAACCTCGCAAAGGGTTAGCGGTAATAAGATGCCGCCTCCAACTGAACGGCAGGATTTAGATCATGTTGAGACGCATATTACTGGGAACGCAATTAATAACCAAAACGTCGGGGGACAACAAGTCCCTAGTCGGAGCAGGGCCCCAGATTCACCTGCTCGATCAGTCCCTCCCCCTCCCTTACCGGCTGACCAGGAAAGATTGAGGCAGTCCGCTCAACTTATGAGCTCACTGTGTGCTCAAATTTTGCAAGCACCGGTACCGGAAATGGCAGGAACGGTTCAGCCCTCAAAAGCGATCAATAATAATAGGGGACTTCGAGGAGATGTGGATCGAATCTCTGCTCAAGCAGAGAGCCCAAACGCAGATCAGCGATCCCAGTTTTCCCCACCAAACATTTATGAAAGACCTCATGGTCGAAGAATTAATCAGGCAACAGTTAATGCTCGTCCTGAACCACATTAGTCTAGAGCAAGGACTGTTATTCCGATCGACGATGATGTGGAGCCCCCAATCGTTGATCGTCGAGCAACTAGAAGATTCTCAGAGAGAGATATCGAGAGAATGGTGGAGGAGAGAGTGGAACAAAGGTTGTTAGCTACAAGACAGCCCTGACCCCGCTCGAGAGAGGTACAAGATAACATAGAGACCTGTTCCCCATTTTGCCAGGAGATTAAAGAAGCACAGGCCTCGGGCCTTTTACCTAGTCGGCTTCCCATATACGACGGGACATGCGATCCATGTGATTATATATTCAGTTTCACGAATATAATGAATTTGTATGCACAGTCAGCTGAATACACCGCAAAATTAATGGTCCCGATGTTCGAAGGATTAGCACTGGAATGGCTCGAAAAACAACCACCTAATTCGATCTTTGGCTCCAGAGAGTTGTGTAACAAGCTGGAGCAACAGTTTGCAAGCCAGAAAAGACAAAAGCTCCCTATGAGCTACTTAGGAACAATTACCCAACATGAAGGAGAATCTCTAAGGAACTGGTTGGCGAGGTTCAATGTTGAATTACTAAAGATCGACTCCCCAAATATCGACTATATCATATCAATCTTATTTGACCTTACGAGAAATAGGCAATTTGGCAGTGCATTAAGTCGGAAGCAACCCCGAACTTTCGCTGAAATTATGACGTTGGCTTCTAAGTATATGACTCAAGAAGAGATGAATTCATTTAAGGATAAGAACAAGAACAAGGCTTCCACTTCGGGATTAAGAAGACCTGATAAAGCCCCAATCCCTAGAATAACGGACTACGATAGGACTACCCGAAAAGGGAATGTTTTTCAAAGATTGGAGTATGGTGGAAGCAACCCTGAGAAAAGACCTAATGTCTTCCTCAGACCTCAAAGTCCAGAAAGGAATTTCAGAGATCGAATCAATTATGTGGAGTATACCAAATTAAATGCTCCTAGAGAGGATATATTGGTTATACTGGAAAGAAACAATTGGATTCCCCAAGAGAAAAGGATTACGCAAGCTAAGCCTGGGGCAATAAACTACGATCTCTACTGTAGATATCATCGAGCACACGGTCATAGGACCGAGGATTGTTATCACTTGAAGCAGGAGATCGAAAAGGTGATACAGGAAGGAAAGTTGAATGAGTTTGTGGAAAGAACAGATCGAAGGAGACAAAGGACACGTAGTCCCAGAAGAAGGGTGGGAAATAGAAGCCCACCCAGGAGGTCTCCAGTCGACAACGCGCTCCACAGAGATGACATCGATAACGATCACATCAATGGAACCATACATGTGATCTCTAGTGGCCCAGCTAGGGGTGATAGTCGTAATGCGAGACGGAGAACAGCTCGGTCTGATGAGGGATATTTCGCATGCTCTATTCTAGGAAATACCCTGCTCGAGATCGACCTGATTCCGACCAGAAAGGCTTATTTTCGGATCTGTAGAACACAGTTTCCGATCGAGTCAGTTCGATAGCACCAGGCCATATTTCCGATCTACCCCTCTCCTCGGATTCACTGTTGGGCCGACCCATGGGTCTGGCCTACAGAACGAGACATGTTCTCCTGCGGAGGGTCTAGCTAGCTCATCACCGTTCCTATAAATACCAAGTGCATTTATGACATCAGGCATGGCACAATTCCCCAGGTGCACCCCAGCTCGGACATATAGATCGGCTATCTTTCGAACTAGGATTAGCTCGCTCTTTGTACTTGTTAAACTAGTTGTACGGCATCCTGTAATGCACGAACAGACCTACTTTGTAACTTGTAAAGAGACGGAATATTAATACACACCTTTATATTCTTGAACTTAATATTGAGATTGCTTTACTTTCCTGTTTGATCCACGTACGAAAAAGAGCATAATCAATTGGCGCCCACCGTCACACGCCGTTGGAGCCCAGCGCTCCGTTAACAATGAACCCAGTAATAAATCCCAATCGGCTCACCAGTAGGAAATGCCGCCGGTCGATCCGCCTAACGATTTACCTATACATACGACAGTGGCTGATCTGCGATCTATTATTGGCACTATGTGTAGAGAATTTATGAACACTGAAAGAGAAGATCGAGAAACATTACCTGGCCAACAGCCCTTGGTTGACCAACCCGCGACTCGGTCAGAACACCAAGCTCCCGTTTCAAACCTGCAGAGGGAAATGAGTATTCGCCGATCTGCTATAGGTGCTCCGCCAGTTAATCCTCCCAGAGCAGCTCGAACAAGAACTATTGTCAGCTAGGGGCAACCGTCAAGAAATGTTCGAGATCTGGAAGATTATGTAGTTGGGGAAAGCCAGCCCGAATCTGTGGACAAGCTTAAGAAGTCGGTTTACCGTAAAGTGATCGAGGCAGATTTAGAGAAGATTGTGCAGGAGAGGGTCGTTAAGGAGTTGAAAAAGGAGGTGCTGATAATGGAAACCCGACCAGCAGATGTGAGGGCACGGCGAACAGAAGAAAAGGAGAACGGGGATGTTGTTCTCGAGGGTGGTCGAGATAGGGAATTAAGTACGAATATCATGTGATGTTCGCCTTTTTGCCAGGAAATTAGAGAGGCTCGAAATACTGAAACTGTGCCTACGAGGTTACCCAGATATAATGGGACTACTGATCCTGGCGAACACATTAATAGTTTTATAAATGTGTTGAATTTATATGGGCATACAGAGGACTTTTGTTGCAAAATAATGGTCACAACCTTCGAAGGAATTGCCTTGGATTGGTTCGGAAAATTGCCTCCGAATTCTATTTTCTCTTTCGACGAGTTATGCGATAAATTGAAGCATCAATTTGCGAGTCAAAGAAAACAAAAGTTACCGGCGAACCACCTGGGAATGGTGAAGCAGTTAGAAGGGGAAACGCTGATGAGGGGTATTTCGCATGTTCTATTCTAGGAAATACCCCACCGAGATCGACCTCGATTCTGACCAAGAAGGCTATTTTCCGACCTGCAGAACTCAGTTTCCGATCAAGCCAGATTGATAGCGCAAGCCCCTTTTTCCGATCTACTCCTCTCCTCGGAATCACTGCTGGGCCGACCCATGGGCCTGGCCTGCTGGCCGAGACTTGTTCTCCTGCGGAGGGTCTAGCTAGCTCATCACTATTCCTATAAATACCCAGCGCATTTATGATATCAGGGAGGGCACGTTTCCCCAGGTGCACCCCAGCTCGGACGTATAGGTCGGATATTTCTCGAACTAGCATTAGCTCGCTCTTTGTACTTGTTTAACTAGTTGTACGGCATCCTGTAATGCTCGAATAGACCTACTTTGTAATTTGTATTCAGACCGATATATATATACACACCTCTTGTATTCTTGAACTTAATATTGTGCTTGCTTTACTTTCCTATTGGGTCACATACGAAAAAGAGCATAATCAATTGGCGCCCACCGTGGGGCCTGTTCGAGTATTAGACCGAAATAATGCCTACCACTAGAAGATACACTTACAATCGCGACGAGCCTTCACACGTCGTTGGAGCCCAACGCTCCATAAACAATGAACCTAGCAACCAATCCCGAGCGGCTCACCAGTCTGAAATGCCGCCGATCGACCCGCCTAATGATTTACCTATACATACGACAGTGGCTGATCTGCTATCTATTATTGGCAGTATGTGTAGAGAATTTATGAAAACTGAAAGAGCAGATCGAGAAACCTTACCTAGCCAACAGCCCCCGGTTGACCAACCCGAGGCTCGGTCAGGACACCAAGCTCCCGTTTCAAACAAAGGAGCATTCGCCGATTTACTATGGGTGCTCCGCCAGTTAACGCTCCCCGAGCAGCTCGAGCGAGAACTGTTGTCCGCTCGGGGCAACCGTCGAGAGCAGTTTGAGATCTGGAAGATTCTGTAGTCGGGGAAAGCCAGCCCGAAGCTGTGGACAAGTTAAAAAAGCCAGTTTACCGTAGAGTGACCGAGGCAGATTTAGCGAAGATTGTGCAGTAGAGGGTTGTTAAGGAATTGAAGAAGGAGATGCTGATTAAGGAAACCCGACCCGCGGATGTAAGGGCTCGACGAACTGAAGCTAAGGAAAACGGGGCTGTAACTCTCGACGTCGGTCGAGATAAGGAGTTAAGTACGAATATCATGCGATGTTCGCCCTTTTGCCAGGAAATTAGAGAGGCTCGAGGTACCGAGACTGTTCCTACAAGGTTACCGAGGTATAATGGGACTACCAATCCTGGAGAGCACATTAATAGTTTTATAAATGTGTTGAATTTGTATGGGCACTCAGAAGACTTCTGTTGCAAAATAATGGTCACAACCTTCGAAGGAATTGCCTTGGACTGGTTCGGAAAATTGCCTCTGAATTCTATTTTCTCTTTC
Organism: Penstemon davidsonii; assembly: GCA_034814905.1. NCBI lineage: Eukaryota > Viridiplantae > Streptophyta > Magnoliopsida > Lamiales > Plantaginaceae > Penstemon > Penstemon davidsonii. Next base: position 9,871,665 of record JAYDYQ010001086.1, on the reverse strand, counting down.
GACGAGTTATGCGATAAATTGAAGCATCAATTTACGAGTCAAAGAAAACAAAAGTTACCGGCGAACCACCTCGGAACAGTAAAACAGTCGGAGGGGAAAACGCTGAGGCAGTGGCTGGCTAGGTTTAGTATCGAACTTCTGAAGGTCGATACCCCTCAAATTGAATTTTTATCATCTCTGATGTTTGAGCTTACTCGGAATACTCAGTTTGGGAACGCCCTATGTCGGAAGCAACCGAAATCATTCGAACGAATCATGGAAATAGCTGAGAAATACATGATTCCGGAGGAAATGAACAAGTTAAAGAACGCTCAGAATCCCAGGCCCCAGGTCGGAAAGAAGACCGACAGGGCCCCTATTCCGAAGCCAGGTGATTACGGAGGGTCAAACGAGCTGCGAAGAGGCTCGATTTAGCAGAGACTTAACGTCTATAAACCTCAGGCTCCGACCCACATATCTAATGTCTACGGTCGACCTGGTTCTCCAGAAATGGCACCAAGGAGAGATTCTGAAAAGAGTAGTTTCACCAAGATGAATACCTCGAGGGATGAAATACTCACTGTGCTCGAGGAAAGGAACTTCGTCCCAGAGGCTCAGCGTATCACTCAGGCCAGGCTGGTGACGTTGAATCATGATAAATACTGCAGGGACCATAAAGCTCGGGGACACAACACCGAGGATTGTTTCCAGTTAAAACAGGAAATTGAGAAATTAATTGCTCAAGGAAAATAAAAAGAGTATGTAAAAAGGGGCAACCCCAACAACCGGTTCAGATCGAGGAGTCCGCGGAAATTTTTTGAGCAACCCCGTAATGATCAGCATCAGGTCGAGGAGCGAACAAACGGAGTAATAAATGTGATCGTTGGCGGACCTGCAGGAGGGGATAGCAGGAACGCAAGGAAAAAGACAGCGAGGTCGATAAAGACAGGTGTCTCGACCGGAAACGAAATTATGTCCTTGGAGCCGCGCTCGACAATAAATCAGGTCATCAGTTTTACCGAGGCCGATAGGCCGCGCGAGGTAACTTGGGATACAAATGAGGATGACCCCGACTTCTCGATGGTCTTGACTCTCAAAATTACGAACTTTGAGGTCAAAAGGGTGTTGATCGACAATGGTAGCTCGACGAACATAATCTCCTCAGAAGCCCTGGATCATATGAATTTGCAGCATCCTCGTTTGGATTGGGTATCTACTCCGCTTAAGGGTTTTGGCGGTTCGGAAATTGTTCCTCTCGGAACCATCCTCTTGAGCACCACTTTGGGGAGGAAGCCAAAGGATGTGACAAAGATGGTCAAGTTTCTGGTGGTAAGCACTCCGTTTGCCTACAATGCTATTTTAGGAAGACTGGCGCTGAACATCTTCAAGGCGGTCGTGTCGACTTACCATCGGAAGGTCAAATTTCCCACTTTGGTAGGGGTCGGAAAAATGAGAAATGATCTGTGCATGGCATGGGAGTGTTACAACACGTCCCTAACCATTAAGCAAAAAGTTGAGCCTTTGCTACCTGCAAAACGAAAGTTGGTCGATGAAAAGGTGTTTTATGTGTCTGATCTCCCCCTGCCAGATTGCGAAACGTTGCAGGGAAAAAGGGGAAAGGAGGTCGATATGAGCGTGCAGCCTCCGAATCATAAACAGGTGACGCTAGTTCCCGGCACCCCTGAGAAGTTCACCAGGATCAGAACCGAGCTGAGTCAAGGAATAGAGACAATGTTGATCGAGTTTTTGAAAAATAATGCCGATGTATTTGCTTGGAGCTCCGACGACATTGTGGGGATTGACCCACGGGTTATTACTCATTCGCTGAATATTGACCCAAAGGCAAAGCCGGTTAGGCAAGAGAAAAGGAATCATGGTCGGGAAAAAGATAAGATCATTAACGCCGAAGTAGATAGACTGTTGGCCGCTGGACAAATCAGGGAGATAACATTTATAGAATGGCTTTGCAATGTGGTGTTAGTATCTAAAGGAGAAAAGGTAGACAACAAATGGAGAATGTGTAATGATTTCACGGACTTGAATAAACTGTGCCTGAGAGATCCTTATCCCTTACCTCGGATCGATATGCTGGTCGATTCGACCGCAGGGTTTATCTTTTTCAGCATGATGGATGCCTTCCAAGGTTTCTATCAAATCTTTATGAATGAAATGGATCAGGACAAAACCGCCTTCATTACCGAGCGCGAAGTGTATTGTTTCATCGTAATGCCTTTTGGACTGCGGAATGCAGGAGCGACGTATCAAAACTTGTGAACATGATGTTCAAAGACTTAATCGGGGAAATTATGGAAGTATATGTCGATGATATGCTCGTAAAGAGCATGACCGAGGAAGACCACATAAAACACCTCGATAGATGTTTCAGAATCTTGAGGAAGTACGGGATGAAATTGAATCCAGCAAAGTGTACCTTTGGTGTGAGATCGGGGAAGTTCCTGGGCTACTTGGTCCACGAGCGAGGTATCGAGGCCAATCCTGAAAAAATCAGAGCTATCGCTGAGCTCAGGCCACCGAGAAAACTTTTCGAGGTACAGAGCTTAATCGGGAAAATTATATCTTTGAACAGATTCATATCTCGTTCCGCGGATAAAAGCTTGCCTTTCTTTAAATTATTGAGGAAATCTAAAAATTTCGAGTGGAATGAGAAGTGCGACAAAGCTTTTGAGGAGCTTAAAAAATACTTAGTCTCCCCACCAATGCTATCGAAACCGGTCGAGGGGGAGCCTTTGTATTTGTATATAGTTGTGTCAGAAGAGGCCATAAGTTCAGTTTTGGTAAGAAATGAGAATTCCGACCACAAGCCGGTCTACTATCTAAGCAAGTTACTCCAAGGTGCAGAAAAGAATTATTTGGAGATCGAAAAGTTCGCACTGGCTCTGGTAGTTGCCGCAAGGAAGCTAAGGCCATACTTTCAAACTTACAAAATTATCGTTTTGACGAACCAGCCTTTAAGGCAGGTTCTGTCAAAACCCGAGGCCTCTGGAAGATTGATTAAGTGGGCAGTGGAACTAGGGCAGTTCGAGATCGAGTATCAACCCCGTACGGCGATCAAGGCACAGGTCCTTGCTGATTTTATTGCATAATCAACGGGAAAGGAATCACTCGAGCAGTCAGCTCCAGAAGTCAACTTGGTGGCTGAAGTTCAGGAAAATATTTGGTTAATGCACGTTGATGGTTCATCGACTAGAGAAGGAGGAGGGGCCGAAATTCACTTTCAGGGCCCTGAAGGGGAGGACCTTAGTTATGCAATTACGTTGGATTTTGTGGTAACAAACAATGAAGCTAAATATGAGGCTCTGATCGCGGGACTGGAAATGGCAATAAAGGCAAACATTAATTCTCTTACCGTGTTGACCGACTCCGAGTTAATACATAGGCATGTGAAAGGAATATATGAGGCGAAGGAGTTCAATATGATAAGATACTTAAAAAGGGTAAAGGATCTAGTTTCAAAACTAGATAAATTCGAGATTCAAGCTATCGCTCGAGAGGAAAACACTTGGGCGGATTTGCTTTCAAAGTTTTTACAGGTTCGATGGACGGACGAAAAGAGAGTTTAATAACTTGGTTGTTGTCTAACACTCCAGCAATAGACTTGAACGTGTCTCCGGGCTCGGAAATCATGGAGACAGATACTCAAGGGCCTTCATGGATGGAACCTTTAAAAGCTTATATGAAGGATGGTATCTTACCCGAGGAACTGAACGAGGCCCGACGAATCAAATATTGAGCTCCAATGTATGTTTTGGTCGAGGACCAGCTCTACAAGAGATCCAGCTCGGGAATTTTGTTGAAGTGTGTACCCGAAAGTCAATATAGTTTTATCTTGAAAGAAATTCATGACGGGGAGGCTGGCAGCCATTATGGCGCAAGAGCATTAGCCTTAAAGTGTTCCAGGACTGGCTATTATTGGCCTACTTTGATATCGGACTCAATCGATTACGTCAAGAAATGCTATCACTGCCAGATTTACTCGAACCAGATACATCAACCTGCCGAACAATTGCACTCAATTCCGATTTGCTGGCCATTTGATAAATGGGGAATCGATATCGTTGGGCCCTTCCCAACTGCTAGATCGAGGAAAAACTATGTCTTGGTTTCCGTTGAATACTTTAGCAAGTGGGTAGAATGTATTGCGCTAACCAAGATTACTCAGTTTCAGGTTATAAACTTTTTGTGGAAGAATATCGTTTGTAGGTTCGGGATGTCGAGGGTATTGATCTCCGACAACGGGACCCAGTTTGCGGGTAAGCAGATTTTGGAGTGGTGTGAAAATTTTGGAATTCAGCAAAATTTCACCTCAGTCGGCCATCCCCAAGCAAACGGGCAGACTGAGGTCACCAACACAGAAATTGTCCGATCACTTGAAAAGCGCTTAACCGAAGCAAAAGGAAAATGGTTAGATGCGCTTCCCGGGGTCATTTGGGCGAATAGAACTTCGGTTAAATCAGCTACTGGAGAGACACCTTTCTCCTTAGTTTACGGTTCGAAGGCCGTAATCCCGATCGAGAGCTTGGTACCATCACCAAGGGTTATATCTAATGATCCCGACCTAAATCAATCATTGAGAGAAATGGATGTCGACCATGCGGATGGCAAGCGGGATCGAGCAAGTTTGAAAATCCAAGCTGCTAAGTCTAGCATGGAGAAAGCATAAAATAAGAAGGTCAGAATAAGAACTTTTAAAGTGGGGGACTTGGCCCTCAAAAAAGTGGAGGTCCCAAAACATGTGGGAAAACTTCAGCCGAACTGGGATGGCCCTTATGTCGTGCAGGAGGTCGGAAAGAAGGGATCCTATAAAATTGCTCACCTTAACGATGAAACGTTGCCAAGAAGTTGGAACGCAGTTAATCTACGGAAATACTAAGTAAGATAACTTTTGTAATCGTTTTCTATTCTTGTAATTCTGTTTTTGCAATTTCATTTTATTCCAAGTGTAAGCACAATCAATGAAGTTCCCCTTTTGTTACATCCATGTTTTTGAGTACCCCTGCTGAGAAGAGAGAGCAAAATGTCTCGACTAAGTGTGAAAGCTGTTGCTATGCCCCTCAGTTCGGTTACAGACTTGCGTAAAAAGAGCAAAATGTCTCGACTGAGGGTGAAAGCTATGCCCCTCAGTTCGGAAAAAGACTTGCCCAAAACGCAAACTGTCTCGACTGAGGGTGAAAGTTGTTGCTATGCCCCTCAGTTCGGAAAAAGACTTGCTCAAAAATGCAAAATGTCTCGACTGAGGGTGAAAGTTGTTGCTATGCCCTATGTCTCTACTGAGGGTGAAAGCTGTTGCTTTGCCCCTCAGTTCGGAAAAAGACTTGCTCAAAAATGCAAAATGTCTCGACTGAGGGTGAAAGCTGTTGCTATGCCCCTCAGTTCGGAAAAAGACTTGCTCAAAAATGCAAAATGTCTCGACTGAGGGTGAAAGATGTTGCTATGCCCCTCAGCTCGAAAAAAGACTTGCACAAAAAGCAAAAAAGTCTCGACTGAGGGTGAAAGCTGTTGCTATGCCCCTCAGCTCGGAAAAAGACTTGCACAAAAAGCAATATGTCTCGACTGAGGGTGAAAGCTGTTGCTATGCACCTCAGTTCGGAAAAAGACTTGCTCAAAAAAGTCTCGACTGAGGGTGAAAGTTGTTGCTATGCCCCTCAGTTTGGAAAAAGACTTGCCCAAATATGTCTCGACTGAGGGTGAAAGCTATTGCTACGCCCCTCAGCTCGGAAAAAGACTTGCGAAAAAACAAACTATCTCAACCAAGAGCAAAGCAAGTTGCTATGACTACTTAGCTTGGAAAAAGGACTTGTATAATAAAAATCATCAGATGACATGTTCGAAATTTGGGAGTTTTAGAGCAGTCATGTTCCTTGAAATTTCTTCCCAAGTAGATCGATTATTTTTAAGATCAAGTTCCGCTCGAAGTGATTTTACGACTTAATTTATTATTCACTGGAATATCTTACTTCTAGAGGTGGTTTTTCCGAGTTGGTTATCGATTGATGAAACTCCAGCTGCAAATTGATTTCAGGTTCGAAGTAAATCCGGCATTGAGTTCGGATTTTTAAGATTTTTGAAAGTGTTAAGTCCAAGTTATGACAACGATTATGGAGCAAGCAATTACGAGCTAGAACAATCACAAAATAACGGGACGTGGGATAAATTGCTAATATTTTAAGTGAAACATGAAGAAGTATTTATTTATAATTTCCGAACAGATACAAAAGCTCAACAAGATACAAGGAACTGCAATTTTATTGTTAATTCTCGAACGGATTACAAAGTCATAAGTACATCTTCGAATGAAAGTTCTATTACAACTACTATGCCCTATTCTATGGTCTTCGAGCATCCTTTATTGTCGTAGACGGCAAGCAGAGGCAAGCATCCGATGAGTGCACCACAGTTTGTGTGACAGATCGGTTGCCCAGTAGACTTGTAAAAAGCAATCGAGCCAGCTATGTTTATCGTCTAATGATATCTGGGTTTGAAGTGAAGCAGTATGAATTGCAGACCACTTTTTCTGCTTATCTTCATACTTTTTCCAGCCTTCTTGCCACCAGCTGAGCCCGATCACTTCCCCGAGGCAGCAGGTAAAGCGGACATTCCTCATTTTAAGATCAAAAAGCTCAACCTAGAGCCACCACACTTCAAGATCCTTAAAGAAGTTGTTGCTCGAGATTGATCTTCCTTTTAATCGACTGTCCAGCTTTCCGCCCTCTGAAGGATCCTTCGAAATCCGCAATGCTAACCCTGCCCAAAATGCCCAAGCAAGGGTCGGCCACTTGTCGGTATTTCGAAGGGAGATCCTATTTTCAGGGATCGGAGACCCCTCGGTATTTGAGAGGTCCCTTTTTTCCGATTCCACCCATACCAAAGAAATAAGTAAAATATTTGTGAGCTCGAAAGAAAGTTCGAAGTCGAATCTCGAAAACTTGAACAGAAAGAAGGGAGGCCCCGAGCATGGTCCTCGGATAACCCATTTTCATACAGCAAAGTGAAAATTTTTAACTAAGCAAAGTACTCCTTTTATAGTAAGAGGATTGGAAGATCGACGGCCATTATTCAACGGGATTTAACGGCCCAGATTAAAGCATTTATCACGGGTGACTGTTCCGCTTCCCGAGGTTTAGGTGCTGTTTAGTCAGAATGACTTTGGAACTTTGCTAAAAATTGGGGAATACTATGACGCATTTATCACGGGTGACTGTTCCGCTTCCCGAGGTTTAGGTGCTGTTTAGTCAGAATGACTTTGGAACTTTGCTAAAAATGGGGGAATACTATGACTCGGTCAGAACTTTGATGCAAGAAAATCGTCCATCTTTCCTTTCAGGTCGGAAATTCGATAAATCACAACTCGATTGGAAGTTCAATGTTTCTTTATTTTCACGACAAGATATGCGCGTACGTGCAAAAATCTCGAACAACATGGGTTTAAAGAAATTTTAAACAAATATAAGATTTTCGAGCAGAACACAACAATATTTAAAGGAAGATAGAATTTATTTTGTCCTTAACAAATGACGGTACAGAAAGGAAAAGATAAAGTTACAACAATTAAACAAGCAGGAAGAATAAAATTACAACAAAAGCTAAAATCTCTAGATCAGCTTTTTCTCAGCTAGGATCTTGCGGAGCTCGGCGTTGCAGGCTTCATAACCTCTATTATATACCTCTTGCTCCCGACGCTTGGAATCCTTCTTCTCTTGCTCGACGATGGACCTCAGCTTGTCCAACTCTTTGCTCAATTCCTCATGGACTTGGCTCTCTTTTTGCTTTACAGCCTTCTCCTTCTCAGAGGCCAGCTTCTGCTCGATTGCTCGAGAGACCTCTCCAAGGCAACCTTTTGTTTCTCCAGATCGAGGACTACGGCAGCACGTTGCTCGGCCTCAAACTTAACTTGCAGTCCGAGATTGAAAAGATGCTGACCGACCTCGTGGGATTGCAGAAGAAATATATATAAAAAAAAGAAGGAGAAGAAAATATATATGAATGCAAGGCTCACTTGAGTAAGTAGATCGGAGCTCGACTGCACAATTTCCCGAGCACTTTTTCCTCTTAGCCGTTCCTGCTCGGCTACCTGAATACTACTCAGAGCAATATCCCAACAGTTCGGAGGCACGCCCCCAGCCACGGCTTTATTTTTCATCTTCTCAAAAATCGCAGTCAATGTGCGAGTGACATCGGAGACAGAGCTGGAAGCCTCAAGATTCTTACCCGACGGATGAGGCATCTTCCCATCAACGGGAGGGTCATTTATTTTGACCTTTTCGGAAGGGTCATTTATTTTGACCTTTTTATGAGGAGGCTCGAGAACGACGTTCTTGGCAGCCTCAGAAGCCAAGATGTTTTTACCTAACAACTTCTTCTCCCCAGCCATTTGGATTAAAGTCTGGGTCGGAATCAGATCCTCCAGACGAGATCTCTTATTCGAGGCAAGCACAGAATCACCAGAGTTGACTTGCTCGTTAAGACCTTTACCGGCCTGCATTTTCACTTCGGAACTAGTTTTCATTCCAGAGGGGGAGTCCACTATCTGTATAACCGGCCCTTTCTCGAGTCGATTAGGTTCGGAGTTCGATGAAGGATCAACCTTGGTTTTACCATGGTCGGCTTTGGGAGCCTTTGGGACCTCCTTCGAGGCCTTGGGATCTTTAGACTTGGATTTTGGAGCCTTATCTTTCTTGGCCTTAAAATGTTGGGTAGGATCGAGTTTGGCACCTACTAAATCTTCCATGCTCGAAGTAATTAAAGAGGAAACCGTTCGGATTATATTATCGACTCTTGAGCTCCGATGTGAAATATTTGAAAGTGGTGATGGTAATTTGTATTGATTTCGCGTGTATTTATAAGAAAGTGAAAAGTTGTTTTTGGGGACCCAACAGTCGCGATTTTCCAGTTTTTCCAAGATGTATTCCAAAGCTCGATGTCGGGCATATCTTTATCTACAAGAAAATTTGAAATCCCTACAACGCGTCATTTATTTATTAATGGATCACGGTTTATTTCGAGCTGCATGCAACTTACGAAGATTAATGTCTAAGTTAAGTTGTGCGGCAGAATCCGATGTGAAATTATTGACAAAATCTGGCACAAATCACAGATTTATAAAGGAAAGAGAGTTTATAGAACAACCAAAAGGTTTACATTGCTACAAATAGGAAATCCTACTATCTATTACAAAATCTATCTAAGGCTCGGGATTCTCCTCGTCGTCTTCGCTCTCGGAGCTGTTCTCGATATCGACTTTGTCATCTTCAGAATTCTCTTCATCTTCAGAACTCTCTTGATCATCATCTTCTGAACTTGAGCTCGTGCTAGATGCCTCCAGCTCCAATAGATCAGGATTTGGCATGGGATCCCCGAACTCTTCCACAAATGGGGCGAACTCGTGCGTCTCCAAAGCTTTGTAACCCGAAGAGGAAGCTCGATAGTCTTCTCCATCCCTATTCTTCAGAATGTTCATGTGATTCACATACTCAGCCATCTTATCAGGAATGACCTTTGCAGCGATCAGCTGTTGAACCCCTTTGTAGAATGTGGTTTGAAGGATTCCACCAACCCTTTTCCGAGCGGTGGCATCTAGTGCGGGAGATTCCATAAACTCCCTTATCGAACTCATGCGTGATTCCTCTTTACCGCGCTGGTAAGACTGCTCAGAATCCACCTTGGTTTGTTCGAGTTCCTGTGTTGGGAATGCCCCGGTTGTCAAAACAACGAGAGTGCGGAATTTAAAATTTTTCCGAGGCACCCCAGCAGACCCAAGATATATTTTCCACCTTATGTATGCGAAAAGGTTGAATCAAACAAATCTGCAATAGATTAAAGTAGGAGATATGCGATTTACCTCACTGCAGGAAGATGACGGCAATCTCCGGCTTTTGCTGATTCACAACAAGTGATCCAATTGTCTCACCTCCAGAGTGTATCCACACCAATTGGATGGTAGCAACACCTTCTATTCACAGGCTACGAACTAGAGATAGAAGGTTGTCAATGGAGGAAGAACAGATCTAGAATCCGATCTAGATCCAGCTATGGAAGACAGAGAGAGAGGGGGCGGCGGCACTGTGGTGGTGCGGCTAGGGCTTAGGGGGCGGCTAGGGTTTTGGTGTGCAAGAGTGAATTCTCATGTGTGTATATATAGAAGAGTTTGTGAGGAGATATCTATTTATAAGAGAAGAAACCTTCTCTTTGTAGATATCTCTTAAAGATCTCTTCCTTATCTCATAAGGAAATAAGATATATCATATATCTTCTTAGATCCTCCCTGTCATACATGAACACAAACTCTCCTTATTATCCTTAGCCATAAAATCGCCCCACCCTATACCTGCAAGACTTCTTCTGGGCTTTTTTTTTATAATTAAAGGTCCATGTCTTGCAACTTAATTTAATTAACTATTAATTAAATCAGCCCAATTAATCCAATTAATTCTTATCTCTCAATTAATTAATACTTTAATTAATATTTAATTAATTAGACCATCTAATTAATCATCCTTCCAATTGAATTAACACTTTAATTCATTTAATTGATTTAACTCCCTTAAATCAAATATTTCCTTCTTTGACTGTCACTGTCCAATTGTATTGTGTGTGACCCTCTAGGTTCACCATCAATTGGCAGCAGGCCCACGAACCCTTCGTGATTTAATTTATGAGCAATTAAATGCTCCGATCAATTAAACCCTTTTAATTGACCACTCCAGAATTAATCTCCCTTATTAATTCAGGAGTACCCACACTTCATGGTCGATGTCTAGCCACAAGCCCATGAAGCCCAACTTCAGGTGAATTGATATTTGTGAACCTCACCTCTTATAACTGCCATGTACATACGGTCCTTCTATCGACTTAATTTCCCGATTGAGACCTAGGGTGTGTGAATTGATCGGCACCTCTAATTATCTCAATAACTATACTTTCTAATTCGGGATAATAATCCAGTGTGACTGCTAAATTTGGAAACACCTTTCCAAATCCGTCACTGACCGTGGCCACGGGTTTCTTGGATCTATTATCTAAGAATCGTATAGGAAATTCTCTCATCCATTATGATGAGTCGGTAGATTCCATCTTGGTACTAACCACTCGCGTACACAACTATAAGCACCCAACTTAGGCACATTATGGTCAGGCTACGTGACCAGTACCTAAATCTAAGTACATATACACATGCACCGAATTCGCCCTAGCACCTCAAGTCTAAGGACTAAATCGTACACTATTATAAGTCTGGAGAAACGTCCCATCACCGATATGCGTCATGCGCTTCCACAATGGGTTTCTCTGTTCGGGTCGTTCGATGCGTTCGATCCCCTATCGAACCACCTAGTCATATGCACTGACATCAAATGTCTTGTTCATGAAACTCTACAAATTCACTCCATGTGAATCATGCATATTCGTACAAGTCTTGGTGATTCCTTCGATACCCCGTCTCGTTCGGAATCTATGACTTGGAACGGGTTTTAAGATCACGACCTTAGAGACTGTTTCATGATTGCACTCAATACCGAAGTGAATCGTCCCATAGTCGAATGTGATCTAAGGATTTCATCCAATCGCTTAAATGTATTCGCGAGAGATGAATATGGCCATTGTTTATTCTATACATTTATAAATAAACGTGCGTATTATTCATAAAATCAAAGATTGTTTATTACAGAATAGTCCTATTACAAGCTAAAGAGAATTGGCTTGCTGGGCACTATCCTATCAATCTCCCACTTGCCCTAAAGCCATTCACAAACATTTCTAAGACCCATCTTTACAAGATGTCCCTGGAACGCTTTTTGCGAAAGTGGCTTCGTTAGTGGGTCAGCTATGTTGTCTTCTGAGTTGACACGATCCACGTGTATGTCTCCTCTACCAATGATCTCCCTGATCACATGGTATTTCCTCATTACGTGTTTAGATTGGTGGTGTGATCTCGGCTCCTTCGCTTGAGCTATTGCCCCGTTGTTGTCACAGAAGACTACTACAGGCTCTGCAATGCTAGGAACTACATCCAACTCTTGGATGAAGTTTCTCATCCAAACACTCTCTTTTGCCGCATCCGATGCTGCAATATATTCTGCTTCAGTGGTTGAGTCGGCAGTGGTGGATTGCTTGGAACTTTTCCAACTCACCGCTGCGCCATTGAGGCGGAATATGTATCCAGAATTGGATTTGTAATCATCCACGTCAGACTGGAAACTTGAATCAGTGAATCCTTCAAGTTTCAATTCTCCACTACCACCGTAGACCAAGAACATATCCTTAGTCCTTCGTAAGTACTTAAGGATTGCTTTAACGGCAGTCCAGTGCTCTTCGCCTGGATTCGACTGATAGCGGCTCGTTACACTAAGAGCGTGTGCTACGTCTGGTCTAGTACACAACATTGCATACATTATGCTCCCTATAGCAGAGGCATAAGGTATGAGAGACATTCTCTTCTTTTCTTCGTCAGTCGTAGGGCACATTGACTTGGAAAGAGAGATTCCATGTCTCATTGGAAGCAATCCTCTCTTGGATTCTTCCATATTGAATCTCTTCAATATCGTGTTGATATACTGTGATTGGGAGAGTCCCAACATCTTCTTCGATCTATCCCTATAGATACGTATCCCCAATACGTAAGATGCCTCTCCTAAATCTTTCATGGAGAACTGCGCGGATAACCACGCTTTCGTCTGTGCTAACATTCTGATATCGTCCCCGATCAACAGAATGTCATCGACGTATAAAACTATGAATTGGACCGAACTCCCACTATTTTTCTTGTACACACAAGGTTCAAATACGTTTTTGATGAAGCCAAAAGCTTTGACTGTCTCATCAAATCGTATGTTCCAGGTTCGGGACGCCTGTTTGAGGCCATAAATTGACCTTTGAAGTTTGCACACCTTGTGCTCACTTCCTTTGGACGCAAAGCCTTCGGGCTGTTGCATAAAGATCTCCTTGTCAATGTCTCCATTGAGAAAGGCGGTCTTTACGTCCATTTGCCATATTTCGTAGTCGTACCACGCAGCTATGGCTAATAGTATCCGAATGGATTTCGACATCGCTACTGGAGAAAAGGTTTCCTCATAGTCTATTCCAGGCCTTTGAGAATAACCTTTCGCCACTAGGCGAGCCTTATGGGTTATAACCTCTCCATTCATTCCAAGCTTACGCTTGAAGATCCATTTGCATCCTACAGGGATAGTTCCCTCAGGTGGATCGACCAAGGTCCAAACCTTGTTGGAATGCATGGAATCCATTTCGGATTGCATGGCTTCGAGCCACGCACCATTCCTATGTCAGACATAGCTTCTTCATAAGTCCTTGGATCAGTATCCAACTTATCGTTTTCGTGGATGAAACCAAATCTCTCTGGTTCTTTACGAATTCGATCAGACCTTCGAAGTAAAGGTGTACTAGTAGGTTCAGTAAAATTAGGATCAGCTCCCACTGTTTGTGAGGATGGGTCCGATTCTTGGACTTCATCGAGTTCTACGATTGTCCCATTTCTGTTGGTGAGGAAATCATCCTCTAAGAAGTGGGCATTCCTAGACACGAACGTCTTACGTTCTTTAGGATCGTAGAACAGGTATCCAATGGATTCCTTTGGATACCCCACAAATTTGCACAAACTAGATCTACTATCCAGCTTATCTCCTTTCTTGTTCTTAACATAGGCAGGAGATCCCCATACTCGTAGATACGAATATACGGGTGCTTTACCATACCATTCTTGATGTGGTGTTGTTGGCACTGATTTTGAAGGTACTATGTTCAGTATCTTCGAAGCAGTTAATAGGGCTAAGCCCCAAAATGAAAAGGGAAGTTCAGCGAAGCTCATCATGGAACGAACCATGTCCAACAAAGTTCGATTCCTCCTTTCAGACACTCCATTGAGTTGTGGCGTCCTAGGGGGAGTTCGCTGAGCGAGAATCCCATTCTCTTTTAGATAATCGAGGAATTCTTGACTTAAGTATTCTCCTCCTCGATCAGATCGAAGTGCTTTAATACTATGTCCAAGTTGATTCTCTACTTCCATTCGAAACTCCTTGAACTTTTCAAAGGTTTCGGATTTGTACTTCATCAAGTACACATATCCATAACGACTGAAGTCGTCAGTGAATGTGACGAAGTAGGAGTATCCTCCTCTTGCACTGACACTCAGTGGTCCACAAACATCAGTATGGATCAAATCCAAAGTTTGTTTGGTTCGCTCAGGATTCCCGGTGAAGGATGATTTGGTCATCTTTCCTTTGAGACAAGATTCGCAAGTCGGAAGTTCATCTAAGTTCTGTATTTCAAGAGCCTTAGAGGAAACCAACTTTTGGATCCTACTCTTGGAGATATGTCCAAGTCTAGCGTGCCAAAGTTGTGGTGTCTGATTATCATATTTTCTTTTTCTTGATTGTATGTGCAAAACGTTGGAGTTTGTAGGTTCAAGGGAATATAGACCATCCATCAAAGTACCACTAGCATAAATTAAACCATTTTTAATTATGCTCATAGATCCATTCATAATGGAAAAATTAAAACCATCATTATCTAATAACGGAATAGAAATAATGTTCTTAATAATAGTTGGTACGTGCAAACAGTCTTTTAAGAGTAAAGTAAAATTCCCTATTACTAACTCCACGTCTCCTATAGCCTCTGCAGCAACTCTTGCTCCGTTTCCAAAACGCAGGATCCTATCCCCGGGCTTGAGCGTTCTTACTGCTCCCATCACCTGCAAATCATTGCAGATATGAGAACCCGCTGCGGTGTCTAACACCCAAGATGCACAGTTAATAGAAATATTAACTTCAACCAAGAAAATACCTTTGGCTACCGTTTTCAGGTAGTCTGGGCAGTTCCTTTTCCAGTGCCCTGCTTTCTTGCAGTGGAAGCATTCGTCTTCTGGGCTTTTGCGCTTTTTCTCGACAACCTTGGTGACTGCTTTAGAAGAGAACACCTTCTTCTTCTTTTTACCTTTCTTGGGCTTTGCAGCCTTCGATTGGTGAGCAATCATCACGGGTTTCTCTTTCTTGAGAGTGGCTTCTGCCGTAACCAACAGATTGGTCAGTTCGTGAAGAGCGAGATTTCTCTCTTCCATGTTGAAGTTCAACACGAACTGGTCGAACGAGCGAGGCAGAGTATGGAGGAGAAGATCAGTGCTAAGATCAGCATGCAATTCTACTTCCAATCTCCCTAATTTTTCAATCAGGTTGATGAAACGCAGACAGTGATCCTTGACACTGCTTCCCTCAGCCATCTTGAGACTAAACAACTCCTTAGTGGCTGCGAACCTTTCGGTACGAGACCTTTCTCCAAACATTTGTTGGAGGTGGAGAAGTATATCTCTAGCAAGCAGTATACCAGCATGCTGTTTCTGCAGCTCATTTGACATTGAAGCTAACATGAGGCAGCGAACCTGAAGATCATCATCAACCCTTTTAGCATGGGCGGTTCGTTGTTCCTCAGTAGCTCGTGCTGCGGGTGCAGCAGGCATAGGCGTGTCGAGTACATAGCTCCGACGTTCGGAGTCGAGGACTATCCTCAAGTTTCTCAGCCAGTCGACAAAGTTTGACCCATTTAGTTTATTAGCGTCGAGGATGACAGATAATGGATTTTTAGACATTGTTCAATAAATATCTACAAATGGAAAGAAGACAACGTTTAGCTGACTGATCTATGCCTAATACTTATAATTAACGAATTTTGGTCTTGGTTTCGAAAAAGTTCTCCCACTATTTTGTCGAAACAATCACCCCTTTGATTGCTCGGGAAATCTTATTTCCTAGTAGGTCTTGACGTCCCAGCAGACATTAATTGTACCCACGACTCGTGGCCATACAGTTAATTCTCCAGGTAGGTATACTTTTACCAATTGTGTCATGGGGGGGTGGGGGGGGGGGGGGGTGGGGGGGGGGAGGGGGGGGGGGAGGGGGGGGTGGGGGGTGGGGGGGGTGGGGGGGGGGGGGGGTGGGGGGGGGGGGGGGTGGGGGGGGGGGGGGGTGGGGGGGGGGGGGGGTGGGGGGGGGGGGGGGTGGGGGGGGGGGGGGGTGGGGGGGGGGGGGGGTGGGGGGGGGGGGGGGTGGGGGGGGGGGGGGGTGGGGGGGGGGGGGGGTGGGGGGGGGGGGGGGTGGGGGGGGGGGGGGGTGGGGGGGGGGGGGGGTGGGGGGGGGGGGGGGTGGGGGGGGGGGGGGGTGGGGGGGGGGGGGGGTGGGGGGGGGGGGGGGTGGGGGGGGGGGGGGGTGGGGGGGGGGGGGGGTGGGGGGGGGGGGGGGTGGGGGGGGGGGGGGGTGGGGGGGGGGGGGGGTGGGGGGGGGGGGGGGTGGGGGGGGGGGGGGGTGGGGGGGGGGGGGGGTTCGGGGGGGGGGTTGGGGGTGGGGGGGGGGGACGGATCCCATCAGAACTCCGAAGTTAAGCGTGCTTGGGCGAGAGTAGTACTAGGATGGGTGACCCCCTGGGAAGTCCTCGTGTTGCACCCCCCTTTTTATCGAATTTTTTTTAAACTTTCATTTTGGATCGAACGGTTTTGTTCTGGATTATTTATTAATTTTCTGCTTTTGTGGGCCCGAAGAGCATCGATTGGCGGAATTGATTGGCCCGTTTTGAATTTGGAGATACCTTTTAAATAATTAAAGTGCGCATTAACTTATGGGTGCGATCATACCAGCACTAATGCACCGGATCCCATCAGAACTCCGAAGTTAAGCGTGCTTGGGCGAGAGTAGTACTAGGATGGGTGACCCCATGGGAAGTCCTCGTGTTGCATCCCCCTTTTTATCGAATTTTTTTTTAAACTTTCATTTTGGATCGAACGGTTATGTTCTGGATTATTTATTAATTTTCTGCTTTTGTGGGCCCGAAGAGCATCGATTGGCGGAATTGATTGGCCCGTTTTGAATTTGGAGATACCTTTTAAATAATTAAAGTGCGCATTAACTTATGGGTGCGATCATACCAGCACTAATGCACCGGATCCCATCAGAACTCCGAAGTTAAGCGTGCTTGGGCGAGAGTAGTACTAGGATGGGTGACCCCCTCGGAAATCCTCGTGTTGCATCCCCCTTTTTATCGAATTTTTTTTTAAACTTTCATTTTGGATCGAACGGGTTATGTTCTGGATTATTTATTAATTTTCTGCTTTTGTGGGCCCGAAGAGCATCGATTGGCGGAATTGATTGGCCCGTTTTGAATTTGGAGATACCTTTTAAATAATTAAAGTGCGCATTAACTTATGGGTGCGATCATACCAGCACTAATGCACCGGATCCCATCAGAACTCCGAAGTTAAGCGTGCTTGGGCGAGAGTAGTACTAGGATGGGTGACCCCCTGGAAAGTCCTCGTGTTGCACCCCCCTTTTTATCGAATTTTTTTTTAAACTTTCATTTTGGATCGAACGGGTTATGTTCTGGATTATTTATTAATTTTCTGCTTTTGTGGGCCCGAAGAGCATCGATTGGCGGAATTTATTGGCCCGTTTTGAATTTGGAGATACCTTTTAAATAATTAAAGTGCGCATTAACTTATGGGTGCGATCATACCAGCACTAATGCACTGGATCCCATCAGAACTCCGAAGTTAAGCGTGCTTGGGCGAGAGTACTACTAGGATGGGTGACCCCCTGGGAAGTCCTCGTGTTGCACCCCCCTTTTGATCGAATTTTTTTTTAAACTTTCATTTTGGATCGAACGGGTTATGTTCTGGATTATTTATTAATTTTCTGCTTTTGTGGGCCCGAAGAGCATCGATTGGCGGAATTTATTGGCCCGTTTTGAATTTGGAGATACCATTTAAATAATTAAAGTGCGCATTAATTTATGGGTGCGATCATACCAGCACTAATGCACCGGATCCCATCAGAACTCCGAAGTTAAGCGTGCTTGGGCGAGAGTAGTACTAGGATGGGTGACCCCCTGGGAAGTCCTCTTGTTGCACCCCCCTTTTTATCGAATTTTTTTTTAAACTTTCATTTTGGATCGAACGGGTTATGTTCTGGATTATTTATTAATTTTCTGCTTTTGTGGGCCCGAAGAGTATCGATTGGCGGAATTTATTGGCCCGTTTTGAATTTGGAGATACCTTTTAAATAATTAAAGTGCGCATTAACTTATGGGTGCGATCATACCAGCACTAATGCATCGGATCCCATCAGAACTCCGAAGTTAAGCGTGCTTGGGCGATAGTAGTACTAGGATGGGTGACCCCCTGGGAATTCCTCGTGTTGCACCCCCCTTTTTATCGAATTTTTTTTAAACTTTCATTTTGGATCGAACGGGTTATGTTCTGGATTATTTATTAATTTTCTGCTTTTGTGGGCCCGAAGAGCATCGATTAGCGGAATTGATTGGCCCGTTTTGAATTTGGAGATACCTTTTAAATAATTAAAGTGCGCATTAACTTATGGGTGCGATCAGACCAGCACTAATGCACCGGATCCCATCAGAACTCCGATGTTAAGCGTGCTTGGGCGAGAGTAGTACTAGGATGGGTGACCCCCTGGGAAGTCCTCGTGTTGCACCCCCTTTTTTATCGAATTTTTTTTTAAACTTTCATTTTGGATCGAACGGGTTATGTTCTGGATTATTTATTAATTTTCTGCTTTTGTGGGCCCGAAGAGCATCGATTGGCGGAATTGATTGGCCCGTTTTGAATTTGGAGATACCTTTTAAATAATTAAAGTGCGCATTCACTTATGGGTGCGATCATACCAGCACTAATGCACCGGATCCCATCAGAACTCCGAAGTTAAGCGTGCTTGGGCGAGAGTAGTACTAGGATGGGTGACCCCCTGGGAAGTCCTCGTGTTGCACCCCCCTTTTTATCGAATTTTTTTTTTAAACTTTCATTTTGGATCGAACGGGTTATGTTCTGGATTATTTATTAATTTTCTGCTTTTGTGGGCCCGAAGAGCATCGATTGGCGGAATTGATTGGCCCGTTTTGAATTTGGAGATACCTTTTAAATAATTAAAGTGCGCATTAACTTATGGGTGCGATCATACCAGCACTAATGCACCGGATACCATCAGAACTCCGAAGTTAAGCGTGCTTGGGCGAGAGTAGTACTACGATGGGTGACCCCCTGGGAAGTCCTCGTGTTGCACCCCCCTTTTTATCGAATTTTTTTTTAAACTTTCATTTTGGATCGAACGGGTTATGTTCTGGATTATTTATTAATTTTCTGCTTTTGTGGGCCCGAAGAGCATCGATTGGCGGAATTGATTGGCCCGTTTTGAATTTAGAGATACCTTTTAAATAATTAAAGTGCGCATTAACTTATGGGTGCGATCATACCAGCACTAATGCACCGGATCCCATCAGAACTCCGAAGTTAAGCGTGCTTGGGCGAGAGTAGTACTAGGATGGGTGACCCCCTGGGAAGTCCTCGTGTTGCACCCCCCTTTTTATCGAATTTTTTTTTAAACTTTCATTTTGGATCGAACGGTTATGTTCTGGATTATTTATTAATTTTCTGCTTTTGTGGGCCCGAAGAGCATCGATTGGCGGAATTGATTGGCCCGTTTTGAATTTGGAGATACCTTTTAAATAATTAAAGTGCGCATTAACTTATGGGTGCGATCATACCAGCACTAATGCACCGGATCCCATCAGAACTCCGAAGTTAAGCGTGATTGGGCGAGAGTAGTACTAGGATGGGTGACCCCATGGGAAGTCCTCGTGTTGCATCCCCCTTTTTATCGAATTTTTTTTTAAACTTTCATTTTGGATCGAACGGGTTATGTTTTGGATTATTTATTAATTTTCTGCTTTTGTGGGCCCGAAGAGCATCGATTGGCGGAATTGATTGGCCCGTTTTGAATTTGGAGATACCTTTTAAATAATTAAAGTGCGCATTAACTTATGGGTGCGATCATACCAGCACTAATGCACCGGATCCCATCAGAACTCCGAAGTTAAGCGTGCTTGGGCGAGAGTAGTACTAGGATGGGTGACCCCCTGGGAAGTCCTCGTGTTGCACCCCCCTTTTTATCGAATTTTTTTTTAAACTTTCATTTTGGATCGAACGGGTTATGTTCTGGATTATTTATTAATTTTCTGCTTTTGTGGGCCCGAAGAGCATCGATTGGCGGAATTTATTGGCCCGTTTTGAATTTGGAGATACCTTTTAAATAATTAAAGTGCGCATTAACTTATGGGTGCGATCATACCAGCACTAATGCACTGGATCCCATCAGAACTCCGAAGTTAAGCGTGCTTGGGCGAGAGTAGTACTAGGATGGGTGACCCCCTGGGAAGTCCTCGTGTTGCACCCCCCTTTTGATCGAATTTTTTTTTAAACTTTCATTTTGGATCGAACGGGTTATGTTCTGGATTATTTATTAATTTTCTGCTTTTGTGGGCCCGAAGAGCATCGATTGGCGGAATTTATTGGCCCGTTTTGAATTTGGAGATACCTTTTAAATAATTAAAGTGCGCATTAATTTATGGGTGCGATCATACCAGCACTAATGCACCGGATCCCATCAGAACTCCGAAGTTAAACGTGCTTGGGCGAGAGTAGTACTAGGATGGGTGACCCCCTGGGAAGTCCTCGTGTTGCACCCCCCTTTTTATCGAATTTTTTTTTAAACTTTCATTTTGGATCGAACGGGTTATGTTCTGGATTATTTATTAATTTTCTGCTTTTGTGGGCCCGAAGAGCATCGATTGGCGGAATTTATTGGCCCGTTTTGAATTTGGATATACCTTTTAAATAATTAAAGTGCGCATTAACTTATGGGTGCGATCATACCAGCACTAATGCACAGGATCCAATCAGAACTCCGAAGTTAAGCGTGCTTGGGCGAGAGTAGTACTAGGATGGGTGACCCACTGGGAAGTCCTCGTGTTGTACCCCCTTTTTATCGAATTTTTTTTTAAACTTTCATTTTGGATCGAACGGGTTATGTTCTGGATTATTTATTAATTTTCTGCTTTTGTGGGCCCGAAGAGCATCGATTGGCGGAATTTATTGGCCCGTTTTGAATTTGGAGATACCTTTTAAATAATTAAAGTGCGCATTAACTTATGGGTGCGATCATACCAGCACTAATGCACCGGATCCCATCAGAACTCCGAAGTTAAGCGTGCTTGGGCGAGAGTAGTACTAGGATGGGTGACCCTCTGGGAAGTCCTCGTTTTGCACCCCCCTTTTGATCGAATTTTTTTTTAAACTTTCATTTTGGATCGAACGGGTTATGTTCTGGATTAGTTATTAATTTTTTGCTTTTGTGGGCCCGAAGAGCATCGATTGGCGGAATTTATTGGCCCGTTTTGAATTTGGAGATACCTTTTAAATAATTAAAGTGCGCATTAACTTATGGGTGCGATCATACCAGCACTAATGCACCGGATCCCATCATAACTCCGAAGTTAAGCGTGCTTGGGCGAGAGTAGTACTAGGATGGGTGACCCCCTGGGAAGTCCTCGTGTTGCACCCCCCTTTTTTTTAAAATTTTTTTTTAAACTTTCATTTTGGATCGAACGGGTTATGTTTTGGATTATTTATTAATTTTCTACTTTTGTGGGCCCTAAGAGCATCGATTGGCGGAATTTATTGGCCCGTTTTGAATTTGGAGATACCTTTTAAATAATTAAAGTGCGCATTAACTTATGGGTGCGATCATACCAGCACTAATGCACCGGATCCCTTCAGAACTCCGAAGTTAAGCGTGCTTGGGCGAGAGTAGTACTAGGATGGGTGACCCCTTGGGAAGTCCTCGTGTTGCACCCCCCTTTTTATCGAATTTTTTTTTAAACTTTCATTTTGGATCGAACGGGTTATGTTCTGGATTATTTATTAATTTTCTACTTTTGTGGGCCCGAAGAGAATCGATTGGCGGAATTTATTGGCCCGTTTTGAATTTGGAGATACCTTTTAAATAATTAAAGTGCGCATTAACTTATGGGTGCGATCATACCAGCACTAATGCACCGGATCCCATCAGAACTCCGAAGATAAGCGTGCTTGGGCGAGAGTAGTACTAGGATGCGTGACCCCCTGGGAAGTCCTCGTGTTGCACCCCCCTCTTTATCGAATTTTTTTTTAAACTTTCATTTTGGATCGAACGGGTTATGTTCTGGATTATTTATTAATTTTCTACTTTTGTGGGCCCGAAGAGCATCGATTGGCGGAATTTATTGGCCCGTTTTGAATTTGGAGATACCTTTTAAATAATTAAAGTGCGCATTAACTTATGGGTGCGATCATACCAGCACTAATGCACCGGATCCCATCAGAACTCCGAAGTTAAGCGTGCTTGGGCGAGAGTAGTACTAGGATGGGTGACCCCCTGGGAAGTCCTCGTGTTGCACCCCCCTTTTTATCGAATTTTTTTTTAAACTTTCATTTTGGATCGAACGGGTTATGTTCTGGATTATTTATTAATTTTCTACTTTTGTGGACCCGAAGAGCATCGATTGGCGTAATTTATTGGCCCGTTTTGAATTTGGAGATACCTTTTAAATAATTAAAGTGCGCATTAACTTATAGGTGCGATCATACCAGCACTAATGCACCGGATCCCATCAGAACTCCGAAGATAAGCGTGCTTGGGCGAGAGTAGTACTAGGATGCGTGACCCCCTGGGAAGTCCTCGTGTTGCACCCCCCTTTTTATCGAATTTTTTTTTAAACTTTCATTTTGGATCGAACGGGTTATGTTCTGGATTATTTATTAATTTTCTACTTTTGTGGGCCCGAAGAGCATCGATTGGCGGAATTTATTGGCCCGTTTTCAATTTGGAGATACCTTTTAAATAATTAAAGTGCGCATTAACTTATGGGTGCGATCATACCAGCACTAATGCACCGGATCCCATAAGAACTCCGAAGTTAAACGTGCTTTGGCGAGAGTAGTACTAGGATGGGTGACCCCCTGGGAAGTCCCCGTGTTGCACCCCCCTTTTTATCGAATTTTTTTTTAAACTTTCATTTTGGATCGAACGGGTTATGTTCTGGATTATTTATTAATTTTCTACTTTTGTGGGCCCGAAGAGCATCGATTGGCAGAATTTATTGGCCCGTTTTGAATTTGGAGATACCTTTTAAATAATTAAAGTGCGCATTAACTTATGGGTGCGATCATACCAGCACTAATGCACCGGATCCCATCAGAACTCCGAAGTTAAGCGCGCTTGGGCGAGAGTAGTACTAGGATGGGTGACCCCCTGGGAAGTCCTCGTGTTGCACCCCCCTTTTTATCGAATTTTTTTTTAAACTTTCATTTTGGATCGAACGGGTTATGTTCTGGATTATTTATTAATTTTCTACTTTTGTGGGCCCGAAGAGCATCGATTGGCGGAATTTATTGGCCCGTTTTGAATTTGGAGATACCTTTTAAATAATTAAAGTGCGCATTAACTTATGGGTGCGATCATACCAGCACTAATGCACCGGATCCCATCAGAACTCCGAAGTTAAGCGTGCTTGTGCGAGAGTAGTACTAGGATGGTTGACCCCCTGGGAAGTCCTCGTGTTGCACCCCCCTTTTTATCGAATTTTTTTTTAAACTTTCATTTTGGTTCGAACGGGTTATTTTCTGGATTATTTATTAATTTCCTACTTTTGTGTGCCCAAAGGGCATCGATTAGTGGAATTTATTGGCCCGTTTTGAATTTGGAGATACCTTTTAAATAATTAAAGTGCGCGTTAACTTATGGGTGCGATCATACCAGCACTAATGCACCGGATCCCATAAGAACTCCGAAGTTAAGCGTGCTTGGGCGAGAGTAGTACTAGGATGGGTGCCCCCCTGGGAAGTCCTCGTGTTGCACCTCCCTTTTTATCGAATTTTTTTTTTAAACTTTAATTTTGGTTCGAACGGGTTATGTTCTGGATTATTTATTAATTTCCTACTTTTGTGGGCCCAAAGAGCATCGATTGTTGGATTTTATTGGCCCGTTTTCAATTTGGAGATACCTTTTAAATAATTAAATGCGCATTAACTTATGGGTGCGATCATACCAGCACTAATGCACCGAATCCCATCAGAACTCCGAAGTTAAGCGTGCTTGGGCGAGAGTAGTACTAGGATGGGTGACCCCCTGGGAAGTCCTCGTGTTGCACCCTCCTTTTTATCGAATTTTTTTTAAACTTTCATTTTGGTTCGAACGGGTTATGTTCTGGATTATTTATTAGTGCTAGCTAGTCTTAGAGAGCTTGCTGGATGAGAGCAGACTAGACTGACTTCCAGGCCCAAAGAGCATCGATTGGTGGAATTTATTGGCTCGTTTTGAATTTGGAGATACCTTTTAAATAATTGAAATGCGCGTTAACTTATGGGTGCGATCATACCAGCACTAATCCACCGGATCCCATCAGAACTCCGAAGTTAAGCGTGCTTGGGCGAGAGTAGTACTAGGATGGGTGACCCCCTGGGAAGTAATCGTGTTGCACCCCAATTTTTATCGAATTTTTTTTTAAACTTTCATTTTGGTTCGAACGGGTTATTCTGGATTATTTATTAATTTCCTACTTTTGTGGGCCCAAAGAGCATCGATTGGTGGAATTTATTGGCCCGTTTTGAATTTGGAGATACCTTTTAAATAATTAAATGTGCATTAACATATGGGTGCGATTATACCAGCACTAATGCACCTGATCCCATCAGAACTCCGAAGTTATGCGTGCTTGGGCGAGAGTAGTACTAGGATGGGTGACCCCCTGGGAAGTAATCGCGTTGCACCCCAGTTTTTATCGAATTTTTTTTAAACTTTCATTTTGGTTCGAATGGGTTATGTTCTGGATTATTTATTAATTTCCTACTTTTTTGGGCCCAAAGAGCATCGATTGGTGGAATTTATTGGCTCGTTTTGAATTTGGAGATACCTTTTAAATAATTAAATTGCGCGTTAACTTATGGGTGCGATCATACCAGCACTAATGCACCGTATCCCATCAGAACTCCGAAGTTAAGCGTGCTTGGGCGAGAGTAGTACTAGGATGGGTGACCCCCTGGGAAGTCCTCGTGTTGCACCCCCATTTTTTTCAATTTTAACTTTCATTTTGGTTCGAATGGGTTATGTTCTGGATTATTTATTAATTTCCTACTTTTGTGGGCCAAAAGAACCTCGATTTGTGGAATTTATTGGCACATTTTGAATTTGGAGATACCTTTTAAATAATTAAAGTACGAGTTAACTTATGGGTGCTATAATACCAGCACTAATGCACCGGATCCCATCAGAACTCCGAAGTTAAGCTTGCTTGGGCGGGAGTAGTACTAGGATGGGTGACCCCCTGGGAAGTCCTCGTGTTGCACCCCCTTTTTTATCGAATTTTTTTTTAAACTTTCATTTTGGATCGAACGGGTTATGTTCTGGATTATTTATTAATTACCTACTTTTGTGGCCCCAAAGAGAATCGATTGGTGGAATTTATTGGCCCGTTTTGAATTTGGAGATTCCTTTTAAATAATTAAATGTGCATTAACATATGGGTGCGATCATACCAGCACTAATGCACCTGATCCCATCAGAACTCCGAAGTTATGCGTGCTTGGGCGAGAGTAGTACTAGGATGGGTGACCCCCTGGGAAGTAATCGTGTTGCACCCCAATTTTTATCGAATTTTTTTTAAACTTTCATTTTGGTTCGAACGGGTTATGTTCTGGATTATTTATTAATTTCCTACTTTTTTGGGCCCAAAGAGCATCGATTGGTGGAATTTATTGGCTCGTTTTTAATTTTGAGATACCTTTTAAATAATTAAATTGCGCGTTAACTTATGAGTGCGATCATACCAGCACTAATGCACCGAATCCCATCAGAACTCCGAAATTAAGCGTGCTTGGGCGAGAGTAGTACTAGGATGGGTGACCCCCTGGGAAGTCCTCGTGTTGCACCCCCATTTTTTTCAAATTTAACTTTCATTTTGGTTCGAAAGGGTTATGTTCTGGATTATTTATTAATTTCCTATTTTTGTGGGCCAAAAGAGCCTCGATTGGTGGAATTTATTGGCACATTTTGAATTTGGAGATACCTTTTAAATAATTAAAGTGCGCGTTAACTTATGGGTGCTATCATACCAGCACTAATGCACCGGATCCCATCAGAACTCCGAAGTTAAGCGTGCTTGGGCGAGAGTAGTACTAGGATGGGTGACCCCCTGGGAAGTCCTCGTGTTGCACCCCCATTTTTTTCTAATTTAACTTTCATTTTGGTTCGAATGGGTTATGTTCTGGATTATTTATTAATTTCCTACTTTTGTGGGCCCAAAGAGCCTCGATTGGTGGAATTTATTGGCACATTTTGAATTTGGAGATACCTTTTAAATAATTAAAGTGCGCGTTAACTTATGGGTGCTATCGTACCAGCACTAATGCACCGGATCCCATCAGAACTCCGAAGTTAACCGTGCTTGGGCGAGAGTAGTACTAGGATGGGTGACCCCCTGGGAAGTCCTCGTGTTGCACCCTCCTTTTTATCGAATTTTTTTTAAATTTCATTTTGGTTCGAATGGGTTATGTTCTGGATTATTTATTAATTTCCTACTTTTGTGGGCCCAAAGAGCATCGATTGGTGGTATTTATTGGCCCGTTTTGAATTTGGACATACCTTTTAAATAATTAAAGTGCGCGTTAACTTATGGGTGCTATCGTACCAGCACTAATGCACCGGATCCAATCAGAACTCCGAAGTTAAGCGTGCTTGGGCGAGAGTAGTACTAGGATGGGTGACCCCCTGGGAAGTCCTCGTGTTACACCCTCCTTTTTATCGAATTTTTTTTAAATTTCATTTTGGTTCGAACGGGTTATGTTCTGGATTATTTATTAATTTCCTACTTTTGTGGGCCCAATGAGCAACGATTGGTGGAATTTATTGGCCCGTTTTGAATTTGGAGATACCTTTTAAATAATTAAAGTGCGCGTTAAGTTATGGGTGCGATCATACGAGCACTAATGCACCGGATCCCATCAGAACTCCGAAGTTAAGCGTGCTTGGGCGAGAGTAGTACTAGGATGGGTGACCCCTTGGGAAGTCCTCGTGTTGCACCCCCTTTTTTATCGAATTTTTTTTTAAACTTTCATTTTGGTTCGAACCGGTTATGTTCTGGATTATTTATTAATTTCCTACTTTTGTGGGCCCAAAGAGCATCGATTGTTGGATTTTATTGGCCCGTTTTCAATTTGGAGATACCTTTTAAATAATTAAATGCGCATTAACTTATGGGTGCGATCATACCAGCACTAATGCACCGAATCCCATCAGAACTCCGAAGTTAAGCGTGCTTGGGCGAGAGTAGTACTAGGATGGGTGACCCCCTGGGAAGTCCTCGTGTTGCACCCTCCTTTTTATCGAATTTTTTTTAAACTTTAATTTTGGTTCTAACGGGTTATGTTCTGGATTATTTATTAATGCTAGCTAGTCTTAGAGAGCTTGCTGGATGAGAGCAGACTAGACTGACTTCCAGTCCCAAAGAGCATCGATTGGTGGAATTTATTGGCTCGTTTTGAATTTGGAGATACCTTTTAAATAATTAAAATGCGCGTTAACATATGGGTGCGATCATACCAGCACTAATGCACCGGATCCAATCAGAACTCCGAAGTTAAGCGTGCTTGGGCGAGAGTAGTACTAGGATGGGTGTCCCCCTGGGAAGTCCTCGTGTTGCACCCCCATTTTTTTCGAATTTAACTTTCATTTTGGTTCGAATGGGTTATGTTCTGGATTATTTATTAATTTCCTACTTTTGTGGGCCCAAAGAGCCTCGATTGGTGGAATTTATTGGCACATTTTGAATTTGGAGATACCTTTTAAATAATTAAAGTGCGCGTTAACTTATGGGTGCTATCATACCAGCACTAATGCCCCGGATTCCATCAGAACTCCGAAGTTAAGCGTGCTTGGGCGAGAGTAGTACTAGGATGGGTGACCCCCTGGGAAGTCCTCGTGTTGCACCCTCCTTTTTATCGAATTTTTTTTAAACCTTCATTTTGGTTCGAACGGGTTATGTTCTGGATTATTTATTAATTTCCTACTTTTGTGGGCCCAAAGAGCATCGATTGTTGGAATTTATTGGCCCGTTTTGAATTTGGAGATACCTTTTAAATAATTAAAGTGCGCGTTAACTTATGGGTGCGATCATACCAACACTAATGCACCGGATCCCATCAGAACTCCGAAGTTAAGCGTGCTTGGGCGAGAGTAGTACTAGGATGGGTGTCCCCCTGGGAAGTCCTCGTGTTGCACCCCCATTTTTTTCGAATTTAACTTTCATTTTGGTTCGAACGTGTTATGTTCTGGATTATTTATTAATTTCCTACTTTTGTGGGCCCAAAGAGCCTCGATTGGTGGAATTTATTGGCCCATTTTGAATTTGAAGATACCTTTTAAATAATTAAAGTGCTCGTTAACTTATGGGTGCGATCATACGAGCACTAATGCACCGGATCCCATCAGAACTCCGAAGTTAAGCGTGCTTGGGCGAGAGTAGTACTAGGATGGGTGATCCCCTGGGAAGTCCTCGTGTACTTTTGTGGGCCCAAAGAGCATCGATTCGTAGAATTTATTGGCCCGTTTTGAATTTGGAGATACCTTTTAAATAATTAAAGTGAGCATTAACTTGTGTGTGGGATCATACCAGCACTAATGCACCGGATCCCATCACAACTCCGAAGTTAAGCGTGCTTGGGCGAGAGTAGTACTAGGATGGGTGATCCCCTGAGAAGTCCTCGTGTTGCAACCCCCTTTTTATCGAATTTTTTTTAAACTTTCATTTTGGTTCGAACGGTTTATGTTCTGGATTATTTATTAATTTCCTACTTTTGTGGGCCCAAAGAGCATCGATTGGTGGAATTTATTGGCCCGTTTTGAATTTAGAGATACCTTTTAAATAATTAAAGTTCGTGTTAAGTTATGGGTGCGATCATACCAGCACTAATGCACCGGATCCCATCAGAACTCCGAAGTTAAGCGTGCTTGGGCGAGAGTAGTACTAGGATGGGTGACCCCCTGGGAAGTCCTCGTGTTGCACCCTCCTTTTTATCGAATTTTTTTTAAACTTTCATTTTGGTTCGAACGGGTTATGTTCTGGATTATTTATTAATGCTAGCTAGTCTTAGAGAGCTTGCTGGATGAGAGCAGACTAGACTGACTTCCAGGCCCAAAGAGCATCGATTGGTGGAATTTATTGGCTCGTTTTGAATTTGGAGATACCTTTTAAATAATTAAAATGCGCGTTAACATATGGGTGCGATCATACCAGCACTAATGCACCGGATCCCATCAGAACTCCGAAGTTAAGCGTGCTTGGGCGAGAGTAGCACTAAGATGGGTGACCCCCTCGGAAGTCCTCGTGTTGCACCCCCCATTTTATCGAATTTTTTTTTTAAACTTTCATTTTGGTTCGAACGGGTTATGTTCTGGATTATTTATTAATTTCCTACTTTTGTGGGCCCAAAGAGCATCGATTGTTGGAATTTATTGGCCCGTTTTGAATTTGGAGATATCTTTTAAATAATTAAATGCGCATTAACTTATGGGTGCGATCATACCAGCACTAATGCACCGGATCCCATCAGAACTCCGAAGTTAGGCGTGCTTGGGCGAGAGTAGTACTAGGATGGGTCACCCCCTGGGAAGTCCTCGTGTTGCACCACCATTTTTATCGAATTTAACTTTCATTTTGGTTCGAACGGGTTTTGTTCTGGATTATTTATTAATTTCCTACTTTTGTGGGCCCAAAGAGCCTCGATTGGTGGAATTTATTGGCCCATTTTGAATTTGAAGATACCTTTTAAATAATTAAAGTGCGCGTTAACTTATGGGTGCGATCATACGAGCACTAATGCACCGGATCCCATCAGAACTCCGAAGTTAAGCGTGCTTGGGCGAGAGTAGTACTAGGATGGGTGACCCCCTGGGAAGTCCTCGTGTACTTTTGTGGGCCCAAAGAGCATCGATTCGTAGAATTTATTGGCCCGTTTTGAATTTGGAGATACCTTTTAAATAATTAAAGTGAGCATTAACTTGTGTGTGCGATCATACCAGCACTAATGCACCGGATCCCATCACAACTCCGAAGTTAAGCGTTCTTGGGCTAGAGTAGTACTATGATGGGTGACCCCCTGGGAAGTCCTCGTGTTGCACCCCCCATTTTATCGAATTTTTTTTTTAAACTTTCATTTTGGTTCGAACGGGTTATGTTCTGGATTATTTATTAATTTCCTACTTTTGTGGGCCCAAAGAGCATCGATTGTTGGAATTTATTGGCCCGTTTTGAATTTGGAGATATCTTTTAAATAATTAAATGCGCATTAACTTATGGGTGCGATCATACCAGCACTAATGCACCGGATCCCATCAGAACTCCGAAGTTAGGGCTGCTTGGGCGAGAGTAGTACTAGGATGGGTGACCCCCTGGGAAGTAATTGTGTTGCACCCCAATTTTTATCGAATTTTTTTTTAAACTTTCATTTTGGTTCAAACGGGTTATGTTCTGGATTATTTAATAATTTCCTACTTTTGTGGGCCCAAAGAGCCTCGATTGGTGGAATTTATTGGCCCATTTTGAATTTGAAGATACCTTTTAAATAATTAAAGTGCGCGTTAACTTATGGGTGCGATCATACGAGCACTAATGCACCGGATCCCATCAGAACTCCGAAGTTAAGCGTGCTTGGGCGAGAGTAGTACTAGGATGGGTGACCCCCTGTGAAGTCCTAGTGTACTTTTGTGGGCCTAAAGAGCATCGATTCGTAGAATTTATTGGCCCGTTTTGAATTTGGAGATACCTTTTAAATAATTAAAGTGAGCATTAACTTGTGTGTGCGATCATACCAGCACTAATGCACCGGATCCCATCACAACTCCGAAGTTAAGCGTTCTTGGGCTAGAGTAGTACTATGATGGGTGACCCCCTGGGAAGTCCTCGTGTTGCACCCACCTTTTTATCGAATTTTTTTTAAACTTTCATTTTGGTTCGAACCGGTTATGTTCTGGATTATTTATTAATTTCCTACTTTTGTGGGCCCAAAGAGCATCGATTGTTGGATTTTATTGGCCCGTTTTCAATTTGGAGATACCTTTTAAATAATTAAATGCGCATTAACTTATGGGTGCGATCATACCAGCACTAATGCACCGAATCCCATCAGAACTCCGAAGTTAAGCGTGCTTGGGCGAGAGTAGTACTAGGATGGGTGACCCCCTGGGAAGTCCTCGTGTTGCACCCTCCTTTTTATCGAATTTTTTTTAAACTTTCATTTTGGTTCGAACGGGTTATGTTCTGGATTATTTATTAATGCTAGCTAGTCTTAGAGAGCTTGCTGGATGATAGCAGACTAGACTGACTTCCAGGCCCAAAGAGCATCGATTGGTGGAATTTATTGGCTCGTTTTGAATTTGGAGATACCTTTTAAATAATTAAAATGCGCGTTAACATATGGGTGCGATCATACCAGCACTAATGCACCGGATCCCATCAGAACTCCGAAGTTAAGCGTGCTTGGGCGAGAGTAGTACTAGGATGGGTGACCCCCTGGGAAGTCCTCGTGTTGCACCCCCATTTTTTTCGAATTTAACTTTCATTTTGGTTCGAATGGGTTATGTTCTGGATTATTTATTAATTTCCTACTTTTGTGGGCCCAAAGAGCCTCGATTGATGGAATTTATTGGCACATTTTGAATTTGGAGATACCTTTTAAATAATTAAAGTGCGCGTTAACTTATGGGTGCTATCATACCAGCACTAATGCACCGGATCCCATCAGAACTCCGAAGTTAAGCGTGCTTGGGCGAGAGTAGTACTAGGATGGGTGACCCCCTGGGAAGTCCTCGTGTTGCACCATCCTTTTTATCGAATTTTTTTTAAACCTTCATTTTGGTTCGAACGGGTTATGTTCTAGATTATTTATTAATTTCCTACTTTTGTGGGCCCAAAGAGCATCGATTGTTGGAATTTATTGGCTCGTTTTGAATTTGGAGATACCTTTTAAATAATTAAAATGCGCGTTAACTTATGGGTGCGATCATACCAACACTAATGCACCGGATCCCATCAGAACTCTGAAGTTAAGCATGCTTGGGCGAGAGTAGTACTAGGATGGGTGACCCCTGGGAAGTACTCGTGTTGCACCCACCTTTTTATCGAATTTTTTTTAAACTTTCATTTTGGTTCGAACCGGTTATGTTCTGGATTATTTATTAATTTCCTACTTTTGTGGGCCCAAAGAGCATCGATTGGTGGAATTTATTGGCCCGTTTTGAATTTGGAGATACCTTTTAAATAATTAAAGTGCTCATTAACTTATGGGTGCTATCATACCCGCACTAATGCACCGGATCCCATCAGAACTCCGAAGTTAAGCGTGCTTGGGCGAGAGTAGTACGAGGATGGGTGACCCCCTGGGAAGTAATCGTGTTGCACCCAATTTTTATCGAATTTTTTTTTAAACTTTCATTTTGGTTCGAACGGGTTATGTTCTGGATTATTTATTAATTTCCTACTTTTGTGGCCCCAAAGAGAATCGATTGGTGGAATTTATTGGCCCGTTTTGAATTTGGAGATTCCTTTTAAATAATTAAAGTGCGCATTAACTTATGGGTGCGATCATACCAGCACTAATGCACCGGATCCCATCAGAACTCCGAAGTTAAGCGTGCTTGGGCGAGAGTAGTACTAGGATCGGTGACCCCCTAGGAAGTCCTCGTGTTGCACCCCCCTTTTTATCGATTTTTTTTTTAACTTTCATTTTGGTTCGAACGGGTTATGTTCTGGATTATTTATTAATTTCCTACTTTTGTGGGCCCAAAGAGCATCGATTGGTGGAATTTATTGGCCCGTTTTGAATTTGAAGATACCTTTTAAATAATTAAAGTGCGCGTTAACTTATGGGTGCGATCATACCAGCACTAATGCACCGGATCCCATCAGAACTCCGAAGTTAAGCGTGCTTGGGCGAGAGTAGTACTAGGATGGGTGACCCCCTGGGAAACTCTCGTGTTGCACCCCCCATTTTATCGAATTTTTTTTTAAACTTTCATTTTGGTTCGAACGGGTTATGTTCTGAATTATTTATTAATTTCCTACTTTTGTGGGCCCAAAGAGCATCGATTGTTGTAATTTATTGGCCCGTTTTGAATTTGGAGATATCTTTTAAATAATTAAATGCGCATTAACTTATGGGTGCGATCATACCAGCACTAATGCACCGGATCCCATCAGAACTCCGAAGTTAAGCGTGCTTGGGCGAGAGTAGTACTAGTATGGGTGACCCCCTGTGAAGTAATTGTGTTGCACCCCAATTTTTATCAATTTTTTTTTTAAACTTTCATTTTGGTTCGAACGGGTTATGTTCTGGATTATTTATTAATTTCCTACTTTTTTGGGCCCAAAGAGCATCGATTGGTGGAATTTATTGGCTCGTTTTGAATTTGGAGATACCTTTTAAATAATTAAAATGCGCGTTTACTTATGGGTGCGATCATACCAGCACTAATGCACCGGATCCCATCAGAACTCCGAAGTTAGGCGTGCTTGGGCGAGAGTAGTACTAGGATGGGTCACCCCCTGGGAAGTCCTCGTGTTGCACCACCATTTTTATCGAATTTAACTTTCATTTTGGTTCGAACGGGTTATGTTCTGGATTATTTATTAATTTTCTGCTTTTGTGGGCCCGAAGAGCATCGATTGGCGGAATTTATTGGCCCATTTTGAATTTGAAGATACCTTTTAAATAATTAAAGTGCGCGTTAACTTATGGGTGCGATCATACGAGCACTAATGCACCGGATCCCATCAGAACTCCGAAGTTAAGCGTGCTTGGGCGAGAGTAGTACTAGGATGGGTGACCCCCTGGGAAGTCCTCGTGTTGCACCACCATTTTTATCGAATTTAACTTTCATTTTGGTTCGAATGGGTTATGTTCTGGATTATTTATTAATTTCCTACTTTTGTGGGCCCAAAGAGCCTCGATTGATGGAATTTATTGGCACATTTTGAATTTGGAGATACCTTTTAAATAATTAAAGTGCGCGTTAACTTATGGGTGCTATCATACCAGCACTAATGCACCGGATCCCATCAGAACTCCGAAGTTAAGCGTGCTTGGGCGAGAGTAGTACTAGGATGGGTGACCCCCTGGGAAGTCCTCGTGTTGCACCATCCTTTTTATCGAATTTTTTTTAAACCTTCATTTTGGTTCGAACGGGTTATGTTCTAGATTATTTATTAATTTCCTACTTTTGTGGGCCCAAAGAGCATCGATTGTTGGAATTTATTGGCTCGTTTTGAATTTGGAGATACCTTTTAAATAATTAAAATGCGCGTTAACTTATGGGTGCGATCATACCAACACTAATGCACCGGATCCCATCAGAACTCTGAAGTTAAGCATGCTTGGGCGAGAGTAGTACTAGGATGGGTGACCCCTGGGAAGTACTCGTGTTGCACCCACCTTTTTATCGAATTTTTTTTAAACTTTCATTTTGGTTCGAACCGGTTATGTTCTGGATTATTTATTAATTTCCTACTTTTGTGGGCCCAAAGAGCATCGATTGGTGGAATTTATTGGCCCGTTTTGAATTTGGAGATACCTTTTAAATAATTAAAGTGCTCATTAACTTATGGGTGCTATCATACCCGCACTAATGCACCGGATCCCATCAGAACTCCGAAGTTAAGCGTGCTTGGGCGAGAGTAGTACGAGGATGGGTGACCCCCTGGGAAGTAATCGTGTTGCACCCAATTTTTATCGAATTTTTTTTTAAACTTTCATTTTGGTTCGAACGGGTTATGTTCTGGATTATTTATTAATTTCCTACTTTTGTGGCCCCAAAGAGAATCGATTGGTGGAATTTATTGGCCCGTTTTGAATTTGGAGATTCCTTTTAAATAATTAAAGTGCGCATTAACTTATGGGTGCGATCATACCAGCACTAATGCACCGGATCCCATCAGAACTCCGAAGTTAAGCGTGCTTGGGCGAGAGTAGTACTAGGATCGGTGACCCCCTAGGAAGTCCTCGTGTTGCACCCCCCTTTTTATCGATTTTTTTTTTAACTTTCATTTTGGTTCGAACGGGTTATGTTCTGGATTATTTATTAATTTCCTACTTTTGTGGGCCCAAAGAGCATCGATTGGTGGAATTTATTGGCCCGTTTTGAATTTGAAGATACCTTTTAAATAATTAAAGTGCGCGTTAACTTATGGGTGCGATCATACCAGCACTAATGCACCGGATCCCATCAGAACTCCGAAGTTAAGCGTGCTTGGGCGAGAGTAGTACTAGGATGGGTGACCCCCTGGGAAACTCTCGTGTTGCACCCCCCATTTTATCGAATTTTTTTTTAAACTTTCATTTTGGTTCGAACGGGTTATGTTCTGAATTATTTATTAATTTCCTACTTTTGTGGGCCCAAAGAGCATCGATTGTTGTAATTTATTGGCCCGTTTTGAATTTGGAGATATCTTTTAAATAATTAAATGCGCATTAACTTATGGGTGCGATCATACCAGCACTAATGCACCGGATCCCATCAGAACTCCGAAGTTAAGCGTGCTTGGGCGAGAGTAGTACTAGTATGGGTGACCCCCTGTGAAGTAATTGTGTTGCACCCCAATTTTTATCAATTTTTTTTTTAAACTTTCATTTTGGTTCGAACGGGTTATGTTCTGGATTATTTATTAATTTCCTACTTTTTTGGGCCCAAAGAGCATCGATTGGTGGAATTTATTGGCTCGTTTTGAATTTGGAGATACCTTTTAAATAATTAAAATGCGCGTTTACTTATGGGTGCGATCATACCAGCACTAATGCACCGGATCCCATCAGAACTCCGAAGTTAGGCGTGCTTGGGCGAGAGTAGTACTAGGATGGGTCACCCCCTGGGAAGTCCTCGTGTTGCACCACCATTTTTATCGAATTTAACTTTCATTTTGGTTCGAACGGGTTATGTTCTGGATTATTTATTAATTTTCTGCTTTTGTGGGCCCGAAGAGCATCGATTGGCGGAATTTATTGGCCCATTTTGAATTTGAAGATACCTTTTAAATAATTAAAGTGCGCGTTAACTTATGGGTGCGATCATACGAGCACTAATGCACCGGATCCCATCAGAACTCCGAAGTTAAGCGTGCTTGGGCGAGAGTAGTACTAGGATGGGTGACCCCCTGGGAAGTCCTCGTGTTGCACCACCATTTTTATCGAATTTAACTTTCATTTTGGTTCGAACGGGTTATGTTCTGGATTATTTATTTATTTCCTACTTTTGTGGGCCCAAAGAGCCTCGATTGGTGGAATTTATTGGCCCATTTTGAATTTGAAGATACCTTTTAAATAATTAAAGTGCGCGTTAACTTATGGGTGCGATCATACGAGCACTAATGCACCGGATCCCATCAGAACTCCGAAGTTAAGCGTGCTTGGGCGAGAGTAGTACTAGGATGGGTGACCCCCTGGGAAGTCCTCTTGTACTTTTGTGGGCCCAAAGAGCATCGATTCGTAGAATTTATTGGCCCGTTTTGAATTTGGAGATACTTTTTAAATAATTGTTGGATGAAGATGAAGACTTTAAAGTGAAGGGAGGTTTTGATGATTTCCAAAGTCATCAGCTAAGTGGAAGCTTAGTACAAACCTTAGAAGATATTTGACCAAGTATGAAGTTATTCAGACAAGTCAAATATGGTTCAGAAGACTACTGATCTGTTGCTGAAGAAGGAATCAGACTGGTGAATTATCAGCTGACTCAAATCAGATTAGTTCAAGTTTGGGATCAGCCGAGTACACATCAGACGAGTGACTTCGATCAGCTGAGTGGAAGTGGATCAGAAGTTAGTGCAACGGTAATAAATGCACTTGGTGTAATAAATGCTGAAGAGGGAGGGTATTTATGACAAATGATTGAAGAGAAACCTCGTATCAGCTTGGTGCATTTAATGCGCATTTAATGCGCATTTAATGCGATGCGACAGAAAGTACAGCAGATGTGTACAGTGCTCAGTCGCAGCAGCCGTTCTGCAGAAAAGGTACAGTACTCGAGGATTTGACAACTGGCGAACTCTCAACGGGTAGATTTTCAAATCCTTAGTATAAATAGTTCAGTTCGTGAGATTGAAGAAGAGAACAACACAATTTGAGAGCAAAAATCTGAAGCAGAATTCTTCTAAGTCTCAAACTCAAGAACAGAACACTCATCAGCCGAGTCATTTGTTGACGAAGCAAAATCGAGAGAAAACAGAAAATACTTGTAAAATCTGAGTGATTTTGTACATCTGTGTTGTGAGGAGTAGATATCAATCTTAGTGAGCGATATTACTTCAGAGGATAGGAGTTTATTTGTGATTTCCTATTGTGAACTTACGGCCATTTCATTTGTTGTTTGGCGTAAGCATTGTATACTGTAATCTGCGTGATTTAGTATAACCCAAGATCTAAGTGACTTGGAAGAGTGGACTAAAGGATTTATATCCATATAACCACTATAAAAATCCTTT
Source organism: Penstemon davidsonii (assembly GCA_034814905.1). Lineage (NCBI taxonomy): Eukaryota > Viridiplantae > Streptophyta > Magnoliopsida > Lamiales > Plantaginaceae > Penstemon > Penstemon davidsonii. Next base: position 9,834,267 of record JAYDYQ010001086.1, on the reverse strand, counting down.
GTGTTTTTAACTTGCATTAATTTTTGCATATTTTAAAGAACAGTTTTAAAAACACTTAAAAAGGTTAACTGTTGGAAGAGTTTTAAAAGGAGTTTGTTAAAACTGGGGATAAAACTATTTCAAAGTTAAGAAAACTACTTGTGAAAAACACTTGATAAATCCGCTGCAAGTTAGTTTATTTTGAAACTCTGATTTTGATAAAATCAGCTGAGTGAAATCAGAAGAGTGGTCAACTCTGCTGTTCAAAGCTTTGTGCTAGATCAGCTTAGTCTGCTTACTGTTCTCGATCAGCTTAGCCTGCTGAACAGAAAAGTTAGAGAATTTTAAAAAGGAAATTTTAAAGAGGTCTATTCACCCCCCCCTCTAGACCTCATCTGACCACTTGGGACCAACAAGTGGTATCAGAGCAGGTGGTTCATCTGAATCATTTGCCTGATCAACGAGCTTGATCCTTAAGTGTTTTTTCAAAGGTTTTCAAAAGTTTTCAAAAGAGCATCTTTTTGAAAATAAAACTTTTTGAAAAATGGACTGTATCAGCCTAGTTCCCCACATAGGCGGTATGAGCTTTGAGGACTGGAAGATACGCATGGAAATTTTCCTTGCTGCTTACAATGACAATATGTACCGATGCATAACTCAAGGTCCAATCAAAGTTACAAAGAAAATCATGGTTGACGGCGTAGAGAAGGTCGTTGAAAAAGATGTTGAAGAAATGACACCTGACGAAATCAAGCTGAATAATCTTGATAAGGTTGGAATCTTCATCATGACCAAGGCCCTGGACAACGAAAGGTTTGACAAGGTCAAACACTGCAAAACATCTAAGGAGATGTGGGACAAAGTCCGTGACATGAGCGAAGGAAACGAATCCATAAAAGAACACAATCTGAGTGTCGCCATGGAGAAGTTTGATAACTTCAAAATGAAACCTGGAGAGAACATTGACCAGATGGACTCAAGGTTTACAAAAGTGTTGAACAACGTGCTGAAATTGGGCAAGACGTTCTCTGATAAGGAGATCAATGTCAAAGTTCTAAAGGCGCTGCCACCAAAGTTCAACATGAAGGTCACAGCGATGGAAGAATCAAGGGATCTGGGGAAGATGTCCTTGACGGAGCTGTTTTCTGTACTCAAGGCGTACGAGTATAAAATACCAAGGATGGGAATAGAAGAGACCTCAACTTCTGGCCCCACTGCTGCACTGGTCGCTGCAGAAAGAACAAGAAGATCAGTCGGGAGAACTATAGAAGTGGACTCATCTGATGAGGCCATAGTGCTGAAAAAGAAAGAATACTCTGCTGACGATGTTGCGTTGTTACTGAACGGGTTCAAGAAGTTCTACAAGAGAAAAATGAAGAACAAATATAACAATGCTTCTACTTCTAAACCTACCTCTAATTCTCATGATATTAAGGATGATTTTAAATCTAAAATGATGTGCTATAATTGCAGGAAATTGGGACATTTCATCAAGGACTGCCCATATCCAAAAGTTGAGAAGTACACGGAGGAGGAAAAGAAACAAAGAAAAGAAAGAAGAGAGAAGAGATACCAAAAGAGCAAGGTGCTGTTGGCTGAAGCTGAAAAGATGGCAGCCATCTACTCATCTAACACAGAATCTGGCACTTCAAGTGATGACTCTGTTTTTGATGACTCACCTGCACTGCTCTGTCTCATGGCAAAAGAATCTGAAGATTCTGACAATGAGGTAATACTCTCTGAAAGTGAGCTTGAACTGTTTAGCTCATTTGAGCAAATGATGAACAACAAAGTAGATGTTGTTAATGAGCTTGCTAAGCTTAAGGACGAGATGATTCTGCTGAAAAAGCAAAATGCTAAGCTGAAACTTAAGGTTGAAAAACCTGAAGAATCAGCCATGTATAAAAAGCTTTCGCATGAATGTGAATCTCTGAGAGCTGAATGTGAAATGTATAAGGGACAAATTCAGGAACTTGAAGCTAGAATATCTTTACATAACAAGTCGTCTGTTCCTAAGTCGTCTGTTGTGTTAATAGATAAACCAACTGAACAGAGTACTCCCTTAGTAAAAGAAAGTTTAGAACTGAACAAAGCTGAGAAGTTTATATCTGCTGATAATAGTAATATTATCTTGTATGTTCAGACTGCTAAACCCATTTCACCTGAGATTGAGAAAAAGGAGATAAAAACTCCTAAGGCTAAGAAGGGTAAAAAGCCTGAAAATGAAAAACAGACTGGTAAAACCAAACAGCAGAATAGCCCCAAGAAGTCTGCTGATAAGAGTAAAACCAATCAGACTAGTAAAGCTAAGTCGTCTGTTAAAGAGCAAGTAAAGAGCAAACCTAAGAAGCAAAGAAATTATAACAAAAATGCTTGGTATGGAAATGAGTCTTATTATGTGCAACCTGCTTATCCACCTTATTATGCTGCACCTCATTATCCACCTCACTATGCTGCATATCCTGCTCACCAACCAATGCATGCTTACCCTGCTTATCATGCATCATATCCTGCTTATGAGCCTTATCATCATCATAATGATTATCAACATAATATGCCTGCTGATTATGATGTAAATGAAGTTGCTCATGCTCCTGCTAAGACTGCAAAGCCTAAGAAGCCTAAGACTTCAACATCTTGGGTTGTCAAAGGTGATACTAATCCACCAGGACCCTCTCAATAAAGGGTACCTAAAACATTTTATTTTGTTTTGTAGGTTAGGATTAGGAGTAGGAGTAAAGTAGCGAAGAAATGGTACTTGGACAGTGGATGTTCAAGGCACATGTGTGGAGACATACATGAACTGGCAGATGCTGTTGCTGTGAATGGTCCAAGAGTTACTTTTGGAGACAGCAAAGAAGGCAAGGTTGTAGCTGTTGGAAAGCTTATCAAAGGAAACATAGAGATATCTGACGTCTCATATGTTAGTGGCCTGAAGTACAATCTGCTGAGCATAAGTCAATTTTGTGACAAGGGATTTTCCGTAGTGTTTTCATCAGATAAGTGCTATGTTGAACAAGTTGGAACAAAGAAGGTCATTCTATCTGGAAGAAGACAGGGAAACATCTATGTAGTCGACTGGAATTCTGTGGACAAGAATTCAAATATTTGTTTGGTGGCTTCTACACCAAGTGAAATTAGTTGGCTTTGGCACAAAAGAATGAATCATTTGAATTTCAAGACCATAAATAGACTGATAAAGAATGATTTGGTAGAAGGAATTCCAAAAACAGTCATGAGCAAAGACAAGCTGTGTGACGCATGTCAGAAGGGTAAACAAGTGAAATCCTCTTTCAAAAGCAAGAAGCATCAATCTTCAACCAGAATTTTGGAGCTGTTACATGTGGATTTGTTTGGCCCTATTGATCCAATCAGCAATGGTGGAAAGAAATACTGCCTAGCTGTTGTGGATGATTTTTCAAGGTTCACTTGGGTGATTTTCATGAAGAAGAAAAGTGAAACCAAGGAACTGCTTACAAATCTGATGGAACTGATCCAGAATGAGAAGAGTCAAAGAATATTGAAGATCAGATCAGATAGAGGGACTGAGTTTACAAACTCTACTGTTGAAGAGTATTGTAATTCCAGAGGAATCAGTCATGAATACTCTGCTGCCAGAACCCCTCAACAAAATGGAGTTGCTGAAAGGAGAAACAGAACTCTAAAGGAGGCTACCAGGACAATGATAGCCGAAGCAAAACTGCCCCAAAGATTCTGGGCAGAAGCTACAAATACAGCATGTTATACACAGAACAGGTGTATGATCAACAAAAGTCAAAACAAGACACCTTATGAGCTATGGAACAACAGAAAGCCTAATTTACATTATCTTAGGATTTTTGGTTGTAAATGTTATGTTTTGAACAATGGGAAAAATCACCTTACTGCATTTGCAGAAAAGGCTGATGAAGCTGTTTTTGTAGGTTACTCTACTGTTAGTAAAGCTTATAGAGTGTTTAACAAAAGAACTTTACTTGTAGAAGAATCTATTCATGTAGTATTTGATGAACCAAGCCAATCTTCTGAAAAGAATCAAAGTGCAATCCCAGAGATATCTGCTGAACTTCAGAAATTGAGTGTGGAAAGAAATGAAGAATATGTACCCATCATACTACCTGATTTAACTCAAGCTGTTAACTCAAGTGCTGTTCAAAATCAGTCTGCTGATTGTCTAACAGAGGAGTTGCGAACAGCTGACAGACCAGAGACTGTTCAACAGACTACTACTGAAACTCCAACAGTAGTGTTGCAAGATCAATCAAGAAGTCAACATCCAGATTTGCAACCTGATCTCAGATGGCTCAGAGATCACCCACCTGAGTTAGTGATTGGTGATCCTTTGGATAGAGTGAGAACTTGAAGGTCAACTGCAAATGAAACAATGTTTGTAAGTTTTCTTTCACAAATTGAGCCTAAGTTAATTGATGAAGCTCTTGGTGATTCTCACTGGATTGAAGCAATGCAAGAAGAGTTGAATCAATTTGAAAGGAATGAAGTCTGGTACTTAGTTCCCAGACCTACTCATCAAAGAGTAATTGGCACTAAGTGGGTTTTCAGAAATAAGATGAATGAAGATGGTGTTGTCACCAGAAATAAAGCAAGACTAGTGGCCAAAGGTTATTGCCAAGAAGAAGGCATTGATTTTGATGAGACATTCGCACCAGTTGCAAGGCTAGAAGCAATCAGATTGTTCTTAGCCTATGCTGCTCACAAGAACTTCACTGTCTATCAGATGGATGTGAAGTCTGCTTTTCTCAATGGAGAATTGCAAGAAGAAGTGTACGTTGAACAACCTCCTGGATTTGAAGTTTATCAACAAGGAGACAAAGTATATCGTCTGAGGAAAGCTCTCTATGGACTGAAACAGGCTCCAAGAGCATGGTATGATACTTTATCTGATTTTCTTTTAATTAAAGGATTTCGTAAGGGTAAAGTAGATAAAACCTTGTTTACTATTGAATGGGATAAACATATATTGCTAGTTCAAATATATGTGGACGATATTATTTTTGGTTCAACTAACAAACAGATGTGTGAGAGGTTCTCTAAGCTGATGCAGAACAAGTTTGAAATGAGCATGATGGGAGAACTTAATTACTTTCTTGGATTACAAGTTAGACAGCTACCTGATGGTATTTTTATTAACCAAGCAAAGTACACAAAAGATCTGTTCAAGAAATTTGGTATGGAAACTAGCTCATCTGTTAATATTCCTATGTCCACTGGAACTCGTCTGGACAAGGATGAAGGTGGCAAGTCAGTTGACATTACCAAGTACAGAGGCATAATTGGGTCACTGTTATACTTAACAGCTAGCAGACCTGATATTATTTATTCTGTTGGGGTTTGTGCGAGATTTCAATCAGATCCTAAAGAATCTCATCTCTTAGCTGCTAAAAGGATATTAAAGTATCTCAAAGGCACACAAGAATTGGGATTGTGGTATCCAAGGGAATCAGGATTTGAACTCATTGGATATTCAGATTCTGACCTTGCTGGCTGCAAGATTGATAGGAAGAGTACTACAGGTACTTGTCAATTTTTAGGCAGTCGTCTGATCTCATGGATGAGTAAGAAACAGACTTCAGTATCCATATCTACTGCTGAAGCTGAATACATTGCTGCTGGAGCATGTTGTGCACAAATTCTTTAGTTGAAGCATCAACTAGAAGATTACAATATCAAGATCAGTGGAATCCCTATCTACTGTGACAATACAAGTGCAATCTCACTTACTCAGAATACTACTAGTCATTCCAGGACTAAGCATATTGAGATCAAACATCACTTCATCAGAGACCATGTTGAAAAGGGAGATGTCATCGTTGAGCATGTTCTTACAGATAATCAGATTGCTGACATTTTCACCAAACCATTAAATGATGCAAGATTTTCCACTCTAAGAGCGGAATTGGGCTTGTTAAAATTGGATTCATAAGCTGAGGGGGAACCTATCAGAAAACTGGGTTCAAACAGCTAACTGATCTGATATCAACAAGTACTACACTTCAAGAAGACTGACTCTCAACAGACTAGTTGACTGATGAATTCTTGAATTCAGGGGGAACGTGTAAGACTAGCGGTACTCCTGTTTTAAAGATGAAATCTTCAATGACAGTAGTTGAAAGTGTTTTAATCAGAAGATATGTTCTTAATTCTTGAAGACTGAAGATTATTTATCTTGCTGGATTGACAAACAGCGAAGGAAGATCACTAGATATTGGCTTTCACTAGTGATATATTGTATCAGACAAGTCATCTATCAGATAAGTATTATTTTACTCATCTGTTTTTATTTATGTCAGCTTATATTTAAGTGTTGTACAAAGACGTTTTATAAGAAACACGCTTTTATAAGTAACAGACAAGTGGCGTTTCGTTTTCCCGCCGGTCTGACATATTTAATGCTATTTTGAAATCCGCGTATCACGGTCGCACGATCTGCTTTTACTGTAACTGATCTGACGGTTACCACTTTTCACGGAAACCGACAAGAATTAACTTCTATAAATCCAGATCTGATCAGCTTACTACATTTTTACGCACCCTCAAATTTCAAAAGCATACAGAGCAATTCTGCAAACTATCTACTGCAAAATTTCTCTCTGTTTCTCTAAATCTTTTTCAGAATGTCTACCAAAGAAGCTGCTGCTGAAGGTATGTTCCTAAATTACCTGACGTATCATGCAACTGGAACACCACTGATGAAAGAAATTCTGGAGAAATTCAAAGCGGCTACTCTGGTTAAATTCATGGAGGCCCATGAAGATATGATTTTCAAGGAGCAAGTTATGGAATTTTATGGTTCCAAAGAGGACGTTGACTTTGAAAAACTGGAGATTAAAGCCAAAATTGGGGATAAAGCTATATGTGTTACCCCCAAGTTGCTGAACAAGATGTACGGGCTCTCGCTTGAAGGGTCCACTGAAATTACAACCTTAGCTGAACCGCTGGAAGCAGATTTCTGGAATATCGCTTCCAAGAAGAATCAAGTGATGTCTGGAGGCATCAAGAAAAATCAGCTGAAGGATGAGTTTCAGAGAATGGCTGATTTAGTTGCTAAGGTCCTTGAGAATTGCACATTCTCGTTGGACAGTGTACCAATGAAGAGACTTCATATGATGATAGTTGTTTACTATGGGTTGAAGGTAAATTGGGCAAATATCATCTGGTATATACTTGCTGATCACAAGAAGCGTGGTCAGACTCTGCACAGGATTTTCATTAGTCATCTGTTGGTAAATTTGAGATGTGCTGTGACTAATGGAAAGGAAATTCATAAGGCGAAGGAATTAAAGATCTATGATAAAGTGAAATCGAAAGAGCCTGCTGCTGTGCCTGAGAAAAAGCAACAGAAAAGAAAGGCTTCTGAGCCAGAAAAGCCTGCTGATAAAGGCAAAAAGAGCAAGACAACTGTTCAAACAGCAAAGCCTGCTGTTGAAGCCAGAACAGGGGTGTCTAAAAAGAAGGATGCTGTGGATTCTGTTATTAATGCAACAGTCAAAGAGATTGACGAAATGTCAGTTGAGACATCTTCTGACAAGACAATTTCAGCTGAGACACCAGCTGAACATGTGGCAAAGAGAACTCGAAGTGCTATGAAGGACACTGCCACCTCTACCGTTGCAAATCCACCTTTCACAAAAAGGACTGCCAGAAAGAAGCTGACACTTCTTGATGAAGATACTGAACTTTCTGAGTTAGCCAAAAGAAGTCCTCAATCTGCTGAGAGGCCTGTTGAATCAGTGAAGGAGTCTGCTGAGAAGAAGTCAGCTGATCAAGTGAAACAGATTCCTACACCAACAGCTGAGGTTGCCAAACCTCAAGAGGATCCTGAAGTGCAGATCCTCGAGCCAATTGCTGCTGCACCTGTAGCAATAGCTTTACCAGAGACAACAGCTGCGGCCCCAGTTGTTGAATCGAGAAATGCCAGAAAGAAGAGAACTGGCAAAGCAAAAGTATCAGCTTATCACAAGAAGAAGCGTGAGGAGGCTGAACAACGAAAACGTGATGATGCTGAGCTAAAGAAAGCTCTTGAAGCAAGTAAAAAGGACGCTGATGTCAAGAAAATGACAGAAGCTGAGTTAGCTGCCAAGGAAGAAGCAGACTTGGCAAAGGCACTGGAAGAAAGCAAAAAGGATGCACATGGACCAAGGAGGTCTGGAGGCATCGTGATTGGAGAAAAGCCTAAGGAAGGAGACTTTGTGCTACCAAGGGCTGAACCAATTAAAAAGAAAAAGAAGGAGGTCAGACGAGCAATTGAGATTGTTCAAAATGACTCTGTTGCCTTCAAGAGATTTGAAGCTGAGCTGGAAAGGCTGAACCAGCTGTTTCAATCAAGGACTACTTTTCTCCCAGAGAAGATCAGATACAATCAATGGAGAGAGTACAGATTGAACAAGTCTGAGGAAGAAATCCAAGCCTGGAAGGAGTTCGCTACAGAAGGACGTTGGGTTTTGAACTGGTTGCAAACATCCTCTGTTGTCAAGGCTTTAGACTCAGATTTTGTAAGGGATAGACTGCATGACTATGCTAGAGTTATTGTCAGTCAGGAGGCGACTGCTATCAAAAATTCAATTCCAAAGAAGCCAAGCCCTACTGATGATAGAATTGATAGAGCAGTCAAGATTGCTGTTTACACTACTCTGGAGAAATGGGTTGAAAGATCAAGGTTTGAACCAGGAACATCAAGTTCAACGCCCAGTCTGCCAAGTTTACAGCAAATCTGTTATGGCTCTGATATCAGTACTTATCAAGAGAAGCTGAAGATTAAACAGACTACATCACCCTTTGTACCAGCTGACTTGATTCGTCAGAAGACAATTGTGTCTACTGATGGTACTGAGATCATTCACATAGCTGATGAGCCAGCTAGTGAAGAACAAAAGAAAGACCAGAAGGCTGAAGAGATCAACTTGGATACATCGAAGAAACTGCCTACTATGGTCAAGGACTTAGTTCCCTTAGCTTTGGAATGGAAAACTGAAGACAGTCCTGTTCTTCATGAAGCGATTGTTCAACAGGAGGAAGACCCTGCTGAATTTCCACAAGAAGAGGATCCTGCTGAATCATCACACCCTGCTCCTACTGCTGATTTGCATTCATCGCTGATGGAATCCATCCAGCTGTTGATTGAAACCACTATGAAGGAGATGGAGTCAAGTAATAAACTGATGATTAAGCAAATGCAGGAAGAGACTGCAAAAATGGTCAAGGATGCCATTGAAGATTTTCCTCTACCACCAGATAACTCCTTAATGCTGACCCAGAGCATACTGAACATGAGCAGAGGCATTGAAGAAGTGAAGGCTGATGTAAATCATCTTCACACTGCTCTTCAAAGGAATGAAGCTGATATTGCAACGGTCGTGAGGGTCATAACACAAGTTGGTGAAGCAGAAACTGAAAAGAACGTTGCTCTTGTGCAAGAGTTTACAACTGTTGCCAACAAAGTTCAAACTGAACTGTCAACACTTCAACTGAATGTTGACTGCCTGAATGACCAATCTGGTGACTTAAAAACAAATCAACTTCGCATGGAAGCTGCTCAACTTCGCATGGAAACTACTATAACTCATCACTGTGCTGAACAACGAGTCATGTATTCAAACATCAAGAAGCTTTGTGCTGCTGTCAACTTAACTCCTGATCAACTCAACCCTGCTGATGCTGACAAAAAGGGGGAAGAGGAGTCAGCTAAGTTAACTGTTGATACTGCTGCAACTATTCAAGTACGAGACCAACGGGCTGCTGCTGGAAAGCCAAAAGAAGATGAAGTACTTGAAAAGGAAGCTGAAGATGGAGCTGATGATAAAGTAGAGCCCAAAGATGTAGCTAAAACTGACAAGGAATTGGCTGCCTCTAAGTACTCTGCTGAAGAACAGCTTAATCCAGACGTTAAGTATAAAAGGATTGAGGACATCAAGGCAAGATTCGAGGCTGAAGAAAGAAGGGAAAAATTAAAAGGCCTTGCTGATGTTTTCTCATCTGGTGAAGATGAAGAAAGTAGTGAAGAAGTTGAAGGAGAGGAAGACGAAGAAGAAGATGAAGAAGCTGAGGACTAGACTAGATTACTAGACTAGTGCACTTATTGAAAATTTGTAATCAGCATTCTTTACTTGTAATTTTTCACTTAAGTCAAATTTTGCTTGTAACTTGCACTGTAATCTCTCAAATCTATCTATAAAAGTTCAAGCTTCCAACATATTATTTCTATCTCAGAAATTTTTGAGGACTTAACTTTAGTTTAGGTACAGGTACTTAGCTGAAGTTTTGTCATCATCAAAAAGGGGGAAATTGTTGGATGAAGATGAAGACTTTAAAGTGAAGGGAGGTTTTGATGATTTCCAAAGTCATCAGCTAAGTGGAAGCTTAGTACAAACCTTAGAAGATATTGACCAAGTATGAAGTTATTCAGACAAGTCAAATATGGTTCAGAAGACTACTGATCTGTTGCTGAAGAAGGAATCAGACTGGTGGATTATCAGCTGACTCAAATCAGATTAGTTCAAGTTTGGGATCAGCCGAGTACACATCAGACGAGTGACTTCGATCAGCTGAGTGGAAGTGGATCAGAAGTTAGTGCAACGGTAATAAATGCACTTGGTGTAATAAATGCTGAAGATGGAGGGTATTTATGACAAATGATTGAAGAGAAACCTCGTATCAGCTTGGTGCATTTAATGCGCATTTAATGCGATGCGACAGAAAGTACAGCAGAAGTGTACAGTGCTCAGTCGCAGCAGCCGTTCTGCAGAAAAGGTACAGTACTAGAGGATTTGACAACTGGCGAACTCTCAACGGGCAGATTTTCAAATCCTTAGTATAAATAGTTCAGTTCGTGAGATTGAAGAAGAGAACAACACAATTTGAGAGCAAAAATCTGAAGCAGAATTCTTCTAAGTCTCAAACTCAAGAACAGAACACTCATCAGCCGAGTCATTTGTTGACGAAGCAAAATCGAGAGAAAACAGAAAATACTTGTAAAATCTGAGTGATTTTGTACATCTGTGTTGTGAGGAGTAGATATCAATCTTAGTGAGCGATATTACTTCAGAGGATAGGAGTTTCTTTGTGATTTCCTATTGTGAACTTACGGCCATTTCATTTGTTGTTTGGCGTAAGCATTGTATACTGTAATCTGCGTGATTTAGTATAACCCAAGATCTAAGTGACTTGGAAGAGTGGACTAAAGGATTTATATCCATATAACCACTATAAAAATCCTTTGTGTTTTTAACTTGCATTAATTTTTGCATATTTTAAAGAACAGTTTTAAAAACACTTAAAAAGGTTAACTGTTGGAAGAGTTTTAAAAGGAGTTTGTTAAAACTGGGGATAAAACTATTTCAAAGTTAAGAAAACTACTTGTGAAAAACACTTGATAAATCCGCTGCAAGTTAGTTTATTTTGAAACTCTGATTTTGATAAAATCAGCTGAGTGAAATCAGAAGAGTGGTCAACTCTGTTGTTCAAAGCTTTGTGCTAGATCAGCTTAGTCTGCTTACTGTTCTCGATCAGCTTAGCCTGCTGAACAGAAAAGTTAGAGAATTTTAAAAAGGAAATTTTAAAGAGGTCTATTCACCCCCCCCTCTAGACCTCATCTGACCACTTGGGACCAACAATAATTAAAGTGAGCATTAACTTGTGTGTGCGATCATACCAGCACTAATGCACCGGATCCCATCACAACTCCGAAGTTAAGCGTTCTTGGGCGAGAGTAGTACTATGATGGGTGACCCCCTTGGAAGACCTCGTGTTGCACCGCCCTTTTTATCGAATTTTTTTCAAACTTTCATTTTGGTTCGAACGGGTTATTTTCTGGATTATTTATTATTTTGTGGGCCCAAAGAGCATCGATTCGTGGAATTTATCGGCCCGTTTTGAATTTGGAGATACCTTTTAAATAATTAAAGTGCGCATTAACTTATGTGGGCGATCATATCAGCACTAATGCACCGGATCCCATAAGAACTCCGAAGTTAAGCGTGGTTGGGCGAGAGTAGTACCAGGATGGGTGACCCCCTGGGAACTCCTCGTGTTGCACCCCCCATTTTATCGAATTTTTTTTTTTAAACTTTCATTTTGGTTCGAACGGGTTATGTTCTGGATTATTTATTAATTTCCTACTTTTGTGGGCCCAAAGAGCATCGATTGTTGGAATTTATTGGCCCGTTTTGAATTTGGAGATATCTTTTAAATAATTAAATGCGCATTAACTTATGGGTGCGATCATACCAGCACTAATGCACCGGATCCCATCAGAACTCCGAAGTTAGGCGTGCTTGGGCGAGAGTAGTACTAGGATGGGTTACCCCCTGGGAAGTAACTGTGTAGCACCCCAATTTTTATCGAATTTTTTTTTAAACTTTCATTTTGGTTCGAACGGGTTATGTTCTGGATTATTTATTAATTTCCTACTTTGTTGGGCCCAAAGAGCATCGATTGGTGGAATTTATTGGCTCGTTTTGAATTTGGAGATACCTTTTAAATAATTAAAATGCGCGTTAACTTATGGGTGCGATCATACCAGCACTAATGCACCGGATCCCATCAGAACTCCGAAGTTAGGCGTTCTTGGGCGAGAGTAGTACTAGGATGGGTCACCCCCTGGGAAGTCCTCGTGTTGCACCACCATTTTTATCGAATTTAACTTTCATTTTGGTTCGAACGGGTTATGTTCTGGATTATTTATTAATTTCCTACTTTTGTGGGCCCAAAGAGCCTCGATTGGTGGAATTTATTGGCCCATTTTGAATTTGAAGATACCTTTTAAATAATTAAAGTGCGCGTTAACTTATGGGTGCGATCATACGAGCACTAATGCACCGGATCCCATCAGAACTCCGAAGTTAAGCGTGCTTGGGCGAGAGTAGTACTAGGATGGGTGACCCCCTGGGAAGTCCTCGTGTACTTTTGTGGGCCCAAAGAGCATCGATTCGTAGAATTTATTGGCCCGTTTTGAATTTGGAGATACCTTTTAAATAATTAAAGTGAGCATTAACTTGTGTGTGCGATCATACCAGCACTAATGCACCGGATCCCATCACAACTCCGAAGTTAAGCGTTCTTGGGCGAGAGTAGTACTATGATGGGTGACCCCCTTGGAAGACCTCGTGTTGCACCGCCCTTTTTATCGAATTTTTTTAAACTTTCATTTTGGTTCGAACGGGTTATTTTCTGGATTATTTATTATTTTGTGGGCCCAAAGAGCATCGATTCGTGGAATTTATCGGCCCGTTTTGAATTTGGAGATACCTTTTGAATAATTAAAGTGCGCATTAACTTATGTGTGCGATCATATCAGCACTAATGCACCGGATCCCATAAGAACTCCGAAGTTAAGCGTGGTTGGGCGAGAGTAGTACTAGGATGGGTGACCCCCTGGGAAGTCCTCGTGTTGCACCCCCCTTTTTATCGATTTTTTTTTTAAACTTTCATTCTTTTTCGAACGGGTTATTTTCGGAATTATTTATTAATTTCCTACTATTGTGGGCCCAAAGAGCATCGATTCTTGGAATTTATTGGCCCGTTTTGAATTTGGAGATACCTTTTAAATAATTAAAGTGGACATTAACTTATCGGTGCGATCATACCAGCACTAATGCACCGGATACCATCAGAACTCCGAAGTTAAGCGTGCTTGGGCGAGAGTAGTACTAGGATGGGTGACCCCCTGGGAAGTCCTCGTGTTGCACCCCCCTTTTTATCGAATTTTTTTTTAAACTTTCATTTTGGTTCGAACGGGTTATTTTCTGGATTATTTATTAATTTCCTACTTTTTTGGGCCCAAAGAGCATCGATTCTTGGAATTTATTGGCCCGTTTTGAATTTGGAGATTCCTTTTAAATAATTAAAGTGCGCATTAACTTATGGGTGCGATCATACCAGCACTAATCCACCGGATCCCATCAGAACTCCGAAGTTAAGCGTGTTTGGAAGAGAGTAATACTAGGATGGGTGACCCCCTGAGAAGTCCTTGTGTTGCACCCCCCTTTTATCGATTTTTTTTTTAAACTTTCATTTTTGTTCGAACGGGTTAGTTTCTAGGTTATTTATTAATTTCCTACTTTTGTGGGCCCAAAGAGCATCGATTCATGGAATTTATTGGCCCGTTTTGAATTTTTAGATACCTTTTAAATAATTAATGTGCGCATTAACTTATGGGTGCGATTATACCAGCACTAATGCACCGTATTCCATCAGAACTTCGAAGTTAAGCGTGCTTGGGCTAGAGTAGTACTAGGATGGGTTACCCCCTGTGAAATCCTCTTGTTGCACCCCCCCTTTTTATCGAATTTTTTTTTTAAACTTTCATTTTGGTTCGAACGGGTTATTTTCTGGATTATTTCTTGGTCCCAAGTGGTCAGATGAGGTCTAGAGGAGGGGGGGGGGGGGGGGGGGGGGGGGAATAGACCTCTAAAAATTTATCTTTAAAATTCTCTAACTTTTTCTGTCAGCAGACTAAGCTGATCAAGATTCGTAAGTATACTAAGCTGATCTTCGCACAAAGCTTTGAACAGCAGAGTTGACCACTCTTCTGATTTTAATTAGCTGATTTTTAGAAAATCAGAGTTTTAAAATAACTAACTTGCAGCGGATTTGTCTAGTGTTTTTCACAAATAGTTTTCTTAACTTGGAAAATGTTTTGTCCTCAGTTTTTGCAAACTCCTTTCAAAACTTTTCAACAGTTAACTTAAGTGTTTAAATATGCTCTTTGAAAATATGCAAGAAATAATGCAAGTATAAACACACATAATTTTTATAGTGGTTATCTGGATAAAAATCTTTTAGTCCACTCTTCCAAGTCACTTAGATCTTGGGTTATACTATAAACACACAGTTTACAATATACTCTGCTTGCGCCAAACAACAAATGAACTGGCCACAAGTTCGTCACAGGAAATCACAAAGAAGTCCTATACTACAAAGCTTTATCACTCACAAAGATGGATAACAACTTCTCACAACACGTTTCTCACAAAATCACTCAGATTTGTATGTATATTCTTTTATCTCTTTTTTGCTTTTGTTAACAAATGACTCAGTTGTTGAGTGTTCTGTTCTTGAGGTTGAGAGTTAGAAGAATTCTTCTTCGGATTTGCTCTCAGATGTGTTGTCTATTATTCTCTAACTCTTGAACTGAACTATTTATACTTGAGATTTGAAAATCTTCCCGTTGAGAGATCGACAGGTGTCCCAATCCTCGAATACTGGTTCTTTCTGCAGAAACGGCTACCTGCGACTGATCACTGTACACTCTGCTGGATTTTTTGTCAGTTCGCATTTAATGCACCAAGCTGATACGAGGTTTCTCTTCAATCATTTGTCATAAATACCCTCCTTCTTCAGCATTTTATTACTCCAAGTGCATTCATAATAACTTCTGATCACTTCCACTCTGCTGATCGAAATCACTCGTCTGATGTACACTCGGCTGATCCCAAACTGAACTCATCTGATTTGAGTCTGCTGAAAATCCACCAGTCTGATTCCTTTCTCCAGAAAAAGATCAGTAGTCTTCTGGACCATATTTGACTCGTCTGAAGTAGGTTCTTCCTTGGTCAAATATCTTCTAAGGTTTGAACTAAGCTTCCAATACTTAGCTGATGACTTTTGGAAATCATCAAAACCTCCCTTCACTTTTAAGTCTTCATCTTCATCCAACAATTTTCCCCTTTTTGATGATGACAAAATTTCAGCTAAGTACCATTACTTAAAACTAAAGTTAAGTCCTCAAAAGTTTCTGAGATAGAAATGATATGTTGAAAACTTGAACTTTTATGGATGTCATCTTTCAAATTACAGTACAAGTTTACAAGAAAATAGACTTAAGTGAAAATACAAATAAAGTAAGCTGATATACAAATTTTCAATTTAAAACCTAGTCTAGAAACTCTAGTCTAGTCTTCAGCTTCTTCATTATCTTCCTCTTCTTCCTCTTCTTCAAATTCCTCATCTTCATCATCTTCTTCTTCTCCACTGGAAAATACTTCCAAGTTCTTAGAGGCAGCTTCGATCTTCTTTTTGATGTCCTCTAATCTCTTGTATTTTCTGTCTGGATCTAGCTGTTCTTCAGCAGAGTCTTTGGAAACAGCCATCTCTTTGTCAGATATTGCTACGTCCTTAGGCTCTTCTTCAGCAGCTTCTTCATCATCAGCTTCCTCTTCAAGTACTTTATCTTCAATTGGCTTTTCAGCAGCAACTCTTTGGTCTTGTACTTGAACAGTTGCAGTGGAAACACTCTTCTTGGCTGATTCCTCTTCCCCCTTTTTGTCATCAGCAGCAGGGTTGAGTTGATCAGGAGAGACGTTGACAGCAACACATAGCTTTCTGATGTTTTGATCCACAACATGGAGTTGATCAGTATGATGTTGTTGAGTTGCTTCCATTCGAAGTTGAGTAGTCTTCATTTCACCAGTTTGGTCATTTAAATAGTCAACATTCAGTTGAAGTGTTGACATTTCATTTTGAGACTTGTGGGTGATGGCTGTAAACTCTTGCATGAGTCCAACATTTTTCTCTATTTCAGCTTCACCAACTTATTTCATGACTCTAGCAATTCCAGCAATGTCAGACTCGTGCCTTTGAAGAGTAGTGTGCAGATGACTTACATCAGCCTTCACGTCTTCAATATTTCTGTTCATGCTCAATATACTCTGAGTCAGTGCTAGGGAATTGTCTGGTGGTAGAGGAAAATTTTCAATGGCATCCTGCACAATCCTTGCAGTAGCCTCCTGCATTTGCTTGAGCATCAGCTTGTTCCTTTCTTCCATCTCCTTCAAGGCATTGTCGATCATCATCTGCATTGACTCCATCAGTGATGAATGCAAGTCAGCAGTAGGAATGGAAGTTGATGCTTCAACAGGTTCATCCTGGTGAACAGGAGCTTCATGAAGAACTTGGGCCTCTTCAACTTTCCACTCAATAGCCAAAGGGATGTCTTCCTTGACAGCAGCAGGCAGTGTTTTGGATGTATCTAGATTGATCTCCACAGCTTGCTGGTCTTTCTTAAGTTCTTCATCAGCTGGCTCATCAGCTAAATGAATGACATCAGTACCATCAGTTGACACAACAGTCTTTTGATGAATCAAGTCAGCTGGAACAAAAGGTGATGTAGACTGTTGGACACTCAGCTGTTCTTGAAACGTACTGATCTCTGAGCCAAAGGCAATTTGTTGTAGACTTGGCAGAGTAGGCATATCACTGGATGTTCCAGGTTCATATCTTGATTTCTGTACCCATTTCTCCAAGGTTGTATATACAACAATTTTAACTGCTCTATCAATTAGGTCATCAGTTGGACCAGGCTTATTTGGCAGTGAATCCTTGATAGTAGTTGCCTCTTGGTTTACAATGACTCTTTCATAGTCATGTAATCTATCACGAACGAAATCTGAGTCCAGAGCTTTTGCAACAGAAATAGTCTGCAGCCAATTCAGAACCCAGCGTCCTTCATTAGCAAACTCCCTCCATGCTTGGATTTCCACTTCAGATTTGTTCAACATGTATTCCCTCCATCTATTGTATCTAATCTTTTCGGAGGAAAGTGGTTCTTGATTGAAGCAGTTGATTCGTCCGTTCTAGCTCAGCTTCAAACTTCTCAAAGACAGCAGAGTCACCTTGAACGATATCAAGTGCTCTTCTGACTTCAAATATTCTCCTTTTAATTGGCTTGGCTCGTGGCAACACAAATTGCCCTTCCTTGGGTTTTCCTATCACGATACCTCCTGACCTTCTAGGTCCGTAAGCATCCTTCTTGCTTTCTTCCAATGCTTTAGCCAAATCTTCTGCCTCTTTGGCAGCAAGCTCTTCATCAGTCAACTGCTTTGTTTGAGCAGCAACTTTGCTCAGCTCAATTGCTCTCTGAATCTCAGCTTCCTCTCTTTTTCTTTGTTCAGCTTCTTCCCTTTTCTTCTTGTGAAGAGCAGAGACTTTGGCTTTCCCAGTTCTTCTTTTCCTTTGAGCTCTAGATTCAGTAACTTATGCAGCAGCAGTTGGTTCAGGAGCAGCAGTTGCAATGGGTGCAACATTGATTGGTTCGAGGATCTGCACTTCAGGATCCTCTTGAAGTTGATTAACCTCAGCTGTTGGTGCAGAAGTAGTCTTTTCAGCAGATGTTTCTTTGACAGCAGACTTCTTCTCAGATCCAACAGGCCTCTTTGCTGTTGGAGGACTTTCCCTTACTAACTCAGAAAGTTCAGTAGATTCTTCAATAAAAGTCATTTTCTTTCTGGCAGTTTTCTTTGTGTGAAGGACAACAACAGATAGCAGTATCTTTTAACGCGCTCCTTGTCCTCTTAGCAACATTTTCAGCTGGCACTTCAGCTGAAATTGTTCTCTCAGGCGAGATGTCATAGGCCATTTGCTCAATCTCCTTAGCTGTCTGATTTATAAGATCATCAGCAGCATCCTTCTCAGCAGGTGACTCTGTTCTGGCTTGAACAGCTGGCTCAGCTGTTTGAACAGATGCCTTGGGGCAGTCACTTTGCTCATTTTTGCCTTAACAGCAGGCTCTTTAGACTCAGTAGCCTTCCTTTTTGATTGCCTCTTTTCTGGCACGGCAGCAGCAGGCTCCTTTGGTTTGCCAGCCTTAACAGCTTCATATATCTTTAGTTCCTTGGCCTTGTGAATTTCCTTGCCATTTGTCATCATACATCCCAAATTCAGCAGCAGATGACTAAGGAAAATTCTATGAAGTGTTTGACCACGCTCCTTGTGGTCAGCAAGAATGTACCAAACATAGCTTGCCCAGTTTACTTTCAGCCCATAGTAAACTGCTATCATCATGTGGTACCTCTTCATGGGCACACTGTCCAGGGAGAAGGTACAATATTCCACGACTTTGGCAAGTAGGTCTACCATCCTCTTAAACTCGTCCTTTAGCTGGGGCTTCTTAATGTTCCCAGACAGGACTTCATCCTTCTTCTTAGCAGCAATATTCCAGAAGTCAGCCTCTAAAGGCTCAACTAGGGTTGAAAGCTCAGTTGAACCTTCAAGAGAAAGCCCATACTTCTCATTCAGCAGCTTGGGGGTTATGCAGATGTCCCTTCCCCCAACTTTGGCTCTAATCTCCAGATTTTCATAATCTGGTTTCCCGTCCACTTTGTAAAACTCTAACACTTCTGGTGTGAACACCATATCTTCATGGGCCTCCATGAAGTTAACCAGTGTTGCCGCCTTGAACTTCTCCAGAATTTCTTTCATCAGTGGAGTGCTGGTAGCATAATAGGTTTGGTAGTTCAAGAATCTACCTTCAGCATTCGATTCCTTGGAAGTCATTTTTCTGAAAAAGACTGAAGGAAAATGAGAGAAATTTGCAGTTTGTATGAAAGCAAAAATACTCTTGTGCTTTTGAAATTTGAAGGGTGCGTAAAAGATCAGTCAGCTGATCAGATCTGGATTTATAAGTGTTGGTTTGATGTCGGTTTCCGTGAATCAAGCCAACCGTTAGATCAGTTACTGAAAAACTAGATCGTGTGAGCGAGATACGCGGATTTCAAAATTTATTAAATATGTCAGACTAGGCGGGAAGTTGAAACGCCAGTAGTCTCTTACTTATAAAAGCGTGTTTTAATAAAACGTTTTTAGTAGAACACTCAATTATAAATTTACATAAGTAAACAGATGAGTAATATAATACTTATCTGGCAGATGACTTGTCTGATACAATATATCACTAGTGAAAGCCAATATCTAGTGATCTTCCTTTGCTGTTTGTCAATCCAGCAAGATAAATAATCTTCAAGTCTTCAAGAATTAAGAACAAATCTTCTGATTAGAACAACTTCAACTAACTGTCATTGAAGATTTCATCTTTAAAACAGGAGTACCGCTAGTCTTACACGTTCCCCCTGAATTCAAGAATTCATCAGTCAACTAGTCTGTTGAGAGTCAGTCTTCTTGAAGTATAACACTTGTTTCTATCAGATTAGTCAGCTGTTGAACCCAGTCTTCTGATAGGTTCCCCCTCAGCTTATGAATCCAATTTTAACAAGCCCAGTTCCACTCTTAGAGTAGAAAATGTAACAACCTAACTTTGAGTTAATCTAACACTTACAATTAGGCAACCACTACAAACTTAATGTCTACAATCCAACTCAAAATGTGGTTAGTGCATAACAACTAAAATTTATATAGAATCGAGCTCAAACATTTCCAATACCAATCATATACCTCTCTACTTGGCTCAAATCGATGCATCACTACAAAATAGACATATAGAAAATTATATATACATACTTTCATGCCTACATATAAACCCAAAGTGCAGCACCTATTCATCATGTCGATACAAAATAGGTAGGTATTTATATACATATACATCCAAGTTTAACATTCTTTCTCCAAAAGTCATTACTACATTTTTTACATAAACTTCTTTACACAAAATGCACATCAAAGCAATTCACTAGGAAAATATTTCTTCACTTGAGTTCGGTACCTGAATCACTGAAAAAAAAGATAACATAGAAAATGTAAGTTGAATTAATCAACTTAGTGAGACTGGTGTCCGTGTGTGCATGAACTTTTATGCAAGGCTAGAAATTTATTAGTACACCTTACATAACCAACAATTACTGCAACTTTAAACCACTTAATTTCACGTTCGAACAATTAGACAAGTAATAAACAATCAAGACACAAAATTATTATTTCAAAAAGAATATTAGATTTGAGATATTAATATCACCTTATCACTATGAGTAAGGGGCCAATCTTACCAACCCTCACTAAATGCATTGATTAATCGCTGCCAATTTAGGTCACGTATACCGAGATATACGAGACCAAGATAATGATCGATTGCAGAGTCAACCTGACAAGTCTCCACTTGTTCCAGATTTGTCCGAACCTACCACTATCGCTCACTATGAACAGGGCAAATAAAGTAATACACACCTTGTCCCAACAATAATCATTTAAAAGCAAACAATACGATCATTATAGGTTGTCATCTAGCTATTCCATTAAACTCCAATACTAACAATCCTATATACCGCAAATAATCACATTAGAAACATATAAAGACATAAAACATTCACGTATTACACAAGGATGCAGCTCTCACCTTCGATGCGAATTACCCAAACCTTACTAATTATTATAGGATGGTTCTTGGCCCACACCTGTACACCAGAAGCAACAAAATATTAAGGCATACTCTTTGAGAGGTAAGTTAAAACTATCTTAACTTATACCATATAGAAAACTTCAATAATATTACGTAATGAATCATCACCTAATTCGAAAGGCATATCACATTCTAGTTCGATTCACTTGAGTCAACTTCAATTCCATTATCACTTCTATATAACTTTCAAGACCCACATTAAAAATCTCTTCAAGTGGGTAATTGTTCTATTTCTTAATATAAGTAACCTTAATTAATTTACAATTCAAGAAATAATACCAATTGGATTCCCTAAACTCTAAACTTCAACTACAATCATGATTATACCGTTTTTCGTTCGTGCTCAATAAGGAAAGTGGGGTAAAATAATATATGAATCGAACGTATGAAAACTGTATATTAATATTGGTGTTCGACTACAAATTACAAAGCGGGTCTACCCGAGCATTACTGGATGTCGTACTACTTAGGAAAGTAAATACAAAGAATAAACAACTGGTTCCTAATCCGAACAGTAGGTCTGAGCAGAAGGAATATCTTGGAAGTTGTGCCGTCCCTGATGTCATAAATGCGCCGCGTATTTATAGGAACAGTAATGAGCTAGCTAGACCATCCGTAGGAGAATAGCTCTGGGCCAGCTGTGTAAAGCTGTAGGTCGGTCCCACAGTAATTCCGAGGAGACGAGTAGATCGGGAAGAAGGTCGGAGTACTTGATCTAGAGCTATCAATCTGGCTTGATCGGAAAACCATGTTCTTCAGGTCGGAGAATACCATTCTGGTCGGGATCGAGGCTGACCTCGAGCAGAAGGTATTTCCTAAAGTGGCGTATGCGAAATACCCCTCATCAATACTCCCCCACTTCTCGAGCGTAAGTGAAGCTGAAGCTCGGGGAAGTAAACACAGCATCACGGCGAAAGACTTAGATTTCTTGATGTTGCAGATATGCCTCGTTAAAAACCTAGTCCGAAAAAACCCAGTGGGACAAAATCCGAGCTAGGGAAAAAGAGTGCACATCTTCTTTGGAGGGGCCTCGGAATACCGAATCGCCCCAAAAATAGAAGGGTGAAGTTTTTGACCTGAGAGATTCACTTCGATGATTCACCAGGAGCTGCTATATTTGAAGTTCGGAGAAATAGATAGTAGAGAACAGGCCTTGGACAGTCTTGAGTCGGATATGCCTCGTTAAAAACCTTACTCGGAAAAAACCCTGTGGGATAAAAACCGAGCGAAGGGAAAAAGAGTGCATATTTTATCCTGCTGACTCGAAAATACTCATTTCTGAAGCTTGGAGGACCATAATTGCTATTAACAAAAGATAATCTTCAATTTTACTGAGTGGGAGCCTAACCGTCGCGGTTACTCGGGGTTGAATTTGCAATTTACCCTTTTAACCTTTATATATACGTTGACTTAGAAAAGACGAGTACGTCTTTCATACTTATTACAGATCGGAGCGTTCTGATCGATAAAGAGTACCCTTCTTTTATTGACCGTCACAATAAGCATCTTTCATCATGTCTACTTCCGGAAACCCAGAAATTCAAACTAATAACCCTACACGATCGGATTCCGAGCTAGGATCCACTGGCGAACTCATTAATGACTACAAGAATGCTGAAAATTCTTCTGAAGAGACGAATAGGATCGTCAATCAAATAGAGAATGCCTTGGAGCCAAATACTGAAGAGGGAACATCCGGTCGACAGGGTTCCGAGCACGACAGTGATGCGGAAAAAAATGCCGAGGCCGACAGTGAGGAGGGTGGAGATGGAGAAAAAGCTGACTCCGACCATGAGAATAGCTTGACTGTACCGTTTGATAAGCATGAGATAATGAGGTATCAAATCGGGGGCGGGTGCAGTGTGCGAATCCTCGACCTAGCCGGTGTCGCGAAAAAGTCCAAAGCCACAGGTCGGGCTCAGAAGACCGAGAAACGGGTCGACGACATCTCAAGTGCGTATGATCCAAAGGAGCACGAGGCAAACCTTAAAGCTACGATAGGTAAATTCCTTCCCGAGGGTTACTCGCTAATCATTCCGACCCCCTCTCAGAGAGTGAATAAGCCCCCAGGAGGATGTCAAGCTTTCTACGCTAAGCAGTTTGACTATGGGTTGCGCATTCCTTTTGCCCCCTTACTCGAGCAGGTTTTAGATGCATTCAACCTGGCTCCCGCACAGATCCTTCCCAATTCGATTGGGTACTTGATAGATTTTAGCGTTTTGATGAAGGCCAAGAACCAAGCCGCTAATTTCCGACGCTTCTGGCAATTCTTCAAGATCAGAACCTTCTCCGCCTCGAACGCTGGGTTTGTGTATTTCTCCCAGCGTTCGAATCATTCGGTCTTATCGACCATAACTTCCAGCAATTCTCTCGACTGGAAGAAACAGTTCTTCTTTATCAAAGGACCTGAAGTATTGGCCTCTGAGGGAAGCTCGGAGATGGTTCCATACAAATGGCCAGGTGAGCTGGAATGGGTGTACGGAAAACGAGAATTGTTAGGCCAGCTTGCGAAGGTTATCCCAGACGATCTGGTTAAAGAGATGCGTTCCGATCCGTATCAGTCGGCTTTCCTTATTTTGTAGCCTGTCCTTCGAAAAGCTGGACTTAGCCGAGCTACCTATCGACTAGCAGATGCTGAAGACCCTCGAACGTTGAGTAAGAAAAACAGTCTTTCCCGAGTGACCTTGATAGTAAGCCTTTCATGGAATTTCATTACTTAACATTTCATTTCTTTATTTCTTCAGGAACAATGGTGGAGCAATACCGAACTTCCATAGTCGGTAAAACTGTAGCATCTACCTCGAGGAAAATGCCCGGTCAACCGAGGAGGCAAACTAGACCGGAGCCCAGAACTGCCGTCCCTCCTCGGGGAAGCTCGGCTCAGACTGATCAGATCGGAAACGAAGAGGAGCCCGAGAATGCTGAGCCGATCCAAATGGTACCACCTCCTCATCAAGCTGGTCCTTCTTCTTCTTCTGGCTTAGGATACAGTATGTTTACCATGAAGAAACTCAAAGGGACAGAGATCTCCAATCGGCGAGCTCGGGAAGATCTCGAGGGACCCCCCGAGGCTAAAAGGAGGACCAGATTGTGGGGTCGACACCGAACACCTCTTTCTTCCCGTTCTGGTCAAAGAAGGCCTGATATGGTGGACTTCATCGAAGATCAACTAAGAGGTTCCCGAGCAGCGGGTTATCCCGAGAGGGGATCAATTCGAAGTGATCGCACCCCAAATGGTGAGAATGAGCACGACAAGGCGATCAAGATCTTCATGGCGGGGAGATTTGCCGAGGACCAGGAGGAGCTTCTTGGCCATTGCGACCTTGACGTATTAGGCCAATTCTCCAAAGCATATCACACGGTAGATCCCTTTACATTCGTTGTAGCTGTTTAAGTCTTGGAATAGAATACTAACTACCCTGTTCTTGCAGATCGGGGACTGCTTTCTCACTGAGGTGAACCGTACCTCCATTTTAGAAGAGGAGTCCGATCGGGTTCATATCGCTTATAGGGACTTACTCAAGGAAGAGTCCCAATGCGCAATCAATTTTCCTCCGTCCAAGCAGAATTGGAGTCCATGAAAGCCAAATATACCCCTGCCGTCGAGGAAGACTTGGTGAAGGTCGTGGAAGAGAAGAGCTTGCTCGAGGAGAAAGTTAGGAAACTTGAAGAGGAGCTCGTGCAAACTAAGGCTGATTTCGAGTTATCTTATCAGCGGGGCAAAGAAGACTCTCGCCTAAGCTCGATAAGAGAATTTTTAGAGTCTCCCGCGTTGGATGCCATAGCTCGAAGGAGGGTCGGCGAAATCCTTCAAACTACCTTTTTCAAAGGGGTTCAACAGTTGGCCGCAGCAAAGGTTATTCCCGACAAAATGACGGAGTATATAAAGCACATGGATATCATGAAAAATTCTGTTGGATGAAGATGAAGACTTTAAAGTGAAGGGAGGTTTTGATGATTTCCAAAGTCATCAGCTAAGTGGAAGCTTAGTACAAACCTTAGAAGATATTTGACCAAGTATGAAGTTATTCAGACAAGTCAAATATGGTTCAGAAGACTACTGATCTGCTGCTGAAGAAGGAATCAGACTGGTGGATTATCAGCTGACTCAAATCAGATTAGTTCAAGTTTGGGATCAGCCGAGTACACATCAGACGAGTGACTTCGATCAGCTGAGTGGAAGTGGATCAGAAGTTAGTGCAACGGTAATAAATGCACTTGGTGTAATAAATGCTGAAGAGGGAGGGTATTTATGACAAATGATTGAAGAGAAACCTCGTATCAGCTTGGTGCATTTAATGCGCATTTAATGCGATGCGACAGAAAGTACAGCAGAAGTGTACAGTGTTCAGTCGCAGCAGCCGTTCTGCAGAAAAGGTACAGTACTCGAGGATTTGACAACTGGCGAACTCTCAACGGGCAGATTTTCAAATCCTTAGTATAAATAGTTCAGTTCGTGAGATTGAAGAATACAACAACACAACTTGAGAGCAAAAATCTCAAGCAGAATTCTTCTAAGTCTCCAACTCAAGAACAGAACACTCATCAGCCGAGTCATTTGTTGACGAAGCAAAATCGAGAGAAAACAGAAAATACTTGTAAAATCTGAGTGATTTTGTACATCTGTGTTGTGAGGAGTAGATATCAATCTTAGTGAGCGATATTACTTCAGAGGATAGGAGTTTCTTTGTGATTTCCTATTGTGAACTTACGGCCATTTCATTTGTTGTTTGGCGTAAGCATTGTATACTGTAATCTGCGTGATTTAGTATAACCCAAGATCTAAGTGACTTGGAAGAGTGGACTAAAGGATTTATATCCATATAACCACTATAAAAATCCTTTGTGTTTTTAACTTGCATTAATTTTTGCATATTTTAAAGAACAGTTTTAAGAACACCTAAAAAGGTTAACTGTTGGAAGAGTTTTAAAAGGAGTTTGTTAAAACTGGGGATAAAACTATTTCAAAGTTAAGAAAACTACTTGTGAAAAACACTTGATAAATCCGCTGCAAGTTAGTTTATTTTGAAACTCTGATTTTGATAAAATCAGCTGAGTAAAATCAGAAGAGTGGTCAACTCTGCTGTTCAAAGCGTTGTGCTAGATCAGCTTAGTCTGCTTACTGTTCTCGATCAGCTTAGCCTGCTGAACAGAAAAGTTAGAGAATTTTAAAAAGGAAATTTTGAAGAGGTCTATTCACCCCCCCCCCCCTCTAGACCTCATCTGACCACTTGGGACCAACAAGTGGTATCAGAGCAGGTGGTTCATCAGAATCATTTGCCTGATCAACGAGCTTGATCCTTAAGTGTTTTTCAAAGGTTTTCAAAAGTTTTCAAAAGAGTATCTTTTTGAAAATAAAACTTTTTGAAAAATGGACTGTATCAGCCTAGTTCCCCACATAGGCGGTATGAGCTTTGAGGACTGGAAGATACGCATGGAAATTTTCCTTGCTGCTTACAATGACAATATGTACCGATGCATAACTCAAGGTCCAATCAAAGTTACAAAGAAAATCATGGTTGACGGCGTAGAGAAGGTCGTTGAAAAAGATGTTGAAGAAATGACACCTAACGAAATCAAGCTGAATAATCTTGATAAGGTTGGAATCTTCATCATGACCAAGGCCCTGGACAACGAAAGGTTTGACAAGGTCAAACACTGCAAAACATCTAAGGAGATGTGGGACAAAGTCCGTGACATGAGCGAAGGAAACGAATCCATAAAAGAACACAATCTGAGTGTCGCCATGGAGAAGTTTGATAACTTCAAAATGAAACCTGGAGAGAACATTGACCAGATGGACTCAAGGTTTACAAAAGTGTTGAACAACGTGCTGAAATTGGGCAAGACGTTCTCTGATAAGGAGATCAATGTCAAAGTTCTAAAGGCGCTGCCACCAAAGTTCAACATGAAGGTCACAGCAATGGAAGAATCAAGGGATCTGGGGAAGATGTCCTTGACGGAGCTGTTTTCTGTACTCAAGGCGTACGAGTATAAAATACCAAGGATGGGAATAGAAGAGACCTCAACTTCTGGCCCCACTGCTGCACTGGTCGCTGCAGAAAGAACAAGAAGATCAGCCGGGAGAACCATAGAAGTGGACTCATCTGATGAGGCCATAGTGCTGAAAAAGAAAGAATACTCTGCTGACGATGTTGCGTTGTTACTGAACGGGTTCAAGAAGTTCTACAAGAGAAAAATGAAGAACAAATATAACAATGCTTCTACTTCTAAACCTACCTCTAATTCTCATGATATTAAGGATGATTTTAAATCCAAAATGATGTGCTATAATTGCAGGAAATTGGGACATTTCATCAAGGACTGCCCATATCCAAAAGCTGAGAAGTACACGGAGGAGGAAAAGAAACAAAGAAAAGAAAGAAGAGAGAAGAGATACCAAAAGAGCAAGGTGCTGTTGGCTGAAGCTGAAAAGATGGCAGCCATCTACTCATCTAACACAGAATCTGGCACTTCAAGTGATGACTCTGTTTTTGATGACTCACCTGCACTGCTCTGTCTCATGGCAAAAGAATCTGAAGATTCTGACAATGAGGTAATACTCTCTGAAAGTGAGCTTGAACTGTTTAGCTCATTTGAGCAAATGATGAACAACAAAGTAGATGTTGTTAATGAGCTTGCTAAGCTTAAGGACGAGATGATTCTGCTGAAAAAGCAAAATGCTAAGCTGAAACTTAAGGTTGAAAAACCTGAAGAATCAGCCATGTATAAAAAGCTTTCGCATGAATGTGAATCTCTGAGAGCTGAATGTGAAATGTATAAGGGACAAATTCAGGAACTTGAAGCTAGAATATCTTTACATAACAAGTCGTCTGTTCCTAAGTCACCTGTTGTGCTAATAGATAAACCAACTGAACAGAGTACTCCCTTAGTAAAAGAAAGTTTAGAACTGAACAAAGCTGAGAAGTTTATATCTGCTGATAATAGTAATATTATCTTATATGTTCAGACTGCTAAACCCATTTCACCTGAGATTGAGAAAAAGGAGATAAAAACTCCTAAGGCTAAGAAGGGTAAAAAGCCTGAAAATGAAAAACAGACTGGTAAAACCAAACAGCAGAATAGCCCCAAGAAGTCTGCTGATAAGAGTAAAACCAATCAGACTAGTAAAGCTAAGTCGTCTGTTAAAGAGCAAGTAAAGAGCAAACCTAAGAAGCAAAGAAATTATAACAAAAATGCTTGGTATGGAAATGAGTCTTATTATGTGCAACCTGCTTATCCACCTTATTATGCTGCACCTCATTATCCACCTCACTATGCTGCATATCCTGCTCACCAACCAATGCATGCTTACCCTGCTTATCATGCATCATATCCTGCTTATGAGCCTTATCATCATCATAATGATTATCAACATAATATGCCTGCTGATTATGATGTAAATGAAGTTGCTCATGCTCCTGCTAAGACTGCAAAGCCTAAGAAGCCTAAGACTTCAACATCTTGGGTTGTCAAAGGTGATACTAATCCACCAGGACCCTCTCAATAAAGGGTACCTAAAACATTTTATTTTGTTTTGTAGGTTAGGATTAGGAGTAGGAGTAAAGTAGCGAAGAAATGGTACTTGGACAGTGGATGTTCAAGGCACATGTGTGGAGATATACATGAACTGGCAGATGCTGTTGCTGTAAATGGTCCAAGAGTTACTTTTGGAGACAGCAAAGAAGGCAAGGTTGTAGCTGTTGGAAAGCTTATCAAAGGAAACATAGAGATATATGACGTCTCATATGTTAGTGGCCTGAAGTACAATCTGCTGAGCATAAGTCAATTTTGTGACAAGGGATTTTCCGTAGTGTTTTCATCAGATAAGTGCTATGTTGAACAAATTGGAACAAAGAAGGTTATTTTATCTGGAAGAAGACAAGGAAACATCTATGTAGTCGACTGGAATTCTGTGGACAAGAATTCAAATGTTTGTTTGGTGGCTTCTACACCAAGTGAAATTAGTTGGCTTTGGCACAAAAGAATGAATCATTTGAATTTCAAGACCATAAACAGACTGATAAAGAATGATTTGGTAGAAGGAATTCCAAAAACAGTCATGAGCAAGGACAAGCTGTGTGACGCATGTCAGAAGGGTAAACAAGTGAAATCCTCTTTCAAAAGCAAGAAGCATCAATCTTCAACCAGAATTTTGGAGCTGTTACATATGGATTTGTTTGGCCCTATTGATCCAATCAGCAATGGTGGAAAGAAATACTGCCTAGCTGTTGTGGATGATTTTTCAAGGTTCACTTGGGTGATTTTCATGAAGAAGAAAAGTGAAACCAAGGAACTGCTTACCAATCTGATGGAACTGATCCAGAATGAGAAGAGTCAAAGAATATTGAAGATCAGATCAGATAGAGGGACTGAGTTTACAAACTCTACTGTTGAAGAGTATTGTAATTCCAGAGGAATCAGTCACGAATACTCTGCTGCCAGAACCCCTCAACAAAATGGAGTTGCTGAAAGGAGAAACAGAACTCTAAAGGAGGCTACCAGGACAATGATAGCCGAAGCAAAACTGCCCCAAAGATTCTGGGCAGAAGCTGCAAATACAGCATGTTATACACAGAACAGGTGTATGATCAACAAAAGTCAAAACAAGACACCTTATGAGCTATGGAACAACAGAAAGCCTAATTTACATTATCTTAGGATTTTTGGTTGTAAATGTTATGTTTTGAACAATGGGAAAAATCACCTTACTGCATTTGCAGAAAAGGCTGATGAAGCTGTTTTTGTAGGTTACTCTACTGTTAGTAAAGCTTATAGAGTGTTTAACAAAAGAACCTTACTTGTAGAAGAATCTATTCATGTAGTATTTGATGAACCAAGCCAATCTTCTGAAAAGAATCAAAGTGCAATCCCAGAGATATCTGCTGAACTTCAGAAATTGAGTGTGGAAAGAAATGAAGAATATGTACCCATCATACTACCTGATTTAACTCAAGCTGTTAACTCAAGTGCTGTTCAAAATCAGTCTGCTGATTGTCTAACAGAGGAGTTGCGAACAGCTGACAGACCAGAGACTGTTCAACAGACTACTACTGAAACTCCAACAGTAGTGTTGCAAGATCAATCAAGAAGTCAACATCCAGATTTGCAACCTGATCTCAGATGGCTCAGAGATCACCCACCTGAATTAGTGATTGGTGATCCTTTGGATAGAGTGAGAACTCGAAGGTCAACTGCAAATGAAACAATGTTTGTAAGTTTTCTTTCACAAATTGAGCCTAAGTTAATTGATGAAGCTCTTGGTGATTCTCACTGGATTGAAGCAATGCAAGAAGAGTTGAATCAATTTGAAAGGAATGAAGTCTGGTACTTAGTTCCCAGACCTACTCATCAAAGAGTAATTGGCACCAAGTGGGTTTTCAGAAATAAGATGAATGAAGATGGTGTTGTCACCAGAAATAAAGCAAGACTAGTGGCCAAAGGTTATTGCCAAGAAGAAGGCATTGATTTTGATGAGACATTCGCACCAGTTGCAAGGCTAGAAGCAATCAGATTGTTCTTAGCCTATGCTGCTCACAAGAACTTCACTGTCTATCAGATGGATGTGAAGTCTGCTTTTCTCAATGGAGAATTGCAAGAAGAAGTGTACGTTGAACAACCTCCTGGATTTGAAGTTTATCAACAAGGAGACAAAGTATATCGTCTGAGGAAAGCTCTCTATGGACTGAAACAGGCTCCAAGAGCATGGTATGATACTTTATCTGATTTTCTTTTAATTAAAGGATTTCGTAAGGGTAAAGTAGATAAAACCTTGTTTACTATTGAATGGGATAAACATATATTGCTAGTTCAAATATATGTGGACGATATTATTTTTGGTTCAACTAACAAACAGATGTGTGAGAGGTTTTCTAAGCTGATGCAGAACAAGTTTGAAATGAGCATGATGGGAGAACTTAATTACTTTCTTGGATTACAAGTTAGACAGCTACCTGATGGTATTTTTATTAACCAAGCAAAGTACACAAAAGATCTGTTCAAGAAATTTGGTATGGAAACTAGCTCATCTGTTAATATTCCTATGTCCACTGGAACTCGTCTGGACAAGGATGAAGATGGCAAGTCAGTTGACATTACCAAGTACAGAGGCATAATTGGGTCACTGTTATACTTAACAGCTAGCAGACCTGATATTATGTATTCTGTTGGGGTTTGTGCGAGATTTCAATCAGATCCTAAAGAATCTCATCTCTTAGCTGCTAAAAGGATATTAAAGTATCTCAAAGGCACACAAGAATTGGGATTGTGGTACCCAAGGATATCAGGATTTGAACTCATTGGATATTCAGATTCTGACCTTGCTGGCTGCAAGATTGATAGGAAGAGTACTACAGGTACTTGTCAATTTTTAGGCAGTCGTCTGATCTCATGGATGAGTAAGAAACAGACTTCAGTATCCATATCTACTGCTGAAGCTGAATACATTGCTGCTGGAGCATGTTGTGCACAAATACTTTGGTTGAAGCATCAACTAGAAGATTACAATATCAAGATCAGTGGAATCCCTATCTACTGTGACAATACAAGTGCAATCTCACTTACTCAGAATACTACTAGTCATTCCAGGACTAAGCATATTGAGATCAAACATCACTTCATCAGAGACCATGTTGAAAAGGGAGATGTCATCGTTGAGCATGTCCTTACGGATAATCAGATTGCTGACATTTTCACCAAACCATTAAGTGATGCAAGATTTTCCACTCTAAGAGCGGAATTGGGCTTGTTAAAATTGGATTCATAAGCTGAGGGGGAACCTATCAGAAAACTGGGTTCAAACAGCTAACTAATCTGATATCAACAAGTACTACACTTCAAGAAGACTGACTCTCAACAGACTAGTTGACTGATGAATTCTTGAATTCAGGGGGAACGTGTAAGACTAGCGGTACTCCTGTTTTAAAGATGAAATCTTCAATGACAGTAGTTGAAAGTGTTTTAATCAGAAGATATGTTCTTAATTCTTGAAGACTGAAGATTATTTATCTTGCTGGATTGACAAACAGCGAAGGAAGATCACTAGATATTGGCTTTCACTAGTGATATATTGTATCAGACAAGTCATCTATCAGATAAGTATTATTTTACTCATCTGTTTTTTTTTTTGTTTTGTCAGCTTATATTTAAGTGTTGTACAAAGACGTTTTATAAGAAACACGCTTTTATAAGTAACAGACAAGTGGCGTTTCGTTTTCCCGCCCGTCTGACATATTTAATGCTATTTTGAAATCCGCGTATCACGGTCGCACGATCTGCTTTTACTGTAATTGATCTGACGGTTACCACTTTTCACGGAAACCGACAAGAATTAACTTCTATAAATCCAGATCTGATCAGCTTACTACATTTTTACGCACCCTCAAATTTCAAAAGCATACAGAGCAATTCTGCAAACTATCTACTGCAAAATTTCTCTCTGTTTCTCTAAATCTTTTTCAGAATGTCTACCAAAGAAGCTGCTGCTGAAGGTATGTTCCTAAATTACCTGACGTATCATGCAACTGGAACACCACTGATGAAAGAAATTCTGGAGAAATTCAAAGCGGCTACTCTGGTTAAATTCATGGAGGCCCATGAAGATATGATTTTCAAGGAGCAAGTTATGGAATTTTGTGGTTCCAAAGATGACATTGACTTTGAAAAACTGGAGATTAAAGCCAAAATTGGGGATAAAGCTATATG
Source organism: Penstemon davidsonii (assembly GCA_034814905.1). Lineage (NCBI taxonomy): Eukaryota > Viridiplantae > Streptophyta > Magnoliopsida > Lamiales > Plantaginaceae > Penstemon > Penstemon davidsonii. The sequence continues at coordinate 9,801,452 of JAYDYQ010001086.1, read as the reverse complement.
TGTTACCCCCAAGTTGCTGAACAAGATGTACGGGCTCTCGCTTGAAGGGTCCACTGAAATTACAACCTTAGCTGAACCGCTGGAAGCAGACTTCTGGAATATCGCTTCCAAGAAGAATCAAGTGATGTCTGGAGGCATCAAGAAAAATCAGCTGAAGGATGAGTTTCAGAGAATGGCTGATTTAGTTGCTAAGGTCCGTGAGAATTGCACATTCTCGTTGGACAGTGTACCAATGAAGAGACTTCATATGATGATAGCTGTTTACTATGGGTTGAAGGTAAATTGGGCAAATATCATCTGGTATATACTTGCTGATCACAAGAAGCGTGGTCAGACTCTGCACAGGATATTCATTAGTCATCTGCTGGTAAATCTGAGATGTGATGTGACTAATGGAAAGGAAATTCATAAGGCGAAGGAACTAAAGATCTATGATAAAGTGAAATCGAAAGAGCCTGCTGCTGTGCCAGAGAAGAAGCAACAGAAGAGAAAGGCTACTGAGCCTAAAGTGCCTACTGACAAAGGCAAGAAGAGCAAGACAGCTGTTCAAACAGCAAAACCTGCTGTTGAAGCCAAAACAGCTGTGCCTAAAAGAAAGGATGCTGCTGACTTGATTGTTGATGAAACAGTTAAGGAAATCAATGAGATGTCCGTTGGGTCATCTACTGACAAAACAGTTTCAGCTGAGCTACCAGCTGAGAATGTGGCTAAAAGAACAAGGAGTGCATTAAAAGATACTGCCACATCTACTGTTTCTATTCATCATACAAAGAAAACCATTAGAAAGAGAATGACGTTCGTTGATGAAGATACTGAGTTTTCTGATTTGGTTAGAAAAAGTCCTCCATCTGCTGAGAGGCCTGTTGAATCAGTGAAGGAGTCTGCTGAAAAGAAGTCAGCTGATCAAGTGAAACAGATTCCTACACCAACAGCTGAGGTTGCTAAACCTCAAGAGGATCCTGAAGTGCAGATCCTCGAGCCAATTGCTGCTGCACCTGTAGCAATAGCTTTACCAGAGACAACAGCTGCGGCACCAGTTGTTGAATCGAGAAATGCCAGAAAGAAGAGAACTGGCAAAGCAAAAGTATCAGCTTATCACAAGAAGAAGCGTGAGGAGGCTGAACAACGAAAACGTGATGATGCTGAGCTAAAGAAAGCTCTTGAAGTAAGTAAAAAGGACGCTGATGTCAAGAAAATGACAGAAGCTGAGTTAGCTGCCAAGGAAGAAGCAGACTTGGCAAAGGCACTAGAAGAAAGCAAAAAGGATGCACATGGACCAAGGAGGTCTGGAGGCATCGTAATTGGAGAAAAGCCTAAGGAAGGAGACTTTGTGCTACCAAGGGCTGAACCAATTAAAAAGAAAAAGAAGGAGGTCAGACGAGCAATTGAGATTGTTCAAAATGACTCTGTTGCCTTCAAGAGATTTGAAGCTGAGCTGGAAAGGCTGAACCAGCTGTTTCAATCAAGGACTACTTTTCTCCCAGAGAAGATCAGATACAATCGATGGAGAGAGTACAGATTGAACAAGTCTGAGGAAGAAATCCAAGCCTGGAAGGAGTTCGCTACAGAAGGACGTTGGGTTTTGAACTGGTTGCAAACATCCTCTGTTGTCAAGGCTTTAGACTCAGATTTTGTAAGGGATAGACTGCATGACTATGCTAGAGTTATTGTCAGTCAGGAGGCGACTGCTATCAAAAATTCAATTCCAAAGAAGCCAAGCCCTACTGATGATAGAATTGATAGAGCAGTCAAGATTGCTGTTTACACTACTCTGGAGAAATGGGTTGAAAGATCAAGGTTTGAACCAGGAACATCAAGTTCAACGCCCAGTCTGCCAAGTTTACAGCAAATCTGTTATGGCTCTGATATCAGTACTTATCAAGAGAAGCTGAAGATTAAACAGACTACATCACCCTTTGTACCAGCTGACTTGATTCGTCAGAAGACAGTTGTGTCTACTGATGGTACTGAGATCATTCACATAGCTGATGAGCCAGCCAGTGAAGAACAAAAGAAAGACCAAAAGGCTGAAGAGATCAACTTGAATACATCAAAGAAACTGCCGACTATGGTCAAGGACTTAGTTCCCTTAGCTTTGGAATGGAAAACTGAAGACAGTCCTGTTCTTCATGAAGCAATTGTTCAACAGGAGGAAGACCCTGCTGAACTTCCACAAGAAGAGGATCCTGCTGAATCATCACACCCTGCTCCTACTGCTGATTTGCATTCCTCGCTGATGGAATCCATCCAGCTGTTGATTGAAACCACTATGAAGGAGATGGAGTCAAGGAATAAACTGATGATTAAGCAAATGCAGGAAGAGACTGCAAAAATGGTCAAGGATGCCATTGAAGATTTTCCTCTACCACCAGATAACTCCTTAATGCTGACCCAGAGCATATTGAACATGAGCAGAGGCATTGAAGAAGTGAAGGCTGATGTAAATCATCTTCACACTGCTCTTCAAAGGAATGAAGCTGATATTGCAAGGGTCGTGAGGGTCATAACACAAGTTGGTGAAGCAGAAACTGAAAAGAACGTTGCTCTTGTGCAAGAGTTTACAACTGTTGCCGACAAAGTTCAAACTGAACTGTCAACACTTCAACTGAATGTTGACTGCCTAAATGACCAATCTGGTGACTTAAAAACAAATCAACTTCGCATGGAAGCTGCTCAACTTCGCATGGAAACTACTATAACTCATCACTGTGCTGAACAACGAGTCATGGATTCAAACATCAAGAAGCTTTGTGCTGCTGTCAACTTAACTCCTGATCAACTCAACCCTGCTGATGCTGACAAAAAGGGGGAAGAGGAGTCAGCTAAGTTAACTGTTGATACTGCTGCAACTATTCAAGTACGAGACCAACGGGCTGCTGCTGGAAAGCCAAAAGAAGATGAAGTACTTGAAAAGGAAGCTGAAGATGGAGCTGATGATAAAGTAGAGCCTAAAGATGTAGCTAAAACTGACAAGGAATTGGCTGCCTCTAAGTACTCTGCTGAAGAACAGCTTAATCCAGACGTTAAGTATAAAAGGATTGAGGACATCAAGGCAAGATTCGAAGCTGAAGAAAGAAGGGAAAAATTAAAAGGCCTTGCTGATGTCTTCTCATCTGGTGAAGATGAAGAAAGTAGTGAAGAAGTTGAAGGAGAGGAAGACGAAGAAGAAGATGAAGAAGCTGAGGACTAGACTAGATTACTAGACTAGTGCACTTATTGAAAATTTGTAATCAGCATTCTTTACTTGTAATTTTTCACTTAAGTCAAACTTTGCTTGTAACTTGCACTGTAATCTCTCAAATCTATCTATAAAAGTTCAAGCTTCCAACATATTATTTCTATCTCAGAAATTTTTGAGGACTTAACTTTAGTTTAGGTACAGGTACTTAGCTGAAGTTTTGTCATCATCAAAAAGGGGGAAATTGTTGGATGAAGATGAAGACTTTAAAGTGAAGGGAGGTTTTGATGATTTCCAAAGTCATCAGCTAAGTGGAAGCTTAGTACAAACCTTAGAAGATATTTGACCAAGTATGAAGTTATTCAGACAAGTCAAATATGGTTCAGAAGACTACTGATCTGCTGCTGAAGAAGGAATCAGACTGGTGGATTATCAGCTGACTCAAATCAGATTAGTTCAAGTTTGGGATCAGCCGAGTACACATCAGACGAGTGACTTCGATCAGCTGAGTGGAAGTGGATCAGAAGTTAGTGCAACGGTAATAAATGCACTTGGTGTAATAAATGCTGAAGAGGGAGGGTATTTATGACAAATGATTGAAGAGAAACCTCGTATCAGCTTGGTGCATTTAATGCGCATTTAATGCGATGCGACAGAAAGTACAGCAGAAATGTACAGTGTTCAGTCGCAGCAGCCGTTCTGCAGAAAAGGTACAGTACTCGAGGATTTGACAACTGGCGAACTCTCAACGGGCAGATTTTCAAATCCTTAGTATAAATAGTTCAGTTCGTGAGATTGAAGAATACAACAACACAACTTGAGAGCAAAAATCTGAAGCAGAATTCTTCTAAGTCTCAAACTCAAGAACAGAACACTCATCAGCCGAGTCATTTGTTGACGAAGCAAAATCGAGAGAAAACAGAAAATACTTGTAAAATCTGAGTGATTTTGTACATCTGTGTTGTGAGGAGTAGATATCAATCTAAGTGAGCGATATTACTTCAGAGGATAGGAGTTTCTTTGTGATTTCCTATTGTGAACTTACGGCCATTTCATTTGTTGTTTGGCGTAAGCATTGTATACTGTAATCTGCGTGATTTAGTATAACCCAAGATCTAAGTGACTTGGAAGAGTGGACTAAAGGATTTATATCCATATAACCACTATAAAAATCCTTTGTGTTTTTAACTTGCATTAATTTTTGCATATTTTAAAGAACAGTTTTAAAAACACCTAAAAAGGTTAACTGTTGGAAGAGTTTTAAAAGGAGTTTGTTAAAACTGGGGATAAAACTATTTCAAAGTTAAGAAAACTACTTGTGAAAAACACTTGATAAATCCGCTGCAAGTTAGTTTATTTTGAAACTCTGATTTTGATAAAATCAGCTGAGTAAAATCAGAAGAGTGGTCAACTCTGCTGTTCAAAGCGTTGTGCTAGATCATCTTAGTCTGTGTGGGGGGGGGGGGGGGTGGGGGGGGGGGGGGGTGGGGGGGGGGGGGGGTGGGGGGGGGGGGGGGTGGGGGGGGGGGGGGGTGGGGGGGGGGGGGGGTGGGGGGGGGGGGGGGTGGGGGGGGGGGGGGGTGGGGGGGGGGGGGGGTGGGGGGGGGGGGGGGTGGGGGGGGGGGGGGGTGGGGGGGGGGGGGGGTGGGGGGGGGGGGGGGTGGGGGGGGGGGGGGGTGGGGGGGGGGGGGGGTGGGGGGGGGGGGGGGTGGGGGGGGGGGGGGGTGGGGGGGGGGGGGGGTGGGGGGGGGGGGGGGTGGGGGGGGGGGGGGGTGGGGGGGGGGGGGGGTGGGGGGGGGGGGGGGTGGGGGGGGGGGGGGGTGGGGGGGGGGGGGGGTGGGGGGGTGGGGGGGGGGTGGGGGGGGGGGGGGGGGGGGGGGGGGGGGGGGGGGGGGGGGGGGGGGGGGGGGGTGGGGGGGGGGGGGGGGGGGGGGGGGGGGGGGGGGGGGGGGTGGCACGCTTAACTTCGGAGTTCTGATGGGATCCGGTGCATTAGTGCTGGTATGATCGCACCCATAAGTTAATGCGCACTTTAATTATTTAAAAGGTATCTCCAAATTCAAAACGGGCCAATCAATTCCGCCAATCGATGCTCTTCGGGCCCACAAAAGCAGAAAATTAATAAATAATCCAGAACATAACCCGTTCGATCCAAAATGAAAGTTTAAAAAAAAATTCGATAAAAAGGGGGGTGCAACACGAGGACTTCCCAGGGGGTCACCCATCGTAGTACTACTCTCGCCCAAGCACGCTTAACTTCGGAGTTCTGATGGTATCCCGGTGCATTAGTGCTGGTATGATCGCACCCATAAGTTAATGCGCACTTTAATTATTTAAAAGGTATCTCCAAATTCAAAACGGGCCAATCAATTCCGCCAATCGATGCTCTTCGGGCCCACAAAAGCAGAAAATTAATAAATAATCCAGAACATAACCCGTTCGATCCAAAATGAAAGTTTAAAAAAAAATTCGATAAAAAGGGGGGTGCAACACGAGGACTTCCCAGGGGGTCACCCATCCTAGTACTACTCTCGCCCAAGCACGCTTAACTTCGGAGTTCTGATGGGATCCGGTGCATTAGTGCTGGTATGATCGCACCCATAAGTTAATGCGCACTTTAATTATTTAAAAGGTATCTCCAAATTCAAAACGGGCCAATAAATTCCGCCAATCGATACTCTTCGGGCCCACAAAAGCAGAAAATTAATAAATAATCCAGAACATAACCCGTTCGATCCAAAATGAAAGTTTAAAAAAAAATTCGATAAAAAGGGGGGTGCAACACGAGGACTTCCTAGGGGGTCACCCATCCTAGTACTACTCTCGCCCAAGCACGCTTAACTTCGGAGTTCTGATGGGATCCGGTGCATTAGAGCTGGTATGATCGCACCCATAAGTTAATGCGCACTTTAATTATTTAAAAGGTATCTCCAAATTCAAAACGGGCCAATAAATTCCGCCAATCGATGCTCTTCGGGCCCACAAAAGTAGAAAATTAATAAATAATCCAGAACATAACCCGTTCGATCCAAAATGAAAGTTTAAAAAAAAATTCGATAAAAAGGGGGGTGCAACACGAGGACTTCCCAGGGGGTCACCCATCCTAGTACTACTCTCGCCCAAGCACGCTTAACTTCGGAGTTCTGATGGGATCCGGTGCATTAGTGCTGGTATGATCGCACCCATAAATTAATGCGCACTTTAATTATTTAAAAGGTATCTCCAAATTCAAAACGGGCCAATAAATTCCGCCAATCGATGCTCTTCGGGCCCACAAAAGTAGAAAATTAATAAATAATCCAGAACATAACCCGTTCGATCCAAAATGAAAGTTTAAAAAAAATTCGATAAAAGGGGGGTGCAACACGAGGACTTCCCAGGGGGTCACCCATCCTAGTACTACTCTCGCCCAAGCACGCTTAACTTCGGAGTTCTGATGGGATCCGGTGCATTAGTGCTGGTATGATCGCACCCATAAGTTAATGCGCACTTTAATTATTTAAAAGGTATCTCCAAATTCAAAACGGGCCAATAAATTCCGCCAATCGATGCTCTTCGGGCCCACAAAAGTAGAAAATTAATAAATAATCCAGAACATAACCCGTTCGATCCAAAATGAAAGTTTAAAAAAAAATTCGATAAAAAGGGGGGTGCAACACGATGACTTCCCAGGGGGTCACCCATCCTAGTACTACTCTCGCCCAAGCACGCTTAACTTCGGAGTTCTGATGGGATCCGGTGCATTAGTGCTGGTATGATCGCACCCATAAGTTAATGCGCACTTTAATTATTTAAAAGGTATCTCCAAATTCAAAACGGGCCAATAAATTCCGCCAATCGATGCTCTTCGGGCCCACAAAAGTAGAAAATTAATAAATAATCCAGAACATAACCCGTTCGATCCAAAATGAAAGTTTAAAAAAAAATTCGATAAAAAGGGGGGGTGCAACACGAGGACTTCCCAGGGGGTCACCCATCCTAGTACTACTCTCGCCCAAGCACGCTTAACTTCGGAGTTCTGATGGGATCCGGTGCATTAGTGCTGGTATGATCGCACCCATAAGTTAATGCGCACTTTAATTATTTAAAAGGTATCTCCAAATTCAAAACGGGCCAATAAATTCCGCCAATCGATGCTCTTCGGGCCCACAAAAGTAGAAAATTAATAAATAATCCAGAACATAACCCGTTCGATCCAAAATGAAAGTTTAAAAAAAAATTCGATAAAAAGGGGGGTGCAACACGAGGACTTCCCAGGGGGTCACCCATCCTAGTACTACTCTCGCCCAAGCACGCTTAAATTCGGAGTTCTGATGGGATCCGGTGCATTAGTGCTGGTATGATCGCACCCATAAGTTAATGCGCACTTTAATTATTTAAAAGGTATCTCCAAATTCAAAACGGGCCAATAAATTCCGCCAATCGATGCTCTTCGGGCCCACAAAAGTAGAAAATTAATAAATAATCCAGAACATAACCCGTTCGATCCAAAATGAAAGTTTAAAAAAAAATTCGATAAAAAGGGGGGTGCAACACGAGGACTTCCCAGGGGGTCACCCATCCTAGTACTACTCTCGCCCAAGCACGCTTAACTTCGGAGTTCTGATGGGATCCGGTGCATTAGTGCTGGTATGATCGCACCCATAAGTTAATGCGCACTTTAATTATTTAAAAGGTATCTCCAAATTCAAAACGGGCCAATAAATTCCGCCAATCGATGCTCTTCGGGCCCACAAAAGTAGAAAATTAATAAATAATCCAGAACATAACCCGTTCGATCCAAAATGAAAGTTTAAAAAAAAATTCGATAAAAAGGGGGGTGCAACACGAGGACTTCCCAGGGGGTCACCCATCCTAGTACTACTCTCGCCCAAGCACGCTTAACTTCGGAATTCTGATGGGATCCGGTGCATTAGTGCTGGTATGATCGCACCCATAAGTTAATGCGCACTTTAATTATTTAAAAGGTATCTCCAAATTCAAAACGGGCCAATAAATTCCGCCAATCGATGCTCTTCGGGCCCACAAAAGTAGAAAATTAATAAATAATCCAGAACATAACCCGTTCGATCCAAAATGAAAGTTTAAAAAAAAAATTCGATAAAAAGGGGGGTGCAACACGAGGACTTCCCAGGGGGTCACCCATCCAAGTACTACTCTCGCCCAAGCACGCTTAACTTCGGAGTTCTGATGGGATCCGGTGCATTAGTGCTGGTATGATCGCACCCATAAGTTAATGCGCACTTTAATTATTTAAAAGGTATCTCCAAATTCAAAACGGGCCAATAAATTCCGCCAATCGATGCTCTTCGGGCCCACAAAAGTAGAAAATTAATAAATAATCCAGAACATAACCCGTTCGATCCAAAATGAAAGTTTAAAAAAAAATTCGATAAAAAGGGGGGTGCAACACGAGGACTTCCCAGGGGGTCACCCATCCTAGTACTACTCTCGCCCAAGCACGCTTAACTTCGGAGTTCTGATGGGATCCGGTGCATTAGTGCTGGTATGATCGCACCCATAAGTTAATGCGCACTTTAATTATTTAAAAGGTATCTCCAAATTCAAAACGGGCCAATAAATTCCGCCAATCGATGCTCTTCGGGCCCACAAAAGTAGAAAATTAATAAATAATCCAGAACATAACCCGTTCGATCCAAAATGAAAGTTTAAAAAAAAAATTCGATCAAAAGGGGGGTGCAACACGAGGACTTCCCAGGGGGTCACCCATCCTAGTACTACTCTCGCCCAAGCACGCTTAACTTCGGAGTTCTGATGGGATCCAGTGCATTAGTGCTGGTATGATCGCACCCATAAGTGAATGCGCACTTTAATTATTTAAAAGGTATCTCCAAATTCAAAAAGGGCCAATCAATTCCGCCAATCGATGCTCTTCGGGCCCACAAAAGCAGAAAATTAATAAATAATCCAGAACTTAACCCGTTAGATCCCAAATGAAAGTTTAAAAAAAAATTCGATAAAAAGTGCGGTGCAACACGAGGACTTCTCAGGGGGTCACCCATCCTAGTACTACTCTCGCCCAAGCACGCTTAACATCGGAGTTCTGATGGGATCCGGTGCATTAGTGCTGGTATGATCGCACCAATAAGTGAATGCGCACTTTAATTATTTAAAAAGTATCTCCAAATTCAAAACGGACCAATCAATTCCGCCAATCGATGCTCTTCGGGCCCACAAAAGCAGAAAATTAATAAATAATCCAGAACATAACCCGTTCGATCCAAAATGAAAGTTTAAAAAAAAATTCGATAAAAAGGGGGGTGCAACACGAGGACTTCCCAGGGGGTCACCCATCCTAGTACTACTCTCGCCCAAGCACGCTTCACATCGGAGTTCTGATGGGATCCGGTGCATTAGTGCTGGTATGATCGCACCCAAAAGTGAATGCGCACTTTAATTATTTAAAAGGTATCTCCAAATTCAAAACGGGCCAATAAATTCCGCCAATCGATGCTCTTCGGGCCCACAAAAGCAGAAAATTAATAAATAATCCAGAACATAACCCGTTCGATCCAAAATGAAAGTTTAAAAAAAAAATCGATAAAAAGGGGGGTGCAACACGAGGACTTCCCAGGGGGTCACCCATCCTAGTACTACTCTCGCCCAAGCACGCTTAACATCGGAGTTCTGATGGGATCCGGTGCATTAGTGCTGGTCTGATCGCACCCATAAGTTAATACGCACTTTAATTATTTAAAAGGTATCTCCAAATTCAAAACGGGCCAATCAATTCCGCCAATCGATGCTCTTCGGGCCCACAAAAGCAGAAAATTAATAAATAATCCAGAACATAACCCGTTCGATCCAAAATGAAAGTTTAAAAAAAAATTCGATAAAAAGGGGGGTGCAACACGAGGACTTCCCAGGGGGTCACCCATCCTAGTACTACTCTCGCCCAAGCACGCTTAACTTCGGAGTTCTGATGGGATCCGGTGCATTAGTGCTGGTATGATCGCACCCATAAGTTAATGCGCACTTTAATTATTTAAAAGGTATCTCCAAATTCAAAACGGGCCAATAAATTCCGCCAATCGATACTCTTCGGGCCCACAAAAGCAGAAAATTAATAAATAATCCAGAACATAACCCGTTCGATCCAAAATGAAAGTTTAAAAAAAAATTCGATAAAAAGTGCGGTGCAACACGATGACTTCCCAGGGGGTCACCCATCCTAGTACTACTCTCGCCCAAGCACGCTTAACATCGGAGTTCCGATGGGATCCGGTGCATTAGTGCTGGTATGATCGCACCCACAAGTGAATGCGCACTTTAATTATTTAAAAGGTATCTCCAAATTCAAAACGGGCCAATCAATTCCGCCAATCGATGCTCTTTGGGCCCACAAAAGCAGAAAATTAATAAATAATCGAGAACATAACCCGTTCGATCCAAAATGAAAGTTTAAAAAAAAATTAGATAAAAAGGGGGGTGCAACACGAGGACTTCCCAGGGGGTCACCCGTCCTAGTACTACTCTCGCCCAAGCACGCTTAACATCGGAGTTCTGATGGGATCCGGTGCATTAGTGCTGGTATGATCGCACCCAAAAGTGAATGCGCACTTTAATTATTTAAAAGGTATCTCCAAATTCAAAACGGGCCAATAAATTCCGCCAATCGATGCTCTTCGGGCCCACAAAAGCAGGAAATTAATAAATAATCCAGAACATAACCCGTTCGATCCAAAATGAAAATTTTAAAAAAAATTCGATAAAAAGGGGGGTGCAACACGAGGACTTCCCAGGGGGTCACCCATCCTAGTACTACTCTCGCCCAAGCACGCTTAACATCGGAGTTCTGATGGGATCCGGTGCATTAGTGCTGGTATGATCACACCCAAAAGTGAATGCGCACTTTAATTATTTAAAAGGTATCTCCCAATTCAAAACGGGCCAATAAATTCCGCCAATCGATGCTCTTCGGGCCCACAAAAGCAGAAAATTAATAAATAATCCAGAACATAACCCGTTCGATCCAAAATGAAAGTTTAAAAAAAAATTCGATAAAAAGGGGGGTGCAACACGAGGACTTCCCAGGTGGTCACCCATCCTAGTACAACTCTCGCCAAAGCACGCTTAACATCGGAGTTCTGATGGGATCCGGTGCATTAGTGCTGGTCTGATCGCACCCATAAGTGAATGCGCACTTTAATTATTTAAAAGGTATCTCCAAATTCAAAACGGGCCAATCAATTCCGCCAATCGATGCTCTTCGGGCCCACAAAAGCAGAAAAATAATAAATAATCCAAAACATAACCCGTTCGATCCAAAATGAAAGTTTAAAAAAAAATTCGATAAAAAGGGGGGTGCAACACGAGGACTTCCCAGGGGGTCACCCATCCTAGTACAACTCTCGCCCAAGCACGCTTAACATCGGAGTTCTGATGGGATCCGGTGCATTAGTGCTGGTCTGATCGCACCCATAAGTGAATGCGCACTTTAATTATTTAAAAGGTATCTCCAAATTCAAAACGGGCCAGTCAATTCCGCCAATCGATGCTCTTCGGGCCCACAAAAGCAGAAAAATAATAAATAATCCAGAACATAACCCGTTCGATCCAAAATGAAAGTTTAAAAAAAAATTCGATAAAAAGGGGGGTGCAACACGAGGACTTCCCAGGGGGTCACCCATCCTAGTACTACTCTCGCCCAAGCTTAACTTCGGAGTTCTGATGGGATCCGGTGCATTAGTGCTGGTATGATCGCACCCATAAGTGAATGCGCACTTTAATTATTTAAAAGGTATCTCCAAATTCAAAACGGGCCAATCAATTCCGCCAATCGATGCACTTCGGGCCCACAAAAGCAGAAAATTAATAAATAATCCAGAACATAACCCGTTCGATCCAAAATGAAAGTTTAAAAAAAAATTCGATAAAAAGGGGGGTGCAACACGAGGACTTCCCAGGGGGTCACCCATCCTAGTACAACTCTCGCCCAAGCACGCTTAACATCGGAGTTCTGATGGGATCCGGTGCATTAGTGCTGGTCTGATCGCACCCATAAGTGAATGCGCACTTTAATTATTTAAAAGGTATCTCCAAATTCAAAACGGGCCAATCAATTCCGCAAATCGATGCTCTTCGGGCCCATAAAAGCAGAAAAATAATAAATAATCCAGAACATAACCCGTTCGATCCAAAATGAAAGTTTAAAAAAAAATTCGATAAAAAGGGGGGTGCAACACGAGGACTTCCCAGGGGGTCACCCATCCTAGTACTACTCTCGCCCAAGCACGCTTAACTTCGGAGTTCTGATGGGATCCGGTGCATTAGTGCTGGTATGATCGCACCCATAAGTGAATGTGCACTTTAATTATTTAAAAGGTATCTCCAAATTCAAAACGGGCCAATCAATTCCGCCAATCGATGCTCTTCGGGCCCACAAAAGCAGAAAATTAATAAATAATCCAGAACATAACCCGTTCGATCCAAAATGAAAGTTTAAAAAAAAATTCGATAAAAAAGGGGGTGCAACACGAGGACTTCCCAGGGGGTCACCCATCCTAGTACTACTCTCGCCCAAGCACGCTTAACTTCGGAGTTCTGATGGGATCCGGTGCATTAGTGCTGGTATGATCGCACCCATAAGTGAATGCGCACTTTAATTATTTAAAAGGTATCTCCAAATTCAAAACGGGCCAATCAATTCCGCCAATTGATGCTCTTCGGGCCCACAAAAGCAGAAAATTAATAAATAATCCAGAACATAACCCGTTCGATCCAAAATGAAAGTTTAAAAAAAAATTCGATAAAAAGTGCGGTGCAACACGAGGACTTCCCAGGGGGTCACCCATCCTAGTACTACTCTCGCCCAAGCACGCTTAACATCGGAGTTCTGATGGGATCCGGTGCATTAGTGCTGGTATGATCGCACCCATAAGTGAATGCGCACTTTAATTATTTAAAAGGTATCTCCAAATTCAAAACGGGCCAATCAATTCCGCCAATCGATGCTCTTCGGGCCCACAAAAGCCGAAAATTAATAAATAATCCAGAACATAACCCGTTCGATCCAAAATGAAAGTTTAAAAAAAAATTCGATAAAAAGGGGGGTGCAACACGAGGACTTCCCAGGGGGTCACCCATCCTAGTACTACTCTCGCCCAAGCACGCTTAACATCGGAGTTCTGATGGGATCCGGTGCATTAGTGCTGGTATGATCGCACCCAAAAGTGAATGCGCACTTTAATTATTTAAAAGGTATCTCCAAATTCAAAACGGGCCAATAAATTCCGCCAATCGATGCTATTCGGGCCCACAAAAGCAGGAAATTAATAAATAATCCAGAAATAACCCGTTCGATCCAAAATGAAAGTTAAAAAAAAAATTCGATAAAAAGGGGGGTGCAACACGAGGACTTCCCAGGGGGTCACCCATCCTAGTACTACTCTCGCCCAAGCACGCTTAACATCGGAGTTCTGATGGGATCCGGTGCATTAGTGCTGGTCTGATCGCACCCATAAGTTAATGCGCACTTTAATTATTTAAAAGGTATCTCCAAATTCAAAACGGGCCAATCAATTCCGCCAATCGATGCTCTTCGGGCCCACAAAAGCAGAAAATTAATAAATAATCCAGAACATAACCCGTTCGATCCAAATTGAAAGTTTAAAAAAAAATTCGATAAAAAGGGGGGTGCAACACGAGGACTTCCCAGGGGGTCACCCATCCTAGTACTACTATCGCCCAAGCACGCTTAACTTCGGAGTTCTGATTGGATCCGGTGCATTAGTGCTGGTCTGATCGCACCCATAAGTTAATGCGCACTTTAATTATTTAAAAGGTATCTCCAAATTCAAAACGGGCCAATCAATTCCGCCAATCGATGCTCTTCGGGCCCACAAAAGCAGAAAATTAATAAATAATCCAGAACATAGCCCGTTCGATCCAAAATGAAAGTTTAAAAAAAAATTCGATAAAAAGGGGGGTGCAACACGAGGACTTCCCAGGGGGTCACCAATCCTAGTACTACTATCGCCCAAGCACGCTTAACTTCGGAGTTCTGATGGGATCCGGTGCATTAGTGCTGGTATGATCGCACCCATAAGTTAATGCGCACTTTAATTATTTAAAAGGTATCTCCAAATTCAAAACGGGCCAATCAATTCCGCCAATCGATGCTCTTCGGGCCCACAAAAGCAGAAAATTAATAAATAATCCAGAACATAGCCCGTTCGATCCAAAATGAAAGTTTAAAAAAAAATTCGATAAAAAGGGGGGTGCAACACGAGGACTTCCCAGGGGGTCACCCATCCTAGTACTACTCTCGCCCAAGCACGCTTAACTTCGGAGTTCTGATGGGATCCGGTGCATTAGTGCTGGTATGATCGCACCCATAAGTTAATGCGCACTTTAATTATTTAAAAGGTATCTCCAAATTCAAAACGGGCCAATCAATTCCGCCAATCGATGCTCTTTGGGCCCACAAAAGCAGAAAATTAATAAATAATCCAGAACATAACACGTTCGATCCAAAATGAAAGTTTAAAAAAAAATTCGATAAAAAGGGGGGTGCAACATGAGGACTTCCCAGGGGGTCACCCATCCTAGTACTACTCTCGCCCAAGCACGCTTAACTTCGGAGTTCTGATGGGATCCGGTGCATTAGTGCTGGTATGATCGCACCCATAAGTGAATGCGCACTTTAATTATTTAAAAGGTATCTCCAAATTCAAAACGGGCCAATCAATTCCGCCAATCGATGCTATTCGGGCCCACAAAAGCAGAAAATTAATAAATAATCCAGAACATAACCCGTTCGATCCAAAATGAAAGTTTAAAAAAAAATTCGATAAAAAGGGGGGTGCAACACGTGGACTTCCCAGGGGGTCACCCATCCTAATACTACTCTCGCCCAAGCACGCTTAACTTCGGAGTTCTGATGGGATCCGGTGCATTAGTGCTGGTATGATCGCATCCATAAGTGAATGCGCACTTTAATTATTTAAAAAGTATCTCCAAATTCAAAACGGGCCAATCAATTCCGCCAATCGATGCTCTTCGGGCCCACAAAAGCAGAAAATTAATAAATAATCCAGAACATAACCCGTTCGATCCAAAATGAAAGTTTAAAAAAAAATTCGATAAAAAGGGGGGTGCAACACGAGGACTTCCCAGGGGGTCACCCATCCTAGTACTACTCTCGCCCAAGCACGCTTAACATCGGAGTTCTGATGGGATCCGGTGCTTTAGTGCTGGTATGATCGCACCCAAAAGTGAATGCGCACTTTAATTATTTAAAAGGTATCTCCAAATTCAAAACGGGCCAATAAATTCCGCCAATCGATGCTCTTCGGGCCCACAAAAGCAGAAAATTAATAAATAATCCAGAACATAACCCGTTCGATCCAAAATGAAAGTTTAAAAAAAAATTCGATAAAAAGGGGGGTGCAACACGAGGACTTCCCAGGGGGTCACCCATCCTAGTACTACTCTCGCCCAAGCACGCTTAACATCGGAGTTCTGATGGGATCCGGTGCATTAGTGCTGGTCTGATCGCACCCATAAGTTAATGCGCACTTTAATTATTTAAAAGGTATCTCCAAATTCAAAACGAGCCAATCAATTCCGCCAATCGATGCTCTTCGGGCCCACAAAAGCAGAAAATTAATAAATAATCCAGAACATAACCCATTCGATCCAAAATGAAAGTTTAAAAAAAAATTCGATAAAAAGGGGGGTGCAACACGAGGACTTCCCAGGGGGTCACCAATCCTAGTACTACTATCGCCCAAGCACGCTTAACTTCCGAGTTCTGATGGGATCCGGTGCATTAGTGCTGGTATGATCGCACCGATAAGTTAATGCGCACTTTAATTCTTTAAAAGGTATCTCCAAATTCAAAACGGGCCAATCAATTCCGTCAATCGATGCTCTTCGGGCCCATAAAAATAGTAAATTAATAAATAATCCAGAACATAACCCGTTCGATCCAAAATGAAAGTTTAAAAAAAAATTCGATAAAAAGGGGGGTGCAACACGAGGACTTCCCAGGGGGTCACCCATCCTAGTACTACTCTCGCCCAAGCACGCTTAACATCGGAGTTCTGATGGGATCCGGTGCATTAGTGCTGGTATGATCGCACCCAAAAGTGAATGCGCACTTTAATTATTTAAAAGGTATCTCCAAATTCAAAACGGGCCAATAAATTCCGCCAATCGATGCTATTCGGGCCCACAAAAGCAGGAAATTAATAAATAATCCAGAAATAACCCGTTCGATCCAAAATGAAAGTTAAAAAAAAAATTCGATAAAAAGGGGGGTGCAACACGAGGACTTCCCAGGGGGTCACCCATCCTAGTACTACTCTCGCCCAAGCACGCTTAACATCGGAGTTCTGATGGGATCCGGTGCATTAGTGCTGGTCTGATCGCACCCATAAGTTAATGCGCACTTTAATTATTTAAAAGGTATCTCCAAATTCAAAACGGGCCAATCAATTCCGCCAATCGATGCTCTTCGGGCCCACAAAAGCAGAAAATTAATAAATAATCCAGAACATAACCCGTTCGATCCAAATTGAAAGTTTAAAAAAAATTCGATAAAAAGGGGGGTGCAACACGAGGACTTCCCAGGGGGTCACCCATCCTAGTACTACTATCGCCCAAGCACGCTTAACTTCGGAGTTCTGATTGGATCCGGTGCATTAGTGCTGGTCTGATCGCACCCATAAGTTAATGCGCACTTTAATTATTTAAAAGGTATCTCCAAATTCAAAACGGGCCAATCAATTCCGCCAATCGATGCTCTTCGGGCCCACAAAAGCAGAAAATTAATAAATAATCCAGAACATAGCCCGTTCGATCCAAAATGAAAGTTTAAAAAAAAATTCGATAAAAAGGGGGGTGCAACACGAGGACTTCCCAGGGGGTCACCAATCCTAGTACTACTATCGCCCAAGCACGCTTAACTTCGGAGTTCTGATGGGATCCGGTGCATTAGTGCTGGTATGATCGCACCCATAAGTTAATGCGCACTTTAATTATTTAAAAGGTATCTCCAAATTCAAAACGGGCCAATCAATTCCGCCAATCGATGCTCTTCGGGCCCACAAAAGCAGAAAATTAATAAATAATCCAGAACATAGCCCGTTCGATCCAAAATGAAAGTTTAAAAAAAAATTCGATAAAAAGGGGGGTGCAACACGAGGACTTCCCAGGGGGTCACCCATCCTAGTACTACTCTCGCCCAAGCACGCTTAACTTCGGAGTTCTGATGGGATCCGGTGCATTAGTGCTGGTATGATCGCACCCATAAGTTAATGCGCACTTTAATTATTTAAAAGGTATCTCCAAATTCAAAACGGGCCAATCAATTCCGCCAATCGATGCTCTTTGGGCCCACAAAAGCAGAAAATTAATAAATAATCCAGAACATAACACGTTCGATCCAAAATGAAAGTTTAAAAAAAAATTCGATAAAAAGGGGGGTGCAACATGAGGACTTCCCAGGGGGTCACCCATCCTAGTACTACTCTCGCCCAAGCACGCTTAACTTCGGAGTTCTGATGGGATCCGGTGCATTAGTGCTGGTATGATCGCACCCATAAGTGAATGCGCACTTTAATTATTTAAAAGGTATCTCCAAATTCAAAACGGGCCAATCAATTCCGCCAATCGATGCTATTCGGGCCCACAAAAGCAGAAAATTAATAAATAATCCAGAACATAACCCGTTCGATCCAAAATGAAAGTTTAAAAAAATCCAATAAAAAGGGGGGTGCAACACGTGGACTTCCCAGGGGGTCACCCATCCTAATACTACTCTCGCCCAAGCACGCTTAACTTCGGAGTTCTGATGGGATCCGGTGCATTAGTGCTGGTATGATCGCATCCATAAGTGAATGCGCACTTTAATTATTTAAAAAGTATCTCCAAATTCAAAACGGGCCAATCAATTCCGCCAATCGATGCTCTTCGGGCCCACAAAAGCAGAAAATTAATAAATAATCCAGAACATAACCCGTTCGATCCAAAATGAAAGTTTAAAAAAAAATTCGATAAAAAGGGGGGTGCAACACGAGGACTTCCCAGGGGGTCACCCATCCTAGTACTACTCTCGCCCAAGCACGCTTAACATCGGAGTTCTGATGGGATCCGGTGCTTTAGTGCTGGTATGATCGCACCCAAAAGTGAATGCGCACTTTAATTATTTAAAAGGTATCTCCAAATTCAAAACGGGCCAATAAATTCCGCCAATCGATGCTCTTCGGGCCCACAAAAGCAGAAAATTAATAAATAATCCAGAACATAACCCGTTCGATCCAAAATGAAAGTTTAAAAAAAAATTCGATAAAAAGGGGGGTGCAACACGAGGACTTCCCAGGGGGTCACCCATCCTAGTACTACTCTCGCCCAAGCACGCTTAACATCGGAGTTCTGATGGGATCCGGTGCATTAGTGCTGGTCTGATCGCACCCATAAGTTAATGCGCACTTTAATTATTTAAAAGGTATCTCCAAATTCAAAACGAGCCAATCAATTCCGCCAATCGATGCTCTTCGGGCCCACAAAAGCAGAAAATTAATAAATAATCCAGAACATAACCCATTCGATCCAAAATGAAAGTTTAAAAAAAAATTCGATAAAAAGGGGGGTGCAACACGAGGACTTCCCAGGGGGTCACCAATCCTAGTACTACTATCGCCCAAGCACGCTTAACTTCCGAGTTCTGATGGGATCCGGTGCATTAGTGCTGGTATGATCGCACCGATAAGTTAATGCGCACTTTAATTCTTTAAAAGGTATCTCCAAATTCAAAACGGGCCAATCAATTCCGTCAATCGATGCTCTTCGGGCCCATAAAAATAGTAAATTAATTACACTACAAAAAAAAGCATCTTATGTGACGAAATATTTCGTCACGAAACACGAGTTTTTCGTCACAACAGGTTTACGTGACGAAATAATTCGTCACAGGGTTCGTCACATAGGCCCCGTCAAATAAAGTCTAATGTGACAAAAGTCATGTTCGTCGCATAACTCTGCGACGAAATTTATCTCGTCACCACAAAGCAATGTTTTGCGACGATGTATTTGTCGCATAAGCACAAATAAATTGTCACTGAAAGTGCGTTTCGTCACAACAGATATGGTTTTGACAAAGCTTTGTGTGACGATTTTATTTGTCACATAAAAATCTAGCCTGTTATGACAAATTATTTTGTCACAAAAAATATTAGTTTGAAATTATTTACATCCTTATGCGACAATATATTTTGTCACATAAAAATAGCTTTTATGACAAAAAAAATTGTCACAAAAAAATTAATTTAAAATTCTACAAATGCTTATGTGACAATATAATTTGTCACTATAAATTTTACGATTAATAATCCTATTAGAATTCATAATTTACGTTTTTCACCTCATTGATAAACTAAAACAATAATATTACCAAAACTAAAATTGATTATCAAAATAACAATAGCAACCAACTTACAAAGTATTTAAGTTCAAAAATCACAATATCATTCATATTCAAGTGTATATCTCAACAACTGCAATAAACAAAATGATAGCACTTGTCAATAACCTATTAAGTTTCTCAAAAAGGAATTCAAAATAAATTTTTTGAACCCAAACTTCCAAAACTTTAACACATGTTGATTTCAATATCTTCAACTTCTAACATTTCTTAGCCTCTAAACATAGCTCCACCACATTTTCATTAGCCATCCAAAGTAGCAGTAGTATTTTCTGCATGAAGACCACACTTTAATTAGTGAAACACATATAACTAAATAGATTCTAATTTATCCAATTAAGTAAAACAAGTAGCAAATCATTCATCCAGCTTTCAAAGCCAACAATTCATAATAATATAAATAGACCAAAAGATGAATTTTGAGTCCTATTGTTGACTTAACACCATATAGAACATTCTCTACCATCGGGATACAACTTTCCGAAGGATTGAAAGACTTATCGACGGGCATATCTGCATATGATTGCACAATTCTTCTCCATACTTCTCTATATCTACATAATTTAGGATGTAACTATCGTGTCAATCATCATAAGCGTTCGTCCATCCTTAAATTGGTTCCAATACACCATACAAAATATCTGTTTGTTCAGTCACAAAAGGTAAATAACATTTCACGTGTTATGGATGCTGGACCCATAACTGCCACAAATATATCCACCATCATTCAAGGAGCATCAGAGACATGTCCAAAATTCAAACTTATTTTCATTATTTTTTAACAAAGTCAGACCAGGATAAAGAACATCTCAACACTTATTGAGAGTGTCATGGCTCCTCAATAATTAATTGCAAACGATATATATGAACTTCAGTTACGTAATAGCATCTAAAAAACTCACATTAAAAGGTTCACTAGATGCTCGACTTTGGACACGATATGCTTTCGTTGTCATTGCCAAAACTTGCATGGCACTGATTGCAGCAAATTTATTGTCTTGTTGCAAGTATAATTGAGCCACTTGCCTTGAGAAAAAGGCAGCTTTTCGCTGATAACCAAGTAAACCAAAGAGTCGTGCAATTTCGACATATACTATTAGTCTGTCACTGGCATCAATCAAAGATTTTGCTCCATCAGCTGCAGCTGTCAATAAATCCACAACCTCCTTTGCCAGCTCCCGCCTGATTGACAAAATATATATCAGTGAAGACTATGCACATGGAGAAAAACATTTTTTATAAATTTATAGTTAAAATTCAAGCTGGCATACAGAAGTCCTGGATAGATTAAGGATAAGCATAACTTACCTGCAGAGGAATCTTGCCAACTTCAACGTAGCCTCAAGTTCGAAACTTAAGGGTGATACCCTGTGCACAGATCATAGAGTATGAGAAACTAAATAAAAACAGAATGAAAGAGTCTTGCCAAGGAAAAGAACATCACAAAGTCCATCGTAGAATCTAGGCAATGATAAATTTATCAGGGATCAAGATGAGTTATATCAGAAACCGTGCTGCAACTTTTTTAGGACGCAAATAAAAGAGAATTATGTCATCCAAAATCTCATCTATTTATGTCATGAAGTAATGCTAACAATATTTGGACTTAAACAACTAAAATCAATGACTCACAAAAACAGCCTTGATACATATATGGGAAATAAAGGACTAACTTTATAAAACTTAAACAAGTAATCAATAATCAATTCATTAACATGCATGTTAGTGATCAACCCCAATATCTATGCTTTAATAATTTCCCAAACTCCTTGTGCTTGAAAATTAAATTGACAAAATAGTAAGTATTCTTACCATGTACAATTTGGTGTAGTATTGCTGCTTTGCATCCTTAACCAAAGTTGTTGCATTTGTGCTTGCAATGTCTCATTTTTCATTAGTAATCCAACTTTTGTCCATTGCCACGTACGTACCTGTGAAATGAACATTTTAGGAGATCATGTAATGCAATAACAATTTATTAGAGTTGGTGGGTACCTTTCGTTTCTCATTTATCATAATACGAGTTATACTCATGCTAGAAAGAGCTTTTAACCTTCCATTCGGAAAATGCTATAACAATTGCCATAGAGCTAACATTTTATGTCGGAATTGAATGAACAAATTATTAGATTTGGGAAGGAAAAAATAATTTCAGTCCAGCCCCTGGTTTAATGGTCCAAAAATCTTCCTTTGAGTTTCTGTTTTGCTGAATCTGCATTTCAGCCCCAACTTACTTAATAATATCTATGTTAAAGTTATTCATTGAAATCTAATTAGCATATTTAGTCAAGGGTGTCTTAGCATAGCATTATGAGTTGGCTCAAACCCACCTATTCAAATTGCTTTAGCATCTATAAAGAATTCAATATGGACAAAAATCTTATGAGTAAAATCAACGTAGTCAGAGGAATTCAGTTTCATTGATACCACTTATAAGATATTATGTAATACTGTAAGCACATTCTGTAAAAAAAAAAAAAATTCAATTTATAGAAGGCACTATATTGATTTCTACCCAGAACAAGAACGACAAGTATTACAACAAAGAACCAACTCAGCAATAGAGTAAGAACAACAATTAATTGCACCATTTTACCCAAAAATTAATATAAAATGAGTTACAAAATATATAATCATATATTTACAATTAAACACACACACATGTATATACATAACGTACCTTAATTTTATGGCTAGAATAAATACATTGAGGTAGAAATTTGGCAAAATTGCATCACATACCTTAATTTTATGGCTGGGAATTCTTAGATTACGAAATAAAATTATTGAAACGGGCTATGACCTTCCTTCTCGATTCAGTGAAAACTCACCTACAAATTCAAAGGTGTGAATCGTGAAATTAAAAAATAACCTTAGAAAGGGAGAGATAGAGAGAACGATTTTCAGAATTTACCCACAAAGTAAACTTAGTTTCAATGGGAATCAATTTCTTGAGAGGGCAATTCCTTGAGAGACGGGCGGCATTTTGGGTAAGAAAATAGCTGGGACTGGAAAGATCTAGGTTTTACTTATCTCAATTTATGATTCAAGGGACAAAATAGTAATTTTGTGAAATAAAAATGAAAAGGAGGAGGGAAATGAAAAAAGAACCGGGAGCTTTTTTTTTTTGGGCAACATGTAAATTGAAATTTTGTTTAAGTGATTAAAAAAATTAAACTAAGTTAAAATGACCCATGTCCATTCTAACTAAAATAGCCTCTCATATATAGTCTACTAACGTGTATTATTAAAATTGAGTTAATGGCAATTCGCCCCCTATAAAAATGCATATTCAATTTACTCCTCTGTGATTTAAAAATTAAATAGCAATTTACCTCTTATAAAAAAAATTAAATAAGCAATTTACCCCTTTAAGTCGGAAAGTGTAACTCAATTGCCAAAATTGAGAGTGGGCATGAAAAGTGTTTTGTAACATAGAGGGGTAAATTGCCACATTTATCATAACACATGGGGGTAAACTGTCAAATTATCATAACACTGGGAGTAAAGTGTCATATATAAAAATGTCAAGGAGGCGGTGTGAAACATTTATAAATTACATGTGGTAAAATGCTCCTTTTCAAATCACAGATAAGTAAAACATTATGAATATCATATGGGGGGTAAATTGCTATTAACTCTATTTTAATTAGTGAAGTATTATTTTTCACTATATCTAACAAGTGAAAATGTGTCGAGCTCCTATTGAGCCAATTTATAAGTTTATTATAATTCATTACTATTGAACCGGGACCATGTACAATTGATGAATTATATCCAGACTACAAAGTAAAAAACTTAAGCACAGAAAACTAACTAGTAAAATTACCAAGTTACGTAATTAATTATGTAAAGAGAAAAAAAATATATAAATTCATTCCTTTAGAAAAAATATTTAATTAATTTGATTATCAACTATCAATCGATTATAAGAGAAAAATAGTATGATATGAAAAAATTTAGAACCGCAAAATCATACATTGCATAAATTGAATTGTCCATTCATTGGTATGTTATTTAGTGACGTAGCTGAAAACTGTAATACATCACTGACTAGTAATTACACCTTAGTACCACTGTGATACCTACCCCACCTACCCATCAAACCCATACTACTATACAAATATGAATAAAATTTATTATAACTTACAAATCCATTAAATGTTTCACCCATTTTATCACTAACATCGCCGATTTAACCCGTATATATTAAATCCATTAAATGTTTCACAAATTCAGTGAATGAATTAATCAAATTGGTCAAAAATGGTTTAAATCGATAAAAATAGGTGAAAAAATAAATTAAAGCGGTAAAAAAAATTAAATCGATGAAAAAACGGATATACTATTAATCAATGAAAATTGGTGCAAATTGCAATATATAATTGATATGATAAGCATTTAGCTAGTGAAATCAAAATATTGCGTAGTTATTAGGGTTTAATTACGTATATTATTAATATCATACATGTGCACACCCCTGAAAAGTTATGTAGCTTAAGTGACAATAATTTAATTTCGTCACATGAATAAAAGGGAAAAGTGAAAAGGACGGAACCATTATTTTAGAAAACAATTTCTGAATTTAGGAAAGTGAGGGAATTTTTTGGAGGGAATAAAACGATTTCATGTGACAAAACTAAGTTTGTCACATAAGATGCAGATTGTATGACGAAAACCAACATCGTCACAAGAAATATCGGTTTATGTGACAAAATATAAATTTGTCGCATGAAGCCTTTTGTTTACGCGACGTTATTAGTTTTGTCACATAAAATGCAAATTTGGGCGGCGAAACTGAGTTTTGTCGCTTCAGAACTTCGCTCATGTGACGAAAATTAGTTTTGTCGCATAAAATAAAAATTTATGCGACGAAATGCAAAGTCGTCACATGAGTTGCTATTTTATGTGACGAAGACGCGCTCGTCACCACAACCATATATCTTGGGACGAAAATCAGATTCGTCACGAAAAAATTGTCACATAAAACGCTTTTTTTTGTAGTGTAATAAATAATCCAGAACATAACCCGTTCGATCCAAAATGAAAGTTTAAAAAAAAATTCGATAAAAAGGGGGGTGCAACACGAGGACTTCCCAGGGGGTCACCCATCCTAGTACTACTCTCGCCCAAGCACGCTTAACTTCGGAGTTCTGATGGGATCCGGTGCATTAGTGCTGGTATGATCGCACCCATAAGTTAATGCGCACTTTAATTATTTAAAAGGTATCTCCAAATTCAAAACGGGCCAATCAATTCCGCCAATCGATGCTCTTCGGGCCCACAAAAGCAGAAAATTAATAAATAATCCAGAATATAACACGTTCGATCCAAAATGAAAGTTTAAAAAAAAATTCGATAAAAAGGTGGGTGCAACACGAGGACTTCCCAGGGGGTCACCCATCCTAGTACTACTCTCGCCCAAGAACGCTTAACTTCGGAGTTCTGATGGGATCCGGTGCATTAGTGCTGGTATGATCGCACCCATAAGTGAATGCGCACTTTAATTATTTAAAAGGTATCTCCAAATTCAAAACGGGCCAATCAATTTCGCCAATCGATGCTCTTCGGGCCCACAAAAGCAGAAAATTAATAAATAATCCAGAACATAACCCGTTCGATCCAAAATGAAAGTTTAAAAAAAAATTCGATAAAAAGGGGGGTGCAACACGAGGACTTCCCAGGGGGTCACCCATCCTAGTACTACTCTCGCCCAAGCACGCTTAACTTCGGAGTTCTGATGGGATCTGGTGCATTAGTGCTGGTATGATCGAACCCATAAGTGAATGCGCACTTTAATTATTTAAAAGGTATCTCCAAATTCAAAACGGGCCAATCAATTCCGCCAATTGATGCTCTTCGGGCCCACAAAAGCAGAAAATTAATAAATAATCCAGAACATAACCCGTTCGATCCAAAATGAAAGTTTAAAAAAAAATTCGATAAAAAGTGCGGTGCAACACGAGGACTTCCCAGGGGGTCACCCATCCTAGTACTACTCTCGCCCAAGCACGCTTAACATCGGAGTTCTGATGGGATCCGGTGCATTAGTGCTGGTATGATCGCACCCATAAGTTAATGCGCACTTTAATTATTTAAAAGGTATCTCCAAATTCAAAACGGGCCAATAAATTCCGCCAATCGATGCTCTTCGGGCCCACAAAAGCAGAAAATTAATAAATAATCCAGAACATAACCCGTTCGATCCAAAATGAAAGTTTAAAAAAAAATTCGATAAAAAGGGGGGTGCAACACGAGGACTTCCCAGGGGGTCACCCATCCTAGTACTACTCTCGCCCAAGCACGCTTAACATCGGAGTTCTGATGGGATCCGGTGCATTAGTGCTGGTATGATCGCACCCATAAGTTAATGCGCACTTTAATTATTTAAAAGGTATCTCCAAATTCAAAACGGGCCAATAAATTCCGCCAATCGATGCTCTTCGGGCCCACAAAAGCAGAAAATTAATAAATAATCCAGAACATAACCCGTTCGATCCAAAATGAAAGTTTAAAAAAAAATTCGATAAAAAGGGGGGTGCAACACGAGGACTTCCCAGGGGGTCACCCATCCTAGTACTACTCTCGCCCAAGCACGCTTAACATCGGAGTTCTGATGGGATCCGGTGCATTAGTGCTGGTCTGATCGCACCCATAAGTTAATGCGCACTTTAATTATTTAAAAGGTATCTCCAAATTCAAAACGGGCCAATAAATTCCGCCAATCGATGCTCTTCGGGCCCACAAAAGCAGAAAATTAATAAATAATCCAGAACATAACCCGTTCGATCCAAAATGAAAGTTTAAAAAAAAATTCGATAAAAAGGGGGGTGCAACACGAGGACTTCCCAGGGGGTCACCCATCCTAGTACTACTCTCGCCCAAGCACGCTTAACTTCGGAGTTCTGATGGGATCCGGTGCATTAGTGCTGGTATGATCGCACCCATAAGTTAATGCGCACTTTAATTATTTAAAAGGTATCTCCAAATTCAAAACGGGCCAATAAATTCCGCCAATCGATGCTCTTCGGGCCCACAAAAGCAGAAAATTAATAAATAATCCAGAACATAACCCGTTCGATCCAAAATGAAAGTTTAAAAAAAAATTCGATAAAAAGGGGGGTGCAACACGAGGACTTCCCAGGGGGTCACCCATCCTAGTACTACTCTCGCCCAAGCACGCTTAACTTCGGAGTTCTGATGGGATCCGGTGCATTAGTGCTGGTATGATCGCACCCATAAGTTAATGCGCACTTTAATTATTTAAAAGGTATCTCCAAATTCAAAACGGGCCAATCAATTCCGCCAATCGATGCTCTTCGGGCCCACAAAAGCAGAAAATTAATAAATAATCCAGAACATAACCCGTTCGATCCAAAATGAAAGTTTAAAAAAAAATTCGATAAAAAGGGGGGTGCAACACGAGGACTTCCCAGGGGGTCACCCATCCTAGTACTACTCTCGCCCAAGCACGCTTAACTTCGGAGTTCTGATGGGATCCGGTGCATTAGTGCTGGTATGATCGCACCCATAAGTTAATGCGCACTTTAATTATTTAAAAGGTATCTCCAAATTCAAAACGGGCCAATCAATTCCGCCAATCGATGCTCTTCGGGCCCACAAAAGCAGAAAATTAATAAATAATCCAGAACATAACCCGTTCGATCCAAAATGAAAGTTTAAAAAAAAATTCGATAAAAAGGGGGGTGCAACACGAGGACTTCCCAGGGGGTCACCCATCCTAGTACTACTCTCGCCCAAGCACGCTTAACTTCGGAGTTCTGATGGGATCCGGTGCATTAGTGCTGGTATGATCGCACCCATAAGTTAATGCGCACTTTAATTATTTAAAAGGTATCTCCAAATTCAAAACGGGCCAATCAATTCCGCCAATCGATGCTCTTCGGGCCCACAAAAGCAGAAAATTAATAAATAATCCAGAACATAACCCGTTCGATCCAAAATGAAAGTTTAAAAAAAAATTCGATAAAAAGGGGGGTGCAACACGAGGACTTCCCAGGGGGTCACCCATCCTAGTACTACTCTCGCCCAAGCACGCTTAACTTCGGAGTTCTGATGGGATCCGGTGCATTAGTGCTGGTATGATCGCACCCATAAGTGAATGCGCACTTTAATTATTTAAAAGGTATCTCCAAATTCAAAACGGGCCAATCAATTCCGCCAATCGATGCTCTTCGGGCCCACAAAAGCAAAAAATTAATAAATAATCCAGAACATAACCCGTTCGATCCAAAATGAAAGTTTAAAAAAAAATTCGATAAAAAGGGGGGTGCAACACGAGGACTTCCCAGGGGGTCACCCATCCTAGTACTACTCTCGCCCAAGCACGCTTAACTTCGGAGTTCTGATGGGATCCGGTGCATTAGTGCTGGTATGATCGCACCCATAAGTGAATGCGCACTTTAATTATTTAAAAGGTATCTATCTCCAAATTCAAAACGGGCCAATCAATTCCGCCAATCGATGCTCTTCGGGCCCACAAAAGCAGAAAATTAATAAATAATACAGAACATAACCCGTTCGATCCAAAATGAAAGTTTAAAAAAAAATTCGATAAAAAGGGGGGTGCAACACGAGGACTTCCCAGGGGGTCACCCATCCTAGTACTACTCTCGCCCAAGCACGCTTAACTTCGGAGTTCTGATGGGATCCGGTGCATTAGTGCTGGTATGATCGCACCCATAAGTGAATGCGCACTTTAATTATTTAAAAGGTATCTCCAAATTCAAAACGGGCCAATCAATTCCGCCAATCGATGCTCTTCGGGCCCACAAAAGCAGAAAATTAATAAATAATCCAGAACATAACCCGTTCGATCCAAAATGAAAGTTTAAAAAAAAATTCGATAAAAAGGGGGGTGCAACACGAGGACTTCCCAGGGGGTCACCCATCCTAGTACTACTCTCGCCCAAGCACGCTTAACATCGGAGTTCTGATGGGATCCGGTGCATTAGTGCTGGTATGATCGCACCCATAAGTGAATGCGCACTTTAATTATTTAAAAAGTATCTCCAAATTCAAAACGGGCCAATCAATTCCGCCAATCGATGCTCTTCGGGCCCACAAAAGCAGAAAATTAATAAATAATCCAGAACATAACTTGTTCGATCCAAAATGAAAGTTTAAAAAAAAATTCGATAAAAAGGGGGGTGCAACACGAGGACTTCCCAGGGGGTCACCCATCCTAGTACTACTCTCGCCCAAGCACGCTTAACTTCGGAGTTCTGATGGGATCCGGTGCTTTAGTGCTGGTATGATCGCACCCAAAAGTGAATGCGCACTTTAATTATTTAAAAGGTATCTCCAAATTCAAAACGGGCCAATAAATTCCGCCAATCGATGCTATTCGGGCCCAAAAAAGCAGAAAATTAATAAATAATCCAGAACATAACCCGTTCGATCCAAAATGAAAGTTTAAAAAAAAATTCGATAAAAAGGGGGGTGCAACACGAGGACTTCCCAGGGGGTCACTTATCCTAGTACTACTCTCGCCCAAGCACGCTTAACATCGGAGTTATGATGGGATCCGGTGCATTAGTGCTGGTCTGATCGCACCCATAAGTTAATGCGCACTTTAATTATTTAAAAGGTATCTCCAAATTCAAAACGGGCCAATCAATTCCGCCAATCGATGCTCTTCGGGCCCACAAAAGCAGAAAATTAATAAATAATCCAGAACATAACCCGTTCGATCCAAAATGAAAGTTTAAAAAAAAATTCGATAAAAAGGGTGGTGCAACACGAGGACTTCCCAGGGGGTCACCCATCCTAGTACTACTCTCGCCCAAGCACGCTTAACATCGGAGTTCTGATGGGATCCGGTGCATTAGTGCTGGTCTGATCGCACCCATAAGTTAATGCGCACTTTAATTATTTAAAAGGTATCTCCAAATTCAAAACGGGCCAATAAATTCCGCCAATCGATGCTCTTCGGGCCCACAAAAGCAGAAAATTAATAAATAATCCAGAAATAACCCGTTCGATCCAAAATGAAAGTTTAAAAAAAAATTCGATAAAAAGGGGGGTGCGAGGACTTCCCAGGGGGTCACCCATCCTAGTACTACTCTCGCCCAAGCACGCTTAACATCGGAGTTCTGATGGGATCCGGTGCATTAGTGCTGGTCTGATCGCACCCATAAGTTAATGCGCACTTTAATTATTTAAAAGGTATCTCCAAATTCAAAACGGGCCAATCAATTCCGCCAATCGATGCTCTTCGGGCCCACAAAAGCAGAAAATTAATAAATAATCCAGAACATAACCCCTTCGATCCAAAATGAAAGTTTAAAAAAAAATTCGATAAAAAGGGGGGTGCAACACGAGGACTTCCCAGGGGGTCACCCATCCTAGTACTACTATCGCCCAAGCACGCTTAACTTCGGAGTTCTGATGGGATCCGGTGCATTAGTGCTGGTATGATCGCACCCATAAGTTAATGCGCACTTTAATTATTTAAAAGGTATCTCCAAATTCAAAACGGGCCAATAAATTCCGCCAATCGATGCTCTTCGGGCCCACAAAAGCAGAAAATTAATAAATAATCCAGAACATAACCCGTTCGATCCAAAATGAAAGTTTAAAAAAAAATTCGATAAAAAGGGGGGTGCAACACGAGGACTTCCCAGGGGGTCACCCATCCTAGTACTACTCTCGCCCAAGCACGCTTAACTTCGGAGTTCTGATGGGATCCGGTGCATTAGTGCTGGTATGATCGCACCCATAAGTTAATGCGCACTTTAATTATTTAAAAGGTATCTCCAAATTCAAAACGGGCCAATCAATTCCGCCAATCGATGCTCTTCGGGCCCACAAAAGCAGAAAATTAATAAATAATCCAGAACATAACACGTTCGATCCAAAATGAAAGTTTAAAAAAAAATTCGATAAAAAGGGGGGTGCAACACGAGGACTTCCCAGGGGGTCACCCATCCTAGTACTACTCTCGCCCAAGCACGCTTAACTTCGGAGTTCTGATGGGATCCGGTGCATTAGTGCTGGTATGATAGCAACCATAAATTAATGCGCACTTTAATTATTTAAAAGGTATCTCCAAATTCAAAACGGGCCGATCAATTCCGCCAATCGATGCTCTTCGGGCCCACAAAAGCAAAAAATTAATAAATAATCCAGAACATAACCCGTTCGATCCAAAATGAAAGTTTAAAAAAAAATTCGATAAAAAGGGGGGTGCAACACGAGGACTTCCCAGGGGGTCACCCATCCTAGTACTACTCTCGCCCAAGCACGCTTAACTTCGGAGTTCTGATGGGATCCGGTGCATTAGTGCTGGTATGATCGCACCCATAAGTGAATGCGCACTTTAATTATTTAAAAGGTATCTATCTCCAAATTCAAAACGGGCCAATCAATTCCGCCAATCGATGCTCTTCGGGCCCACAAAAGCAGAAAATTAATAAATAATACAGAACATAACCCGTTCGATCCAAAATGAAAGTTTAAAAAAAAATTCGATAAAAAGGGGGGAGCAACACGAGGACTTCCCAGGGGGTCACCCATCCTAGTACTACTCTCGCCCAAGCACGCTTAACTTCGGAGTTCTGATGGGATCCGGTGCATTAGTGCTGGTATGATCGCACCCATAAGTGAATGCGCACTTTAATTATTTAAAAGGTATCTCCAAATTCAAAACGGGCCAATCAATTCCGCCAATCGATGCTCTTCGGGCCCACAAAAGCAGAAAATTAATAAATAATCCAGAACATAACCCGTTCGATCCAAAATGAAAGTTTAAAAAAAAATTCGATAAAAAGTGCGGTGCAACACGAGGACTTCCCAGGGGGTCACCCATCCTAGTACTACTCTCGCCCAAGCACGCTTAACATCGGAGTTCTGATGGGATCCGGTGCATTAGTGCTGGTATGATCGCACCCATAAGTGAATGCGCACTTTAATTATTTAAAAAGTATCTCCAAATTCAAAACGGGCCAATCAATTCCGCCAATCGATGCTCTTCGGGCCCACAAAAGCAGAAAATTAATAAATAATCCAGAACATAACTTGTTCGATCCAAAATGAAAGTTTAAAAAAAAATTCGATAAAAAGGGGGGTGCAACACGAGGACTTCCCAGGGGGTCACCCATCCTAGTACTACTCTCGCCCAAGCACGCTTAACTTCGGAGTTCTGATGGGATCCGGTGCATTAGTGCTGGTATGATCGCACCCAAAAGTGAATGCGCACTTTAATTATTTAAAAGGTATCTCCAAATTCAAAACGGGCCAATAAATTCCGCCAATCGATGCTCTTCGGGCCCAAAAAAGCAGAAAATTAATAAATAATCCAGAACATAACCCGTTCGATCCAAAATGAAAGTTTAAAAAAAAATTCGATAAAAAGGGGGGTGCAACACGAGGACTTCCCAGGGGGTCACTTATCCTAGTACTACTCTCGCCCAAGCACGCTTAACTTCGGAGTTCTGATGGGATCCGGTGCATTAGTGCTGGTATGATCGCACCCATAAGTTAATGCGCACTTTAATTATTTAAAAGGTATCTCCAAATTCAAAACGGGCCAATCAATTCCGCCAATCGATGCTCTTCGGGCCCACAAAAGCAGAAAATTAATAAATAATCCAGAACATAACCCGTTCGATCCAAAATGAAAGTTTAAAAAAAAATTCGATAAAAAGGGGGGTGCAACACGAGGACTTCCCAGGGGGTCACCCATCCTAGTACTACTCTCGCCCAAGCACGCTTAACTTCGGAGTTCTGATGGGATCCGGTGCATTAGTGCTGGTATGGTCGCACCCATAATTTAATGCGCACTTTAATTATTTAAAAGGTATCTCCAAATTCAAAACGGGCCAATCAATTCCGCAATCGATGCTCTTCGGGCCCATAAAAATAGTAAATTAATAAATAATCCAGAACATAACCCGTTCGATCCAAAATGAAAGTTTAAAAAAAAATTCGATAAAAAGGGGGGTGCAACACGAGGACTTCCCAGGGGGTCACCCATCCTAGTACTACTCTCGCCCAAGCACGCTTAACTTTGGAGTTCTGATGGGATCCGGTGCATTAGTGCTGGTATGATCACACCCATAAGTGAATGCGCACTTTAATTATTTAAAAGGTATCTCCAAATTCAAAACGGGCCAATCAATTCCGCCAATCGATGCTCTTCGGGCCCACAAAAGCAGAAAATTAATAAATAATTCAGAACATAACCCGTTCGATCCAAAATGAAAGTTTAAAAAAAAATCGATAAATAGGGGGGGTGCAACACGAGGACTTCCCAGGGGGTCACCCATCCTAGTACTACTCTCGCCCAAGCACGCTTAACTTCGGAGTTCTGATGGGATCCGGTGCATTAGTGCTGGTATGATCGCACCCATAAGTGAATGCGCACTTTAATTATTTAAAAGGTATCTCCAAATTCAAAACGGGCCAATCAATTCCGCCAATCGATGCTCTTCGGGCCCACAAAAGCAGAAAATTAATAAATAATCCAGAACATAACCCGTTCGATCCAAAATGAAAGTTTAAAAAAAAATTCGATAAAAAGTGCGGTGCAACACGAGGACTTCCCAGGGGGTCACCCATCCTAGTACTACTCTCGCCCAAGCACGCTTAACATCGGAGTTCTGATGGGATCCGGTGCATTAGTGCTGGTATGATCGCACCCATAAGTGAATGCGCACTTTAATTATTTAAAAGGTATCTCCAAATTCAAAACGGGCCAATCAATTCCGCCAATCGATGCTCTTCGGGCCCACAAAAGCAGAAAATTAATAAATAATCCAGAACATAACCCGTTCGATCCAAAATGAAAGTTTAAAAAAAAATTCGATAAAAAGGGGGGTGCAACACGAGGACTTCCCAGGGGGTCACCCATCCTAGTACTACTCTCGCCCAAGCACGCTTAACATCGGAGTTCTGATGGGATCCGGTGCTTTAGTGCTGGTATGATCGCACCCAAAAGTGAATGCGCACTTTAATTATTTAAAAGGTATCTCCAAATTCAAAACGGGCCAATAAATTCCGCCAATCGATGCTCTTCGGGCCCAAAAAAGCAGAAAATTAATAAATAATCCAGAACATAACCCGTTCGATCCAAAATGAAAGTTTAAAAAAAAATTCGATAAAAAGGGGGGTGCAACACGAGGACTTCCCAGGGGGTCACTTATCCTAGTACTACTCTCGCCCAAGCACGCTTAACATCGGAGTTCTGATGGGATCCGGTGCATTAGTGCTGGTCTGATCGCACCCATAAGTTAATGCGCACTTTAATTATTTAAAAGGTATCTCCAAATTCAAAACGGGCCAATCAATTCCGCCAATCGATGCTCTTCGGGCCCACAAAAGCAGAAAATTAATAAATAATCCAGAACATAACCCGTTCGATCCAAAATGAAAGTTTAAAAAAAAATTCGATAAAAAGGGGGGTGCAACACGAGGACTTCCCAGGGGGTCACCCATCCTAGTACTACTCTCGCCCAAGCACGCTTAACTTCGGAGTTCTGATGGGATCCGGTGCATTAGTGCTGGTATGATCGCACCCATAAGTTAATGCGCACTTTAATTATTTAAAAGGTATCTCCAAATTCAAAACGGGCCAATCAATTCCGTCAATCGATGCTCTTCGGGCCCATAAAAATAGTAAATTAATAAATAATCCAGAACATAACCCGTTCGATCCAAAATGAAAGTTTAAAAAAAAATTCGATAAAAAGGGGGGTGCAACACGAGGACTTCCCAGGGGGTCACCCATCCTAGTACTACTCTCGCCCAAGCACGCTTAACTTCGGAGTTCTGATGGGATCCGGTGCATTAGTGCTGGTATGATCACACCCATAAGTGAATGCGCACTTTAATTATTTAAAAGGTATCTCCAAATTCAAAACGGGCCAATCAATTCCGCCAATCGATGCTCTTCGGGCCCACGAAAGCAGAAAATTAATAAATAATTCAGAACATAACCCGTTCGATCCAAAATGAAAGTTTAAAAAAAAATTCGATAAAAAGGGGGGGTGCAACACGAGGACTTCCCAGGGGGTCACCCATCCTAGTACTACTCTCGCCCAAGCACGCTTAACTTCGGAGTTCTGATGGGATCCGGTGCATTAGTGCTGGTATGATCGCACCCATAAGTGAATGCGCACTTTAATTATTTAAAAGGTATCTCCAAATTCAAAACGGGCCAATCAATTCGGCCAATCGATGCTCTTCGGGCCCACAAAAGCAGAAAATTAATAAATAATCCAGAACATAACCCGTTCGATCCAAAATGAAAGTTTAAAAAAAAATTCGATAAAAAGGGGGGTGCAACACGAGGACTTCCCAGGGGGTCACCCATCCTAGTACTACTCTCGCCCAAGCACGCTTAACTTCGGAGTTCTGATGGGATCCGGTGCATTAGTGCTGGTATGATCGCACCCATAAGTTAATGCGCACTTTAATTATTTAAAAGGTATCTCCAAATTCAAAACGGGCCAATCAATTCCGCCAATCGATGCTCTTCGGGCCCACAAAAGCAGAAAATTAATAAATAATCCAGAACATAACCCGTTCGATCCAAAATGAAAGTTTAAAAAAAAATTCGATAAAAAGGGGGGTGCAACACGAGGACTTCCCAGGGGGTCACCCATCCTAGTACTACTCTCGCCCAAGCACGCTTAACTTCGGAGTTCTGATGGGATCCGGTGCATTAGTGCTGGTATGATCGCACCCATAAGTGAATGCGCACTTTAATTATTTAAAAGGTATCTCCAAATTCAAAACGGGCCAATCAATTCCGCCAATCGATGCTCTTCGGGCCCACAAAAGCAGAAAATTAATAAATAATCCAGAACATAACCCGTTCGATCCAAAATGAAAGTTTAAAAAAAAATTCGATAAAAAGGGGGGTGCAACACGAGGACTTCCCAGGGGGTCACCCATCCTAGTACTACTCTCGCCCAAGCACGCTTAACTTCGGAGTTCTGATGGGATCCGGTGCATTAGTGCTGGTATGATCGCACCCAAAAGTGAATGCGCACTTTAATTATTTAAAAGGTATCTCCAAATTCAAAACGGGCCAATAAATTCCGCCAATCGATGCTCTTCGGGCCCACAAAAGCAGAAAATTAATAAATAATCCAGAACATAACCCGTTCGATCCAAAATGAAAGTTTAAAAAAAAATTCGATAAAAAGGGGGGTGCAACACGAGGACTTCCCAGGGGGTCACCCATCCTAGTACTACTCTCGCCCAAGCACGCTTAACATCGGAGTTCTGATGGGATCCGGTGCATTAGTGCTGGTATGATCGCACCCATAAGTTAATGCGCACTTTAATTATTTAAAAGGTATCTCCAAATTCAAAACGGGCCAATAAATTCCGCCAATCGATGCTCTTCGGGCCCACAAAAGCAGAAAATTAATAAATAATCCAGAACATAACCCGTTCGATCCAAAATGAAAGTTTAAAAAAAAATTCGATAAAAAGGGGGGTGCAACACGAGGACTTCCCAGGGGGTCACCCATCCTAGTACTACTCTCGCCCAAGCACGCTTAACTTCGGAGTTCTGATGGGATCCGGTGCATTAGTGCTGGTCTGATCGCACCCATAAGTTAATGCGCACTTTAATTATTTAAAAGGTATCTCCAAATTCAAAACGGGCCAATCAATTCCGCCAATCGATGCTCTTCGGGCCCACAAAAGCAGAAAATTAATAAATAATCCAGAACATAACCCGTTCGATCCAAAATGAAAGTTTAAAAAAAAATTCGATAAAAAGGGGGGTGCAACACGAGGACTTCCCAGGGGGTCACCCATCCTAGTACTACTATCGCCCAAGCACGCTTAACTTCGGAGTTCTGATGGGATCCGGTGCATTAGTGCTGGTATGATCGCACCCATAAGTTAATGCGCACTTTAATTATTTAAAAGGTATCTCCAAATTCAAAACGGGCCAATCAATTCCGCCAATCGATGCTCTTCGGGCCCACAAAAGCAGAAAATTAATAAATAATCCAGAACATAACCCGTTCGATCCAAAATGAAAGTTTAAAAAAAAATTCGATAAAAAGGGGGGTGCAACACGAGGACTTCCCAGGGGGTCACCCATCCTAGTACTACTCTCGCCCAAGCACGCTTAACTTCGGAGTTCTGATGGGATCCGGTGCATTAGTGCTGGTATGATCGCACCCATAAGTTAATGCGCACTTTAATTATTTAAAAGGTATCTCCAAATTCAAAACGGGCCAATCAATTCCGCCAATCGATGCTCTTCGGGCCCACAAAAGCAGAAAATTAATAAATAATCCAGAACATAACACGTTCGATCCAAAATGAAAGTTTAAAAAAAAATTCGATAAAAAGGGGGGTGCAACACGAGGACTTCCCAGGGGGTCACCCATCCTAGTACTACTCTCGCCCAAGCACGCTTAACTTCGGAGTTCTGATGGGATCCGGTGCATTAGTGCTGGTATGATCGCACCCATAAGTGAATGCGCACTTTAATTATTTAAAAGGTATCTCCAAATTCAAAACGGGCCAATCAATTCCGCCAATCGATGCTCTTCGGGCCCACAAAAGCAGAAAATTAATAAATAATCCAGAACATAACCCGTTCGATCCAAAATGAAAGTTTAAAAAAAATTCGATAAAAAGGGGGGTGCAACACGAGGACTTCCCAGGGGGTCACCCATCCTAGTACTACTCTCGCCCAAGCACGCTTAACTTCGGAGTTCTGATGGGATCCGGTGCATTAGTGCTGGTATGATCGCACCCATAAGTGAATGCGCACTTTAATTATTTAAAAGGTATCTCCAAATTCAAAACGGGCCAATCAATTCCGCCAATCGATGCTCTTCGGGCCCACAAAAGCAGAAAATTAATAAATAATCCAGAACATAACCCGTTCGATCCAAAATGAAAGTTTAAAAAAAAATTCGATAAAAAGGGGGGTGCAACACGAGGACTTCCCAGGGGGTCACCCATCCTAGTACTACTCTCGCCCAAGCACGCTTAACTTCGGAGTTCTGATGGGATCCGGTGCATTAGTGCTGGTATGATCGCACCCATAAGTGAATGCGCACTTTAATTATTTAAAAGGTATCTCCAAATTCAAAACGGGCCAATCAATTCCGCCAATCGATGCTCTTCGGGCCCACAAAAGCAGAAAATTAATAAATAATCCAGAACATAACCCGTTCGATCCAAAATGAAAGTTTAAAAAAAAATTCGAT
The DNA here is from genome assembly GCA_034814905.1 of Penstemon davidsonii. Taxonomy (NCBI): domain Eukaryota; kingdom Viridiplantae; phylum Streptophyta; class Magnoliopsida; order Lamiales; family Plantaginaceae; genus Penstemon; species Penstemon davidsonii. The sequence goes on along the minus strand of JAYDYQ010001086.1, from coordinate 9,763,618 downwards.
AAAAAGGGGGGTGCAACACGAGGACTTCCCAGGGGGTCACCCATCCTAGTACTACTCTCGCCCAAGCACGCTTAACATCGGAGTTCTGATGGGATCCGGTGCATTAGTGCTGGTATGATCGCACCCATAAGTTAATGCGCACTTTAATTATTTAAAAGGTATCTCCAAATTCAAAACGGGCCAATCAATTCCGCCAATCGATGCTCTTCGGGCCCACAAAAGCAGAAAATTAATAAATAATCCAGAACATAACCCGTTCGATCCAAAATGAAAGTTTAAAAAAAAATTCGATAAAAAGGGGGGTGCAACACGAGGACTTCCCAGGGGGTCACCCATCCTAGTACTACTCTCGCCCAAGCACGCTTAACTTCGGAGTTCTGATGGGATCCGGTGCATTAGTGCTGGTATGATCGCACCCATAAGTTAATGCGCACTTTAATTATTTAAAAGGTATCTCCAAATTCAAAACGGGCCAATAAATTCCGCCAATCGATGCTCTTCGGGCCCACAAAAGCAGAAAATTAATAAATAATCCAGAACATAACCCGTTCGATCCAAAATGAAAGTTTAAAAAAAAATTCGATAAAAAGGGGGGTGCAACACGAGGACTTCCCAGGGGGTCACCCATCCTAGTACTACTCTCGCCCAAGCACGCTTAACTTCGGAGTTCTGATGGGATCCGGTGCATTAGTGCTGGTATGATCGCACCCATAAGTTAATGCGCACTTTAATTATTTAAAAGGTATCTCCAAATTCAAAACGGGCCAATCAATTCCGCCAATCGATGCTCTTCGGGCCCACAAAAGCAGAAAATTAATAAATAATCCAGAACATAACCCGTTCGATCCAAAATGAAAGTTTAAAAAAAAATTCGATAAAAAGGGGGGTGCAACACGAGGACTTCCCAGGGGGTCACCCATCCTAGTACTACTCTCGCCCAAGCACGCTTAACTTCGGAGTTCTGATGGGATCCGGTGCATTAGTGCTGGTATGATCGCACCCATAAGTTAATGCGCACTTTAATTATTTAAAAGGTATCTCCAAATTCAAAACGGGCCAATCAATTCCGCCAATCGATGCTCTTCGGGCCCACAAAAGCAGAAAATTAATAAATAATCCAGAACATAACCCGTTCGATCCAAAATGAAAGTTTAAAAAAAAATTCGATAAAAAGGGGGGTGCAACACGAGGACTTCCCAGGGGGTCACCCATCCTAGTACTACTCTCGCCCAAGCACGCTTAACTTCGGAGTTCTGATGGGATCCGGTGCATTAGTGCTGGTATGATCGCACCCATAAGTTAATGCGCACTTTAATTATTTAAAAGGTATCTCCAAATTCAAAACGGGCCAATCAATTCCGCCAATCGATGCTCTTCGGGCCCACAAAAGCAGAAAATTAATAAATAATCCAGAACATAACCCGTTCGATCCAAAATGAAAGTTTAAAAAAAAATTCGATAAAAAGGGGGGTGCAACACGAGGACTTCCCAGGGGGTCACCCATCCTAGTACTACTCTCGCCCAAGCACGCTTAACTTCGGAGTTCTGATGGGATCCGGTGCATTAGTGCTGGTATGATCGCACCCATAAGTTAATGCGCACTTTAATTATTTAAAAGGTATCTCCAAATTCAAAACGGGCCAATCAATTCCGCCAATCGATGCTCTTCGGGCCCACAAAAGCAGAAAATTAATAAATAATCCAGAACATAACCCGTTCGATCCAAAATGAAAGTTTAAAAAAAAATTCGATAAAAAGGGGGGTGCAACACGAGGACTTCCCAGGGGGTCACCCATCCTAGTACTACTCTCGCCCAAGCACGCTTAACTTCGGAGTTCTGATGGGATCCGGTGCATTAGTGCTGGTATGATCGCACCCATAAGTTAATGCGCACTTTAATTATTTAAAAGGTATCTCCAAATTCAAAACGGGCCAATCAATTCCGCCAATCGATGCTCTTCGGGCCCACAAAAGCAGAAAATTAATAAATAATCCAGAACATAACCCGTTCGATCCAAAATGAAAGTTTAAAAAAAAATTCGATAAAAAGGGGGGTGCAACACGAGGACTTCCCAGGGGGTCACCCATCCTAGTACTACTCTCGCCCAAGCACGCTTAACTTCGGAGTTCTGATGGGATCCGGTGCATTAGTGCTGGTATGATCGCACCCATAAGTTAATGCGCACTTTAATTATTTAAAAGGTATCTCCAAATTCAAAACGGGCCAATCAATTCCGCCAATCGATGCTCTTCGGGCCCACAAAAGCAGAAAATTAATAAATAATCCAGAACATAACCCGTTCGATCCAAAATGAAAGTTTAAAAAAAAATTCGATAAAAAGGGGGGTGCAACACGAGGACTTCCCAGGGGGTCACCCATCCTAGTACTACTCTCGCCCAAGCACGCTTAACTTCGGAGTTCTGATGGGATCCGGTGCATTAGTGCTGGTATGATCGCACCCATAAGTTAATGCGCACTTTAATTATTTAAAAGGTATCTCCAAATTCAAAACGGGCCAATCAATTCCGCCAATCGATGCTCTTCGGGCCCACAAAAGCAGAAAATTAATAAATAATCCAGAACATAACCCGTTCGATCCAAAATGAAAGTTTAAAAAAAAATTCGATAAAAAGGGGGGTGCAACACGAGGACTTCCCAGGGGGTCACCCATCCTAGTACTACTCTCGCCCAAGCACGCTTAACTTCGGAGTTCTGATGGGATCCGGTGCATTAGTGCTGGTATGATCGCACCCATAAGTTAATGCGCACTTTAATTATTTAAAAGGTATCTCCAAATTCAAAACGGGCCAATCAATTCCGCCAATCGATGCTCTTCGGGCCCACAAAAGCAGAAAATTAATAAATAATCCAGAACATAACCCGTTCGATCCAAAATGAAAGTTTAAAAAAAAATTCGATAAAAAGGGGGGTGCAACACGAGGACTTCCCAGGGGGTCACCCATCCTAGTACTACTCTCGCCCAAGCACGCTTAACTTCGGAGTTCTGATGGGATCCGGTGCATTAGTGCTGGTATGATCGCACCCATAAGTTAATGCGCACTTTAATTATTTAAAAGGTATCTCCAAATTCAAAACGGGCCAATCAATTCCGCCAATCGATGCTCTTCGGGCCCACAAAAGCAGAAAATTAATAAATAATCCAGAACATAACCCGTTCGATCCAAAATGAAAGTTTAAAAAAAAATTCGATAAAAAGGGGGGTGCAACACGAGGACTTCCCAGGGGGTCACCCATCCTAGTACTACTCTCGCCCAAGCACGCTTAACTTCGGAGTTCTGATGGGATCCGGTGCATTAGTGCTGGTATGATCGCACCCATAAGTTAATGCGCACTTTAATTATTTAAAAGGTATCTCCAAATTCAAAACGGGCCAATCAATTCCGCCAATCGATGCTCTTCGGGCCCACAAAAGCAGAAAATTAATAAATAATCCAGAACATAACCCGTTCGATCCAAAATGAAAGTTTAAAAAAAAATTCGATAAAAAGGGGGGTGCAACACGAGGACTTCCCAGGGGGTCACCCATCCTAGTACTACTCTCGCCCAAGCACGCTTAACTTCGGAGTTCTGATGGGATCCGGTGCATTAGTGCTGGTATGATCGCACCCATAAGTTAATGCGCACTTTAATTATTTAAAAGGTATCTCCAAATTCAAAACGGGCCAATCAATTCCGCCAATCGATGCTCTTCGGGCCCACAAAAGCAGAAAATTAATAAATAATCCAGAACATAACCCGTTCGATCCAAAATGAAAGTTTAAAAAAAAATTCGATAAAAAGGGGGGTGCAACACGAGGACTTCCCAGGGGGTCACCCATCCTAGTACTACTCTCGCCCAAGCACGCTTAACTTCGGAGTTCTGATGGGATCCGGTGCATTAGTGCTGGTATGATCGCACCCATAAGTTAATGCGCACTTTAATTATTTAAAAGGTATCTCCAAATTCAAAACGGGCCAATCAATTCCGCCAATCGATGCTCTTCGGGCCCACAAAAGCAGAAAATTAATAAATAATCCAGAACATAACCCGTTCGATCCAAAATGAAAGTTTAAAAAAAATTCGATAAAAAGGGGGGTGCAACACGAGGACTTCCCAGGGGGTCACCCATCCTAGTACTACTCTCGCCCAAGCACGCTTAACTTCGGAGTTCTGATGGGATCCGGTGCATTAGTGCTGGTATGATCGCACCCATAAGTTAATGCGCACTTTAATTATTTAAAAGGTATCTCCAAATTCAAAACGGGCCAATCAATTCCGCCAATCGATGCTCTTCGGGCCCACAAAAGCAGAAAATTAATAAATAATCCAGAACATAACCCGTTCGATCCAAAATGAAAGTTTAAAAAAAAATTCGATAAAAAGGGGGGTGCAACACGAGGACTTCCCAGGGGGTCACCCATCCTAGTACTACTCTCGCCCAAGCACGCTTAACTTCGGAGTTCTGATGGGATCCGGTGCATTAGTGCTGGTATGATCGCACCCATAAGTTAATGCGCACTTTAATTATTTAAAAGGTATCTCCAAATTCAAAACGGGCCAATCAATTCCGCCAATCGATGCTCTTCGGGCCCACAAAAGCAGAAAATTAATAAATAATCCAGAACATAACCCGTTCGATCCAAAATGAAAGTTTAAAAAAAAATTCGATAAAAAGGGGGGTGCAACACGAGGACTTCCCAGGGGGTCACCCATCCTAGTACTACTCTCGCCCAAGCACGCTTAACTTCGGAGTTCTGATGGGATCCGGTGCATTAGTGCTGGTATGATCGCACCCATAAGTTAATGCGCACTTTAATTATTTAAAAGGTATCTCCAAATTCAAAACGGGCCAATCAATTCCGCCAATCGATGCTCTTCGGGCCCACAAAAGCAGAAAATTAATAAATAATCCAGAACATAACCCGTTCGATCCAAAATGAAAGTTTAAAAAAAAATTCGATAAAAAGGGGGGTGCAACACGAGGACTTCCCAGGGGGTCACCCATCCTAGTACTACTCTCGCCCAAGCACGCTTAACTTCGGAGTTCTGATGGGATCCGGTGCATTAGTGCTGGTATGATCGCACCCATAAGTTAATGCGCACTTTAATTATTTAAAAGGTATCTCCAAATTCAAAACGGGCCAATCAATTCCGCCAATCGATGCTCTTCGGGCCCACAAAAGCAGAAAATTAATAAATAATCCAGAACATAACCCGTTCGATCCAAAATGAAAGTTTAAAAAAAAATTCGATAAAAAGGGGGGTGCAACACGAGGACTTCCCAGGGGGTCACCCATCCTAGTACTACTCTCGCCCAAGCACGCTTAACTTCGGAGTTCTGATGGGATCCGGTGCATTAGTGCTGGTATGATCGCACCCATAAGTTAATGCGCACTTTAATTATTTAAAAGGTATCTCCAAATTCAAAACGGGCCAATCAATTCCGCCAATCGATGCTCTTCGGGCCCACAAAAGCAGAAAATTAATAAATAATCCAGAACATAACCCGTTCGATCCAAAATGAAAGTTTAAAAAAAAATTCGATAAAAAGGGGGGTGCAACACGAGGACTTCCCAGGGGGTCACCCATCCTAGTACTACTCTCGCCCAAGCACGCTTAACTTCGGAGTTCTGATGGGATCCGGTGCATTAGTGCTGGTATGATCGCACCCATAAGTTAATGCGCACTTTAATTATTTAAAAGGTATCTCCAAATTCAAAACGGGCCAATCAATTCCGCCAATCGATGCTCTTCGGGCCCACAAAAGCAGAAAATTAATAAATAATCCAGAACATAACCCGTTCGATCCAAAATGAAAGTTTAAAAAAAAATTCGATAAAAAGGGGGGTGCAACACGAGGACTTCCCAGGGGGTCACCCATCCTAGTACTACTCTCGCCCAAGCACGCTTAACTTCGGAGTTCTGATGGGATCCGGTGCATTAGTGCTGGTATGATCGCACCCATAAGTTAATGCGCACTTTAATTATTTAAAAGGTATCTCCAAATTCAAAACGGGCCAATCAATTCCGCCAATCGATGCTCTTCGGGCCCACAAAAGCAGAAAATTAATAAATAATCCAGAACATAACCCGTTCGATCCAAAATGAAAGTTTAAAAAAAAATTCGATAAAAAGGGGGGTGCAACACGAGGACTTCCCAGGGGGTCACCCATCCTAGTACTACTCTCGCCCAAGCACGCTTAACTTCGGAGTTCTGATGGGATCCGGTGCATTAGTGCTGGTATGATCGCACCCATAAGTTAATGCGCACTTTAATTATTTAAAAGGTATCTCCAAATTCAAAACGGGCCAATCAATTCCGCCAATCGATGCTCTTCGGGCCCACAAAAGCAGAAAATTAATAAATAATCCAGAACATAACCCGTTCGATCCAAAATGAAAGTTTAAAAAAAAATTCGATAAAAAGGGGGGTGCAACACGAGGACTTCCCAGGGGGTCACCCATCCTAGTACTACTCTCGCCCAAGCACGCTTAACTTCGGAGTTCTGATGGGATCCGGTGCATTAGTGCTGGTATGATCGCACCCATAAGTTAATGCGCACTTTAATTATTTAAAAGGTATCTCCAAATTCAAAACGGGCCAATCAATTCCGCCAATCGATGCTCTTCGGGCCCACAAAAGCAGAAAATTAATAAATAATCCAGAACATAACCCGTTCGATCCAAAATGAAAGTTTAAAAAAAAATTCGATAAAAAGGGGGGTGCAACACGAGGACTTCCCAGGGGGTCACCCATCCTAGTACTACTCTCGCCCAAGCACGCTTAACTTCGGAGTTCTGATGGGATCCGGTGCATTAGTGCTGGTATGATCGCACCCATAAGTTAATGCGCACTTTAATTATTTAAAAGGTATCTCCAAATTCAAAACGGGCCAATCAATTCCGCCAATCGATGCTCTTCGGGCCCACAAAAGCAGAAAATTAATAAATAATCCAGAACATAACCCGTTCGATCCAAAATGAAAGTTTAAAAAAAAATTCGATAAAAAGGGGGGTGCAACACGAGGACTTCCCAGGGGGTCACCCATCCTAGTACTACTCTCGCCCAAGCACGCTTAACTTCGGAGTTCTGATGGGATCCGGTGCATTAGTGCTGGTATGATCGCACCCATAAGTTAATGCGCACTTTAATTATTTAAAAGGTATCTCCAAATTCAAAACGGGCCAATCAATTCCGCCAATCGATGCTCTTCGGGCCCACAAAAGCAGAAAATTAATAAATAATCCAGAACATAACCCGTTCGATCCAAAATGAAAGTTTAAAAAAAATTCGATAAAAAGGGGGGTGCAACACGAGGACTTCCCAGGGGGTCACCCATCCTAGTACTACTCTCGCCCAAGCACGCTTAACTTCGGAGTTCTGATGGGATCCGGTGCATTAGTGCTGGTATGATCGCACCCATAAGTTAATGCGCACTTTAATTATTTAAAAGGTATCTCCAAATTCAAAACGGGCCAATCAATTCCGCCAATCGATGCTCTTCGGGCCCACAAAAGCAGAAAATTAATAAATAATCCAGAACATAACCCGTTCGATCCAAAATGAAAGTTTAAAAAAAAATTCGATAAAAAGGGGGGTGCAACACGAGGACTTCCCAGGGGGTCACCCATCCTAGTACTACTCTCGCCCAAGCACGCTTAACTTCGGAGTTCTGATGGGATCCGGTGCATTAGTGCTGGTATGATCGCACCCATAAGTTAATGCGCACTTTAATTATTTAAAAGGTATCTCCAAATTCAAAACGGGCCAATAAATTCCGCCAATCGATGCTCTTCGGGCCCACAAAAGCAGAAAATTAATAAATAATCCAGAACATAACCCGTTCGATCCAAAATGAAAGTTTAAAAAAAAATTCGATAAAAAGGGGGGTGCAACACGAGGACTTCCCAGGGGGTCACCCATCCTAGTACTACTCTCGCCCAAGCACGCTTAACTTCGGAGTTCTGATGGGATCCGGTGCATTAGTGCTGGTATGATCGCACCCATAAGTTAATGCGCACTTTAATTATTTAAAAGGTATCTCCAAATTCAAAACGGGCCAATCAATTCCGCCAATCGATGCTCTTCGGGCCCACAAAAGCAGAAAATTAATAAATAATCCAGAACATAACCCGTTCGATCCAAAATGAAAGTTTAAAAAAAAATTCGATAAAAAGGGGGGTGCAACACGAGGACTTCCCAGGGGGTCACCCATCCTAGTACTACTCTCGCCCAAGCACGCTTAACTTCGGAGTTCTGATGGGATCCGGTGCATTAGTGCTGGTATGATCGCACCCATAAGTTAATGCGCACTTTAATTATTTAAAAGGTATCTCCAAATTCAAAACGGGCCAATCAATTCCGCCAATCGATGCTCTTCGGGCCCACAAAAGCAGAAAATTAATAAATAATCCAGAACATAACCCGTTCGATCCAAAATGAAAGTTTAAAAAAAAATTCGATAAAAAGGGGGGTGCAACACGAGGACTTCCCAGGGGGTCACCCATCCTAGTACTACTCTCGCCCAAGCACGCTTAACTTCGGAGTTCTGATGGGATCCGGTGCATTAGTGCTGGTATGATCGCACCCATAAGTTAATGCGCACTTTAATTATTTAAAAGGTATCTCCAAATTCAAAACGGGCCAATCAATTCCGCCAATCGATGCTCTTCGGGCCCACAAAAGCAGAAAATTAATAAATAATCCAGAACATAACCCGTTCGATCCAAAATGAAAGTTTAAAAAAAAATTCGATAAAAAGGGGGGTGCAACACGAGGACTTCCCAGGGGGTCACCCATCCTAGTACTACTCTCGCCCAAGCACGCTTAACTTCGGAGTTCTGATGGGATCCGGTGCATTAGTGCTGGTATGATCGCACCCATAAGTTAATGCGCACTTTAATTATTTAAAAGGTATCTCCAAATTCAAAACGGGCCAATCAATTCCGCCAATCGATGCTCTTCGGGCCCACAAAAGCAGAAAATTAATAAATAATCCAGAACATAACCCGTTCGATCCAAAATGAAAGTTTAAAAAAAAATTCGATAAAAAGGGGGGTGCAACACGAGGACTTCCCAGGGGGTCACCCATCCTAGTACTACTCTCGCCCAAGCACGCTTAACTTCGGAGTTCTGATGGGATCCGGTGCATTAGTGCTGGTATGATCGCACCCATAAGTTAATGCGCACTTTAATTATTTAAAAGGTATCTCCAAATTCAAAACGGGCCAATCAATTCCGCCAATCGATGCTCTTCGGGCCCACAAAAGCAGAAAATTAATAAATAATCCAGAACATAACCCGTTCGATCCAAAATGAAAGTTTAAAAAAAAATTCGATAAAAAGGGGGGTGCAACACGAGGACTTCCCAGGGGGTCACCCATCCTAGTACTACTCTCGCCCAAGCACGCTTAACTTCGGAGTTCTGATGGGATCCGGTGCATTAGTGCTGGTATGATCGCACCCATAAGTTAATGCGCACTTTAATTATTTAAAAGGTATCTCCAAATTCAAAACGGGCCAATAAATTCCGCCAATCGATGCTCTTCGGGCCCACAAAAGCAGAAAATTAATAAATAATCCAGAACATAACCCGTTCGATCCAAAATGAAAGTTTAAAAAAAAATTCGATAAAAAGGGGGGTGCAACACGAGGACTTCCCAGGGGGTCACCCATCCTAGTACTACTCTCGCCCAAGCACGCTTAACTTCGGAGTTCTGATGGGATCCGGTGCATTAGTGCTGGTATGATCGCACCCATAAGTTAATGCGCACTTTAATTATTTAAAAGGTATCTCCAAATTCAAAACGGGCCAATCAATTCCGCCAATCGATGCTCTTCGGGCCCACAAAAGCAGAAAATTAATAAATAATCCAGAACATAACCCGTTCGATCCAAAATGAAAGTTTAAAAAAAAATTCGATAAAAAGGGGGGTGCAACACGAGGACTTCCCAGGGGGTCACCCATCCTAGTACTACTCTCGCCCAAGCACGCTTAACTTCGGAGTTCTGATGGGATCCGGTGCATTAGTGCTGGTATGATCGCACCCATAAGTTAATGCGCACTTTAATTATTTAAAAGGTATCTCCAAATTCAAAACGGGCCAATAAATTCCGCCAATCGATGCTCTTCGGGCCCACAAAAGCAGAAAATTAATAAATAATCCAGAACATAACCCGTTCGATCCAAAATGAAAGTTTAAAAAAAAATTCGATAAAAAGGGGGGTGCAACACGAGGACTTCCCAGGGGGTCACCCATCCTAGTACTACTCTCGCCCAAGCACGCTTAACTTCGGAGTTCTGATGGGATCCGGTGCATTAGTGCTGGTATGATCGCACCCATAAGTTAATGCGCACTTTAATTATTTAAAAGGTATCTCCAAATTCAAAACGGGCCAATAAATTCCGCCAATCGATGCTCTTCGGGCCCACAAAAGCAGAAAATTAATAAATAATCCAGAACATAACCCGTTCGATCCAAAATGAAAGTTTAAAAAAAAATTCGATAAAAAGGGGGGTGCAACACGAGGACTTCCCAGGGGGTCACCCATCCTAGTACTACTCTCGCCCAAGCACGCTTAACTTCGGAGTTCTGATGGGATCCGGTGCATTAGTGCTGGTATGATCGCACCCATAAGTTAATGCGCACTTTAATTATTTAAAAGGTATCTCCAAATTCAAAACGGGCCAATCAATTCCGCCAATCGATGCTCTTCGGGCCCACAAAAGCAGAAAATTAATAAATAATCCAGAACATAACCCGTTCGATCCAAAATGAAAGTTTAAAAAAAATTCGATAAAAAGGGGGGTGCAACACGAGGACTTCCCAGGGGGTCACCCATCCTAGTACTACTCTCGCCCAAGCACGCTTAACTTCGGAGTTCTGATGGGATCCGGTGCATTAGTGCTGGTATGATCGCACCCATAAGTTAATGCGCACTTTAATTATTTAAAAGGTATCTCCAAATTCAAAACGGGCCAATCAATTCAGCCAATCGATGCTCTTCGGGCCCACAAAAGCAGAAAATTAATAAATAATCCAGAACATAACCCGTTCGATCCAAAATGAAAGTTTAAAAAAAAATTCGATAAAAAGGGGGGTGCAACACGAGGACTTCCCAGGGGGTCACCCATCCTAGTACTACTCTCGCCCAAGCACGCTTAACTTCGGAGTTCTGATGGGATCCGGTGCATTAGTGCTGGTATGATCGCACCCATAAGTTAATGCGCACTTTAATTATTTAAAAGGTATCTCTAAATTCAAAACGGGCCAATCAATTCCGCCAATCGATGCTCTTCGGGCCCACAAAAGCAGAAAATTAATAAATAATCCAGAACATAACCCGTTCGATCCAAAATGAAAGTTTAAAAAAAAATTCGATAAAAAGGGGGGTGCAACACGAGGACTTCCCAGGGGGTCACCCATCGTAGTACTACTCTCGCCCAAGCACGCTTAACTTCGGAGTTCTGATGGTATCCGGTGCATTAGTGCTGGTATGATCGCACCCATAAGTTAATGCGCACTTTAATTATTTAAAATGTATCTCCAAATTCAAAACGGGCCAATCAATTCCGCCAATCGATGCTCTTCGGGCCCACAAAAGCAGAAAATTAATAAATAATCCAGAACATAACCCGTTCGATCCAAAATGAAAGTTTAAAAAAAAATTCGATAAAAAGGGGGGTGCAACACGAGGACTTCCCAGGGGGTCACCCATCCTAGTACTACTCTCGCCCAAGCACGCTTAACTTCGGAGTTCTGATGGGATCCGGTGCATTAGTGCTGGTATGATCGCACCCATAAGTGAATGCGCACTTTAATTATTTAAAAGGTATCTCCAAATTCAAAACGGGCCAATCAATTCCGCCAATCGATGCTCTTCGGGCCACAAAAGCAGAAAATTAATAAATAATCCAGAACATAACCCGTTCGATCCAAAATGAAAGTTTAAAAAAAAATTCGATAAAAAGGGGGGTGCAACACGAGGACTTCCCAGGGGGTCACCCATCCTAGTACTACTCTCGCCCAAGCACGCTTAACTTCGGAGTTCTGATGGGATCCGGTGCATTAGTGCTGGTCTGATCGCACACATAAGTTAATGCGCACTTTAATTATTTAAAAGGTATCTCCAAATTCAAAACGGGCCAATCAATTCCGCCAATCGATGCTCTTCGGGCCAACAAAAGCAGAAAATTAATAAATAATCCAGAACATAACCCGTTCGATCCAAAATGAAAGTTTAAAAAAAATTCGATAAAAAGGGGGGTGCAACACGAGGACTTCCCAGGGGGTCACCCATCCTAGTACTACTCTCGCCCAAGCACGCTTAACTTCGGAGTTCTGATGGGATCCGGTGCATTAGTGCTGGTATGATCGCACCCATAAGTTAATGCGCACTTTAATTATTTAAAAGGTATCTCCAAATTCAAAACGGGCCAATTAATTCCGCCAATCGATGCTCTTCGGGCCCACAAAAGTAGAAAATTAATAAATAATCCAGAACATAACCCGTTCGATCCAAAATGAAAGTTTAAAAAAATGGGGGGTGGGGGGGGGGGGGGGTGGGGGGGGGGGGGGGTGGGGGGGGGGGGGGGTGGGGGGGGGGGGGGGTGGGGGGGGGGGGGGGTGGGGGGGGGGGGGGGTGGGGGGGGGGGGGGGTGGGGGGGGGGGGGGGTGGGGGGGGGGGGGGGTGGGGGGGGGGGGGGGTGGGGGGGGGGGGGGGTGGGGGGGGGGGGGGGTGGGGGGGGGGGGGGGTGGGGGGGGGGGGGGGTGGGGGGGGGGGGGGGTGGGGGGGGGGGGGGGTGGGGGGGGGGGGGGGTGGGGGGGGGGGGGGGTGGGGGGGGGGGGGGGTGGGGGGGGGGGGGGGTGGGGGGGGGGGGGGGTGGGGGGGGGGGGGGGTGGGGGGGGGGGGGGGTGGGGGGGGGGGGGGGTGGGGGGGGGGGGGGGTGGGGGGGGGGGGGGGTGGGGGGGGGGGGGGGTGGGGGGGGGGGGGGGTGGGGGGGGGGGGGGGTGGGGGGGGGGGGGGGTGGGGGGGGGGGGAACCTCGGCCGATTTGTTTTTTTTGATCATATTTTATCGAGGGAGGGTCATAGCAACAGCTTTCACCCTCGGCCGATTTATTTATTTTTTCGATCATATTTTATCGAGGGAGGGTCATAGCAACAGCTTTCACCCTCGGCCGATTTTTTTTTTTTTTTTTTCGATCATATTTTATCGAGGGAGGGTCATAGCAACAGCTTTCACCCTCGGCCGATTTTGTTAGACTTTCTTTGTCATGGTACTCGGAAAACAATTTGAACTTGAACCAAGGATTTCATTGATTGTCCTTACACTTTTGGAAAGTAAAGTTTGAGAAGACTGTAAATTACAAGAAAAATTAAAAATGATAACATCTATCTTCCATAATATTTCCTCAGATTGACTGCATTCCAAGTTCTTGGCAAAGCTTCACCGTTGAGGTGAGCAATTTTATAGGATCCCTTTTTTCCGACTTCCTGCACGACATAAGGGCCGTCCCAGTTTGGCTGAAGCTTTCCGACATGCTTAGACACTTCCACCTTTTTTAGAACCAAATCCCCGACCTTGAATGTGCGTATCCTGACTTTTTTATCATAAGCTCTTTCCATGCTGGACTTGGTGGCTTGTATCTTTATGCACGCTCGGTCGCGTTTACCATCTGCTTGATCGACATCCAACTGCCTCAGCAATTGATTTTGATCAGGATCATAAGATTCGACCCTTGGTGAAGGTACTAATGTCTCCACCGGTATAACAGCCTCCGACCCATAAACCAATGAGAAAGGAGTTTCTCCAGTAGCAGACTTTACTGTAGTCCTGTTCGCCCAAATTACTCCTGGAAGCTCGTCTAACCAATGGCCTTTCGCTTCGGCTAAACGTTTTTCAAGTGATCGAACAATTTCCCTGTTGGTGACCTCGGTTTGTCCGTTCGCCTGGGGATGTCCGACCGACGTGAAATTCTGCTGGATCCCAAAACCTTTCGCACCACTCCAAAATTTGTTTTCCCGCGAACTGAGTTCCATTGTCGGAGATGAGGATCCTCGGTATACCAAACCTGCAAACAATATTCTTCCAGAAAAAATTTATCACCTGAAATTGAGTAATTTTTGTTAGCGCAATGCATTCGATCCACTTGCTGAAGTATTCCACAGCGACCAGGACATAGTTTTTTTCTCGATCTAGCAGTTGGGAAAGGTCCCACAATATCAATTCCCCACTTGTCGAAGGGCCAGCAGATCGGAATCGAATGCATCTGCTCGGCGGGCTGATGAATTAGATTTGAATAGATTTGGCAATGATGGCATTTCTTGACATAGTCGATGGAATCTGAGATCATAGTGGGCCAATAATATCCGGTCCTCGAGCACTTCAAGGCTAAGGCTCGTGCACCGCAATGACTTCCCGCTTCACCTTCGTGAACCTCCTTTAAAATTAGATCGAACTGACTCTCAGGAATGCACTTCAACAAAACTCCTGAGCTTGATCTTTTATAAAGCCTATCTTCGTTCAAAACGTACATAGGAGCTCGATATTTAATCCTTCGAGCTTGATTTGTATCTTCCGGTAAAGTACCATCTCTTAGATAAGCCTTCAAAGGCTCCATCCAAGAAGATTCTCGAACATCTATCTCCATTACCTCCGATTTTGGGGTTAGGTCGGAGTCTATAGCTGGGGAGTTGGACATTAGCCAGGTTATTATTCTTTCCTTCCGTCCGTCAAACGCCCCCGTAAATTTTGAAAGCAAATCCACCCAACAGTTCTCTCCTCGAGGGATAGCTTGTATATCAAATATCTCGAACTTTGTCGCCAGATCCTTCACTCTTTTCAAATATTTCACCATGTTAAACTCTTTTGCTTCATAAACCCCTTTTATTTGTCTGTGTACGAGCTCAGAGTCAGTTAGCACTGTCAGTGATTTTATATTTGCTTTAACTGCCATTTCTAAACCTGCGATCAAAGCCTCATACTCTGCCTCATTGTTCGTGACAACAAAGTCCAGGGTGATCGCATAACTGAGATCCTCCCCCTCGGGACCCTGAAAGTGAATTCCGGCCCCACCACCTTCTCTGGTCGACGACCCGTCGACATGCATTACCCAAACTTTGTGCTGAACATCCTCAACCAGATTTACCACGGGAACTGACAAGTCGCCCGAACTGGACCCTGTTGATTCTGCAATGAAATCAGCCAGGACTTGAGCCTTGATTGTAGTTCGAGGTTGGTACTCGATCTCGAACTGACCCAGTTCCACCGCCCATTTAATCAATCTCCCGGACGTCTCTGGTTTTGATAGAACTTGCCGTAGAGGTTGATTAGTCAGAACAATAATTTTGTAAGTTTGGAAATAAGGTCGCAGCCTTCGTGCGGCAATAACTAAAGCCAGTGCGAATTTCTCGATCTCCAGGTAATTCTTTTCTGCCCCTTGAAGCAACTTACTCAGATAGTATACCGGTTTATGCTCGGAATCCTGAATTCTCACCAAAACAGAACTTATTGCCTCACTTGATACCGCTATGTACAGATACAAGGGTTCCCCCTCGACCGGTTTTGCCAACATCGGAGGGGAAACCAAATATCTTTTAAGCTCTTCGAAAGCTTTACTGCATTCCTCATTCCATTCGAAGCCTTTCGATTTCCTCAAAAACTTGAAGAAAGGCAAACTCTTGTCTGCTGATCGGGATATAAACCTATTCAAAGATATTATTTTTCCGATTAGACTCTGCACTTCAGACAATTTAGTTGGCGGTTGTAGCTCAGCTATAGCTCGGATTTTTTCTGGATTCGCCTCGATTCCACGCTCGTGAACCAGATAACCGAGGAACTTTCCCGACCTTACCCCGAAAGTGCACTTGGCCGGATTTAATTTCATTCTGTACTTCCTTAGGATTGCGAAACATCTGCCAAGGTGCTTTATATGTTCCTCCTCGGTCATGCTCTTCACTAGCATATCATCAACATAAACTTCCATGATCTCACCAATAAGATCCTTGAACATCATATTCACGAGCATTTGATAAGTTGCTCCTGCATTCCATAGCCCGAACGGCATTACAATGAAGCAGTACACTCCCCGTTCGGTAATAAAAGCTGTTTTATCCTGATCTCTTTCATTCATAAATATTTGATAAAACCCTTGGAAAGCATCCATCATACTAAAGAAAATGAATCCCGCAGTCGAGTCAACCAGCATATCGATCCGTGGTAAAGGATAGGGGTCCCTTGGACACAACTTGTTCAGGTCGGTAAAATCATTACACATCCTCCATTTGTTGCCGACCTTCTCTCCCTTCGACACCAACACTACATTGCAAAGCCATTCAGTGAAAATTATTTCCCGAATCTGTTTCGCGGCCAATAACCTATCCACCTCAGCATTGATGATTTTGTCTTTTTCTCGACCGTGATTCCTCTTCTTTTGCCTAACTGGCTTTGCTTTAGGATCGATATTTAAAGAATGAATGATCACTCTCGGGTCGATTCCGACTATATCATCAGAACTCCAAGCAAAGACATCGGCGTTGTTTCTAAGGAATTCGATCAACATGGTCTCCATCCCTTGACTTAGCTCGGTCCCAATCCTGGTGAACTTCTCGGGAGAGCCAGGGATTAACGTTACTTGTTTATGATTTGGGGGTTGTACGCTCATATCGATCTCTTTTCCTTTTTTACTCTGCAACTTTTCACAATCTGGCAACGGGAGGTCGGATACTGAGAATACCTTTTCCTCCTCTAACTTTCTCTTCGAGGGCAATACTGGTTCGAACTGCTTCTTCATGTTTAAAGATGTGTTATAACATTCCCATGCCATGCATTGGTCGTTTCTCATTTCTCCGACCCCTGCCAAAGTGGGAAACTTGACCATCTGGTGGTAAGTTGACACGACCGCTTTGAATACGTTTAAAGCCGGTCTCCCCAAGATTGCATTATAAGCGAACGGGGTACTCACGACTAGGAACTTAACCATCTTCGTAACATCTCTAGGTTTCTTGCCCATAGTAGTACTCAAGAGTATGGTTCCGAGAGGAACAATTTCCGATCCACCGAACCCAATGAGCGGGGTGGATACTCGTTCCAATCGCGGGTGTTGTAGATTCATTCTGTCGAGCGCCTCAAAAGAGATTATGTTTGCCGAACTGCCATTATCGATTAACACCCTCCTAACCTCGAAGTTAGCAATTCTCAGGGTCAAGACCATTGAAAAATCAGGGTCGTCTTCATTAGTATCCCAAGTCACATCACTTGGTCTGTCAGCCTCGGAAAAGCTAATGACTTGGCTCACCGAGGGCGCTGGTCTTAAGGACATGACCTCCTTCCTAGACGAGAGACCAGTCTTTATCGACCTAGCGGTCCTTTTCCTCGCATTCCTGCTATCTCCCCCGGCTGGCCCACCAGATATCATATTTATCACCCGAGTCGTCTGGTCCTCTGCTTGTCGTTGATCCTCATGGTGTTGTTCGGAGGACCTCCTAGGACTCCTGGACCTATAATGGCTGTTATGGTTTTCCTTCCTGACATATTCCTTCAACTTTCCCTGAGCAATCAGTTTTTCGATCTCTTGTTTCAACTGGAAGCAATCCTCGGTGCTATGCCCCCGAGCTCTGTGGTATCTACAATACTTATCGTGATTCATAGTCCCTGGCCTAGGTTGAGTGATACGCCGAGCTCCAGGGACCAAATTTCTCTCTTCGAGTACCGTTAGAATCTCGTCCCTCGAAGTATTCAATCTGGTAAAGTTGCTTTTTTCATGCCCCGTCCTCGGAGTCCTCTCTGGAGATGCAGGTCGACCGTAGACATTAGATCTGTGGGTCGGAGCTTGAGGTTTATAGACCTTTAGTCTCTGCCAAACCGAGCCTTTTTGCTGCGCGTTTGACCCTCCGTAGTCGCTTGGTTTAGGGATAGGGGCCCGATCAGGTTTCTTCACGATCGGGGGCCTAGGATTCTGTGCATTTTTTAACTTATTCATTTCCTCCTGGATCATGTATTTCTCAGCTATTTCCATAATTCGCTCGAAGGACTTTGGCTGCTTTCGGCAGAGAGCATTTCCGAACTGGCTATTGCGGGTCAGCTCGAACATTAATGACGATAGAAACTCAATCTGTGGGGTATCGACTTTCAGAAGTTCAATACTAAATCTAGCCAGCCACTGCCTCAGTGTTTCTCCTTCCATTTGCTTCACCGTCCCCAAATGATTAGCAGGTAACCTTTGTTTCCTTTGGCTGGCAAACTGATGTTTTAATTTATCGCACAGCTCGTCAAAGGAGAAGATCGAGTTCGGAGGCAGTTTTCCGAACCAATCCAAAGCAATTCCTTCGAATGTGGTGACCATGATTTTGCAGCAAAAATCCTCCGAGTGTCCATATAAATTCAACACATTTATGAAACTGTTTATATGCTCCCCGGGGTCAGAGGTTCCATTATATCTTGGCAATCTTGTAGGGACTGACTCTGTTCCTCGAGCTTCCTTAATTTCTTGACAGAAAGGCGAGCATCGCATAATATTTGTACTCAATTCCCTACTTCGCACTTCAGGGAACACGACCCCATCCTCTTTGGCCTCAACTCCTCGAGCCCTGACACCTGTGGGTCGGGTTTCCTTTACTAGCTTCTCTTTTTCTAACTCCTTAGCAACCCTTTCTTGCACCATCCTTTCCAAGTCAGCCTCAGTTACCTTTCTATAGGCTGGCTTTCTAGACCTCTCCACAACTTTGGGTTGACTTTCCCCGACCACGGAATCCTCTAAGTTTTGTATGTTCCTAGAAGGTTGCCCAGATCGGACAATGGTTCTAGCTTGTGGTGGGTTTGGTCGAACCTCAGATGGTTCGCCCAGAGCAGATCGACGAATACTTCCTTCCCTTGGCCTGTTGGAAATCGGACCCCGAGCAGTAGGTTGATCGACCGGGGGCTGCTGACCTGGCAGAGTTTCACGATCTGCTCTCTCCGTATTCAAGAATTCTCTACACATGGTTCCGATAATGGAACGTAAATCTGCCACTGTCGTATGAATAGGCATATCATTCGGCGGGTCGAGCGGCGGCACCTCAGATTGGTGGGCCGCTCGGGATTGGTTACTTGGTTCATTGTTTACAGAACGTTGAGCTCCTACGGCGTGTGAAGGCTCGCCACGATTGTACGTAAATCTCCTAGTAGTAGGCATATTTCGATCTAACACCCGAGCAGGCCCCACGGTGGGCGCCAATTGATTATACAGTGTTTCGTTCGAGTTCAATAAGGAAAGTGGAGCATAACAATCTATGAATCGAGTACGTAAAAACCGTATATTAATATTGGTGTTCGAATACAAATTACAAGGCGGGTCTACCCGAGCATTACGGGATGCCGCACTACTAAAATGATCAATACAAAGAGAATACAAACTAGCTCCTAGTTCGAACAGTAGGTCCGAGCAGAAGGGATATCTTGGAAGTTGTGCCGTCCCTGATGTCATAAATGCGCCGCGTATTTATAGGAATAGTGATGAGCTAGCTAGACCATCCGCAGGGGAATAGCTCCCGGCCAGCTGTGTAAAGCAGTAGGTCGGTCCCACAGTAATTCCGAGGAGACGAGTAGATCGGGAAGAAGGTCATAGTACTTGATCTAGAGCTATCAACCTGGCTCGATCGGAAAATCATGTTCTTCTGGTCGGAAAATGCCATTCTGGTCGGGATCGAGGCTGACCCCGAGCAGAAGGTATTTCCTAAAGTGGCGTATGTGAAATACCCCTCATCATCTTTATAATTTAATCAGACTTACTTATATGTTGTCATGCCAACACCGGTTTCTCCTACTTCTCCATAACGTCTTGAACCTCCTCTAGCCTTAGAATAACTTGCGTAATAGAATTCGGAGATTATGCCAGAGAAGAATATAAAAGCAGATTCGGCTGCAAAAACGCCCTTTCTCACCGTCTCACAAGACGGTGGAGAATCAAAAAGAATTTCTTTGTATTTGGTGTGATAAGCATTCCTCACAGAACCAGCCAGCAAGTATGCCTCAGGAATGATAGATGCCACCCTATTTCAACAACATTAAATCAATAATATATAAAAAGGCAATGCTGGATTAAGTAAATTTCTCAACTTTTTATTACTTCAAGTATTGACTGTAATGAATTTTTACCAGCAGATTATGAAAAGAACAACACAAGCCCTTGAACCTTCGGGTTTTAGTGGATTTCCGCAACAGATATATTTGCTTGCAACCAATATAATTATTTGACTCGCCATAAGGAATAGAGATGCACCAACGTCATACCCACTCGCAATGTCAGAATCATAAACACAATATTCATAGTAATTCTCATTGTTTGGATTAGAATGGCCCTGGTTAACAATGGCGTAATTCGGATATTAGGAATGATGAATGTGAGATGAACTGGTGAACATTTTACACAACTTTAAAATTATATCTACAAGTTCAATCTTCACATTTACTACAAACATATGATGTATCCTGATTTAATAAGAGGAAATCAATAATACATTCCCAAGCCAAGAAAATACTAACAAACATAAATACTATTCATGTTTAATATCTAAATACCCCTGGGAACAAAAATAATTTACAAACAAACTTAAGTACCACAGTATATGAAGAGATTCTCAATATTCTGTATGATGTTTTCAAAAATCTCAACTTGGACAACAAAATTGTCAAAGAGTTTTCTCAATTATAGTCTAAAGTAGTACAAGGGTTAAGAATTTTCAAGTCATTTCACGAAATCCCATATCAATAACAAAAATACTTCAAAAGTTTTGGAAAAAGTAAAAGACACTTAAAGCTAAGGGATAAAAATGCACAAAATAATGAGTAGAATGGAAAAGGACTTTTTTTTTAATTTTTTTAAAAAAAAAGGAGCAAACTTACACTACTTGTTCTCTGCTCCGTAGCAACAGCTAACCCAAAAGCAATAAGACCAAGAATGAAGACATTAATCATTAAAAGTTTGGAAGCCATTGAAGTAAAAATTTCAGTTTTCACACACACATACAAACTGAATTGACAAGAAATAGATGGAAAAAGTACCGGCGGAATTTCAAACGCCGGCAACACCTACTTCAGGCCATGGATTTTAAAGCCTTGCAAGAGACGATTTCAACTGTGTAATCAATTTGATGATTGGTGGCCAAGGCACCGGAATCAGAAAATCAGGTTTTGAGATGAGAGTAATTCTTTGTTGGAGGTAAGAGCTGAGTCCCACCACTTTTGCCGCGACCGCCGCCACGAACCAGAACACTGCCACGCGAACTGCCTCTCTCTCGCAAATCACCAATTTTGACAGAAGGAAGAAAAAGGGGAGAAAAGGAGAAAAAAGAGTGGAAAAAGGATTCTTGTGGAAAGACTGGGACTGAGAAATATTTGTTGGAGAGAAACGGTGAGTCATAATCTGCCTTTCACATTACATCGACGTCTGGGATTTTCTTTGTGAGGTTTTGGGTTTGATGATTTAGATGACTCATGAAGCTATATCCCTAAATGGATGACTCACTGAAGCTACAATATACGTGGAGTATTGACTGCCTCCACACGTTTTGTGTTTGCAGTTTTAAAAAAAAATTAGGGACATCAAACGACGTCGTTTTGGGCCTGAGTTAAAAAAAAAAAAAAGGAAACTAAGCATGTCGAAAAGTTACTGTAGATTAGGGGGGATCCGCTCTTATATGTAGTAATATATACTAGGAAGATTGCTCCATGCAGTTGCGTGGAGAATGTTGGCCAAATTATGTGATTTGCTTTATGCTTAATCATTTTGCGTTTATGAGGTTGTGACTAAGAAGTGAAACTTGTTGTATCATGGAAATGGTCATGAAGCTTTAGTTATATCAGGGGAATTAGAAGGACTGTTGATTCGGAAATTTTCCATCCTTAATTACAACGGGTACTTTGTATCGATCATAAGTAGGTAAGATATCGCACTGTGGTTATGATCGCTTATCGGGCATATAGAGTTAGTATACATACGAACATATTAATCTTCATGTATAGAAGCTTAGAAGGTACCTTTAAGACATACTATACCAATTCATCAACATAAAAGCTTAAAAGGGATTCTTTGACATACTAAATAAACACATAAACCTTATTAGTTCAACAAATGTGGCATTTTACCCCCTATGTCATGATAATGTGGCATTTTACCCCCTGTATAATGATAAATGCGGCAATTTATCCCCCTATGTTATAAAATAGTTTGCATGCTTACTCTAAATTTCGGCAAGTGAGTTGCACTCTCTAGCTGAAGGAGGTAAATTGCTTCATTAAATTTTTTATAGGGGGTAAATTGATTTTTTCCAAATTATAGAGGGGTAAATTGAATATTATGCATTTCATAGGGGGAAAATTGTCATTAATTTTGTAGAAAAATTGGGTTTGATACTAAAATTGCAATGAAAATCTATCCTATAATATCAAATGTGTATTTTTGTATCCAATAATAACAAAAGTACAAGTTAGTCTATCTATGGTACCAAAACAGTAATTTTCCCGTTCAACAATACTACGAACGAAGTAAACTAGATAAAAAAAGATACATGAAGTACAACTGATGGGAAAGCAAAAAGATTTACTTACCGGCAAAAGTTGCAAAGAACATAGGAATTTTCGCAAGTAATGGGGGAAAATGCAAGATACTCCCCTGTGTTATGCTAAACTGCAAGAAACTATCCTGTGAAATTTTTATTGCTCCAAACTTTCTTGTGTTTTTAAAAGCCCTGCAAAAAACACCAAATTTGTTAAAAAATAGGTCGTTTTAGATCGACATATTTTAAGAAATAATTTTAAAAATATATCACGTGAAGCTGTAGGGACCAACTTGAAGTATTTTAAAAATGGTTTCTTGAAATATGTCGATCCAAAACGACCTGTTTTTTACAAATTAAGTGTTTTTTGCAGGGCTTTTGAAAATACAAGAAAGTTTGGCGCAATAAAAATTTCACAGGATAGTTTCATGCAGGTTTAACATAACACAATGGAGTATTTGCATTTACCCCCAAGTAATAGAAAAAAAAGGGGGAGGTGGAGTTTATAACACAAGCATAACATAGCTACCATCAGACAAGAACACATATCAGATGAAGCTCCATGTCCACAAACAATCGACATAGGTGAAAACTTTAGCAAATAAGAAAAACCCAGCCAACCAAACGTCCAATAAACAACATCTTTTCAAATAACTCAGATCACTCTTCAGTTGTTGAATTCAAACAACGTCACCCCTAATACAAAAAGAAACTGAGAGCAGATGTATTCGTAGACGAAAGTACCAAAGCAGGAGAAATGAACGTGAAGACGACCATCAATATAGCCGCAACTTTTGTCTCTCTTCAAACCATAATGAAATACTCTGCGAAAGACACCATATGAACCCCACTTTTGTCTCTCTTCAAACCATAATGAAATACTCTGCGAAAGACACCATATGAATCCCAATTTGCAAAATCTAATTTATCGGAAGTAAACAGCAAATGACAAAATTCACAATAAAGAAAGTCCAAATGCACAAAAAAAGAAACCAATGTTATTCAAGTAATCATACTTTTTAATTCACAACAAATTGAATGTAAAGTAAAAAAAGAAAACACAGTTCTTACACCGGACACTACAATCTGATTATATTCATTATTATCAATCTATTGAGAATGAGCTTCTGCCATTTCCTCCAGACACTCTTTTCACGAAACATAGTAAATGCATAAGTTGTTGAAAAAAATGTTTCATAACCCCATGAATATACACAAAAAGAAAGTCTAACAAATATGGTACATGAAATTCTGCAAATTTAGGATACATCATCTTTGCATACATCATATAGTTTTACATATTAAGATCAGTGTGATTGTGTATGTTGGTGTCTAACAATCTGTGCATTTATATATTTCACAAAACATAGAATATAATAAATAATATTCTAACAAATAAATTCATGCATAATTATCAAAGCATATAAATGATACTTATCTGGTTAGGAATAATTCGGAAAACACTTTAATCAACACATAAAATAGGAAATAAGACTGAGGCTTGCCGAAACAAATTTTCTTAAGACAATATTTTTGTGGCTGCCACGGTGCATACAGTTTGATTCCCGGTAGTCTCTCAAGATACAGTAGTTTGTTGTTCATTATTTGCACAAATAATGAATCCACGGCGAACTTGAAAAAACAAAAATTTCGGACTAAATTTTGATGAAAGTAAGAGAAAGAGAGTATTATTTTTCTTTTAATTACTATATAATTGATTCAGAATTGGCCAGATTCTGTCTTATATTTATAGACACAAAAGTGCCTCTTGGAAAGGGACAAAATGTTTCGATCCAAAGGGTACCTTTTCGGACCAAATAGACACATATCTTACTCTTATTTATTTCATTCATATATAAAAACCCCAACAACCCCCCACATGAATGAAATTGTTCTTCGAGTTCCTTCACATGAGACATATTATGTCGAAATTTCTTTAGGAATTATACCGCATCGGGATAGGTGAAATATTTCATCTTGAGCCTTCCCTAGTTAAAGCTTATCGGATTTATTTAGTCAATCGGTGAAATATTTCATCTTGAACCGCCGGTTGTTTGTGTAAACCAAGATAATAAACTTAACACAGAACTAAATCGATTTGTTTCAAGTTCTCGGATGTGTTCGTTTTGGCCCTGAACATTCTTGGTTATGCGAGTGCTTTAGAGAATTCCAGCCTATAAATAAATTCTCAACGAGCCGACCCAGCTCACACTAACATAGATGACCGCATCTATCAAGAGTTATCCTACCATACTCCACTTGTTTTGACAAGATATAGACGTCATTTAAAAGCCTTTGCTTAACCTATAAAATAACGCGGTAGGCTTGCACTTATTGCATCATAAGAATGGAATAGAGTTATATACTCTTAAGTGCTTTCTTTTAAGTTAGCAAAGACTGGTTGTCCTATTGAACCTAGTCCGTGGGATCTCCAGTAGCCAGGTTAGGTTTCCGTACTAGGTAACTTAATCTTATTTAGGCCTTAAGCCCATTCCTCTCGATGCACATACTACTCTCTGGATAAATCTTTAATATTCAGAATCAGGATTATCTCTTCACTTCATAAAATCCATTCTATTTGAATGTATATGTCTCTTGGTATTGTATAAAAAATAACGAATATGTCGTGACTTTACTATTATACATAGAGCTTTTTGAGCTCTATGTATCACTGCTTGATTATCTCATTTTACGTATGCCTGACACAATTTTCAGTCATATCCATTAATTTTGTGAAGCCACTCAAATTCTTCACTAGATTTATCCAATGCTATGCACTCTAATTTCGTAGTTGATTGAGCTATATGCATTTGTTTGGAAGATTCTCAAGAAATAGCGGTTACTCCTAAATTGAATACATATCCGCTTATAAACTTTGATTCCTCTAAATCAGAAGTTTCATTTGCATTACTATATCCCTCATGGGTCATTGGATATTTTTCCAAAATAGAATGCACATACAAATGTATTCTTTCAAGATTCAAGCATTCTCATTAATGCATCCCAACAAATCTTGCTAAGATTGCTCATGTCTCCTTAGTTTATTAACTAAAGATAGGATGTATGGCCTCTTGCATTTTACGATATATGCGTGACATCTAATTTTATGAGCATACTCAAATTGTGATATTCTATCACATTTGTTCTCGTGTAGCACACAAGATATTAATTAAATAGAATTATGAAATCCCTTAAAATATAAGTATTTAACTTATCTATCACTCATCCATGTAGTGCGCTTGAGATAATTTAATGTCATCACATGATCTCCTAATCATAATTGATTAAACCGAAGTTTTTCATATCATAAGTTAATATTTTCTCAATGGATTTAATATTTTCAATATTAGTCTCAAATATTAACATATCATTTGCATATAACCAAACTCTGATACTCAATTATCCAATTTGTTTATATGGATACACTTGTTATATTTATTAATATGAAAGTCAAATTTTGTTGATGACACTATCGCATTTTTCGTGTCATTGTTTAGGAGCTTGTTAAAGGTCAACAAGAAAATATAAAAGTTTTGCAAGCTATGTTTTCGTTTCCTTTAATAACGAGACTCTCTGGTTACTCCTCATAAATATTCTCATTTAATTCACCATTAAGGAAGACAATTTTAACGCCCATCATATATAGCTAATAGAGCTATTAACATTCAAATGGATGTCATCCTAAGTGCTAGTGAATATGAGTCAAAGAAGTAAAAATGTTTCTTTTAATAAGGCACCTTGGCTCCTCGTCTAGCCTAGTTTTTGTCGATTGACTTATCAAAGTTTTTAAACTCTTGAACTTAAAAACCCATCTACATCTAATTGGTTCACTCCTCGAAGTCTACCAATTTTATGAATGTAACTCGTTGTCAATTGCCTCTTTCCAATCCACAATATTGGAATGTGACATAATTTATTTATATGTTTGTGGTTAATCCTTTAACATAAATGTTAGAATATCTGGATCAAAGAACTTCGAGCTTTTAGCTCATTTGCCTCTTCAACTCGTCAACAAACTCATGTTGAAGTAAGAGATTGACCTCTTTAGAGATCGATTCATATATATATTCTCGCATAATATAATAGTTTATAATTAAATATAATTATAAACTTCACAAAGTTGACCCTCTTGATCAAAATCAATTAAATATTTTCCCAAAATATTCTATGAAACTTTTAAAAATAATCTAGTCTAAAATGGGTTAGACTATAGTGTTTACTCTCGCAGAATAAATAATTTATAATTAACTTTAATTATAAACTGTAAGAAGGTTTATGTAAGTAATATAATCAATAATATTACTTGATCATATTTTAATATCAGTAAATCACACTTACTGAAAATAAATCTGAACTAAAAGAACAATTTATTAGAGATGATTCTCAAATCCTTCCTTACAAACTCAATGAATGTTACATCACGTTACTCAGTTCACATGATTACATTTATTTAAGATTTAAATACTAAAAATATGAATTGCTACTATTTATCGCATAAGCTAGTAGTAATTAATATTTTTAAGTTATTTTCTTTATCGGTGGTGAAAACGAAATCTGACCCAAGTACCCCCACATTTTAAGGTATTTGATTTTTCTTCCCTTCCATAACCCATATGTAATTATATTTGATTTTCTTGAGTGAAACTTGATTTAATATGCAGTTAGGCATCTAAAGAGTTCCCCCCCACAAGTTATTCAGTACACCCGAATTTATAGAATAATATTACCTGCATCTTCTTAGGTTTGATTATTCTGTTTGGCTACGTACTCACTTGAATAGAGTTGAGCTAGGTGAATTATTTTGACGAATTATTTTCAATTTAATACACTCTTGTGTAAATGAATATATCGTATTTACCCCCACAATTCGGATATAAGAGTTTTTCATATTTCTTATTCCATCCAGATTTGTATTTCACAAATGTATTTCTTCGTATTTCGTAAATACATTATTGCCTTTTAAACTCCACGAGTTAATAATGATTTAAAATCACATAATTAATTTGGATTAGTTCAAAAAATTTGAACTCTTATGTATTTGTTTCGCAAATAAATAAATTATAACTATTTCACAAATAATTTATAATTATTTCTCACAAATAAATTATAATTATTTTGCGGATAAATTACAAATATTATCAATATTTCCCCAATAAATTATAAATATTATCAATATTTCCTCAATATAATGTTGATATCATAGCAAATTAGAATTATCCCACAAATGAATTATATGTACTTTTGCAAACAAATTTCCAATATTTTCTCATTAAAATATTGATACAAATTATAATTATTTCACAAATAAATTATAATTATGTTTACAAGTAAATCATCAGTATTTTCTCAAATAAAATACTGATTTCATAGCAAATACTAATTACTAGTCCTTTATCTCCACATAAAGGTTATTAGTAATTTATATGTTTTTAATATTCCCCGCATAAATATAGGTCACACTTATACAATCGATGAATCACGTACTTATATAAGATTTAAATCACTACTCTTATATAAAGATCCAATATATAATTTTCTTCAATCAAAATTATTGCATCACTAAAATATTTATATAAGAAGTAATTCGAAAAATCAGGAATTGAATGTTAAATCCTGTATAATCTCATTATTTTTTTTAATGAAAAATGCCTTTCAATTAATCACTCCAAAAATTGCAGATAACCATCAAGTATACAACAATGGAATTAGGCAATAACCATCTCAAATGCACCACCTCAGATGTACCGTTTCATGTTGTAGTTACACAACAATGGTCAACTAATTTAATGTTTAATAGCCCCATATATCGTATTTAATAAATAACATTTAGTGGTCACACCAATTTGTAGATACACAACTCTACAAAGAAACCGAACTAATGCACTCATGCTAACATATTGCTTCAATTGCATGGTTCTCGAATATATTAGATGAACTTTCTGTTCCATCCAAATTGCACAACGTTTTGCATTATTATAATTTCCATTTCAAATTTGGAATGAAATTATTCACATTAGAGTTTAGAAAATGTAACAACCCGACCTAGTAACGCTCAAAGTAAACTGACTTTCAGTTATAAATGCCTTAAACATTTAAAATCTAAACAAATAACTAACACGTTGAAATTAAGAAATTTTACTTCAATATTAAGACTTAACAAATATAATTCGATATTTGCATAAATAGGACATTATGTCAAGAGATATCATAGGACGAAACTATTTAATATAGGAACCCTTAATCACTTCTCAACTTCCTTGCTAGCTTGTACCTCTGAAAATAATAAATTGAAAGTGTAAGTTGAATAAATCAACTTAGTGAGGCTGGTGCACGTGCATAAGTGAATTTTATGCACTTGCTAATAGATTTATTATGAAAAAAAAAAAATACACAATAAATGACAAATTAAACATTCAATAACATGTCTTTCACATTGATAAATTATGTAAATAACCACACGTTCAAGAAAACAAGAAAACATTCAAAATAACCACTCATTCACTATAAGGATATTTAATACCACTTTATCACTAAGGGTAAGGGGCCAATCTTACCAACCCTCACGAAGTGCATTGCTGCCAATTTAGGTCCCGTATATCGAGATATACGAGACCAAGATAATGATTTATTGCGGAGTCAACCTGACAAGTCTCCACTTGTTCCAGATTTATCCGAACCTACCACTATCGCTCGCTATGAACAGGGGAGATAAAGTAATACACACCCTGTCCCAACAGTAATCATTTAAGAGCAAGTAATACGCTTATTTCACATTAATTATACTGTTAAGTACTGCGAATGTCATATAGGCAATTATATTTAATAATCTGTCAATATCTCAAAAAAACAGTCAATGTGAGCATCACATACATGTATCTTTAGTAATCCTAGATATCACATATAATAAATATTCACACAATCAAATTATACACATTACTCAAATAAAGATGCAGCTCTCACCTTGATCTTTAAGAAAGGTTGACATCAAACTTGAAATCCATGAAAGTTTTTGTCTAAACCTCGATCATTGACTTCGTCTTGCTTATAATCACCTATTCGTAATAAATATACTCATAAAGGCATATTTTAAAACTCATTGTACTAACTCAATTTTTTTTTTTAAACTTTCTTGTGCTCACTTATATATAATCAAGTCTAAACCAAAATATGCCTTGAAGATTTTGTCATCTAACTATAAACTCTACTCCTACGTAACATTCAAATTATACATTAATTAGATAATCTAAATGAATTAATTAAACCCAAGAGATCTCTAATTCAAGACATGAATTTTAGTTTCTCATCAAGCAAGTTTGTTTATAGCAAACTTAAATTAGTTTAGATAGAAATCAACTAACGCTCAATAATACGTGTAATTATACTTCACCAAAACTTATTTATCAATATTCAAGACCCAAAAATGACTATTACCCATAAAAAGTAGAATGAATTCATAATATTCAAAGTTTAAACTAGAATCATATATTCATTCATACCATGAAACTCAATATCAATGAAACAAGCCAATTCTTCCTCAAGAATAAAATTTATCCTCAAGAACCAAACTAAGCAAAAATGTATTCAATATACCTAAGTTATAATAATTTTAACAAACCCACAAGAATTATTTTAGCTAATTCAATTAAACAAGGAGCTTGAGCAATTCTATTAAATTCTCAATTTAAACCTATCAAAAATTCGACATTCTAATTCCCAAAATTGAAACAAGAATTTCAATCCCTCACTACAAAGCCATAAAGGAGAAATATATATAGTAAAAGAGATGAGAATTTTTACCAAACATTCAAGGGGATTTGGAAAATGAACCATATTTGCTTCTCCTTTTTCTTCTTCTTTCCTCTCCTTCTTTCTTCTTTCTTTTCATTTTTCTTCCATTACTCTCGGCTCTGCCTCACTCTTTCTCTTCTCTCCCTCTTTTGTGTTATGTAAATCGATGTGTGAAATTGAGAGAAAAAGGAAAGGGAATAATGGTTTTTGACTCTAAAAAATGATTTCCATTCATATGAATGGAATGAAATAAAAGAAGACATGGGTGGAGAAATGTTTTCATCCACCTGGACATATAACATACAGCAGCAGGGCACGTCAGCAGCAGGGCACGTCCCCTGCTGCTTTCTATATATAATTTTTTTTTTCCAATTTCTGGCAAAAATTGCATTTTGGCCCTCATACTTTTTAGAAATATAATTTTAACCCTTAAACTTTCTTATAACATCATTTTGACCCCAAACTCAAATAATTTCATAAATTAGAGAATATAAATTTATTTTGCCTCCAACCATGAAAATTAATACACCTTTAAAAAAAAATAAAGTAATTAAGGGGTATTACAAAAAATCTCTTCATAGAAATTTTTAGTCCACTTACATTAATTTAATACATTGCACAAAAATCAGATTCTTACACATAATGATATGATTGTCAATGACCTTTAAATTTCTCGGTTAAAATAGAATTGACATAATTACGGTGAAGATATCAGAATTTCACATATATAATCTTCCATTTATTTGATTCCTTTTTTCTTCCGAGTAAGCAAATACTTGAATTCCAATTAGATATTTTCTTATCAAGTATTCAGTTGCTTTGAAATAATGTCAAACTCCAATTTCCAGAGAATTAATAATTTAATATCATATTAGATTCAACATTAAGATTAAATGATACTAGATTTCTGATGCTTGATCATAGATTTAGATAATTAAAGGGATGAAGTCATCATTATTAACTCCAAACAAACAAAGATCAAACTTCAATTTCATCATCCTTATGAGAATAAAATCCCACTTACACGTCACATGCACCGATTCGGCAATGCAATGCACCAATTCACCGAGTGTATGTTTATCTCAATTTAATAACACCAATGCACAGATTTGATCAAATTTGACATGATTTTTATTTTTGGTTTAAGAGCATATTGTTAAACAAAATGTACTATTGTCAT
This sequence comes from Penstemon davidsonii, assembly GCA_034814905.1. Lineage (NCBI taxonomy): Eukaryota > Viridiplantae > Streptophyta > Magnoliopsida > Lamiales > Plantaginaceae > Penstemon > Penstemon davidsonii. Next base: position 9,732,113 of record JAYDYQ010001086.1, on the reverse strand, counting down.
ATTTTTGGTGTCTAATAATATGTGCATTTATATGTTTCACAAAACATATAATATAATAAATAATATTTTAACAAATAAATTCATGCATTATTAAAGCATATAAATCATACTTACCTGGTTAGGATTAATTTTAAAAACACTTTAATCAACACATAAAATAGGAAATAAGACTGAGGCTTGCCGAAACAAATTTTCTTAAGATAATATTTTTGGGGCTGCCACGGTGCATACAGTTTGATTCCCGGTAGTCTCCCAAGATACAACAGTCTGTTGTTCATTATTTGCACAAATAATGAACCCACGGCGAACTTGAACAAATAGAAATTTCGGACTAAATTTTGATGAAAGTAAGAGAAAGAGAGTATTATTTTTTCTTTTAGTTACTATATAATTGATTCATAATTGGCCAGATTCGGTCTCATATTTATAGACACAAAAGTGACTCTTGAAAAGGGACACAATGTTTCAATCCAAAGGGTACTTCTTCGGACCGAATAAACACATATCTTACTCTTATTTATTTCAGTCACACATAAATACCCAACAGTGTGAAGAAAAACATAAAATTGATGGGGAACATAGGTCCAAAGAGCTCAATAAAATATCAATCCAAATAAATTTGCAGGGATAATGAAAAAAACCAAGCCGAAATTTGAAGAAGATGAACATGGTATGTTTTTTCCTAAGATGGTGAGTTGTGGAGAGATATGTACTGGTTTCTCGACAGCACAAAAGTCACATTGAATGGAAATGAATTAGTGGTGGTGGTGGTGGTGTTCAGTAGTAGTGGTAATTTAGGCTTTACATTGTTAAGGATCTATCGAACTTAGTTCCACACATTATATAAAACTGCATGAGCATTGATCTTATAGAGTGTCTAAAGTTAATGACATTGTACCAACACATAATCGACCAACAAGAAAGTACAGAGAACGAAAAACAAAATCGATTTGATGACTATTTTCATGAACACATTTCACTGACTTGGTTGCATAATTACTTTGAAGATTGCTTTTAACTTTAAGTAACAATAAATCTAGTTGTGTAACTTTAAGGCGTTTTGAAGAACGAAACTCCAGAAATAATCTAAAAACTGATGAGATATATCATTTCAAAGAATAAGCTTATACAAACATGTGATTAAAATCGTAAGATCAAGTTATGCTAATTAGTTTCAAGTTTTGAGTTTCCTTCCTTTTGAATGCAGAAAATTTACCTACAAGTTGATATCTTATGATTTAGATTTCAATATTCATATAATATGCAGTTAGTTTCTAACTTTTGCTCCAAGATCAAGATAAGTGAAGGTAACATGGTTCCATTAAAAAAAGCGCGTGAAGGAGAGATCCTCATATAATGTATTACTAACTAAAAAGGCAGATTTAGTGATTTGTGTAATTAATTGAAAATCTATGAAGAAACTCACCCAGCAGAAAGCAAGACAGTTGAGTGAGGTCATGACATATGGAATCCCAGAGAATTGCTCTGTAGGTCTTTTCTTCGAAATTCTTTCAAAAATGATCCTACTAAGTAAAATTGTGCAATATTAATATACATAAAAACAACACAATTTAATCACAAAAGTTGAATTGAACTCACAATGGTGCCAAGTAAAGAAATAGAGCGAAAGCAATAAAGAATGGAAAAAGTACTCACTCGTTTCTATGAGTTAGCTGCAATAGAACCCAAAAATAACCAAATAAATAATATTTTAACAATACAAAACCACAAACAAGAAAAACCAATAATTTGAGTCAAAAAAGCAGAATAGAGAAACAAAATATACCTTCTCACACCATAGTATGAAAGAACAAAAAAGAGCACTGCAAGGTAAAACAAAAAGAGGTCAGACTTAGCAGGGGTCGAATATGGAGAAGGATATACAAATACAAGACACCCACAAAGAAGAAAACATTGAAAGCATAAAATGAACAGAAGTAAGAAATTATGATAATACCTGAGGCGAAGAGAGCGGCAAGACGGAGAACTTAATTTGCAAGTCCAGAAAAACACATCAATTAGAATAAAGGTACAAATAATTAAGAACATTTATGATTGAATCCTCCAAGATAACTTAAAGGGAAAAATCAAAGGAAAGAAAAGGGACCTGGGCCAAGGAACTTCTAGGGGTTTTGTGGGCATACAAAACAACTCCTAGGACTTCGACGGGACGGTCTCCTTTCTCTCTCTTCTATGGTTCATAAGCAGTGTTACTTGCAGAAACAACCATACCAATCGCAAGAATGATATACTACAGTCCCGAGAAGAATGAGGCAATTCGCAACTTAGAGTTGGATCTCATCGATGAAGCCAGAAGTAAGGCTCACATCCGTTAACAAATGTCTCGAGATCGCATGGTGCGAGCGTACAACAAGCGAGTCAAAAAATGCATACTCATCTGTTAGCAGGGCCTACAAAATATTTAATAAAAGAACACTAACCATTAAAGAATCAATACATCCTGCATTTGATGAGCCATTAGCACCAAAAACTTCAGAAATCATTGAAGAAAGTAATGCAACGTTACCTGAAGAAGCACAAGAACGGATCAGATCACAAGCCTATGCAATCATTCCAATTCCTATAGCTCCAAAAGAGGCAATCACACCTCAAATAATCTAGATTGAGGATGACACTCCTACAGTGGAAGAGGTTCTAGCAGAAAATGTTTTGCAAGAGGCAGATGAACAACAACCTGTTTGGTACATCTAGCAGAAAATGTTTTGCAAGAGGAAGATGAACAACAACCTGTTGATGTACCAAACAACGCACCTGAAACTCAACATCCAGGACTGAGAAATCATCCACCAGACTAGGTAATTGGTAATTTTGTTAGGCATAGTACTCTTAAAACGTGTATATGTACTTTCTTTAATTGAAATAAATAAATTCAAAATTTATTTTTCGTATAATTATTTCGATTATGCATTTATAGTATAATATAAACATAAAAAAATTCCAAGTCTATTAAAATGACTATAACTTAAGTACACGTGTTATACTGAAGGATTAAAGTTATAACTAATAGACCAAAATGTCCGCAGTGAGTTAAAGTTGAGATATTTAACTAAACATTACTAGTACGGACCTGTCTCCGAACATGGCAATTCCAAGCTCAACTTGGGCCTGGCACCAGGCCTGGGCTATGGGCTGTGGGGTACTCTGGTGTGGAAGTATCACCTAGTCCCATCATATAACTATATATGCGCAATACATTTAATGACATAAGGGCACGGATTTCTAGACATTGTAGCTCGAACTAGTAGATCGGATTTCTTGTGTTCAGCTTGTAGTATTCAACATCATGTAATACTTGGACAGACCTTGTTAAACAATCTTATTGAGATCGGATATATAATACATCGTCATTACTATTGTTCTGTCTTGCTTATTTTGACTTGTATGAATTTGAGCAGAATCGGTTGGCGCACATCGTGGAGCCTGCTCGAGTATTAGATTGAAATATGCCAGCTACACGAAGAAACACCTACAATCAAGATAATCGAGGAGAAGGGCAACCTTCTGTTAACCTGGGTCCGATCGATGACCAGTCCCAAGCGGGGGTTCAACCAACACAAACACTTGACCGTTGCTGATATGAGATCTATTATAGGAACGACGTGTAAAGAGTTCTTGCACACGGAAAGGGGAAAACAAGGACCTTAAGAAGACCCTTGTAGATGAAAGGATAGTGCCCTGCAAGCCAATAGATTTTAGCTTGTATAAGGACAATCTTGTAATAAAATTTCTCTAGTATTAATGAATTAATACGCTCGTTTGTTTATAGTATGTAAATCAAACAATGGCCAACTTCATCTCTCGCGAATCACTTAAGCGATTGGATGAAATCCTTAGATCATAATGGACTATGGGACGATTCACTTCAGTATGAGTGCAATCATGAAACAGTCTCTAAGGTCGTGATCTTAAAACAAGTTCCAAGTCATAGATTTCGAACGAGACGGGGTATCGAAGGAATCGCAAAGACTTGTACGATTATGCATGATTCACATGGAGTGAATTTGTAGCGTTTCATGAGCAAGGCATTTGATGCTAGTGCATATGAGTAGGTGGTTCGATAGGGGCTCGAACGCATCGAACGAACCGAACAGAGAAACCCATATTGGAAGCGCATGACGCACATCGGCGATGGGATGTTTCTCAAGACTTATAATAGTGTACGATTTAGTCTTTTGACTTGAGGTGCTAGGGCGAATTCGGTGCACGTGAGTAAGTACTTTGATTTAGGAGACGATCACTTAGCCTGATCATTGTGCGACTACTTTGGGTACGTAGGATCGTGTACGCGAATGGTTAGCACTAATATGGGATCTACCGACTCAACGTAGTGTGTTGAGAGAATTTCCTATACGTTCTTAGATAATAGATTCCGAGAAACCTATGGCCATAGTTGGTGACGTATTTGGAAAGGGGTTTCAAAATTTAGCAGTCACACTGGAATCATTATCCGGAATTAGAAAGTATAGTTATCGAGATAATTAGAGGTGCCGATCAATTAACACACCCTAGGTCTCGATCGGGAAATTAATCGATAGAGGGATCGTATGTACATGGTACTTATAAGAGGTGAGGTTCACTGAGATCATGTCACCTTAAGTTGGGCCTCATGTGCTTGTGGCTAGACATCGACCATGAGGTGTGGGTACTCATGAAATAATAGGAAGATTAATTCATGAGTGGTTAATTGAAGGTGTTCAATTAATCGGAGCAATTTATAAGCTCATTAATTAAATCACGAAAGTCGTGGGTCCGCGGCCAATTGATGGTGAACCTACAGGGTCACACACAATACAATTGGACTGCAACAAAACAAGTAAGGAAAGTTTGATTTAAAGAGTTAAATCAAAACTGAAGAATTAAAGTGTTAATTCTTGAAAAAGAAAACTAATTAATCAAAGAGTTAATTAATAAGAGAGGAATTAATTATTTAATTAATTAATTGGATTAATTGATTAAATGGGCTGAATTAATTAAAGGAGTTTAATTAATTAAAAGATGATTTCAGTCCATTAGGAAACAATTAAAGGCCACAAGTAAATGGACTTTAAGTTTCCTAATAGGATTAGATCACATCTAGGTCAAAACTCCTTATCTATATAAGGAGCTCATGACCTCAAAACCCTTTCCATAATACACTAAGTAGCCGCCCCCTTCTTCTCCAAGAAGTGGCCGCCCCCTCTCCTTTTTCCAGATCTAGATCTGGTTTCTTCTTCTTTCTTCCTCTGTTTGATATCTCTTCCATCCTAGTTCCGAGCCTGAGGATTCAAGAGAGTTTCTTCAATCATGTTGGTGTGGACACCGCTAGCGGGACAACACATGGGGTGCTTCTCCGAACCAAAAGTCCTGCAGATCTGAAAAAAAGAACGGAGAAAAACCACCACCGTTCTTGTGGTGAGTTAAAAATCGATAAACCCCCTCTGGTTGGTTGAGTTCCTGAAAAATCTTTTTCGTATGATTAGATGAATAAAGATCCTGTTTGGGTTATTTTAAAAATTTTAAATTCCGCTGCTTTTAACGTTCTGACGTTACCAATAACCCAACAGTGGTATCAGAGCTCAATTCATTACTCTCATACGAAAAAGTCTGAATATAATTTGATTGCTTTATTGTATTGCATGTTATATTCATGATTGTTGATTCTTACTTGTTATGGGTAGATCTGAATTTGGGTAAAATTGCATAAAACGTTTTGGGTCAATTTTTTGTTTTTCAAAATTGAGGGGCTGTTTTGCGATTAGCGATTTTTGGAAACTCTAGACTGAAATTGAAATTTTTGAACTGTGTACTTTCTGGACAGATTGGAACTTTCTGGAAATTTTCAAATTTGGGACTGTTTTGCAATTACCAAAATTTTTGGGGCTATTTTGTAAATACCGAAAACTACAGGGGCCAAATTGCAAATTCAAATTTTTTTCTGGAAATAAAATTTTTATTTTTGGTCCTCTGCCCACTTTCAAATTTGGGGTTAATTTGTAATTTCCAAAACTTCAAGGGTCAAATCGCAATTTCAAAATGTTGGCGGCCGAATTGCAATTTTCAAAAGTTGAAGATTTTTTATTCTATTTTTATGCATAAAATGGTTTTGTTTATCCGAATATAGATAGCCTCTAATTAGTAGAGACTAAAGTAAGAATCTAGAGAAATATTTTAAAGGCGTTTAAATAATTAAAGTAAGATAGGAAACTAGTAAATGCGTTTGCTTGTTTCTTTGCTCAACGTGAATTGTTTACGTGGTTTTCGATCGAGTCGAGCCTAGACCTTAGATATGATTGGTTTATTTTGTTTTGAATTTTTGGTTGGGCATGCGAGCCTTTATTTTGGCATTTTTGTGCCAATGTAATAGATTAGGGTTTTTTCTTAAATAGTTTAGGATGGAGGCCCATTACATGCAAGGAGGGAGCCCAATAGAGAATGAAGGCCAAGTATGCTTGGTTATTAATGTAATAGCCTAGGCCCATTAAGAACCCATTAGATAGACCAATTGGGCCAACATTATTGGCTCAATGATGGCCCAAGCATAGGTGGCTCCCGATCAAAAACATATTGTGTTAGAAGTGCATGCTAGGTTTATTTATTTATGTCTTATTTATTTATTTGTTCTATTATTTGGCTTGTATGGTGATGCGCGCTAGGATATTAGAACGTAAATACGATAATTCATAATTGAAGCGGTGAGATCTCGAGAGAGTTTGCCTTAAACTTTCAAACCAGCAAATCCCCTTTTGAATTAAATATTAAGTCATATTGGGTTAAAATAAAATGAAGTATTTATATAAATCCAAGCCTTCCATCAATAGGGAATAGCGTACGTTGTCTACTTATCGATTAAGGTGATCCAGATTCTGGCACCCGAGGCGAAGAAAGGGACAATACGTGAGTTCTCTTGATTCTTGTTTTTAAATAAACTCGACAAGGGTGGGGACTGGTCGGGACATGTATAATCGACCGATAACCAGTTACGGGGATTTCATGACCGGGCCCGTTGCTCATCGAGATTGATGGGCTAGACTTAACGAGTAGTACCACTCATGATGTAGCAGTGCTAGATGAGTGCGAAAATCGAGGCAAAATAACTTGAAGGTTGTGTAGTGACACAATTGGCAATAATTATGCCTACCTAGGGAATTAGTTGTATGGCCACGAGTCGTGGGTGCAATTAATGTCCGCTGGGACGTCAAGACCTACTAGGAAATAAGATTTCCCGAACAATTGAAGGGGTAATTGTTTCGATAAAATAGTGGAAGAACTTTTACGATAGAAAGTCCAACCTTCGTAGATTATAAGTATTATTCATTAACTAGTCCACTAAATATTGTCTTCTCTTTTGATTAGATATCGAGATATCTATAATTATCCATTTTACTGTTTATCCTCGACTTGCAAAATAACTGGATTAAAATATCGATTGGCTTAGAAACTTGAGGACTGTCCTCAATTCCGAATGTCGGAATCATGTTCTTAATAACTAGCCTATGCCTGATGCACTTCCGAGATGAGTCTAAAAGGAGGAACGAATCACCCGTAGAGTATGGGAACATTAATGATCGTTTCCTCATATAAGGATGTGTCTCAAAAGAGGAACTGGGGGTGGGGGGGGGGGGGGGTGGGGGGGGGGGGGGGTGGGGGGGGGGGGGGGTGGGGGGGGGGGGGGGTGGGGGGGGGGGGGGGTGGGGGGGGGGGGGGGTGGGGGGGGGGGGGGGTGGGGGGGGGGGGGGGTGGGGGGGGGGGGGGGTGGGGGGGGGGGGGGGTGGGGGGGGGGGGGGGTGGGGGGGGGGGGGGGTGGGGGGGGGGGGGGGTGGGGGGGGGGGGGGGTGGGGGGGGGGGGGGGTGGGGGGGGGGGGGGGTGGGGGGGGGGGGGGGTGGGGGGGGGGGGGGGTGGGGGGGGGGGGGGGTGGGAGGGGGGGGGGGAGGGGGGAGGGGCGGGGGGAGGGGGGGGGGGGGGGGGGGGGGGAGGGGGGTGGGGGGGGGGGGGGGGGGGGGGAGGGGGGGGAGGGGGGGGGGGGGGGGGAGGGGGGGGGGGGGGGGGGGGGGGGGGGGGGTTGGGGGGGGGGGGGAGAGGGGGGGGGGGGGGGGGGGGGGGGGGGGGATAACCTTGCGTTCCATATGTATGGAATATTATCTTGGTATTAATTGAACTAACTATTTAATTCAATCGAATTGAATTCACCTTTTCAATTCAATAAATTTATTTCCTCTCAATGAACTCTTTAATTGATTCATTTCCTTTTTCAATTAACTCTTTAATTGAAACATTGATTAATCAATTAGACCTTCTAATCAATTAAACTTATCAGTGCCTTTCTTAGGTGCAGTGGGAAAATTAGACTTTTAGGCTACTTGCGTTCTTTTGACTACCTTTTTGGTCGCTTTTAGGAGAGAACAATTTCTTCTTCTTTTTACCCTTCTTTGACTTTGCAGTCCTTGAAGTGTGAACGATCATGACAGGTTCATCCTATTTGCCTTTTACCATACTTTGATTAGTTCATGAAATGTGATCAACTTATCAAATAAGTTCAGAGTATTTCACGAATCGTTTGAATGAGCGGGAGGAGAATTTAGGTGGAGGTCAATGTTAAGTTCACTTGCAGGCCTACGTTTAATCGATCCAGTTTTCAACCAGATTGATAAAACACGGACAGTGATCCTTGACATTAGTTCCTTCACTTATTCTCGAGTTTTAAACAACTCCTTAGAAGTCTCGAATCAAACGGTTTGAAACTGCTCCTCAAAACAAGCTTTTGAGGTGGAGCTTTGTTTTAGAAGCTTGAGACATACTCCTATGTCGCTTCTTTAGCTCATTCAATCTTGATGCTTATATGAGGAAACGATCATTAAGATTCTCATACCCTATAGGTGATTCGTTCCTCTTTTGAGACACATCCTTATATGAGGAAACGATCATTAATGTTCCCATACTCTACGGGTGATTCGTTCCTCCTTTTAGACTCATCTCGGAAGTGCATCAGGCATAGGCTAGTTATTAAGAACATGATTCCGACGTTCGGAATTGAGGACAGTCCTCAAGTTTCTAAGCCAATCGATATTTTAATCCAGTTATTTTGCAAGTCGAGGATAAACAGTAAAATGGATAATTATAGATATCTCGATATCTAATCAAAAGAGAAGACAATATTTAGTGGACTAGTTAATGAATAATACTTATAATCTACGAAGGTTGGACTTTCTATCGTAAAAGTTCTCCCACTATTTTATAGAAAAAATTACCCCTTCAATTGTTCGGGAAATCTTATTTCCTAGTAGGTCTTGACGTCCCAGCTGAAATTAATTGCACCAACGACTCGTGGCCATACAACTAATTCCCTAGGTAGGCATACTTATTGTCAATTGTGTCACTACACAACCTTCAAGTTTTTTTCCTCGATTTTCGCACCCATCTAGCACTGCTACATCATGAGTGGTACTACTCGTTAAGTCTAACCCATCAATCTCGATGAGCAACGGGCCCGGTCATGAAATCCCCGTAACTGGTTATCGGTCGATTATACATGTCCCGACCAGTCCCCACCCTTGTCGAGTTTATTTAAAAACAAGAATCAAGAGAACTCACGTATTGTCCCTTTCTTGAAGTAGACAACGTACGCTATTCCCTATTGATTGAAGGCTTGGATTTATATAAATACTTCATTTTATTTTAACCCAATATGACTTAATATTTAATTCAAGAGGGGATTTGCTGGTTTGAAAGTTTAAGGCAAACTCTCTTGAGAACTCACAGCTTCAATTATGAATTATCTTATTTACGTTCTAATATCCTAGCGCGCATCACCATACATAGAACAAATAAATAAATAAGACATAAATAAATAAACCTAGGCATGCACTTCTAACACAATATGTTTTCGATCGGGAGCCACATATGCTTGGGCCATCATTGAGCCAATAATGTTGGCCCAATTGGTCTATCTAATGGGTTCTTAATGGGCCTAGGCTATTACATTAATAACCAAGCATACTTGGCCTTCATTCTCTATTGGGCTCCCTCCTTGCATGTAATGGGCCTCCATCCTAAACTATTTAAGAAAAAACCCTAATCTATTACATTGGCACAAAAAGGCCCAAATAAAGGCTCGCATGCCCAACCAAAAATCCAAAACAAAATAAACCAATCACATCTAAGGTCTAGGCTCGACTCGATCGAAAACCACGTAAACAATTCACGTTGAGCAAAGAAACAAACAAACACATTTACTAGTTTCCTATCTTACTTTAATTATTTAAACGCCTTTAAAATATTTCTCTAGATTCTTACTTTAGTCTCTACTAATTAGAGGCTATCTATATTCGGATAAACAAAACCATTTTATGCATAAAAATAGAATAAAAAATCTTCAACTTTTGAAAATTGCAATTCGGCCCCCAACATTTTGAAATTGCGATTTGACCCTTGAAGTTTTGGAAATTACAAATTAACCCCAAATTTGAAAGTGGGCAGAGGACCAAAAATAAAAATTTTATTTCCAGAAAAAAATTTGAATTTGCAATTTGGCCCTTATAGTTTTCGGTATTTACAAAATAGCCCCAAAAATTTTGGTAATTGCAAAACAATCCCAAATTTGAAAATTTCCAGAAAGTTCCAATCTGTCCAAAAGGTACACAGTTCAAAAATTTCAATTTCAGTCCAGAATTTTCAAAAATCGCTAATCGCAAAACAGCCCCTCAATTTTGAAAAACAAAAAATTGACCCAAAACGTTTTATGCAATTTTACCCAAATTCAGATCTACCCATAACAAATAAGAATCAACAATCATGAATATAACATGCAATACAATAAAGCCATCAAATTATATTCAGACTTTTTCGTATGAGAGTAATGAATTGAGCTCTGATACCACTGTTGGGTTATTGGTAACGTCAGTACGTTAAAAGCAGCGGAATTTAAAATTTTTAAAATAACCCAAACAGGATCTTTATTCATCTAATCATACGAAAAAGATTTTTCAGGAAATCAACCAACCATAGGGGATTTATCGATTTTTACCTCACCACAGGAACGGTGGTGGTTTTTCTCCGTTCTTTTTTTCAGATCTGCAGGACTTTTGGTTCGGAGAAGCACCCCATGTGTTGTCCCTCTAGCGGTGTCCACACCAACTGGATTGAAGAAACTCTCTTGAATCCTCAGGCTCAGAACTAGGATGGAAAAGATATTAAACAGAGGAAGAAAGAAGAAGAAACCAGATCTAGATCCAGATCTAGATCTGGAAGAGGAGAGGGGGCGGCTACTTCTTGGAGAAGAAGGGGGCGGCTACTTAGTGTATTAGGGATAGGGTTTTGAGGTCTTGAGCTCCTTATATAGATAAGGAGTTTTGACCTAGATGTGTCTAATCCTATTAGGAAACTTAAAGTCCATTTACTTGTGGCCTTTAACTGTTTCCTAATGGACTGAAATCATCTTTTAATTAATTAAACTCCTTTAATTAATTCAGCCCATTTAATCAATTAATCCAATTAATTAATTAAATAATTAATTCCTCTCTTATTAATTAACTCTTTGATTAATTAGTTTTCTTTTTCAAGAATTAACACTTTAATTCTTCAGTTTTGATTTGACTCTTTAAATCAAACTTTCCTTACTTGTTTTGTTACGGTCCAATTGTATTGTGTGTGACCCTGTAGGTTCACCATCAATTGGCCGCGGGTCCACGACTTTCGTGATTTAATTAATGAGCTTATAAATTGCTCCGATTAATTGAACACCTTCAATTAACCACTCATGAATTAATCTTCCTATTAATTCATGAGTACCCACACCTCATGGTCGATGTCTAGCCACAAGCCCATGAGGCCCAACTTAAGGTGACATGATCTCAGTGAACCTCACCTCTTATAAGTACCATGTACATATGATCCCTCTATCGATTAATTTCCCGATCGAGACCTAGGGTGTGTGAATTGATCGGCACCTCTAATTATCTCGATAACTATACTTTCTAATTCCGGATAATGATTCCAGTGTGACTGCTAAATTTGGAAACCCCTTTCCAAATACGTCACCAACTATGGCCATAGGTTTCTCGGAATCTATTATCTAGGAACGTATAGGAAATTCTCTCAACACACTACGTTGAGTCGGTAGATCCCATATTAGTGCTAACCATTCGCGTACACGATCCTACGTACCCAAAGTAGTCGCACAATGATCAGGCTAAGTGATCGTCTCCTAAATAAAAGTACTTACTCACGTGCACCGAATTCGCCCTAGCACCTCAAGTCAAAAGACTAAATCGTACACTATTATAAGTCTTGAGAAACATCCCATCGCCGATGTGCGTCATGCGCTTCCAATATGGGTTTCTCTGTTCGGGTCGTTCGATGCGTTCGATCCCCTATCGAACCACCTACTCATATGCACTAGCATCAAATGCCTTGCTCATGAAACGCTACAAATTCACTCCATGTGAATCATGCATAATCGTACAAGTCTTTGCGATTCCTTCGATAACCCGTCTCGTTCGAAATCTATGACTTGGAACTTGTTTTAAGATCACGACCTTAGAGACTGTTTCATGATTGCACTCATACTGAAGTGAATCGTCCCATAGTCTATTGTGATATAAGGATTTCATCCAATCGCTTAAGTGATTCGCGAGATATGAAGTTGGCCATTGTTTGATTTACATACTATAAACAAACGAGCGTATTAATTCATTAATACTAGAGAAATTTTATTACAAGATTGTCCTTATACAAGCTAAAATCTATTGGCTTGCAGGGCACTATCCTTTCATCTACGAGGGTCTTCTTAAGGTCCTTGATTTCCCCTTTCCGTGTGCAAGAACTCTTTACACGTCGTTCCTATAATAGATCTCAAATCAGCAACGGTCGTGTGTTTGTGTTGGTTGAACCCCCGCTTGGGACTGGTCATCGATCGGACCCAGGTTAACAGAAGGTTGCCCTTCTCCTCGATTATCTTGATTGTAGGTGTTTCTTCGTGTAGCAGGCATATTTCAATCTAATACTCGAGCAGGCTCCACGATGGGCGCCAACCGATTCTGCTCAAATTCGTACAAGTCAAAATAAGCAAGACAGAACAATAAAGGTGCAAGTAATGACGATGTATTACATATCCGATCTCAATAAGATTGTTTAACAAGGTCTCCAAGTATTACATGATGTTGAATACTACAAGCTGAACACAAGAAATCCGATCTACTAGTTCGAGCTACAATGTCTAGAAATGTGTGCCCTTATGTCATTAAATGTGTTGCGCATATATAGGTATATGATGGGACTAGGTGATACTTCCACACCAGAGTACCCCACAACCCATAGCCCAGGCCCGGTGCCAGGCCCAAGTTGAGCTTGGAATTGCCATGTTCGGAGACAGGTCCGTACTAGTAATGTTTAGTTAAATATCTCAACTTTAACTCACTACGGACATTTTGGTCTATTAGTTATAACTTTAATCCTTCAGTATAACACGTGTACTTAAGTTATAGTCATTTTAATAGACTTGGAATTTTTTTATGTTTATATTATACTATAAATGCATAATCGAAATAATTATACGAAAAATAAATTTTGAATTTATTTATTTCAATTAAAGAAAGTACATATACACGTTTTAAGAGTACTATGCCTAACAAAATTACCAATTACCTAGTCTGGTGGATGATTTCTCAGTCACCTTAGATCAGGATATAGGCCTGGATGTTGAGTTTCAGGTGCGTTGTTTGGTACATCAACAGGTTGTTGTTCATCTTCCTCTTGCAAAACATTTTCTGCTAGATGTACCAAACAGGTTGTTGTTCATCTTCCTCTTGCAAAACATTTTCTGCTAGAACCTCTTCCACTGTAGGAGTGTCATCCTCAATCTAGATTATTTGAGGTGTGATTGCCTCTTTTGGAGCTATAGAAATTGGAATGATTGCATAGGCTTGTGATCTGATCCGTTCTTGTGCTTCTTCAGGTAACGTTGCATTACTTTCTTCAATGATTTCTGAAGTTTTTGGTGCTAATGGCTCATCAAATGCAGCATGTATTGATTCTTTAATGGTTAGTGTTCTTTTATTAAATATTTTGTAGGCCCTGCTAACAGATGAGTATGCATTTTTTGACTCGCTTGTTGTACGCTCGCACCATGCGATCGCGAGACATTTGTTAACGGATGTGAGCCTTACTTCTGGCTTCATCGATGAGATCCAACTCTAAGTTGCGAATTGCCTCATTCTTCTCGGGACTGTAGTATATCATTCTTGCGATTGGTATGGTTGTTTATGCAAGTAACACTGCTTATGAACCATAGAAGAGAGAGAAAGGAGACCATCCCGTCGAAGTCCTAGGAGTTGTTTTGTGTGCCTACAAAACCCCTAGAAGTTCCTTGGCCCAGGTCCCTTTTCTTTCCTTTGATTTTTCCCTTTAAGTTATCTTGGAGGATTCAATCATAAATGTTCTTAATTATTTGTACCTTTATTCTAATTGTTGTGTTTTTCTGGACTTGCAAATTAAGTTCTCCGTCTTGCCGCTCTCTTCGCCTCAGGTATTATCATAATTTCTTACTTTTGTTCATTTTATGCTTTCAATGTTTTCTTCTTTGTGGGTGTCTTGTATTTGTATATCCTTCTCCATATTCGACCCCTGCTAAGTCTGACCTCTTTTTGTTTTACCTTGCAGTGCTCTTTTTTGTTCTTTCATACTATGGTGTAAGAAGGTATATTTTGTTTCTCTATTCTGCTTTTTTGACTCAAATTATTGGTTTTTCTTGTTGGTGGTTTTGTATTGTTAAAATATTATTTATTTAATTATTTTTGGGTTCTATTGCAGCTAACTCATAGAAACGAGTGAGTACTTTTTCCATTCTTTATTGCTTTTGCTCTATTTCTTTACTTGGCACCATTGTGAGTTCAATTCAACTTTTGTGATTAAATTGTGTTGTTTTTATGTATTTTAATATTGCACAATTTTACTTAGTAGGATCTCTTTGTATTAAAGTGTAATCTTGATATATTGATTTGATTCTGATATGTAAATCCGAGAGAAAATGGAAAAGAAAAACAAAGTTTATTGCTGTGAAAATGAATCTGGAAAACTGAATACAAATAGCAAACAAGTCCCCTATTTATAAGAAAATAACAGGGGTAAAATAGTAAAAGCTTACTAACTAAAACAACTAACCGACATTGCTGATAACTAATCCTAATCAGCAGACTAACCTAATCAGCAGACTACATCGCTGATAACTAACCTAATCAGAAGACTAAACCAACAATTGGGGAAATTCTTCAATTGATCTTCTCTTCTTTTTCTTCATCAATTTTCTTCTCTTCTGGATAATTTATATGGTTTAATACCCCCCCGCAAGCTGAGGTGTAAATATTGTAAACACCCAGCTTGGATAAAATTTGCTGAAATTGAATGCGAGGTAGCGGCTTGGTGAAGATGTCTGCTAGCTGGGCAGAAGATGGAATTGGTAATAACTTCAAGTGATTCCTGGCAACATGCTCCCGCACAAAGTGTAAGTCAATTTCGATATGCTTTGTTCTCTCATGGAAAATGGGATTATGTGCCAAATGTAGTGCTGATGCGTTATCACAGTAGACTGTAGGTGGTAATGGTAGCTGAATGTTAGGGGCAGGTGGTCTGAAAGTGGGATTAGAGGGTCTAGTTTTGTTGGAAAAGGCCATAGATGAGAGGGGATCAGATGGTTTGGTGTAAGAGTGTAAAGATCTTTGTGTTTCTTCTTGAGAAACTAAAGAATAAGCTTTGGTGACAGTAGGGAGAGGATCCATAAGGAGTAGTTGACTTCTTGTATGTGAAAGAGATTCTTGTAGGCCCATAAGGAAAGTGAGAAGGTATTCCTTTTCAAAGTAGTCATTGAGATTTCCACAGGTGCATTTAGGTCTAAAGTTGGTAACTTCATCCCAAATTATTTTTAACTTGGAAAAATATGCATTGACTGATAAGTTCTGCTGTTGCAAGTTCATTAAATCTCTCTTTAGTTGAAACATTCTAGGGCCACTTGCTACCTCAAATCTTTGTTTTAACTCATTCCAGACATCAATTGCAAGAGTGTGATATTGCACAGTATGGTTTATTTCTTTTGTTAATGAGTTTAATAACCAACTTAGGACTACAGTGTTACTTCTGTCCCAATAATTTGTCAAGATTGGATCATCTGTAGGTCTAATCAGGGTGCCATCAATGAACCCTAATTTATTCTTAAATGTGAGTGAAAGAATCATAGCACAGCTCCATGATCGATAGTTTGTTTCATCAAGTTTTTCAGATACTAATGTTATGCCTGGTCCATCTGCAGGGTGCAAATAAAAAGGACTGGAGGGATCTTCTATTTGGGCTCTAGTGCGAGCAGATGAGGTTGTAGAAGTGAGATCAGATGGGGGAGAACTCATGGTAAGACAAGATTCAAGAAAAGGGTGAAAAAGTGAAGAGGAATTCAAGAAAGTGATGAAACAGAGACTAAATGATATGGAAAGTGTAGATTATGTGTATCTGGATTGATGAATGATTAACAAGACTAAGAAATAATGAATTGTAGGGATCTGATATGTGGAAAACGTGACTGGATTCCAGAAAAAAAAATAGAAAGAGTGTGGAGAATAGTGTGAGTGATTCTTGGAAGAAAAAAAAAACTGGAATAAATTGGAAGAATACCTGCTGATAGAAGACGATTTCTTGATGTGTATGTATTGTATTGAAGAACTTCGATCTGTGGCAGCGGAAGAATATGATTGTTGTTCTGTTTTTGATTTGTAGAATTGGATGTATTACGGAAGAATATGAATGATGAAGAACAGTGTAAATGTAGAAAATTTCTTTGAGAGAAGAATGAATTCAGCAGAAAAATTGTATAATTTCTACTGATACCATATTAAAGTATAATCTTGATATATTGATTTGATTCTGATATGTAAATCCGAGAGAAAATGGAAAAGAAAAACAAAGTTTATTGCTGTGAAAATGAATCTGGAAAACTGAATATAAATAGCAAACAAGTCCCCTATTTATAAGAAAATAACAGGGGTAAAATAGTAAAAGCTTACTAACTAAAACAACTAACAGACATTGCTGATAACTAATCCTAATCAGCAGACTAACCTAATCAGCAGACTACATCGCTGATAACTAACCTAATCAGAAGACTAAACCAACAATTGGGGAAATTCTTCAATTGATCTTCTCTTCTTTTTCTTCATCAATTTTCTTCTCTTCTGGATAATTTATATGGTTTAAAGTGTAATCTTGATATATTGATTTGATTCTGATATGCAAATCCGAGAGAAAATGGAAAAGAAAAACAAAGTTTATTGCTGTGAAAATGAATCTGGAAAACTGAATACAAATAGCAAACAAGTCCCCTATTTATAAGAAAATAACAGGGGTAAAATAGTAAAAGCTTACTAACTAAAACAACTAACCGACCTTGCTGATAACTAATCCTAATCAGCAGACTACATCGCTGATAACTAACCTAATCAGAAGACTAAACCAACAATTGGTGAAATTCTTCAATTGATCTTCTCTTCTTTTTCTTCATCAATTTTCTTCTCTTCTGGATAATTTATATGGTTTAATACTTTGAAAGAATTTCGAAGAAAAGATCTACAGAGCAATTCTTTGGGATTCCATATGTCATGACCTCACTCAACTGTCTTGCTTTCTGCTAGGTGAGTTTCTTCATAGATTTTCAATTAATTACACAAATCACTAAATCTGCCTTTTTAGTTAGTAATACATTATATGAGGATCTCTCCTTCACGCGCTTTTTTTAATGGAACCATGTTACCTTCACTTATCTTGTTCTTGGAGCAAAAGTTAGAAACTAACTGCATATTATATGAATATTGAAATCTAAATCATAAGATATCAACTTGTAGGTAAATTTTCTGCATTCAAAAGGTAGGAAACTCAGAACTTGAAACTAATTAGCATAACTTGATCTTACGATTTTAATCACATGTTTGTATAAGCTTATTCTTTGAAATGATATATCTCATCAGTTTTTAGATTATTTCTGGAGTTTCGTTCTTCAAAACGCCTTAAAGTTACACAACTAGATTTATTGTTACTTAAAGTTAAGAGCAATCTTCAAAGTAATTATGCAACCAAGTCAGTGAAATGTGTTCATGAAAATAGTCATCAAATCGATTTTGTTTTTCGTTCTCTGTACTTTCTTGTTGGTCGATTATGTGTTGGTACAATGTCATTAACTTTAGACACTCTATAAGATCAATGCTCATGCAGTTTTATATAATCTGTGGAACTAAGTTCGATAGATCCTTAACAATGTAAAGCCTAAATTACCACTACTACTGAACACCACCACCACCATTAATTCATTACCATTCAATGTGACTTTTGTGCTGTCAAGAAACCAGCACATATCTCTCCACAACTCTCCATCTTAGGAAAAAACATACCATGTTCATCTTCTTCAAATTTCGGCTTGGTTTTTTTCATTATCCCTGCAAATTTATTTGGATTGATATTTTATTGAGCTCTTTGGACCTATTTCCCCATCAATTTTATGTTTTTCTTCACACTGTTGGGTTTTTATGTGTGAATGAAATAAATAAGAGTAAGAGATGTGTTTATTCGGTCCGAAGAGGTACCCTTTGGATTGAAACATTGTGTCCCTTTTCAAGAGGCACTTTTGTGTCTATAAATATGAGACCGAATCGGGCCAATTATGAATCAATTATATAGTAACTAAAAGAAAAAATAATACTCTCTTTCTCTTACTTTCATCAAAATTTAGTCCGAAATTTCTATTTGTTCAAGTTCGCCGTGGGTTCATTATTTGTGCAAATAATGAACAACAGACTGTTGTATCTTGGGAGACTACCGGGAATCAAATTGTATGCACCGTGGCAGCCCCAAAAATATTGTCTCAAGGAAATTTTTTCTGCAAGCCTCAGTCTTATTTCCTATTTTATGTGTTGATTAAAGTGTTCTTCGAATTAATCCTATCCAGGTAAGTATGATTTATATGCTTTAATAATGCATGAATTTATTTGTTAGAATATTATTTATTATATTCTATGTTTTGTGAAACATATAAATGGACAGATTGTTAGACACCAAAAATCTTATGACAATAGTACATTTTGTTTAACAATCTGCTCTTTAACCAAAAATAAAAATCATGTCAAATCTGATCAAATCTGTGCATTGGTGTTATTAAATTGAGATAAACATACACTCGGTGAATTGGTGCATTGCATTGCCGAATCGGTGCATGTGACGTGTAAGTGGGATTTTATTCTCATAAGAATGATGAAACTGAAGTTTGATCTTTGTTTGTTTGGAGTTAATAATGATGACTTCATCCCTTTAATTATCTAAATCTATGATCAAGCATCAGAAATCTAGTACCATTTAATCCTAATGTTGAATCTAATATGATATTAAATTATTAATTCTCTGGAAATTGGAGTTTGACATCATTTCAAAGCAACTAAATACATGATAAGAAAATACCTAATTGGAAATCAAGTATTTGCTTACTCGGAAGAAAAATGGAATCAAATAAATGGAAGATTATGTGAAATTCTAATATCTTCACCGTAATTATGTCAATTCCTCTTTAACCGAGAAATTTAAAGGTCATTGACAATCATATCATTATGTGTAAGAATCTGATTTTTGTGCAATGTATTAAATTAATGTAAGTGGACTAAAAATTTCTATGAAGAGATTTTCTAAACTCTAATGTGAATAATTTCATTCCAAATTTGAAATGGAAATTATAATAATGCAAAACGGTGTGCAATTTGGATGGAATAGAAAGTTCATCTAATATATTTGAGAACCATGCAATTGAAGCAATATGTTAGCATGAGTGCATTAGTTCGGTTTCTTTGTAGAGTTGTGTATCTACAAATTGGTGTGACCACTAAATGTTATTTATTAAATACGATATATGGGGCTATTAAACATTAAATTAATTGACCATTGTTGTGTAACTATGATGAGGGCTATTTTACACATATAATGGAATAAAACTTTCCGAAGAAGTTCAGGATCGATCCGACCTGTGAAGACTACAAGATCGGCTCGATCCGCCCAAATGTATCTGATCGACCTGAAGACCGATCCTGAAGATTTATTGGGCCACGCGGTACTCCTAAGCCATGCAGGATTCCTAGGCCTAATAGGACTCCTAGTCGCGTTAGGACTAGATAATTATTATAAATACTGAATTTTACATCGTATTATGGGGGCAGATTTTTAACCTATCAATAATACTACAACTATTTCTCCTCTCGCATATTTTATTATTACGTGATTATTGTTCTTTATACTATTCTTGAATTGCTCCATCCTGAGTACTTTAACCAAACCCCTAATTTATAAACTTGTCTTCTCATTGAATTACTGAGTTTAACCTTAAGATGAAATCAGGCTAAATCAGTTGCCGCCAACCGAGGGGCAGGTTAATTGCTCGATCGAATATAGTCAATCCAAGGAAACGCACACGTAACACAGGAAAAAGCACAACTTCTCAGCATCCACGTGCTGTAGAAAGTCTGCCCGAAAATTCCCAAAGAATTAGCACTAATAATATGCCGCCTCCCGCAGAACATCAAGATTTAGATCGAGCAGAGGGGCATAATACGGCAAACGTAAACAACAACCAAAATAATGAAGAACGTCGAACTCCTAGCAGAAGTAGAGCTCCAAACTCACCCGTTCGATCCGTCCCTCACCCCCCCGTTACCAGTCGATCAAGAGAAGTTAAGGCAAATGGCTCAACTCGTGAATTCATTATGTGCTGAAATCTTACATACACCAGGACCAGAAAACGTTGGTCCTGATCTGGCCCCAATTCCGCCGACCAGATTGGTAAACAATATCAGGCGAGCCCGAGGAGACAACGACCGAGTATCGGCTGAAGCAGAAAGCCCGGATGGGGATCAACGATCTCACATGTCTCCACCAAACGCCGCTAAAAGACACCCTGGTCGGAAAAGTAACCAGGCAAGAGCTAATGCTCATCCTGAACCTTACCTGTCCAGAGAAAAAACGGTTATCCCGATCGATGATGAAGAGGAGCCCCAAATCATCGATCGACGAGCGACTAGAAAATTCTCTGAAAGAGACATTGAGAGGATGGTGGAGGAACGAGTGGAACAAAGGCTGTTAACGTTGAGACAACCTTGGCCTCGTTCCCGAGAAATCCAGGATAATATAGCTGCATGTTCCCCATTCTGCCTAGAAATTAGGAAAGCACAGGCCTCAGGCCCTTTACCTGCTCGACTTCCCAGATATGACGGAACTGTTGATCCAACTGATTATATATTTAGTTTTACAAATATAATGAACTTATACGCTTATTCAGCGGAGTACACGGCGAAGTTGATGATCACAACCTTCGAGGGATTAGCACTAGACTAGTTTGGAAAACAACCACCTAACTCAATATTCAGTTTTCGAGAATTATGCAACAAGCTAGAACAACAGTTTGCTAGTCAGAAAAGACAAAAGCTTCCCATGAGTTATCTGGGAACTATTATCCAGTAAGAAGGAGAATCCCTAAGATCTTGGTTGGCAAGGTTCAATGTAGAACTGCTGAAGATCGACTCCCCAAATATTGATTATTTTATATCTATTTTGTTCGATCTAACAAAAAATAGGCAATTTGGTAATGCCTTGAGTCGGAAACAACCACGAACCTTTGCAGAAATCATGACGTTAGCCTCAAAATATATGACACAAGAAGAGATGAACTCATTCAAAGATAAAAATAAGAATAAAGCATCTACTTCAGGATCTAGGAAGCCTGAAAAACCCCAAACGCAGAAAGCCATGGATTACGATCGATTTTCTCGGAGGGATAACGTATTTCAAAGATTGGAATATAGCGGGGGTAACCCTGAGAAAAAACCTAATGTCTACCTCAGGCCTCGATCTCCAGAAAGGAATATCAGAGATCGAGTAAGCTACGTGGATTATACCAAACTAAACACCCCCAGAGAGGATATTTTGGTAATACTGGAGAGAAGTAACTTGATTCCCCCAGCAAAAAGAATCACGCAAGCTAAACCTGGGGCAAAGAACTACGATCTATATTGTAGATACCATCGTGCTCACGGTCATAGGACCGAGGACTGCTATCACCTAAGACAGGAGATTGAAAAATTAATTCAACAAGGTAAGTTGAACGAATTTGTGGACAGAACAGATCGGAGGAGACAAAGGACACGGAGTCCTAGAAGAAGGGAAGGGAATAGAAGCCCTCATGAGAGATCTCCCAGCAATCGCGCGCCTAGGAGAGATGACATCGATAACGACCAAGTCAATGGTACCATACATGTAATCTTCGGAGGTCCAGCGGGGGGAGATAGTTGAAACGCAAGGCGGAAGACAGCCCGATCCCTGGAAAAAGGACTTGTCGCTCCTAAGGAAATATGGACACTCGAGAATAAGGGCTCTGACAAACAAATAATCAGCTTCGATGAAAGTGAAGTTCCTAGAAATTTGAATTGGAACGTCGACGAAGACCACCCCGATTTTCCAATGGTAGTTTCACTGAAAGTCTCCGATTTTAATGTTAAAAGAATTTTGATCGACAATGGAAGCTCGGCTAATATCATAGCCATAGATGCTTTAAATCAAATGAATCTAGGAAAAATTACTCTCCAAAGAGTTGCCACGCCACTAATAGGGTTTGGAGGATCGGAAATAGTTCCAGCCGGAACTATTAATTTAAGTGTAACCCTTGGGAGCAAACCTCATCGTGTGGTGAAAATGATAAAGTTCTTAGTAGTAGAAACACCTTTCGCTTATAATGCCATCTTGGGAAGACCAGCATTGAATCAATTTCGAGCAGTTGTTTCGACCTATCACCAGAAGATGAAATTCCCTACGATCTCAGGGGTCGGCGAAATAATGAACGATCACTGCATGGCATGGGATTGTTACAATACGGCGCTCTCATTAAAAAGAAACGTCGATCCGTTAACACCTTCGAAAAGAAAAGCAGTAGGATCTTCATTGGAAAGATCTCAAGAGCCGGAGTTACCCAATACGGAAAGGATCGATAAAAAGGGAAAGGAACCTATAGATTTGACTCTACGGGCACCCGAGCATAAAGATATTCGTCTTATGGAGGATGATCCGACCAAAATCACAAGAATTGGAACAGAATTATCCCCACAAGGTGAAATTATGTTAGTCAACTTTTTAAGGAAAAATATGGATGTGTTTGCCTGGAGTTCGGAGGATATAGTAGGAATTGATCCAAGAATAATAACCCACTCTTTAAAAATTGATCCGAAGACAAAAGAAAAGAAATCACGGTCTTGTGAAAGACAAAATAATAAAAGCAGAGGTCGAAAGGCTTTTAATGTCTAAACAGATTAGATAAATACACTTCACCGAGTGGCTATGTAACGTCGTATTAGTGTCAAAAGGGGACAAGAAGGATAATAAGTGGAGAATGTGTAATGACTTTACGGACTTAAACAAGTTATGTCCTCGGGACCCCTATTTTGCACATAGAACCAGCTAGGAATATCCGAGGAGATTCAAGATCGATCCGACCTGTTTAAGCTGAGGGATCGGCTCGACCAGCCAAATACATATCTGATCGACCTACTCTGATCGACCTGCTATCCGTCTCAGGGGACTTAATGGGCCATGCGATACTCCTAGGCCATGCAGGTTTCCTAGGCTAAAGAGGACTCCTAGTTCAGTTAGGACATGAGGAATATTATAAATAGCGAATCTTACATTGTATTCAGGATCCAGAATTTTGCCTACGAAATATACTACAATTGTTCGCCTTTCATATTATTTTATACACCATTATATTACTTTGCTTGTCCTTGAATTGCACCATCCTGAGTACTTTAACCAAACCCTAAATATAAGACTGTTCTCTCATGATTATTACTGATAATACAACTTAAGACGAAATTCGGTTAAATCAGTTGGCGCCCACCGAGGGGCAAGGTTAATTACTCGATCGAAATATGGCCAATCCAAGGAAAAGCACGCGTAACGCAGGAAGAAGCACGAATTCTCGACCTTCTCGTGCTATGGATAACTTGCCTGAAGGTTCCCAAAGGGTCAGCGCTACCAACACACAGCCTCCGGCAAATCAGCAAAATTTAGATCCTGTAGATGAACACGTTGCAGCAGACGCAAACATCAATCAAAACATGGGAGGACGACAAACTCCTACCGCAAGTCGGGCTCCTAACTCACCTATCCAATCCGTCCCTGTCCCACCACTACCGGCTAACCAGGAGAAAATACTACAAATCGCTCAGCTTTTAAGTTCATTTTTTCCTCAAATTCTTCAAACTCCGGCAGTCGCGGGACCAACGAGGGCTGCTGTTCGTCCCTCGAGGGCGGTTACTAATGACAGGGAACCTCGGGAAAATAACGATCGTCTGTCAACTCAAGCAGAGAGTCCGGATGCAGACCAACGATCTCAATTCTCTCCCCCAAACGTAGCTGGAAGGCACCCTGGTGGAAGGACTAATCAGGCAAGAGTTAATGCTCGTCCTGAACCACACTTGTCCGAGGAACAGACGGTTGTCCCTATCGATGACACGGAGGAACCCCCGGTTGTCAATCGACAGGCTACTAGAAGAATATCTGAAAGAGATATAGAAAGAATGGTCGAAGAACGATTAGAGCAAAGGTTATTAACCATGAGACAACCTTGGCCACGTTCCCGGGAGGTCCAGGAAAGCATAGCAACATGTTCTCCATTCTGCCGAGAAATAAGAGAGGCGCAAGCCTCCGGGACCATACCTGCCCGACTTCCCAGATATGACGGAACCAGTGATCCGACCGACTATATTTTTAGTTTCACAAATATAATGGGCTTGTATGCTCACTCAGCGGAGTATACGGCCAAGTTGATGATCACAACTTTTGAGGGGCTAGCGCTGGATTGGTTCGGAAAACAACCGCCTAACTCGATCTTCAGTTTTAGAGAGTTATGCAACAAACTAGAACAACAGTTTGCCAACCAGAAAAAACAAAAGCTCCCCATGAGCTATCTAGGGACTATAATCCAGCAAGATGGGGAGTCCTTAAGAACTTGGTTAGCGAGGTTCAATGTGGAACTTTTGAAGATCGACTCCCCAAATATTGATTACATCATATCAATTCTATTCGATCTGACAAAAAATATGCAATTTGGCAACGCCTTGAGTCGAAAGCAGCCAAGAACCTTTGCTGAAATCATGACATTGGCCTCCAAATACATGACTCAAGAAGAGATGAATTCTTTCAAAGACAAAAATAAAATTAAAGCATCGACTTCAGGATCAAGAAAACCTGAAAAACTCCCAATGCAAAGGGTCACGGATTACGATCGGTTTTCCCGAAGAGGAAACGTATTTCAAAGATTAGAACACAATGGGAGTAATCTTGAGAAAAGACCCAATGTCTACCTCAGGCCTCGATCTCCAGAAAGGAATATAAGAGATCGAATTAGCTATGTTGAGTTTACAAAATTAAATGCCCCAAGAGAAGAAATCCTGGTGATACTGGAAAGAAGTAATTTAATCCCCCCCAGCAAAAAGGATCACACAGGCAAAACTCGGGGCAAAGAACTACGATTTATATTGTAGGTACCATCAAGCTCACGGTCATAGGACCGAGGACTGTTATCACCTGAAACAAGAAATCGAAAAATTGATTCAACAGGGTAAATTGAATGAATTCATAGATAGGACAGATCGGAGAAGACAAAGGACTAGGAGTCCTAGAAGGAGGGAAGAAAATAGAAGTCCTCGCGATATATCTCCCAGTAATCATGTGCCCCGACGAAACGATACCGATGACGATCGGATCAATGGTACTATACATGTAATCTCAGGTGGCCCAGCGGGGGGAGATAGTCGGAATGCAAGGCGCAAGACTGCACGATCTCTAGAAAAGGGACTTATCGCCCCTAAGGAGGTATGGGCACTCGAGAGTAAAAACTCCAACCAACAGGTAATCAAGTTCGATGAAAGCGAAGTCCCCAGAAATCTGAGTTGGAATAATAACGAAGACCACCCCGATTTCCCTATGGTGGTCTCATTGAAAATTTCCAATTTCAATGTCAAGAGAATCCTAATCGACAATGGAAGCTCGGCTAACATAATAGCCATCGAAGTGCTGAATCAGATGAACCTCGGAAAGTTAACCCTCCAAAAGGTAGCTACGCCCTTGGTAGGATTTGGAGGATCGGAAATAGTTCCAGCTGGAACTATTAATCTGAGTGTAACTCTTGGGAATAAACCTCATCGAGTGATCAAAATGATAAAATTCTTAGTGGTTGAAGCACCATTCGCTTATAATGCCATTTTGGGAAGACAGGCATTAAACCAATTTCGAGCAGTTGTGTCAACTTATCACCAGAAAATCAAATTCCCTACAATCTCTGGGGTTGGTGAAATAGTCAACGACCACTGCATGGCTTGGGATTGTTACAACACGGCACTATCTTTGAAAAGAAACGTCGATCCACTAACACCGTCAAAAAGAAAAGCAGTAGGATCTTCGACGGAAAGGTCTCATGAGCCTGAGATGCCTAGCACGGATCCGATCAACAAAAAAGGGAAAGAGCCCTTAGACCTGACTCTACGTGCGCCAGAGCATAAAGAGATCAAGCTAATCGAGAATGGTCCAACCAAAATCACCAGGATCGGAACCGAACTATCTTCACAAGGAGAAATTGTGTTAATCAATTTCCTAAGGGAAAATGTAGATGTTTTCGCCTGGAGCTCGGAGGACATAGTGGGGATCGACCCAAGAATAATAACCCACTCTTTAAAGATTGATCCTAGCGCAAAACCAGTCAGACAAAAAAAGAGAAATCATGGCCCTGTAAAGGACAAAATAATAAAAGCAGAGGTCGAAAGGCTTTTATTATCTAAACAGATTAGAGAAATACACTTTACTGAGTGGCTGTGTAATGTTGTACTTGTCTCAAAGGGTGACAAGAAGGATAACAAATGGAGGATGTGCAACGATTTTACGGACCTGAATAAATTGTGTCTAAGAGATCCTTACCCTCTCCCAAGGATCGACCTGTTGGTCGACTCGACAGCAGGTTTTGCAATTTTTAGTATGATGGATGCATTCCAAGGTTTCTACCAGATTTTCATGGACGAGAGAGATCAAGAAAAGACTGCATTCATTACCGAATAGGGTGTATATTGTTTTATAGTAATGCCGTTCGGACTAAGAAATGCCGGAGCAACCTATCAACGATTGGTCAACTTGATGTTTAAAGAGTTGATCGGAGAAATAATGGAAGTATATGTCGATGACATGCTAGTAAAAAGCATGAGTGAAGAAGACCACATTAAACACCTTGATCGATGCTTCAAAATCTTGAGGAAATATGGAATGAAGCTCAACCCCTTAAAATGTACCTTTGGGGTAAGGTCAGGAAAATTCTTAGGTTACCTGGTCCATGAGAGAGGCATCGAGGCAAATCCGGAGAAGATACGTGCTATCACTGAAATGAAGCCTCCTAGAAATATTACTCAGGTTCAAAGCCTGGTCGGGAAGATTGTTTGTTGGGATTTCATGGGGTATGATTGTCATACAACAGTGCGGAATTTAAAATTTTCATAACACCCAAAATCACAGGATTATTCACTAGCTCATACGAATAGGTTGAATTAAATTTTGCAACAATTTACAAAATAAAAGAGGTGTAATTCGAAATTACCTCACCACAGGCAAGGTGGTGGTTTTTCTCCGGTCTTCTTTCAGATCTGATGGATTTGGTTCGAGAGGAGCACCCCAAGTGTTGTGCCTCTAGCGGTATCCACACCAATTGGATTGAAGCAACCCCTTTGAATCCTCAGGCTCAGAACTAGGATTCAAGGGTAATCAGACATGGAAGAACGAAGAAAACCAGATCTAGATTCAGATCTAGATCTGGAGGAAGAGAGGGGGCGGCCTCTCTCTTCCATTGGAGAGGGGGCGGCGGCCACACCTCTTCTCCAAGAGGGGGGCGGCTAGGGCATGAGGGAGTGGCTAGGGTTTTTGTTCTTGCTTAGGTTTTTGAGTCTTCTTAAGACTCCTTTTATAGCCACCTCTCAAGGCCCCTTTATGTGCAAGACTTTAGTATGGGCCATTAATTAAATTGGCCCATGTCTTGCATTAATTTAATTAAACCCTTTAATTAAATTAACCCAATTAATCCAATTAATTTTCTCTCTCTTTAATTAACTCTTTAATTAATATTTAATTAATTAGACTATCTAATTAATTATTTCTCTCACAGAATTAACTCTTTAATTCTTTAGTTTTCTTCTTCAAGAATTAACACTTTAATTCTTCAGTTTTGATTTAACTCTTTAAATCAAACTTTCCTTATATGATTTGTTGCAGTCCAATTGTATTGTGTGTGACCCTCTAGGTTCACCATCAATTGGCCGCGGGCCCACGACTTTCGTGATTTAATTTGCGAGCTTATAAATTGCTCCGATTAATTGAACACCTTCAATTAACCACTCAAGAATTAATCTTACAATTAATTCATGAGTACCCACACCTCATGGTCGATGTCTAGCCACAAGCCCATGAGGCCCAACTTCAGGTGAATTGATCTCAGTGAACCTCACCTCTTATAAGTGCCATGTACATACGGTCCCTCTATCGACTAATTTCCCGATCGAGACCTAGGGTGTGTGAATTGATCGGCACCTCTAATTATCTCGATAACTATACTTTCTAATTCAGGATAATAATTCCAGTGTGACTGCTAAATTTGGAAACCCCTTTCCAAATCCGTCACTGACCGTGGCCACGGGTTTCTCGGAATATATTATCTAAGAACGTATAGGAAATTCTCTCAACGCACTACGTTGAGTCGGTAGATCCCATATTAGTGCTAACCATTCGCGTACACGATCCTACGTACCCAAAGTAGTCGCACAATGATCAGGCTAAGTGATCGGCTCCTAAATCAAAGTACGTACTCACGTGCACCGAATTCGCCCTAGCACCTCAAGTCAAAGGACTAAATCGTACACTATTATAAGCCTTGAGAAACATCCCATCGCCGATGTGCGACATGCGCTTCCACAATGGGTTTCTCTGTTCGGGTCGTTCGATGCGTTCGATCCCCTATCGAACCACCTACTCATATGCACTGGCATCAAATGCCTTGCTCATGAAACGCTACAAATTCACTCCATGTGAATCATGCATACTCGTACAAGTCTTAACGATTCCTTCGATACCCCGTCTCGACAGGAATC
The DNA here is from genome assembly GCA_034814905.1 of Penstemon davidsonii. Classification (NCBI taxonomy): domain Eukaryota; kingdom Viridiplantae; phylum Streptophyta; class Magnoliopsida; order Lamiales; family Plantaginaceae; genus Penstemon; species Penstemon davidsonii. Next base: position 9,702,887 of record JAYDYQ010001086.1, on the reverse strand, counting down.
TATGACTTGGAACGTTTTTAAGATCACGACCTTAGAGACTGTTTCATGATTGCACTCATACTGAAGTGAATCGTCCCATAGTCTATTGTGATCTAAGGATTTCATCCAATCGCTTAAGTGATTCGCGAGAGATGAAGTTGGCCATTGTTTGATTTACATACTATAAACAAACGAGCGTATTAATTCATTTATACTAGAGAAAGCTTATCACATGATAGTCCTTATACAAGCTAAAATCTATTGGCTTGCAGGGCACTATCCTTTCAATCTCCCACTTGCCCTAAAGCCAATCACAAACGCTTCTAAGACCCATCTTCCAAAGATGTTCTTCGAACTCTCTTTGTGACAAAGGCTCTACTAGTGGATCCGCTAGATTGTCTTCCGAGTCGACGCGATCCATTATGTGCGTCAACTCTACCAATGATTACTCTAATCAGATGGTACTTTTCTCTCATTGTGTTTAGATTTCTGGTGAGATCTCGAGTCCTTTGCTTTAGCAATAGCTCCATTGTTATCATAGAAGATAACCACGAGCTTCGCAATGCTAGGCACTACATCCAACTTTTGGATGAAGTTTTTCATCCAAACACTTTCTTACGCTGCATTCCTTGCTGCGATATATCTTGCTTCAGTGGTTAAGATGGCAACGGTGTTTTCCTTGGAACCTTTCCAACTTACCGCTACCCCATTGAGGCAAAATATTTATCCAAAATTGGATATATATATTCATCCACATCAGACTGGAAACTCGAATCAGTAAATTCTTCGAGTTTCAATTCTCCACTACCACCGTAGACCAAGATCAAATCCTTAGTCTTTCTCAAGAGCTTAAGGATATCTTTTACGGTGGTCCAGTACTCTTCACTGGAGTTTGACTAGTAACTGCTCGTGGCATTTAGAGCAGGCTCTACGTCTGGTCTAGTACATAGTATAGCATACCATATGCTACTTTTTGTCGAAACAAAAGGTATTTGAGACATTCTCCTTTTCCTCATTCAATGTAGGGTACATCGATTTGGAAGGAGAGATACAGTGTCTCACTAGAAGCAATCCTTTCTTGGATTCTTCCATACTGAATATTTTCAGTATTGTTTCTATGTACTTAGATTGAGAGAGTCCCAACATCTTCCCCGATCTATCTCCATAGATACGTATCTTAATACGCAAGATGTCTCTCTCAAATCTTTCATGGAGAATTGCATGGACAATCATGCTTCCGTCTGTGCTAACATTCCAATATCATCCCAGATAATCAGAATGTTATCGACATGTAAAAATAATGAACTTTAAAGAGCTCCCACTAAACTTCTTGTACACTCAAGGTTCACATTTGTTTTCGATGAAGTCAAACGCCTTGACTTTCTCATCAAAATGAATGTGAGTCCAAATGGATTCAGACATTGCTAATGGAGAAAAGATTTCATCAAAGTCCGTTCCAGGCCTTTGTGTATAACCTCTTTGCCATTAGGCAAGTCTTATAGGTCAATACCTCTTCATTCATTCCTAGCTTGCGCTTGAAGATCCATTTGCAACCTACAGGGACACTTCCCTCGGGTGGATCGACCAAGGTCCATACCTTGTTGGAATGGATGGAATCCATTTTGGATTGTATGGCCTCTTGCCATACATGAGCGTCTACATCCAATGTAGATTCTTCGTATATGGTCTAACCATATCTTTCAAGTTTCTCACGAACTTGATCAGATCTACGAAGTACTGGTGTACGTTGATGGTTCAGCAGTTTCTGGATTAACTCCCACTGTTTGTGGGGATGAGTTCCACTTCTTGGACCTCATCATGTTCTACAAGAGTACCATTTCTATTCATGAGGAAGCCATCCTCTAAGAAATGGATATTCCTTGAAACAAACACCCTTTGTTCTTTAGGAATGTAGAACAGGCATCCAAATGGATTTCTTTGGATACCCCACAAATTTGTACAAACTGGATCTACTATCCAATTTATCTCCTTTCTTGTTCCTAACATAGGCAGGAGATCCCTATACTCAATAGAGAGAGTATAGAGGTGTTTTACCACACCATTCTTGGTAGGGTTTTGCAGGCACGAACTTTGAAGTTACTTTGTTCAGTATCTTCGATGCAATCATTAGGGTCAATCCTTAGTATGCATAAGGATGTTGAACGAAACTCATCACGGATCGAACCATGTCCAACAAGGTTCGATTCTCTTCTTTCAGACCCTCCAATAGGTTGAGGCGTCTTAGAAGGAGTTCGTTGTACGAGAATATCTTTCTCAGTAAGATAATTGAGGAACTTCTAGCTTAAGTATTTGCCATCTCGATCAGATCGAATGGCCTTAATACTATGCCTTGTTTGATTCTCTACTTCGTTTCGAAATTCTTTGAACTTTTCAAGAGTTTCGGATTTGTACATCATAAGATACACATATCACTAATGACTAAAGTCATCAGTAAACCTCACGAGGTATGAGTAATCTCCTCTCACACTAACACTTTAGTGGTCCACATTCATTCGTATGGATCCAATCCAAAAATTTGTTTGGTACGCACCGGATGCCCAGCAAACGGTAACTTTGTCATCTTTTCCTTCAGACAGGATTCGCAAGTTGATAGTTCATCTAAGCCCTATTTTTCAAGAAGCATCGATGACACCAACTATTGAATCCTTCCTATGGAAACACGACCTAATCTTGCGTGCCATATGTGTGGAGTATTATCTTGGTATTGATTGAACTTAACACATTAATTCAATCAATTTTGTTTGTTTTCAATTAACTCTTTAATTGAAACGTTACTTTCAATTAACTCTTTAATTGATTCATTTCCCTTTTTCAATTAACTCTTTAATTGAAACGTTGCTCTCAATTAACTCTTTAATTGAAACGTTGTTTAATTAATTAGACCTTCTAATCAATTAAACTTGTCAATGCCTTTCTTAGGTGCAGTGGGATAATTTGATTTTTAGGCTACTTGCGTTCTTTCCACTACCTTCACGTTTGCTTTGGAAGAGAACACTTTCTTCTTCCTTTTACTCTTCTTTGACTTTGCAGTCCTTGAAGTGTAAGCAATCATGACAGGTATACCTTTTAAAAGGTTCCTATTTGCCTTTTACCAATACTTTGGTTAATTCATGAAACCTGATCAACTTATCGAATAAGTTCAGAACTTTTCACGAATCGTTTGAATGAGCGGGAGGAGAATTTAGGAGGAAGTCAATGTTAAGATCACTTGCAGGCCTACGTTTAATCGATCCAGTTATCAACCAGATTGATAAAACAAGGACAGTGATCCTTGACATTAGTTCCTTCACTTATTCTCGAGTTTTAAACAACACCTTAGAAATCTCGAATCAGATGATTCGAAATTGCTCCTCAAAACAAGCCTTTTGAGGTGGAGGTTTGTTTTAGAAGTTTCAGACATACTCCTATGTCGCTTCTTTAGCTCGTTCAATCTTGATGCTTATATGAGGCAACGATCATTGAGATTCCCATACTCTATAGGTGATTCGTTCCTCTTTCGAGACTCATCTCAAAATGCATCAGGCATAGGTTGATTATTAAGAACACGATTCCGACTTTCGGAATTGAGGACAATCCCCAAGTTTCTAAGCCAATCGATATTTTAATCCAGTTATTTTCTAAGTCGAGGATAAATAGTAAAATGGACAATTCATATAGATATCTCAATATCTAATCTAAAGAGAAGACAAAAATCTAGAGGACTAGTTAATGAATAATACTTATAATCTACGAAGGTTGGACTTTCTATCGTAAAAGTTCTCCCACTATTTTATCGAAACAATTACCCCTTCAATTGTTCGGGAAATCCTATTTCCTAGTAGGTCTTGACGTCCCAGCGGACATTAATTGCACCCACGACTCGCGGCCATACAATTAATTCCCCAGGTAGGCATACTTATTGCCAATTGTGTCCCTACACAACCTTCAAGCTATTTTGCCTCGGTTTTCGCACTCATCTAGCACTGCTACATCATGAGTGGTACTACTCGTTAAGTCTAACCCATCAATCTTGATGAGCAACGGGCCCGGTCATGAAATCCCCATAACTTGGTTATGGTCGATGTTCATGTCCCGACCAGTCCCCACCCTTGTCAAGTTTAGTTAAAAACGAGAATCAAGGAGTTTCGCGTATTGTCTCTTTCTTCGACTCGGGTGCCAGACTCTGGATCACCTTAATCGATAAGTGGACAACTCACGCTAGTTCCTATTGATGGAAGGCTTGGATTTATATAAATACTTCATTTTATTTTAATCCAATATGACTTAATATTATTTTCAAGAGGGGTTTTTCGGGTCTAAGAATTTGAGGTAACACTCCTCGAGATCTCACCGTTCCAGTTATGCATTATCCTTTATTTACGATCTAAATTACTAGCGCGCATCACCATACATGCTAAAAATATAAATACGTAAATAAAAACATACACACCTAGCATGCATGCTACCACAGTATGTTTTCGATCGGGAGCCTCCTATGCGGGCCATCATCGAGCCAAAGATGATGGTCCTATTGGTCAATCTAATTGGGTTCTAAAGGACCTAGGCTATTACACAAATTACCATGCATACATGGCCTTCACTCTTCTTGGGCTCCCACCTTGCTTGTAACGGGCCTCCATCCTAAACTATTTAAAACAGTAAAGCCCTATCTATTACAAAGGCTCAAAGTGGCCCAAAAACTTAAGGCTCGCAGGCCCAATAAAACCAACATAATTAAAATTAACCAATCACATCTACCCTAAGGGTCAAGGCTCGGCGCGATCGAAAACCACGTAAACAGTTCACGTAGAGCAAGAAACAAGCAAAACTCATTTTCTTATTTCTTATCTTATTTTAAAACTCCCTTTTAAAATACCTTTAGATTCTAGTTTTAAAACCCCTTTTAAAACAATCCACAATTTTTATTTTAAAACCCCTTTTAAAATAACCCCTTGATTCTCACTCTAGTCTCCACTAATTATGATAAAATTAACTTTTCGGATATACTAAACTCTTTTAGTGCACATATCAGTTTCTGTTTTTCAACTTTTGAAAAATTGCAGTTCGGCCCTGAATTTTCGAAAATTACATTTTGACCCCTCAACTTTTGGAAATTACAAATCAGCCCCAAAATTTCCAGAACATGCAAATCGGACCAGAAAGCAGAAAATTAACAAAATTTCCAGAAACTTTCGTTTAAAGCAAAACAGACCCCAGATTTTACGGTAATTGCAAAAACAGCCCCTAGCCTTTCGTAAATTGCAAAACAGTCCAGATTTTGAAAATTCCAGAAATTACAATTTGGTCCAGAATTGCAGAAAAACAAAATTTAACTTTCTGTCCAGATTTTCGAAAAATCGCAATTTGCACATAAGCCCTCAAATTTTTGGAAATTGCAGTTTAGGCCCAAAACCGAATTATGCTAATACCCGAACACATAATTTATCATAACAAGCAAGAATCAAATCATAGAACACGACAATCAAATATACACATATATTTTGAAGTGTTCAGGCCTATTCATATGAGCGTAGTAAATTTGGCTCTGATACCACTGTTGGGATTTCATGGGGTATGATTGTCATACAACAGTGCGGAATTTAAAATTTTCATAACACCCAAAATCACAGGATTATTCACTAGCTCATACGAATAGGTTGAATTAAATTTTGCAACAATTTACAAAATAAAAGAGGTGTAATTCGAAATTACCTCACCACAGGCAAGGTGGTGGTTTTTCTCCGGTCTTCTTTCAGATCTGATGGATTTGGTTCGAGAGGAGCACCCCAAGTGTTGTGCCTCTAGCGGTATCCACACCAATTGGATTGAAGCAACCCCTTTGAATCCACAGGCTCAGAAATAGGATTCAAGGGTAATCAGACATGGAAGAACGAAGAAAACCAGATCTAGATTCAGATCTAGATCTGGAGGAAGAGAGGGGGCGGCCTCTCTCTTCCATTGGAGAGGGGGCGGCGGCCACACCTCTTCTCCAAGAGGGGGGCGGCTAGGGCATGAGGGGGTGGCTAGGGTTTTCGTTTTTAGCTTAGGTTTTTGAGTCTTCTTAAGACTCCTTTTATAGCCACCTCTCAAGGCCCCCTTATGTGCAAGACTTTAGTATGGGCCATTAATTAAATTGGCCCATGTCTTGCATTAATTTAATTAAGCCCTTTAATTAAATTAACCCAATTAATCCAATTAATTTTCTCTCTCTTTAATTAACTCTTTAATTAATATTTAATTAATTAGACTATCTAATTAATTATTTCTCTCACAGAATTAACTCTTTAATTCTTTAGTTTTCTTCTTCAAGAATTAACACTTTAATTCTTCAGTTTTGATTTAACTCTTTAAATCAAACTTTCCTTATATGATTTGTTGCAGTCCAATTGTATTGTGTGTGACCCTCTAGGTTCACCATCAATTGGCCGCGGGCCCACGACTTTCGTGATTTAATTTGCGAGCTTATAAATTGCTCCGATTAATTGAACACCTTCAATTAACCACTCAAGAATTAATCTTACAATTAATTCATGAGTACCCACACCTCATGGTCGATGTCTAGCCACAAGCCCATGAGGCCCAACTTCAGGTGAATTGATCTCAGTGAACCTCACCTCTTATAAGTGCCATGTACATACGGTCCCTCTATCGACTAATTTCCCGATCGAGACCTAGGGTGTGTGAATTGATCGGCACCTCTAATTATCTCGATAACTATACTTTCTAATTCAGGATAATAATTCCAGTGTGACTGCTAAATTTGGAAACCCCTTTCCAAATCCGTCACTGACCGTGGCCACGGGTTTCTCGGAATATATTATCTAAGAACGTATAGGAAATTCTCTCAACGCACTACGTTGAGTCGGTAGATCCCATATTAGTGCTAACCATTCGCGTACACGATCCTACGTACCCAAAGTAGTCGCACAATGATCAGGCTAAGTGATCGGCTCCTAAATCAAAGTACGTACTCACGTGCACCGAATTCGCCCTAGCACCTCAAGTCAAAGGACTAAATCGTACACTATTATAAGCCTTGAGAAACATCCCATCGCCGATGTGCGACATGCGCTTCCACAATGGGTTTCTCTGTTCGGGTCGTTCGATGCGTTCGATCCCCTATCGAACCACCTACTCATATGCACTGGCATCAAATGCCTTGCTCATGAAACGCTACAAATTCACTCCATGTGAATCATGCATACTCGTACAAGTCTTAACGATTCCTTCGATACCCCGTCTCGACAGGAATCTATGACTTGGAACGTTTTTAAGATCACGACCTTAGAGACTGTTTCATGATTGCACTCATACTGAAGTGAATCGTCCCATAGTCTATTGTGATCTAAGGATTTCATCCAATCGCTTAAGTGATTCGCGAGAGATGAAGTTGGCCATTGTTTGATTTACATACTATAAACAAACGAGCGTATTAATTCATTTATACTAGAGAAAGCTTATCACAAGATAGTCCTTATACAAGCTAAAATCTATTGGCTTGCAGGGCACTATCCTTTCATTGTTGCCCTTAATAGATTCATATCAAGGTCCGCGGATAAAAGTTTACCATTTTTTCAAACTTTAAGAAAAGCTAAGACCTTTGAATGGACTGAGGCCTGTGATCGTGCGTTCGAGCAGTTGAAGGAATATTTGACCTCGCCACCCCTGCTCGCCAAACCTACGGAAGGACTGGGGGGGGGGGGTGGGGGGGGGGGGGGGCTGGGGGGGGGCGGGGTGGGGGGGGGGGGGGGTGGGGGGGGGGGGGGGTGGGGGGGGGGGGGGGTGGGGGGGGGGGGGGGTGGGGGGGGGGGGGGGTGGGGGGGGGGGGGGGTGGGGGGGGGGGGGGGTGGGGGGGGGGGGGGGTGGGGGGGGGGGGGGGTGGGGGGGGGGGGGGGTGGGGGGGGGGGGGGGTGGGGGGGGGGGGGGGTGGGGGGGGGGGGGGGTGGGGGGGGGGGGGGGTGGGGGGGGGGGGGGGTGGGGGGGGGGGGGGGTGGGGGGGGGGGGGGGTGGGGGGGGGGGGGGGTGGGGGGGGGGGGGGGTGGGGGGGGGGGGGGGTGGGGGGGGGGGGGGGTGGGGGGGGGGGGGGGTGGGGGGGGGGGGGGGTGGGGGGGAGGGCGGGGGGGGGGAGGGGGGGGGAGGGGGGGGGGGGGGGGGGGGGGGGGGGGGGGGGGGGGGGGGGGGGGGTGGGGGGAGAGAGGTACAATTGGAACGATCACTCTTAACTCGAGTATAAATTGTTTTGACTAAGAATGCAACTTGATTGTTTACTCTTAACTTGAGTATAAATTGTTTATACAGTAAATCACTTCATCAGAACACAAAACACCATCGATTAGCAGGAAGAAAAAAGTATTATTCCAACAGGAAAAACAAGTACAAAAGGAAGAAATGTAAAAGTACAACATTCAGCTGAGCAAAAGAAGAAATCTCTAGACGCTTTTCTCGAACAGAAGCTTGCGGACTTCAACATTGCGGGCCTCATACCCGGCCTCATAACCTTTTTGATAGGCATCTTTCTCCCGCTGCTCGGCGCTTTTCTTCTCCTGCTCGACGAGTGACTTCATCCTGTCCAACTCCTTGCTCAACTCCTCGTGAACCTGGCTCTCTTTCTCCTTCACAGCTTTCTCCGTCTCGGAGGCCAATTTCAGCTCGATGGCTCTGGCTTCTTCAAGGGACCTTGATAATGCAACCTTCTTTTCCTCCAGCTCGAGGATAACCTTCGCACGCTGTTCGGCTTCTTGCTCGACTTGCAGCCCGAGGGTAAATAACTGTTGTCCGACCTTAAATGGACAAAAAGTTATTTAGTAAAAAAAAAAAAAAGGGGGGAGAGAGAGGACACTTACTTGAAAAAGCAGATCTGTGCTCGATCGCGCCGTTTCATTCGCATTTTTCCCTTCTGGTTTGGCCATGGCCTTACTTTTCACCTCTTCAAAAAAGGCACTAAGCGTCCGAGCAACGTTGGAGACAGAGTTTTGGGGCTCTGGGTTCCCACCCGATGAGGGAGTCTTCCTCTGATCGACGGGAGGGTCATTTATTTTGACCTTCTTATTGGGAGGCTCGACCACAATGTCCTTATTTGCCTCCAGAGCCAAGACACTACTAGCCAATGTCTGGTTCGCCCCCGTCATCTGAATCAGAATTGAGGTTGGAGTCAGATCGTCAACGACCGGATTTTTGATCAAAGCAGACTCAGAGCTTTGCTTGTTCACCACTGAGCTGTCCTTAGACCTAGAAGGAGAGTCCGAAATTGGTATAACTGCTTTGTCCTCGATCCGAACGGGTGACGGGTTGGGCAAAGGCTTGGTCTCAGCTTTGCCAAGATTACCTTTAGGGGCTTCAGTTTGCTCGTTGACCACATTCGAAGGAGAATTGATCTTGCGCTTCCCGCGGTCGCTTTTAGAGGATTTTCCTACGTCCGAGGAGGATTTAGATTCTCTAATTTTGGACTTGGGACCCTTCTCCTTTTTGACCTTCAACAATAATTTGGGATCAAGTTTGGAGTTCACCAGGCCTTCCATGATCTGTATATTTCTAATGGAGAAGAGAGCTCGGTTTATTTTATCGATCGATTAGCTCCGACGAAGAGTGAATTATAATTTCAGTGATACAAATCTTAAACTGCCTTCTATTTATAAGAGAAAGGAACGTTGCCTTTTTGGGAGCCCAACAGTCGCGAATTTCAAGATTTCCGTGCCCATTTAAAAAGGTCAATTGTTTTGATACCGTGCCTACTAAGTGATTCACATGCACGAAAATGCTCGATATCGACGTTCTTTTTATGAACCTTATGGCTCACAAAGACTTTTGTCTAGTTGAGCAATATAATAAATTACTGATGAGAGGACTCAGAGAACTTAACAGAAAAAGCAGATTTTATAGATGATCGAAATAATTACAATTCATATAATAAAGGATCCTACAATCTATTACAAGAAATCTAAGGGTTTGACTGCTCCTCTTTGCCCTCACCCTCGGAGTCACCCTCGACGTCGACGTCATTATCTCCAGAAGCTTCTCGATCATCCCCATCATCAGAAGAATCTCGATCTTCCTCTCCGGAATTGTCTTGGTTATTTTCCTCATCGGAGCCATCTGAACTCGAGCTCGCGCTGGATGTATCCAAGTCCATCAAGTCAGGATTGGGCATTGGAACTCCGAACTCTTCCACAAACGGAGCAAACTCGTGTTTTTCCCAGTTGGCCGAGCTCGAGGACGCGGTTCGATAGTCTTCCCCGCAAGAATTTTTCATGATGTCCATGTGCTTTATATACTCCGTCATTTTGTCGGGAATAACCTTTGCTGCGGCCAACTGTTGAACCCCTTTGAAAAAGGTAGTTTGAAGGATTTCGCCGACCCTCCTTCGAGCTATGGCATCCAACGCGGGAGACTCTAAAAATTCTCTTATCGAGCTTAGGCGAGAGTCTTCTTTGCCCCTCTGATAAGATAACTCGGAATCAGCCTTAGTTTGCACGAGCTCCTCTTCAAGTTTCCTAACTTTCTCCTCGAGCAAGCTCTTCTCTTCCACGACCTTCACCAAGTCTTCCTCGACGGCCGGGGTATATTTTGCTTTCATGGACTCCAATTCTGCTTGGACGGAGGAAAATTGATTGCGCAGTTGGGACTCTTCCTTGAGTAAGTCCCTATAAGCGATATGAACCCGATCGGACTCCTCTTCTAACATGGAGGTACGGTTCACCTCAGTGAGAAAGCAGTCCCCGATCTGCAAGAACAGGGTAGTTAGTATTTTATTCCAAGACTTAAACAGCTACAACGAATGTAAAGGGATCTACCGTGTGATATGCTTTGGAGAATTGGCCTAATACGTCAAGGTCGCAATGGCCAAGAAGCTCCTCCTGGTCCTCGGCAAATCTCCCCGCCATGAAGATCTTGATCGCCTTGTCGTGCTCATTCTCACCATTTGGGGTGCGATCACTTCGAATTGATCCCCTCTCGGGATAACCCGCTGCTCGGGAACCTCTTAGTTGATCTTCGATGAAGTCCACCATATCAGGCCTTCTTTGACCGGAACGGGAAGAAAGAGGTGTTCGGTGTCGACCCCACAATCTGGTCCTCCTTTTAGCCTCGGGGGGTCCCTCGAGATCTTCCCGAGCTCGCCGATTGGAGATCTCTGTCCCTTTGAGTTTCTTCATGGTAAACATACTGTATCCTAAGCCAGAAGAAGAAGAAGGACCAGCTTGATGAGGAGGTGGTACCATTTGGATCGGCTCAGCATTCTCGGGCTCCTCTTCGTTTCCGATCTGATCAGTCTGAGCCGAGCTTCTCCGAGGAGGGACGGCAGTTCTGGGCTCCGGTCTAGTTTGCCTCCTCGGTTGACCGGGCATTTTCCTCGAGGTAGATGCTACAGTTTTACCTACTATGGAAGTTCGGTATTGCTCCACCATTGTTCCTGAAGAAATAAAGAAATGAAATGTTAAGTAATGAAATTCCATGAAAGGCTTACTATCAAGGTCACTCGGGAAAGACTGTTTTTCTTACTCAACGTTCGAGGGTCTTCAGCATCTGCTAGTCGATAGGTAGCTCGGCTAAGTCCAGCTTTTCGAAGGACAGGCTCCAAAATAAGGAAAGCCGACTGATACGGATCGGAACGCATCTCTTTAACCAGATCGTCTGGGATAACCTTCGCAAGCTGGCCTAACAATTCTCGTTTTCCGTACACCCATTCCCGCTCACCTGGCCATTTGTATGGAACCATCTCCGAGCTTCCCTCAGAGGCCGGTACTTCAGGTCCTTTGATAAAGAAGAACTGTTTCTTCCAGTCGAGAGAATTGCTGGAAGTTATGGTCGATAAGACCGAATGATTGGAACGCTGGGATAAATACACAAACCCAGCGTTCGAGGCGGAGGAGGTACTAATTTTGAAGAATTGCCAGAAGCGTCGGAAATTAGCGGCTTGGTTCTTGGCCTTCATCAAAACGCTAAAAGCTATCAAGTACCCAATCGAGTTGGGAAGGATCTGTGCGGGAGCCAGGCTGAATGCATCTAAAACCTGCTCGAGTAAGGGGGCAAAGGGAATGCGCAACCCATAGTCACACTGCTTAGCGTAGAAAGCTTGACATCCTGCTGGGGGCTTATTCACTCTTTGAGAGGGGGTCGGAATGATTAGCGAATAACCCTCGGGAAGGAATTTACCTATCGTAGCTTTGAGGTTTGCCTCGTGCTCTTTTGGATCATACGCACTTGAGATGTCGTCGACCCGTTTCTCTGTCTTCTGAGTCCGACCTGTGGCTTTGGACTTTTTCGCGACACCGGCTAGGTCGAGGATTCGCACACTGCACCCGCCTCCGATTTGATACCTCATTATCTCATGCTTATCAAACGGTACAGTCAAGCTATTCTCATTGTCGGAGTCAGCTTTTTCTCCATCTCCACCCTCCTCGCTGTCGGCCTCGGCATTTTGTTCCGCATCACCGTCGTGCTCGGAACCCTGTCGACCGGATGTTCCCTCTTCAGCATTGGGCCCCATGGCGTTCTCTATTTGGTTGACGATCCTATTCGTCTCTTCAGAAGAATTTTCAGTATTCTTGTAGTCATTAATGAGTTCACCAGTGGATCCTAGCTCGGAATCCGATCGTGTAGGGTTATTAGTTTGAATTTTTGGGTTTTTAGAAGTAGACATGATGAAAGATGCTTATTGCGACGGTCAATAAAAGAAGGGTACTCTTTATCGATCTGAATGCTCCGATCTGTAATAAGTATGAAAGACGTACTCGTCTTTTCTAAGTCAACATATATATAAAGGTTAAAAGGGTAAATTGCAAATTCAACCCCGAGTAACCGCGACGGTTAAGCTCCCACTCAGTAAAATTGAAGATTATCTTTTGTTAATAGCAATTATGGTCCTCCAAGCTTCAGAAATGAGTATTTTCGAGTCAGCAGGATAAAATATGCACTCTTTTTCCCCTTCGCTCGGTTTTTATCCCACAGGGTTTTTCCGAGCAAGGTTTTTAACGAGGCATATCCAACTCAAGACTGTCCAAGGCCTGTTCTCTACTATCTATTTCTCCGAACTTCAAATATTGCAGCTCCTGGTGAACCATCGAAGTGAATCTCTCAGGTCGAAAACTTCACCCTTCTATTTTTGGGGCGATTCGGTATTTCGGGGCCCCTCTAAAGAAGATGTGCACTCTTTTTTCCTAGCTCGGATTTTGTCCCACTGGGTTCTTCCGGACTAGGTTTTTAACGAGGCATATCTGAAACATCAAGAAATCAAAGTCTTTCGCCGTGATGCTGTGTTTACTTCTCCGAGCTTCAGCTTCACTTACGCTCGAGAAGTGGGGGAGTATTGATGAGGGGTATTTCGCATACGCCACTTTAGGAAATACTTTCTGCTCGAGGTCAGCCTCGATCCCGACCAGAATGGTATTCTCCGACCTGGAGAACTTGGTTTTCCAGTTAAGCCAGATTGATAGCTCTAGATCAAGTACTCCGACCTTCTCCCCGATCTACAGCTTTACACAGCTGGCCGAGAGCTATTCTCCTACGGATGGTCTAGCTAGCTCATTACTGTTCCTATAAATACGCGGCGCATTTATGACATCAGGGACGGCACAACTTCCAAGATATTCCTTCTGCTCGGACCTACTGTTCGGATTAGGAACCAGTTGTTTATTCTTTGTATTTACTTTCCTTAGTAGTACGACATCCAGTAATGCTCGGGTAGACCCGCTTTGTAATTTGTAGTCGAACACCAATATTAATATACAGTTTTCATATGTTCGATTCATATATTGTTTTACCTCACTTTCCTTATTGAGCACGAACGAAAAACGGTATAATCAACGATGCAGTGATCCAATTGTCTCACCTCCAGAATGTATCCACACCAGATGGATTGTAGCAACGTCTCCAAGTCACAGGCTACGAACTAGACCTTGGAGATTTGTCAGTGAAGGAAGAGTTGGAACTGGATCCAGCTCTTGAACTAGATCCAGATGAAAGAGAAGAAGAAGAAGGGGCGACGGCGGCACAGAACTTTTCTGTCTAGGGTGGGGCGATTTTTGCTTCTCAATTTTCAGCTATATTTTTTCTCTCTTAGTTGGTTGATTAGCCTATGGAAGATATGTGATGAGTTCTTATTTATAAGAGAAGAGTCCTTCTCTTATTAGATATATCATCAAGATTTGGTGAATCCTTTCCTTATCACAATAGGAAACAAAATTCAACCAAATCTCTTCTTTGTCACTTATCTCCTAGCCAAAAATCGCCCCTCATGCCTTATCCATGCAATCCGAAAATTGCATGCTAAATTCTTCTTCCATTTAATTAATTAACCACTTTAATTAATATCATAATTAATTAGATAATCCAATTAATTAATTAGACACTCCAATAATTTAATTAGATATTCTAATTAATAATTCTCCTCTTTGAATTAACACTTTAATTCATTAACTATGATTTAACTTCCTTAAATCAACTATTTCCTTTTATGACTGTCACTGTCCAACTGTATTGTGTGTGACCCTCTGGGTTCACCATCAATTGGCAGCAGGCCCACGACTTTCGTGATTTAATTAACGAGCAATTAAATGCTCCGATCAATTAAACACTTTTAATTGACCACTCCAGAATTAATCTCCGTTATCAATTCAGGAGTACCCACACTTCATGGTCGATGTCTAGCCACAAGCCCATGAAGCCCAACTTCAGGTGAATTGATCTTGTGAACCTCACCTCTTATAATTGCCATGTACATACGGTCCTTCCAAAGACTAATTTCCCGACCGAGACCTAGGGTGTGTGAATTGACCGGCACCTCTAATTATCTCGACAACTATACTTTCTAATTCCGGATAATAATTCCAGTGTGACTGCTAAATTTGGAAACCCCTTTCCAAATCCGTCACCCACTGCGGCCGCAGGTTCCTCGGAACATATTATCTAAGAACGTATAGGAAATTCTCCCACCTTATCAGGATGAGTCGATAGATCCTTTCTTAGTACTAACCACTCGAGTACACGACTATACGCACCCAACTTAGGCACAGTAAGGTCAGGCTACGTGACCAGTACCTAAATCTAAATACGTACACCCATGCACCGAATTTGCCCTAGCACCTCAAGTCTAAGGACTAAATCGTACACTATTATAAGCCTTGAGAAACATCCCATCACCGATATGCGTCATGCGCTTTCACAATCGGTTTCTCTGTTCAGGTCGTTCGATGCGTTCGATCCCCTATCGAACCACCTAGTCATATGCACTGACATCAAATGTCTTGTTCATGAAACTCTACAAATTCACTCCATGTGAATCATGCATACTCGTACAAGTCTTAGCGATTCCTTCGATACCCCGTCTCGTTCGGAATCTATGACTTGGAACGTGTTTTAAGATCACGACCTTAGAGACTGTTTCATGATTGCACTCAATACTGAAGTGAATCGTCCCATAGTCGAATGTGATCTTTGGATTTCATCCAATCGCTTGGATAAGTTTGCGAAAGATGAAGTTGGCCATTGTTTAATTTACGTACTATAAATAAACGGTCGTATTAATTATTAAAACCATAAGAAGATAGTCCTCTTACAAGCTAACTATCATTGGCTTGCTGGGCACTATCCTATCAAAATCAGCTTATTCTCGGATAAGATCTTGCGGAGCTCGACGCTGCGGGCCTCATACCCTTCGTCATAGCCTCTTTTATAGGCCTCCTGCTCCCGCAGCTCGGAATCTTTCTTCTCTTGCTCAACAATGGACTTCAGCTTGTCCAACTCCTTGCTCAGTTCCTCATGGACTTGGCTCTCTCTCTGCTTCACAGCCTTCTCCTTCTCAGAGGTCAGCTTCAGCTCGACAGCTTTAGCCTCATCAAGAGATCTCTCCAGCGCAATTTTTTGTTTCTCCATGTTGAGGACTGCTGCAGCACGCTGCTCGGCTTCAAGCTCGACCTGCAATCCGAGGTTGAAAAGATGCTGCCCGACCTACATGGGATCACAGAAAAGGCTTTAAAAAAAATTATTATATAAATATAAGGCTCACCTGGGTAAGCAGATCAGAGCTTGATTACACAACTTCCCGAGCACTTCTTCCGCTCAACCGTTCCTGCTCGGCCACCTGAATACTACTCAAAGTAATATCCCAACAGTTCGGGGTTACTTCCCCAACCATGACCTTATTTCTCATCTCCTCAAAGATTGCACTCAGTGTGCGAGTGACGTCGGAGACGGAGCTGGAGGCCTCGGGATTCTTATCTGACGGAGGAGGTATCTTCCCATCGACGGAAGGGTCATTTATTTTGACCTTTTTATTTGGAGGCTCGATAATGACATTCTTAGCAGCCTCCGAAGCCAGGATGTTTTCGCCCGACGACTTCTTCTCCTCCGCCATTTGGATTAAGGCCTGGGTCGGAATCAGATCATCGATACGAGACCTCTTGTTCGAGGCAAGCTCGGAACCACCAGATTCGACTTGCTTGCTAGGTCTCTTAACAACCTCCACTTTCCCCTCGGAGTTGTTTCACCGTTCCCAAATGGTTGGCTGGTAACCTTTGTTTCCTCTGACTCGCAAATTGGTGTTTCAACTTATCGCACAACTCGTCGAAAGAGAAAATAGAGTTCGGAGGCAATTTTCCGAACCAGTCCAAGGCAATTCCTTCAAAAGTGGTGACCATAATTTTGCAACAGAAGTCTTCTGAGTGCCCATACAAATTCAACACGTTTATGAAACTATTAATGTGCTTCCCCGGATCAGTAGTTCCATTGTACCTTGGTAACCTCGTTGGAACGGTTTCAGTACCTCGAGCTTCTCTAATCTCTTGGCAAAAAGGGGAACATCGCATGATATTCTTACTTAACTCCTTATCTCCACCGTCCTCAAGGAATACAGCCCCATCCTCCTTAGCCTCAGCTCGCCGAGCCCTAACATCCGCAGGTCGGGTTTTCTTTACCAGCATCTCCTTCTTCAACTCTCTGACAACTCTCTCCTGCACAATCTTCTCCAAATCAGCCTCGGTCACTTTACGGTAAACCGGCTTCTTTAACTTATCCTCAGCTTCGGGCTGACTTTCCCCGACTACAGAATCTTCCAGGTCTTGGACGGTTCTAGACGGTTGCCCTGAGCGGACAACAGTTCTAGCTCGGGGTGCTCGGGGAGGGTTATCGGACGGAGCACCCATAGCAGATCGACGAATGCTCCCTTCCCTTTGCCTGTTAGAAACGGGAGCTCGAGCTGTAGGTTGGTCAACCGGGGGCTGTTGGCCAGGTACGGTTTCATGATCTGCTCTTTCCGTGTTCAGAAATTCTCTACACATGGTACCAATAATAGATCGCAGATCAGCCACTGTCGTATGTATGGGCAAGTCGTTAGGCGGGTCGACCGGCGGCACTTCAGACTGGTGGGCCGCTCGGGATTGATTGCTTGGTTCATTGTTTATTGAGAGTTGAGCTCCAACGGCATGTGAAGGCTCGCAGCGATTGTAGGAGTATCTCCTAGTAGTAGGCATTTTTTCGATCTAACACTCGAATAGGCCCCACGGTGGGCGCCAATTGATTATGCTCTTTTTAGTAAGGAAAGTCAAGCAAAACAATAATTAAAATCGAGTGTATAAATGATGTGTATTGATATTCCGATCCAATTACAAATACAAAGTAGGTCTATCCGAGCGTTACTGGATGCCGTACGACTAGCTAGACCGAAACAAAAGCAAACTAAACCTATTCCGAGCTGTATGTCCGAGCTGGAGTATTCCTAGGGAAATGTGCCGATGTTGATGTCATAAATGCGCTGGGTATTTATAGGAACAGTGATGAGCTAGCTAGACCCTCCACAGAGGATTATGCCTCGGCCAGCTGTCCAAGCCAGTTGGTCGGTCCCACAGTGATTCCGAGGAGAGAAGTAGATCGAAAAATAGGATCTTGTGCTAATAATCTGGCTTGATCGGAAGCCGGGTTCTGCAGGTCGGAAAATAGCCTTCCTGGTCGGGATCGAGATCGATCTCGAGCTGAGGTATTTCCTAAAATGGCTTACACTAAATATCCCTCATCATCTGCTGATAACAGTAATGTTATTTTATATGTTCAGACTGCTAAATCTACTTCACTTGAGATAGAGAAAAAGGAGAAGAAATCTCCTAAGGCTAAAAAGGGTAAAAAGCCTGAAAACGAAAAACAGACTGGTAAACCAAACAGCAGAGTAGTCCCAAGAAGTCTGCTGATAAGAGTAAAACCAATCAGACTAGTAAAACTAAGTCGTTTGTTAAAGAGCAAGTAAAGAGCAAACCTAAGAAGCAATGAAATTATAATAATGATGCTTGATATGGAAATGAGTCTTATTATGCTGCACCTCATTATCCACCTTATTATGCTGCACCTCATTATCCACCTTATTATGCTACATATCCTGCTCATACAATGCCTGCATACCCTGCTTATCATGCACCCTACCCTGCTTATGAGCATTATTCACATCATAATGATTATCAACATAATATGCCTGCTGATTATGGTGAAGAAAAAGTTGCTCATGCTCCTGCTAAAACTCAAAAGCCTAAGAAGCCTAAGACTTCAACATCTTGGGTTGTCAAAGGTGATACTAATCCACCAGGGCCCTCTAAATAAAGGGTACCTAAAACAATTTTTTTTGTTTTGTAGGTTAGGATTAGGAGTAGGAGTAAAGTAGAGAAGAAATGGTACTTGGACAGTGGATGTTCAAGGCACATGTGTGGAGACATACATGAACTGACTGATGCTGCTGCCGTAAATGGTCCAAGAGTCACTTTTGGAGACAGCAAAGACGGCAAGATTGTTGCGGTTGGAAAGCTAATCAAAGGAAACATTAAGATATCTGACGTCTCTTATGTTAATGGCCTGAAGTACAATCTGCTAAGCATAAGTCAATTTTGTGACAAGGGATTTTCTGTTATCTTCTCATCAGATAGGTGCTACGTTGAACAAATTGGAACAAAGAAGGTTATCTTATCTGGAAGAAGACAGGGGAATATCTATGTAGTCGACTGGAATTCTGTGGACAGGAATTCTAATGTTTGTTTGGTGGCTTCTACACCAAGTGAAATCAGTTGGCTTTGGCACAAAAGAATGAATCTTTTGAATTTCAAGACCATAAACAGATTAATAAAGAATGATTTGGTAGAAGGAATTCCAAAGACAGTCATGAGCAAAGATAAGCTCTGTGATGCCTGTCAGAAGGGTAAACAAGTGAAGTCCACTTTCAAAAGCAAGAAGGACCAATCTTCAACCAGAATTTTGGAGCTACTACATATGGATTTGTTTGGCCCTATTGATCCTATCAGCAATGGTGGAAAGAAATACTGTCTAGCTGTTGTGGATGATTATTCAAGATTTACTTGGGTGATTTTCATGAAGAAGAAAAGTGAAACCAAGGAACATCTTACCAATCTAATGGAACTGATCCAGAATGAAAAGAGTCAAAGAATATTGAAGATCAGATCAGATAGAGGGACTGAATTTACAAACTCTACTGTTGAAGAGTATTGTAATTCCAGATGAATCAACCATGACAATGATAGCTGAAGCAAAACTGCCCCAAAGAGAAATAGAACTCTAAAGGAAGCGACCAGGACAATGATAGCTGAAGCAAAACTGCCCCAAAGATTCTGGGTAGAAGCCACAAATACAACCTGCTACACCCAGAACAGATGCATGATCAACAAGAGTCAAAACAAGACACCTTATGAACTGTGGAACAACAGAAAGCCTAATATACACTTTCTTAGGACTTTTGGTTGTAAATGTTATGTTTTGAATAATGGGAAAAATCACCTTACTGCTTTTGCAGAAAAGGCTGATGAAGTTGTCTTTGTAGGATACTCTACTGTTAGTAAAGCTTACAGAGTCTTTAACAAAAGAACTTTACTTGTAGAAGAATCTATTCATGTAGTATTTGATGAACCAAACCAATCTTCTGAAAAGAATCGAAGTGCTAATCCAGAGATATCTGCTGATTTTCAGAAATTGAGTGTGGAAAGGAAAGAAGAATATGTACCCATCTTACTACCTGATCTAAACCAAGCTGGTAACTCAAGTGCTGTTCAAAATCAGTCTGCTGATTGTCTAACAGAGGAATTGCAAACAGCTGACAGACCAGAGCCTATTCAACAGACTACTACTGAGACTCGAACAGTAGTGTTGCAAGATCAATCAAGAGGACAACATCCAGATATGCAACCTGATCTCAGATGGCTCAGAGATCACCCACTTGATCTAGTGATTGGTGATCCATTGGATAGAGTGAGAACAAGAAGGTCAACTACAAATGAAACAATGTTTGTAAGTTTTCTTTCACAAATTGAGCCCAAGTTAATTGATGAAGCTCTTAGTGATTCTCACTGGATTGAAGTAATGCAAGAAGAGTTAAATCAATTTGAAAGGAATGAAGTCTGGTACTTAGTTCCCAGACCTACTCATCAAAGGGTAATTGGCACTAAGTGGGTATTCAGGAATAAAATGAATGAAGATGGTATTGTTACCAGAAATAAAGCAAGACTAGTTGCCCAAGGTTACTGTCAGGAAGAAGGCAATGATTTTGATGAGACATTCGCACCAGTTGCAAGGCTTGAAGCGATCAGATTATTCTTAGCCTATGCTGCTCACAAGAACTTCACTGTCTATCAGATGGATGTGAAGTCTGCTTTTCTCAATGGAGAACTGCAAGAAGAAGTTTATGTTGAACAAGCTCCTGGATTTGAAGCTTATCAACAGGGAGACAAAGTATATCGTCTGAAGAAAGCTCTTTATGGACTGAAACTGGCTCCAAAAGCATGGTATGATACTTTATCTGACTTTCTTTTAATTAAAGTATTTCGCAAAGGTAAACTAGATAAGACTTTGTTCACTATTGAATGGGATGATCATATATTGTTAGTTCAAATATATTTGGACGATATTATTTTTGGTTCAACTAACCAACAGATGTGTGAAAAGTTCTCTAAGCTGATGCAGAACAAGTTTGAAATGAGCATGATGAGAGAACTAAATTACTTTCTTGGATTACAAGTCAAACAACTACCTGATGGTATTTTTATTAATCAAGCAAAGTACACAAAAGATCTGTTTAAGAAATTTGGTATGGAAACAAGCTCATCTGTTAGTGTTTCTATGTCTACTGGACTTCGTCTGGATAAAGTTGAAGATGGCAAATCAGTTGACATCACCAAGTACAGAGGCATAATTGGGTCACTGTTATACTTAACAGCTAGCAGACCTGATATTATGTATTATGTTGGGGTTTGTGCGAGATTTTAATCAAATCCTAAGGAATTAGGATTTGAACTTACTGGATATTCAGATTCTGACCTTGCTGGCTGCAAGATTAATAGGAAGAGTACTACAGGTACTTGTCAATTTCTAGGCAGTCGTCTGATCTCATGGATGAGTAAGAAACAGACTCAGTATCCATATCTACTGCTGAAGCTGAATACATTGCTGCTGGAGCATGTTGTGCACAGATATTTTTGTTGAAGCATCAACTAGAAGATTACAATCTCAAGATCAGTGGAATCCCTATCTACTGTGACAATAAAAGTGCAATTTCACTTACTCAGAACACTACTAGTCATTCCAGGACTAAGCATATTGAGATCAAACATCACTTCATCAGAGACCATGTTGAAAAAGGAAATGTTATTATTGAGTATGTTCATACAGATAATCAGATCGCTGACATTTTCACCAAACCATTGAGTGATGCAAGATTTTCTACTCTAAGAGTGGAACTGGGCTTGTTAAAATTGGATTCATAAGCTGAGGGGGAACCTATCAGAAGACTGAGTTCAACATCTAACTAATCTGATAGCAACAAGTGTTATTCTTCAAGAAGACTGACTCTCAACAGACTAGTTGACTGATGAATTCTTGAATTCAGGGGGAACGTGTAAGACTAGCGGTACTCCTGTTTTTAAAGATGAAATCTTCAATGACAGTTAGTTGAAGTTGTTTTAATCAGAAGATTTGTTCTTAATTCTTGAAGACTTGAAGATTATTTATCTTGCTGGATTGACAAACAGCAAAGGAAGATCACTAGATATTGGCTTTCGATAGTGATATATTGTATCAGACAAGTCATCTGCCAGATAAGTATTATTTTACTCATCTGTTTACTTATGTCAATTTATAAACAGTTTTGTATTAAAAACGTTTTATTGAGAAACACGCTTTTATAAATAAAAGACTTGCGGCGTTTCAACTTCCCGCCTAGTCTGACATAATTAATGAATTTTGAAATCCGCGTATCTCGCTCACACGATCTACTTTTTCAGTAACTGATCTAACGGTTGGCTTGAATCACGGAAACCGACATCAAACCAACCCTTATAAATCCAGATCTGATCAGCTGACTGATCTTTTACGCACCCTCAAAATTTCAAGAGCATTTTTGCATTCATATTTTCTGCAAAATTCTCTCGTTTTCCTTCTAATCTTTTTCAGAAAAACTATGACTTCCAAGGACGCAAACGCTGAAGGTAGATTCTTGAACTACCAGACCTACTATGCAACGAGCACTCATCTTATGAAAGAGAATTTGGAAAAGTTCAAAGCTGCTTCGCTGGTTAACTTCATGGAAGCTCATGAAGATATGGTGTTCACACCAGAGGTTCTAGAATTTTATAAATCAGATGGGAAGCCAGATTATGAAAATCTGGAAATCAAGGCCAAGGTTGGGGGAAAAGACATCTGTCTAACTCCCAAAGTGTTGAATGAGAAGTATGGGTTGTCCCTTGAAGGTTCAACTGAACTTTCTACTCTAGCTGAGCCGTTGGAGGCTGACTTCTGGAACATAGTTGCGAAGAAGGATGAAATCCTCTCTGGGAATATAAAGAAGCCCCAGCTGAAGGATGAATTTCAAAGAATGGCAGACCTTCTTGCCAAGATTGTGGAGAACTGCACTTTCTCCCTTGACAGTGTGCCTATGAAGAGGTTTCACATGATGATTGCAGTTTACTATGGGCTGAAAGTAAACTGGGCAAGCTATGTTTGGTACATTCTTGCTGATCACAAGGAGCGTGGTCAAACACTTCATAGAATATTTCTCAGTCATCTGCTGATGAATCTGGGATGTACTATGACAAATGGCAAGGAAATTCACAAGGCTAAGGAGCTAAAAATATATGAAGCTGTAAAGGTTGGCAAACCAAAAGAGTCTGCTGCCATGCCAGAAAAGAGGCAATCAAAGGGAAAGGCTATTGAGCCTAAGGAGCCTGCTGCTAAGGCAAAGAGGAGCAAAGTGACTGCCCCTAAGGCATATGTTCAAACAGCTAAGCCAGCTGTTCAAGCCAGAACAGAAACGCCTGCTGATAAAAATGCTGATGATGCTATCTTAGATCAGACAGTAAAGGAAATTGAAGATATGGCTTATGGTTCTCCTTCCAGAACCATTTATGCTGAAAAGCCATTGGAGACTGTTGCTGACAGAACAAGGAGCGCATTAAAAGATACTGCAACCTCCAGAGTGGGTCATACTAAGGTCACTATCAGAAAGAGAATGACCTTTATTGAATCTCCTACTAAGCTATCTGAGCTAGTAAGGAAAAGTCCTCCAACAGCAGAGAGGCATGTTGGATCTGAGCAGGAGTCTGCTGTTAAAGAGTGATCTACTGAACATACTACTTCTGCCCAAACAGCTGAGGTTAACCAACCTCAAAAGGATCCTGAAGTGCAGATCCTTGAACCAATTGCCGTTGCACCAATTGCAACTGCGGCTCCAGAACCAACTGCTGCTGCACAAGTCACTGAATCAAGATCTCAAAGAAAGTGAAGGACTGGGAAAGCTAAAGTCTCTACTTATCAGAAGAAGAAGATAGAAGAAGCTGAACAGAGAAAAAGAGATGAGGTTGAATTTAAGAGAGCAATTGAGCTGAGCAAACTTGCTGCTCAAACCAAACAGTTGACTGATGCAGAGATTGCTGCCAAAGAGGAGCAAACTTGCTGCTCAAACCAAACAGTTGACTGATGCAGAGATTGCTGCCAAAGAGGCAGAAGATTTGGCTAAGGCCTTGGAGGAGAGCAAGAAAGATGCTTATGGACCTAGAAGGTTAGGAGGCGTTGTGATTGGAAAACCCAAGGAAGGGGAATTTGTGCTACCAAGAGCCAAACCAATCAAAAGGAAGAAATTTGAAGTCAGAAGAGCACTTGACATCGTCAAAGGTGACTCTGCTGCCTTTGAAAAATTTGAAGCTGAGCTTGAAAGGCTGAATCAGCTGCTTCAATCAAGAACCACTTTCCTCCCAGAGAAGATCATATATAACAGATGGAGGGAATACAGGTTAAACAAATCTGAAGCTGAAATCCAAGCATGGAGGGAGTTTGCTGATGAAGGACATTGGGTTCTAAGTTGGCTGCAGACTACTTCAGTTGCAAAAGCATTGGATTCAGATTTTGTTCGAGACAGACTACATGATTTTGCAAAAGCCATTGTAAAAAGAGAGGCAACTGCTATCAAGGATTCCTTGCCAAATAAGCCAGGTCCAACTGATGACCTAGTTGATAGAGCAGTTAAAATTGTTGTGTACACTACCTTGGAGAAATGGGCGCAAAGATCAAGATATGAACCTGGAACAACCAGTGATATGCCTACTCTGCCAAGTTTACAGCGAATTGCCTTTGGCTCAGAGATCAGTACATTTCAAGAACAGCTGAGTGTTCAACAGTCTACATCACCATTTGTTCCAGCTGACTTGATTCATCAGAAGACTATTGTGTCTACTGATGGTGCTGATATCATTCACATAGCTGATGAGCCAGCTGATGAAGAACTAAAGAAAGACCAGTAAGCTGTGGAGATCAACCTTGATACATACAAGTCACTGCCTGCTGCTGCTGTTAAAGAAAACATTCCTTTAGCTATTGAGTGGAAAGCTGAAGAGACTCGAGTTCTTCATGAAGCTCCTGTTCAACAGGAAGAACCTGCTGAAACATCAACCTCCATTCCTACTGCTGACTTTCATTCATCACTGATGGAGTCAATGCAGTTGCTGATTGATAGTGCAATGAAGGAAATGGAAGAAAGGAACAAGCTGATGTTGAAGCAAGTACAGGAGGCTACTGCAAAAATTGTGCAGGATGCCATAGAGAATTTTCCTCTGCCACCAGACAATTCCTTAGCACTAACTCAGAGTATTCTAACTATAAACAGAAATGTTGAAGATGTGAAGGCTGATGTAAGTCACCTTGATGAGGGCTATTTCGCACACATAACCAACTTGGAATATCCGACGAGAATCAAGGTCGATCCGACCTGATCGAACCACGAGATCGGCTCGATCCGCCTAACATATCTGCTCGACATGTCGTCCGACCCAGAAGACTTAATGGGCCATGTTGTGCTCCTAGGCCATGCAGGATTCCTAGGCTGAATAGGACTCCTAGTTTACTTAGGACGGGAGAATGATTATAAATAGGGAGTTTTATGTTGTATTTGGATCCAGATTTTAACCTACGAAAGATACTACTATTATTCGCCTCTTCATATTATTGTCATCTACTCAATTATATTACTGTGCTTATTCTTGAATTGCACCATCCTGAGTACTTTAACCAAACCCTTAATACAATAAATTGTGTTCTTTAATAAATTTACTGAGATTAAACCTTAAGACGAAATTCGGTTAAATCAGTTGGCGCCCACCGTGGGGCTAGGTTAATTACTCGATCGAAATATGGCCAATCCAAGGAAAAGCGCACGTAACGCAGGAAGAAGCACAAATTCTCGACCTTCTCGTGCTATGGATAGCTTGCCTGAAGGTTCCCAAAGAATCAGCGCTAACGATACAAAACCTCCGGAAAACCAGCAAAATCTTGATCCTTTAGAGGAACAAGTTGCACCAAACGAAAACATCAATCAGAACGAGGGAGCACGACAAACTCCTACCACAAGTAGGGCTCCTAACCCGCCTGTCCAATCCGTCCCTGCTACTCCGCTACCAGCTGACCAGGAAAAAATACTACAAATCGCTCAGCTTTTGAGTTCATTTTTTCTCAAATTCATCCAACTCAGGCGGTTGCGGAACCAACTAGGGCCGCGGTCCGTCCTTCGAGGGCGGTTAATAATCACAAAGAACCCCGGGAAAATAACGATCAGTCATCAACTCAAGCAGAGAGCCCAGATGCTGACCAAAGATCTCAAATCTCCCCGCCAAACATAGTTGGAAGACGCCCTGTTCGAAAAGACAATCAGGCAAGAGCCGATGCTCGTCCTGAACGTCGCTTGTCCAAGGAACATACAGTTATCCCGATCGATGAGGAGGAGGAGCCCCCAGTTATCAATCGACAAGCAACCAAAAGAATCTCTGAAAGAGATATAGAGAGGATGGTCGAGGAGCGAGTCGAGCAGAGGCTTCTGACTTTGCAACAACCTTGGCCTCGTTCCCGTGAAATACAGGATAGTATAGCTGCATGTTCCCCTTTCTGTTTAGAAATCAGGGAAGCACATGCTTCCGGATCTTTGCCTGCCCGGCTCCCCAGATACGACGGAACCACTGACCCAACCGACTACATCTTTAGTTTCACTAATATAATGAGCCTGTATGCTCATTCAGCAGAATATACGGCCAAGTTGATGATCACAACGTTTGAGGGGTTAGCTTTGGATTGGTTCGGAAAACAACCGCCTAACTCGATCTTCAGCTTTAGAGAGTTGTGCAACAAGCTAGAACAACAATTTGCCAGCCAGAAAAAACAAAAACTCCCCATGAGCTATCTAGGAACTATAACCCAGCTAGAAGGGGAGTCCTTAAGAACTTGGTTAGCGAGGTTCAATGTGGAACTTTTGAAGATTGACTCTCCGAACATGGATTACATCATATCAATTCTATTCGATCTGACTAAGAATAGGCAATTTGGCAACGCCTTGAGCCGAAAGCAGCCTAGAACCTTTGCGGAAATCATGACGTTGGCCTCCAAATATATGACCCAAGAAGAGATGAACTCTTTCAAGGACAAAAATAAGAATAAAGCATCGACTTCAGGATCGAGAAAACCTGAAAAACCCCCGATGCATAGGGTAACGGAATATGATCGATTTCCCCGAAGGGGGAATGTGTTTCAAAGATTAGAACACAATGGGAGTAACCTTGAGAAAAGACCCAATGTCTACCTCAGGCCTCGATCTCCAGAAAGGAATATAAGAGATCGAATTAGTTATGTGGAGTTTACAAAACTAAATGCCCCAAGAGAAGACATCCTGGTGATACTGGAAAGGAATAATCTAATTCCCCCAGCAAAAAGAATCACACAAGCTAAACCTGGGGCAAAGAACTACGATTTATATTGAAGGTACCATCGAGCTCACGGTCATAGAACCGAAGATTGTTAGCATCTGAAACAAGAAATCGAAAAATTGATTCAACAAGGTAAATTAAATGAATTTGTTGATAGAACAGATCGAAGAAGACAAAGGACAAGAAGTCCTAGAAGGAGAGAGGAAAATAGAAGTCCTCGTGATAGATCTCCCAGTAACCATCCACCCCGACGAAACGATATCAATGACGATCGGATCAACGGAACTATACATGTAATCTCTGGTGGACCAGCAGGGGGAGACAGTCGGAATGCGAGGCGACGGACTGCACGATCTCTAGAAAAAGGAATAATCGCTCCCAAAGAGATATGGGCACTCGAGAGTAAGAGCTCTAACCAGCAAGTGATCAAGTTCGACGAAAGCGAGGTCCCCAGAAATCTGAATTGGGACAACAACGAAGACCACCCCGATTTCCCTATGGTGGTCTCATTGAAAATATTCGATTTCAACGTCAAGAGAATTCTGATCGACAACGGAAGCTCAGCTAACATAATAGCCATTGAAGTGCTGAATCAAATGAACCTCGGAAAATTAACCCTCCAAAGAGTAGCTACGCCCCTAGTAGGATTTGGAGGGTCGGAAATAGTTTCAGCTGGAACTATTAACTTGAGTGTAACTCTTGGAAATAAACCTCATCGAGTGACCAAAATGATTAAGTTTTTAGTGGTTGAAACACCATTCGCTTATAACGCCATTCTGGGAAGACCAGCACTAAACCAATTTCGAGCGGTAGTGTCAACCTATCACCAGAAGATCAAATTTCCAACAATCTCTGGGGTCGGTGAAATAGTCAACGACCATTGCATGGCCTGGGATTGTTACAACACGTCACTATCCTTAAAAAGAAACGTCGATCCTCTAACACCGTCAAAAAGGAAAACAGTGGGATCTTCGACGGAAAGAGCTCGGGAGCCTGAGTTGCCAAGCACGGATCCGATCAGCAAAAAGGGGAAAGAGCCAATAGATCTGACTCTGCGTGCACCAGAGCACAAAGAGGTCAAGCTTATCGAGAATGACCCAACCAAGATCACCAGAATCGGAACTGAACTATCTCCACAGGGAGAAATCATGTTGATCAACTTCTTAAGAAAAAATGTGGATGTTTTCGCCTGGAGCTCGGAAGATATAGTGGGAATCGACCCAAGAATCATAACTCACTCTTTGAAGATAGATCCGAGCGCAAAACCGGTAAGGCAAAAGAAAAGAAATCATGGCCCAGTGAAGGATAAAATAATAAAAGCAGAGGTCGAAAGACTTTTACTATCTAAACAGATTAAAGAAATACACTTTACCGAGTGGTTGTGTAATGTCGTACTTGTCTCAAAGGGAGACAAGAAGGATAACAAGTGGAGGATGTGCAACGATTTTACAGACTTGAATAAATTGTGTCCAAGAGATTCTTATCCTCTCCCAAGGATCGACCTGTTGGTTGACTCCACGACAGGTTTTGCAATCTTTAGTATGATGGATGCATTCCAAGGCTTCTATCAGATTTTCATGGATGAAAAAGATCAAGAAAAGACTGCATTCATTACCGAACAAGGCGTATATTGTTTCATAGTAATGCCGTTCGGATTAAGAAATGCTGGAGCAACCTATCAACGATTGGTTAACCTGATGTTTAAAGAGCTAATCGGAGAAATAATGGAGGTGTACGTCGATGACATGCTAGTAAAAAGCATGAGCGAAGAAGATCATATAAAGCACCTTGATCGTTGCTTCAAGATCTTGAGGAAATATGGAATGAAGCTCAACCCCTTAAAATGTACATTTGGGGTAAGGTCGGGAAAATTCTTAGGATACTTGGTCCATGAGAGAGGCATCGAAGCAAATCCAGAGAAGATACGGGCAATCACTGAAATGAAGCCCCCCAGAAATATTACTCAGGTACAAAGCCTAGTAGGGAAGATTGTTGCTCTCAATAGATTCATATCAAGGTCCGCAGACAAAAGTATACCATTTTTTCAAACTTTACGAAAAGCTAAGACCTTTGAATGGACTGAAGATTGTGATCATGCATTCGAGCAACTGAAAAGCTATCTAACCTCACCACCTATGCTCGCCAAACCTACGGAGGGACAACCTCTATATATATACATCGCTATTTCCGAGGAGGCCGTGAGCTCGGTTATGGTAAAAATTGAGGGCACGGAACACAAGCCTGTTTATTATTTGAGTAAGTTATTGCAGGGAGCTGAAAAGAATTATTTAACAATTGAAAAATTTGCTCTGGCTTTGGTGACATCAGCACGAAGGTTGCGGCCTTACTTTCAAACATATAAGATCATCGTACTTACCAATTAGCCTCTGAGGCAAGTGTTATCCAAACCAGAAGCCTCGGGAAGATTGATCAAATGGGCTGTAGAATTGGAACAATACGAGATCGAATATCGACCGCGAACGGCAATCAAGGCTCAAATACTTGCAGATTTCCTCCTTGAAACTCCAGGTCTGTCGGAGACAAGCTCCAATGTGACATCGACAAGCGATAATAGTGTTATGATCGTCAATGACCTACCATGGCTTATGCACGTCGATGGCGCTTCAAGCAGAGATGGTGGAGGCGCAGGGATCAATTTTCAAGGACCAAACGGCGAGGATATGAATTATGCCATCACTTTAGACTTCGTGGTGACCAATAACGAAGCAGAATATGAAGCTCTAATTGCGGGGTTGGAAATGGCTATACAGGCCAATATAAAGATTTTGAGTGTCTTGACAGATTCCGAGCTAATTCAGAGACAAATTAGCGGAATATACGAGGCAAAATAGTTCAATATGATAAAATATTTGGATAAAGTGAAAAAGTTAACTGGGAAATTTGATAAGTTTGATATTCAAAATATTCCACGTGAAGAAAATCGATGGGCTGATCAACTATCCAGATTTACAGGAACAAGGGATGGTAAATCTAAAAGGGTGATCACCTGGCTAATCTCCAAAACGCCTTCGATCGACCTCGATATTATCCCAGCTAGTGAAGTAATGGATATCGACTTGGCGGCAGATAGTTGGATGACTCCTTTAGTCACCTATTTGAACGATGGATCTCTCCCTAGCTGTAAAAATGAAGCTAGAAGGATAAGATATCGAGCACCAAGATACGCAATATTGGATGGAAAACTTTATAGACGATCCGTCTCAGGGATTCTGTTAAAATGCATTCCCGAGCACAATTCCGAAAGCATCCTTAGAAGCATACACGAGGGAGAAGCTGGGAATCACAGTGGCGCTCGAGCACTTACACTCAAGTGCTTGAGAACAGGCTACTATTGGCCAACAATGTATGCTGACGCACAAGATTATGTAAAACACTGTCATTACTGTCAGGTACATTTGAACATAATACATCAACCAGCTGAGACAATACATCCAATTCCGATCTGTTGGCCTTTTGATCAATGGGGAGTCGATATAGTAGGACCGTTCCCAATGGCCAGATCGAAAAAGAGTTATGTTCTGGTCGCCGTCGAATATTTCAGCAAGTGGATTGAATGCGTAACCCTTGCTCGGATAACACAGTTCCAAGTGATAAATTTCCTTTGGAAAAATATAGTCTGTCGTTCTGGGATACCGAGAATTCTAATCTCTGACAATGGAACCCAGTTTGCTGGAAAACAGGTTCAAGAATTGTGCTCGAAGTTTGGAATACAGCAAAACTTCACGTCCGTCGGACATCCTAGAGCTAATGGACAAACGGAGGTCGCAAATCGAGAGATTATCAAATCCCTCGAGAAAAGATTGGACGATGCCAAAGGGAAATGGTTAGATGAACTACCAGGCGTCATTTGGGCCAACAGAACTACAGTAAAAGCCTCCACGGGTGAAACACCGTTTAGCCTAGTCTATGGATCGGAGGCAGTTATCCCAGTAGAAGCGCTAGTTCCCAGCCCAAGAATTGAGCTCTACGAGGAGGAATCGAACGATCAATTGCGAAAGGATGACATCGATTTGAGTGAGACCTTGAGGGAAAAAGCCAGCTTACGTTTAGAAGCAGCCAAGTCCAGCATGGAAAAAGCCTACAATCAAAAAGTAAGGATAAGATCATTCAAAGAGGGTGATTTGGTACTTAAAAAAGTTGAAGTATCCAAACATGTGGGAAAGTTACAGCAAAATTGGGAGGGTCCCTATACAGTGATTGCGGTCGGCAAAAAAGGATCGTACAAGATAGCATGTATGGATGGGACTCCGCTTCCCCGAACATGGAATGCAGTAAATCTCAGAAGGTATTATGGTCGTTAAGTTCGAAACAAGAAGATTTAGAAAGTAGTCGGGATTTACAAGAAATTAGTTTTTCCATTTTATAGAGTATTGTATTATTTCCTTTTCATTCTTTCAAAATTACCTACAATTATAATAAAAGCTTTTGCTTATTTCCACATAAGGCACGTTCAAAAGACTTTTGTCAAACAAAGGTTAAAACCAATAATTGGTATACAACCTAAAGACATTTTTGAGTAAAACCGAATGCATCGGGAAACACTCATCGATCTCCTATATGAATGATCTACAAAGGTTAAAGCCACAGTTGGTATAAAACCTATAGTCTAATATGTCTTTGAGTAACACCGATTGGGTCGGTATAAACTCATCATTCTCCTATATGAACGATCTACAACGGTTAAAACCACAGTTGGTATAAAACCTATAGTCTAATATGTCTTTGAGTAACACCGATTGGGTCGGTATAAACTCATCATTCTCCTATATGAACGATCTACAAAGGTTAAAACCACAGTTGGTATAAAACCTATAGTCTAATATGTCTTTGAGTAACACCGATTGGGTCGGTATAAACTCATCGATCTCCTATATGAACGATCTACAAAGGTTAAAATCACAATTGGTATAAACCTAAGTGTAATATATCTTTGAGTAACACCGATTGAGTCGGTATAAACTCATCAATCTCATAAATAATGATTTACGCAAACAAACAAGCTGATACTAATGTATAAAATTTTATTATCACTGATGAAAGATACATCGGAAAGATACATAAACTGCCCTAGCCCCTTAAAACAGTAAATCCCGTTATATGATAAAGTAAGGAGCTAACAAAAGGACTTCAGCTCGATTTATCTCTGTATTTCTCTCAGAATTCTTGCCACCAGCTAGAACCGATCGAACCCAGTCGAGCTCGCAGCCACAAAGCTTTGGAATCAGAGAGAGCTTTGAGAGATCATAATGTTACAACGGTCGATGGTGGTCAGCATTTTTTGGTCATACATTCCCGTTTTAATGAACTAACCAGCTTTCCACCGATCGCGTAACTAATAGATTGGAACCCCACAACACCGACCTTTACCCGTTTACATAGGATGGTCGGGTGAGTGTAGGCATTCCAATCCATTCCCCTTATTAGGGGTCGGAGATTTCATGGTTTTTGAGAAATCTCCATTTTCCGATTCCGCCCATACCAAGTTGACATGGCGAGTGATTTGTTTAACTCTCGAATTAGGCGGACGACCGCCATTTTGGACAAAGAAGAAGTACATTATTTAAGAGTTTTTACTTATGATGGTAACTAAAAGAAGGGAGATTCCTTTTATAGACAGGATAAGTTGAAATCCTACGGTGAAATTCGCATCCAATCAACGGCTATAACACCACATCGGGAATTACGTTACAAAGTCATAACTGCAAGCCGTAAATAAAGGAATGGAAATAAATGCGTTCTTGACTCGGTCGAAATAGAGGTATTATATTAGATCGATGAAGACAATACAACGACTTTCGTAGCAAAGCTAGTATTACACATTGAATATTTGTCGATCAGCTACGCTAAACAATTACACCTACAAAATAACAAAAGAAAGAATTTGGTCT
Organism: Penstemon davidsonii; assembly: GCA_034814905.1. Lineage (NCBI taxonomy): Eukaryota > Viridiplantae > Streptophyta > Magnoliopsida > Lamiales > Plantaginaceae > Penstemon > Penstemon davidsonii. Next base: position 9,669,790 of record JAYDYQ010001086.1, on the reverse strand, counting down.
CAAAACGTTCCCTAACCTACTCGGAACGATTGTCTTTCTTTCTACTTTGAGAACAGTGACGAGAACATAAAGTTCAGGCTTCTTCTACGGGTCGACAAGTGTCGTCGGGCAAGCAAAGCCGCATGCTATCACGATTCGACCACCTTGAAGAAGTTGATGCTTTTTCTTCACCGATTAAAGTAGGGATCAGAAGGGTCTCATGCATAACATCACCAACCTGTTAGAAACAAGTTGATTTCGATAAACATAGAATCCTGCTTTCCTCTACTCTCGACCTCTATCGTACGACGCGGTGGATGATCGGCTACTCCCCAGTTATGAGATTTACCCGACCATCACCGCATAAGACGGAGATCTCATTTTTCCAATTCCTCCCATACCAAGTCTCGAACTACTGGGTAGATAAACTGACAACTCCGGGGCCCGATGATACTTATAACAATAAATATTCATCTTGAATGACTTCATCTTCTGAGGAATGGAGAGGAATGGAGTGAATCTTTTTATAGGCAGAAGATAAAGGATCCAATGGTGTTACATTGAGATCCTATCAACGGTCCAGATTTAAAGCGTTATAAGGATGGTTCGCAGTATAAGATAAATGATCAATCATTGTTATCGAACTGAATATACAAAGAATAATTGATTTTATTAAGATCTTTGAGAGGGTCGTTACATTTCACAAGTACAGCCATATCATCACGAAAAACTACATTCATATTCAAGGATCTAATTACAATTATTTCAAACACTAGTCCTACTTTGCTACTCCTCGGCATGATCTGCTCCTTCAATTCGACCTTCTCCTCAGACTACTACCACTGCATAGAAACGAGGAACATGCAGAAGTGCGTATATTTGTTGATGCTGGTAAATTACCGACCTCTAAATGGGCCACATGGTCACCAGGAGGCATGCTGCATCCGGGGTCGATCACAGTATCAAGCTAAAGCACACTGAGAAGGAAAGAACTTTGCTGTCGTACAATTGAGACAGGTTCGTTCTCCATGCCTTGGGGGCAAGTTTTCTGGGGGGGGGGGTGGGGGGGGGGGGGGGTGGGGGGGGGGGGGGGTGGGGGGGGGGGGGGGTGGGGGGGGGGGGGGGTGGGGGGGGGGGGGGGTGGGGGGGGGGGGGGGTGGGGGGGGGGGGGGGTGGGGGGGGGGGGGGGTGGGGGGGGGGGGGGGTGGGGGGGGGGGGGGGTGGGGGGGGGGGGGGGTGGGGGGGGGGGGGGGTGGGGGGGGGGGGGGGTGGGGGGGGGGGGGGGTGGGGGGGGGGGGGGGTGGGGGGGGGGGGGGGTGGGGGGGGGGGGGGGTGGGGGGGGGGGGGGGTGGGGGGGGGGGGGGGTGGGGGGGGGGGGGGGTGGGGGGGGGGGGGGGTGGGGGGGGGGGGGGGTGGGGGGGGGGGGGGGTGGGGGGGGGGGGGGGTGGGGGGGGGGGGGGGTGGGGGGGGGGGGGGGTGGGGGGGGGGGGGGGTGGGGGGGGGGGGGGGTGGGGGGGGGGGGGGGTGGGGGGGGGGGGGGGTGGGGGGGAAAAAGTAAAGTCTAGATTCTTCTCGACCCAACTCCTGAAGCATTTTTCCCTTATATATTGTTGCAACTCTTGCCTCCTCCTTCCAAGGAATGCCCTTCTTCCCAAGGGCAAGGGAATGCCGTCATCATCTGCAAACACTTTACAGATATGAGGATCTATGAGATGTCATACATCAAAAAGAAATAACTAGGTCATACCTTTGTTAATTCTCTTCAGGAATTTCTTTCCAGCAAGCATCCTTAGTTGCTTATCTTTCTTACACAAGGGGCAATCCTTTCCTTCACTCAGACCCAATCCCTGTAGATGGGCTTTCTCATATTTGTCCAACAACTTGCGCAAATCGTTTGTCTTAATCCCATCACATGGAATTTCCAAATGATGCACAAAATGAGAAAATGAGTCAGACAAGCCAGTGAGAATAATTTCTATCTCATCATTCTGATCCAAATCAGCGCCTAGCTTTTTGATTCGTTTCATCATCTTGATTAGGTAAGAACAATATTCTCTAACATTGTCGAACCCAACCATGCTTGTCTCGTAGAGTGAATAACTCATGATTTGTCCCAAAGTTTGTTCGTACATGATTGTGGATTTTGAATGGCTATATATAAACAATTTAAAAGACAACAATAAGCAGACAGGTTTAATAAAATACTTATAATTAACGAAAATTGGACTTTTTATCGAAAAAGTTCTCCCACTATTTTTATCGAAACAATAACCCCTTATTTGTTCGGGAAATCCTATTTCCTAGTAGGTCTTGATGTCCCGGCAGACATTAACTGCACCCACGACTCGTGGCCATACAATTAATTCCCTAGGTAGGTATACTTTTACCAATTGTGTCCCTACACAACCTTCAAGCTATTTTGCCTCGGTTTTCACATTTATCTAGCACTGCTACATCATAAATGTTACTATTCGTTAAGTCTAACCCATTAATCACGATGAGCAACGGGCCCGGTCATGAAATCCCCGTAACTGGTTATCGGTCGATATACATGTCCCGACCAGTCCCCACCCTTGTCGAGTTTTAAAGAAAAAACAAGAATCAAGGAATTTTGCGTATTGTCCCTTTCTTCGCCTCGGGTGCCAGACTCTGGATCACCTTAATCGATAAGTAGACAACTCACGCTAGTTCCTATTAATGGAAGGCTTGGATTTATAAAACTTCATTTTATAGTTAACCCAATATGACTTAATATTTATTCAAGAGGGGATTTTCGGTTTTTGAAAGTTTGAAGAAACTCTCCTCGAGATCTCACCGCATTAATTATGCTTTATCATTTATTTACGATCTAATTACTAGCGCGCATCACATACAAGCCATAAATAAATCGACAAATAAAACAAAACATTCACACCTAGCATGCATGCTATCACAGTATGTTTTCGATCGGGAGCCTCCTATGCGGGCCAGCATCGAGCCATGATGTTGGCCCAATTGGTCAATCTAATTGGGTTCTTAATGGACCTAGGCTATTACAATAATAACCATGCATACATGGCCTTCATTCCTTCTTGGGCCTCCACCTTGCTTGTAATGGGCCTCCATCCTAAACTATTTAAAACAGTAAAGCCCTATTCTATTACAAAGGCTCAAAGTGGCCCAAAAACTTTAAGGCTCGCAGGCCCAATAAAAACAACACAATTAAAATTAAACCAATCACATCTACCCCTAGGGTCAAGGCTCGGCGCGATCGAAAACCACGTAAACAGTTCACGTAGAGCAAGAAACAAGCAAACAACTTTCACATATTTCTTTTCTTCCTTATTTTAAAACTCCCTTTTAAAATAATCCATGATCCTTACTTTAGTCTCTACTAATTATGATAAAATTAATTTTCGGATAAACAAAAACACCTTTTTATGCACAAATACAGATTCTGTTTTTCAACTTTTGAAAATTACAGTTTGGTCCCTTAACTTTCGAAAATTATATTTTTGACCCCTCAAGTTTCGGGAATTAACAATTTAACCCAAAAATTTTGACAGCTGCAAATCAGTCCAGAAAACAGGAACTTAAAGAATCTACCCAGAAATTTTCGTTAATTGCAAACAGACCCCTGAACTTTACGTAAATTACAAAAACAGCCCAAACTTACGGAAATTGCAAAACCGACCCAGTTTTCAAAAAAATCCAGAAAATTACAATTTCAGTCCAGAAACATGCAGAAAACGAAATTTTCAATTTTGGTCCAGTTTTTCGAAAATCGCTATTTGCAAAAGCAGTCCACTAATTTTCGAAAATTCAAAATCGGCCCAAACTAATTCATGCAAATTTATCCGAGCATACATAATATCATAACAAGCAAGAATCATCACACAGAACATAATAATCACCAATATCATATATTAAATTATGTTCAGGCCTTTTTCACATAATAATAATGGAGTTGGGTCTGATACCACTGTTGGGTATGCCCCGGTTGTCAAAACAACGAGAGTGCGGAATTTAAAATTTTTCGAGGCATCCCATCAGTCCCATAAATCGATCTCCATATTATTTATGTGAAATAGGTTGAATCAAACAGTAACAGAAAACAAAGGGGGTGTTTTGCGAAATACCTCAAAACTTGTTTCGGCTTTTCTAGTTTGATTCACGATGCAGTGATCCAATTGTCTCACCTCCAGAATGTATCCACACCAGATGGATTGTAGCAACGTTTCCAAATCACAGGCTACGAACTAGATCTTGGAAACTTGTCAGTGAAGGAAGAGTTGGAACTGGATCCAGCTCTTGAACCAGATCCAGATGAAGAAGAGAAGAAGATGAGGGCGGCGGCGGCACTGGCCTTTTGGCTAGGGCTGGTCGATTTTTCTCTTCAATTTTCAGCTATTGAAAATCTCTTGTGTTTTTGATCACTTTTTATTATTGCTTCATTAGCTTATGGAAGAATTATGAAGAGAGATATTTATAAGAGAAGAGTCCTTCTCTTAATAGATATCCTTTTCCATGTACATCAATATCTCTTTTCCTTATCTCATTAGGAAATAAGATATTCATGTATATCTTTATAGATTTTCCTTATCTCATTAGGAAACAAGATATTCATGAATCTCTTCCTTCTTTCTTGTCCCACAAGAAACAAATTCTTCCAACTTTCCTTAGCCTCAAAAATCGCCCCTTATGCCTTATTCATGTAAATCCGAAAATTTCATGATAAATCCTTCTTCCATTTAATTAATTAACTACTTTAATTAATCTCATAATTAATTAGATAATCCAATTAATTAATTAGACACTCTAATAAATTAATTAGGTATTCTAATTAATAATTCTTCTTCTTGAATTAACACTTTAATTCATTAACTTTGATTTCTTTGAATTAACACTTTAATTCATCAACTTTGATTTAACTTCCTTAAATCAACTATTTCCTTTTTGACTGTCACTGTCCAACTGTATTGTGTGTGACCCTCTGGGTTCACCATCAATTGGCAGCAGGCCCACGACTTTCGTGATTTAATTAATGAACAATTAAATGCTCCGATCAATTAAACACTTTTAATTGACCACTCCAGAATTAATTTCCTTTATTAATTCAGGAGTACCCACACTTCATGGTCGATGTCTAGCCACAAGCCCATGAAGCCCAACTTCAGGTGAATTGATCTTGTGAACCTCACCTCTTATAATTGCCATGTACATACGGTCCTTCTTTCGACTTATTTCCCGATTGAGACCTAGGGTGTGTGAATTGATCGGCACCTCTAATTATCTCAATTACTATACTTTCTAATTCAGGATAATAATTCCAGTGTGACTGCTAAATTTGGAAACTCCTTTCCAAATCCGTCACCGACTGCGGCCGCAGGTTCCTCGGAACATATTATCTAAGAACGTATAGGAAATTCTCCCACCTTATCAGGATGAGTCGATAGATCCTTTCTTAGTACTAACCACTCGCGTACACGACTATACGCACCCAACTTAGGCACATTAAGGTCAGGCTACGTGACCAGTACCTAAATCTAAATACGTACACCCATGCACCGAGTTCGCCCTAGTACCTCAAGTCTAAGGACTAAATCGTACATTATTATAAGCCTTGAGAAACATCCCATCACCGATATGCGTCATGCGCTTCCACAATGGGTTTCTCTGTTCGGGTCGTTCGATGCGTTCGATCCCCTATCGAACCACCTAGTCATATGCACTGACATCAAATGTCTTGTTCATGAAACTCTACAAATTCACTCCATGTGAATCATGCATACTCGTACAAGTCTTAGCGATTCCTTGGATACCCCGTCTCGTTCGGAATCTATGACTTGGAACGTGTTTTAAGATCACGACCTTAGAGACTGTTTCATGATTGCACTCAATACTGAAGTGAATCGTCCCATAGTCGAATGTGACCTTAGGATTTCATCCAATCGCTTAGATAAGTTCGCGAGAGATGAAGTTGGCCATTGTTTAATTTACGTACTATAAATAAACTGTCGTATATTTATTAATCCATAAGAAGATAGTCCTCTTACAAGCTAATTAACATTGGCTTGCTGGGCACTATCCTATCAGGAAGATTGATCAAATGGGCTGTAGAATTGGGACAATACGAGATCGAATATCGACCGCGAACGGCAATCAAGGCTCAAATACTTGCAGATTTCCTCCTTGAAACTCCAGGTCTGTCGGAGACAAGCTCCAATGTGACATCGACAAGCGATAATAGTGTTATGATCGTCAATGACCTACCATGGCTTATGCACGTCGATGGCGCTTCAAGCAGAGATGGTGGAGGCGCAGGGATCAATTTTCAAGGACCAAACGGCGAGGATATGAATTATGCCATCACTTTAGACTTCGTGGTGACCAATAACGAAGCAGAATACGAAGCTCTAATTGCGGGGTTGGAAATGGCTATACAGGCCAATATAAAGATTTTGAGTGTCTTGACAGATTCCGAGCTAATTCAGAGACAAATTAGCGGAATATACGAGGCAAAAGAGTTCAATATGATAAAATATTTGGATAAAGTGAAAAAGTTAATTGGGAAATTTGAAAAGTTTGATATTCAAAATATTCCACGTGAAGAAAATCGATGGGCTGATCAACTATCCAGATTTACAGGAACAAGGGATGGTAAATCTAAAAGGGTGATCACCTGGCTAATCTCCAAAACGCCTTCGATCGACCTCGATATTATCCCAGCTATTGAAGTAATGGATATCGACTTGGCGGCAGATAGTTGGATGACTCCTTTAGTCACCTATTTGAACGATGGATCTCTCCCTAGCTGTAAAAATGAAGCTAGAAGGATAAGATATCGAGCACCAAGATACGCAATATTGGATGGAAAACTTTATAGACGATCCGTCTCTGGGATTCTGTTAAAATGCATTCCCGAGCACAATTCCGAAAGCATCCTTAGAAGCATACACGAGGGAGAAGCTGGGAATCACAGTGGCGCTCGAGCACTTACACTCAAGTGCTTGAGAACAGGCTACTATTGGCCAACAATGTATGCTGACGCACAAGATTATGTAAAACACTGTCATTACTGTCAGGTACATTCGAACATAATACATCAACCAGCTGAGACAATACATCCAATTCCGATCTGTTGGCCTTTTGATCAATGGGGAGTCGATATAGTAGGACCGTTCCCAATGGCCAGATCGAAAAAGAGTTATGTTCTGGTCGCCGTCGAATATTTCAGCAAGTGGATTGAATGCGTAGCCCTTGCTCGGATAACACAGTTCCAAGTGATAAATTTCCTTTGGAAAAATATAGTCTGTCGTTTTGGGATACCGAGAATTCTAATCTCTGACAATGGAACCCAGTTTGCTGGAAAACAGGTTCAAGAATGGTGCTCGAAGTTTGGAATACACCAAAACTTCACGTCCGTCGGACATCCTAGAGCTAATGGACAAACGGAGGTCGCAAATCGAGAGATTATCAAATCCCTCGAGAAAAGATTGGACGATGCCAAAGGGAAATGGTTAGACGAACTACCAGGCGTCATTTGGGCCAACAGAACTACAGTAAAAGCCTCCACGGGTGAAACACCGTTTAGCCTAGTCTATGGATCGGAGGCAGTTATCCCAGTAGAAGCGCTAGTTCCCAGCCCAAGAATTGAGCTCTACGAGGAGGAATCGAACGATCAATTGCGAAAGGATGACATCGATTTGAGTGAGACCTTGAGGGAAAAAGCCAGCTTACGTTTAGAAGCAGCCAAGTCCAGCATGGAAAAAGCCTACAATCAAAAAGTAAGGATAAGATCATTCAAAGAGGGTGATTTGGTACTTAAAAAAGTTGAAGTATCCAAACATGTGGGAAAGTTACAGCAAAATTGGGAGGGTCCCTATACAGTGATTGCGGTCGGCAAAAAAGGATCGTACAAGATAGCATGTATGGATGGGACTCCGCTTCCCCGAACATGGAATGCAGTAAATCTCAGAAGGTATTATGGTCGTTAAGTTCGAAACAAGAAGATTTAGAAAGTAGTCGGGATTTACAAGAAATTAGTTTTTCCATTTTATAGAGTATTGTATTATTTCCTTTTTATTCTTTCAAAATTACCTACAATTATAATAAAAGCTTTTGCTTATTTCCACATAAGGCACGTTCAAAAGACTTTTGTCAAACAAAGGTTAAAACCAATAATTGGTATACAACCTAAAGACATTTTTGAGTAAAACCGAATGCATCGGGAAACACTCATCGATCTCCTATATGAATGATCTACAAAGGTTAAAGCCACAGTTGGTATAAAACCTATAGTCTAATATGTCTTTGAGTAACACCGATTGGGTCGGTATAAACTCATCATTCTCCTATATGAACGATCTACAAAGGTTAAAACCACAGTTGGTATAAAACCTATAGTCTAATATGTCTTTGAGTAACACCGATTGGGTCGGTATAAACTCATCATTCTCCTATATGAACGATCTACAAAGGTTAAAACCACAGTTGGTATAAAACCTATAGTCTAATATGTCTTTGAGTAACACCGATTGGGTCGGTATAAACTCATCGATCTCCTATATAAACGATCTACAAAGGTTAAAATCACAATTGGTATAAACCTAAGTGTAATATATCTTTGAGTAACACCGATTGAGTCGGTATAAACTCATCAATCTCATAAATAATGATTTACGCAAACAAACAAGCTGATACTAATGTATAAAATTTTATTATCACTGATGAAAGATACATCGGAAAGATACATAAACTGCCCTAGCCCCTTAAAACAGTAAATCCCATTATATGATAAAGTAAGGAGCTAACAAAAGGACTTCAGCTCGATTTATCTCTGTATTTCTCTCAGAATTCTTGCCACCAGCTAGAACCGATCGAACCCAGTCGAGCTCGCAGCCACAAAGCTTTGGAATCAGAGAGAGCTTTGAGAGATCATAATGTTACAACGGTCGATGGTGGTCAGCATTTTTTGGTCATACATTCCCGTTTTAATGAACTAACCAGCTTTCCACCGATCGCGTAACTAATAGATTGGAACCCCACAACACCGACCTTTACCCGTTTACATAGGATGGTCGGGTGAGTGTAGGCATTCCAATCCATTCCCCTTATTAGGGGTCGGAGATTTTATGGTTTTTGAGAAATCTCCATTTTCCGATTCCGCCCATACCAAGTTGACATGGCGAGTGATTTGTTTAACTCTCGAATTAGGCGGACGACCGCCATTTTGGACAAAGAAGAAGTACATTATTTAAGAGTTTTTACTTATGATGGTAACTAAAAGAAGGGAGATTCCTTTTATAGACAGGATAAGTTGAAATCCTACGGTGAAATTCACATCCAATCAACGGCTATAACACCACATCGGGAATTACGTTACAAAGTCATAACTGCAAGCCGTAAATAAAGGAATGGAAATAAATGCGTTCTTGACTCGGTCGAAATAGAGGTATTATATTAGATCGATGAAGACAATACAACGACTTTCGTAGCAAAGCTAGTATTACATATTGAATATTTGTCGATCAGCTACGCTAAACAATTACACCTACAAAATAACAAAAGAAAGAATTCGGTCTCAAAACGTTCCCAAACCTACTCGGAACGATTGTCTTTCTTTCTACTTTGAGAACAGTGACGAGAACATAAAGTTCAGGCTTCTTCTACGGGTCGACAAGTGTCGTCGGGCAAGCAAAGCCGCATGCTATCACGATTCGACCACCTTGAAGAAGTTGATGCTTTTTCTTCACCGATTAAAGTAGGGATCAGAAGGGTCTCATGCATAACATCACCAACCTGTTAGAAACAAGTTGATTTCGATAAACATAGAATCCTGCTTTCCTCTACTCTCGACCTCTATCGTACGACGCGGTGGATGATCGGCTAATCCCCAGTTATGAGATTTACCCGACCATCACCGCATAAGACGGAGATCTCATTTTTCCAATTCCTCCCATACCAAGTCTCGAACTACTGGGTAGATAAACTGACAACTCCGGGGCCCGATGATACTTATAACAATAAATATTCATCTCGAATGACTTCATCTTCTGAGGAATGGAGAGGACTGGAGTGAATCTATTTATAGGCAGAAGATAAAGGATCCAATGGTGTTACATTGAGATCCTATCAACGGTCCAGATTTAAAGCGTTATAAGGATGGTTCGCAGTATAAGATAAATGATCAATCATTGTTATCGAACTGAATATACAAAGAATAATTGATTTTATTCAGATCTTTGAGAGGATCGTTACATTTCACAAGTACAGCCATATCATCACGAAAAACTACATTCATATTCAAGGATCTAATTACAATTATTTCAAACACTAGTCCTACTTTGCTACTCCTCGGCATGATCTGCTCCTTCAATTTGACCTTCTCCTCAGACTACTACCACTGCATAGAAACGAGGAACATGCAGAAGTGCGTATATTTGCTGATGCTGGTAAATTACCGACCTCTAAATGGGCCACATGGTCACCAGGAGGCATGCTGCATCCGGGGTCGATCACAGTATCAAGCTAAAGCACACTGAGAAGGAAAGAACTTTGCTGTCGTACAATTGAGACAGGTTCGTTCTCCATGCCTTGGGGGCAAGTTTTCGAGCATGCATGGACAAAACACCATTTTAATGAACTAACCAGCTCTCGTCTATCCAAAGAACTATCTGGTTTGATATCTCCACCGTAGTCAACAGGCCATAAAAACCACGTTAAACTGTTCAGAGGTGGCATATTATTTCAGTCTTTCTTCTTTTCCTACTTCTCCAATAAGTTATTTATACTATGTGGAATTAACCAATCAACGGACAGAGCATACGAACCGTTCCTACAGTTACGGCACACCTACCAAATTGACTTCTCATCTTCCAATAATATGCAAGAAGTTATTTATTGACAGACAGGTCGAAGAGACGTAGAAATCAAACAAAAAGCATGTTCTTCCATTCATCAGGCAAAATATATATTTACATATTTAAAAAAAAAAAAAAAAAAAAATGAAGAAAGACCCTTGTCTACTGTTCGGGAGTATGATCGGGAGTAAGGTCTTTTTCTACTGTTTCGTGAACACGAGCAGGAATTGTCGGATAACCAAGATAAGTCATCATTTCTTGGGCACGCTGCTCATATCCAAGAGAAAAACCCCTGTCAAACTCCAGATCTTTCAATTGAAGAATATTTGTTTTCTCCTTAGTAAGCTGCTCTTTATCAGTCTCCAAACCGCTATTTACTCGAACAAGTTCTTCATTCTCTCTAGTGAGCCTTTCAGTGGTAGCTCGGAGGTGCTCAACCTCAGTCATCAGCAATCGATGAGCAGCGGCAATTGAATTTACCCGTTCGAGGGATTCTTCTCGAGCAAAATAAGATTCGTCATTTTGTATCCCGAGCTGGAGAGCTTCATGCTTAGCCTATTTTGAGAAATATGGGTGAGAAATTTAAAACGCCTAGATCCCTTTTCACAAACAACAAAATACGCTTACCATCTCCAAACGTTTGAAAATGGACTGGACAAGTTGCAAGGAAGAATGGTTCTTCAATTTATCAAGCTCCTTTGGCAAAATCGTACCCATTCCCAGATTCCAAGAAACCCCATCAGGCTCGAGAGTCGTTGGAATACATGCATCAATCGAAACCCCACCTGATCGGCTCATATCGAACTCAGTTATCTCTTCGACCTGCTCCTTAAATGGACGTTCGTCTAAACGAGACGGGTCGTCGGCAACCGTTTCAAAACCAGAACGACCGGGACCAGACCCAATTTTTGACGCACCTTGTGAAATCCGGACAGGACAGACAACCTGAGTATCTTGGGAGGTCAAAACGACCTGAGAATGTGAAGGGACAAAGAACGATTCTGGAATATCTTCCACGGGCCCCCTTAATTGCAGGGTCGGATCGATCTCAGAATTGGGAGCAGCAATCTCAGAATTAGGAGCAGTAGTCACGATCTGTGTGCGACCTTCTTGACTTGTAGATTGATTTGTTATGTCTCGGTCGGAAGGGGAACGCTCATCCACTGGTCGTTCAACCGGGCGGGGAGAAGCAGCTCGAGACTCCTCATTCGTCATTTGTTCTACGTGAGAAGGAGAAATAGCTTTAGGTTCCCCATTTATTGTTTGATCTACTGGAGGAGGCGATATAGATCGAGAACCTTCAGTCTGACAAGCTTCCAGAATTTTCGGATCAACCAAGGGACTGCGGATCGGAGCCCTTGAAGTTTCCATCGATGAGTGCGTAGTCTCTCCTGTCGGAGAAGGAATGTTTTCCAGTTCAGATCAGGGCCTGGCTTCTTGAGAAAAAGATCCCCCTTTGGAAGATGATCGATGAGAACTTTCCGTTCGAATCTTCTTTCTTGGAGTATCTCGTCGGGACGGACCCCGCAAAGAACGTTTGGAAGCTCCAGAAAACAGATTGGAACTCATGATCAAAAAACCAAAGGTTCTTACGAAATATCGAGTTGAGAGCTCCGATCAGCGATAAAGAAATTTTATATTACAAGTGGGGACGCGCGGTAAAACCCCAAAAGATTTACCTTTATATATAGCTAAGGAAATGACAATTATGTCCTTGGACCTTGGCGCGCATAGTAAAAATTCAAATATAAGGAAAAAGCGGGTCATCAAATATGTACTATGATCATCATAACGACGAATTATATCCGAGTTAAAATCATATATCATAAAGGGTATTTTGTAAAGTTCCACCAGATTCAAAAGACCTACACTTACAACAAAATGAAAGAAAAGGTAAAAAACATCCTAAGTAGGGGAGTTGGTTTCCTTCGAGGGCGAGCCTTCTTTTTCTTCTTCATTCCCTTCATCGACATGATCTCCTTTAACATCCTCTTCGTCATCGATGTCCCCCTCTTCGTTTGCTTGGTCCTCCAGAATATCTTTTATTAACTCAAAATCCGGTGCTGGCACGGAAAATGGAGTTCCGTATTCATCGACTAAGTGAGCCAGAGGGTGGCCACTATACTCAACAGAAGGTAAGGACTCGGGAGGATAATCTTGAATTCTTAGATCCTTCTCGATGGCCATAACCTGGCGATATTCATCGCGCCTATCAGGGATCAGCCCAGACTCAATCAATTGACCGACGCCTTTATAAAACGAGCTCAAGAGCAAATTTCCGATCTTCTGATGAATTATGGCCGTATGCACGGGGGAGTCGAGAAACTCTCGAACAATGGGCTCGACGTCGGAAGATTGGTGCTCATCTATGACCTTCTCCACATCAGAAGAATCGTCTTCCTTCGCCGTGAGTTGAGATCGAAGTGAGGCGATCTCTGACTCCAGCTTACTAATCACCGTCGCATGGGAAATTCGCTGCTCTTCCATCTCTCGATTCAATTGATCGACCTGAGCCTGATATCGACTAGCATCAGTCATCATGCTAATGATATGCGGATTGTCAGTTTCCAGGTTTTGATCAATCGGAGGAACAGATCGAGTCTCAGCGGAAGCCTGAGAATTATCGACTCCAACAAGTTGATCTTCAAGCTCCTTAACTCTGGCAGATAAGATCCGGTTGCTCTCTTCAACAAAGCTGCATTGATCCCTATGCAACGCCATGTCATACAGTGCCGACACCAAAGCATTTCCAGTCTGTGAGAAGGAAAAATTTATCTAACTCAATATAGAATAAAAAAAAATTGAAACGTTTATTAGAGGAGTTGACAAATTAAAGAACATTACCACTTCATGAGCATGAGCTGCCCTTGCCAACTGTTCGAGAGGTTTTTTCTTGATCGTCCTATTTACATCTTGAGTGAAGGTCGAAGAAAGGAGAATTCGAATGGATTTATCGACGGCATTCTCCTTATCATCAGACGCCAATGTATCCTTCTCGGAGTATCCAGCCGCCCGTTTCCCTTGAAGATGACTCTCGATCATATCTACCAGGGAAGCTTTATGGCCAATATCTCCGACGTGAGTAAAATATTCCCCTCCTTTGTCGAAGAACTGTTTTCTCCTTTTAGCTTCAGGGCCGGTAGGATTGCGCTCCGACCAAGATTGACAGCCTAGAATACCATGTTCATCCCTAAGAAATTTGGGCGGATAACCGCGGCCTGGGCGAGAGCTTGAAGACGGTATATCCGATGAGGTCTGACCAGAAGAGGGAGGAGCTACTCGGATAGGATCAGCGTTCTCGAACTCCTCCTCCTCGATATCCTCCAAATCCATAAACTGATCTCTTCTTCTTTTTCTGGATTCTTTTTGCTCTATGGGAGATTTACCCCAAGACTTTTTTGAGTTCGAAAGGACTGATTTACCGACCACAGAAAAGCGGCATTTCTCGACCATGGAAGCTGCACATGAAATCAATAAACGTGGATGAGCAGCAAGATCATATATATACTTTGTTAAATTTATTATTATCAGGAAACATTACATATGGATCGATCATCCGAGGAAATAGGAAAATCCAAGGAACTCAATCCTGCCTTCCGAAGGAAAATCTCTCCAATCAAATAAGCAGATTGGTATTTGTTTGATCTCATCTCCTCGACCAAAGCAGTTGGAAACTGGTCGTCTGGGGCCATCTGACCAATTACCTTTCGACCACCGTATACCCATAGATCATTGTATCCCCAGTCGTAAGAAAACTCCTCTGTTTCTCCATTTTCAAGAATAGACACGGTCGGAGCTTTAACAAAAAAGAAATTTGACTTCCACTCCGTGCTGTTGCTGGAAATGGCATTTTCAAGCACAGCATACCCAGGTCTCTGACTAACGTAATAATAACCCCTGTTTGAGGAGGTCGATACAGAAAATCGAAAAAAGTGAAGGAAATTACGGAACGATGGTTGCAGACCTCGCGCTACCATTAAAACTGAGAAGGCCATAATTAAGGCTATGGCATTAGGAACAAGTTGGGTCAATGAGACGATGAAGGTCTCCAGAAATTGACGGAGAATTGAAGATAAGGGAAAACGGAGCCCGTGCTCAAAATGGGACGTATAAAAAGCTCGACAGTTAGCAGGTGGAGTGTTTACTCTTTCCTCGGAAGTAGGAATGATGATCTCAAATTCCGACGGGAAGTAGCGACCATATTCCTTTCTCAGAAAAGGTAGATCTTTCTCTTTAAATCGAGAAGGAAAAAGTTCCACATGAGCGGAAATTTGAGGTTGGGCTGTTTTGGATTTTTTAGATGCCCTCGACATCATCTCTTCCTCTGAAATAATTTCCACGACCAAACTATCAACTTCATCCTCGGCATAGTCTCTAACCTCTTCTGCTTGAGAATCGTCTGCTGCTTCGTTGTCAGAAGAAGGAATATTAGGATGGAGAATGTTGGGTGGTGCTTGTTCTCCTACATTCTGAATTGGGGAAGGGGGGTTCTGAGAGGTCGAAGCCATTGATCTTAGAAGCGATGCGCTCGAGAAAACAAGAAAACTGCTAGATTATCGAAATGAACTTTTACTGCTAGAAAATCTGTATATTCGGGGTAAAAAGTGAAATATCCCGCTAATTTTAACTATATATATGGGCGGTGAAAAGACAGATTCAACCCTTCGCGTCTCTTCATATTCCCGCCAATCAAAATTGTGAAAAGACCCTGCCGTCATCTGACACACGTTGGCCAAAGTACGTGTCTGTTCGTAGACAGTTCAAACGGATATGCACTCTTTTTTCCTCGTTCAGTTTTTATCCCGAAGAGGGTTTTTCCGAACTAGGTTTTTAATGAGGCGTATTTCATGAACGACGAAAGTACCAAGGTGAATACTACATCTACTTCTACGAGCTACAGCTACGATTACGCTCGAGAAGTGAGGGAGTACTGATGAGGGCTATTTCGCACACATAACCAACTTGGAATATCCGACGAGAATCAAGGTCGATCCGACCTGATCGAACCACGAGATCGGCTCGATCCGCCTAACATATCTGCTCGACCTGTCGTCCGACCCAGAAGACTTAATGGGCCATGTTGTACTCCTAGGCCATGCAGGATTCCTAGGCTGAATAGGACTCCTAGTTTACTTAGGACGGGAGAATGATTATAAATAGGGAGCTTTATGTTGTATTTAGATCCAGATTTTAACCTACGAAAGATACTACTATTATTCGCCTCTTCATATTATTGTCATCTACTCAATTATATTACTGTGCTTATTCTTGAATTGCACCATCCTGAGTACTTTAACCAAACCCTTAATACAATAAATTGTGTTCTTTAATAAATTTACTGAGATTAAACCTTAAGACGAAATTCGGTTAAATCATCACCCGTGATAAATGCCTTAATCTGAGCCGTTGGTTTCGTTAAATATTGACCGTCGATCAAATCTTCCTTTTAGTATAAATACGGCATTTACTCAGTTGAAAATCTTTACCTTGCACTGTCAAAATGTTTTATCCGAGGACCAAGTTCGGATTCTTCCTTCTTCCTGTTCAAGCCTTTGAGATTTGGCTTCGAACGTACTTTCGATCCTATAAACAAGACACGTACTTTTTTGGTATGGGAGGAATCGGAAAAAATGAGTCCCTTGATTATCGGGGGGTCTCCGATCCCTGAAGAAGGGATCTCTCCTTGGAATACCAACAAGTGACTGACCCTTGCTCGGGTATTTTGGGCAGGGTTAGCATTGCGGATTCCGAGGGGTATCCCCGAGGGTGGAAAGCTGGTCAGAAATTTAAAAGGAAGCTTGACCTCAAGTACTTTCTTTGGGGTTATCTTGTTTCACCAATTTCTTCCTTTCTTCCCTGAAGAATGGTGACTTCGGGTCGAGCTTCCCGATCATAGAATGACGACCGGCCAGCTTGGGTTGCAATTACGGATCTTAAAATGAGGAATTGTAACCCTAGATGCCAACTCGGGGAAATGACCGGGCTCGGCTGGTAGCGAGAATGCTGGGAAAAGTATGGAGATCAGAAACAATAATCTGCGATCCATATTGCTCGACTTCAAAACCAGATATCATTAGACGATAAACATATACAGCTCGATCACTTTACAAGTCTAGGGGACACTGATTTGTCAAACAAATTGTGGTGCACTCATCGGATGTTCGCCAATATTCCTGGTCAACAATATTGAAGGATGCTCGAAGATCATAGAATAGTGTACAATAGTTGTATTAGGACTTTGTAATCTGTTCGATGAATATCAATAAAATTGTCATTCTTGTAATTCACTGATCTTTTGTATGTTGCTCGAAAATATTAATAAGAACCTTCCGCTTCAAATCAAATGTTTGCAACTTTTCTTTCCATCGTCTTAATATTAGTATTTCTGCTCGTAAAAATCAATTCGACGACGAATTAACGATCCGATGAAACTTAAATATTTGGATAAGGTTGAGCTTACATCTGGAACATTTATTGATCGATAAACTGTCCTCGGAAAAATTATCTGATAATCGTCCAAATGAATAATATCTGAAAACTGAGAAGTTCCTCTGCAGTATAACTGTATTTATTGAATAATAATCCTAACTTGAGAAACAATACTGTCAACTTAAGGAATTTCCAAGTGGTAAGAAATCCTTGAAGATTGTTCGGGTTTCGAGCGGAACCGCTTCATCATGGCATTTTGAGCATCAGTTGGAGTTAACCCAAAATTGAACTGTTTGCTTACATAATCGACCGTTATTAAGTGAGCTGGATAGTCATGCAAAATTTTTATCGAGGAAGGGTCATAACAATTGCTGTCACCCTCGGCCGATTTTGATTTTTGAACATATTTTATCGAGGGAGGGTCATAGCAAAAGCTTTCACCCTCGGCCGATTTTGATTTTTGAACATATTTTATCGAGGGAGGGTCATAGCAAAAGCTTTCACCCTCGGCCGATATTGATTTTTGAACATGTTTTATCGAGGGAGGGTCATAGCAAAAGCTTTCACCCTCGGCCAATATTGATTTTTGAACATGTTTTATCGAGGGAGGGTCATAGCAAAAGCTTTCACCCTCGGCCGATTTTGATTTTTGAACATATTTTATCGAGGGAGGGTCATAGCAAAAGCTTTCACCCTCGGTCGATATTGATTTTTGAACATGTTTTATCGAGGGAGGGTCATAGCAAAAGCTTTCACCCTCGGCCGATATTGATTTTTGAACATGTTTTATCGAGGGAGGGTCATAGCAAAAGCTTTCACCCTCGGCCGATTATGATTTTTTGAACATGTTTTATCGAGGGAGGGTCATAGCAAAAGCTTTCACCCTCGGCCGATAATATTAGTCTTTCTTTGTCATGGTACTCGGAATACAATTTGAACTTAAATAGAGGATTTCATTGATCTTCCATACAAGTTTTAGGGAAAGGAAAACTTGAGAAAACTGAAAATTACAGTAAAAATTAAAAATGAGTGCAACTATCTTCCATAATATCTCCTCAGATTAACTGCATTCCAAGTTCTTGGCAAAACTTCACCGATGAGGTGAGCAATTTTATAGGACCCCTTCTTCCCGACCTCCTGCACTACATAAGGGCCGTCCCAGTTTGGCTGAAGCTTTCCGACGTGCTGGGGGGGTGGGGGGGGGGGGGGGTGGGGGGGGGGGGGGGTGGGGGGGGGGGGGGGTGGGGGGGGGGGGGGGGGGGGGGGGGGGGGCGAGGGGGGGGGGCGGGGTGGGGGGGGGGGGGGGTGGGGGGGGGGGGGGGTGGGGGGGGGGGGGGGTGGGGGGGGGGGGGGGTGGGGGGGGGGGGGGGTGGGGGGGGGGGGGGGTGGGGGGGGGGGGGGGTGGGGGGGGGGGGGGGTGGGGGGGGGGGGGGGTGGGGGGGGGGGGGGGTGGGGGGGGGGGGGGGTGGGGGGGGGGGGGGGTGGGGGGGGGGGGGGGTGGGGGGGGGGGGGGGTGGGGGGGGGGGGGGGTGGGGGGGGGGGGGGGTGGGGGGGGGGGGGGGTGGGGGGGGGGGGGGGTGGGGGGGGGGGGGGGTGGGGGGGGGGGGGGGTGGGGGGGGGGGGGGGTGGGGGGGGGGGGGGGTGGGGGGGGGGGGGGGTGGGGGGGGGGGGGGGTGGGGGGGGGGGAAAGCTAGAACAACAATTTGCCAGTCAGAAAAAACAAAAACTCCCCATGAGCTATCTAGGAACTATAACCCAGCTAGAAGGGGAATCCTTAAGAACTTGGTTAGCTAAGTTCAATGTGGAACTTTTGAAGATTGACTCTCCGAACATTGATTACATCATATCAATTCTATTCGATCTGACAAAAAATAGGCAATTTGGCAACGCCTTGAGTCGAAAGCAGCCTAGGACCTTTGCGGAAATCATGACGTTGGCCTCCAAATATATGACCCAAGAAGAGATGAACTCTTTCAAAGACAAAAATAAGAATAAAGCATCGACTTCAGGATCAAGAAAAACTGAAAAACCCCCGATGCAGAGGGTAACGGATTATGATCGATTTCCCCGAAGGGGGAACGTGTTTCAAAGATTAGAACACAATGGGAGTAACCTTGAGAAAAGACCCAATGTCTACCTCAGGCCTCGATCTCCAGAAAGGAATATAAGAGATCGAATTAGTTATGTGGAGTTTACAAAACTAAATGCCCCAAGAGAAGACATCCTGGTGATACTGGAAAGAAGCAATTTAATCCCCCCAGCAAAAAGAATCACACAGGCTAAACCAGGAGCAAAGAATTACGATTTATATTGTAGGTACCATCGAGCTCACGGTCATAGGACCGAGGATTGTTATCACCTGAAACAAGAAATTGAAAAATTGATTCAACAGGGTAAATTGAATGAATTCATAGATAGAGCAGATCGGAGAAGACGAAGGACTAGAAGTCCCAGAAGGAGGGAAGAAAATAGAAGTCCTCGTAATAGATCTCCCAGTGACCATACACCTCGACGAAACGATATCGATGACGATCGGATCAATGGTACTATACATGTAATCTCTGGTGGCCCATCAGGGGGAGACAGTCGAAATGCAAGGCGAAAGACCGCACGATCTTTAGAAAAAGGAGTAATCCCTCCCAAAGAAATATGGGCACTCGAGAATAAGAGCTCCAACCAACAAGTAATCAAGTTCGATGAAAGCGAAGTCCCTAGAAATCTGAATTGGGACAATAACGAAGACCATCCCGATTTCCCTATGGTGGTCTCATTGAAAATTTCCGATTTCAATGTGAAGAGAATTCTGATCGATAACGGAAGCTCATCTAACATAATAGCCATGGAAGTGTTGAATCAAATGAACCTCGGAAAGTTAACTCTCCAAAGAGTAGCTACGCCCCTGGTCGGATTTGGAGGATCAGAAATAGTTCCAGCTGGAACTATTAACCTGAGTGTAACTCTTGGGAATAAACCTCATAGAGTGATCAAAATGATTAAGTTCCTAGTGGTTGAGGCACCATTCGCTTATAATGCCATTTTGGGAAGACCAGCATTAAACCAATTTCGAGCAGTTGTGTCAACATACCACCAGAAAATCAAATTCCCCACAATCTCTGGGGTCGGTGAAATAGTCAACGACCACTGTATGGCTTGGGATTGTTACAACACATCGCTGTCTTTAAGAAGAAACGTCGATCCTCTCACACCGTCAAAAAGAAAAATAGTGGGATCTTCGACGGAAAGATCTCAGGAGCCTGAGTTGCCTAGCACGGATCCAATCAGCAAAAAAGGGAAAGAGCCCGTAGATCTGACTCTACGTGCGCCAGAGCATAAAGAGGTCAAGCTTATCGAGAATGATCCAACCAAAATCACCAGGATCGGAACTGAACTATCTTCACAGGGAGAAATCATGTTGATCAACTTCTTAAGAAAAAATGTGGATGTTTTCGCCTGGAGCTCGGAAGATATAGTGGGGATCGACCCAAGAATCATAACTCACTCTTTGAAAATAGATCCGAGCGCAAAACTGGTCAGACAAAAGAAAAGAAATCATGGCCCAGTGAAGGATAAAATAATAAAAGCAGAGGTCGAAAGGCTTTTATTATCTAAGCAGATTAAAGAGATACACTTTACCGAGTGGTTGTGTAATGTCGTACTTGTCTCGAAAGGTGACAAGAAGGATAACAAGTGGAGGATGTGCAACGATTTTACAGACTTGAATAAATTGTGTCCGAGAGATCCTTATCCTCTCCCAAGGATCGACCTGTTGGTCGACTCGACAGCAGGTTTTGCAATTTTTAGTATGATGGATGCATTCCAAGGTTTCTATCAGATTTTTATGGACGAAAGAGATCAAGAAAAGACTGCGTTCATTACCGAGCAGGGCGTATATTGTTTCATAGTAATGCCGTTCGGGTTAAGAAATGCCGGAGCTACCTATCAACGGTTGGTCAACATGATGTTTAAAGAATTGATCGGAGAAATAATGGAAGTATATGTCGATGATATGCTGGTAAAAAGCATGAGTGAAGAAGACCATATTAAACACCTTGATCGTTGCTTTAAAATTTTAAGGAATATGGAATGAAGCTCAACCCCTTAAAATGTACCTTTGGGGTAAGATCTGGAAAATTCTTAGGATATCTTGTCCATGAGAGAGGCATCGAAGCAAATCCGAAGAAGATACGTGCTATTACAGAAATGAAGCCTCCTAGGAATATAACTCAGGTTCAAAGTCTGGTCGGAAAGATCGTTGCACTCAACAGGTTCATATCAAGGTCCGCTGATAAAAGTCTACCATTTTTTCAAACTTTAAGAAAAGCTAAGACCTTTGAATGGACCGAGGCTTGTGATCAAGCATTCGAACATCTGAAAGAATATTTGACCTCGCCACCCCTACTCGCCAAACCTACGGAAGGACAACCTCTGTACATCTATATCGCTATTTCCGAGGCTGCAGTGAGCTCGGTTATGGTTAAAATTGAGGGCTCGGAACACAAGCCTATCTATTATTTGAGTAAGTTACTGCAAGGAGCGGAAAAGAATTATTTAATAATTGAAAAATTCGCTCTGGCCTTGGTGACGTCAGCACGAAGGTTGCGGCCATACTTCCAAACATATAAGATCATCGTACTCACAAATCAACCTTTGAGGCAAGTTTTATCGAAACCAGAAACCTCGGGAAGATTAATCAAATGGGCTGTAGAATTGGGACAGTATGAGATCGAATATCAACCGCGAACTGCAATCAAGGCTCAAATACTTGCTGATTTCCTCCTTGAAACACCAAGTATGTCGGAAACAAGCTCCGAAGCTACATCGACAAGCGATAACAGTATTATGATCGTCAATGACCCACCATGGCTTATGCACGTCGATGGCGCATCAAGCAGAGATGGTGGAGGGGCAGGGATCAATTTCCAAGGACCAAACGGCGAGGATATGAATTATGCCATCACTTTAGACTTCGTGGTGACCAATAACGAAGCAGAATACGAAGCTCTAATTGCGGGGTTGGAAATGGCTATAGAGGCCAATATAAAGATTTTGAATGTCTTGACAGATTCCGAGCTAATTCAGAGACAAATTAGCAGAATGTACGAAGCAAAAGAATTCAACATGATAAAATATTTGGATAAAGTGAAAAAGTTAACTGGGAAATTTGATAAGTTTGATATTCAAAATATTCCTCGTGAAGAAAATCGATGGGCTGATCAACTATCCAGATTTACAGGAACAAGGGATGGTAAATCTAAAAGAGTGATCACCTGGCTAATCTCCAAAACGCCTTCGATCGACCTCGATATTGTCCCAGCTAGTGAGGTAATGGATATCGACTTGGCAGCAGACAGTTGGATGACTCCATTAATCGCCTATTTGAACGATGGATCTCTCCCTAGCTGTAAGAATGAAGCTAGAAGGATAAGATATCGAGCACCAAGATATGCAATATTGGATGGAAAACTTTATAGACGATCCGTCTCAGGGATTCTGTTAAAATGCATTCCCGAGCACAATTCCGAAAGCATCCTTAGAAGTATACACGAGGGAGAAGCTGAGAATCACAGTGGCGCTCGAGCACTTACACCCAAGTGCTTGAGAACAGGCTACTATTGGCCAACAATGTATGCTGACGCACAAGACTATGTAAAACACTGTCATTACTGTCAGGTACATTCGAACATAATACATCAACCAGCTGAGACAATACATCCAATTCCGATCTGTTGGCCTTTTGATCAATGGGGAATCGATATAGTAGGACCGTTCCCAATGGCCAGATCGAAAAAGAGTTATGTTCTGGTCGCCGTCGAATACTTCAGCAAGTGGATTGAATGCGTAGCCCTTGGTCGGATAACACAGTTCCAAGTGATAAATTTCCTTTGGAAAAATATAGTCTGTCGTTTTGGGATACCGAGAATTCTAATCTCTGACAATGGAACCCAGTTTGCTGGAAAACAGGTTCAAGAATGGTGCTCGAAGTTTTGGATACAGCAAAACTTCACGTCCATCGGACATCCTAGAGCTAATGGACAAACGGAGGTCGCAAATCGAGAGATTATCAAATCCCTCGAGAAAAGATTGGACGATGCCAAAGGGAAATGGTTAGACGAACTACCAGGCGTCATTTGGGCCAACAGAACTACAGTAAAAGCCTCCACGGGTGAAACACCATTTAGCCTAGTCTATGGGTCGGAGGCAGTTATCCCAGTAGAAGCGCTAGTTCCCAGCCCAAGAATTGAGCTCTACGAGGAGGAATCAAACGATCAACTGCGAAAGGACGACATCGATTTGAGTGAGACCTTGAGGGAAAAAGCCAGCTTACGTTTAGAAGCAGCTAAGTCCAGCATGAAAATAGCCTACAATCAAAAAGTAAGGATAAGATCATTCAAAGAGGGTGATTTGGTACTTAAAAAAGTTGAAGTATCCAAAATGTGGGAAAGTTACAGCAAAATTGGGAGGGTCCCTATACAGTGATTGCGATCGGCAAAAAAGGATCATACAAGATAGCACATATGGATGGGACTCCGCTTCCTCGAACATGGAATGCAGTAAATCTCAGAAGATATTATGGTCGTTAAGTTCGAGACAAGAAGATTTAGAAAGTAGTCAGTATTTACAAGAAATTAGTTCTTCCATTTTATAGAGTATTTTATTATTTCCCTTTCATACTTTAAAAATTACCTACAATTATAATAAAAGCTTTTGCTTATTTCCACATAAGGCACGTTCAAAAGACTTTTGTCAAACAACAATCTACAAAGGTTAAAACCAATAATTGGTATACAACCTAAAGACATTTTTGAGTAAACCGATTGGGTCGGTATAAACTCATCGATCTCCTATATGAACGATCTACAAAGGTTAAAACCACAGTTGGTATAAAACCTATAGTCTAATATGTCTTTGAGTAAACCGATTGGGTCGGTATAAACTCATCGATCTCCTATATGAACGATCTACAAAGGTTAAAACCACAGTTGGTATAAAACCTATAGTCTAATATGTCTTTGAGTAAACCGATTGGGTCGGTATAAACTCATCGATCTCCTATATGAATGATCTACAAAGGTTAAAACCACAGTTGGTATAAAACCTATAGTCTAATATGTCTTTTAGTAACACCGATTGGGTCGGTATAAACTCATCGATCTCCTATATGAACGATCTACAAAGGTTAAAACCACAATTGGTATAAACCTAAGTGTAATATATCTTTGAGTAACACCGATTGAGTCGGTATAAACTCATCAATCTCATAACTAACGATTTACGCAAACAAACAAGCTGATATTAATGTATAAAATTTTATTATCACTGATGAAATATACATCGGAAAGATACATAAACTGCCCTAGCTACTTAAAACAGTAAATTCTATTATATGATAAAGTAAGGAGCTAACAAAAGGACTTCAGCTCGATTTATCTCTGTATTTCTCTCAGAATTCTTGCCACCAGCTAGAACCGATCGAACCCAGTCGAGCTCGCAGCCACAAAGCTTTGGAATCAGAGAGAGCTTTGAGAGATCATAATGTTACAACGGTCGATGGTGGTCAGCATTTTTTGGTCATACATTCCCGTTTTAATGAACTAACCAGCTTTCCACCGATCGCGTAACTAATAGATCGGAACCCCACAACACCGACCTTTACCCATTTACATAGGATGGTCGGGTGAGTGTAGGCATTCCAATCCATTCCCCTTATTAGGGGTCAGAGATTTCATGGTTTTTGAGAAATCTCCATTTTCCGATTCCGCCCATACCAAGTCGACATGGTGAGTGATTTGTTTAACTCTCGAATTAGGCGGACGACCGCCATTTTGGACAAAGAAGAAGTACATTATTTAAGGGTTTTTACTTATGATGGTAACTAAAAGAAGGGAGATTCCTTTTATAGACGGGATAAGTTGAAATCCTACGTTGAAACTCGCATCCAATCAACGGCTATAACACCACATCGGGAATTACGTTACAAAGTCATAACTGCAAGCCGTAAATAAAGGAATGGAAATAAATGCGTTCTTGACTCGGTCGAAATAGAGGTATTATATTAGATCGATGAAGACAATACAACGACTATCATAGCAGAGCTAGTATTACATGTTGAATATTCATAGACCAAGTACGCTAAACAATTACACCTACAAAATAACAAAAGAAAGAATTTGGTTTCAAAACGCTCCTGAACCTCCTCGGAACGATCGTCTTTTTTCTACTTTGAGAACAGTGACGAGAACCTAAAGTTCAGGCTTCTTCTACGGGTCGGCAGGTGTCATCGGACAAGCAAAGCAGCATGCTATCACGATTCGACCACCTCGAAGAAGTTGATGCTTTTTCTTCACCGATTAAAGTAGGGATAAGAAGGGTCTCATGCATGACATCACCAACCTGTTAGAAACAAGTTGATTTCGATAAACATAGAATCCTGCTTTCCTCTACTCTCGACCTCTATCGTACGACGCGGTGGATGATCGGCTAATCCCCAGTTATGAGATTTACCCAACCATCACCGCATAAGACGGAGATCTCATCTTTCCAATTCCTCCCATACCAAGTCTCGAACTACTGGGTAGATAAACCGACAAATCTGGGGCCCGATGATACTTATAACAATAAATATTCATCTTGAATGACTTCATCTTCTGCGAATTGGAGAGGAATGGAGTGAATCTTTTTATAGGCAGAGGATAAAGGATCCAATGGTGTTAAATTGAGGTCCTATCAACGGTCCAGATTTAAAACGTTATAAGGATGGTTCGCAGTATCAGAAAAAATGATCAATCATTGTTATCGAACTGAACATACAAAAGAATAATTGATTTTATTCAGGTCTTTGAAAGGATCATTACATTTCACAAGTACAGCCATATCATCACGAAAAACTACATTTACATTCAAGGATCATTACAATTATTTAAAACACTAGTCCTACTTTGTTACTCCTCGGAATGATCTGCTCCTTCAATTCGACCTTCTCCTCAGACTACTACCAATGCATAGAAACGAGGAACATGCAGAAGTGCGTATATTTGCTGATGCTGGTGAATTAACGACCTCTAAATGGGCCACATGGTAACCAGGAGGCATACTGCATCTAGGGTCGATCACAGTATCAAACTAAAGCACACTAAGAAGGGAAGAACTTTGCTGTCTTACAATTGAGACAGGTTCGTTCTCCACGCCCTGGGGGCAAGTTTTCGAGCATGCATGGACAAAACACCATTTTAATGAACTAACCAGCTCTCGCCTATCCAAAAAACTATCTGGTTTGATATCTCCACCATAGTCAGCAGGCCGTAAAAACCAAATTAAACTGTTCAGAGGTGGCATATTGTTTCAGTCTTTCTTCTTTTTCCTACTTCTCCAATAAGTTATTTATACCACGGGGAATTAACCAATCAATGGACAGAGCATACGAATCGTTCCTACAGTTATGGCACACCTACCAAATTGACTTCTCGTCTTCCAATAATATTGCAAAGAAGTTATTTATCAACAGGCAGGTCGAAGAGGCGCAGAAATCGAACAAAAAACATGTTTCAGGCAAGATATATATTTACATATTAAAAAAAATAAAAAATAAAAAATAAAGAAAGACCCTTGTCTACTGTTCGGGAGCATGATCGGGAGTAGGGTCTTTGTCTACTGTTTCGTGAACATGAGCAGGAATTGTCGGATAACCAAGATAAGTCATCATTTCTTGGGCACGCTGCTCATATCCAAGGGAAAAACCCCTGTCAAACTCCAGATTTTTCAATTGAAGAAGATCTGTTTTCTCCTTGGTAAGCTGCTCTCTTTCAGCCTCCAAACTGCTATTTACTCGAGCAAGTTCTTCCTTCTCTCTAGTGAGCCTTTCAGTGGTAGCTCGGAGGTGCTCAACCTCAGTCATCAGCAATCGATGAGCAGCGGCAATTGAATTTACCCGTTCGAGGGATTCTTCTCGAGCAAAATAAGATTCGTCATTTTGTATCCCGAGCTGGAGAGCCTCATGCTTAGCCTGTTTTGAGAAATATGGGTGAGAAACTTAAAACGCCTAGATCTCTTTTGACAAACAAAAAAATACGCTTACCATCTCCAAACGTTTGAAAATGGACTGGACAAGTTGCAAGGAAGAGTGGTTCTTCAATTTATCAAGCTCCTTAGGCAAAATCGTACCCATTCCCAGATTCCAAGAAACCCCATCAGGCTCGAGAGTTGTTGGAATACATGCATCAATCGAAACCCCACCTGATCGGCTCATATCGAACTCAGTTATCTCTTCGACCTGCTCCTTAAATGGACGTTCGTCTAAAAGAGACGGGTCGTCGGCAACCGTTTCAAAACCAGAACGACCGGGACCAGACCCAGTTTTTGACGCACCTTGTGAAATACGGACATGAGAGACAACCTGAGTATCTTGAGAGGTCGAAACAACCTGAGAATGTGGAGGGACAAAGAAAGATTCTGGAATATCTTCCACGGGCCCCCTTAGTTGCAGGGTCGGATCGATCTCAGAATTGGGAACAGCAATCTCAGAATTAGGAGCAGTAGTCACGATCTGTGTGCGACCTTCTTGACTTGTAGATGGATTTGTTATGCCTCGGTCGGAAGGGGGACGCTCATCCACTGGTCGTTCAACCGGGCGGGGAGAAGCAGCTCGAGACTCCTCATTCGTCACTTGTTCTACATGAGAAGGAGAAATAGCTTTAGGTTCCCCGTTTATTGATTGAGTGACTGGAGGGGGACTAGTACCACGTGACTCCTCGTTATTTGTTCGCTCCACAGGAGAAGGAAGGACTGTTCTAAACTCCTTGTTTGTTGTTCGATCTACTGGAGGAGGCGATATAGAACGAGAACCTTCAGTCTGGCAAGCTTCCAGAATTTTCGGATCAACCAAGGGACTGCGCATCGGAGCCCTTGAAATGTCCATCGATGAGTGCGTAGTTTCTCCTGTCGGAGAAGGAATGTTTTCCAGCTCAGATCGGGGCTTGGCTTCTTGAGAAAAAGATCCCCCTATGGAAGATGATCGATGAGAACTTTCAGTTCGAATTTTCTTTCTTGGAGTATCTCGTCGGGACGGACCCCGCAAAGAGCGTTTGGAAGCTCCAGAAAACAGATTGGAACTCATGATCAAAAAATCAAAGGTTCTTACGAAATATCGAGTTGAGAGCTCCGATCAACAATAAAGAAATTTTATATTACAAGTGGGGACGCGCGGTAAAACTTCAAAGGTTTTACCTTTATATATAGTAAAGGAAATGACAATTATGTCCTCAATCCTTTGATAGGATAGTGCCCAGCAAGCCAATGTTAATTAGCTTGTAAGAGGACTACCTTCTTATGGATTAATAAATATACGACTGTTTATTTATAGTACGTAAATTAAACAATGGCCAACTTCATCTCTCGCGAACTTATCTAAGCGATTGGATGAAATCCTAAGGTCACATTCGACTATGGGACGATTCACTTCAGTACTGAGTGCAATCATGAAACAGTCTCTAAGGTCGTGATCTTAAAACACGTTCCAAGTCATAGATTCCGAACGAGACGGGGTATCGAAGGAATCGCTAAGACTTGTACGAGTATGCATGATTCACATGGAGTGAATTTGTAGAGTTTCATGAACAAGACATTTGATGTCAGTGCATATGACTAGGTGGTTCGATAGGGGATCGAACGCATCGAACGACCCGAACAGAGAAACCCATTGTGGAAGCGCATGACGCATATCGGTGATGGGATGTTTCTCAAGGCTTATAATAGTGTACGATTTAGTCCTTAGACTTGAGGTACTAGGGCGAATTCGGTGCATGGGTGTACGTATTTAGATTTAGGTGCTGGTCACGTAGCCTGACCTTAATGTGCCTAAGTTGGGTGCGTATAGTCGTGTACGCGAGTGGTTAGTACTAAGAAAGGATCTATCGACTCATCCTGATAAGGTGGGAGAATTTCCTATACGTTCTTAGATAATATGTTCCGAGGAACCTGCGGCCGCAGTCGGTGACGGATTTGGAAAGGAGTTTCCAAATTTAGCAGTCACACTGGAATTATTATCCTGAATTAGAAAGTATAGTAATTGAGATAATTAGAGGTGCCGATCAATTCACACACCCTAGGTCTCAATCGGGAAATAAGTCGAAAGAAGGACCGTATGTACATGGCAATTATAAGAGGTGAGGTTCACAAGATCAATTCACCTGAAGTTGGGCTTCATGGGCTTGTGGCTAGACATCGACCATGAAGTGTGGGTACTCCTAAATTAATAAGGGAAATTAATTTTGGAGTGGTCAATTAAAAGTGTTTAATTGATCGGAGCATTTAATTGTTCATTAATTAAATCACGAAAGTCGTGGGCCTGCTGCCAATTGATGGTGAACCCAGAGGGTCACACACAATACAGTTGGACAGTGACAGTCAAAAAGGAAATAGTTGATTTAAGGAAGTTAAATCAAAGTTGATGAATTAAAGTGTTAATTCAAAGAAATCAAAGTTAATGAATTAAAGTGTTAATTCAAGAAGAAGAATTATTAATTAGAATACCTAATTAATTTATTAGAGTGTCTAATTAATTAATTGGATTATCTAATTAATTATGAGATTAATTAAAGTAGTTAATTAATTAAATGGAAGAAGGATTTATCATGAAATTTTCGGATTTACATGAATAAGGCATAGGGGCGATTTTTGAGGCTAAGGAAAGTTGGAAGAATTTGTTTCTTGTGGGACAAGAAAGAAGGAAGAGATTCATGTATATCTAGTTTCCTAATGAGATAAGGAAAATCTATAAGATATACTTGTATATCTTATTTCCTAATGAGATAAGGAAAAGAGATATTGATGTACATGGAAAAGGATATCTATTAAGAGAAGGACTCTTCTCTTATAAATATCTCTCTTCATAATTCTTCCATAAGCTAATGAAGCAATAATAAAAAGTGATCAAAACACAAGAGATTTTCAATAGCTGAAAATTGAAGAGAAAAATCGACCAGCCCTAGCCAAAAGGCCAGTGCCGCCGCCGCCCTCATCTTCTTCTCTTCTTCATCTGGATCTGGTTCATGAGCTGGATCCAGTTCCAACTCTTCCTTCACTGACAAGTTTCCAAGATCTAGTTCGTAGCCTGTGATTTGGAAACGTTGCTACAATCCATCTGGTGTGGATACATTCTGGAGGTGAGACAATTGGATCACTGCATCGTGAATCAAACAAGAAAAGCCGAAACAAGTTTTGAGGTATTTCGCAAAACACCCCCTTTGTTTTCTGTTACTGTTTGATTCAACCTGTTTCACATAAATAATATGGAGATCGATTTATGGGACTGATGGGATGCCTCGGAAAATTTTAAATTCCGCACTCTCGTTGTTTTGACAACCGGGGCATACCCAACAGTGGTATCAGAGCCAACTCCATTATTATTATGTGAAAAAGGCCTGAACATAATTTAATATGTGATATTTGTGATAATTATGTTCTGTGTGATGATTCTTGCTTGTTATGATATTATGTATGCTCGGATAAAATTGCATGAATTAGTTTGGGCCGATTTTGAATTTCCGAAAATTAGTGGACTGTTTTTGCAAATAGCGATTTTCGAAAAACTGGACCAAAATTGAAAATTTCGTTTTCTGCATGTTTCTGGACTGAAATTGTAATTTTCTGGAATTTTTGAAAACTGGGTCTGTTTGCAATTTCCGTAAAATTGGGCTGTTTTGTAATTTACGTAAAGTTCAGGGGTCTGTTTGCAATTAACGAAAATTTCTGGGTAGATTCTTTAAGTTCCTGTTTTCTGGACTGATTTGCAGCTGTCAAAATTTTTGGGTTTAAATTGTTAATTCCCGAAACTTGAGGGGTCAAAAATATAATTTTCGAAAGTTAAGGGACCAAACTGTAATTTTCAAAAGTTGAAAAACAGAATCTGTATCTGTGCATAAAAAGTGTTTTTGTTTATCCGAAAATTAATTTTATCATAATTAGTAGAGACTAAAGTAAGGATCATGGATTATTTTAAAAGGGAGTTTTAAAATAAGGAAGAAAAGAAATATGTGAAAGTTGTTTGCTTGTTTCTTGCTCTACGTGAACTGTTTACGTGGTTTTCGATCGTGCCGAGCCTTGACCCTAGGGTAGATGTGATTGGTTTAATTTTAATTGTGTTGTTTTTATTGGGCCTGCGAGCCTTAAAGTTTTTGGGCCACTTTGAGCCTTTGTAATAGAATAGGGCTTTACTGTTTTAAATAGTTTAGGATGGAGGCCCATTACAAGCAAGGTGGAGGCCCAAGAAGGAATGAAGGCCATGTATGCATGGTTATTACTGTAATAGCCTAGGTCCATTAAGAACCCAATTAGATTGACCAATTGGGCCAACATCATGGCTCGATGCTGGCCCGCATAGGAGGCTCCCGATCGAAAACATACTGTGATAGCATGCATGCTAGGTGTGAATGTTTTATTTTTATTTGACGATTTATATGGCTTGTATGTGATGCGCGCTAGTAATTAGATCGTAAATAAAAGATAAAGCATAATTAAATGCGGTGAGATCTCGAGGAGAGTTTCTTCAAACTTTCAAAACCGAAAATCCCCTCTTGAATAAATATTAAGTCATATTGGGTTAACTATAAAAGGAAGTTTTATAAATCCAAGCCTTCCATTAATAGGAACTAGCGTGAGTTGTCTACTTATCGATTAAGGTGATCCAGAGTCTGGCACCCGAGGCGAAGAAAGGGACAATACGCAAAATTCCTTGATTCTTGTTTTCCTTAAAAACTTGACAAGGGTGGGGACTGGTCGGGACATGTATATCGACCGATAACCAGTTACGGGGATTTCATGACCGGGCCCGTTGCTCATCGTGATTAATGGGTTAGACTTAACGAATAGTAACATTTATGATGTAGCAGTGCTAGATAAATGTGAAAACCGAGGCAAAATAGCTTGAAGGTTGTGTAGGGACACAATTGGTAAAAGTATACCTACCTAGGGAATTAATTGTATGGCCACGAGTCGTGGGTGCAGTTAATGTCTGCCGGGACATCAAGACCTACTAGGAAATAGGATTTCCCGAACAAATAAGGGGTTATTGTTTCGATAAAAATAGTGGGAGAACTTTTTCGATAAAAAGTCCAATTTTCGTTAATTATAAGTATTTTATTAAACCTGTCTGCTTATTGTTGTCTTTTAAATTGTTTATATATAGCCATTCAAAATCCACAATCATGTACGAACAAACTTTGGGACAAATCATGAGTTATTCACTCTACGAGACAAGCATGGTTGGGTTCGACAATGTTAGAGAATATTGTTCTTACCTAATCAAGATGATGAAACGAATCAAAAAGCTAGGCGCTGATTTGGATCAGAATGATGAGATAGAAATTATTCTCACTGGCTTGTCTGACTCATTTTCTCATTTTGTGCATCATTTGGAAATTCCATGTGATGGGATTAAGACAAACGATTTGCGCAAGTTGTTGGACAAATATGAGAAAGCCCATCTACAGGGATTGGGTCTGAGTGAAGGAAAGGATTGCCCCTTGTGTAAGAAAGATAAGCAACTAAGGATGCTTGCTGGAAAGAAATTCCTGAAGAGAATTAACAACGGTATGACCTAGTTATTTCTTTTTGATGTATGACATCTCATAGACCCTCATATCTGTAAAGTGTTTGCAGGTGATGACGGTATTCCCTTGCCCTTGGGAAGAAGGGCATTCCTTGGAAGAAGGAGGCAAGAGTTGCAACAATATATAAGGGAAAAATGCTTCAGGAGTTGGGTCGAGAAGAATCTAGACTTTACTTTTTAGCAAAGTGTTTTACTTAGTTTTTCGTCTTAGCATGAATTTTGGTTTTATTTGTTTTTGAGTATTCTTTCGAATTTTTTTGTACAAGACAGCATTGCTTTACCATTATGAATGGAATATTATTTATTTAAAGCTTTTACTTTGTACAAAATATTGATGCTTTACCATTATGAATGGAATGTCTTTAAAGCATAGAAATGAATCAATGACAAACAAATTAAAACTTCAAGTAAATTATATGCTAAATCGAGAAAGGTAAAACAACAAGATAATCGCCCACATACTTGAAATGCACATTTTTGGACATATTTCCAAAAGAAGGATTCGAAAGATTGATTTCATTTGAGATTCTTGAAACACAGAACTTAGATGAACTCGTAACTTACGAATCTTGTCTCAAAGGAATAATGACCAAAATAAAGTTTGCTAGGCATTCTAAGCATATCAACCGAGTGGATTTAATCCATAGGGACAAACGTGGAGAACTAAAAAGGTTAGTTCAAAAGGACGTTACTTCATGTATACTTACGATTTTTTTAATCGTCAAAAGCATATGAGTACTTTGTGAAAGTACAGTTCCAAAATTGTTGAAATGTTCAAAGAAGTTTTGGAAATGAAGTAATTAAGAGCATAATGTTGAAACCGTTTGATCTAATCAAATTGGCCGAAACATAAGCTATAAATTCCTCGATTATCTAAACGAGAATAGAATTCTCATGGAGCGAATTAAGTAGGAATTGAACTTTGTTAAGACTTAGTTCATTTCACGATAAGACTTCGCTGAACTTCCTTATTTACTTTTGGGGATAGCCTCCCCTGACTATTCAAAGGATACTTAGGTTGGTACCTTTCGAAGCAAGTCCTTACACCACCGTACCATATACGATATGGCATAATACCCTTGCACGACAAATTGGATGGTAGATCCAATTCACGCAAATTTGTGGGATATCCAACGAAATCCATTGGATACCTGTTCTGCGACAATGAGAAACAATAGGTAAATCGTTTCTCACAAATACCCGTTCCTCTGTTGATGAATTCTTCGTCAAAGGAAATAGGGAATGTCATGGAACTTGATGAAGTCCAAGATCTGGACCCATCCCCACAAACAGTGGGAGCAAATCCTTAACCTACTGAACCAAATTACGCACAAACACTTCGTAATTCAAATCAAATTCGTAAGGAACTCAAAATTCCATTTTACGAGATTGATAAATTGGATATTGATCCAAGATTACAAAGAAACTATGTTTGACATAAGACTTAGGGATGTGGCATGAGGCCATAAGATCCGAAATGGAAAGGTTCAACTTGTTTGACTCGCTTAAATGGCGGAAGGTTATTCTTCAAAAGCTTTTTGAAGACTAATGAAGATACCTTCGCTCCATTTTTCAAACGTCAAAATCCATTTCAAAATTATTAGCCATAGAAAAGTGGTTTGACTACTAAAATATGACTATTGGATATGAATTCTGCCTCTCACAATTGGAAATTGATGAGAAGATCTTTATTCAAATCCATAGGTCAATCTATGACTTTTAACACAATCCCAAACTTGGAATATGCGACTTGATAAGATGATCAAGACTGTTGACTTCGTCAAAAGGCATATAGATTCCAATTGTGCAAAAGAATCAGTGGGAGCATAGTGAAGTTCGTAACAAAACATGACGACGTTCTGACTATCAAGGACGATATCAGAATATCAAGCGCAGACAAAAGCGTGTCTTTCACGCAATTCTCCATGATAAGATTTGGGAATTACATCTCACGTATTGGCAATACGTTTCTATAGAGATAGAGCGAAGTAGATGTTGCAATTCTCCAAATCTAAGTACATAGACTAATTATTGAATGAATTCAATATGGAAGAATCCAAGAAAGGATTAGTTCCAAGGAGATACAAAATCTCTCTTTCTTATTCAATGTGCCCTACATTTGATAAGGAAAGAAGAGGATGTCTCAAAAGGTCTTATGCTTAGGCATTTGGTTTGCATGTAGCATGCAAAGTCTTGTACTAGACCTGACTTAACACATGCTGTGATTTTCACGAGCTACTGTTAGTCAAACACCAGTAAGGGACACTGGACTGCCGTAAAGCAATCCTCGAAGATAATTAAAGGATATAATGCTGGTCTGCGGTAGTAGTGGAGGATTGAAACTCGAAGGATTTAATGATTCGAGCTTTCAAGTCTGATGTGGATGATTTATTCTGTCTCGATGGAGCAGAGGTAAATTGGAATAAACCCCAATAGTCTACCACTGCCAACTCAAACAGAATATATATCGCAGCATAGGATGCAGCAGAAGGAAGTGTTTGGATAAGTAAATTCATCTAATGGTTAGATGTAATACCTAGCATAGCAAAAGCCTATCGTTATCTTTGCTGATAAAATAGGGCAATTGCTAAATGAAAGGGAATCGAGATCACACCAAAGATCTGAACACAAAACCATATGATTAGATAAATCATAGATATTTGAGATACGTAAAAGTGTTACGTTATCTCAATAGACAACTTAGCAGATCCACTAGTAAAGTCATTATCGCAAAAGAGTTCGAAGGACATCTTGATAAGATGGGTCTTAGAAATGTTGTGATTGGCTTTAGGGCAAGTGGGAGATTGATAGGATAGTGCCCAGCAAGCCAATGTTAATTAGCTTGTAAGAGGACTACCTTCTTATGGATTAATAAATATACGACTGTTTATTTATAGTACGTAAATTAAACAATGGCCAACTTCATCTCTCGCGAACTTATCTAAGCGATTGGATGAAATCCTAAGGTCACATTCGACTATGGGACGATTCACTTCAGTACTGAGTGCAATCATGAAACAGTCTCTAAGGTCGTGATCTTAAAACACGTTCCAAGTCATAGATTCCGAACGAGACGGGGTATCGAAGGAATCGCTAAGACTTGTACGAGTATGCATGATTCACATGGAGTGAATTTGTAGAGTTTCATGAACAAGACATTTGATGTCAGTGCATATGACTAGGTGGTTCGATAGGGGATCGAACGCATCGAACGACCCGAACAGAGAAACCCATTGTGGAAGCGCATGACGCATATCGGTGATGGGATGTTTCTCAAGGCTTATAATAGTGTACGATTTAGTCCTTAGACTTGAGGTACTAGGGCGAATTCGGTGCATGGGTGTACGTATTTAGATTTAGGTGCTGGTCACGTAGCCTGACCTTAATGTGCCTAAGTTGGGTGCGTATAGTCGTGTACGCGAGTGGTTAGTACTAAGAAAGGATCTATCGACTCATCCTGATAAGGTGGGAGAATTTCCTATACGTTCTTAGATAATATGTTCCGAGGAACCTGCGGCCGCAGTCGGTGACGGATTTGGAAAGGAG
Source organism: Penstemon davidsonii (assembly GCA_034814905.1). Taxonomy (NCBI): domain Eukaryota; kingdom Viridiplantae; phylum Streptophyta; class Magnoliopsida; order Lamiales; family Plantaginaceae; genus Penstemon; species Penstemon davidsonii. The sequence goes on along the minus strand of JAYDYQ010001086.1, from coordinate 9,633,394 downwards.
TTTCCAAATTTAGCAGTCACACTGGAATTATTATCCTGAATTAGAAAGTATAGTAATTGAGATAATTAGAGGTGCCGATCAATTCACACACCCTAGGTCTCAATCGGGAAATAAGTCGAAAGAAGGACCGTATGTACATGGCAATTATAAGAGGTGAGGTTCACAAGATCAATTCACCTGAAGTTGGGCTTCATGGGCTTGTGGCTAGACATCGACCATGAAGTGTGGGTACTCCTAAATTAATAAGGGAAATTAATTTTGGAGTGGTCAATTAAAAGTGTTTAATTGATCGGAGCATTTAATTGTTCATTAATTAAATCACGAAAGTCGTGGGCCTGCTGCCAATTGATGGTGAACCCAGAGGGTCACACACAATACAGTTGGACAGTGACAGTCAAAAAGGAAATAGTTGATTTAAGGAAGTTAAATCAAAGTTGATGAATTAAAGTGTTAATTCAAAGAAATCAAAGTTAATGAATTAAAGTGTTAATTCAAGAAGAAGAATTATTAATTAGAATACCTAATTAATTTATTAGAGTGTCTAATTAATTAATTGGATTATCTAATTAATTATGAGATTAATTAAAGTAGTTAATTAATTAAATGGAAGAAGGATTTATCATGAAATTTTCGGATTTACATGAATAAGGCATAGGGGCGATTTTTGAGGCTAAGGAAAGTTGGAAGAATTTGTTTCTTGTGGGACAAGAAAGAAGGAAGAGATTCATGTATATCTAGTTTCCTAATGAGATAAGGAAAATCTATAAGATATACTTGTATATCTTATTTCCTAATGAGATAAGGAAAAGAGATATTGATGTACATGGAAAAGGATATCTATTAAGAGAAGGACTCTTCTCTTATAAATATCTCTCTTCATAATTCTTCCATAAGCTAATGAAGCAATAATAAAAAGTGATCAAAACACAAGAGATTTTCAATAGCTGAAAATTGAAGAGAAAAATCGACCAGCCCTAGCCAAAAGGCCAGTGCCGCCGCCGCCCTCATCTTCTTCTCTTCTTCATCTGGATCTGGTTCATGAGCTGGATCCAGTTCCAACTCTTCCTTCACTGACAAGTTTCCAAGATCTAGTTCGTAGCCTGTGATTTGGAAACGTTGCTACAATCCATCTGGTGTGGATACATTCTGGAGGTGAGACAATTGGATCACTGCATCGTGAATCAAACAAGAAAAGCCGAAACAAGTTTTGAGGTATTTCGCAAAACACCCCCTTTGTTTTCTGTTACTGTTTGATTCAACCTGTTTCACATAAATAATATGGAGATCGATTTATGGGACTGATGGGATGCCTCGGAAAATTTTAAATTCCGCACTCTCGTTGTTTTGACAACCGGGGCATACCCAACATCCTTGGCGCGCATAGTAAAAATTCAAATATATGAGAAAAACGTGTTGTAAAATACGTACTATGATCATCAAAGCAACAAGAAAAAACTTCAGTTAAAATCATATATATCAAGAAGGGAATTTTACACAATCTACGAGATTTTATATACAAAAGACCTACCTTTACAACAAACTAAAAGAAAAATCATAAAAAGATCCTAACTGGGTGAATTAGTTTCCGTGGGGGACGATCCTTCCTCTCCTTCTTCATTCCCTTCGTCGATATGGCCTCCTTCGAAATCCTCCTCGGCATCATCGCCTTCCTCTTCGCCTGCTTGACTCTCAATGATATCCTTTATTAATTCCAAATCAGGCGTTGGCACAGGAATTGGGGTTCCGTACTCCTCGACTAGGTGAGCCAGTGTATGGTTACTATACTCAACAGAGGATAAGCAGTCGGGAGGATAGTCTTGAAGACTTTGGTCCTTTTCAATGGCCATAACTTGGCGATATTCCTCACGCTTATCAGGGATCTGCCCAGACTCGATTAATTGATCGACACCTTTATAGAACGAGCTCAAGAGCAAACTTCCGATCTTCTGATGGATTATGGCAGTATGTACTGGGGAATCAAGAAACTCTCGAATAATGGGCTCGACCTCGGAAGCTCGATGATCGTCTATGATCCTTTCCAAATCAGTAGAATCCTCTTCCTTTGCCATGAGCTGAGATCGAAGTGAGGTGATCTCCGACTCCAATTTGCTAACTACAGTGGCATGAGAAACTCGCTGTTCATCCAGTTCCCGAGTCAACTGGTCGACCTGAGCCTGATACCGACTAGCATCCGTCATCATGCCAATGATATGTGGATTATCAGTTTCCAAGTTCTCGTTGGCGAGTGGAACGGATTGAATTTCAGTGGAAGCTCGAGAAGTACCGATCTGGGCAAGTTGATCTTCAAGCTCCTTAACCCTGGCAGTTAAAATATTGTTGCTTTCTTCAACATATTTACACTGATCTCTATGCAACGCCATATCATAAAGCGCAGATGCCATGGCATTACCTCTGTAGCAAGAAAGAATTGTCTAAATAAAGACCAAGAGGAATATCAAGGATTATTAAAAGAACAAAAGGAGTTAAAGAATATTACCACTTCGTGAGCGTGAGCTGCCCTTGCAAGTTGTTCAAGAGGTTTCTTCATAATAGTCCTCTCCACGTCTCGAACAAAGGTCGAAGATAAAAGAACGCGAATGGATTTATCGACCACATTCTCCTTATCATCAGACACCAATGAGTCCTTCTCAGAATAACCTGCCGCCCGTTTACCTTGAAGATGACTCTCAATCATATCTACCAAAGAGGCTTGATGACTGGTATCACCAACGTGAGTGAAATACTCTCCTCCTTTGTCAAAATAATGAGTTTTTCGTTTGGCTTCAGGGCCAGTAGGATTACGTTGAGGCCAATATTTACTACCCAGAATACCATATTTTTCCCTAAAAGTTTTGGGAGGATAACCGCGACCAGGACGAGAGCTCGAAGCCTGTATGTCTGAAGAAGTTAGACCGGAAAGAGGAGGAGCTACTCGGATAGGATCTGCATTCTCGGACGACTCCTCCTCGATGTCTTCCAGATCTTGGAATTGATTCCTTCTCCTCTTTCTAGATTCCTTTTGCTCTATGGGGGCTTTACCCCAGGACTTTTTCGAGTTCGAAAGAACAGATTTTCCGACCACTGAAAAACGGCAGTTCTCGACCATAGTGGCTGCGTTAGGGAGAAGATAGATGTTAGTAAATGACGAATTTATAAATCCTTTTGTCAGTAAAGTGAAATTAGGAAATGATCTTACCTAGAGATCGATTATCCGATGGAATGGAAAACTCCAAAGAACTCAGTCCAGCTTTCCGAAGAAAGATCTCTCCGATCAAATAAGCTGATTGGTACTTATTTAATCTCATCTCCTCGATCATAGCGGATGAAAATTGGTCGTCCGGGGCCATCTCGCCAATCACTCTTCGACCACCATATACCCAAGAATCATTATAACCCCAATCATGAGCAAACTCCTGGGTTTCTCCGTTTTCAAGAATACGCACGATCGGAGCCTTAACAAAAAAGAAGCTTGATTTCCATTCTGTGCTATTGCTCGAAATAGCGTTCTCAAGAATTGCGTAGCCAGGTCTTTGGCTGACATAATAATAACCTCTATTAGAGGAGCTCGATACGGAAAATCGGAAAAATGAAGAAAATTGCGGAATGAGGGTTGCAGACCTCGAGCGACCATCAAGACAGAGAATGCCATAATAAAAGCTATAGCATTTGGGACAAGTTGGGTTAATGAAACAATGAAGGTTTCTAGAAATTGACGAAGAACCGAAGACAGGGGAAAACGGAGCCCATGCTCGAAATGGGACGTGTAAAAAGCTCGACAGTTGGCGGGAGGAGTGTTGACTCTCTCCTCGGAAGAAGGAATAATGATCTCACAATCCGAGGGGAAATAGCGACCGTATTCCTTTTTCAAAAAAGGAAGGTCATCTTCTTTCCATCGAGAAGGAAAGAATTCTACAGGGGCAGAAATTTGAGGTTGAGACGTTTTGGATTTCTTGGATGCCTTCGACACCATTTCTTCCTCTGGGATGATTTCCACTACCAAACTATCAACTTCTTTTTCAGTGTAATCTCTGATCTCCTCCGCTTGCGAATTGTCTGCTCCTTCCTCATCAGATGAAGGAATATCAGGATTAAGGATGTTAGGAGGTACTTGGTCATCTATGTTTTGGGTTGAAGAATGAGGATTCTGCGAGGTCGAAGCCATCAGTCCTTAAAATAACAAGCTCGAGGAAGTAAGAAGTTGACAAGATTATCGATCTAAGCTTTTACTGCTGGAAGGATTAAATATCTGGGGTAAAAGTAAAATATCCCGCTAATTTTGACTATATATATGGACGGTGAAAAGACAGATTCAACCCTTCGTGTCTCTTCATATTCCCGCCAATTAAAATTGTGAAAAGACCCTGCCGAAATCTGACACACGTTAACCAAAGTACGTGTCTGTTCGTAGAAAGTTCAAACGGATATGCACTCTTTTTTCCTCGTTCGGTTTTTATCCCGAAGAGGGTTTTTCCGAACTAGGTTTTTAATGAGGCATGTTTCATGAACGACGAAAAGACCAAGGTAAATACTACATCTACTTCTACGAGCTACAGCTACGATTACGCTCGAGAAGTGAGGGAGTACTGATGAGGGCTATTTCGCATATATAACCAACTAGGAATATCCGAGGAGAATCAAGATCGATCCGACCCGCTTGAACCACGAGATCGGCTCGATCCGCCAAACATATCTGCTCGACCTATTGTCCGACCCAGAGGACTTAATGGGCCAAATCATATTCCTAGGCCATGCAGGATTCCTAGGCTAAATAGGACTCCTAGTTCAATTAGGACAAAGGATTTTATTATAAATAATGAGTTTTATATTGTATTGAGGATCCGGAATTTAACCTACAAAATATACTACTATTGTTCGCCTCTTCTTATTATTGTCATCTACTCAATTATATTACTGTGCTTGTTCTTGAATTGCATCATCCTGAGTATTGTAACCAAACCCTTAATTCAATAAATTGTGATCTTAAATAAATTTACTGAGATTAAACCTAAGACGAAATTCGGTTAAATCAGCACCAATCTTCAGACGTCGAGCCCAATGTTCGAGAGTTTCTCGATTCTCCAGTGCATACTGCTATAATTCATCAAAAAATTGGAGATCTGCTCTTGAGCTCATTCTTCAAGGGGGTCGATCAACTAATCGAGTTTGGCCAGATTCCTGATTGGCGTGAGGAATATCACAAGGTTATGTCGATTGAAAAAGATCGAAAACTCCAAGATTATCCTCCCGACTGCTTGCCTTCTGTCGAGTACAGTAACCATCCTTTAGCTCATTTAGTCGACGTGTACGGAACTCCGTTTCCTGTACCCGCGCCCGACTTGGGGTTAATAACGGATATTATAGATGATCAAGCAAACGAAGGGAGAGGACGGCGATGAAGAGGACATCGAGGGAGAGCAGGTCGAGGAAAAGAATGGAGAAGATGAGGAGAAATCGCCCGCGAATGAAGCCAACTCCCCATCTTAGAATGTTTCTTATGATTTCCTTTGACATTCTCGTAGTTTTTGTCGTTTTTACGTATCAGGTCTTGTAACACATGTAAAAAACCTTTCTTTGATATATATGATTTTGGATGAAATTTTCTTAGTCGTTTTGATGATCGTAACATGCAATGGATGATCCATTCTGTTTCTCATTTTGAATTTTACTGTGCGCGCCAAGGATTGAGGACATAATTGTCATTTCCTTTACTATATATAAAGGTAAAATCTTTGAAGTTTTACCGCGCGTCCCCACTTGTAATATAAAATTTTCTTACTATTGATTGGAGCTATTAGTTCGATATTTCATAGGAGTTTCCTATTTTTTGACCATGAGTTCCAATCTCTTTTCCGGGGCTGCCAAACGATCTCTGCGGGGCCAGTCCCGACGAGATACTTCGAGGAAGAAAGCTCGAACGGAAAATTCACTTCAAACATCTTCCCAAGGTGGAGCTTCTTCTCGGGGGGATATCGTTCGATCTGATCCGGTGTCATCCTCCTCAGGGGGAAGTAAAAAAATACTGAAGGATATTCCTTCACCTCTGAAGGAAACGGTGAAATCTTCAACGGGATTTTCTCAGGCTCCGATCCGTAGTCCAATAGTCGATCCTAATGTACTAAAGGTTTACCAAAACGAGGAGTCTCCAGATACTTCTTCTTCTCCCGTTGATCAGACAACAAATAAGGATTCTCGAGCCACTCCTCCTCCAATAATCCGATCAACAAACGAGGTGTCACGAACTATTTCTCCTCCTCCCGTTGTCCAGATAACGAATGAGGAGTCTCGAGCTACTTCTCCTCCTCCAGTCGACCAAGCAACAAACGAGGAGTCCCAAGCTATTTCTCCTCCTCCAGTCGACCACACAACAAATGAGGAGTCACAAACTATTTCTCCTCCAGTCGACCAGACAATGGACGAACGTCCCCCTACCGGTCGAGCTACAACAAATCAAACTCCAAGTCAAGAAGATCCTCAGCAGGGCGTAATTACTGCCCCCAACTCTGGGGGTTGAGCCAACTCTGCAACTAGGGGGTTCTGTAGAAGACATCCCTGAGTCTTTCTTTGCTCCTTTTCCTTCGCAGGTTGTTGTTTCAAGTTCTCAACATACCCGAACCATCTCTCCAGTCCCCATTTCCCAAGAAGTGTTAAAAACTGGGTCTGGTCCTAGCCGTTCTGGCTTCGAAAATACGGCGGACGATCCGTCTCTTTTAGATGATCGTCCGTTCAAGGAGCAGGTCGAAGAAATAACTGAGTTCGGGATGCGTCGATCCGGTGGGGTCTCGACAGATGCATGTATTCCAACAACCCTCGATCCTGATGGGGTTTCTTGGAACCTGGGAATGGGTACAATTTTGCCCAAAGAGCTCGAGAAATTGAAGAACCACTCTTCTTTGCAGCTTGTTCAGTCCATTTTCAAACGCTTGGAGATGGTAAGCTCATCTTTGCTATTGTTTAATAGATATCTAGACTTTTGAAGTTTCTTACCATTTCTTCTTAACAGGCTAAGCATGAGGCTCTCCAGCTCGGGATACAAAATGACGAATTATACTTTGCTCGAGAAGAATCCCTCGAACGGGTGAACTCAATTGCTGTTGCTCATCGATTGCTGATGACTGAGGTTGAGCATCTCCGAGCTACCACTGAGAGGCTTACCAAAGAGAAGGAAGAGCTTGTTCAACTAAATAGCAGCCTGGAGTCTGATAAAGAGCAGCTTACTAAGGAAAAACAAAATCTTCTCCAGCTGAAAGAGCAAGAGTTTGACAGAGGTTTTTCTCTTGGATATAAGCAGCGTATCCAAGAAATGATGACCTATCTTGGTTATCCGACGATTCCCGATCATGCTCACGAACAGTAGACAAAGACCTTCATTTTTTTTTTTTTTTTTTTTTTTTTTAAAGATGGAATGTAAATATACATTTTGCCTGATGAATAGAAGATCATGCTTTTTGTTCGATTTCTGCGTCTTTTCGACCTGCCTGCCAATAAATAACTTCTTTCAATATTCTTGGAAGACGAGAAGTCAATTTGGTAGGTGTGCCGTAACTGTAGGAACGGTTCGTATGCTCTGTCCGTTGATTGATTAATTCCCCGTAGTATAAATAATTTAATGGAGAAGTAGGAGAAACAAAAGGGTGAAATAATATGTCTCCCATAAATGTTTCAATTTGGTTTTTATGGCATGTCGACTATGGTGGAGACATCCTCCCAATTATTTCATTAGTAATGAGAGCTGGTTAGTTCATTAAAAATGGTGGTGTCCCCTGGGGAAGGTATGCTTTTCTGTCCATGCATGCTCGAAAACTTGTCTCCAAGGCATGAAGAACGAACCTGTCTCAATTGTATGACAGCAAAGTTCCTTCCTTCCTTGTTTGCAGAAAAAAGTGTTCTTCGAACCATTCCTCTCTCAGTGTGCTTTAGCTTGATACTGTGATCGACCCCAGATGCAGCAGGCATCTTGATTGCCATGTCGCCCGTTTGAAGGTCGATAATCCACCAGCATCAACAAATATACGCACTTCTGCATGTTCCTCGTTTCTATGCAGTGGTAATAGTCTGAGAATAAGGAGTAGGTCGAATTGAAGGAGCAGATCATTCCGAGGAGTAGCAAAGTAGGACTAGTATTTGTAATAATTGTAATTAGACTTTGAAGATAAATGTAGTTTTTCCTGATGATTTAGCTGTTTCCGTGAAATGTAACGATCCTCTTAAAGATCTGAATAAAATCAATTATTCTCGACCAGTTTATCTGGAGTCTCGTACTTTTAGTTCTATGGCAATGATCGATCTTTTATCCGACACTGTGAACTATCCTGGAAACACTGTTTGACCTGGACCGTTGATAGGACCTCAATGTAACACCCTTGGATCCTTTATCCCCTGCCTATAAAAAGGGTCATTCCATGCTTCCTCATTCTTAGAAATGAATTTGTCCAACAAGTATTGTTATTGTTACAAACATTGTCGTCCACCAAAATGTGTTATCTTATCATATGATGAATCTTTGACTCGGTATGGGAGGAATTGGAAAAAAGAGATCTCCATTTTATATGGTGATGGTCAGGTGAATCTTATAACTGGGGATTAGTCGACCATAAATCACGCCGTATGATAGAGGTCGAGAGTAGAGGAAAGCAGGATTCTATGCTTATCGAAAACAACTTGTTTCTAACAGGTTGGTGATGCCATGCATGAGATCCTTCTGATCCCTTATTCTACATCATAAAGAAGAAGCATTAGCTTTTTCGAGGTGGTCGAGAAAACATGTGTCCTTCTCATGATGATCGACATATGTCAATCTCAAGAAGGATGCCCGAACATTAGTTTCTCGTCACTGTTCTCAAAGTAGAAAGAAAGATGATCGTTCCGAGGAAGCACTGAAGCGTTTGGAAACCAGATTCTGTCCTTTGATATTTTGTAGGAGTAATCGTTTAGTGCATTGATCGATGATATCCGTTCAGATTGGAATTTTCGATGTGCAATATTAGTGTCGCTATAATAGTCTTTGTACTGTCTCCATCGATCTAATATATGATTTTTATTTTGACCGACTAAAAAACGCATTTATTTCCATTCCTGTATTTAAGGCTTGCAGTTATTACTTTGTAACGTAATTCCCGATGTGTCGTCTTTGCCGTTGATTGGATGCGAGTTTCACCGTAGGATTTGAATTCATCCTGTCTATAAAAGGAATCTTTTATCTTTTAGTTACCATCAGAAGTAAAAACCCTTAAACAATGTACTTCCTCTTTGTTCAAAATGGCGGTCGTCCGCCTAATTCGAAAATCAAACAAATCATTTATTATGTCGATTTGGTATGGGCGGAATCGGAAAGTGGAAATTTCTCAAAAACCATGAAATCTCCGACCCCTAGTAAGGGGAATAGATTGGAACGCATATCCTCAACCGACCAACCTATGTAAATGGGTAAAGGTCGGTGTTGTGGGGTTCCGATCTATTAGTTACGCGGTCGGTGGAAAGCTGGTTAGTTCATTAAAACGAGAATGTATGATAAAAAAATGCTGACCACCATCGACCGTCGTAACATTATGATCTCTCAAAGCTCTCTCTGATTCCAAAGCTTTGTGGCCGTGAGCACGACTGGTCCTAGCTGGTGGCAAGAATTCTGAGAGAAATACAGAGATAAATCAAGCTGAAGTCCCTTTGTTAGCTCCTTTCTTCATTATGTAATAGAATTTGCTGTCGATTAGTTAGGGGAGTTTGTGTATCTTTCCGATGTATATGGAAGTTTTTTGAATTAATAAAACCTTGCAATATATCAACTCGTTAGTTTATTTCATACGAAAAGCTCTTATCAACCCAATTGGTTTTGCTGTAATCTTCTGTTTTATTTACTTAGTAATTATTTTGCTTATCTTGCTTGTCTGTTAAGAGATCGATGAGTGTATACCGACCCAATCGGTTTTACTCATGGATTTATTTGTACTTAGGTTTGTACTCACTGTGGTTTTAACCTTTGTAGATCGTTTGTTAGGGGATCGATGAGTTTGTACCGACCCAATCGGTTTTACTCAAGGGTATAATGTACTTTAGGTGTTTTACCAACTGTGGTTTTCATTTTTGTAGATCGTTCGTTAGGAGATCGAAGAGTTCATACCGACCCAACTGGTTTTACTCAAAGATTCATTACACTTAAGTTTTATACCAACTGTGGTTTTAACCTTTGTAGATCGTTTGTTAGGGGATCGATGAGTTTGTACCGACCCAATCGGTTTTACTCAAGGGTATAATGTACTTTAGGTGTTTTACCTACTGTAGTTTTCATTTTTGTAGATCGTTCGTTAGGAGATCGAAGAGTTCATACCGACCCAATTGGTTTTACTCAAAGATTCATTACACTTAAGTTTTATACCAACTGTGGTTTTAACCTTTGTAGATCGTTTTAGTAGATCGGTGAGTGTTTACCGATTCATTCGGTTTTACTCAAAATGTTTTAGGTTGTATACCAATTACTGGTTTTAACCGTTGTAGATTGCTTTAGTAGATCGGTGAGTGTTTACCGATTCATTCGGTTTTACTCAAAATGTTTTAGGTTGTATACCAATTACTGGTTTTAACCGTTGTAGATTGCTTTAGTAGATCGGTGAGTGTTTACCGATTCATTCGGTTTTACTCAAAATGTTTTAGGTTGTATACCAATTACTGGTTTTAACCTTTGTAGATCGTTTTAGTAGATCGGTGAGTGTTTACCGATTCATTCGGTTTTACTCAAAATGTTTTAGGTTGTATACCAATTACTGGTTTTAACCTTTGTAGATCGTTTTTGACAAAAGTCTTTTTGAGCGCGACTTATGGGGAAATAAGCAAAAGCTTTTATTATAATTGTAGAAAAATTTAATGCACGAAAGGGAAATAACAAAACATTCTAAAGAATGGAAAAACTAATTCCTTGCGAATTCTATCTAATTTCTAAATCTTTTTATCTTTGGATTTAACGACCATAATATCTTCTGAGATTCATTGCATTCCATGTTCGAGGAAGCAAAGTTCCATCCATATGAGCTATCTTGTATGATCCCTTTTTTCCGACCGCAATCACCACATAGGGACCCTCCCAATTTTGCTGTAACTTTCCCACATGTTTGGATACTTCAACTTTTTTAAGTACCAAATCACCTTCTTTGAATGATCGTATCCTCACCTTTTGATTGTAGGCTTTTTCCATGCTGGATTTAGCCGCTTCTAAACGCAGACTGGCTTTTTCCCTCAAGGTCTCACTCAAATCGATGTCATCCTTTCTCAGTTGATCGTTTGATTCCTCCTCGTAGAGCTCAATTCTAGGGCTGGGGACTAGCGCCTCTACTGGGATAACTGCCTCCGACCCATAGACTAGGCTAAACGGTGTTTCACCTGTTGAGGCTTTTACTGTAGTTCTGTTGGCCCAAATGACGCCTGGCAGTTCGTCCAACCATTTCCCTTTGGCGTCGTCCAGTCTTTTCTCGAGTGATTTGACAATCTCTCGATTTGCCACTTCAGTTTGTCCATTAGCTCTAGGATGTCCGACAGATGTGAAGTTTTGCTGTATTCCAAGCTTCGAGCACCATTCTTGAACTTGTTTTCCAGCAAATTGGGTTCCATTGTCAGAAATCAAAATTCTTGGGATTCCAAAACGACAGACTATATTTTTCCAGAGAAAATTTATAACTTGGAACTGTGTTATCCGAGCTAAGGCTATGCATTCAATCCACTTGCTGAAATATTCGACAGCGACCAAAACATAACTCTTTTTCGATCTGGCCATTGGGAACGGTCCCACTATATCGATTCCCCATTGATCAAAAGGCCAACATTTCGGAATTGGGTGTATTGTCTCAGCTGGTTGATGTATTATATTTGAATGTACCTGACAGTAATGACAGTGTTTTACATAGTCTTGTGCGTCGGCGTACATCGTTGGCCAATAGTAACCAGTTCTCAGGCATTTGAGCGTAAGTGCTCGAGCGCCACTGTGATTCCCAGCTTCTCCCTCATGTATGCTTCTAAGGATGCTTTCGGAATTGTGCTCGGGAAAGCATTTTAGCAGAATTCCTGAGACGGATCGTCTGTAAAGTTTTCCTTCTAACATTGCATATCTTGGCGCTCGATATCTTATCCTCCTAGCTTCATTTTTACAGCTAGGGAGTGATCCATCTTTCAAATAGGCGATTAACGGAGTCATCCAACTGTCTACTGCCAAGTCGATATCCATCACTTCAGTAACTGGGACAGTATCGAGGTCGATCGAAGGTGTTTTGGAGATTAGCCAGGTGATTATTCTTTTAGATTTACCATCCCTTGTCCCTGTAAATCTAGATAGTTGATCAGCCCATCGATTTTCTTCTCGTGGGATATTTTGAATATCAAACTTATCAAATTTCCCAGTCAACTCTTTCACTTTCGCCAAATATTTTATCATGTTGTATTATTTTGCCTCGTATATTCCGCTAATTTGTCGCTGAATTAGCTCGGAATCCGTTAAGACATTCAAAATCTTTATATCGGCCTGTATAGCCATTTCCAACCCTGCAATTAGAGCTTCATATTCTGCTTCGTTATTGGTTACCACGAAGTCTAAGGTGATGGCCTAATTCATATCCTTGCTGTTTGGCCCTTGGAAATTAATTCCTGCACCTCCACCATCTCTGCTTGATGCGCCATCGACATGCATAAGCCATGGTAGGTTATTGACGATCATAATACTGTTATCGCTTGTCGATGTCGCTTCGGAGCTTGTCTCGGACAGACTTGGAGTTTCAAGGAGGAAATCAGCAAGTATCTGAGCTTTGATTGCAGTTCGTGGTCGATATTCGATCTCGTACTGTCCCAATTCTACAGCCCATTTGATTAACCTTCCCGAGGCTTCTGGCTTTGATAAAACTTGCCTCAAAGGTTGATTGGTAAGTACGATGATCTTGTATGTTTGAAAGTATGGCCGCAACCTACGCGCTGACGTCACCAAAGCCAGAGCGAATTTTTCAATTGTTAAATAATTCTTTTTCGCTCCTTGCAACAATTTACTCAAATAATAAACAGGCTTGTGTTCCGAGCCCTCAATTTTTACCATAACCGAGCTCACTGCAGCCTCGGAAATAGCAATGTATATGTATAGAGGTTGTCCTTCCGTGGGTTTGGCGAGCAGGGGTGGTGAGGTCAAATATTCTTTTAGCTGCTCGAATGCATGATCACAAGCCTCGGTCCATTCAAAGGTCTTAGCTTTTCTCAAAGTTTGAAAAAATGGTAGACTTTTATCTGCGGACCTTGATATGAATCTATTAAGGGCAACAATCTTTCCGACTAGACTTTGCACCTGAGTAGTATTTCTAGGAGGCTTCATTTCAGTAATAGCACGTATCTTCTCCGGATTTGCTTCGATGCCTCTCTCATGGACCAGATAACCTAAGAATTTTCCAGACCTTACCCCAAAGGTACATTTTAAGGGGTTGAGCTTCATTCCATACTTCCTCAAGATTTTGAAGCAACGATCAAGGTGTTTAATGTGGTCTTCTTCACTCATGCTTTTTACCAGCATGTCATCGACATATACTTCCATTATCTCTCCGATCAACTCTTTAAACATCAAGTTGACCAACCGTTGATAGGTTGCTCCGGCATTTCTTAATCCGAACGGCATTATTATAAAACAATATACGCCCTGTTCGGTAATGAATGCAGTCTTTTCTTGATCTCTTTCGTCCATGAAAATCTGATAGAAACCTTGGAATGCATCCATCATACCAAAAATTGCAAAACCTGCTGTCGAGTCTACCAACAGGTCGATCCTTGGGAGAGGGTAAGGATCTCTTGGACACAATTTATTTAAATCTGTGAAATCGTTACACATTCTCCACTTGTTATCCTTCTTGTCACCTTTTGTGACAAGTACGACATTACATAGCCATTCAGTAAAGTGTATTTCTCTAATCTGTTTAGACAATAAAAGCCTTTCGACCTCTGCTTTTATTATTTTGTCCTTCACAGGGCCATGATTTCTTTTCTTTTGTCTGACCGGTTTTGCGCTCGGATCTATCTTCAAAGAGTGGGTTAGGATTCTTGGGTCGATCCCCACTATGTCCTCCAAGCTCCAGGCGAAAACATCTACATTTTTCCTTAAGAAATTGATCAACATGATTTCTCCCTGTGGAGACAGTTCAGTTCCGATCCTGGTGATTTTGGTTGGATCATTTTCGATAAGCTTGACCTCTTTATGCTCTGGCGCTCGTAGAGTCAGATCTATGGTCTCTTTCCCTTTTTATCGATCCTATCCGTACTGGGCAACTCAGGCTCATTAGATTTTTCCGTCGAAGATCCTACTGTTTTTCTTTTTGACGGTGTTAGCGGATTGACGTTCCTTTTCAAAGATAGGGCCGTGTTGTAACAATCCTAAGCCATGCAGTGGTCGTTGACGATTTCGCCTACTCCAGAGACTGTAGGAAATTTTATTTTCTGGTGATAGGTTGACACAACTGCTCGAAATTGGTTTAATGCCGGTCTTCCTAAAATGGCATTATAGACAATTGGTGTTTAGACTACTAAAAACTTTATCATTTTGGTTACTTGATGAGGTTTGTTCCCAAGAGTTACACTCAAATTGATAGTTCCAGCTGGAACTATTTCCGATCCTCCAAACCCTACCAGTGGTGTAGCTACTCTTTGGAGAGTTATTTTTCCCAGATTCATCTGGTTTAGCACTTCGATAGCTATTATGTTAGCCGATCTTCCATTGTCGATCAGAATTCTTTTGACATTGAAATCGGCAATTTTTAGTAAGACCACCATGGGAAAATCGGGGTGGTCTTCGTTATTGTCCCAATTCAGATTTCTGGGGACTTCGCTCTCATCGAACTTGATTATCTGTTGGTTGGAGTTTTTACTCTCAAGCGCCAATACCTCTTTAGGGGTCATAATCCCCTTTTCTAGAGATCGTGCGACCTTTCGTCTGGCATTCCGACTATCCCCCCCCGCTGGTCCACCAGAGATCACATGTATAGTACCATTGACCTGGTCATCATCGATTTCATTTCTTCGGGGTGCACGATTACTGGGAGATCTATCACGAGGACTTCTATTCTCCTCCCTCCTTCTAGGACTTCTTGTCCTTTGTCTTCTCCGATCTGCTCTATCTATGAATTCATTCAATCTACCCTGTTGAATCAATTTTTCGATTTCTTGTTTCAGGTGATAACAGTCCTCGGTCCTATGACCGTGGGCTCGATGGTACCTACAATATAAATCGTAATTCTTTGCCCCAGGTTTGGCCTGTGTGATTCTTTTTGCTGGGGGGATTAAATTATTTCTTTCCAGTATCACCAGGATGTCTTCTCTTGGGGCATTTAGTTTTGTGAACTCCACATAACTGATTCGATCTCTTATATTCCTTTATGGAGATCGAGGCCTGAGGTAGACATTGGGTCTTTTCTCAGGGTTATTCCCGTTATGTTCTAATCTATGGAATACGTTTCCTCTTCGCGAAAACCGATCGTAATCCATGGATCTCTGCATTGGGAGTTTTTCAGGTTTTTTGGGTCCCGAAACGGACGCTTTCTTATTTTTATCTTTGAAGGAGTTCATCTCTTCCTGGGTCATATATTTGGAGGCTAAAGTCATGATTTCAGCGAAGGTTCTAGGCTGTTTCCGACTTAACGCGTTACCAAACTGCCTATTCTTGGTTAGATCGAACAGAATAGATATAATATAATCAATATTTGGGGAATCGATCTTCAGTAGTTCAACATTGAACCTTGCTAACCAAGCTCTTAAGGATTCTCCATCTTGCTGGACTATAGTTCCCAAATAACTCATGGGAAGCTTTTGTCTTTTCTGACTAGCAAATTGCTGTTCCAGCTTGTTGCATAACTCTCTAAAACTGAAGATCGAATTGGGCGGTTGTTTTCCGAACCAATCCAGTGCTAACCCCTCGAATGTTGTGATCATCAACTTGGCCGTATACTCTGCTGAATGAGCATACAAGCTCATTATATTTGTGAAACTAAAGATATAGTCGGTCGGATCACTGGTTCCGTCATATCTGGGGAGCCGAGCAGGTAAAGATCCAGAAGCATGTGCTTCCCTAATTTCTAAGCAGAAAGAGGAACATGCAGCTATACTATCCTGTATTTCTCGGGAGCGAGGCCAAGGTTGTTGCAAAGTCAAAAGCCTTTGTTCCACTCGCTCCTCTACCATCCTCTCGATGTCTCTTTCAGAGAATCTCCTAGTTGCTCGTCGATCGACGATCGGCGGATCTTCCTCATCATCGATCGGAATTATCGTCTTTTCCCGGGATACGTAAGGTTCAGGGCGAGCATCAGCTCTTGCCTGGTTGCTTTTTCTAACAGGGTATCTTCTAGCTGCGTTTGGTGGGGACATGTGCGATCGTTGATCCCCATCAGGGCTCTCAGCTTCTGCCGAAATTTGGTCGTTGTCCCTTCTGGCTCGTCTGATATTGTTTACCAACCTGGTCGGAGGAATAGTGGCTATACCAGGGCCAATATTTTCAGCTCCTGGAATTGGTGGAATTCCAGCACATAAAGAATTCACTAATTGAGCAATTTGTCTCAACTTTTCTTGTTCGGCCAGTAAAGGTGGATGAGGGGCGGATCGAATAGGTGAGTTCGGAGCCCTACTCCTGCTAAGAGTTTGATGTTCCAGATCATTCTGGTTATTGTTTTCATGTGAAGTAACATGTCGCCCTGCTTGCTCTAAATTTTGGTGTTCAGTGGGAGGCGGCATGTTACTTGCGCTGATTCTTTGGGAATTCTCAGGCGGATTCTCCACAGCACGTGGATGTTGAGAAGTTGTGCTCCTTCCAGTGTTACGTGTGGTCTTCCTTGGATTGGCCATATTCGATCTAGTAATTAACATTGCCCCACGGTGGGCGCCAACTGATTTAACCGATTTTCGTCTAAAGGTTTAATCTTAGTAAATATTTAAGATCACAATTTTATGTATAAGGGGTTTGGTTAAGGTACTCAGGATGGTGCAATTCAAGAACAAGCAAAGTAATATAATCGTGTAGATAACAATAATATGAAAGGCGAACAGTTGTAGTATATTTCGTAGGTTAAATTCTGGATCCTGAATACAATGTAAGATTCGCTATTTATAATATTCCTCCTGTCCTAACTGAACTAGGAGTCCTATTTAGCCTAGGAATCCTGCACGGCCTAGGAGTATCGCATGGCCCATTAAGTCCTCTGAAACGGACAGTAGGTCGATCAGAGTAGGTCGACCAGATATGTATTTGGCTGGTCGAGCCGATCTCACAGTTTAAATAGGTCGGATCGATCTTGGAATCTCCTCGGATATTCCTAGCTGGTTATATGTGCAAAATAGCCCTCATCAGCCGTAGACGAAGACGTATTCCAGAAGATCAAACATTTGCAAACAGCAAAAGAGATGTGGGATAAAGTCTGTGAGCTAAGCGAAGGAAACGATGCTATCAAAGAACATAAGCTCAGTATGTCTCTTGAGGAGTTTGAAAATTTCAAAATGAAGTCTGGTGAAACGATTGATCAAATGGATACCAGATTTACCAAAACTCTGAACGAAGTTCTAAAGCTTGGTAAAAAGTTTTCAGACAAGGAGATCACCATGAAGGTTCTAGCGGCTCTTCCACCTAAATTCAACATGAAGGTGACGGCCCTGGAAGAATCAAGGGATTTAGAGAAGATTTCTCTTTCCGAACTGTTCTCATCTCTCAAAGCGTATGAGTTTAAGATGCCAAGAATGGGATTAGATGTGTCAACCAGTTCAGACCCTACTGCTGCACTTATCGCGTCAGACAAGTCAAGAAAATCAGCAGACAAGTCAAAACAGAAGACTCTGCTGAATTCAGAAAAAGCATACACTGCTGACGACGTTGCCCTTCTTCTGAATGATTTTGAGAAGTTTTACAAAAAGAAAATGAAGTTAAAATATAAAAATGCTATTTCATCTTCTTCTGATCATTTTTAGGAAAACAGGGATTCCTCAAAAGCAAAACTTAGAGAAAACTATGACAAGGAGTATGGACTCTTGATCAAAGATCATCCACACTCATCATCTGAGAAGTTTGCTGAAAAGGAAAAGCGTGCCAAAAAGGAGTGTAAGCTTAGAAAGAGCAAAGCAAAGTTAGCTGATGCAGCAAAGCTAATAAACTCCTGCACATCTTATTCAGACAACTAGTTGTCTAATAAAGAATTTGAAGAAGTACCTGAAACTCTATGCTTAATTGCCATAAAATCTGATGCTTCTAAATTTAAGGTAACTTCTACTGTAAATGAAATGCACTATTTGAATGGTTTGAATAAATGCTAAATTACAAATTCAAATATTGTTGGTGCATTTGCCAAGCTTAATGAAGAGATGACAATGCTGAAAAGAGCAAATCAGATCACTGAAATTTCAAGTTGAAAAACCTCAAGAATTAGCTAACTACAAAAAGCTTGAGCATGAGAATGAAACTCTAAAAGCTGAGTATGCAATTCGTATTGAAAATATAAATGAACTTAAAAGAAGTAATTGCATCGCTCTCTAAAAAGAAATCAGAGGCTTGAAAGAAAAAGTCTACTGATGCTCAAAAGGTTAGGAAACCTAGTAAGCTACCTATGACTAAACAGACTAGTAAAACTCATCAGCCAAGTAAGCTGAAATAGGCTGCTGATAGGAGTAAAATTAAAATGTTAAGTCTGCTAAATCTATGGAGAGTTATTAGAAAACTCAGGTAAGAAATTGAGGCAAAAATGAAATAATTGGCAAGAATTTGAATCACATTATGATAATTATTATTATGACATGCACTATGCTTATTCATATTATCATGCTGATCATGTTCACTGTGCTGATTGCCATCCTCATTATATAATGCATGCTTATCACATACTTCATGCATCTTACCTTGCTTATGAGCACTGTTTTGATCATGAGCACTGTTCATGATGAAACCAAAGTCACTAGATCATCACATGTTAAAAGTTATGCTAATCCTGCTGGACCCAATGAATAAGGGATACCAAAAACATTAATCTGTTTTATAGGCGAAGCACATTGATGAGGGATATTTCGCATGCGCCATTTTAGGAAATACCTCTGCTCGAGATCGACCATTATCCCGACCAGGATGGTATTCTCCGACCTGAAGAGCCTAGTTTCCGATCGAGCCAGATTGATAGCACTAGATCCAGTACTCCGACCTTCTTCCCGACCTGCTCGTCTCCTCGAAATTACTGTGGGGCCGACCCCCAGTCCCAAACAGCTGGCGAGACATATTCCCATGCGGAGGGTCTACCTAGCTCATTACTGTTCCTATAAATACCCAGCGCATTTATGACTTCAAGGAGGGCACTATTCCCAAGAAACACTCATGCTCGGACTTAGAGCTCGGAATAGGCTTTAGCTTGCTTTTCTTTGTATTTATCTAGCTAGTGGTACGACATCCTGTAATGCTCGGGTAGACCTACCTTGTAGTTTGTACTCGAACATTGATATTAATATACACCATATACACATTCTATACACTTATTGTTTTGCTCGACTTTCCTTATTTGACACGAACGAAAAAGAGCATAATCAATTGGCGCCCATCGAGTAGCCTACTCGGGTGTTAGATCGAAATATGCCTACTACTAGGAGGTACACGTACAATCGAGGTGAGCCTTCACAAGCCGTTGGAGCACAGCGCTCAGTGAACAATGAACCAAGTAACCAATCCCGAGCGGCCCACCAATCTGAGATGCCGCCGCTCGACCCGCCGAATGATATGCCTATTCATACGACAGTGGCCGATTTGCATTCCAGTATCGGAACAATGTGTAAAGAATTTTGGAACACAAAAAAAGCAGATCGTAAATTCTCTCTCTCTCTAGAAACTATTTTCTCTCACCAAACCCTTCGGAGACCACATCGAGAGTTAACTTTTCCAGCCACTAATCCTTCATTTGTGATCGGAAATTTCAAGTTCTATGTTAATGACCACCGTCCCATTATCACATTTAACCTAGTTGCTTCCATTTGCTTCTTGCTCTCTACGTATCATCAAAATCAGTCTCACCGTCCCACTATCTTCAACAATCATTTAATTGCTGGAGCTGGATCGTTTCGACGGGAGCTCAATACCGGGTAATTCCGATTTAATTGAAGTTTATCGATGATCGGGGAAAATTAACTTTTCGATCCCCAATTTTTTTTAATATTCGGATTTCTTCGTATTTTCGGTTAATTCTCGGCGAATTATTACTCCATTCAAGTTGCTGTGTAAGCTGCTTGCTCTATTTTCATGTTAATTGAATCAATTGATGCGGATTTCAGATTTTTGATGTGCGGTTTCTTGCCCTGTTCTTACGTGAAATAATAATTAATTCTGTTGATTAATTTCAAATCCTTGGAATACAAATCAACTGATAGTGATTCTAATTTGGTGTGTTCTGCATTTAATTGGAGGTCATATATTGGGGTTATATGGTTTGTTTGCCATTGCCTTTTCTATGTGCGTGAAGCTATGTGAGGAAGATGAGCATTTCGCATTTTCAGCCCCCAGTTACCGCTGCTGAACAAACGCGCCCACCTATTCTTTGTAGTTGAAATTAATTAATCATTTGGGGCAATGGTTCGGATTCTAAATTATTCAATTAGTTATGCTGGGATTCTACAATTTTTCCATTGGTTAAATTGTAATGAATTACTTTGAGGTGCCTATTTGGTTTATGATCAATTATTTTCAGCTGCTTGCTTGCAATTGTGAGACTTAAGGTGGCTACTTAATTGAAAATGGGTTTGGTTGATTTTTCTCACGGTTTAGTGGACCTGCTTGGTATTAATTCTCTGATGGTTGCTTCAATATGGTTTTAATTTTCGATTATTTAGTGCAAATTGGAACTGCCTGGATGATGAGATTAACGTGGTTGCTGGTTTCATTTGTTGGTGGAGATCAGTTTATTATTTGAGCTGCTTGTTATTTGATCTGCTCGTAGCTTGAAGTAATTCAATTAACTCCATTGGTTGTTGTATAGAGAATTACTTAGTGCTGCTTGCTTGGCTTTGGAATGGTGAAATCATTATTGAGCTGCTTGCTTGCTATTGTATCATTCCATTGAATACCTTAGTGAGAATTAGCTTCAGCTATCTGCTTGGGTTACTTTTGAATCAAGGCGTTTTTCTTTGCTATTGTTTGTGAGATTTAAGGTGGCTGCTTCTTGGTTGCTTTTATTTGAGACGGTTGTTGATAATGGAGTTCTCACGAATTAATTACGGCAAATCTGCCTGCTTCTTAATCGCTATAATTTGAGCTGATTGCTTATAGTGGAGTTCTCTAGCTCGAGAAACACGAGTTGATTAACTATTTTTAAGCTGTTAATTTTAGATGGAGTTTTCGGGGAAATCATATTGCTCGAAGTGGTCTTTTTCCGAGTTGAATTATTGTTCAACGAATATCTTATTGCTCGAAGTGGTTTTTCCGAGTTGGTTATTGTTCGACCAATATCTTGTTTTTAGATCGATATCAAACTTTCGAGAGAATCGAGTTTTCAGTTCGAAATTAAAACAGTACAAAAAGCTAAAGTATAAAGCAGCTAAACATGGGAGCAAGAAGCACTAATCCTTCAGCTCGGACTATGCAGCTCGGTCTATGCGATTATCTCCGTTCTGCCGGACAAACCCTGTAATCAAATATTGAGATCGGAATTTCTCGATCAAAATTTATATACACATCGGATTTATTTCAGAAAAGAGCAAGACACTCTATAAAAAAGTCTATAAAAAAGAGCAAGACGCTCTATAAAAAGTCTAACAAAAAGAGCAAGACACTCTATAAAAAAGTCTATAAAAAAGAGCAAGACGCTCTATAAAAAGTCTATAAAAAAGAGCAAGACGCTCTATAAAAAGTCTATAAAAAAGAGCAAGACGCTCTATAAAAAAGTCTATAAAAAAGAGCACGACACTCTATAAAAAAGTCTATAAAAAAGAGCAAGACGCTCTATAAAAAAGTCTATAAAAAGAAAGTCTATAAAAAAGAGCAAGATGCTCTATAAAAAAGATAAAAATGTCTCGACCGAGGGTGCAAGCTCTTGCTATGACCCTTCCTCGATAAAATCATGCTGAAAAATAAATATCGGCCGAGGGTGCAAGCTCTCGCTATGACCCTTCCTCGATAAAATCATGTTCAAGAATAAATATCGGCCGAGGGTGCAAGCTCTCGCTATGACCCTTCCTCGATAAAATCATGTTTAAGAATAAAAATCGACCGAGGGTGCAAGTTCTCGCTATGACCCTTCCTCGATAAAGACTTGTTCAAAAATAAATGTCTCGACTGAGGGTGAAAGCTGTTGCTATGCTCCTCACTTCGATAAAGACTTGTGTAGAAGATCAAGAGTGAAAGCTGTTGCTATGACTCTTGTGTAAAATCAAAATTGTCTCAACCAAGAGTGAAAGCTGTTGCTATGACTCTAGGCTCGAAAAAGACTTAATGGAAAATTTGAGTAAAACCATTTATTTGGTATAAACTCAGTGCTCGAAAATATCTAAAAGTAAGGGTAATATCTTGATAAAATTCTTTGCTAAAAAACGGCTTAATATAAAAGGATAAATAGCGTATTGGGCCCCTCAGCTTTGAAGAAGTGACTTTCCAGTTTGAAAGCAACAGATTTTATTAAGCGTCTCTCAACGATATATACTCTTTTTCCCTTGCTCGGTTTTTATCCCCCTGGGTTTTTCCGAGTAAGGTTTTTAATGAGGTATACCCGACGCATCCAGATTTCGAGATCGATCAGTACCTCGGTCTAATATTTACTTCATCGAGCTTCAGTTACACTTGCGCTCGAGAAGTGGGGGAGTATTGATGAGGGGTAAACTGCCGTGGAATGGACTCTCTGTTGGAGGAATTGATTCTTTACTATTACTATTCATTATTTGAAGCAGTTCGGCATTCTGAGGCTTATCTAAAAGATGTGCACTCTTTTTCCCTTCGCTCGGATTTTATCCCACTGGGTTTTTCCGAGTAAGGTTTTTAACGAGGCATATCCGACTCAAGACTGCTCAAGGCCTGTTCTTTATTTATTTCTCCGAACTTCAAATATTGTAGCTCCTTGTGAATCATCGAGATGAATCTCTCAGGTCAAAAACTTCACCCTTCTCTTATTGGGGCGATTCGGTATTTTGAGGCTCCTCCAAAGAAGATGTGCACTCTTTTTCCCTAGCTCGGATTTTGTCCCACTGGGTTTTTCCGGACTAGGTTTTTAACGAGGCATATCCGAAACATCAAGAAATCAAAGTCTTTTACCATGATGCTGTGTTTACTTCTCCGAGCTTCAGCTTCACTTACGCTCGAGAAGTGGGGGAGTATTGATGAGGGGTTTTTCGCCTGCTCTGTTCTAGGAAATACCCAGCTCGAGATCGACCTCGATTCCGACCAGGAAGACTATTTTCCGACCTGCAGAACTCAGTTTCCGATCAAGCCAGTTCGATAGCTCAAGATCCTTTCTTCCGATCAGCTTTTATCCTCGGAATTACTGTGGGGCCGACCTACAGCTTTGTACAGCTGGCCGAGAGGTATTCTCCTATGGATGGTCCAGCTAGCTCATTACTATTCCTATAAATACACGGCGCATTTATGACATCAGGGGACGGCACAACTTCCAAGAGAGGCCCTAAGCTCGGACGTACTGTTCGGATTAGGAACTAGCTCGTTTATTCCTTGTATTTACTTTCCTAGTTGTACGACATCCAGTAATGCTCGAGTAGACCCGATCTTGTAATCTGAACTCGATATTTGATAGTGATATATAAGATTGACGCATTCTATACACTTGTTGTTTTGCTCGACTTTCCTTGTTTAATAAGAACGAAATACAGCATAATCACACATGTGAGATGACAAAGATGAGTTGACTGTCCTTGCAAATTTCAACAAGTTCAACAAGTGTGTACCAACAAATGGTATCAACAAGCAGCTTATATCAAATTGTTACAAACCATCAAGTGATATCAGACAAGTAAGTGGTATCAGTCAAGTGGTGTAAGACAATTGGTATAAATCAACAAATGGAAGACGCTACATTTGGAGATTTCAAGGAAGACAAAATTATTGGAAAACTGAAGCTTACCAAGAACAACAGGTGGTATTGAGACTGATTATGCTATTTTTTGTACGAGGCCAAACGGGAAAGTAAAGCAATCTCAACAATAAGTTCAAGAATATAAAGGTGTGTATTAATATTCCTATCCGATTACAAGTTACAAATAGGTCTATTCGAGCATTACTGGATGCCGTACAACTAAATAATAAGTACAATGAGCGAGCTAGCCTAAGTCCAAAAGAAATCCGATCTGTAAGTCCGAGCTGGGGTGCACCTGGGGAATCGTGTCGTGCCTGATGTCATAAATGCGCTTGGTATTTATAGGAACAGTGATGAGCTAGCTAGACCCTCCGCAGGAGAACACGTCTCGGCCCGCAGGCCAGGCCCATGGGTCGGCCCAACAGTGATTCCGAGGAGAAAAGTAGATCGGAAAAAGGGCCTTGTGCTATCAAACTGGCTTGATCGGAAACTATGTTCTTCAGGTCGGAAAACACGTCTTCTTGGTCGGAATCAGGTCGATCTCGAGCAGGGTATTTCCTAGAAAAGAGCATGCGAAATATCCCTCATCAATACTCCCCCACTTCTCGAGCGTAAGTGAAGCTGAAGCTCGGAGAAGTAAACACAGCTTCGAGGTAAAATATTTTGATCCTTGGTGTT
Organism: Penstemon davidsonii; assembly: GCA_034814905.1. Classification (NCBI taxonomy): domain Eukaryota; kingdom Viridiplantae; phylum Streptophyta; class Magnoliopsida; order Lamiales; family Plantaginaceae; genus Penstemon; species Penstemon davidsonii. Next base: position 9,608,699 of record JAYDYQ010001086.1, on the reverse strand, counting down.
TTTGGATATGCCTCATTAAAAACCTAGTCCGGAAAAACCCAGTGGGACAAAATCCGAGCTAGGGAAAAAGAGTGCACACCTTCTTTGGAGAGGTCCCAAAATGCCGAATTGCTTTAATAATAGAAGGATGAAGTCTTCAATCCGAGAGTTTATTTCGATTATCCGACCTGGCACAACCAAACTTTGAAGATCGGAGAAATAGATAATAGGGAACAGGTGTCGAACAATCTTGCGTCAAATATACCTCGTTAAAAACTTTACTCGGAAAAACCCAAGGGGATAAAAATCAAGCGAGGGAAAAAGAGTGCATATCCTCGGAAGATGATGGTGTTAACCTGCAATTTTCGAGCTCAAAGATCATGTTTCAAAACTTTGTTGACCGAAAATGCCATTAATGGGAAGATAACTTTTGAATTTACTGAGTGGAAGCTTAACCGTCGCGGTAACTCGGGGTTTGATTTGCAATTTACCCTTTTAACCTTTATATATATGCATTGACCTGACGAGACGAGCATTACTTCTTTTTAAATTACCACAGATCGGAGTTCTCACATCGAGAAAAATACTTCTATTCATCGATCAACACAGTAATTCTTCCCAAAATGTATAACACAAAAAACGTAAAAAGCCAGGCGATAACTTCCCCGGGACCGGAGTCCGATCCTGAATCTACTACTCATCTTATAAATACGTACCAACCGACGGGAGATTCGTCGGATGAGGTGAATAGAGTAATCGACGCCACGTTGGCTTTCTTAGATTCGAAAGATGGCGAGGAAACTTCCGGGAGGCAAAATGCCGAGCCTGAAGGGGATGGAGAGCAGAACGTGGAGCTTAACATCGAGCATGGGGGAGATGGAGGACAAAATGCGGAGGCCAGTAGTGATGACGGTTCGTCTGAAATGCTGGGAGAGCACGAACTAATGAGATACTGTAACGGCCCGAACCCGGGACCTGCTTGCTACGAATAAAATAATAATAATATAACCGTAATAAATTTCCAATAAATGTAGTTCAGAGCTCTAACTATTTATTACAATACACGGATTCTCTCAACTAACTTATTACATTAAAACTTCTCATTACAAACCCAACCTTCACCTGACGGATTCTAGATACTCTATTGAAGACGCCCAACAAAATCCGTTTCAGCTATGTTGTTCATCCTGCTCTTCGGTATCTGAAAGAGTAATTATTTGAAAGCGTAAGTTGTAAAAACAACTTAGTGAGGCCTGTGCAGGAGTGCAATTGAATTTTATGCAAGAAACGATTTAGAAATCCATGAACTGCCTATTTAATTGCAAAACCAATCCACAATAGTATAGCAAATACGTTAATAACGCAGATGATATCACATTCAATTACCCGTCAATACGGGCTAAACAACAACTCCACCTCAATAGGTTATGGAACGATCACAGAGGATCAATAGTTAGTACGCCGGTTAGATGAGGGAGAAGGTGCTACCTTTCCCTTTAAAGTGGCATAGACATGTCTTAGCCGGAGTAGGTGAGTCACTCCCCAAGGGGCTCTAATCCCTGGTTTTGTGAGTCCGGTCAATGGCAGAGCTCTGGTAGCTCTGTAGCCCCCAGCTACCCAGAATTATCCAGAGAATACCATCAAGCGAGAGCAGACGAGCGCCCAACTATAAACCAAGTAATTTCTAACAATTACCATATACTGCGATCATCGCAGACAGTTATAGGTTTATCAGTTCTACTATGAACAAGTAGTACATATTGCGAGCATCGCAGACAATTACTAACATGAATATAATAATCATAGTCATTTCAAATGCACAAATGCATATATACAATATGATTTTCTTTTGAAACTCTTTCAGTTTTAAAAACAACGTTTTATTGAGGCGCTCACCGTTCTCAGGCTAGGAATGCTACTCAACGGTAGACAGATGGCCTCAAGTCCCGCTTAACAATTTAAACCTTCTAGCATGGTTTCGTAGAGGAATGACCTCGATACTCTTCATCATATGCCTCGACTCTTTAGTCGGTCAATCACATATTGATCAATCTCGAATTACCTACAATCAGCGTCCCAATTCTATAAATAACGACTCCACGATCGATTACTCTTCAAACTCCATACGTTGTTCTATTCTTATTTATTGTCTCGCCTTTTATATAAAACGTCTATTGAGAGTGATTTAATTAAATTCGATTAAATAATACAACCATGGCATTGATTGATTACTTTAACAAACTTTCATAATCAGTTTCTAGAATTAAAGTGATTAACTTTGATTTTGAATTCATCAAGTAGTCCTCTAACAAACATATATAAACAAGCATATAAATACATATCAAACTAATTACATTTAGAAAAGTTAATGTTTATATTTTACTAATTATCTAGTTTAAGAATCCATGATTAAAAGTCCAAACCATTTAACGTTATTTTTAAGTTCAACTAAATTTTATAAGCTAATATATATAATCACGTCTAACAAGTATATATATTAAACTATTTTTATTGAACTATTATATCATTAGTTAAGGTAAATTAACTTTAATTATACTAGTTTAATTAGTAACTCAATCCAAGTCCAACATGAATTAATTAACATTATTAATTTGAATAATTATGAATAATGATTATTTATGATAATTTAATTATTTTAAACTAGTTTAAGTCCAATATCTTATAGTCCTATTTATTTTCAGTCCACTTATAGGTCCACTTAGTTTCCAAGTCTAATCAAATTTCAGTTTTGGTCCAACTCATTAGGTCCAATACATTTGACCCCAATTCAATTCAGCTCATAACTTTAAATCAATCTAAGCAATGAAGGCCCAAAAGACAAAGGCTTATTAATACTAAAGCCCAATTAAATTACCTGCAATTGGGTTGACCCAAACCAACTGGCCCACTTAAATCTAACCACTTAACCCATCACTCAACCCCAACCCAACTAAATCACATTCAAAGCCCAAAATACTTAAAGCCCAATCTCCAAATAATCAAGCCCAAGATTACATCCCAAACCCTAGCCCTAATTCATCTTCTTCCTCCTTCTCAAACCCTAGCCGCCGCCGTCACTCCGTCTACTGCCGCCACCACCGCCGGGAACCACCATCAATGCTACCATGATTCCAGCCAACTCAACCCGAGCTTCCCCCGTTGTAACTGAACCCAAAACCGTACCCAAACCCAAGCCCAAAACTTCTTCCTCCATAGCCATAGCCACATGATTTAACCGAATTTCGTCTTAGGTTTAATCTCAGTAAATTTATTTAAGATCACTCTTTATTATAATAAGGGTTTGGTTAAAGTACTCAGGATGGTGCAATTTAAGAATAAGCACAGTAATATAATTGAGTAGATGACAATAATATGAAGAGGCGAACAATAGTAGTATATTTCGTAGGTTAAAGTCTGGATCTCAAATACAATATAAAACCCATTATTTATAATCATTCTCCCGTCCTAAGTAAACTAGGAGTCCTATTCAGCCTAGGAATCCTGCATGGCCTAGGAGTACAACATGGCCCATTAAGTCTTCTGGGTCGGACGACAGGTCGAGCAGATATGTTGGGCGGATCGAGCCGATCTCGTGGTTCGAGCAGGTCGGATCGACCTTGATTCTCGTCGGATATTCCAAGTTGGTTACGTGTGCGAAATAGCCCTCATCAGTACTCCCTCACTTCTCGAGCGTAATCGTAGATGTAGCTCGTAGAAGTAGATGTAGTATTCACCTTGGTACTTTCGTCGTTCATGAAATATGCCTCATTAAAAACCTAGTTCGGAAAAACCCTCTTCGGGATAAAAACTGAACGAGGAAAAAAGAGTGCATATCCGTTTGAACTGTCTACGAACAGACACGTACTTTGGTTAACGTGTGTCAGATGACGGCAGGGTCTTTTCACAATTTTGATTGGCGGGAATATGAAGAGACGCGAAGGGTTGAATCTGTCTTTTCACCGCCCATATATATAGTTAAAATTAGCGGGATATTTCACTTTTTACCCCAGATATACAGATTTTCCAGCAGTAAAAGTTCATTTCGATAATCTAGCAGTTTTCTTGTTTTCTCGAGCGCATCGCTTCTAAGATCAATGGCTTCGACCTCTCAGAATCCCCCTTCCCCAATTCAGAATGTAGGAGAACAAGCACCACCCAACATTCTCAATCCTAATATTCCTTCTTCTGACAACGAAGCAGCAGACAATTCCCAAGCAGAAGAGATTAGAGATTATGCCGAGGATGAAGTTGATAGTTTGGTCGTGGAAATTATTTCAGAGGAAGAGATGATGTCGAGGGCATCTAAAAAATCCAAAACAGCCCAACCTCAAATTTCCGCTCCTGTGGAACTTTTTCCTTCTCGATTTAAAGAGGAAGATCTACCTTTTCTGAGAAAGGAATATGGTCGCTACTTCCCGTCGGAATTTGAGATCATCATTCCTACTTCCGAGGAAAGAGTAAACACTCCACCTGCTAACTGTCGAGCTTTTTATACGTCCCATTTCGAGCACGGGCTCCGTTTTCCCTTATCTTCAATTCTTCGTCAATTTCTGGAGACCTTCATCATCTCATTGACCCAACTTGTTCCTAATGCCATAGCCTTTATTATGGCCTTCTCAGTTTTAATGGTAGCGCGAGGTCTGCAACCATCGTTCCGTAATTTCCTTCACTTTTTTCGATTTTCTGTATCGACCTCCTCCAACAGGGGTTATTATTACGTTAGTCAGAGACCTGGGTATGCTGTGCTTGAAAACGCCATTTCCAGCAACAGCACGGAGTGGAAGTCAAATTTCTTTTTTGTTAAAGCTCCGACCGTGTCTATTCTTGAAAATGGAGAAACAGAGGAGTTTTCTTACGACTGGGGATACAATGATCTTTGGGTATACGGTGGTTGAAAGGTAATTGGTGAGATGGCCCCAGACGACCAGTTTCCAACTGCTTTGGTCGAGGAGATGAGATCAAACAAATACCAATCTGCTTATTTGATTGGAGAGATTTTCCTTCGGAAGGCAGGATTGAGTTCCTTGGATTTTCCTATTCCCTCGGATGATCGATCCATATGTAATGTTTCCTGATAATAATAAATTTTGCAAAGTATATATATGATCTGGCTGCTCATCAACATTTATTGATTTCATGTGCAACTTCTATGGTCGAGAAATGCCGCTTTTCTGTGGTCGGTAAATCAGTCCTTTCGAACTCAAAAAAGTCTTGGGGTAAATCTCCCATAGAGCAAAAGGAATCCAGAAAAAGAAGAAGAGATCAATTTATGGATCTGGAGGATATCGAGGAAGAGTCGTTCGAGAACGCTGATCCTATCCGAGTAGCCCCTCCCTCTTCTGGTCAGACCTCATTGGATATACCGTCTTCAAGCTCTCGCCCAGGCCGCGGTTATCCGCCCAAATTTCTTAGGGATGAACATGGTATTCTAGGCTGTCAATCATGGTCGGAGCGCAATCCTACCGGCCCTGAAGCTAAAAGGAGAAAACAGTTCTTCGACAAAGGAGGGGAATATTTTACTCACGTCGGAGATATTGGTCATAAAGCTTCCCTGGTAGATATGATCGAGAGTCATCTTCAAGGGAAACGGGCGGCCGGATACTCCGAGAAGGATACATTGGCGTCTGATGATAAGGAGAACGTCGTCGATAAATCCATTCGAATTCTGCTTTCTTCGACCTTCACTCAAGATGTAAACAGGACGATCAAGAAAAAACCTCTCGAACAGCTGGCAAGGGCAGCTCATGCTCATGAAGTGGTAATATTCTTTAATTTTGCCAACTCTTGTAATAAACGTTTCAATTTTTTTATTCTATTTTTAGTTAGATAAATTTTTCCTTGTCACAGGCTGGAAATGCTTTGGTGTCGGCATTGTATGACATGGCGTTGCATAGGGATCAATGCAGCTTTGTTGAAGAAAGCAACCGGATCTTATCTGTCAGAGTTAAGGAGCTTGAAGATCAACTTGTTGGAGTCAATAATTCTCAGGCTTCCGCTGAGACTCGATCTGTTCCTCCGATTGATCAAAACCTGGAAACTGACAATCCGCATATCATTAGCATGATGACTGATGCTAGTCGATATCAAGCTCAGGTCGATCAATTGAATCGAGAGATGGAAGAGCAACGAATTTCCCATGCGACGGTGATTAGTAAGCTGGAGTCAGAGATCGCCTCACTTCGATCTCAACTCACAGCGAAGGAAGACGATTCTTCTGATGTGGAGAAGGTCATAGATGAGCACCAATCTTCTGACGTTGAGCCCATTGTTCGTGAGTTTCTTGACTCCCCCGTGCATACGGCCATAATTCATCAGAAGATCGGAAGTCTGCTTTTGAGCTCGTTCTATAAAGGCGTCGGTCAATTGATTGAGTCTGGGCTGATCCCTGATAGGCGCGATGAATATCGCCAGGTTATGGCCATCGAAAAGGATCTAAGACTTCAAGACTATCCTCCTGAGTCCTTACCTTCTGTTGAGTATAGTGGCCATCCTCTGGCTCACTTAGTTGATGAATACGGAACTCCACTTTCCGTGCCAGCACCTGATTTTGAGTTAATAAAAGATATCCTGGAGGATCAAGCAAACGAAGAGGGGGACATCGATGACGAAGAGGATGTTGAGGGAGATCAGGTCGACGAAGGGAATGAAGAAGAAAAGGAAGGCTCGCCCTCGAAGGAAACCAACTCCCCTTCTTAGGATGTTTTTTTACCTTTTCTTTCGTTTTGTTGTCAGTGTAGGTCTTTTGAATCTGGTGGAACTTTGTAAAATTCCCTTTATGATATATATGATTTCAACTCAGATATAATTCGTCGTTATGATGATCATAGTACATATTTAATGACCCGCTATTGCCTTATATTTGAATTTTTACTGTGCGCGCCAAGGTCCAAGGACATAATTGTCATTTCCTTAGCTATATATAAAGGTAAATCTTTTGGGGTTTTACCGCGCGTCCCTACTTGTAATATAAAATTCCTTTATTGTCGATCGGAGCTCTCAATTCGATATTTCGTAAAAACCTTTGACTTTTTGATCATGAGTTCCAATCTGTTTTCTGGAGCTTCCAAACGTTCTTTGCGGGGTCCGTCCCGACGAGATACTCCAAGAAAGAGAATTCGAACGGAAAGTTCTCATCGATCATCTTCCAAAGGGGGATCTTTTTCTCAAGAAGCCAAGCCCCGATCTGAACTGGAAAACATTCCTTCTCCGACTGGAGAAACTACGCACTTATCGATGGAAATTCCAAGGGCTCCGATCCGCAGTCCCTTGGTTGATCCGAAAATACTAGAAGCTTGTCAGACTGAAGGTTCTCGATCTATATCGCCTCCTCCAGTAGATCAAACAACAAACAAGGAGTTTAGAACAGTCGTTCCTTCTCCTGTGGAGCAAATAACGAACGAGGAATCACGTGGTACTAGTCCCCCTCCAGTCAATCAATAAATAAACGGGGAACCTAGAGCTATTTCTCCTCCTCACGTAGAACAAGTGACGAATGAGGAGTCTCGAGCTGCTTCTCCCCGCCCGGTTGAACGACCAGTGGATGAGCGTCCCCCTTCCGACCGAGACATAACAAATCAATCTACAAGTCAAGAAGGTCGCACACAGATCGTGACTACTGCTCCTAATTCTGAGATTGCTGCTCCCAATTCTGAGATCGATCCGACCCTGCAATTAAGGGGGCCTGTGGAAGCTATGCCAGACTCTTTCCTTGTCCCTCCACATTCTCAGGTCGTTTCGCCCTCTCAGGCTACTCAGGCCGTCTCTCCTGTCCGTATTTCACCAGCTGCGTCGTAAAGTGGGTCAGATCCCGGTCGTTCTGGTTTTGAAAATGTTGCAGACGATCCATCTCTTTTAGACGAACGTCCATTTAAGGAGCAGGACGAAGTGATAACTGAGTTTGACATGAGCCGATTAGGTGGGGTTTCGCCTGTCGCATGTATTCCAACAACCCTCGAGCCTGATGGGGTTTCTTGGAATCTGGGAATGGGTACGATTTTGCCTAAGGAGCTTGATAAATTGAAGAACCACTCTTCCTTGCAACTTGTCCAGTCCATTTTCAAACGTTTGGAGATGGTAAGCGTATTTTGTTGTTTGTCAAAAGAGATCTAGGTGTTTTGAGTTTCTCACCCATATTTCTCAAAACAGGCTAAGCATGAAGCTCTCCAGCTAGGGATACAAAATGACGAATCTTATTTTGCTCGAGAAGAATCCCTCGAACGAGTAAATTCAATTGCCGCTGCTCATCGATTGCTGATGACTGAGGTTGAGCACCTCCGAGCTACCACTGAAAGGCTCACTGGAGAGAAGGAAGAACTTGCTCGAGTAAATAGCAGTTTGGAGGCTGAAAAAGAGCAACTTACCAAGGAGAAAACAGATCTTCTTCAATTGAAAAATCTGGAGTTTGACAGGGGTTTTTCCCTTGGATATGAGCAGCGTGCCCAAGAAATGATGACTTATCTTGGTTATCCGACAATTCCTGCTCATGTTCACGAAACAGTAGACAAAAGCCCTACTCCCGATCGTGCTCCCGAACAGTAGACAAGGGTCTTTCTTCACTTTTTTTTTTTTTTTTTTTTTTTTTTAATTTTTTTTATGTGTAAATATGTATTTTGCCTGATTAATGGACGAACACGCTTTTTGTTTGATTTCTGCGCCTCTTCGACCTACCTGTTGATAAATAACATCTTAGCAATATTATTGGAAGACGAGAAGTCAATTTGGTAGGTGTGCCATAACTGCAGGAACGATTCGTATGCTCTGTCCGTTGATTGGTTAATTCCCCGTAGTATAAATAACTTATTGGAGTAGTAGGAAAAAAGAAGAAAGACTGAAACAATATGCCACCTCTGAACAGTTTAATTTGGTTTTTATGGCCCGTTGACTATGGTGGAGATATTAAACCAGATAGTTTTTTGGATAGGCGAGAGCTGGTTAGTTCATTAAAATGGTGTTTTGTCCATGCATGCTCGAAAACTTGCCCCCAAGGCATGGAGAGCGAACCTGTCTCAATTGTATGACAGCAAAGTTCTTCCCTTCGCAGTGTGCTTTAGCTTGATACTGTGATCGACCCTAGATGCAGTATACCTCCTGGTTACCATGTGGCCCATGTAGAGGTCGTTAATTCACCAGCATCAGCAAATATACGCACTTCTGCATGTCCCTTGTTTCTATGCCTTGGTAGTGGTCTGAGGAGAAGGTCGAATTGAAGGAGCAGATCATTCCGAGGAGTAACAAAGTAGGACTAGTGTTTGAAATTATTGTAATGATCCTTGAATGTAAATGTAGTTTTCCGTGATGATATGGCTGTACTTGTGAAATGTAAGGATCCTTTCCAAGACCTGAATAAAATCAATTATTCTTTTGTATGTTCAGTTCAATAACGATGATTGATCATTTTTTCTGATACTGCGGATCATCCTTATAACGTTTTAAATCTGGACCGTTGATAGGACCTTAATTTAACACCATTGGATCCTTTATCCCCTGCCTATAAAAAGATCATTCCATTCCTTTCTATCTTCTCAAAAGATGAAGTCCTTCAAGATGAATATTTATCGTTATAAGTATCATCGAGCACCAGATTTGTCAGTTTATCTACCTAGGAGTTCGAGAGTTGGTATGAGAGGAATTGGAAAGATGAGATCTCCATCTTATGCTGTGATGGTCGGGCAAATCTCATAACTGGGGATTAGCTGATCATCCACCACGTCGTATGATAGAGGTCGAGAGTAGAGGAAAGCAGGATTCTATGCTTATCGAAATCAACTTGTTTCTAACAGGTTGGTGATGTCATGCATGAGACCCTTCTGATCCCTACTCTAATTGGCGAAGAAAAAGCATCAACTTTTTCAAGGTGGTCGAATTGTGATAGCATGAGGCTTTGCTTGCCCGACGACACCTGCCGACCCGTAGAAGAAGTCTGAACTTTAGGTTCTCGTCACTGTTCTCAAAGTAGAAAGAAAGACGATCGTTCCGAGGAAGCTCTGAAGCGCTTTGAAATCAAATTCTTCCTTTTGTTATTTTGTAGGTGTAATTGTTTAGTGTACCTGATCGATGAATATTCAACATGTAATACTAGCTCCGTTATGATAGTCTTTGCATTGTCTCCATCGATCATATATACGACTTCTAATTTGACTGAGTCAAAAAACGCTTTTATTTCCTTTCCTGTATTTAAGGCTTGTGTTTATGAATCTGTAACATAATTCCCGATGTGGCTTCATCGCCGTTGATTGGACGCGAGTTTCACCGTTGGATTTTAACTCACCCTGTCTATAAAAGGAATCTTTTATCATTCATTTAGCTATCAGTAGAAGTAAATAACCTCTAACAAATGTACTTCCTCCTTGTTCAAAATGGCGGTCGTCCGCCTAATTCGAGAATCCATAAGAAAACTTATCATGTCGACTTGGTATGGGTGGAATTGGAAAGTAGAGATTTCTCAAAAACCATGAAATCTCCTACCCCTAATAAGGGGGATGGATCGGAACGCCTATCATCATCCGACCAACCTATGTAAATGGGTAAAGGTCGGTGTTGTGGGGTTCCGACCTATTAGTTACGTGGTTGGTGGAAAGCTGGTCAGTTCATTAAAACGAGAATGTATGGCCAAAAAATGCTGACCACCATCGACCGTTGTAACATTATGATCTCTCAAAGCTCTCTCTGATTCCAAAGCTTTTGTGACCGTAAGAACGACCGGTTCTAGCTGGTGGCAAGAATTCTGAGAGCAAGTCGGAGATAGATCAGGCGGAAGATCCTTTGTTTGCTTCTTTTCTTCATTATGTAATAGAGTTTGCCATTGCTTTAGCTAGGATAGTATAGGTATTTCCGATGTACATGATTATCAGTGATAAAAAATTTTACTGTATATCAGCTGTTCATTTATGTAGATCGTTTGATGAATGTATACTTCTCTTATCAATGAGTTTTACCGAGCCAACCGGTTTTTACTCAAAAATCTTATCATACTCTTGGTCTTGTGCCAATCTTTGGATTTCAACCTTTGTAGATCGTTTATTAGGAGATCGATGAGTGTATACCGACCCAATCGGTTTTATTCAGAGTATTTTATGCCTAGGTTTTATACCAACTGTGGTTTCAACCTTTGTAGATTTATAATGTAGGAGATCGATGAGTTTATACCGACCCAATCGGTGTTATTCAGAGTATTTTATGCCTAGGTTTTATACCAACTGTGGTTTCAACCTTTGTAGATTTATAATGTAGGAGATCGATGAGTTTATACCGACCTAAGCGGTGTTACTCAAAGATTTGTTATACTTAGGTATTATACCAATTGTGGTTTTAACCTTTTTAGATCGTCCATGTAGGAGAACGATGAGTTTATACCGACCCAAGCGGTGTTACTCAAAGATTTGTTATACTTAGGTATTATACCAATTGTGGTTTTAACCTTTGTAGATCGTTGGTTAGGAGATCGATGAGTGTATACCGACCCAATCGGTTTTACTCAGAGATTTGTTATACTTAGGTTTTATACCAATTGTGGTTTTAACCTTTGTAGATTGTTGTTTGACAAAAGTCTTTTGAACGTGCCTTATGTGGAAATAAGCAAAAGCTTTTATTATAATTGTAGGTAATGTGAAAGGGAAATAACAAAATACTTTATAAAATGGAAAAACTAATTTCTTGTAAATCCTGACTACTTTGTAAATCTTCTTGTCTCGAACTTAACGACCATAATATCTTCTGAGATTTACTGCATTCCATGTTCGAGGAAGCGGAGTCCCATCCATATGTGCTATCTTGTACGATCCTTTTTTGCCGACCGCAATCACTGTATAGGGACCCTCCCAATTTTGCTGTAACTTTCCCACATGTTTGGATACTTCAACTTTTTTAAGTACCAAGTCACCCTCTTTGAATGATCGTATCCTTACTTTTTGATTGTAGGCTTTTTCCATGCTGGACTTAGCTGCTTCTAAACGTAAGCTGGCTTTTTCCCTCAAGGTCTCACTCAAATCGATGTCATCCTTTCGCAGTTGATCGTTTGATTCCTCCTCGTAGAGCTCAATTCTTGGGCTGGGAACTAGCGCTTCTACCGGGATAACTGCCTCCGACCCATAGACTAGGCTAAATGGCGTTTCACCCGTGGAGGCTTTTACTGTGGTTCTGTTGGCCCAAATGACGCCTGGTAGTTCGTCTAACCATTTCCCTTTGGCATCGTCCAATCTTTTCTCGAGGGATTTGATAATCTCTCGATTTGCGACCTCCGTTTGTCCATTAGCTCTAGGATGTCCGACGGACGTGAAGTTTTGCTGTATCCCAAACTTCGAGCACCATTCTTGAACCTGTTTTCCAGCAAACTGGGTTCCATTGTCAGAGATCAAAATTCTCGGTATCCCAAAACGACAGACTATATTTTTCCAAAGGAAATTTATCACTTGGAACTGTGTTATCCGAGCAAGGGCTATGCACTCAATCCACTTGCTGAAGTATTCGACGGCGACCAGAACATAACTCTTTTTCGATCTGGCCATTGGGAACGGTCCTACTATATCGATTCCCCATTGATCAAAAGGCCAACAGATCGGAATTGGATGTATTGTCTCAGCTGGTTGATGTATTATGTTCGAATGTACCTGACAGTAATGACAGTGTTTTACATAGTCTTGTGCGTCAGCATACATTGTTGGCCAATAGTAGCCTGTTCTCAAGCACTTGAGTGTAAGTGCTCGAGCGCCACTGTGATTCCCAGCTTCTCCCTCGTGTATACCTCTAAGGATGCTTTCGGAGTTGTGCTCGGGAACGCATTTTAACAGAATCCCTGAAACGGATCGTCTGTAAAGTTTTCCATCCAATATTGCATATCTTGGTGCTCGATATCTTATCCTTCTAGCTTCATTCTTACAGCTAGGGAGAGATCCATCGTTCAAATAGGCGATTAATGGAGTCATCCAACTGTCTGCTGCCAAGTCGATATCCATTACTTCACTAGCTGGGACAATATCGAGGTCGATCGAAGGCGTTTTGGAGATTAGCCAGGTGATCACTCTTTTAGATTTACCATCCCTTGTTCCTGTAAATCTGGATAGTTGATCAGCCCATCGATTTTCTTCACGTGGAATATTTTGAATATCAAACTTATCAAATTTCCCAGTTAACTTTTTCACTTTATCCAAATATTTTATCATGTTGAATTCTTTTGCTTCGTACATTCCGCTAATTTGTCTCTGAATTAGCTCGGAATCTGTCAAGACATTCAAGATCTTTATTTTGGCCTCTATAGCCATTTCCAACCCCGCAATTAGAGCTTCGTATTCTGCTTCGTTGTTGGTCACCACGAAGTCTAAAGTGATGGCATAATTCATATCCTCGCCGTTTGGTCCTTGGAAATTAATCCCTGCCCCTCCACCATCTCTGCTTGATGCGCCATCGACGTGCATAAGCCATGGTGGGTCATTGACGATCATTATACTGTTATCGCTTGTCGATGTAGCTTCGGAGCTTGTTTCCGACATACTTGGAGTTTCAAGGAGGAAATCTGCAAGTATCTGAGCCTTGATTGCAGTTCGCGGTCGATATTCGATCTCGTATTGTCCCAATTCTACAGCCCATTTGATCAATCTTCCCGAGGTTTCTGGTTTTGATAACACTTGCCTCAGAGGCTGATTGGTAAGTACGATGATCTTGTATGTTTGAAAGTAAGGCCGCAACCTTCGTGCTGACGTCACCAAAGCCAGAGCAAATTTTTCAATTGTTAAATAATTCTTTTCAGCTCCCTGCAATAACTTACTCAAATAATAGACAGGCTTGTGTTCCGAGCCCTCAATTTTTACCATAACCGAGCTCACGGCCGCCTCGGAAATAGCGATGTATATATATAGAGGTTGTCCCTCCGTAGGTTTGGCGAGCATAGGTGGCGAGGTTAGATAGCTTTTCAGTTGCTCGAATGCATGATCACAATCTTCAGTCCATTCAAAGGTCTTAGCTTTTCGTAAAGTTTGAAAAAATGGTAAACTTTTGTCTGCGGACCTTGATATGAATCTATTGAGAGCAACAATCTTCCCTACTAGACTTTGTACCTGAGTAATATTTCTAGGGGGCTTCATTTCAGTGATTGCCCGTATCTTCTCTGGATTTGCTTCGATGCCTCTCTCATGGACCAAGTATCCTAAGAATTTTCCCGACCTTACCCCAAATGTACATTTTAAGGGGTTGAGCTTCATTCCATATTTCCTCAAGATCTTGAAGCAACGATCAAGGTGCTTTATATGATCTTCTTCGCTCATGCTTTTTACTAGCATGTCATCGACGTACACCTCCATTATTTCTCCGATTAGCTCTTTAAACATCAGGTTAACCAACCGTTGATAGGTTGCTCCAGCATTTCTTAATCCGAACGGCATTACTATGAAACAATATACGCCTTGTTCGGTAATGAATGCAGTCTTTTCTTGATCTTTTTCATCCATGAAAATCTGATAGAAGCCTTGGAATGCATCCATCATACTAAAGATTGCAAAACCTGCCGTCGAGTCAACCAACAGGTCGATCCTTGGGAGAGGATAAGGATCTCTCGGACACAATTTATTCAAGTCTGTAAAATCGTTGCACATCCTCCACTTGTTGTCCTTCTTGTCTCCCTTCGAGACAAGTACGACATTACACAACCACTCGGTAAAGTGTATTTCTTTAATCTGTTTAGATAGTAAAAGTCTTTCGACCTCTGCTTTTATTATTTTATCCTTCACTGGGCCATGATTTCTTTTCTTTTGCCTGACCGGTTTTGCGCTCGGATCTATCTTCAAAGAGTGAGTTATGATTCTTGGGTCGATTCCCACTATATCTTCCGAGCTCCAGGCGAAAACATCCACATTTTTTCTTAAGAAGTTGATCAACATGATTTCTCCCTGTGGAGATAGTTCAGTTCCGATCCTGGTGATCTTGGTCGGGTCATTCTCGATAAGCTTGACCTCTTTGTGCTCTGGTGCACGCAGAGTCAGATCTATGGGCTCTTTCCCCTTTTTGCTGATCGGATCCGTGCTAGGCAACTCAGGCTCCCGAGATCTTTCCGTCGAAGATCCCACTGTTTTTCTTTTCGACGGTGTTAGAGGATCGACGTTTCTTTTTAAGGATAGTGACGTGTTGTAACAATCCCAGGCCATGCAGTGGTCGTTGACTATTTCACCGACCCCAGAGATTGTTGGAAATTTGATCTTCTGGTGATAGGTTGACACTACCGCTCGAAATTGGTTTAGTGCTGGTCTTCCCAGAATGGCGTTATAAGCGAATGGTGTTTCAACCACTAAAAACTTAATCATTTTGGTCACTCGATGAGGTTTATTTCCAAGAGTTACACTCAAGTTAATAGTTCCAGCTGGAACTATTTCTGACCCTCCAAATCCTACTAGGGGCGTAGCTACTCTTTGGAGGGTTAATTTTCCGAGGTTCATTTGATTCAGCACTTCAATGGCTATTATGTTAGCTGAGCTTCCGTTGTCGATCAGAATTCTCTTGACGTTGAAATCGGATATTTTCAATGAGACCACCATAGGGAAATCGGGGTGGTCTTCGTTGTTGTCCCAATTCAGATTTCTGGGGACTTCGCTTTCGTCGAACTTGATTACTTGCTGGTTAGAGCTCTTACTCTCGAGTGCCCATATCTCTTTGGGAGCGATTATTCCTTTTTCTAGAGATCGTGCAGTCCGTCGCCTCGCATTCCGACTGTCTCCCCCTGCTGGTCCACCAGAGATTACATGTATAGTTCCATTGATCCGATCGTCATCGATATCGTTTCGTCGGGGTGGATGGTTACTGGGAGATCTATCACGAGGACTTCTATTTTCCCCTCTCCTTCTAGGACTTCTTGTCCTTTGTCTTCTTCGATCTGCTCTATCAACAAATTCATTTAATTTACCTTGTTGAATCAATTTTTCGATTTCTTGTTTCAGATGATAACAATCTTCGGTTCTATGACCGTGAGCTCGATGGTACCTACAATATAAATCGTAGTTCTTTGCCCCAGGTTTAGCTTGTGTGATTCTTTTTGCTGGGGGAATTAGATTATTCCTTTCCAGTATCACCAGGATGTCTTCTCTTGGGGCATTTAGTTTTGTAAACTCCACATAACTAATTCGATCTCTTATATTCCTTTCTGGAGATCGAGGCCTGAGGTAGACATTAGGTCTTTTCTCAAGGTTACTCCCATTGTGTTCTAATCTTTGAAACACGTTCCCCCTTCGGGGAAATCGATCATATTCCGTTACCCTATGCATCGGGGGTTTTTCAGGTTTTCTTGATCCTGAAGTCGATGCTTTATTCTTATTTTTGTCCTTGAAAGAGTTCATCTCTTCTTGGGTCATATATTTGGAGGCCAACGTCATGATTTCCGCAAAGGTTCTAGGCTGCTTTCGACTCAAGGCGTTGCCAAATTGCCTATTCTTAGTCAGATCGAATAGAATTGATATGATGTAATCAATGTTCGGAGAGTCAATCTTCAAAAGTTCCACATTGAACCTCGCTAACCAAGTTCTTAAGGACTCCCCTTCTAGCTGGGTTATAGTTCCTAGATAGCTCATGGGGAGTTTTTGTTTTTTCTGGCTGGCAAATTGTTGTTCTAGCTTGTTGCACAACTCTCTAAAGCTGAAGATCGAGTTAGGCGGTTGTTTTCCGAACCAATCCAATGCTAACCCCTCAAACGTTGTGATCATCAACTTGGCCGTATATTCTGCTGAATGAGCATACAGGCTCATTATATTAGTGAAACTAAAGATGTAGTCGGTTGGGTCAGTGGTTCCGTCGTATCTGGGGAGCCGGGCAGGCAAAGATCCGGAAGCATGTGCTTCCCTGATTTCTAAACAGAAAGGGGAACAAGCAGCTATACTATCCTGTATTTCACGAGAACGAGGCCAAGGTTGTTGCAAAGTCAGAAGCCTCTGTTCAACTCGCTCCTCGACCATCCTCTCTATATCTCTTTCAGAAATTCTTTTGGTTGCTTGTCGATCGATAACTGGGGGCTCCTCCTCATCCTCGATTGGGATAACCGTATGTTCCTTGGACAAGCAACGTTCAGGACGAGCATTGGCTCTTGCCTGATTACTTTTTCGAGCAGGGTGTCTCCCAACTATGTTTGGTGGGGAGACTTGAGATCGCTGATCAGCATCTGGGCTCTCTGCTTGAGTTGATGATTGATCGTTATTTCCTCGGGGTTCCTTGTGGTTCTTAACCGCCTTCGAGGGACGAACCGCGGCCCTAGTTGGTTCCGCAACTGCCTGAGTTGGAAGAATTTGAGGAAAAAATGAACTCAAAAGCTGAGCGATTTGTAGTATTTTTTCTTGGTCAGCTGGTAGCGGGGGAGCATGGACGGATTGGACAGGCGGGTTAGGAGCCCGACTTGTGGTAGGAGTTTGTCGTGCTCCCTCGTTTTGATCGATGTTTTCGTTTGGTGCAACTTGTTCCTCTACAGGATCAAGATTTTGCTGATTTGCCGGAGGCTGCGTATCGTTAGCGCTGATCCTTTGGGAATCTTCCGGCAAGCTATCCATAGCACGAGAAGGTCTAGAATTCGTGCTTCTTCCTGCGTTACGTGCGCTTTTCCTTGGATTGGCCATATTTCGATCGAGTAATTAACCGTGCCCCACGGTGGGCGCCAACTGATTTAACCGAATTTCGTCTTAGGTTTAATCTCAGTAATTTTATTTAAGATCACTCTTTATTATAAAATTGGGGGGGTGGGGGGGGGGGGGGGTGGGGGGGGGGGGGGGTGGGGGGGGGGGGGGGTGGGGGGGGGGGGGGGTGGGGGGGGGGGGGGGTGGGGGGGGGGGGGGGTGGGGGGGGGGGGGGGTGGGGGGGGGGGGGGGTGGGGGGGGGGGGGGGTGGGGGGGGGGGGGGGTGGGGGGGGGGGGGGGTGGGGGGGGGGGGGGGTGGGGGGGGGGGGGGGTGGGGGGGGGGGGGGGTGGGGGGGGGGGGGGGTGGGGGGGGGGGGGGGTGGGGGGGGGGGGGGGTGGGGGGGGGGGGGGGTGGGGGGGGGGGGGGGTGGGGGGGGGGGGGGGTGGGGGGGGGGGGGGGTGGGGGGGGGGGGGGGTGGGGGGGGGGGGGGGTGGGGGGGGGGGGGGGTGGGGGGGGGGGGGGGT
This sequence comes from Penstemon davidsonii, assembly GCA_034814905.1. NCBI lineage: Eukaryota > Viridiplantae > Streptophyta > Magnoliopsida > Lamiales > Plantaginaceae > Penstemon > Penstemon davidsonii. The sequence continues at coordinate 9,590,622 of JAYDYQ010001086.1, read as the reverse complement.
GGGGGGGGGGGGGGGTGGGGGGGGGGGGGGGTGGGGGGGGGGGGGGGTGGGGGGGGGGGGGGGTGGGGGGGGGGGGGGGTGGGGGGGGGGGAAGATGGAAATTGAGATGCATGATATAATGGTGGATATGCAGGTTGCACATAATATGATGAGTCATTTCCATACCAAGCATTTTCATATTTATAGTTCTTATGCTTCTTTGGTTTGCTCTTAGCTTGCTCATTAACAGACGACTTAGTTTTACTAGTCTGATTGGTTTTACTTTTATCAGCAGACTTCTTAGGACTCTGCAGTTTAGTTTTACCAGTCTGTTTTTCAGTTTTAGGCTCTTTGCCCTTTTTAGCCTTAGGAGTTTTATTCTCCTTTTTCTCTTTTTCCTGTGAAGCAGGTTTAGTAGTCTGAACATATAAGTTAATATTACTGTTATCAGCAGATATAAAATTTTCAGTTCTGTTCAGTTCTAAACTTTCAGTTCCTAAAGGTGTTCTCTGTTCATTGGATGTGTTCATTGATGCAACAAACGAGTTATCATGATTAGATATTGTCTTTTATAATTCTATGATTTTCCCTTTGTAAACTTCACACTCAGCTTTCAGAGATTCATTCTCTTGCTCAAGCTTTTTATACTCAGCTGATTCTTGTGGTTTTTCAACCTTAAGTTTCAGTGAAGCATTTTGCTCTTTTAGCATAGTCATCTCTTCCTTAAGCTTTGCAAATTCATTAACAACATTTGTGTTATTTTTCATCATTTGCTCAAATGAACTAAATAGCTCATTATCAGAAGGAGTTACCTCATCATCAGATGATTCTGAATCTTTGGCCATTAGAAAAAGTAGTGCAGGTTGCTCATCCTCAGTAGAGTTGTCATCAGACGTCTCTGAATCTGAATTAGACGAATAGACATCAGTCATCTTTTCAGCTTCTGCCATTAGCACTTTACTTTTGTTGTATCTCTTCTCCTTTCTGATTTTCTTTTCTTCCTCAGTGTACTTCTCAGCTTTAGGATATGGGCAGTCCTTGATGAAATGTCCCAATTTCTTGCAATTATAGCACATTAGTTTGGATTTATAACTATCCTTACTATCATGAGAATGTGAGGTAGGGTTAGAAGTAGAAGCATTGTTGTATTTGTTCTTCATTTTTCTCTTGTAGAACTTCTTGAATCCATTCAACAACAGTGCGACGTCACCAGCAGTGTACTCCTTTTTATTGAGCAGCATGATCTCATCAGATGAGTCCATTTCTTTACTTTTGTTTGCTGGTCTTCTTGAATTTTCAGCAGCAACCAGGACAGCTGTGGGACTAGAAGTTGAGGTCTCTTCTATACCCATTCTTGGCAGTTTATACTCATACGCCTTGAGTACAGAGAACAGCTCGGTGAGAGAGATTTTCCCCAGATTCCTTGATTCTTCCATGGCTGTAATCTTCATGTTGAATTTGGGAGGTAGCGCCTTCAAAACTTTGACAGTGATCTCTTTATCTGAGAAGGTCTTTCCCAGCTTCAATACTTCATTTAGAGTCCTTGTAAACCTTGTATCCATCTGATCAATGGTTTCTCCAGACTTCATCTTGAAGTTTTCCAACTTTTCAAGAGCTATGCTCAAGTTAAGCTCTTTGATGGCATCATTTCCTTCGCTCATGTCACGAACCTTGTCCCACATTTCTTTTGCAGTTTTGCAATGCTTGACATTATCAAATCGATCATTGTCTAGGGCTGTGGTCATGATGAAACGGCCAACTTTATCAAGATTGAACAGCTTGACTTCCTCAACTGTAATCTCCTCAAGCTCTTTATTCACCACCATTTCTTTGTCATCTATTTTAAAGGCCTTGGTGATTTTGAAAGGACCTTTAGTTATGCACGTGTACATATTATCGTTGTAAGCAGCAAGAAAGATTTCCATGCGGATCTTCCAGTCCTCAAAACTCATACCGCCGATGTGGGGACATGGCTGATACAATCCATTTTTCAAAAATTTTTTATTTTTGAAAATATGCTCTTTTGAAAACTTTTCAAACCTTTGAAAAACACACTAGGATCAAGCTCGTTGATCAGGCAAATGATTCAAATGAACCACCTGCTCTGATACCACTTGTTGGTCCCAAGTGGTCAGATGAGGTCTAGAGGAGGGGGGTGGGGGGGTGAATAGACTTCTGAAAATTTTAACTTTAAAATTCTCTAACTTTTTCTGTGAGCAGACTAAGCTGATCAAGATTCGTAAGTAGACTAAGCTGATGATTATGCTCTTTTTCGTACAGGGTTTAATTAGGAAAGTAGAGCAAACACAATAATTAGTTCAAGTGTATAAGTAATATGTATTGATATTCCGATCCAATTACAAGTTATAAAGTAGGTCTATTCGAGCGTTACAGGATGCCGTACACTAGTTACACAAATACAAAGAGCAAGCTAGTCCTATTCCGATCTCTACGTCCGAGCTGGGGTGCAACTGGGGATATGTGTCGTTGATGTCATAAATGCGCTGGGTATTAATTGGAACAGTGATTGGCTAGCTAGACCCTCCGCAGGAGAATAAGTCTCGGCCAGCTGTCCAGGCCATGGGTCAGCCCAACAGTGATTCCAAGGAGAGGAGAAGATCGGAAAGAGGGAATTGTGCAATCAATCTGGCTTGATCGGGAACTGAGTTCTGCAGGTCGAAAAATAGCCTTCCTGGTCGGGATCGAGGTCGATCTCGAGCTGAGGTATTTCCTCAAATAGGGTATACGAAATATCCCACATCAATACTCCCCCACTTCTCGAGTGTAAGTGAAGCTGAAGCTCGGAGAAGTAAACACAACATTATAGTAAAAATTTGGATATGCCTCCTTAAAAACCTTTACTCGGAAAAACCCAGTGGGACAAAATCCGAGCTAGGGAAAAAGAGTACATGTCTTCTTGGGAGGAGCCCTGGAACGCTGAGATGCTTCAAGTAGAAACGCGGCATTCCCGATCTGAGAGTTTCACTTCGGTGATTTACACGATACTACAATACCTGAAGTTCGGAGTATTACATAATATTGATCAGGTCTTGGATGGTCTTGCGTCGGATATACCTCATTAAAAACCTTACTCGGAAAAACCCAGGGGGATAAAAACCGAGCGAGGGAAAAAGAGTGCATATCCTCGGAAGACGAGGATGTTAATTTGAAATTTCTCGAGCTAAAAGATCATCTCTCAAAACTTTGAGGACCAGAAAAGCCATTAATGGAAAGATAACTTTTGAATTTACTGGGTAGAAGCTTAACCGTCACGGTTACTCGAGGTTTAATTTGCCATTTACCCTTTTAACCCTTATATATATACGTTGACCAGACGAGACGAGCACTGCTTCATAGATTACTACAGATCGGAGTACTCACATCGATAAAAACCTTTCTTATTCACCGACCAGCACAGTAATCCTCTTCAGAATGTCTAACACAGAAAACACAGAGAACCAGATGATAACTCTTCCGAGATTGGAGTCCGATCTAGAATCCACCAGCCATCTCATAAATACGTACGAACCGACAGGAGATTCCGCGGACGAAGTAAATAAAGTTGTCGACCATGCTATAAGAGTTTTAGAGTCAGATAAGGGCGAGGGAACTTCTGGACAACAAAATGCCGAGCTCGGAGGGGATGGAGAGTAGAATGCGGAGCTTAATACCGAGCGAGAGGGAGATGGCGAACAAAATACGGAGTCTGGTAGCGAAGAAGGTGATAGGATAGTGCCCAGCAAGCCAATCTTAATTAGCTTGTAAGAGGACTATCTTCTTATGGTTTAACAATTAATACGACCGTTTATTTATAATACGTAAATTAAACAATGGCCAACTTCATCTTTCGCGAACGTATCTAAGCGATTAGATGAAATCCTAAGATCGTGATTATACCGTTTTTCGTTCGTATTGAGTATGGAAAGTCGAGCAAAACAATAAGTGTATGGAATGTGTAAATGGTGTATATTAATATCAATGTTCGAGTACAAATTACAAGGTAGGTCTACCCGAGCATTACAGGATGTCGTACAACTAGGAAGATAAATACAAAGAGATATGTCCTATGGCCTATTCCGAGCTGCTAGTCCGAGCTTAGTATGTTTCTTGGGAATAGTGTCCGTCCCTGATGTCATAAATGCGCCGCGTATATATAGGAACAGTAATGAGCTAGCTGGACCGTCCGTAGGAGAATACTTCTCGGCCAGCTGTGCAAAGCTGTAGGTCGGCCCCACAGTAATTCCGAGGATAGAAGTAGATCGGAAAATAGGATCTTGTGCTATCAACGTGACCTGATCGGGAAGCTATGTTCTTCTGGTCGGAGAATACCTCCTGGTCGGAAACTGGGTCGATCCCGAGCAGAGGTATTTCCTAAGATGGCGTATGCGAAATATCCCTCATCAATACTCCCCCACTTCTCGAGCGTAAGTGAAGCTGAAGCTCGGAGAAGTAAACAGCATCGCACCACAAGATTTGTTATGCCTCGTTAAAAACCTTACTCGGAAAAACCCAGTGGGATAAAATCCGAGCCAGGGAAAAAGAGCGCATATTTCTCTAGCGGAGCCGTGGAAAACTGATGCGCCTCGAACAATAGGGAGACGGTATTCTCGATCTGGGGGTCTCTACTTCGATAATTCAATAGGGCATTATGAAATCTGAAGATTGGAGAGATGAGCAACAAAGAGCGGGTTTCGAACGGTCTTGCGTCGGATATACCTCATTAAAAACCTTATTTTACCGACCCGAAAATGATCATTTCAGAAACTTGGAGGACCATAAATGCTATTAACGGAAAGATAACCTTCAATTTACTGAGTGGAAGCTTAACTGTCGCGGTTACTCGGGGTTGAATTTGCAATTTACCCTTTTAACCTTTATATATATACGTTGACTTGAAAAGACGAGTACGTCTTCCATACTTACTTCTGATCGGAGCATTCAGATCTAAAAAGAGTATCCCTTTTTTTTGTCGACCGTTGCAATAAACATTTCCCATCATGTCTACTTCCGAAAACCTAGAAATTCAAACCAATAATCCTACGCGATCGGATTCTGACCTAGGATCCTCAGGCGAATTCATTAACGCCTACAACACCGCTGAAAACTCCTCTGATGAGATGAAAAGAATAGTCGATCAAATTGAGCGCGCCTTGGGGCCAAATGCTGGTGAGGGGACATCCGGTCAACAGAATTCCGAGCCTGGTGGGGAAGCGGAACAGAACACTGAGCCCGATGGCGAGGAAGGTGGAGATGGAGAAAATGCTGATTCCGGTAATGTGGACAGTTCGACTATGGCGCTGGACGAGCATGAGATAATGAGATACTCGATCGGAGGAGGGTGCAGTGTGATAATTATCGACCTTGCTGGTGTCACGAAGAAGTCCAAAGCCACAGGTCGAGCTCAGAAAACTGAAAAACGGGTCGACGAGATTTCTTGTGCATACGATCCAATAGAGGACGAAGCAGACCTCCATGCTGAGATAGGTAAATTCCTCCCCGAGGGCTATTCGCTAGTTATTCCGACCCACTCTCAAAGGGTGAATCAGCCCCCCGAAGGATGTCAAGCTTTCTACGCCAAGCAATTCGCCTATGGGTTGCGTATCCCTTTTGCCCCGTTACTCGAGCGGGTTATAGATGTGTTCACCCTGGCTCCCGCACAGATCCTTCCCAACTCGATTGGGTACTTGATAGCTTTCAGCGTTTTGATGAAGGCCAAGGGCAAAACTGCAAATTTCCACCATTTTTGGCAGTTCTTCAAAGTCAGCACTTCCTCCGCCTCGAACGCTGGGTTTGTGTATTTTTCCCAGCGTTCAAATCATTCGGTCTTATCGACAATCACCTCTAGCAATTCTCTCGACTGGAAGAGACGGTTATTTCAGACAGCCTTGTCACTGCGATGCGCTCCGACCCGTACCAGTCGGCTTTCCTCGTTTTGGAGCCCGTTCTTCGGAAAGCGGAGCTCAGCCGAGCTACATACCCACTTGCAGACGCTGACGATCCTCGATCGTTAAGTAAGAATAATAATCTTTACCGAGCGTTCATAATAATAAGCTACCCATAAGGCTTCATTCCTAACCAATTTTATCTTTTCTTTCTTCAGGTACCATGGTAGAATAATACCGAGCTTCCATAGTCGGTAGGACAGTGGCTTCTACCTCGAAAAAGACGCCTGGCCAGCCGAGAAGACAAGTTAGGCCAGGCCCCGCGCAATCCAATCAAACTATTATCCCTCCTCGGGGAGGCTCTGCCCAACCTCAGCAGATCGAAAACGAGGGAGAGCCCGAGGATGCTGAACCCATCCGAATGGTAGTTCCTCAGAACCAGGCTGGTCCTTTCTCTTCATCTGGTTTAGGATACATCATGTTCACCATGAAGAAGCTTAAAGGGAAAGAGATCCTTAATTGGCGAGCTCGGGACGATCGTGAGGGACCCCCCGAGGCAAAAAGGAGGACCGAACTGTGGGGTCGGCACCGAACAGCTCTTACCTCTCGTTCTGGTCAAAGCAGGCCTGATATGGTGGACTTTATCGAAGATCAACTTAGAGGTTACCGAGCGGCAGGTTATCCCGAGAGGGGATCGATTCGGAGTGATCGCGACCCAAACGGCGAGAACGAGCATGATAAGGCGATAAAGATCTTCATGGCGGGGAGATTTGCCGAGGATCAGGAGGAGCTTTTGGCTCACTGCGACCTTGATGTATTGGGTCAATTCTGTCGAGCGTATCACACGGTAAAAGTTCTTTGCAATGGTTATAACTGTTCTGGCCATGGTTATAACTGTTCTGGTCTTTTATCAAAATACTAATTATCTTGTCTTTGCAGATTGGGGACTGCTTTCTCACTGAAGTAAATCGCACCTCGATGTTAGAAGATGAGTCCGACTGGGTTCATATTGCTTACCGAAATTTACTCGAGGAAGAGTCCAAACTTCGCAATCAGTTCATCTCCGTTCAAAAAGAACTGGAGTCTACTAAGGCCAAGTATACCCCGGCCGTTGAGGAAGACTTGGTGAAGGTCGTGGCTGAGAAGAGCTTGCTCGAGGAAAAGGTCAAGAAACTTGAAGAGGAGCTCGCACAGACCAAAGCTGATTCTGAGTTATCCTATCAGCGCGGCAAGGAAGACTCACGCCTAAGCTCGATAAGAGAGTTTTTGGAGTCACCGGCGTTAGATGCCATAGCTCGGAAAAGGGTAGACTAGATTCTTCAGACCACTTTTTACAAGGGTGTTCGACAGCTGGTCTCGGCGAAGGTTATCCCCAAGAAGATCGATGAGTATCTGAAACATATGGACATCTTCAAGAACATGGATGGAGAGAACTATCGAGTCCCAGCCTCGAGCTCTGCAGACTGGGAAAATCACGAGTTCGCTCCATTTGTGAGAGAGTTCGGGGTCCCAATGCCCAATCCCGATATGATGGATTTGGAGACGTCGAGCTCGAGCTCGAGTTCCGATAGTTCCGAGGACGGAAGCCAAAAAGGTTCTGGAGAGGAGGATGATCAAGATATCTCTGATGATGGTGATGACCGAGAAGCTTCTCAAGATGCAGATGTTGACATCGAGGGAGTTTCCGAGAGCGAGGGCAAAGAGGAGCAGCAAAACCCTTAAGATTCCCTGTAATAGGTTGTAGGACTCTTCATTGTATGTATTGTAATTATTTTGACCATCTATAAAATCTGCTTTCTTTGTTTAACAAAGTTTTCCGAGTCCAATCACTTAGAGCCTATCAGTGATTTATTATAATATCTATAAAAAATTATCGATATCGAGCATTTCCGTGCAGGTGAAAACTCATTTCCTCAATAGTCAAGGTGTTAGAACGATCGATCTTCGTAATAGGGCACGGGAAAACTTGAAATTCGCGACTGTTGGGTTCCCAAAAGGCAACGTTCCTTCTTCTTATAAATAGAAGAGGCAGTTAAAGATTTGTATCACTGAAATCACAATTATTTCTTCGTCGGAGCTCATTGATCGATAAAAAGAAATCGAGCGCTCTTCTTCACTAGAAATAAAACGATTATGGAAGGAATGGTGAACTCCAAGCTCGATCCAAAGTTGATGTTCAAAGTCAAGAAAGAGAAGCTTCCCAAGTCGAAAGTTAGAGAGCCTAAGTCCTCCTCGGAGGTAGGAAAAGTCTCTAAGAGCAATCGAGGCAAGCACAAGGTCGATTCTCCTTCGAAAGTGGTCACCGAACGAACCGAGGCCCCGAAGGGTGATCTTGGCAAAACTGAAACCAAGCCTCTGCCCAACTCGTCGCCCAATCAGACCGAGAACAAGGTAGTTATACCCATTTCGGACTCCCCTTCTAGATCGAAGAATAGCTCCGAGGGGAACAAGCAAGGAAAAATGCAGATCTTCAACCCCAGCGAGCAAGTCACATCTGGCGGGTCTGAGCTTGCTAAGAGGCCGTGCGTAGAGGATCTCATTCCGACTTCGGCTTTCATCCATATGGCTGGGGAAGCTCGAGAGGCTACCAAGAGCGTTGTGAATGAGCCTTCTAATAAAAAGGCCAAAATAAATGACCCTGTCGATCAGAAGAAAACCCCTTCGTCGGGCGGGAATCCAGAAATCCAAAACTCTGTCCCCAACGTTGCTCGGATGCTTAGTGCCTTTTTTGAAGAGGTGAAAAGTAAGGCACTGGCTGGAGGGATTACCCCAAGCAGTTGGGAGGTTACACTAAGCAGCATTCAATTGGCCGAGCAAGAACGGTTAAGGGGAAAAAGTGCTCGGGAAATAGTGCAGTCGAGCACAGATCTGCTTAACCAAGTGAGTGTCTCTTCTTTCTCTTTCTTTTTTTTTGTTTTTTTTTTTTTTTTTTTAACACCAATTTTTATCCGTTGAAGGTTGGACAGCAGTTATTCAACCTCGGGCTGCAAGTTGAGCAAGAAGCCGAGCAGCGTGCTAAGGCTATCCTCGAGCTGGATGAAAAGAAGGTTGCACTGGCAAAGTCCCTTGAAGAAGCCAGAGCTATCGAGCTGAAATTGGCTTCTGAGACGGAGAAAGCCGTGAAGGAGAAAGAGAGCCAGGTTCACGAGGAGCTAAGCAAGGAGCTAGATAGGCTGAAGGACCTCATCGAGCAAGAGAAGAAAAATGCCGAGCTGCGGGAGCAAGAGGCTTATAAAAAAAGGTACGATGCGGGGTACGAGGCCCGCAACGCCGAGGTCCGCAAGCTCTTGTTCGAGAAAAATGTCTAGACATTTCTTCTGTATGCCCAATCAAATGTTGTACTTTTAAGTTTTTTTTCCTCTATTGTACTGTTCTTTTCGTTGAAATGATAAACCTTCACTCCCTTTTAATCGGTAATGTTGTGTATCGTTTACCTTGTGTCTCTCTATATTCGAGTTGCATCCTTAGTGTACAAACTATTTATACTCGAGCTACGAGTGATCGTTCAAGTTGTATTCTTTTTTGTAAAAACAATTTATACTCGAGTTAAGAGTGATCGAAATTCCGAGCACAAAGTGAAAAGGGAAAGCTCCTGCATTGCACATCTGACCAAGTCATAGTATTCCCCTTTTTTCAGCTAAGTTCCAAAGAAAGTCTGACCAAACAGTGCCTAAATCTCGGGAAGCGGAACGGTCGCCTGTGATAAATGCCTTAATCTGGGCCGTTGGTTTCGTTGAATACAGACCGTCGATCAAATCTTCCTTTTAGTATAAATATGGCTTTTACTCAGTTGAAAATCTTTACCCTCCACTGTCAAAAATGTTTTATCCGAGGACGAAGCTTGAATGTTTCCTCCTTCCTGTTGAAGCCTTTGAAATTTGGCTTCGAACATACTTTCGATCTTACAAACAAGACATGTACTTCTTTGGTATGGGAGGAATCGGAAAAGAGGGGCCCCTCGATCATCTGGGGGTCTCTGATCCCTGAAAATGGGATCTTCCCTTGGAATGCCAGCAAGTGACCGACCCTTGCTCGGATATTTTGGGCAGGGTTAGCATTGCGGATTCCGAGGGGTATCCCCGAGGGTGGAAAGCTGGTCAATCCATTAAAAGGAAGTTTGACCTCGAGTCACCAATTTCTTCCTTTCTTCCTTGAAGATTGGTAACTTTGGGTCGAGCTTCCCGACCATAAGATGATGACCGGCCGCTCTAGGTTTAACTTTCGGATCTTACAATGAGAAATTTCAACCTTACCAATGGTTGAAATTTCGGATCTAAAAATGAGGAATTTCAACCTTGGACGCCAACTCGGGGAAGTGATCGGGCTCGGCTGGTAGCAAGAATGCTGGGGAAAGTATGGAGATAATCAGAAAAGACGGTCTGCAATTCATACTGCCTCACTTCAAACCCAGATATCATTAGACGATAAACATAGACAGCTCGATCACTTTACAAGTCTACCGGACAACCTATTTATCACACAAAATGTGGTGCAGTCATCGGATGCTTGCCGACCCTCCTGGTCGAGAACACATGAGGACGCCCGAAGACTATAGAATAGGGCCCAGTAGTTGTATTAGGACTTGATTAGTTGTGAAGACAACATTGTAATCTGCTCGATGAATATCAATAAAATTGTCATTCTTGTAATTCACTGATCTTTTGTATCTTGCTCGGAAATAATAAGAACCTTTTGTTTCAGATCAAATACTTGCAATCTTTCATTCTTTTCCATCGTCTTGTTATTAGCTTTCTTCTCGTACCCATCCGCTCGATGATGAATTAATAATCCGATGAAACTTTAACAATCTGGATGGGACGATTTAACTCGAATTTAGAACCGATAAAGTCTTCTCGGAAAGACTATCTGATAAAAGTTCAAATGAATAATATCTGAAAACTGAGATGTTTCCTTCGAGCATAACTGAGCTTAATAAATAATAATCCCAACTTAAGGAATTTCCAAATGATAATAAGTTCTTGAAAAGTCTTCGAGTTTCGAGCAGATCTATTTTATCATAATATCTCGAGCATCGAGCTCTTTTCAAGCTGAATAGGCATGTTCTTTTTGAATAATTCCTTATCGAGGAAGGGTCATAGCAATAGCTAGCACCCTCGGTCGATTTTCATTTTTGAATAATTTTTAATCGAGGAAGGGTCATAGCAATAGCTTGCACCCTCGGTCGATTTTTATTTTGGAATAATCTTTAATCGAGGAAGGGTCATAGCAATAGCTTGCACCCTCGGTCGATTTTTATTTTGGAATAATCTTTAATCGAGGAAGGGTCATAGCAATAGCTTGCACCCTCGGTCGATTTTTATTTTTGAATAATTCTTAATCGAGGAAGGGTCATAGCAATAGCTTGCACCCTCGGCCGATTTTTATTTTTGAATAATCTTTAATCGAGGAAGGGTCATAGCAATAGCTTGCACCCTCGGTCGATTTTTATTTTTGAATAATTCTTAATCGAGGAAGGGTCATAGCAATAGCTTGCACCCTCGGCCGATTTTTATTTTTGAATAATCTTTAATCGAGGAAGGGTCATAGCAATAGCTTGCACCCTCGGCCGATTTTTATTTTTGAACATTTCGTCCTCGAGGAAGGGTCATAGCAACAGCTTTCACCCTCGGTCGAGACATTATATCTTCACCATAGTATTCGAAACATAAATTTTGAACTTCTAAAGGATGTTTTCATTGACTGCGCTTACATTTGAAGTAAAAAACAGAGTTGTAAAGACTGAATTACAAGAAAATTGAAATGATTGCAATTATTTTCCATAGTATTTCCTTAGGTTAACTGCATTCCAGGTTCTTGGCAAAACTTCACCGTTGAGGTAAGCAATTTTATAGGACCCCTTTTTTCCGACCTCTTGCACAACATAAGGGCCATCCCAGTTAGGCTGAAGCTTTCCGACGTGTTTAGATACCTCTACCTTTTTGAGCACCAAATCCCCAACTTTGAACGTTCTTATCCTGACTTTCTTGTCGTAAGCTCTTTCCATGTTAGATTTGGTGGCTTGGATCTTTACGCATGCTCGGTCGCGTTTACCATCTGCGTGATCGAGATCCATCTCTCTCAACGATTGGTTCTGATCGGGGTCATAAGACTCGACCCTTGGTGATGGCACTAATGTCTCGACCGGGATTACCGCTTCCGAACCGTACACCAAAGAAAAAGGAGTTTCCCCTGTAGCTGACTTTAGGGAGGTCCTGTTCGCCCAAATTACTCCAGGAAGCTCGTCTAACCATTTGCCTTTTGCTTCGGCCAGACGTTTTTCAAGTGACCGAACAATTTCCCTGTTGGTGACCTCGGTCTGCCCGTTTGCCTGGGGATGCCCGACCGAGGTGAAATTCTGCTGGATCCCAAACTTTTCACACCACTCCAAAACCTGCTTTCCCGCAAATTGAGTTCCGTTGTCGGAGATGAGGATCCTCGGTATCCCGAACCTGCAAACAATATACTTCCAGAGAAAATTTATCACCTGAAACTGAGTAATTTTTGTTAGTGCAACTCATTCGATCCATTTACTGAAGTATTCCACAGCAACCAGGACATAGTTTTTCCTCGATCTAGCTGTTGGAAAAGGTCCCACAATATCGATTCCCCATTTATCAAATGGCCAGCAGATCGGAATTGAATGCAGTTGCTCGGCGGGCTGATGAATCAAATTTGAATAAACTTGGCAATGATGGCACCTCTTAACATAGTCGATGGAGTCTGAAATCATAGTAGGCCAATAATATCCAGTCCTCGAACATTTCAATGCTAATGCTCTCGCACCGCAATGACTTCCAGCTTCGCCTTCATGCACTTCTTTTAAAATAAGCTCGAATTGACTCTCGGGAATGCATTTCAACAGAACTCCCGAGCTTGACCTCTTGTAGAGCTGGTCTTCGATCAAGACATACATCGGAGCTCGATATTTAACTCGTCGAGCTTCGTTCGCTTCTTTCGGTAAAATACCGCTTCTCAGGTAATCCTTCAAAGGTTCCATCCAGGAAAGGCCTTGTGCGTCTATCTCCATGATTTCCGAGCTCGGAGCTACGTTCAAATCTATAGCTGGAGAGTTGGACATCAACCAAGTTATTACTCTCTCCTTTTGTCCATCCATCTAACCTGTGAATTTCGAGAGCAAATCCGCCCAAGAGTTTTCTTCTCGAGGGATAACTTGTATGTCAAATTTATCCAACTTTGTCACCAGATCCTTCACCCTTTTTAGATATTTCACCATGTTGAATTCTTTTGCTTCATAAACCCCTTTTACTTGTCTATGTATAAGCTCAGAGTCGGTCAATACTGTGAGGGACTTTATGCTTGCTTTAATCGCCATTTCTAATCCCGCGATCAAAGCCTCGTACTCAGCTTCATTGTTCGTGACCACGAAATCTAGGGTGATCGCATAACTGAGATAGGGTTTTCTCAATCTCTAAGTAGTTCTTTTCCGCCCCCTAAAGCAACTTACTTAGATAATACACCGGCTTGTGCTCGGAATCCTGAACTCTCACCAAAACCGAACTTATTGCTTCAGTCGATACCGCTATGTATAAATACAAAGGCTCCCCTTCGACCGGCTTCGCCAACATGGGTGGGGAGACTAAGTATTTCTTAAGCTCTTCGAAAGCTTTGTCGCACTCCTCATTCCATTCGAAGCCTTTCGATTTCCTCAATAATTTGAAGAAAGGCAAACTCTTGTCTGCTGAGCGGGATATAAATCTGTTCAACGATATTACTTTTCCGATTAGACTTTGCACTTCAGACAATTCGTCGGTGGTTTTAGCTCGGTTATTGCTCTGATTTTCTCGGGGTTTGCCTCGATGCCACGCTCGTGAACTAAATAGCCGAGGAACTTTCCCGATCTTACCCCAAAAGTGCACTTTGCAGGATTTAGTTTCATCCTGTACTTCCTTAAGATCGCGAAACATTTGTCAAGGTGCTTTATATGATCCTCCTCGGTCATGCTCTTCACGAGCATATCATCAACATAAACTTCCATAATCTCACCGATGAGATCCTTGAACATCATATTCACGAGCCTTTGATAGGTCGCTCCAGCATTCCTCAGTCCGAAAGGCATTACGACGAAACAGTAGATTCCTCGTTCAGTAATAAAGGCGGTTTTGTCCTGATCCCTTTCATTCATAAAAATTTGATAGAACCCTTGGAAAGCATCCATCATACTAAAGAAGATGAAACCAGCGGTCGAGTCAACCAGCATATCGATCCGTGGTAAGGGATAGGGGTCTCTTGGACACAACTTGTTCAGATCGGTGAAGTCCTTACACATTCTCCACTTGTTGTCCACCTTTTCTCCCTTTGATACCAACACCACGTTACAGAGCCACTCGGTAAAAGTTATCTCCTTAATCTACCCAGCAGCTAACAATCTGTCGACCTCAGCATTAATAATTTTATCTTTTTCCCGACCATGATTCCTCTTCTTTTGTCTAACTGGCTTCGCTTTCGGATCGATATTCAAAGAATGAGTAATCACCCTCGGGTCGATCCCTACAATGTCATCGGAGCTCCAAGCAAAGACATCGGCGTTGTTTCTTAGAAATTCGATCAGCATGGTTTCCATCCCTTGACTTAGCTTAGTCCCTATCCTGGTGAACTTCTCGGGGGAGCCAGGGACTAATGTTACTTGTTTATGGTTCGGGGGTTGAACGCTCATATCGGTCTCTTTTCCTTTTTTGCTTTTCAGTTTTTCACAATCGGGCACAGGTAGGTCAGATACTGAGAATACCTTTTCGTCCTCTAACTTCCTTTTCGAGGGCAATATTGGCTCGAACTGCTTCTTCATGTTTAGGGACGTGTCATAACATTCCCAAGGCATGCACTGGTCATTCCTCATTTCTCCGACCCCCGCCAAAGTGGGAAACTTGACCATCTGATGGTAAAAAACGTTTAAAGTTGGTCTTCCCAAAATAGCATTATAAGCAAAAGGGGTACTCACGACCAAAAACTTAACCATCTTTGTGACATCTTTAGGTTTCTTGCACATAGTAGTACTCAGAAGGATGGTTCCGAAAGGAACAATCTCCGATCCACCGAACCCAATGAGCGGGGTGGATACCTGATCCAGACGTGGATGCTGTAGATTCATTCTATCGAGAGCTTCTGCAGAGATTATGTTTGCTGAACTACCATTATCGATCAACAACCTCTTAACCTCAAAGTTAGCAATTCTCAAGGTTAAGACCATCGAAAAATCAGGGTAGTCTTCATTAGTATCCCAAGTTATTTCGCTTGGTCTGTCAGCCTCGGCAAAACTAATGACTTGATTTATCGAGGACGTTGACCTTAAGGTCATGACCTCTTTCCCGGTCGAAACACCTGTCTTTATCGACCGTGCAGTCCTTTTCCTGGCATTCCTGCTATCTCCCCCAGCTGGTCCACCAGCTATTACATTTATCACCCCGTTTGTCTGTCCTTCGGCTTGATGTTGATCAACATGGTGTTGTTCGGAAAACCTGCGTGGACTTCTCGATCGGAAACGGTTGTTAGGATTCTCCCTTCTAACATACTCCTTTAATTTTCCCTGAGCAATCAACTTCTCAATTTCCTGTTTCAACTGAAAACAATCCTCGGTACTGTGCCCTCGGGTCTTGTGGTATCTGCAATATTTATCGTTATTCATGGCCCCTGGTCTGGACTGAGTAACACGTCGAGCTTCAGGGACCAAATTCCTCTCCTCGAGCACAGTCAAGATTTCGTCCCTTGAGGTGTTTAGCCTAGTAAAATTGCTTTTCTCATGCTCACTCCTCGGAGCCCTCTCTGGTGACGTAGGTCGACCGTAGACGTTAGATCTGTGGGTCGGAGCTTGAGGTTTATAGACCTTAAGTCTCTGCCAAACCGAGCCTCTTTGCTGCGCGTTTGACCCTCCATAGTCGCTTGGCTTTGGGATAGGGGCCCGATCAGGTTTCTTTCCGATCGGGGGCCTAGGATTCTGAGCATTCTTTAACTTATTCATTTCCTCCTGAATCATGTATTTTTTCAGCTATCTCCATGATTCGCTCGAAAGACTTTGGTTGCTTTCGGCAGAGAGCATTCCCGAACTGGCTATTACGGGTTAGCTCGAACATCAATGATGACAGAAATTCAATCCGTGGGGTGTCAACTTTCAGAAGTTCAATACTAAACCTTGCCAGCCATTGTCTTAGTGTTTCTCCTTCCAGTTGCTTCACGGTTCCCAAATGGTTGGCAGGTAACCTTTGTTTCCTTTGGCTGGCAAATTGGTGTTTTAATTTATTGCACAACTCATCGAAAGAGAAGATAGAGTTCAGAGGCAGTTTCCAAACCAATCCAAAGCAATTCCTTCGAATGTGGTGACCATAATTTTGCAACAAAAATCTTCTGAATGCCCATATAAGTTCAACACATTAATGAAATTGTTTATATGCTCCCCAGGGTCGGAGGTTCCATTATATTTTGGCAATCTGGTAGGGACAGTCTCCGTTCCTCGAGCCTCTCTAATCTCTTGGCAGAATGGCGAACATCTCATGATATTCGTACTTAACTCCCTATCTCGTCCTTCCTCGAGGAAAACGGCGCCATCCTCTCTGGCCTCAGTTCTTCGAACCCTGACCTCTGCAGGTCGGGTTTCCTTTACCAACATTTCCCTCTTTAACTCCTTCACAACCCTTTCCTGCACAATCTTTTCCAAGTCAGCCTCGGTCACCTTTCTGTAGACCGGTTTCTTTACCCTATCTGCGGCTTCGGGTTGACTCTCCCCGACCACCGAATCTTCCAAGTCTTGTACGGTTCTAGAAGGTTGCCCTGAACGGACAACGGTCCTAGGTCGAGGTTCTCTGGGTCGAACATCGGACGGTTCACCCAAAGCAGATCGACGAATACTTCCTTCCCTCTGCCTGTTAGAAACGGGACCCCGAGCAGCAGGTTGGTCGACCGGGGGCTGTTGACCAGGCAGAGTTTCACGATCCGCTCTCTCCGTGTTCAGGAATTCTCTACACATAGTTCCGATAATGGAACGAAGATCGGCAACTGTCGTATGAATAGGTAAATCATTCGGCGGGTCGAGCGGCGGCACCTCAGATTGGCGGGCCTCTCGGGATTTGATGAGGGGTATTTCGCATACGCCGTTTTAGGAAGTACCTATGCTCGAGATCGACCTTGTCCCCGACCAGGAATGACATTCTCGACCAGAAGAACCTAGTTTTCCGATCAAGTCAGATTGATGATCTACTCTCCGATCTGCTCACCGCCTCGGGGTTACTGTGGGGCCGACCTACAGCTTTGTACAGCTGGCCGAGAGGTATTCTCCTACGGACGGTCCAGCTAGCTCATTACTGTTCCTATACCCTCTGCTCGGACCTACCGTTCGGACTAGGAACTAGCTTGTATTCTCTTTGTATTAGTCTTAGTAGTACGACATCCCGTAATGCTCGGGTAGACCTGCTTTGTAATTTTTATTCGAACACCGATATTAATATACAGATTTCACACGCTCGATTCATATATTATTATAGCCTACTTTCCTTATTGCATACGAACGAAAAACGGTATAATCAATTGGCGCCCACCGTGGGGCCTACTCGGGTGTTAGATCAAAATATGCCTACTACTAGGAGGTACACGTACAATCGAGGTGAGCCTTCACAAGCCATTGGAGCACAGCGCTCAGTGAACAATGAACCAAGTAACCAATCCCGAGCGGCCCACCAATCTGAGGTGCCGCCGCTCGACCCGTCGAATGATATGCCTATTCATACGACAGTGGCCGATTTGCGTTCCATTATCGGAACTATGTGTAGAGAATTCTTGGACACGGAGAGAGCAGATCGTGAAACTCTGCCAGGCCAGCAGCCCCCGGTCGATCAACCTACTGCTCGGGGTCCGATTTCCAACAGGCCAAGGGAAGGAAGTATTCGTCGATCTGCTTTGGGCGAACCATCTGATATTCGACCCAACCCGCCACAAGCTAGAACCGTTGTCTGATCTGGGCAACCTTCTAGGAACGTACAAAACTTAGAGGATTCAGTGGTCGGGGAAAGTCAACCCAAAGCTGTGGAGAGGTCTAGAAAGCCAGCCTACAGAAAGGTGACTGAGGCTGACTTGGAAAAGATAGTGCAAGAAAGGGTTGCTAAGGAGTTAGAGAAGGAGATGCTAGTAAAGGAAACCCGACCCGCAGATGTCAGGGCTCGAGGAGTTGAGGCCAAAGAGGATGGGGCCGTTTTCCCTGAAGGGCGAAATAGGGAATTAAGTACAAATATTATGCGATGCTCGCCCTTCTGCCAAGAAATTAAGGAGGCTCGAGGAACGGAGACAGTCCCTACCAGATTGCCAAGATATAATGGAACCTCTGACCCCGGGGAGCATATAAACAGTTTCATAAATGTGTTGAATTTATATGGACATTCGGAGGATTTTTGCTGCAAAATCATGGTCACCACGTTCGAGGGATTTGCTTTGGATTGGTTCGGAAAACTGCCTCCGAACTCGATCTTCTCTTTTGACGAGTTGTGTGATAAATTAAAACACCAGTTTGCCAGCCAAAGGAAACAAAGGTTACCTGCTAATCATTTGGGAACGGTGAAGCAAATGGAAGGAGAAACACTGAGGCAATGGCTGGCTAGATTTAGTATTGAACTTCTGAAAGTTGATACCCCACAGATTGAGTTTCTGTCATCATTAATGTTCGAGCTGACCCGTAATAGCCAATTCGGGAATGCTCTCTGCTGAAAGCAACCAAAGTCTTTCGAGCGAATTATGGAAATAGCTGAGAAATAAATGACCCTCCCTCGATAAAATATGTTCAAAGATCAAAATCGGCCGAGGGTGAAAGCTTTTGCTATGACCCTCCCTCGATGAAATATGTTCAAAAAAGTCAAAATCGTCCGAGGGTGAAAGCTTTTGCTATGACCCTCCCTCGATAAAATATGTTCAAAGATCAAAATCGGCCGAGGGTGAAAGCTTTTGCTATGACCCTCCCTCGATGAAATATGTTCAAAAATCAAAATCGGCCGAGGGTGAAAGCTTTTGCTATGACCCTCCCTCGATAAAATATGTTCAAAGATCAAAATCGGCCGAGGGTGAAAGCTTTTGCTATGACCCTCCCTCGATAAAATATGTTCAAAGATCAAAATCGGCCGAGGGTGAAAGCTTTTGCTATGACCCTCCCTCGATAAAATATGTTCAAAAATGAAAATCGGCCGAGGGTGAAAGCTTTTGCTATGACCCTCCCTCGATTAAATATGTTCAAAAATCAAAATCGGCCGAGGGTGAAAGCTTTTGCTATGACCCTCCCTCGATAAAATATGTTCAAAAATCAAAATCGGCCGAGGGCGAAAGCTTTTGCTATGACCCTCCCTCGATAAAATATGTTCAAAAATCAAAATCGGCCAAGGGTGAAAGCTTTTGCTATGACCCTCCCTCGATAAAATATGTTCAAAGATCAAAATCGGCCGAGGGTGAAAGCTTTTGCTATGACCCTCCCTCGATAAAATATGTTCAAAAATGAAAATCGGCCGAGGGTGAAAGCTTTTGTTATGACCCTTCCTCGATAGAAATTCAACGTGACTATCCAACTCCGACTGATGCTCAAAATGTTAAGATGATGCAGTTCTGCTCGAAACCCGAACACTTTTCAAGAGTTTCTTATTATCTGGGGAAATACTAAAGTTGGGATCATTATTTCTTAAGTTCAATTATTCTTAAAAGGAACTTCTCAGCTTTCAGATATTATTCATTTGGACGATTATCGGATAATCTTTCCGAGGACAGTTTATCGATCAATAAATTTTCTAGAAGTTTAACCTTCTCATCCAAATATTTAAGTTTCATCGGATCCTTAATTCATCATCGAATTGGTTTTTACGAGCAGAAAACTTATAGTAAGACGATGGAAAGGAAAAGTAAAGTTGGAACTATATGGTTTGAAACAATAGGTTCTTATTATTCCCGAGCAACATACAAAAGATCAGTGAATTACAAGAATGACAATCTTATTGATATTCATCGAGCAGATTACAATGTTGTCTTTACAACTAAATCAAATCCTAACACAACTACTGGTCCCTATTCTATGGTCTTCGGGCGTCCCCACGCGTTCACGACCGCGAAAGTTAGCAATCTGTTGTCCGGTAGACTTGTAAAGTGATCGAGCTGTATATGTTTATCGTCTAATGATATCTGGTTTTGAAGTCAGGCAGTATGAATTGCAGATTATTTTTTCTGATTATCTCCATACTTTTCCCAGCATTCTTGCTACCAGCCGAGCCCGATCACTTCCTCGAGTTGGCGTGCAAGGTTGAAATTCCTCATTTTTAGATCCGAAATTTCAACCTTTGGCAAGTCATCTTTTTATGATCGGGAAGCTTGACCCAAAGTTACCATTCTTCAAGGAAGAAAGGAAGAAATTGGTGAAACAAGATAACCTCAAAGAAAGTACTTGAGGTCAAACTTCCTTTTTAATTTTCTGACCTGCTTTCCGCCCTCGGGTATACCCCTCGGAATCCGCAATGCTAACCCTGCCCAAAATTCCCAAGCAAGGGTCGGTCACTTGTTGGTATTCCAAGGGGAGATCCCATTTTCAGGGATCGGAGACCCCCCGATATCCGAGGATCCCCTTTTTTCCAATTCCACCCATACCAAAGGAAACTGTATTTTTATGATGAGATCGAAAATAGGTTCGAAGCCGAATTTCGAAGGCTTGAACAGGGAGAGGGAAAGATCCGAGCCTAGCCCTCGGATGAAACATTTTTACAGTGCAAGGTAAAGATTTCCAACTGAGTAAAAGCCATATTTATACTAAAAGGAAGATTTGATCGACGGTCTGTATTCAACGAATCCAACGGCTCAGATTAAAGCCTTTATCACGGGAGACCGTTCCACTTCCCGAGATTAAGGTACTGTTTGGACAGACTTTCTTTGAAACTTAGCTGAAAAAAGGGGAATACTATGACTTGGTCAAATATGCAGTGCAGGAACTTTCCATTTTTACTTTGTGCTCGGAATTTCAATCACTCTTAACTCGAGTATAAATTGTTCCAACAGTAAGAATGCGACTTGATTGATTACTCTTAACTCGAGTATAAATTGTTTATACAGTAAATCACTTCACCAGACACAAAATACCATCGATTAGAAGGAAGAAAAAGTTTATTATTCCAACGGGGAAAACAAGTACAAAAGGAGGAAGTTTAAAAGTACAACATTTAGTTGAGCAAAAGAAGAAATCTCTAGACACTTTTCTCGAACAGAAGCTTGCGGACTTCAACATTGCGGGCCTCATACCCGGCCTCATAACCTTTTTGATAGGCCTCTTGCTCCCGCTGCTCGGCGTTTTTCTTCTCCTGCTCGACAAGTGACTTCAGCCTATCCAGCTCCTTGCTCAACTCCTCGTGAACTTGGCTCTCTTTCTGCTTCACAGCTTTCTCCGTCTCGGAGGCCAATTTCAGCTCGATGGCTTTGGCTTCTTCAAGGGACCTTGATAGTGCAACCTTCTTTTCCTCCAGCTCGAGGATAACCTTAGCACGCTGTTCGGCTTCTTGCTCGACTTGCAGCCCGAGGCTAAATAACTGTTGTCCGACCTTAAATGGACAAAAGTTGTTGTGTTAGTAAAAATAAAAAAAATTAAAAAAAGAGAGTGAGAGGACACTCACTTGAAAAAGCAGATATGTGCTCGATTGCACCATCTCATTCGCATTTTTCCCTTCTTGTTCGGCCATGGCCTTACTTTTCGCCTCTTCAAAAAAGGCACTGAGCGTCCGAGCAACGTTGGGGACAGAGTTTTGAGGTTCTGGATTCCCACCCGACGAGGGAGTTTTCTTCTGATCGACGGGAGGGTCATTTATTTTGACCTTCTTTTTGGGAGGCTCAACCACAACATCCTTATTAGCCTCCAAGGCCAGAACACTATCAGCCAATGTCCTATTTTCCCCAGTCATTTGAATCAAGGCCGAGGTTGGAATCAGATCGTCCGCATGCGGTCTTTTATAGGGAGCAGGCTCAGAGTCACCAGACGTGATTTGCTTAGTAGGGCTCTCGACCTTCTAGTTCCCCTCGGAGCTATTTTTCGACTGAGAGGGGGAGTCCGGAATTGGTATGACCGGCCCTTTCTCGGAGCCAGATAATTGCTTGGCCGCAGTTTTGCCAAGGTCACCAGTTGATTCAATGACCACCTTCGAAGGAGAATCGACCTTGTGCTTGCCTCGGTCGTTCTTAGAGGTCTTTCCTGTTTCCGAGGAGGACTTAGGTTCTTTAACTCGGGACTTGGAAGATTTCTCTTTCTTGACTTTGAGCAACAACCTCGGGTCGATCTTGGAGTTCACCAGGCCTTCCATGATCTGTATATTTCTAGTGGAGAAGAGAGCTCGGTTTATTTTATCGATCAATTAGCTCCGACGAAGAGAGAATTATAATTTCAGTGATACAAATCTTAAACTGCCTTCTATTTATAAGAAAAAGGAACGTTGCCTTTTTGGGAACCCAACAGTCGCGAATTTCAAGATTTCCGTGCCCTATTAAAAAGGTCGATTGTTTTGATACCGTGCCTACTAAGTGATTCACATGCACGAAAATGCTCGATATCGACGTTCTTTTATGAACCTTATGGCTCACAAAGACTTTTGTCTAGTTGAGCAGTATAATAAATCACTGATGAGCGGACTCAGAGAAAAACAGAAAAAGCAGATTTTATAGATGATCGAAATAATTACAGTGTATATAATAAAGGGTCCTACAATCTATTACAAGAAATCTAAGGGTTTGACTGCTCCTCTTTGCCCTCACTCTCGGAGCCACCCTCGACATCGACGTTATT
Source organism: Penstemon davidsonii (assembly GCA_034814905.1). Classification (NCBI taxonomy): domain Eukaryota; kingdom Viridiplantae; phylum Streptophyta; class Magnoliopsida; order Lamiales; family Plantaginaceae; genus Penstemon; species Penstemon davidsonii. The sequence continues at coordinate 9,567,978 of JAYDYQ010001086.1, read as the reverse complement.
ATCTCCAGAAGCTTCTCGATCATCCCCATCATCAGAAGAATCTTGATCTTCATCTCCGGAACTGTCTTGGCTATTTTCGTCATCAGAGCCATCTGAACTCGAGCTCGTGCTGGATGTATCCAAGTCCATCAAGTCAGGATTGGGCATTGGAACTCCGAACTCTTCCACAAACGGAGCGAACTCATGTTTTTCCCAGTTGGCCGAGCTCGAGGATGAGACTGGATAATCCTCTCCGTCCATATTCTTGAAAATGTTCATGTGTTTCAAGTATTCATCTATCTTATTAGGAATGACTTTCGCGGAGACAAGTTGTCGAACGCCTTTATAGAAGGTAGTCTGGAGGACTTGATCGACCCTTCTACGAGCTATAGCATCCAACGCGGAAGACTCTAAAAATTCTCTTATCGAGCTTAGGCGAGAGTCTTCTTTGCCACGCTGATAAGATAACTCGGAATCAGCCTTAGTTTGCGCGAGCTCCTCTTCAAGTTTCTTAACCTTCTCCTCGAGCAAGCTCTTTTCTTCCACGACCTTCACCAAGTCTTCCTCGACGGCCGGGGTATACTTGGCTTTCATGGACTCCAATTCTTTTCGGACGGAGATAAATTGATTGCGAAGTTGGGACTCTTCCTTGAGTAAGTCCCTATAAGCGATATGGACCCGATCGGACTCCTCTTCTAACATTGAGGTACGATTCACCTCAGTAAGAAAGCAGTCCCCGATCTGCAAGAACAGGGTGGTTAGTATTTTGTTCCAAGACTTAAACAGTTACAACGAATGTAAAGAGATTTACCGTGTGATATGCTTTGGAGAATTGGCCTAATACGTCAAGGTCACAATGGCCAAGAAGCTCCTCCTGGTCCTCGGCAAATCTCCCCGCCATGAAAATCTTGATCGCCTTGTCGTGCTCGTTCTCGCCGTTTGAGGTGCGATCACTTCGAATTGATCCCCTCTCGGGATAACCCGCCGCTCGGGAACCTCTAAGTTGATCTTCGATGAAATCCACCATATCAGGCCTACTTCGACCAGAACGGGAAGAAAGGGGTGTTCGGTGTCGACCCCACAATCCGGTCCTCCTTTTAGCCTCGGGGGGTCCCTCGAGATCTTCCCGAGCTCGCCGATTGTAGATCTCTGTCCCTTTGAGCTTCTTCATGGTAAACATGCTGTATCCTAAGCCAGAAGAAGAAGAAGGACCAACTTGGTGAGGAGGTGGTACCATTTGGATTGGCTCAGAATTCTCGGGCTCCCCTTCGTTTCCGATCTGGTCACTCTGAGCCGAGCTTTCCCGAGGAGAGACGACAGTTCTAGGCTCCGGTCTAATTTGTCTCCTCGGCTGACCGGGCGTCTTTCTCGAGGAAGATGCTACAGTTTTACCGACTATGGAAGCTCGGTATTGCTCCACCATTGTACCTGAAAATAAAAATTGAGAAATGATAACGAAATCCTCAGAATAGCATACCATCACGGTCACTCGGAAAAGATTATTATCCTTACTCAATGTTCGAGGGTCATCAGCATCTGCTAGTCGATAGGTAGCTCGGCTGAGTCCAGCTTTTCGAAGAACAGGCTCCAGAATAAGGAAAGCCGACTGATACAGATCTGAACGCATCTCTTTGACAACATCGTCTGGAATGACCTTCTGGAGCTGACCTAACAGTTCTCGTTTTCCGTACACCCAGTCTCGCTCACCTGGCCATTTGTGAGGAACCATCTCCGAGCTCCCCTCTGAAGTCGGTACTTCAGGTCCTTTGATAAAGAAGAACTGTTTCTTCCAGTCGAGAGAATTGCTAGACGTTATGGTCGATAAGACCGAATGATTTGAACGCTGGGAGAAATACACAAACCCAGCGTTCGAGGCGGAGGAGGTACTGATCTTGAAAAATTGCCAAAAACGCCGGAAATTAGCAGCTTGGTTCTTGGCCTTCATCAAAACACTGAAAGCTATCAAGTACCCAATCGAGTTGGGAAGGATCTGTGCGGGAGCCAGGCTGAATGCATCTAAAACCTGCTCGAGTAAGGGGGCAAAAGGAATGCGCAACCCATAGTCAAATTGCTTAGCATAGAAAGCTTGACATCCTGCTGGGGGCTTATTCACTCTTTGAGAGTGGGTCGGAATGACTAGCGAGTAGCCCTCAGGAAGGAATTTACCTATCGCAGCTTTGAGGTTTGCCTCATCCTCTTTTGGATCATACGCACTTGAGATGTCGTCGACCCATTTCTCGGTCTTCTGAGCTCGACCTGTGGCTTTGGACTTTTTCGCGACACCGGCTAGGTCGAGGATTCTCACACTGCACCCGCCTCCGATTTGATATCTCATTATCTCATGCTTGTCGAACGGTACAGTCAAGCTATTCTCATTGTCGGAGTCAGCTTTTTCTCCATCTCCACCCTCCTCGCTGTCGGCCTCGGCATTTAGTTCCGCATCACCACCGTGCTCGGAACCCTGTCGACCGGAGGTTCCCTCTCCAGCGTTTGGCCCCAAGGCATGTTCTATTTGGTTGACGATTCTATTCGTCTCTTCAGAGGAGTGTTCTGCAGTTTTGTAGTCATTAATGAGTTCGCCTGTGGATCCTAGGTCGGAATCCGATTGTGTAGGAATATTGATTTGAATTTCTGGGTTCTCGGAAATAGACATGATGGTAAAGGTTTATCGCAACGATCGATGAAAAAGGATACTATTTATCGATCTAAATGCTCCGATCTGCAGTAAAATTGGAAAAACGTACTCATATTTCCAAGTCAACGTATATATATAAAGGTTAAAAGGGTAAATTGCAAATTCAACCCCGAGTAACCGCGACGGTTAAGCTCCCGCTTAGTAAAATTGAGGGTCATTTCCCATTAATAGCACCTATGGTCCTCCAAGTCTCAGAAATAGATATTTCGAGTCAGAAAGATAAGATTAAACTACGTTGTCTTCCGAGGATATGCACTCTTTTTCCCTTCGCTCGGTTTTTATCCCCCTGGGTTTTTCCGAGTAAGGTTTTTAACGAGGCATATCCGTCTCAAGGTTTTTATCTCACCGCTTCAATTATGAATTATCTTATTTACGTTCTAATATTCTAGCGCGCATCACCATACAAGCCAAATAATAGAAGCAATAAATAAATAAAACATAAATAAATAAACCTAGCATGCATTTCTAACACAATATGTTTTCGATCGGGAGCCACCTATGTTTGGGCCATCATTGAGCCAATAATGTTGGCCCAATTGGTCTATCTAATGGGTTCTTAATGGGCCTAGGCTATTACATTAATAACCAAGCATACTTGGCCTTCATTCTCCATTGGGCTTCCTTCTTGCATGTAATGGGCCTCCATCCTAAACTATTTAATGTAAAGCCCTAATCTATTACATTGGCACAAAAAGGCCCAAATAAAGGCTCGCAGGCCCAACAAAAATCCAAAGCAAAATAAACCAATCACATCTAAGGTCAAGGCTCGGCTCGATCGAAAACCACGTAAACAATTCACGTTGAGCAAAGAAACAAGCAAACACATTTACTAGTTTCCTATCTTACTTCAATTATTTTAAACGCCTTTAAAATATTTCTCTAGATTCTTACTTTAGTCTCTACTAATTATAGGTAATCTATATTCGGATAAACAAAACCATTTTATGCATAAAAACAGAATAAAAATTTTCAACTTTTGAAAATTGCAATTCGGCCCTCCAACTTTTGGAAATTGCGATTTGACCCCTGAAGTTTTGGAAATTACAAATTAACCCCAAAATTAAAACTGGGCAGAGGACCGAAAATAAAAATTTTATTTCCAGAAAAAATTTCGAATTTGCAATTCAACCCCTGCAGTTTTCGGTATTTACAAAACAGTCCCATAACTTTCGGTATTTACAAAACAGCCCCAAATTCAAAATTTTCCAGAAAATTACAATCTGTCCAGAAAACATACAGTTCGTAAAATATCAGTTTCAGTCCAGTTTTTCCAGCAATTCGCTAATCGCAAAAACAGCCCTTTTATTTTCGTAAAATACAAAATTGGCCCAAAACGTTTTTATGCAATTTTACCCAAAATCAGATCTACCCATAACAAGTAAGAATCAACAACACGAATATAACATGCAATACAATTAAAGCAATCAAATTATATTCAGACCTTTTCGTATGAGAGTAATGAATTAGGCTCTGATACCACTGTTGGGTTATTGGTAACGTCAGAACGTCAAAAGCAGCGGAATTTAAAATTTTTAAAATAACCCAAGCAGAATCTTTATTCATCTAGTCATACGAAAAGGATTTATACATAAATCGAAACATCCATAGGGTGTTTAGCGATTTTACCTTACCACGGGAACGGTGGTGATTTTTCTCCGGTCTTCTTTCAGATCTGCAGGATTTGGTTCGGAGAAGCACCCCATGTGTTGTGCCTCTAGCGGTATCCACACCAACTGGATTGAAGCAACTCTCTTGAATCCTCAGGCTCAGAACTAGGATCGAAGAGATACCATGCAAGGAAGAAAGAAGACAGAAATTGCGTGAACCCTGTGCAATTGCACAGGGTTCGGCCGAACCCTTCTCTGTAAGAGAGGGGGCGGCGCAAATCAGATCTGGGGAGAGGGGGGCGGCTACTACTTAGTCTAGGGCTTAATTTTCAGCTCTTTGTTTCAAGTGTTAAGTGTGTGGAAGAGTTGTGAGGAGATATCTATTTATAAGAGAAGAAACCTTCTCTTTGTAGATAACTCTTCAAGATCTTTTCCTTATCTTATAAGGAAATAAGATATACACATATATCTTCTTAGATCCTCCTTGTTTCACATGGAAACAAACTCTCCCTTCTTATCCTTAGCCAAAAAATCGCCCCTACCTAGTCTTGCAAGACTTCTTCTGGGCTTTTAATCAAAAGGCCCATGTCTTGCAACTTAATTTAATTAACCATTAATTAAATCAGCCCAATTAATCCAATTAATTATTCTCTCTCAATTAATTAACAATTTAATTAATTAGTTTTCTTCTTTAAGAATTAACACTTTAATTCTTCAGTTTTGATTTAACTCTTTAAATCAAACTTTCCTTATATGATTTGTTGCAGTCCAATTGTATTGTGTGTGACCCTCTAGGTTCACCATCAATTGGCCGCGGGCCCACGACTTTCGTGATTTAATATGTGAGCTTATGAATTGCTCCGATTAATTGAACACCTTCAATTAACCACTCAAGAATTAATCTCCTTATTAATTCATGAGTACCCACACCTCATGGTCGATTTCTAGCCACAAGCCCATGAGGCCCAACTTCAGGTGAATTGATCTCAGTAAACCTCACCTCTTATAAGTACCATGTACATACGGTCCTTCTATCGACTTAATTTCCCGATCGAGACCTAGGGTGTGTGAATTGATCGGCACCTCTAATTATCTCGATAACTATACTTTCTAATTCCGGATAATGATTTCAGTGTGACTGCTAAATTTGGAAACCCCTTTCCAAATCCGTCACCAACCATGGCCATGGGTTTCTCGAAATCTATTATCTAAGAACGTATAGGAAATTCTCTCAACACACCACGTTGAGTCGGTAGATCCCATATTGATGCTAACCATTCGCGTACACGACTATACGCACCCAACTTAGGCACATAATGATCAGGCTACGTGATCGGCACCTAAATCTAAGTACGCACACCCATGCACCGAATTCGCCCTAGCATCTCAAGTCTAAGGACTAAATCGTACACTATTATAAGTTTGAGAAACATCCCATCGCCGATGTGCGTCATGCGCTTCCACAATGGGTTTCTCTGTTCGGGTCGTTCGATGCGTTCGATCCCCTATCGAACCACCTACTCATATGCACTAGCATCAAATGCCTTGCTCATGAAACGCTACAAATTCACTCCAAGTGAATCATGCATACTTGTACAAATCTTTGCGATTCCTTCGATACCCCATCTCATTCGGAATCTATGACTTGGAACGTTTTAAGATCACGACCTTAGAAACTGTTTCATGATTGCACTCATACTGAAGTGAATCGTTCCATAGTCTATTGTGATCTAAGGATTTCATCCAATCGCTTAAGTGATTTGCGAGAGATGAAGTTGGCCATTGTTTGATTTACATACTATAAACAAACGAGCGTATTAATTCATTTATACTAGAGAAAGATTACGATAGTCCTAATACAAGCTAAATATATTGGCTTGCAGGGCACTATCCTATCAGTCTAGAGGGGGGGGGGTGGGGGGGGGGGGGTGGGGGGGGGGGGGGGTGGGGGGGGGGGGGGGTGGGGGGGGGGGGGGGTGGGGGGGGGGGGGGGTGGGGGGGGGGGGGGGTGGGGGGGGGGGGGGGTGGGGGGGGGGGGGGGTGGGGGGGGGGGGGGGTGGGGGGGGGGGGGGGTGGGGGGGGGGGGGGGTGGGGGGGGGGGGGGGTGGGGGGGGGGGGGGGTGGGGGGGGGGGGGGGTGGGGGGGGGGGGGGGTGGGGGGGGGGGGGGGTGGGGGGGGGGGGGGGTGGGGGGGGGGGGGGGTGGGGGGGGGGGGGGGTGGGGGGGGGGGGGGGTGGGGGGGGGGGGGGGTGGGGGGGGGGGGGGGTGGGGGGGGGGGGGGGTGGGGGGGGGGGGGGGTGGGGGGGGGGGGGGGTGGGGGGGGGGGGGGGTGGGGGGGGGGGGGGGTGGGGGGGGGGGGGGGTGGGGGGGGGGGGGGGTGGGGGGGGGGGGGGGTGGGGGGGGAACCCGTAATAGCCAGTTCGGGAACGCCCTTTGCCGAAAGCAACCAAAATCTTTAGAGCGAATCATGGAAATAGCTGAAAAGTACATGATTCAGGAGGAAATGAACAAGTTGAAGAATGCTCGGAATCCCAGGCCCCTGGTCGGGAAAAAACCTGACAGGGCCCCTATCCCAAAGCCAAGCGACTACGGAGGGTCAAAGGCGCAGCAAAGAGGCTCGGTTTGGCAGAGACTTAAGGTCTATAAACCACAGGCTCCGACCCACAGATCTAATGTCTACGGTCAACCTGTTTCTCCAGAGCGGGCTTCAAGGAGAGAACCTGAAAAAAGCAATTTCACTAGGATGAATACCTCGAGGGACGAAATATTAACCATGCTCGAGGAAAGGAACTTGGTCCCAGAGGCTCGGCGTATCACTCAAGCCAGGCCGGGGACTATGAATCATGATAAGTATTGCAGATACCACAGGGCTCGTGGGCACAGCACCGAGGACTGTTTTCAGTTGAAACAGGAAATTGAGAAATTGATTGCTCAGGGAAAGTTAAAGGAATACGTTAGGAGGGGGAATCCAAACAACCGGTTCCGATATAGGACTCCGCGAAAGTTTTCTGAACAAAATCGCAATGATCAACATCAAGTTGACGAGCAGACGAACGGAGTGATAAATGTAATAGCTGGCGGACCTGCTGGAGGAGATAGCAGGAATGCAAGGAAAAGGACAGCTAGGTCGATAAGGACAGGTGTCTCGATCGGAAACGAAATGATGTCCTTAGAGCCGGCACCTTCGGTAAATCAGGTCATTAGTTTTACCGAGGCTGACAGACCAAGTGAAGTAACTTGGGACACTAATGAAGATGACCCCGATTTTTCGATGGTATTAACCCTAAAAATTGCTAACTTTGAGGTTAAGAGGGTATTGATCGATAATGGTAGCTCAGCAAACATAATCTCCTATGAAGCTCTGAATCGAATGAATTTACAGCACCCACCTCTAGATCGGGTATCTACCCCGCTTATTGGCTTTGGAGGCTCGGAAATTGTTCCTCTCGGAACCATCCTTCTGAGTACCACTTTGGGCAACAAACCAAAAGATGTAACGAAGATGGTCAAGTTCTTGGTTGTAAGTACCCCTTTCGCCTATAATGCCATTTTGGGAAGACCGGCACTAAACATTTTCAAAGCAGTTGTGTCAACTTGCCATCAGAAGGTCAAGTTTCCCACTCTGGCAAGGGTCGGAGAAATGAGAAACGATCAGTGCATGGCATGGGAGTGTTACAACACGTCCTTAACCATGAAGGGGCAGTTTGAGCCTGTTTTGCCCTCGAAGAGAAAATTAGATAATGAAAAGGTTTTCTCGGTATCCGACCTCCCTTTACCAAATTGTGAAAAGTTGCAGAGCAAAAAAGGAAAAGAGATCGATATGAGCGTTCAACCCCCAAATCATAAACAGATGACGTTAGTTCCAGGCTCCCCGAGAAGTTCACCAGAATCGGGACTGAGCTGAGTCAAGGGATGGAAACTATGTTGATCGAGTTCTAAAGAGATAATGCCGATATCTTTGCTTGGAGCTCCGATGACATCGTGGGGATCGACCCTCGGGTAATTACTCATTCGCTGAATATCGATCCTAAAGCAAATCCAGTTAGGCAAAAGAAGAGGAATCATGGTTGGGAAAAAGATAAAATCATTAACGCCGAAGTCGACAGGTTGTTAGCCGCTGGACAGATTAAGGAAATAACATTTACTGAATGGCTCTGTAATGTTGTGTTGGTATCTAAGGGAGAAAAGGTGAACAACAAGTGGAGAATGTGTAATGACTTTACAGACTTGAACAAGTTGAGTCCGAGAGATCCCTATCCCTTACCGCGGATCGATATGCTGGTCGATTCGACCGCCGATTTCATCTTCTTTAGCATGATGGATGCCTTCCAAGGATTCTATCAGATTTTTATTAATGAAAGGGACCAAGACAAAACCGCTTTCATTACCGAGCGCGGAGTTTATTGCTTCATAGTGATGCCTTTTGGATTGAGGAACGCGGGAGCGACTTATCAAAGGCTCGTAAACATGATGTTCAAGGATTTAATCGGTGAAATCATGGAAGTTTATGTCGATGATATGCTCGCTAAGAGCATGACCGAGGAAGACCATATCAAGCACCTCGACAAATGTTTTCGGAAAAACAACCAGTTCCCGAGGTTAATTTGGTGGCAGATGTTCAAGAGAAAGTTTGGGTGATGCATGTCAATGGATCGTCGACTAGAGAAGGTGGAGGGGCCGGAATTCACTTTCAGGGCCCCGAGGGGGAAGACCTTAGTTATGCAATCACTCTTGATTTTATGGTAACGAACAACGAGGCAGAGTACGAGGCTCTAATCGCTGGGTTAGAAATGGCAATTAAAGCGAATATAAAGTCTCTTACCGTGTTGACCGACTCCGAGCTGATACATAGGCAAGTGAAAGGGGTCTATGAAGCAAAAGAGTTCAACATGGTTAAGTATCTAAAAAGGGTGAAGAATCTGGTGGCAAAGCTGGATAAGTTCGATATTCAAGCTATCCCTCGAGAAGAAAACTCTTGGGCGGATTTGATGTCAAAGTTTACAGGGTCGATGGACGGACGAAAAGAGAGAGTAATAACTTGGTTGATGTCTAACACTCCAGCTATAGATTTGTCGTATCCCCGAGCTCGGAAATCATGGAGATAGACACTCAAGGGCCTTCCTGGATGGAACCTCTGAAAACTTATCTACGGAATGGCGTCTTACCAGAGGAAGCAAACGAAGCACGGCGGATTAAATATCGAGCTCCATTGTATGTTTTGGTCGAGGACCAGCTATATAAGAGATCTAGCTTAGGACTTTTATTGAAGTGTGTTCCTCAGAGTCAATTTGATCTAATCCTAAAGGAAATTCACGAAGGTGAGGCTGGGAGCCATTGCGGCGCGAGAGCCTTAGCTTTGAAGTGCTCAAGGACGGGCTATTACTGGCCTACTTTGATTTTGGATTCTATCGATTATGTCAAGAAATGCCATCATTGCCAAATTTATTCAAACTTGATTCATCAACCTGCCGAACATCTGCACTCTATTCCGATCTGCTGGCCATTTGATAAATGGGGGATCGATATCGTGGGACCTTTCCCGACCGCTAGATCGAGGAAAAACTATGTATTTGTGGCTGTTGAATACTTCAGTAAACGGGTCGGAATGCATTGCAGCGATGACGTCGTCGTGGACACTCTGCTTAATTCGGCCTATGAGTTTGCGTTTTCCGAACACCCAGTCACGTCGACCTTTCCAGTGGTGTGGAACCATCTCTGAGCTTCTCTCGGAAGCTAGCTCATCAGGTCCTTTGACGAAGAAGAACCGTCTCTTCCAATCCAGAGAGTTGCTGAAAACAATTGTGGATAAGACTGAATGGTTCGAGCGTTGTGAAAAATACACGAACCCTGCATTGGAGGCCGAGGAGTTGCTGATCTTGAAGAACTGCCAAAAGTTCTGGAAATCGTCGCGTTTGCCTTTAGCTTTCATCAAGACACTAAAGGCTATAAGATATCCGATGGAGTTGGGAAGAATCTGCGCGGGAGCTAGAGAGAACACCTCCAAAACTTGTTCTGATGAGGGATATTTTGCATACGCCATCTTAGGAAATACCTCTGCTCGGGATCGACCCAGTTTCTGACCAGGAGGTATTCTCCGACCTGAAGAACATAGCTTCCCGATCAGGTCACGTTGATAGCACAAGATCCTATTTTCCGATCTACTTCTATCCTCGGAATTACTGTGGGGCCGACCTACAGCTTTGCACAGCTGGCCGAGAAGTATTCTCCTACGGACGGTCCAGCTAGCTCATTACTGTTCCTATATATACGCGGCGCATTTATGACATCAGGGGACGGCACTATTCCCAAGAAACATACTAAGCTCGGACTAGCAGCTCGGAATAGGCCATAGGTCGTATCTCTTTGTATTTATCTTCTTAGTTGTACGACATCCTGTGATGCTCGGGTAGACCTACCTTGTATTTTGTACTCGAACATTGATATTAATATACACCATTTACACATTCCATACACTTATTGTTTTGCTCGACTTTCCATACTCAATACGAACGAAAAACGGTATAATCAATTGGCGCCCACCGTGGGGCCTACTCGGGTGTTAGATCGAAATATGCCTACTACTAGGAGATACACGTACAATCGAGGCGAGCCTTCACAAGCTGTTGGAGCTCAGCAGTCAGTAAATAACGAACCAAGTAACCAATCCCGAGCGGCCCGCCAATCTGAGGTGCCGCCGCTCGACCCGCCGAATGATTTACCTATTCATACGACAGTTGCCGATCTTCGTTCCATTATCGGAACTATGTGTAGAGAATTCCTGAACACGGAGAGAGCGGATCGTGAAACTCTGCCTGGTCAACAGCCCCCGGTCGACCAACCTGCTGCTCGGGGTCCCGTTTCTAACAGGCAGAGGGAAGGAAGTATTCGTCGATCTGCTTTGGGTGAACCGTCCGATGTTCGACCCAGAGCACCTCGACCTAGGACCGTTGTCCGTTCAGGGCAACCTTCTAGAACCGTACAAGACTTGGAAGATTCGGTGGTCGGGGAGAGTCAACCCGAAGCCGCAGATAGGGTAAAGAAACCGGTCTACAGAAAGGTGACCGAGGCTGACTTGGAAAAGATTGTGCAGGAAAGGGTTGTGAAGGAGTTAAAGAGGGAAATGTTGGTAAAGGAAACCCGACCTGCAGAGGTCAGGGTTCGAAGAACTGAGGCCAGAGAGGATGGCGCCGTTTTCCTCGAGGAAGGACGAGATAGGGAGTTAAGTACGAATATCATGAGATGTTCGCCATTCTGCCAAGAGATTAGAGAGGCTCGAGGAACGGAGACTGTCCCTACCAGATTGCCAAGATATAATGGAACCTCCGACCCTGGGGAGCATATAAACAGTTTCATTAATGTGTTGAACTTATATGGGCATTCAGAAGATTTTTGTTGCAAAATTATGGTCACCACATTCGAAGGAATTGCTTTGGATTGGTTCGGAAAACTGCCTCCGAACTCTATCTTCTCTTTTGATGAGTTGTGCGATAAATTAAAACACCAATTTGCCAGCCAAAGGAAACAAAGGTTACCTGCCAATCATTTGGGAACCGTGAAGCAACTGGAAGGAGAAACACTAAGACAATGGCTGGCAAGGTTTAGTATTGAACTTCTGAAAGTTGACACCCCACAGATTGAATTTCTATCATCATTGATGTTCGAGCTAACCCGTAATAGCCAGTTCGGGAATGCTCTCTGCCGAAAGCAACCAAAGTCTTTCGAGCGAATCATGGAGATAGCTGAAAAATACATGATTCAGGAGGAAATGAATAAGTTAAAGAATGCTCAGAATCCTAGGCCCCCGATCGGAAAGAAACCTGATCGGGCCCCTATCCCAAAGCCAAGCGACTATGGAGGGTCAAACGCGCAGCAAAGAGGCTCGGTTTGGCAGAGACTTAAGGTCTATAAACCTCAGGCTCCGACCCACAGATCTAACGTCTACGGTCGACCTGCGTCACCAGAGAGGGCTCCGAGGAGTGAGCATGAGAAAAGCAATTTTACTAGGCTGAACACCTCAAGGGACGAAATCTTGACTGTGCTCGAGGAGAGGAATTTGGTCCCTGAAGCTCGACGTGTTACTCAGTCCAGACCAGGGGCCATGAATAACGATAAATATTGCAGATACCACAAGACCCGAGGGCACAGTACCGAGGATTGTTTTCAGTTGAAACAGGAAATTGAGAAGTTGATTGCTCAGGGAAAATTAAAGGAGTATGTTAGAAGGGAGAATCCTAACAACCGTTTCCGATCGAGAAGTCCACGCAGGTTTTCCGAACAGCACCATGTTGATCAACATCAAGCCGAAGGACAGACAAACGGGGTGATAAATGTAATAGCTGGTGGACCAGCTGGGGGAGATAGCAGGAATGCCAGGAAAAGGACTGCACGGTCGATAAAGACAGGTGTTTCGACCGGGAAAGAGGTCATGACCTTAAGGTCAACGTCCTCGATAAATCAAGTCATTAGTTTTACCGAGGCTGACAGACCAAGCGAAATAACTTGGGATACTAATGAAGACGACCCTGATTTTTCGATGGTCTTAACCTTGAGAATTGCTAACTTTGAGGTTAAGAGGGTGTTGATCGATAATGGTAGTTCAGCAAACATAATCTCTGCAGAAGCTCTCGATAGAATGAATCTACAGCATCCACGTCTGGATCAGGTATCCACCCCGCTCATTGGGTTCGGTGGATCGGAGATTGTTCCTCTCGGAACCATCCTTCTGAGTACTACTATGGGCAAGAAACCTAAAGATGTCACAAAGATGGTTAAGTTTTTGGTCGTGAGTACCCCTTTTGCTTATAATGCTATTTTGGGAAGACCAGCTTTAAACGTTTTCAAAGCAGTCGTGTCGACTTACCATCAGATGGTCAAGTTTCCCACTTTGGCGGGGGTCGGAGAAATGAGGAATGACCAGTGCATGGCTTGGGAATGTTATAACACGTCCCTAAACATGAAGAAGCAGTTCGAGCCAATATTGCCCTCGAAAAGGAAGTTAGAGGACGAAAAGGTATTCTCAGTATCTGACCTACCTGTGCCCGATTGTGAAAAACTGAAAAGCAAAAAAGGAAAAGAGACCGATATGAGCGTTCAACCCCCGAACCATAAACAAGTAACATTAGTCCCTGGCTCCCCCGAGAAGTTCACCAGGATAGGGACTGAGCTAAGTCAAGGGATGGAAACCATGCTGATCGAATTTCTAAGAAACAACGCCGATGTCTTTGCTTGGAGCTCCGATGACATTGTAGGGATCGACCCGAGGGTGATTACTCATTCTTTGAATATCGATCCGAAAGCGAAGCCAGTTAGACAAAAGAAGAGGAATCATGGTCGGGAAAAAGATAAAATTATTAATGCTGAGGTCGACAGGTTGTTAGCTGCTGGGCAGATTAAGGAGATAACTTTTACCGAGTGGCTCTGTAACGTGGTGTTGGTATCAAAGGGAGAAAAGGTGGACAACAAGTGGAGAATGTGTAACGACTTCACCGATCTGAACAAGTTGTGTCCAAGAGACCCCTATCCCTTACCACGGATCGATATGCTGGTTGACTCGACCGCTGGTTTCATCTTCTTTAGTATGATGGATGCTTTCCAAGGGTTCTATCAAATTTTTATGAATGAAAGGGATCAGGACAAAACCGCCTTTATTACTGAACGAGGAGTCTACTGTTTCGTCGTAATGCCTTTCGGACTGAGGAATGCTGGAGCGACCTATCAAAGGCTCGTGAATATGATGTTCAAGGATCTCATCGGTGAGATTATGGAAGTTTATGTTGATGATATGCTCGTGAAGAGCATGACCGAGGAGGATCATATAAAGCACCTTGACAAATGTTTCGCGATCTTAAGGAAGTACAGGATGAAACTAAATCCTGCAAAGTGCACTTTTGGGGTAAGATCGGGAAAGTTCCTCGGCTATTTAGTTCACGAGCGTGGCATCGAGGCAAACCCCGAGAAAATCAGAGCAATAACCGAGCTAAAACCACCGACGAAGTTGTCTGAAGTGCAAAGTCTAATCGGAAAAGTAATATCGTTGAACAGATTTATATCCCGCTCAGCAGACAAGAGTTTGCCTTTCTTCAAATTATTGAGGAAATCGAAAGGCTTCGAATGGAATGAGGAGTGCGACAAAGCTTTCGAAGAGCTTAAGAAATACTTAGTCTCCCCACCCATGTTGGCAAAGCCGGTCGAAGGGGAGCCTTTGTATTTATACATAGCGGTATCGACTGAAGCAATAAGTTCGGTTTTGGTGAGAGTTCAGGATTCCGAGCACAAGCCGGTGTATTATCTAAGTAAGTTGCTTCAGGGGGCGGAAAAGAACTACTTAGAGATTGAGAAGTTCGCACTTGCTCTAGTTATTGCCGCACGGAGACTGAGGCCTTATTTCCAGACTTACAAAATTATTGTTTTGACTAACCAGCCTTTAAGGCAAGTTTTGTCAAAACCAGAGACATCCGGGAGATTGATTAAATGGGCAGTGGAACTGGGACAGTTCGAAATCGAGTACCAACCCCGAACAGCCATCAAAGCACAAGTTCTGGCCGATTTTGTTGCAGAATCGACTGGAGCCTGCTTGGAAAAGCAACTAGTTACCGAAGTAAACCTTGTGGCAGATGCTCAGGAGAAAGTTTGGTTGATGCATGTTGATGGGTCGTCGACCAGAGAAGGAGGTGGGGCTGGAATTCATTTCCAAGGTCCCGAGGGAGAGGATCTCAGTTATGCGATCACCCTAGATTTCGTGGTCACGAACAATGAAGCTGAGTACGAGGCTTTGATCGCGGGATTAGAAATGGCGATTAAAGCAAGCATAAAGTCCCTCACAGTATTGACCGACTCTGAGCTTATACATAGACAAGTAAAAGGGGTTTATGAAGCAAAAGAATTCAACATGGTGAAATATCTAAAAAGGGTGAAGGATCTGGTGACAAAGTTGGATAAATTTGACATACAAGCTATCCCTCGAGAAGAAAACTCTTGGGCGGATTTGCTCTCGAAATTCACAGGTTCGATGGATGGACGAAAGGAGAGAGTAATAACTTGGTTGATGTCCAACTCTCCAGCTATAGATTTGAACGTAGCTCCGAGCTCGGAAATCATGGAGATAGACGCACAAGGCCTTTCCTGGATGGAACCTTTGAAGGATTACCTGAGAAGCGGTATTTTACCGAAAGAAGCGAACGAAGCTCGACGAGTTAAATATCGAGCTCCGATGTATGTCTTGATCGAAGACCAGCTCTACAAGAGGTCAAGCTCGGGAGTTCTGTTGAAATGCATTCCCGAGAGTCAATTCGAGCTTATTTTAAAAGAAGTGCATGAAGGCGAAGCTGGAAGTCATTGCGGTGCGAGAGCATTAGCATTGAAATGTTCGAGGACTGGTTATTATTGGCCTACTATGATTTCAGATTCCATCGACTATGTTAAGAGGTGCCATCATTGCCAAGTTTATTCAAATTTGATTCATCAGCCCGCCGAGCAACTGCATTCAATTCCGATCTGCTGGCCATTTGACAAATGGGGAATCGATATTGTGGGACCTTTTCCAACAGCTAGATCAAGGAAAAACTATGTCCTGGTTGCTGTGGAATACTTCAGTAAATGGATCGAATGCGTTGCACTAACAAAAATTACTCAGTTTCAGGTGATAAATTTTCTCTGGAAGTATATTGTTTGCAGGTTCGGGATACCGAGGATCCTCATCTCCGACAACGGAACTCAATTTGCGGGAAAGCAGGTTTTGGAGTGGTGTGAAAAGTTTGGGATCCAGCAGAATTTCACCTCGAGCGGGCATCCCCAGGCAAACGGGCAGACCGAGGTCACCAACAGGGAAATTGTTCGGTCACTTGAAAAACGTCTGGCCGAAGCAAAAGGCAAATGGTTAGACGAGCTTCCTGGAGTAATTTGGGCGAACAGGACCTCCGTAAAGTCAGCTACAGGGGAAACTCCTTTTTCTTTGGTGTACGGTTCGGAAGCGGTAATCCCGGTCGAGACATTAGTGCCATCACCAAGGGTCGAGTCGTATGACCCCGATCAGAACCAATTGTTGAGAGAGATGGATCTCGATCACGCAGATGGTAAACGCGACCGAGCATGCGTAAAGATCCAAGCCACCAAATCTAACATGGAAAGAGCTTACGACAAGAGAGTCAGGATAAGAACGTTCAAAGTTGGGGATTTGGTGCTCAAAAAGGTAGAGGTATCTAAACACGTCGGAAAGCTTCAGCCTAACTGGGATGGCCCTTATGTTGTGCAAGAGGTCGGAAAAAAGGGGTCCTATAAAATTGCTCACCTCAACGGTGAAGTTTGGCCAAGAACCTGGAATGCAGTTAACCTAAGGAAATACTATGGAAAATAACTGCAATCATTTCAATTTTCTTGTAATTCAGTCTTTACAACTCTGTTTTTTACTTCAAATGTAAGCGCAGTCAATGAAAACATCCTTTAGAAGTTCAAAATTTATGTTTCGAATACTATGGTGAAGATATAATGTCTCGACCGAGGGTGAAAGCTGTTGCTATGACCCTTCCTCGAGGACGAAATGTTCAAAAATAAAAATCGGCCGAGGGTGCAAGCTATTGCTATGACCCTTCCTCGATTAAGAATTATTCAAAAATAAAAATCGGCCGAGGGTGCAAGCTATTGCTATGACCCTTCCTCGATTAAGAATTATTCAAAAATAAAAATCGACCGAGGGTGCAAGCTATTGCTATGACCCTTCCTCGATTAAGAATTATTCAAAAATAAAAATCGGCCGAGGGTGCAAGCTATTGCTATGACCCTTCCTCGATTAAGAATTATTCAAAAATAAAAATCGGCCGAGGGTGCAAGCTATTGCTATGACCCTTCCTCGATTACAGATTATTCAAAAATAAAAATCGGCCGAGGGTGCAAGCTATTGCTATGACCCTTCCTCGATTAAGAATTATTCAAAAATAAAAATCGACCGAGGGCGCAAGCTATTGCTATGACCCTTCCTCGATTAAAGATTATTCAAAAATAAAAAATCGGCCAAGGGTGCAAGCTATTGCTATGACCCTTCCTCGATTAAGAATTTTTCAAAAATAAAAATCGGCCGAGGGTGCAAGCTATTGCTATGACCCTTCCTCGATTAAGAATTATTCAGAAATAAAAATCGACCGAGGGTGCTAGCTATTGCTATGACCCTTCGTCAATAAGGAATTATTCAAAAAGGACATGCCTATTCAGCTTGAAAAGAGCTCGATGCTCGAGATATTATGATAAAATAGATCTGCTCGAAACTCGAAGACTTTTCAAGAACTTATTATCATTTGGAAATTCCTTAAGTTGGGATTATTATTTATTAAGCTCAGTTATGCTCGAAGGAAACATCTCAGTTTTCAGATATTATTCATTCGAACTTTTATCAGATAGTCTTTCCGAGAAGACTTTATCGGTTCTAAATTCGAGTTAAATCGTCCCATCCAGATTGTTAAAGTTTCATCGGATTATTAATTCATCATCGAGCGGATGGGTACGAGAAGAAAGCTAATAACAAGACGATGGAAAAGAATGAAAGATTGCAAGTATTTGATCTGAAACAAAAGGTTCTTATTATTTCCGAGCAAGATACAAAAGATCAGTGAATTACAAGAATGACAATTTTATTGATATTCATCGAGCAGATTACAATGTTGTCTTTACAACTAATCAAGTCCTAATACAACTACTGGGCCCTATTCTATAGTCTTCGGGCGTCCTCATGTGTTCTCGACCAGGAGGGTCGGCAAGCATCCGACGACTGCACCACATTTTGTGTGATAAATAGGTTGTCCGGTAGACTTGTAAAGTGATCGAGCTGTCTATGTTTATCGTCTAATGATATCTGGGTTTGAAGTGAGGCAGTATGAATTGCAGACCATCTTTTCTGATTATCTCCATACTTTTCCCAGCATTCTTGCTACCAGCCGAGCCCGATCACTTCCCCGAGTTGGCATCCAAGGTTGAAATTCCTCTTTTTTAGATACGAAATTTCAACCATTGGTAAGGTTGAAATTTCTCATTGTAAGATCCGAAAGTTCAACCTAGAGCGGCCGGTCATCATCTCATGGTCGGGAAGCTCGACCCAAAGTTACCAATCTTCAAGGAAGAAAGGAAGAAATTGGTGACTCGAGGTCAAACTTCCTTTTAATAGATTGACCAGCTTTCCACCCTCGGGGATACCCCTCGGAATCCGCAATGCTAACCCTGCCCAAAATATCCGAGCAAGGGTCGGTCACTTGCTGGTATTCCAAGGGAAGATCCCATTTTCAGGGATCAGAGACCCCCAGATGATCAAGGGGCCCCTCTTTTCCGATTCCTCCCATACCAAAGTACATGTCTTGTTTGTAAGATCGAAAGTATGTTCGAAGCCAAATTTCAAAGGCTTCAACAGGAAGGAGGAAACATTCAATCTTCGTCCTCGGATAAAACATTTTTGACAGTGGAGGGTAAAGATTTTCAACTGAGTAAAAGCCATATTTATACTAAAAGGAAGATTTGATCGACGGTCTGTATTCAACGAAACCAAAGGCCCAGATTAAGGCATTTATCACAGGCGACCGTTCCGCTTCCCGAGATTTAGGCACTGTTTGGTCAGACGTTCTTTGGAACTTAGCTGAAAAAAGGGGAATACTATGACTTTGTCAGATGTGCAATGCAGGAGCTTTCCCTTTTCACTTTGTGCTCGGAATTTCGATCACTCTTAACTCGAGTATAAATTGTTTTTACAAAAAATAATACAACTTGAACGATCACTCGTAGCTCGAGTATAAATAGTTTCTACACTAAGAATGCAACTCGAATATAGAGAGACACAAGGTAAACGATACACAACATTACCGATTAAAAGGGAGTGAAGGTTTATCATTTCAACGAAAAGAACAGTACAATAGAGAAAAAAAAAAAACTTAAAAGTACAACATTTGATCGGGCATACAGAAGAAATGTCTAGACATTTTTCTCGAACAAGAGCTTGCGGACCTCGGCGTTGCGGGCCTCGTACCCCGCATCGTACCCTTTTTTATAAGCCTCTTGCTCCCGCAGCTCGGCATTTTTCTTCTCTTGCTCGATGAGGTCCTTCAGCCTATCTAGCTCCTTGCTTAGCTCCTCGTGAACCTGGCTCTCTTTCTCGCCCGACGAAGGGGTTTTCTTCTGATCGACAGAAGGGTCATTTATTTTGGCCTTTTTATTAGGAGGCTCATTCACAACGCTCTTGGTAGCCTCTCGAGCTTCCCCAGCCATATGGATCAAAGCCGAAGTCGGAATGAGATCCTCTACGCGCGGCCTCTTAGCAAGCTCAGACCCGCCAGATGTGACTTGCTCGCTGGGGTTGAAGATCTGCATTTTTCCTTGCTTGTTCCCCTCGGAGCTATTCTTCGATCTAGAAGGGGAGTCCGAAATGGGTATAACTACCTTGTTCTCGGTCTGATTGGGCGACGAGTTGGGCAGAGGCTTGGTTTCAGTTTTGCCAAGATCACCCTTAGGGGCCTCGGTTCGTTCGGTGACCACTTTCGAAGGAGAATCGACCTTGTGCTTGCCTCGATCGCTCTTAGAGACTTTTCCTACCTCCGAGGAGGACTTAGGCTCTCTAACTTTCGACTTGGGAAGCTTCTCTTTCTTGACTTTGAACATCAACTTTGGAT
The DNA here is from genome assembly GCA_034814905.1 of Penstemon davidsonii. Taxonomy (NCBI): domain Eukaryota; kingdom Viridiplantae; phylum Streptophyta; class Magnoliopsida; order Lamiales; family Plantaginaceae; genus Penstemon; species Penstemon davidsonii. The sequence goes on along the minus strand of JAYDYQ010001086.1, from coordinate 9,548,060 downwards.
CGAGCTTGGAGTTCACCATTCCTTCCATAATTGTTTTATTTCTAGTGAAGAAGAGCGCTCGATTTCTTTTTATCGATCAATGAGCTCCGACGAAGAAAGAATTGTGATTTCAGTGATACAAATCTTTAACTGCCTCTTCTATTTATAAGAAGAAGGAACGTTGCCTTTTGGTGACCCAACAGTCGCGAATTTCAAGTTTTCCCGTGCCCTATTACGAAGACCGATCGTTCTAATACCTTGACTATTGAGGAAATGAGTTTTCACCTGCACGGAAATGCTCGATATCAATAATTTTTTATAGATATTATAATAAATCACTGATAGGCTCTAAGTGATTGGACTCGGAAAGCTTTGTTAAACAAAGAAAGCAGATTTTATAGATGGTCAAAATAATTACAATACATACAATGAAGAGTCCTACAACCTATTACAGGGAATCTTAAGGGTTTTGCCCTCGCTCTCGGAAACTCCCTCGATGTCAACATCTGCGTCTTGAGAAGCTTCTCGGTCATCACCATCATCAGAGATATCTTGATCATCGTCCTCTCCAGAACCTTTTTGGCTTCCGTCCTCGGAACTATCGGAACTCGAGCTCGAGCTTGACGTCTCCAAATCCATCATATCGGGATTGGGCATTGGGACCCCGAACTCTCTCACAAATGGAGCAAACTCGTGATTTTCCCAGTCTGCAGAGCTCAAGGCTGGGACTCGATAGTTCTCTCCGTCCATGTTCTTGAAGATGTCCATATGTTTCAGATACTCATCGATCTTCTTGGGGATAACCTTCGCCGAGACCAGCTGTCGAACACCCTTGTAAAAAGTGGTCTGAAGAATCTGGTCTACCCTTTTCCGAGCTATGGCATCTAACGCTGGTGACTCCAAAAACTCTCTTATCGAGCTTAGGCGTGAGTCTTCCTTGCCGCGCTGATAGGATAACTCAGAATCAGCTTTGGTCTGTGCGAGCTCCTCTTCAAGTTTCTTGACTTTTTCCTCGAGCAAGCTCTTCTCAGCCACGACCTTCACCAAGTCTTCCTCAACGGTCGGGGTATACTTGGCCTTAGTAGACTCCAGTTCTTTTTGAACGGAGATGAACTGATCGCGAAGTTTGGACTCTTCCTCGAGTAAATTCCGGTAAGCAATATGAACCCGGTCGGACTCATCTTCTAACATCGAGGTGCGATTTACTTCAGTGAGAAAGCAGTCCCCAATCTGCAAAGACAAGATAATTAGTATTTTGATAAAAGACCAGAACAGTTATAACCATGGCCAGAACAGTTATAACCATTGCAAAGAACTTTTACCGTGTGATACGCTCGACAGAATTGACCCAATACATCAAGGTCGCAGTGAGCCAAAAGCTCCTCCTGATCCTCGGCAAATCTCCCTGCCATGAAGATCTTTATCGCCTTATCATGCTCCTTCTCGCCGTTTGGGTCGCGATCACTCTGAATCGATCCCCTCTCGGGATAACCTGCCGCTCGGTAACCTCTAAGTTGATCTTCGATAAAGTCCACCATATCAGGCCTGCTTCGACCAGAACGAGAGGTAAGAGCTGTTCGGTGCCGACCCCACAGTCCGGTCCTCCTTTTTACCTCGGGGGGTCCCTCACGATCGTCCCGAGCTCGCCGATTAAGGATCTCTTTCCTTTTAAGCTTCTTCATGGTGAACATGATGTACCCTAAACCAGATGAAGAGGAAGGACCAGCCTGTTTCTGAGGAACTACCATTCGGATGGGTTCAGCATCCTCGGGATCTCCCTCGTTTCCGATCTGCTGAGGTTGGGCAGAGCCTCCCCGAGGAGGGATAGTAGTTTGATTGGATTGCGCGGGGCCTGGCCTAACTTGTCTTCTCGGCTGGCCAGGCGTCTTTTTCGAGGTAGAAGCCACTGTCCTACCGACTATGGAAGCTCGGTATTGTTCTACCATGGTACCTGAAGAAAGAAAAGATAAAATTGGTTAGGAATGAAGCCTTATGGGTAGCTTATTATTATGAACGCTCGGTAAAGATTATTATTCTTACTTAACGATCGAGGATCGTCAGCGTCCTCAAGTGGGTATGTAGCTCGGCTGAGCTCCGCTTTCCGAAGAACGGGCTCCAAAACGAGGAAAGCCGACTGGTACGGGTCGGAGCGCATCGCAGTGACAAGGCTGTCTGAAATAACCTTCGTAAGCTGACCCATCAATTCTCGTTTTTCGTACACCCAATCTCGCTCACCTGGCCATCTGTGTGGAACCATCTCCGAGCTCCCTTCGGAAGCTGGTACTTCAGGTCCTTTGATAAAGAAGAACCGTCTCTTCCAGTTGAGAGAATTGCTAGAGGTGATGGTCGATAAGACCGAATGATTTGAACGCTGGGAAAAATACACAAACCCAGCGTTCGAGGCGGAGGAAGTGCTGACTTTGAAGAACTGCCAAAAATGGTGGAAATTTGCAGTTTTGCCCTTGGCCTTCATCAAAACGCTGAAGGCTATCAAGTACCCAATCGAGTTGGGGAGGATCTGTGCGGGAGCCAGGGTGAACACATCTAGAACCCGCTCGAGTAACGGGGCAAAAGGGATACGCAACCCATAGGCGAATTGCTTGGCGTAGAAAGCTTGACATCCTTCCGGGGGCTGATTCACCCTTTGAGAGTGGGTCGGAATAACTAGCGAATAGCCCTCGGGGAGGAATTTACCTATCTCAGCCTGGAGGTCTGCTTCGTCCTCTATTGGATCGTATGCACAAGAAATCTCGTCGTCCCGTTTTTCAGTTTTCTGAGCTCGACCTGTGGCTTTGGACTTCTTCGTGACACCAGGAAGTTCGATAATTCTCACACTGCACCCTCCTCCGATCGAGTATCTCATTATCTCATGCTCGTCCAGCGCCATAGTCGAACTGTCCACATTACCGGAATCAGCATTTTCTCCATCTCCACCTTCCTCGCCATCGGGCTCGGTGTTCTGTCCGGATGTCCCCTCACCAGCATTTGGCCCCAAGGCGCGCTCAATTTGATCGACGATTCTTTTCGTCTCATCAGAGGAGTTTTTAGCGGTGTTGTAGGCGTTAATGAATTCGCCTGTGGATCCTAGGTCGGAATCCGATCGCGTAGGATTATTGGTTTGAATTTCTGGGTTTTCGGAAGTAGACATGATGGGAAATGTTTATTGCAACGGTCGACAAAAAAAAAGGGATACTCTTTTTCGATCTGAATGCTCCGATCAGAAGTAAGTATGGAAGACGTACTCGTCTTTTCAAGTCAACGTATATATATAAAGGTTAAAAGGGTAAATTGCAAATTCAACCCCGAGTAACCGCGACGGTTAAGCTTCCACTCAGTAAATTGAAGGTTATCTTTCCGTTAATAGCATTTATGGTCCTCCAAGTTTCTGAAATGAGCATTTTCGGGTCGGTAAAATAAGATTAACTATATTGTATTCCGAGGATATGCACTCTTTTTCCCTTCGCTCGGTTTTTATCCCCCTGGGTTTTTCCGAGTAAGGTTTTTAATGAGGTATATCCGACGCAAGACCGTTCGAAACCCGCTCTTTGTTGCTCATCTCTCCAATCTTCAGATTTCATAATGCCCTATTGAATTATCGAAGTAAGACCCCCAGATCGAGAATACCGTCTCCCTATTGTGCGAGGCGCATCAGTTTTCCACGGCTCCGCTAGAGAAATGTGCGCTCTTTTTCCCTGGCTCGGATTTTATCCCACTGGGTTTTTCCGAGTAAGGTTTTTAACGAGGCATAACAAATCTTGTGGTGCGATGATGTTTACTTCTCCGAGCTTCAGCTTCCCTTACGCTCGAGAAGTGGGGGAGTATTGATGAGGGATATTTCGCATACGCCATCTTAGGAAATACCTCTGCTCGGGATCGACCCAGTTTCCGACCAGGAGGTATTCTCCGACCAGAAGAACATAGCTTCCCGATCAGGTCACGTTGATAGCACAAGATCCTATTTTCAGATCTACTTCTATCCTCGGAATTACTGTGGGGCCGACCTACAACTTTGCACAGCTGGCCGAGAAGTATTCTCCTACGGACGGTCCAGCTAGCTCATTACTGTTCCTATATATACGCGGCGCATTTATACATCACGGACAGACACTATTCTCAAGAAACATACTAAGCTCGGACTAGCAACTCGGAATAGGCCATAGGACATATCTCTTTGTATTTATCTTCCTAGTTGTACGACATCCTGTAATGCTCGGGTAGACCTACCTTGTAATTTGTACTCGAACATTGATATTAATATACACCATTGACACATTCCATACACTTATTGTTTTTCTCGACTTTCCATACTCAATACGAACGAAAAATGGTATAATCATGTTCAAGCAGTGGTGCGAAAGGGATCCGCAGCCCCTAAGAAATTTCTTAGCATAGAAGGCTTGGCATCCTTCCGGTGGCTCATCGACCCGTTGAGAGGAGGTCGGGATAACCAGCGAGTAACCCTCGCCTCGAGTTCTGCTACGCTTTCGATCAGATCGTATGCACTGGCAATCTCGTCGATCCACTTTTGCAATTTTCTGGAGCCGCCCCTTGGTGCTAGACTTCTTCCGGGTAGCCGCTAGGTCGAGGATTCTCACGGAGACGTTATTTCCAACCGTGTACCTCATTATCTCATGCTCTCCCAGTTCTCCGGCCAAACCTTCCTCGCTACCAGAATCCGCATTTTGATCGTCCTCTCCCTCGCGCTCGGCGTTGGGCTTGATGTTTTGTTCTCCATCCCCTTCGTGCTCAGGGTTCTGTTGACCAGAAGTTCCCTAGCCAGTATTCGACCCCAAGACCCGTTCGGCCTGATCTACAACCTTATTTACTTCATCAGAGGAGTTTTCCGTCGGTTTATACGTATTTATGAGATCGTCCATTGGCCCTAGGTCGGAGTCTGATCTCGGAGAAATATGGGTTGGTTCTCTGGGTTTTCGGGGTTGGACATGCTAAAAGAGATTATTGTGATGGTCGACAAGAAATAATAGTCTTTATCGATGTGAATGCTCCGATCTGCAGTAAGTTGGGAAGCGGTACTCGTCTCATCAGGTCAACGCATATATATAAAGGTTAAAAGGGTAAATTGCAAATTAAACCCCGAGTAACCGCGACGGTTAAGCTTCCACTCAGTAAATTGAAAGTTATCTTTCCGTAAATGGCATTTCCGGTCCTCGAAGTTTTGGAAAACTAATCTTTCAATTCGGTAAATTATGATCAACGACATCGTCTCCCGATATGCACTCTTTTTCCCTTCGCTCGGTTTTTATCCCACTGGGTTTTTCCGAGTAAGGTTTTTAACGAGGCATATCCAACGCAAGACTGTTCAAGACCTGCTCTCTATTATTATTTCTCTCTCTGAAATTCAACTATGGTAGCTCCTCGAGATTCACCGAAGTAAAATTTTCAGTTCGACAACGCCGTCCTTCTACCTGGAGCATCTTGCCTATCCAGGGCTCCCCCAGAGAAAATGTGCGCTCTTTTTCCCTAGCTCGGATTTTATCCCACTGGGTTTTTCCGAGTAAGGTTTTTAATGAGGCATATCCAAACTTCATACTACTACCGAGCTATGTTTACTTCTCCGAGCTTCAGCTTCACTTACGCTCGAGAAGTGGGGTGGTATTGATGAGGGATATTTCGTATACGCCATTTTAGGAAATACCTCAGCTCGAGATCGACCTCGATCCCGAACAGGAAGGCTATTCCCGACCTGCAGAACCCAGCTTCCGATCAAGTCAGACATTTAGCACTGGACCCTATTTTCCGATCTATGTCTCTCCTCGAAATTACTGTGTGATGAGGGGTATTTCGCATACGCCACTTTAGGAAATACCTTCTGCTCGGGGTCAGCCTCGATCCCGACCAGAATGGCATTTTCCGACCAGAAGAACATGATTTTCCGATCGAGCCAGGTTGATAGCTCTAGATCAAGTACTCTGACCTTCTTCCCGATCTACTCGTCTCCTCGGAATTACTGTGGGACCGACCTACTGCTTTACACAGCTGGCCGAGAGCTATTCCCCTGCGGATGGTCTAGCTAGCTCATCACTATTCCTATAAATACGCGGCGCATTTATGACATCAGGGACGGCACAACTTCCAAGATATCCCTTCTGCTCGGACCTACTGTTCGAACTAGGAGCTAGTTTGTATTTTCTTTGTATTGATCATTTTAGTAGTGCGGCATCCCGTAATGCTCGGGTAGACCTGCCTTGTAATTTGTATTCGAACACCAATATTAATATACGTTTTTTTTACGTACTCGATTCATAGATTGTTATGCTCCACTTTCCTTATTGAACTCGAACGAAACACTGTATAATCAATTGGCGCCCACCGTGGGGCCTGCTCGGGTGTTAGATCGAAATATGCCTACTACTAGGAGATTTACGTACAATCGTGGCGAGCCTTCACACGCCGTAGGAGCTCAACGTTCGGTAAACAATGAACCAAGTAACCAATCCCGAGCGGCCCACCAATCTGAGGTGCCGCCGCTCGACCCGCCGAATGATATGCCTATTCATACGACAGTGGCAGATTTACGTTCCATTATCGGAACCATGTGTAGAGAATTCTTGAATACGGAGAGAGCAGATCGTGAAACTCTGCCAGGTCAGCAGCCCCCGGTCGATCAACCTACTGCTCGGGGTCCGATTTCCAACAGGCCAAGGGAAGGAAGTATTCGTCGATCTGCTCTGGGCGAACCATCTGAGGTTCGACCCAACCCACCACAAGCTAGAACCATTGTCCGATCTGGGCAACCTTCTAGGAACATACAAAACTTAGAGGATTCCGTGGTCGGGGAAAGTCAACCCAAAGTTGTGGAGAGGTCTAGAAAGCCAGCCTATAGAAAGGTAACTGAGGCTGACTTGGAAAGGATGGTGCAAGAAAGGGTTGCTAAGGAATTAGAAAAAGAGAAGCTAGTAAAGGAAACCCGACCCACAGGTGTCAGGGCTCGAGGAGTTGAGGCCAAAGAGGATGGGGTCGTGTTCCCTGAAGTGCGAAGTAGGGAATTGAGTACAAATATTATGCGATGCTCGCCTTTCTGTCAAGAAATTAAGGAAGCTCGAGGAACAGAGTCAGTCCCTACAAGATTGCCAAGATATAATGGAACCTCTGACCCCGGGGAGCATATAAACAGTTTCATAAATGTGTTGAATTTATATGGACACTCGGAGGATTTTTGCTGCAAAATCATGGTCACCACATTCGAAGGAATTGCTTTGGATTGGTTCGGAAAACTGCCTCCGAACTCGATCTTCTCCTTTGACGAGCTGTGCGATAAATTAAAACATCAGTTTGCCAGCCAAAGGAAACAAAGGTTACCTGCTAATCATTTGGGGACGGTGAAGCAAATGGAAGGAGAAACACTGAGGCAGTGGCTGGCTAGATTTAGTATTGAACTTCTGAAAGTCGATACCCCACAGATTGAGTTTCTATCGTCATTAATGTTCGAGCTGACCCGCAATAGCCAGTTCGGAAATGCTCTCTGCCGAAAGCAGCCAAAGTCCTTCGAGCGAATTATGGAAATAGCTGAGAAATACATGATCCAGGAGGAAATGAATAAGTTAAAAAATGCACAGAATCCTAGGCCCCCGATCGTGAAGAAACCTGATCGGGCCCCTATCCCTAAACCAAGCGACTACGGAGGGTCAAACGCGCAGCAAAAAGGCTCGGTTTGGCAGAGACTAAAGGTCTATAAACCTCAAGCTCCGACCCACAGATCTAATGTCTACGGTCGACCTGCATCTCCAGAGAGGACTCCGAGGACGGGGCATGAAAAAAGCAACTTTACCAGATTGAATACTTCGAGGGACGAGATTCTAACGGTACTCGAAGAGAGAAATTTGGTCCCTGGAGCTCGGCGTATCACTCAACCTAGGCCAGGGACTATGAATCACGATAAGTATTGTAGATACCACAGAGCTCGGGGGCATAGCACCGAGGATTGCTTCCAGTTGAAACAAGAGATCGAAAAACTGATTGCTCAGGGAAAGTTGAAGGAATATGTCAGGAAGGAAAACCATAACAGCCGTTATAGGTCCAGGAGTCCTAGGAGGTCCTCCGAACAACACCATGAGGATCAACGACAAGCAGAGGACCAGACGACTCGGGTGATAAATATGATATCTGGTGGGCCAGCCGGGGGAGATAGCAGGAATGCGAGGAAAAGGACCGCTAGGTCGATAAAGACTGGTCTCTCGTCTAGGAAGGAGGTCATGTCCTTAAGACCAGCGCCCTCGGTGAGCCAAGTCATTAGCTTTTCCGAGGCTGACAGACCAAGTGATGTGACTTGGGATACTAATGAAGACGACCCTGATTTTTCAATGGTCTTGACCCTGAGAATTGCTAACTTCGAGGTTAGGAGGGTGTTAATCGATAATGGCAGTTCGGCAAACATAATCTCTTCTGAGGCACTCGACAGAATGAATCTACAACACCCGCGATTGGAACGAGTATCCACCCCGCTTATTGGGTTCGGTGGATCGGAAATTGTTCCTCTCGGAACCATACTCTTGAGTACTACTATGGGCAAGAAACCTAGAGATGTTACGAAGATGGTTAAGTTCCTAGTCGTGAGTACCCCGTTCGCTTATAATGCAATCTTGGGGAGACCGGCTTTAAACGTATTCAAAGCGGTCGTGTCAACTTACCACCAGATGGTCAAGTTTCCCACTTTGGCAGGGGTCGGAGAAATGAGGAACGACCAATGCATGGCATGGGAATGTTATAACACATCTTTAAACATGAAGAAGCAGTTCGAACCAGTATTGCCCTCGAAGAGAAAGTTAGAGGAGGAAAAGGTATTCTCAGTATCCGACCTCCCGTTGCCAGATTGTGAAAAGTTGCAGAGTAAAAAAGGAAAAGAGATCGATATGAGCGTACAACCCCCAAATCATAAACAAGTAACGTTAATCCCTGGCTCTCCCGAGAAGTTCACCAGGATTGGGACCGAGCTAAGTCAAGGGATGGAGACCATGTTGATCGAATTCCTTAGAAACAACGCCGATGTCTTTGCTTGGAGTTCTGATGATATAGTCGGAATCGACCCGAGAGTGATCACTCATTCTTTAAATATCGATCCTAAAGCAAAGCCAGTTAGGCAAAAGAAGAGGAATCACGGTCGAGAAAAAGACAAAATCATCAATGCTGAGGTGGATAGGTTATTGGCCGCGAAACAGATTCGGGAAATAACTTTCACTGAATGGCTTTGCAATGTAGTGTTGGTGTCGAAGGGAGAGAAGGTCGACAACAAATGGAGGATGTGTAATGATTTTACCGACCTGAACAAGTTGTGTCCAAGGGACCCCTATCCTTTACCACGGATCGATATGCTGGTTGACTCGACTGCGGGATTCATTTTCTTTAGTATGATGGATGCTTTCCAAGGGTTTTATCAAATATTTATGAATGAAAGAGATCAGGATAAAACAGCTTTTATTACCGAACGGGGAGTGTACTGCTTCATTGTAATGCCGTTCGGGCTAAGGAATGCAGGAGCAACTTATCAAAGGCTCGTGAATATGATGTTCAAGGATCTTATTGGTGAGATCATGGAAGTTTATGTTGATGATATGCTAGTGAAGAGCATGACCGAGGAGGAACATATAAAGCATCTTGACAGATGTTTCGCAATCCTAAGGAAGTACAGAATGAAATTAAATCCGGCCAAGTGCACTTTCGGGGTAAGGTCGGGAAAGTTCCTCGGTTATCTGGTTCACGAGCGCGGAATCGAGGCGAATCCAGAAAAAATCCGAGCTATAGCTGAGCTACAACCGCCAACTAAATTGTCTGAAGTGCAGAGTCTAATCGGAAAAATAATATCTTTGAATAGGTTTATATCCCGATCAGCAGACAAGAGTTTGCCTTTCTTCAAGTTGTTGAGGAAATCGAAAGGCTTCGAATGGAATGAGGAATGCAGTAAAGCTTTCGAAGAGCTTAAAAGATATTTGGTTTCCCCTCCGATGTTGGCAAAACCGGTCGAGGGGGAACCCTTGTATCTGTACATAGCGGTATCAAGTGAGGCAATAAGTTCTGTTTTGGTGAGAATTCAGGATTCCGAGCATAAACCGGTATACTATCTGAGTAAGTTGCTTCAAGGGGCAGAAAAGAATTACCTGGAGATCGAGAAATTCGCACTGGCTTTAGTTATTGCCGCACGAAGGCTGCGACCTTATTTCCAAACTTACAAAATTATTGTTCTGACTAATCAACCTCTACGGCAAGTTCTATCAAAACCAGAGACGTCCGGGAGATTGATTAAATGGGCGGTGGAACTGGGTCAGTTCGAGATCGAGTACCAACCTCGAACTACAATCAAGGCTCAAGTCCTGGCTGATTTCATTGCAGAATCAACAGGGTCCAGTTCGGGCGACTTGTCAGTTCCCGTGGTAAATCTGGTTGAGGATGTTCAGCACAAAGTTTGGGTAATGCATGTCGACGGGTCGTCGACCAGAGAAGGTGGTGGGGCCGGAATTCACTTTCAGGGTCCCGAGGGGGAGGATCTCAGTTATGCGATCACCCTGGACTTCGTTGTCACGAACAATGAGGCAGAGTATGAGGCTTTGATCGCAGGTTTAGAAATGGCAGTTAAAGCAAATATAAAGTCACTGACAGTGCTAACTGACTCTGAGCTCGTACACAGACAAATAAAAGGGGTTTATGAAGCAAAAGAGTTTAACATGGTGAAATATTTGAAAAGAGTGAAGGATCTGGCGACAAAGTTCGAGATATTTGATATACAAGCTATCCCTCGAGAAGAGAACTGTTGGGCGGATTTGCTTTCGAAATTTACGGGGGCATTTGATGGACGGAAGGAAAGAATAATAACCTGGCTAATGTCCAACTCCCCAGCTATAGACTCCGACCTAACCCCAAACTCGGAGGTAATGGAGATAGATGTTCGAGAATCTTCTTGGATGGAGCCTTTGAAGGCTTATCTAAGAGATGGTACTTTACCAGAAGATACAAATCAAGCTCGAAGGATTAAATATCGAGCTCCTATGTACGTTTTGAACGAAGATAGGCTTTATAAAAGATCAAGCTCAGGAGTTTTGTTGAAGTGCATTCCTGAGAGTCAGTTCGATCTAATTTTAAAGGAGGTTCACGAAGGTGAAGCGGGAAGTCATTGCGGTGCACGAGCCTTAGCCTTGAAGTGCTCGAGGACCGGATATTATTGGCCCACTATGATCTCAGATTCCATCGACTATGTCAAGAAATGCCATCATTGCCAAATCTATTCAAATCTAATTCATCAGCCCGCCGAGCAGATGCATTCGATTCCGATCTGCTGGCCCTTCGACAAGTGGGGAATTGATATTGTGGGACCTTTCCCAACTGCTAGATCGAGAAAAAACTATGTCCTGGTCACTGTGGAATACTTCAGCAAGTGGATCGAATGCATTGCGCTAACAAAAATTACTCAATTTCAGGTGATAAATTTTCTCTGGAAGAATATTGTTTGCAGGTTTGGCATACCGAGGATCCTCATCTCCGACAATGGAACTCAGTTCGCGGGAAAACAAATTTTGGAGTGGTGCGAAAGGTTTGGGATCCAGCAGAATTTCACGTCGGTCGGACATCCCCAGGCGAACGGACAAACCGAGGTCACCAACAGGGAAATTGTTCGATCACTTGAAAAACGTTTAGCCGAAGCGAAAGGCCATTGGTTAGACGAGCTTCCAGGAGTAATTTGGGCGAACAGGACTACAGTAAAGTCTGCTACTGGAGAAACTCCTTTCTCATTGGTTTATGGGTCGGAGGCTGTTATACCGGTGGAGACATTAGTACCTTCACCAAGGGTCGAATCTTATGATCCTGATCAGAATCGATTGCTGAGGCAGTCGGATGTCGATCAAGCAGATGGTAAACGCGACCGAGCGTGCATAAAGATACAAGCCACCAAGTCCAGCATGGAAAGAGCTTATGATAAAAAAGTCAGGATACGCACATTCAAGGTCGGGGATTTGGTTCTAAAAAAGGTGGAAGTGTCTAAGCATGTCGGAAAGCTTCAGCCAAACTGGGACGGCCCTTATGTCGTGCAGGAAGTCGGAAGAAAGGGATCCTATAAAATTGCTCACCTCAACGGTGAAGCTTTGCCAAGAACTTGGAATGCAGTCAATCTGAGGAAATATTATGGAAGATAGATGTTATCATTTTTAATTTTTCTTGTAATTTACAGTCTTCTCAAACTTTACTTTCCAAAAGTGTAAGGACAATCAATGAAATCCTTGGTTCAAGTTCAAATTGTTTTCCGAGTACCATGACAAAGAAAGTCTAACAAAATCGGCCGAGGGTGAAAGCTGTTGCTATGACCCTCCCTCGATAAAATATGATCAAAAAAAAAAATCGGCTGAGGGTGAAAGCTGTTGCTATGACCCTCCCTCGATAAAATATGATCAAAAAAAAAAAAAAATTCGGCCGAGGGTGAAAGCTGTTGCTATGACCCTCCCTCGATAAAATATGATCGAAAAAGAAAATCGGCCGAGGGTGAAAGCTGTTGCTATGACCCTCCCTCGATAAAATATGATCAAAAGAAAAAAAAAAAAAAATCGGCCGAGGGTGAAAGCTGTTGCTATGACCCTCCCTCGATAAAATATGATCGAAAAAGAAAATCGGCCGAGGGTGAAAGCTGTTGCTATGACCCTCCCTCGATAAAATATGATCGAAAAAGAAAATCGGCCGAGGGTGAAAGCTGTTGCTATGACCCTCCCTCGATAAAATTCAACGTAACTATCCAACTCCAACTGATGCTCGAAATGTTATGATGACGCAGTTCTGCTCGAAACCCGAACAACTTTCAAAAGTTTCTGATTATCTGGGGAACTACTAAAGTTGGGATCATTATTTCCTAAGTTCAATTATTCTTCAAGGGAACTTCTCAACTTTCAGATATTATTTATTTGGACGATTATCGGATAATATTTCCGAGGGCAGTTTATCGATCGATAAATATTCTCATTAATTCATCATCAAATTGGCTTTTACGAGCAGAAGACTTACAATAAGACGATGGAAAGGAAAAGTAAAGTGGCAACTATATGGTTTGAAACAATAGGTTCTCATTATTATTTTCGAGCAAGATACAAAAGATCAATGAAAGGCAAATGTTACAACTTTATTGACATTCATCGAACAAATTACAAAGTTGTTAGAGTGTACAAATGAAGTCCTACTACAACTACAGTACCCTATTCTATGGTCTTTGAGTCTTCGAGCATCTTTCAGTGTTGTCGACCAGGAATACCGCCGAACATCCGATAATTGCACCACAATTTGGGGCAAAGTGATCGAGCTGTATATGTTTATCGTCTTATGATATCTGGTTTTGAAATTAGACAATATGGATCGCGAATTATTGTTTCTGATCTCCATACAGCCCCCAGCATTCTCGCTACCAGCCGAGCCCGATCACTTCCCCGAGTTGGCGTACAAGGTTGAAATTCCTCATTTTTAGATCCGAAATTTCAACCTTTGGCAAGTCATCTTTTTATGATCGGGAAGCTTGACCCAAAGTGACCATTCTTCAAGGAAGAAAGGAAGAACTTCGTGAAACAAGATAACCCCAAAGAAAGTACTTGAGGTCAAACTCCCTTTTGATTATCTGACCTGCTTTCCGCCCTCAGGTATACCCCTCGAAACCAGCAATGCTAACCCTGCCCAAAATACTCAAGCAAGGGTCAGCCACTTGTTGGTATTTCAAGGGGAGATCCCATTTTCAGGGATCGGAGACCCCTCGATATCCGAGGGGCCACTTTTTTCCAATTCCACCCATACCAAAGGAAACCGTATTTTTAAGATGAGATCGGAAATAAGTTCGAAGCCGAATTTCAAAGGCTTGATCAGGAAGAGGAAAAGATCCGAGCTTCGTCCTCGGATAAAACATTTTTGACAGCGAAGGGTAAAGATTTTCAACTGGGTAAATGCCATATTTATACTAAAAGGATGATTCGATCGACGGTCAGTATTCAACGAAACCAACGGCGCAGATTAATTCATTTATCACGGATGACCTTTCCACTTCCCGAGATTGAGGTACTGTTTGGACAGACTTTCTTTGAAACTTAGCTGAAAAAAGAGGAATACTATGACTTGGTCAAATATGCAGTGCAGAAACTTTCCATCTCTAAAATATGCTCGGAGTTCGAACGACCACTCTTAACTCGAGTATAAATTGTTTTGACTAAGAATGCTACTTGATTGCTTACTCTTAACTCGAGTATAAATTATCTATACAGTAAATCACTTTATCAGAACACAAAACATCATCGATTAGAAGGAAGAAAAAGTTTATTATTTCAACGAGGAAAACATGTACAAAAGGAAAAATTTAAAAGTACAACATTTAATCGAGCAGTCGACAGAGGAAATCTCTAAACACTTTTCTCGAAGAGAAGCTTGCGGACTTCAACATTGCGGGCCTCATACCCGGCATCATAACCCTTTTGATAGGCCTCTTTCTCCCGCTGCTCGGCGCTTTTCTTCTCCTGCTCGACGAGTGACTTCAGCCTGTCCAACTCCTTGCCCAACTCCTCGTGAACCTGGCTCTCTTTCTCCTTCACAGCTTTCTCCGTCTCGGAGGCCAATTTCAACTCAATGGCGCTGGCTTCTTCAAGGCACTTTGATAATGCAACCTTCTTTTCCTCCAGCTCGAGGATAACCTTCGCACGCTGTTCGGCTTCTTGTTCGACTTGAAGCCCGAGGGTAAATAACTGTTGTCCGACCTTAAATGGACAAAAAGTTATTTAGTAAAAAAAAAAAAAAAAAGAGAAGGGGAAGAGAGAGAACACAACACTTACTTGAAAAAGCAGATCCGTGCTCGATCGCGCCGTTTCATTCGCATCTTTCCCTGCTGGCTCGGCCATGGCCTTACTTTTCACCTCTTCAAAAAAGGCGCTAAGCGTCCGAACAACGTTGGGGACAGTGTTTTGGGGCTCTGGATTCCCACCCGACGAGGGAATTTTCTTCTGATCGACGGGAGGGTCATTTATTTTGACCTTCTTTTTGGGAGGCTCAACCACAACATCCTTATTAGCCTCCAAGGCCAGAACACTATCAGCTATTGTCCTTTTTTCCCCAGTCATTTGAATCAAGGCCGAGGTTGGAATCAGATCGTCCACGAGCGGTCTTTTATATTGACCTTCTTGTTACCCTCGGAACTATTTTTCGACTGAGAGGGGGAGTCCGGAATTGGTATGACCGGCCCTTTCTCGGAGCCAGATATTTGCTTGGCCACAGTTTTGCCAAGGTCACCAGTTGATTCAATGACCGCCTTCGAAGGAGAATCGACCTTGTGCTTACCTCGGTCGTTCTTAGAAGTCTTTCCTGCTTCCGAGGAGGACTTAGGTTCTTTGACTTTCGACTTGGAAGGTTTCTCTTTCTTGACTTTAAGCAACAACCTCGGGTCGATCTTGGAGTTCACCAGGCCTTCCATGATCTGTATATTTCTAATGGAGAAGAGAGCTCGATTTACTTATCGACCGAATAGCTCCGACGAAGAGTGAATTATAATTTCAGTGACAAAAATCTTAAACTACCGTCTATTTATAAGAGAAAGGAACGTTGCCTTTTTGGGAGCCCAACAGTCACGAATTTCAAGATTTCCGTGCCTATTTAAAAAGGTCGATTGTTTTGATACTACGCCTACTAAATGATTCACGCGCACGAAAATGCTCGATATCGACGTTCTTTTCATGAACCCTATGCCTCACAAAAACTTTTGTCTAGTTGAGCAGTATAATAAATTATCGATGAGGACTCAGAGAAAAACAGAAAAAGCTGATTTATAGATGATCAAAATATTTACAATGCATATAAAGAGAGTCCTACAACCTATTACATAAAATCTAAGGTTTTGACTGCTCCCCTTTGCCCTCACTCTCGGAGCCATCCTCGATGTCAACGTCATTGTCTCCAGAGGCTTCTCGATCATCCCCATTATCAGAAGAATCTTGATCGTCTCCGGAACTATCTTGGTTATCTTCCTCATCGGAGCCATCTGAACTCGAGCTCGAGCCGGATGTATCCAAATCCATCATGTCAGGATTGGGCATCGGAACTCCGAACTCTTCCACAAACGGAGCGAACTCGTGTCTTTCCCAGTCGGCCGAGCTCGAGGACGCGGTTCGATAGTCTTCCCCGCTAGAATTTTTCATTATATCCATGTGCTTTATATACTCCGTCATTTTGTCGGGAATAACCTTTGCCGCGGCCAACTGTTGAACCCCTTTGAAAAAGGTAGTTTGAAGGATTTCGCCGACCCTCCTTCGAGCTATGGCATCCAATGCGGGAGACTCCAAAAATTCTCTTATCGAGCTTAGGCGAGAATCTTCTTTGCCCCGCTGATAAGATAGCTCGGAATCAGCCTTAGTCTGCGCAAGCTCCTCTTCAAGTTTCCTAACTTTCTCCTCGAGCAAGCTTTTCTCTTCCACGACCTTCACCAAGTTTTCCTCGACGGCAGGGGTATATTTGGCTTTCATGGACTCCAATTCTGCTTGGACGGAGGAAAATTGATTGCGCAGTTGGGATTCCTCCTTGAGCAAGTCCCTATAAGCAATATGGACTCGATCGGACTCCTCTTCTAACATCGACACACGATTCACCTCTGTGAGAAAGCAGTCCCCGATCTGCAAGAACAGGCTGGTTAGTACTTTATTCCAAGACTTAAAACAGTGGCAACAAATGTAAAGGAATTTACCGTGTGATATGCTTTGGAGAATTGGCCCAGTACGTCGAGGTCGGAATGGCCAAGAAGCTCCTCTTGGTCCTCGGCAAATCTCCCCGCCATGAAAATCTTGATCGCCTTGTCATGTTCATTCTCGCCGTTCGGGGTGCGATCGCTTCGAATTGATCCCCTCTCGGGATAACCTGCTGCTCGGGAACCTCTAAGTTGGTCTTCGATGAAATCCACCATGTCAGGCCTACTTCGACCAGGACGGGAAGAAAGGGGCGTTCGGTGTCGACCCCACAGTCCGGTCCTTCTTTTGGCCTCGGGGGGTCCCTCGAGATCTTCCCGAGCTCTCCGATTATAGATCTCTGTCCCTCTAAGCTTCTTCATGGTAAACATGCTGTATCCTAAGCCAGAAGAAGAAGAAGGACCAGCTTGGTGAGAAGGTGGTACCATTCGAATCGGCTCAGCATTCTCGGGCTCCTCTTCGTTTCCGACCTGGTCAGTTTGGGCCGAACTTCCCCGAGGAGGGACGGCAGTTCTGAGCTCCGGTCTAACTTGTCTCCTCGGCTGACCGGGCGTCCTTCTCGAGGTAGACGCTACCGTTTTACCAACTATGGAAGCTCGGTATTGCTCCACCATCGTACCTAAAAAAAAAATGATAAGTGATAAAATTCTCTGGATAGTTTACTATTACGGGCACTCGGGAAAGATTGTTATCCTTACTCAATGATCGAGGATCATCAGCATCTGCTAGTCGATAGGTAGCTTGGCTGAGACCAGCTTTCCGAAGAACGGGCTCTAGGACCAGGAAAGCCGACTGATACAGATCAGAACGCATCTCTTTAACCAGATCGTCTGAGACAACCTTCCCAAGCTGACCTAACACTTCTCGTTTCCCGTACACCCATTCTTGCTCGCCTGGCCATTGGTATGGAACCATCTCCGAGCTTCCCTCAGAGGCTGGTACTTCAGGTCCCTTGATAAAAAAGAACTGTTTCTTCCAGTCAAGAGAATTGCTGGAAGTTATGGTCGATAAGACCGAATGATTCGAACGCTGGGAGAAATACACAAACCCAACGTTCGAGGCGGAGGAGGTACTGATCTTGAAGAATTGCCAGAAGCGTCGGAAATTAGCAGCTTGGTTCTTGGCCTTCATCAAAACGCTAAAAGCTATCAAGTACCCAATCGAATTGGGAAGGATCTGTGCGGGAGCTAGGCTGAATGCATCTAAAACCTGCTTGAGCAAGGGGGCAAAAGGAATGCGCAACCCATAGTCAAACTGCTTAGCGTAGAAGGCTTGACATCCTGCTGGGGGCTTGTTCACTCGTTGAGAGGGGGTCGGAATGATTAGCGAGTAGCCCTCGGGAAGGAATTTACCAATCGTAGCTTTGAGGCTTGCCTCATGCTCTTTTGGATCGTACGCGCTGGAGATGTCGTCGACCCGTTTCTCGGTCTTCTGAGCTCGACCGGTGGCTTTGGACTTTTTCGCGACACCGGCTAGATCAAGAATTCTCACGCTGCACCCGCCTCCGATCTCATATCTCATAATCTCGTGCTTGTCAAACGGTATAGTCAGGCTATTCTCATGGTCGAAATCTGCTTCTTCTCCATCTCCACCCTCCTTGCTGCCGCCTTCGGCATTTTCTTCCGCATCACCATCGTGCTCGGAATCTTGTCGACCTGATGTACCCTCTCCAGCGTTCGACCCCATGGCATGTTCTATTTGATTGACGATTCTGTTCGTCTCTTCGGAAGAATTTTCAGTGGTTTTGAAGTCATTGATGAGTTCCCCAGTGGATCCCAGGTCGGAATCTGATCCAGAGGGAATGTTGGTTTGGACGTCGGGATTCTGGGAAGTAGACATGATTAGAAGATATTTATTGGAAGGCTCGAAGTAAGGAAGAAATACTGTTTATCGATCTAAAAGCTCCGATCAGCTGTGAATTGTAAAGATGCACTCTTTTTTTTTCTCCAAGTAAACATATATATAAAGGTTAAAAGGGTAAATTGCAAATTCAACCCCGAGTAACCGCGACGGTTAGGCTCCCACTCAGTAAAATTGAAGATTATCTTTTGTTAATAGCATTTATGGTCCTCCAAGCTTCGGAAATGAGTATTTCTCGACTCAACAGGATAAAATATGTACTCTTTTTCCCTTCGCTCGGTTTTTATCCCACTGGGTTTTTCCGAGTAAGGTTTTTAACGAGGCATATCCAACTCAAGACTGTCCAAGGCCTGTTCTCTACTATCTATTTTTCCGAATTTCAAATATTGCAGCTCTTGGTGAATCATCGAGGTGAATCTCTCAGGTCAAAAACCTCACCCTACTATCTTGGGGGCGATTCGGTATTTCGAGGCTCCCCCAAGGAAGATGTGCACTCTTTTTCCCTAGCTCGGATTTTGTCCCACTGGGTTTTTCCGGACTAGGTTTTTAACGAGGCATGTCCGAAAACATCAAGAGATCAAAGTCTTTCGCCGTGATGCAGTGTTTACTTCTCCGAGCTTCTGCTTCACTTACGCTCGAGAAGTGGGGGAGTATTGATGAGGGGTATTTCGCATACGCCACTTTAGGAAATACCTTCTGCTCGGGGTCAGCCTCGATCCCGACCAGAATGGCATTTTCCGACCAGAAGAACATGATTTTCCGATCGAGCCAGGTTGATAGCTCTAGATCAAGTACTCTGACCTTCTTCCCGATCTACTCGTCTCCTCGGAATTACTGTGGGACCGACCTACTGCTTTACACAGCTGGCCGAGAGCTATTCCCCTGCGGATGGTCTAGCTAGCTCATCACTATTCCTATAAATACGCGGCGCATTTATGACATCAGGGACGGCACAACTTCCAAGATATCCCTTCTGCTCGGACCTACTGTTCGAACTAGGAGCTAGTTTGTATTTTCTTTGTATTGATCATTTTAGTAGTGCGGCATACCGTAATGCTCGGGTAGACCTGCCTTGTAATTTGTATTCGAACACCAATATTAATATACGTTTTTTTTACGTACTCGATTCATAGATTGTTATGCTCCACTTTCCTTATTGAACTCGAACGAAACACTGTATAATCACTGTGGGCCCGACACACTGGCCTGGACAGCTGGCCGAGACTTGCTCCCCTACGGAGGGTCTAGCTAGCTCATCACTGTTCCTATATATACGCAGCGCATTTATGACATCAACAACGACACTATTCCCAAGGAACACCCCAGCTCGGACTTAGAGCTCGGAATAGGTTTTAGCTTGCTTTCCTTTGTATTTATCTAACTAGTTGTACGGCATCCAGTAATGCTCGGATAGACCTACTTTGTAATTTGTATTTGGATCTGATCATTAATATATATCACATACACACTCGACTCTATTTATTGCTTTGCTCGACTTTCCCTATCTGTCCCGAACGAAAAAGAGCATAATCAAGGTGTCATTTAATATGACAGAAAAAGATCATGCACATGAATTTGAAGTCAACAATAAATATAAGCATAAAAACGATCACTAATGGTCCTTCGCGAATAGCATAATGTTGATATTCGAAATCAAAGTAGTTTTGTTACATAATAGGAGGGTTCCATAGTTCTAGAGCTGAAATCATCCAATTCTTATTTCCGTTGAAATCATTTATACATTTTGCTCCTCCATTCCAATTAGAGGTACTCTTTAACAGTTTGAATTCTTCAGAAAGTGTCCCCGTTTCTTATCTCTCATACTTCATACTCTTATTCTTTAATTACTCCATTGTGAAAGGATAGTGCCCTGCAAGCCAATATATTTAGCTTGTATTAGGACTATCGTAGACTTTCTCTAGTATAAATGAATTAATACGCTCGTTTGTTTATAGTATGTAAATCAAACAATGGCCAACTTCATCTCTCGCGAATCACTTAAGCGATTGGATGAAATCCTTAGATCACAATAGATTATGGGACGATTCACTTCAATATGAGTGCAATCGTGAAACAGTCTCTAAGGTCGTGATCTTAAAACACGATCCAAGTCATAGATTCCGAACGAGATGGGGTATCGAAGGAATCGCAAAGACTTGTAAAAATATGCATGATTCACATAGAGTGAATTTGTAGCGTTTCATGACCAAGGCATTTGATGCTAATACATATGAGTAGGTGGTTCAATAGGGGATGGAACGCATCGAACGACCCGAACATAGAAACCCATTGTGGAAGCGCATGATGCACATCGGCGATGGGATGTTTCTCAAGACTTATAATAGTGTACGATTTAGTCCTTAGACTTGAGGTGCTAGGGCGAATTCGGTGCATGGGTATACGTACTTTGATCTAGGTACAGGTCACGTAGCCTGACCATAATGTGCCTAAGTAGGGTGCGTATGGTTGTGTAGGCGAGTGGATAATACCAATATGGGATCTACCGACTCAACGTAGTGTGATGAGAGAATTTCCTATACGTTCTTAGATAATAGATTCTGAGAAACCTATGGCCATAGTTGGTGATGGATTTGGAAAGGAGTTTCCAATTTTAGCAGTCACACTGGAATCATTATCCGGAATTAGAAAGTATAGTTATCGAGATAATTAGAGGTGCCGATCAATTCACACACCCTAGGTCTCGATCGGGAAATTAAGTCGATAGAAGGACCGTATGTACATGGTACTTATAAGAGGTGAGGTTCACTGAGATCAATTCACCTGAAGTCAGGCCTCATGGGCTTGTGGCTAGACATCGACCATGAAGTGTGGGTACTCATGAATTAATAAGGAGATTAATTCTTGAGTGGTTAATTGAAGGTGTTCAATTAATCGGAGCAATTTATAAGCTCATAAATTAAATAACGAAAGTCGTGGGCCCGCGGCCAATTGATGGTGAGCCTAGATGGTCACACACAATACAATTGGACTGCAAATGGGGGTGGGGGGGGGGGGGGGTGGGGGGGGGGGGGGGTGGGGGGGGGGGGGGGTGGGGGGGGGGGGGGGTGGGGGGGGGGGGGGGTGGGGGGGGGGGGGGGTGGGGGGGGGGGGGGGTGGGGGGGGGGGGGGGTGGGGGGGGGGGGGGGTGGGGGGGGGGGGGGGTGGGGGGGGGGGGGGGTGGGGGGGGGGGGGGGTGGGGGGGGGGGGGGGTGGGGGGGGGGGGGGGTGGGGGGGGGGGGGGGTGGGGGGGGGGGGGGGTGGGGGGGGGGGGGGGTGGGGGGGGGGGGGGGTGGGGGGGGGGGGGGGTGGGGGGGGGGGGGGGTGGGGGGGGGGGGGGGTGGGGGGGGGGGGGGGGGGGGGGGGGGGGGTGTGTGGGGGGGGGGGGGGGGGTGGGGGGGGGGGTGGGGGGGGGGGGGGGGGGGGGGGGGGGGGGGGGGGGGGGGGGGGCGGGGGGGGGGGGGGGGGGGGGGGGGGGGGGTGGTTGGGGGGGGGGGGGATGCTATCGGAAGCAATCTTTGCATGAAGACATGACAGTCGTGACTTTTCATCCCATGAAATTTGCATTCTTCTTCGCTCACACATCGTGCTATGTTTGACACATACCCGTCAGGAAACTTAAGCTTTCGAACCCAAGCGCATACATCTCTTATTTGATCCTTGTTAAGGACATACGAAGCTTTGGGTTTCAATATTCTTCCCTTTTCGTCGGAGACCAAATGTAGATCAGTTCTATCACAATAAAGCTCCAAATCTTGTCGGGCTTTGGCATTGTCTTTGGTTTTCCCTTTCACGTCCATCACCGTATTGAAAATATTATCGAAAAAGTTTTTTTCAATATGCATCACATCCAAATTATGGCGAATAAGGTTTGTATGCCAATAAGTAAGCTCCCAAAAGATGCTCCTTTTGACCCAGTTATGCGACTCGTTGAAGCCATATATTTCTTGTTTTCCGCTCCGGATGCCAAAGGTAATATCTGGGAGTTTATCAACTCTCCTACGTATTTCTTCACCAGATAAGCGAGGCGGAGCCCCACTCTTCTCCTTTTTACCCTTTTTGAAGTGTTTGTCAAGTTTCCTTAGACGATGTCTTGATGGCAAAAATTGTCTGTGACAATCAAACCAAGAGGCTTTTCTTCCAAATTTCAGGTAGAATGACTTTGTGAGTTCCATACAATAAGGACATGCCAACTTTCCATGAGTACTCCATCCAGACAACATGGCGTACGCCGGAAAATCACTGATTGTCCACATAAGTGCTGCTCTCATTATAAAGTTCTCTTTCCTGCTCACGTCATATGTTTGAATACCAGCTGACCACAACATCTTCAACTCATCGATAAGTGGCCGCAAAAAGACATCTATATTTTTTCCAGGGCTTTTGGGACCGGGTATAACAATACTCAAAAACATATAAGATTTATTCATGCACATCCACGGCGGCAGATTGTAAACCGTTATGATCACAGGCCAACACGAATAAGGTTTACCGAAATTGTTAAATGGTGAGAATCCATCTGTACACAATCCAATTCGAACATTACGTGGTTCTGAAGCAAATGATTCATGGGTGCGGTCAAAATGCTTCCAGGCCTCTCCATGAGCTGGATGTGCCATAGTTCCATCTTCACAAGGTTTGGTGTGCCAAGTCATGTGCTCTGCACTGTGGCTCGACATATACAGTCTCTGAAGCCTGGTTGTAAGGGGCAAGTAGTGTAGCACTTTATAAGGAATCTTTTTCTGACTTCCTGGTTTATCTGGCTTGTATCTAGCATGATGACATACGCTGCACTCTTGTATCTCTTTGGTCTCTTTGTAGTACAACATGCAGTTGTTTGGGCATGAATCAATTTTCTCATACTCAAGACCAAGGTTAGTCAATTCTCTCTTAGTTTGGTACAAGTTTTGAGGCAACCGATCACTTTCTGGTAGCATCTCCTTCACCATAGCCACCATACGATCATAACATGATTCTGACATGTTAAATTCTGATTTTAAATTAAACATTTGGGACATAGCTGAAAGTTTTGTATGTGTCTTGCAGCCCTCATATAATGGCTCGTCTGCAGCATTTAGTAAATCGTAAAATTTTTGGGCTTCTCGATTAGGTTGTTGTTCTTCAGATTGTGCACTCAAATTAAATTCAGGACCAGCAGCGTCCATGACCATTGTTTCCATTCTCGATCTTTTCTCGCCCACGGTTCCTAAGGATTCATTACCCAATGTATCGTCAACCAATGGCTCTCCATGCATTACCCACCTATCATAAGTCCGCATGAAACCAAACTTATAGAGGTGATATTGTACATCATCTCGAGACATATGAGACCTATTTTTACATTCTTTACAAGGACATCTTATTTTGTTATCTTGCACACACTCTTCATGAGAAAAGGCAAAATTCAGGAATCCAATAACCCCCTCAGTATAATTAGCTCCGGCACTCCCCCTTTCCTTATGCCGCCACATCCAACTACGATCCGAAGACATAACTTGTATTCCACTAGAAAATCCGATACAACTTTAATGTGAGGGCCATAGAAGCTATTCGGTATAAATTAATTGACAAGATAAAGAATGAAAGCCGTGAAGAAATCGAGGAAAGCAAAGCTTTCTGTCAAGTAAGACTATTGTGGTAAATATTTTGTCTGTTTTTCCTCCATGAGAATGCTGAGGTGCATTAATCTTATCAGTCAACATCAAATATATATATAAGTAACATCATGTATATTAAATTTTGAGTTGGCAAATATTACACACACACTGCCAAACTCAAATTCACTTTTGAAGGGTTCAGTTTCAATTTGGATTTCATCAAGACATATAGGATTTCATTAGATCATCAACATAAAAATTAACTCATCTCCTTCATTTAAAAGGGAACCACCAATTTGAAGAATGAATGAGAAATAAGAACAACCATCACCAGCCGATGCATCAAATCTTGAACTGGTTTATAAACAATTATATTGTCCAAATCATATATAATTTGTACACAATTATATTCCGCAAATTTCTAAGGGATATCAACCAAATTGATAATAATGGAATCACAGAGGAATAGCCATATTAGATTGTGTTCTAATATAATCTGAAGAATGAGAATATTTACCTGAGTTCGAAATTCTCCGTCAAGAATTCTGGAAACTGATTTGCAATTAAAACCTTGCTCACGATTCTCGTCAAATTAGAAATCTGGGCAGAACTCCGGCTCTCTGTCAATTCAATCAACCCAATTGATGCAAGTTTACCCGGCAGTTCGATTAACCCAATTTGTGCAAGTTTTCATATCAATAATTCAATTAACCCAATTGAAAGTTTTCCCTTCAATTCGATTAACTCAATTTGTGCTTTCGATTTGATTGGCGATACTTTATTAGAGAAATCTGGAGTTGGGGTTTCAGTTGTTTTTCATTAGCGGTACTACGAGAGAAAATTGAAGTTGAGTAGTTGAGTAATTTGGTGTTTGTAATTAGCGCACTTTTCTTTAGATTTATCATTTTTACTTATCAACTTTAATTGGGTTAAATTATTTGTCAACTAATTATTAAGGGTGATTTACACTCAGATCCCCTCAGGTTTGGGCATATTACAAGAAATCATCTGCTGTTTAAAAAATTACAGGGACACCCTTCAGGTTTGGACATATTACAAGAAACCCCTTACGGCATTAAAAACAGACGGAATTTGATGATGTCATCAAAAATTTTGTTTGATTTTCCAAATTTACCCCTGGCTAAATATATACCCACAGGGGGTGTATATGTAATAATATATACCACAGGGGGTGTCTATGTAATAATATTATACAACATGGTGTGTATTTGAAAGATTATAATAACTTCAGGGAGTTACTTATAGCCAACGGTCATATTTTAAAAAATGACTCGTGGATGTTAATGTTGGCCATATGTTTTGACTATAAATTTCATGGGGTTATTTATAGCCAATGGCCATATATTTTGGCTATAAATCAAAATGTTCACGTATAGTTGGCTACAAGTAACTCCCTGAAGTTATTGTAATATTTCAAATACACCCCCTGTGATATAATATCATTACATAGACACCCCCTGTAGTATAATATTATTACATAGACACTCCCTGTTGGTATATTTAGCCAGGGGTAAATTTGGAAAATCAAACATTTTTTACATCAACTCACTCTTTATTGGGTTTAATGACGGGAGTATAACTATTTCTATACCACAAAGGGTTATTTGCTTCTTTAGTATATCTTGGGGGTTCTTTTGCTATTTTCTCAAAAGTTTTATCAATTATTGTGTAAAGTTTAAAAAAGAAAATTTATATTAACCAACTTTGTGCAAGTTTTCTCTTCAATTCGATGTTATTGGCCCAAATTTAGAGAAAATTGGAGTTGGAGTTTATTTGTGGTTGTAACATTGGGGGTAAATTGACATATTTATCATAACATAAATGGTAAATTATCATATGTATCGTAACATATAGGGATAAATTGTCATATTATCATAACATAGGGATGTAAAGTGATATATATAAAATTTCAACTTGGCGGTGTGAAACTTTTATAAGACGAATTTCAAAAGTTGTATCAAATGAGAAATAAATGTATAACAAGAAAATAATAATTCCAAATGATATAATGATTTCAAATTCAGAATAATGAAAAATGAAATTCAGAATCTTGACCGAGTCTTCCTATACTAAAAGTAAGTTTAAATTGCAAGCAAATACAATAATCATATATTAAAAAACTTAGCACCAGCTAAAACATCTCCTTGATTAACCAAATCTTGATCCAACAATTCATATTCGTCAGTGTCATCTAAATCCAAGTACTCAGAATCTTCAAATGACAATAGATTCATACCATCATCGTTATCAACTGAATCAGGAGGTTGAGTCATGTCATCATCATATGTATTCAACTCTGGTGCATCGACCAGAGAATTAAATTCTGACCAATTGGACTCTCCGAAATCAGTACTAAAATCTGCCAACCATTCGTTTCCAATATCAAATATGTCTAAGGCAATTGGATCATATGTATTTGGAGTAGCTTGGCGTGTTAGAAATCGTTGACGTAGAAGTTGGTTGTATTGTACAAACTCAAGATCATTCAATCTTCTTTTCTCAAATCTGTTCGTTAAACCAGACTGAATCTGCAAAATATTATACTTTGCAAAAAAATAAGTAAATCATATGAAAAAAACTTGATGGCTGTAATGAGCTAAATAAACTATGCATGTGAAAAAATGCAACTAAAAAATAACAATTACCTTTGCTGTAATTCCTAATTGTCTCTCATAAATATATGATGAGCAATTAAGTCCAAGAATACGTATTGCAATGTTTTTCAGATTCGGAGTCTCACTGCCAAATGTATCCCACCATTGATCTGTTGAGATAATTACTATTCAATTAAGAAAAAATATTATAAACCAACAAGAAATTTTAAATATAAAATATTAAGAATATAACTCACGTGGTAACTTCTTTGATCTCAATCTTACTGCTGAATCTTTTTCAAAAAGGCCCCTTGAATTTTTGTAAGCTTCAACTTCAGAATATATGTTATCTTGAATTGACGTATCAGTGACCATCTTTTCAAGACAAGTACCGAATCCAACTTCAAATTTATCAACTGCATTAGCAGATTTTTCTTTCTCAGTATAGTACAAACGTGGATTGAGAAAGAATGCAGCTAGATGCAAGGGCTGATCAAGTTGAACCACCAATTTCGTTTCCACGGCTTCTAAAACTTCTTTATATTCACAAAACTCATGTTTAAATCCTTGGATTCTATCCTTGGCATGTGCCATGACATCATAAATAAATCCTATAGGAGGTTTCTCATCAGTAATGACCAATCTTAGAAGATCAATTATAGGTTGTATGACATTTAAACAATTGCTAACCTTTACCCATTGATAATCTGCAGAAACTCTTTCAACTATCATATTCGCAGATGAACTCCTAGACAATTTCATTCTATTCCACTCATCTGACGTAAATATTTCTTTCAAAAAATTTCTGCTATGATAGAGACTTTCCAGATTCAAAAAATGTGTAACAGGTTGAGAAATACCGAACCTAACCAGCTCCGTGCCACCCATCTTCTTCCTCATTGTGCTAAGAATATATTTATGCCGATACACGAAAGATGTTATACACTTAAATCCAGAAATAACATCCTTAACAATTGTTTCATTAAAAATATCTTCTAACATCATATTAGTGTGAAATGCGGCACATGGACTCAAAAAAAAATTTGCAGAATCACCCATCAATCTTGTGGCACAATCCAAATAACTCGAATTAGCCATAACAACTTGAACCACATCGTTTTCCCCTAATTCTTTGATTACCTTTTCAAGTTTCTGACATATCATTATGGAGTTGCACACCTTTTCGGATATTCTTACGGATTTTATGAAAAACGTACCTTCAGGATAGTTGACATAATAATGAACCGAACTTTTTTGCTTACAATCATCCACCATAACCGTACATCCATATTTCTTCCTAGACGCTTTATAAATATCAAGAATCACCTTTGTCTTCTCGGTTTCTATTTTCAAAAGAGGTCCTCTCACTTCATAGAAAGTTGGAGGTTTTAAACCTTGACCGAACTTTCCTATAGCATCTAATGCATCAGCAAAACTTTTCAGTTTAATTGATTCAAACGAAATTCCTGCTTGGTACATCCAACTCGCAATTTTGTGTATAACATCCTTCCTTTTTCCATCTCTCAAACTTGAATTAAAGTCTTCATCCAAGTTTTGTAATTCAAACACACACTCTTTGTTAAGGAATTTTTTCACCCCCTGATTTTTCTGACCAATGATTTCATCATTATTTACTGGATTAGTTCTTTTACGGGATTCCATGTAATTTGAAATTTCACGCTGAATATCGTCTGTTACCTTTTCACATTTTTTTACTGAGCTATTACTGCCAAGAAGGTGATGTTTCATTCGGTATATTCCACCATTGTATTTATTATTACATAAATCACACTGCACACAATTTTTATTGCTCACACTTGGCCAAAAAGCATACTTCCAAGTAGGATCATTCGATTTGGCTCGACATTTATCCGCATCATTCATATCGGAAGACATTTTATAATGGACTCTAACAAAAAAAAAATATCAAACACAATACATATTCTCAAAAGTAGCAACTTTATATGTACGCAAATTTTCTAAGGATAGCACCAAGGAGTAGTCATATTGTGATATGTTCTAACATAATCTAAAGAATGGAAATATTTACCTGGACTCCAAAATTCTCCCACTGCAATTCCCCAAACTGAAATTGCAATTAAAACACTGCTCACGACTCTCGTCGACTTAGAAAATCTGGGCAGAACTAAACTTCAAAGTTTTTCGCTGGAGTAGAGGCTATGTCACCTTGAATTCAACTAACCCAATTGATGCAAGATTTCTCTTCAATTCGAACATTTATTGATTTCGGACATTTTTAATCGAGTGGAATATAAATCGATTTGGAGTAACTTGCAATATTACAAAGGGTAATTTGCTTCTTTATTATATTTTAGGGGTTATTTTGCTATTCTCTCAAAAGTTTTATCAATCAGTTTGATTTTGATCCTAGTTGCAAATTCATGCACATATTCTATATAGAAGGTGTTGACGTAAGGAAAGAAAGGCTTAATTTATAAAAACAATCAATCCTTGAAAATAGCAAAAAGATCATTAATACATTGTCCATTTATAACTTGCATATCCTGTATGAAAAATGTAAGGAAAACAATTATATACAAATCAAATTTACCTTCAGTTAAGCCAACTCCCAAAATTAAGAAAATTTTACTTAAAAAAAGATACGATTTTTCTCTTAGAAAAACCTAGAACAAATTTGTAATTCTTTTATAATTCCTAATATTAGCTCCATAATCGCCTTTAGCATGTGTCCAAATTCATAGCAGTTCTAATTTATGTGATTCTTTCTTATCATCTTCAATTTGTTGCAAAGGTATGGCCACTTATTTTTTTTAAACTTATTTTTTTTATAAATTGAATCCATGTATATTACCTGTTTATGCATGTTATGATTGAGATCAATTTCTTTCGGACTTTTGAATTATGTACATGAGTTCTATTTGTAAATTTTGAATTGTTTAATGCAAGTATAAATAGCTTTACATGCTTAAATCTGACATGGCTTCACTAGAGGCTTGTTGCTCTTGGAATGCAAACTGTTTTTTTTCTTTTTCCAGACTAATGAAATTAAAACTCAGGGTTATAACAAAACTTGAAACCATTTTTTTTTGATAAATAAGAATACTAGAGTCTGCTCTAGCTCGGGGCAATAGAAATTCATTTGAGATTGATTATATATGTACTTTAATTATGTTTGAATTAAATTAAAATTGTACTACACATCTGATAAATATAAAACTAAACGATAAAAGATTAAATGTTGGAAAGGAAAATTAATCAACTATTTCTTACTAATCAACTCATTTTAACAAATCCATCCACTTTGTGACGTGAGTTTGACTATCTTTTGATATTACTTTCTTATTTTAATTGAGACGGGCGTGTGTTCTTCTTTTAAATGATGCCTCATTTTTATTGTGTATGGGCATAGATGATTAATTCTTAATTTTTTAATATAGAGCTCCCACTTTTGCATTGTACGTATGTGATAACATACTTCTCAACCACTCCTTAACAAAAACCTTATACCATATGGTACTGAATTGTAGAAGAGTATATTTTGTGTTATATTTTGCCTTCTAATATTATTTTCTTGAACAACATTTATAAGATGGCTAAGAAAACTAGGAAGAACCATAGAAAAAGATTTCAATCCCTTGAAGACGACGATGAGATAGAGCCCCAAGAGGTCACAAATTTAGGGGGAAATACTCCAATACAGGAAAATGACACGCCTAATGACTCGTCACAGTCTCAAGCAAGAGATGGTGAACGAACAGTTGACACACAAGTCAACATGAATGATTCGGAGAACAGAGTACCTCGGGGACCCAACCATGGGGTGGATGCGCCTTACAACCAAGATGATCGTCTTTCGATTTTTGCCATCAACAATTGGTATAAAATTTGACTCTTGTTTGAATTTAATTTTTATTTCTCTATTTAATGATTTTGTTCTCTTTGAATCATTGAACAGCTTCCCAGAGAC
This sequence comes from Penstemon davidsonii, assembly GCA_034814905.1. Lineage (NCBI taxonomy): Eukaryota > Viridiplantae > Streptophyta > Magnoliopsida > Lamiales > Plantaginaceae > Penstemon > Penstemon davidsonii. The sequence goes on along the minus strand of JAYDYQ010001086.1, from coordinate 9,517,375 downwards.
TAAAGTAACGTCAGACATTACTACAACATTGAAGGGCCATTTTAATGGGGTGTGGCCTACGTGGCGCATAGTCCCAAAACATATGAAGGAACTATTGTGGGATTTATTTACCGTATGTAATCGATTTCTCTCTCAAATTCCAAAATATAAAATAAATTATTTGATTTTGGTACATAATTTCTTTTTTTAATGTATGTTGGTTTGTTATTTTGTAGAAAAAATGGAAGTGGGATCCTTCTGATACACATCTTATACGGAGAGTATGGAACAAAACTTGCGGGAGTCGATTTAGGGACATGATGTGTGATGCGCGTAAAAAAGCTGCAGAGAAGTCCAAATCGGAAAATCCTATTGACTGGATGACTGAAAATCCCGGCTGGATACGTAAAACGTATTGGAAGCATTTAATTGATCGATACTGGAGTAAAGAAGATTGGCTGAAAAAATCGGAGTTAGGAAAAAAAAACCGGATGACACCAAAATATGGTGCTATATCAACACATACCGGTGGATCTATCCCATATGAAGCTCATAGGTTGAAGATGGTAAGTTAATTATTTTTATTACATAGTCGTATATACATTATATGAAAACTTTATCTAAATTGACAAATTTATTTCAGACTAAAGAACTTAAACGTTTGCCGACAAACACAGAGCTTTACGAACGTACTCATAGAAAAGATAAAGGAAAAGGTGACTATGTCTGTAACAAAGCCAAAAGAGTGAAGGCAAGTTATTTAATGTTATTTTAGTTATTCAAAGTTATTTATATTTCAAATATGTGCATAAGCTATGAATTTGTTTATTTTGTAGGAGAGTTATGATGCAAGTATTGAGCAAACTTACCCCGACCCGAATACACGTCCAGAATTTGATCCGATCATATGGAGCGAGATATCTGGTGGATCGCAAACATGAATATTATATGGATTCGGGGCGAATCAGCATGGAGCTAACTCAAGAGGACCAGTGTATGATGCATTTTCAGAGTTTAGCCAACAAATATATGGAGGAAAATTCGAGGAGCTCGAGAAGAAATTGGAAGAGCAGACAAAGAAAACTGACACAATGTTTGAGCAAATGAAGGAATTGCCTGATATGATGCGATCCATGTTGCAAAATTTGGGTTTCACAAACCATTTGTATGCTGGTGGGTCGGGTCGTAACAGACAAAACCATCTAAATGACACATATTCAAGTGATGAGGACAGTTTTGATGAACTTATGGAAGGCGGCGGATATAGGCCGAATGACAAAGGCAATAGTAGTCGTTTTAATGGCAAGAATAGTCGTGGAGGTGGCAAAAATAATTAATGATTTTTGTCTTTTATTTCGTTTTTTTTATTTTTTAAACATTGATTAATTTTTAGTATTTATAGACCCATTTTGAATTCTCTATTTGAATTAATTATTAATTAGTTGAATATTTTATTTTTGAAATACGATGTGGCATGCATATTGATTAGTTGAATTTTTTAATTTATAGCTAAATGGAATTATTTATTAATTAGTTATTTTCTTGCGATTTTACTATTTATTTAAAGCTAATTATAAAAAAATATTCACATAAAACCTCGTATGCCTAGGCGTGACTCAAGCGCCTAGTCGAAACTCGAACGCCCAGGCAAAGCCTGATCGCCTGACCGCCCAGTCTAAGTCGGACGCCCAGACACAGCCCAGTCGCCCAGTCGAAGCCGAACCGCCTAGGCGAGGACCAACAGACGAGGCGCCTAGTCTAATACCTATTACCCAGGCGAAGCCCGACCTGTTAGGCGCCTAGGCATAGACCGATCGCCCGACTGCCCAGTCCAAGCCCGACCGCTTGGCCAGTCAGACAAAGCCCCATCGCCCGGGCGCCCAGGCAAAGCCCAACTCCCGGGCGCTTAGGCTAAGCATGATTGCCTGGGCGCCTAGGCGAAGCCTGACAGCCCAAACGACTAGTCGAGGACCAACTGCCCGGCGAAGCCCGACCGCCTGGTCGCCTAGGCGAAGCCCGATTGCACAGGCTAAGTGAGCACAACGGAAAATATTTTGATTCTACATTCGTCGGTATTTTTCCAACCAATCAATGACAGAATACCAACAAATCTAAGCCGACGGAATAGTTTTGATGCTAAGCCTGTCGGAATGCTTCCAACAAAATTAGCGACAAATTACCAACATATTTCAAGCAACAGAATAATTTGGTTGCTAGATCCGTTGATATGTTTCCAACCGATTAGTAACAAAACACTAACTGAATTAAGCCGATGGAAATCCGTTAGTAATATTCTAACAAAATTACCTACAGTTTTTTCTTTTGCAAAGCTATTTGAAGCGGACTACTTTTCAACGGTATTACCAACAAAAAAATTGTTGTCGCTATATTTACCAACGGAAATGATTCCGTCACTCCATTTACCTATGGGGCCTTCACACACGGAATATCTAACGGAAAAAATTCGTCGCTACGCTTGAATACCAAGGCTTCACCAACAAAAAATTCCGTTACAGAAGCCCCATTTTCTTGTAGTGTTTAAACAACAAAAGCACACATGTACATATAATCAGATTTATTTCAATGAACATACACCAATCATACACCATCCGATTGTTTTAAACTCAATAATTTATTCTCCCCTAAATTATTTACAAAATTTAAAGAGGGTAAAGGAAAACATAGACTTCTTGACCATAATATAAAAAATCATGATGGGTCTCACATGTATAAGCCGCCCAAGCAAGATTATTATATAAATATTGATTAAATCAACATTCAATATGATGTATCAGTGGGAATATGACAAGACAAATTCTGATGAAAATTTTAATACAGTACCAAATACAGTAATTTCATCAACTACTCATATCTAAATCAATGAAACATGTTTTGCAAAGGGGAAGAGGTAAGGAGCTATTATTCTTACCGTTGATTAATAGAGCATAAATATCAAATGGGCAGCAAATCCTTAGTCCAATTAAAGGAGAAGAGAATGATGAAAATTATAGGTGAAGAAATTTGAGAAGTACAGAAATTGAAATTGGAGAAGAAAATAAGGGTTTATCAATTGTGTAATTAGAAGAGACGTGAATAACCTCTCTTTAGTGCCCCTCAATTTTCGGAACATTAATTAGTGATATTCTAATTAATATTGCCGCCTAATTCTTGGAAATAAATTGGCGGAATTATTTTCAGATCTATTTTATACTACATAAATTTGGTTAGTGTAGGAAACCCATAACCTTTTACTATGATAAAAGCATACTGTAGTAATTGGATCTTTCTATTTACTAGGATAAAAAAATCATAGTAAATATTTCATCTTTTACTATGAAATTTGTTAACGTAGCATTTTATTTTTTTACACTACAATAGTTTCTATTTTTTTACTACAATTTATTATCATAGCATTAAAATAGTTTTTACTTCAATATTTTCAGCATAGTTAAAAAAGTAGTAGGGAAAAGCCATTTTTCTTGTAATGTAAATTGCCAAAATGGTGTTGTTTCTATATCAATTTTAACATAAATTAACTATTGTAAACTACATGCATTTACAGACAGAGGTGGTGGTAGACTATGGGGCTTGGTCCTGCACTAGGATCATGTGTTTAAAACCAGAGACGTTTCTCAATGGGACAGTAAGATTTCAAATGAAACATTGTTTATCTTATACTAACTTGTCTTAAAAATATTCATCCATCTGGAATGATAAATGTGCTTTTGTAGGTTATGGACTGTGTCGCATACTATTGCACAGTCAAAAATAGGGAGAAGAATCTGAGACAAACTTGTTGGTATTTTCCCCCAATCTTCAGTTTATGTTCCCAACTTTCTATCAAACAAATGTTGTTTTTATTACCTATAGGTCTAAGTCTTTATAATTATTATGACGGTTTTGTGTGTTGCAGCAAATGTGTTTGATTCCACACATCACAAATGAAAGAATTTTAAAGACATTCTTCACTTCGGAATATAACTTTGTGTCACGAATGGAATTTCTGGACAGAATATTCATACCAATCAACGACTGTCATCAGCAGTGGTTCGTTGTCATTGTAGATTTTAATGATTTACATATTAGCATTTGTGACACAGCACCATCTGATGACATGGAACCATTGAGAAGACTAATTGCAAACAGAGTGGTATATTTCTTCCTCTATTATATTATTAATAGTATGAATTTTTTTTAATGGATTAGGTAACACAGTTGGAATCAAATAGGTTAACCGTTTGGAAGTATTGTTACAAATGTGGCCCGCAATTAATTACAAGAACCAAAACCTAGCTCAGACTTGGTTATGGTTCAAGCCCAGCTGGGTGCCGGTGCAACCAAACAGGTATTGTTAATATGTCTGCATTTCTTTACCCTATAACTATCAATAGTCTAATGTGAAGATTATAATGTTTAAATAGTTATGACTGCGGGCTTTACGTTTGTTTGATAATGATGTTCAATATGGGGATGCAAAGGCAGCTAAACCAGGTAAATTATCAACCAATTCACCAATTATAATTGATTTTTTTTCATAGTAATTATTTAATCTCACAAATAATAATTATGGCAGGCTGAATCGGTTATAGCTCGCAGGAACTTGGCAGTACAACTCTATCAAGCCAAGATCAACAGATTTGCATGGAATCTGTAGACCATAATATAAGTGTCCTGTTATTTTGTAGGAAGTGTGCTAAGGATGAATCTGTCTTTTTTTTTGTTCTAAATAACGCGTTGGTACTTATTCTATTTTTGTTCAAGTACCAACGAGTTATTAGATATGTTGGCATTTCAAAAAACTGCATATTGTGTCGACTGGATTCTGCTACATCATTTCAGAAACACAGAATCATGTATCATTTTGCATCTAGATAAATTTAGATGATCTATTATGTGTAAAGCACTGCACTATTGTGGTTATCAATAGACAAGTAAATATCACTCCTATTGTGTAACAATCATAGAATACATATAAAAGTCAAGGATGTGGTGACAAATTACCTGGTGGAATTGTATCTTCAAGTTTGGGCATCAATCTTTCATGATGTTCAATGATTTAATTTCCAAATGACCATTTAATTTGCAAACTGATGGCAGATGATAATCCCTGGTTTAAGCAATAAAAAACTCATAGACAAAAATTCACAAAATACAACTTCAAGTACTTTGAATAAAGAGGGTCAATTTTAGTAAGCCAGCCCAAATTTAAATTCACAAAAAATCTGGCAATTTGAAAATGCATCAACTAAACATAAAGTCTATGTTATAATGACTGTAATCATATTGCAATGTGATTCATAAATGATGTGTAGTAACTAAACTAAAATTAATACATAACCACTGACCTTTACGAACCACCTAACACATCAAATGCTCTCTTTTTAGAAGGTTCCTTAATCTTTCAATTCCTTAACAACATAATCATCATACAACTATTTTAGTAAACCAAACAAATTTTAGATTGATAGAAAACTTAAATATGGCAAACTGGAATTTAAAAGATTTAAAAATAAAGTCTTTCGTATAATGGCTGAAATTATTTTGTAATGTCATTCATAAATGGTGTATATCAACCAAAATTAATGCATAACCAGTCCTCTTTACAAGAGTAAAACACATCAAATGCTCTCTTAATAGTGCATTGCTTAGTCTTCCAATTCATTAACAACATAATCATAACCAATATTTCTAAACAAAAGATGTTCACTGCCATCAAGAGATCTATAAATATTTCATAGTCTTACAAAGGAGTTCCTTAAAAACGTAATGCTAAGAAACATTTCAAGACAAACTCATAAATTCAAGATATAATTTCATAAACACCTCAACCAAGCTAAACTAACTAATTGACATAACATAAAATTATCATTACAAGACTTTAAAAAATATACAGAGTGCAATTTATTTCTTTAAATTACTTAACTAATAATACTACTCAACATTTCTACATGAAATCAAGGAATAAATGAAAATTATTCTTAAACATGTCGAACTAACCAACCGAGATATCTCATAACAAATTATGATTACAAGACTAAACAACACATACTGTGCTAGACTTCTAGGATGTGAATTATTTAATCTTCAAATTCATTAAAAGATATGGCTAATCAACATTTCCATGAAAATATAACATAATTACATAAATCAGATAGCCAAATGTCAGAAGATTTGCATATAGACCCAATGTTTCACCAAAACTAGAAGAACAGAATTGGTGCATTAAAAAATCATATGTGCTAAATATATTATCAAAAGCTCATACATAGAATGAGGGCACTGTAATTCTGATTGTGAAAATGTTGCCCTCATTCAACAGATAAGCCCACACAATCTGAAATATCAGCATAAAATGCTTCAATCAATTACAAGGGTTAATCTGTTAACCAATAATGTAATCAAGTAATACAGGAATAAGATCTACTAAGGAGCGGTTCTTGTTTTGCTTATACATTCAAAAATTCAAGGTTCCAGAAATCAAAATTCAAATGTTACAACAAATTAGCTTGTTAATAGGTATGAGTTTTAAAAGAGACCTTGCATTGTTCATCACTTTCAATGCAGGACTGCCAAGTTTCACCAACACTTCTCAATTCTATGGCAGAAGAATTTGGTGCGATCAGATAGCACCTTTCAAATTCATATTCAAATTCAAACAAATATCAAATAATAATAAGGGTTGAAGGGAATTAAGAAATTAAAGATGAATTATAGGGGATCTTTACCGTAGCATCTGAATTCAATAGCATATGAGGATGACAGCAGAATTTGGGTAATGTCGGATAGCCCCTTTCAAATTCAAATTCAAACAAAAATCAAATAATTATAATGGTTGAATCGAACTAAGAAATTAAAGATGAATTATAGGGGATCTTTACCGTATAGCATATGATATGTTGTTCAAGGAATATTTGAATCACTAGTCGCATGGAGTCTGAATCGACAGTGAACATAAGATAGGGTTTTAGATTCAACACAATTTCGACTGCCAAAAATCCTTGAACTCCTCCATATTAAAACCTAAGGCAGCGCCGTCATCGAGAATGCCATGATGAAGGACGACGGAATGTACAAGATCGACAATAGCATGTTCAATGAGAATGGAAAGTAGAAGTTTGAATTATGAGAGGGGTAAAATTTGCTGGGAGGAAAGCTGAGGTGAAGGACGATGGAAAGTGTAAATTATGAGAGGGGTAAAATGGGAACATGATTTATTTCTGGGTACGTACGCTCGTAGACATCGTACTCAATTTTTAGCACAAAATTGGGTGACTCTCGAATGGTAGAGAGTCACAATATAATACTCCAAGTTAGGTTGTAGGTATAAGACGTTTAAGACTTTATATCAAATCATGTTTGTTATGTGAGATAAATTGTGTAAGAGATATATAATTATGTCAAATCAGAATAGAGTTTGTATAGGTTTTGTTTAGAGGTAAGAAAATTGTTGTTTGTTTGGCTTTTGAGAGATTGGTTTGAAAAAAAAATTAATATAGATTATATGAAAATTTTATTTCAGAAAGTAAAAAACATGTTTGTTTAGTATTTCTCAAACACGAAATAATTTTTGAAAATGCCAAACAAACATACCCTACATCTTTTAGTTCATTAAAATCTATAAAATTAGCTACTACTTTCTTTTGGTTTTATAAAAGTATTCAAGTCTTAGGCTAAGAAATGAATTTATCCATTTCAAATTGCATCAAAAATACTAGATGAGAACCTATCTAAGCGATATTAAGAACATCCAAATATGATGGAAAAGATTGAAACTATATATGATATCAAATCACAGGACGATGGTAGTTAATTAACACAAAAAAAGGTAGCATGTCAGAAGATACTATACATACACTTCCACCAAGTTCAACTTCATGTAGACAAAAAGAGTAGATTTATCAGGCAATGATATTATCACAAAATGGAAGTCGAAAGTAGAAAGTAAAAGAGCCGAGTTTGATATAATCAGAACAAAATAGGCAAACATATTAACGCGCATTCAAGTCATGTTATCGGATAATCTTCCATTGGATCACATGTGCGATGTCATAGTTCCTCAATCTGGCTTCTAGACTTCTTTTTCTTCAGCTCTGAAATTGGTATTGTAGAAATTTTTACAGAAGTTCAACAACATTTACACACAAGCAAGCATATAAATATATGATTTGCATATATAGCTTGTTAAGTACGCAATGCATTTGGAAAGAATTCTCTTGCATCCAGACCTAATATATTAACATGTTTGTTTTCCACAAACATATTATGTTAAAGAAAACAATTCGAATCTTTACATACCTTCATTACATACATAGAATCTTTACTTGAGTAAAGCCAAGCTCTCCATGTAATCAATAACCATAGCATGTGTTTCTTCCCCAAGCATGTCATCATCTTCCTAGTGGTCATCATTACAGTCTTCATCTTTCGAGATGTCATCATCACAATCTTTAACTTCCTCAAACTTTAATTTGAATATCCAAGAAAATATAACCAGATATTTTTTTGCAAATCTTCTTTGTATGCTATAGCATGACATGTGCGATAATCTTCTTTGTATGCTATAGCACGCGCTAAGTGGTTAGAGCTTACGCAGGGCGCAGCGACGCAACGGGCAGGGGCTAAAGCTATAGCGCGCTTTGTGCACTTTTGACACGCGACATTAAATATTTATTATGTTTTAACAAATACAACTATAAACACTTAATCGCCTGAAGAGAAAACAGGTGGAAAACAAAATATACCACCTCAATTACTCACATCAAATATGCATATGAGTTCAATGTTGGCCATTTGTATGGAACATGGATTGTTAAGTTATACTGTCGCCATATCTAATAGTATAACTTAACTTTCTGGTGGCCAACCAATGAACAAACCCATTAAGAAATACTCCTCCTCTAAATCGATAAGTCCATTCGTGTGATTGCACCATGAGTCTTCTTTCAAACTATAGTTTTCAACTTCAGTAGAGAAGTTTTCATCCTCAGACTTCGTGTTTAAATCATCATCATCATCATACTCAACTTTAAGTTGATTTTCTATAGTTAGTTCCACAACTATAGAAATTGTCGCCAAAACTTTCTATAGTTATAGATTTTCTAATAGAAGGGTTCCACAACAAATATTTAGTTCCGTGATACTTCGTAACTACCTTAAGTAAGATTAACCCGTTGCAAGATTCTGTACATTTAGACATGGAACTGAGTTCGTCGAAGTGAGCTGGTTTTTGGTTCTTAAAAATATAACAAGATTCATCGTTGAGAATGAGGGGATACTGACCTTCAGATTCGGGCTTTCCATGTTTTCCACACCGATGTGAATCTGACGAGGGATTTCACCGGATGTCTTGGTAGAATATTGTCGCTGATGAGATCAAAAGGAATAATATATTTCTAGGTTTTCAATATTTTCACAATTTGTGTTGGGGTTTCTTTGGGAAAATCTTTCCAGGATTTCTTAAGCTTCCCAAAAGATTTATTTATGGAAAAGACAGACAAGTATCTCTACTGATTTTCGATATGCATGCAATGCGATTAAACCTATCAAAAGATTTACTTCTTTTGGAAACATATGTTTTTGCTGGGTTTTTGGCACTTTTATTTACATCCTAGAATTATAGAATTTTGGTACTTTGCACCATGGAAATACAATTTATTTGGCACTTTACACCCTATTGTGTGTTTTGCTGAGATAAATCATTGGTTGAAGGGTATAATAGTTATTTTTTAATATTTTTGTGCACACTAAAAATATAGATTTTGACACATTGCACCATGAAAATATAGAATATTGGCATTTTGCATCTTAAAAATATAAATTTTTGGAACTTTCAACCTTGACTTAAATTTTTTAGCATATTTTTTACTTTAACCAAATTACTAGTTGTTAGTTGATTAGGTAAGAACTCCTTTTTCTTTTTTGTACTTAATAAATTTAACAAGATAGAACTAAATAATTATAGATATGTAGCGTATGCCATATAGAAAAAATTAGAAATGATTATAACACCAGTATCATGCAATATGATAAGATGTTATATTTGTAAACGTGTTTTTAGATACAATGTAAATAATCTAGAGGATAGCTAGAAGAAACCACACTATAATTTATTTGCAACAAAACACACTATGATTTAGTTTTGTTATTGAACTCGGAGCAAATATTTTTTGTTTCATGTTTGATTGTTGTGCATGTAAAATGACCATTTTATCACTCCATTGACGACATTCACAATCCTTTTTCAAATAAAAACACATTATGGTGCAAAATGTCATACATATTATATTTCTAAGATGCAGAGTGCAATTCTTTTCAAATCGGTGTGAAAGGTACCAAAGTTGTATATGTGCAGGGTTTAAAGTGCCAACCTTCTATATTTTCAAGGGGTATGTTGCCGAAATCTATATTTTTCAGGCTGCAAAGTTCAACAAATATTTGAAAATTACTTTCTACCCTTCCACTAATGAATTTTCTCACTAAAACACACACTAGGGTGCAAAGGGCCAAATAAATTATGTTTCAAGGGTTAAAGTACGAAAACTTTTAAGTCATAGTGCAAAGTGTCAAAATCCAATAATTACGGAGTACAAAATACCAAAAATCCATTTTTACTTAAATAAGTTAAATGTAATTGGGATATAACATTTTTAGGAGGATATAAGCATATACTCCCTCTGTCTCATAATTTTTACTTCATTAGCTATGGGGGGTGGGGGGGGGGGGGGGTGGGGGGGGGGGGGGGTGGGGGGGGGGGGGGGTGGGGGGGGGGGGGGGTGGGGGGGGGGGGGGGTGGGGGGGGGGGGGGGTGGGGGGGGGGGGGGGTGGGGGGGGGGGGGGGTGGGGGGGGGGGGGGGTGGGGGGGGGGGGGGGTGGGGGGGGGGGGGGGTGGGGGGGGGGGGGGGTGGGGGGGGGGGGGGGTGGGGGGGGGGGGGGGTGGGGGGGGGGGGGGGTGGGGGGGGGGGGGGGTGGGGGGGGGGGGGGGTGGGGGGGGGGGGGGGTGGGGGGGGGGGGGGGTGGGGGGGGGGGGGGGTGGGGGGGGGGGGGGGTGGGGGGGGGGGGGGGTGGGGGGGGGGGGGGGTGGGGGGGGGGGGGGGTGGGGGGGGGGGGGGGTGGGGGGGGGGGGGGGGGGGGGGGGGGGGGGGGGGGGGGGGGGGGGGGGGGGGGGGGGGGGGGGGGGGGGGGGGGGGGGGGGGGGGGGGGGGGAATTCTGAAGTTGCAAAGGTATCAAAATATCTAAGTAATTCATCATTTTCTATTATTTTTCCTTTGTGCATTCTATTTTCTTTCATTTTTTTTCAAGAGGAACATGTATGTCACTTTACCATTGTTATTAACGGAGTTTAATAACACTAAATCAAAAGAAAAAAATACAACAAAAATACTAAATACACATTGAATTTGGTTTGTAGAATCTTGTCATGTTTCCATGCTTTATTTTTTAGATTTTTACATTCTTTTGTAAGTAGAATTTTATTCATTAAAATTGTTCATAACATGGCATAAATATTTTTAATTTTAAGGTAATATGAAACCCGATTAAATTTTTTTTCTTGTCTCCACTTTGTGGAGATTTGATTAACATTAGTTTAATCATGAAAATAAAATGTGAACTCATGAGACTTTAATTTTTTCTTGCAGAAATCACCAAGTATGACTTCTGAATATTTTGAGACTGTGATGTCACCGGAAACTGTTTCGTATACAATGCAAATAAAAAAAGTTTAGCCTGAGGTACTTCAATAATATTTTGATGATCCATCACTTCTTGCACTACAAGAAAACAAGTCTTCACCAACGTTAGTTTTTATTGCTGAAGCCTCGATTTCCATTTATATTTAGGCGAAGCTTGTTGCTTCTGTCGACTCCCATGGCGCGAAAGGCATAATCTAATAGTAGTTTTTAAATGTTTCACTACAACAAAACAAGCCTTCTCCAACAATAGTTTTCATTGGTGAAGCCTCAATTTCGATTTATATTTATGCGTAACTTGTAGCTTCCAATGACGCTTGTGGCGCGTAAGGCCCATTTAAATAGCAGTTTTAAATGGTTCATTACAAGATAACAAGGTTTCACCAACGGTAGATTTCGTTTGTGTAGCCTGTAATAAAGTTGGTATTAGCGATGGCTTTTTATGCTATATATTCCATATGTGGATACCTCATAGGTTAACGCAGTGTCGGATTCATTTTTCGTAGATAAAATTATATATTTTGTTGGTAACTTTTTTAAAAAACCTTTCATTACGGATTACAAATAAGAACTAAATTTTTGAATTTTAATGAAATTTCATATTAATGAAATTTCATAAATTTAGGTGGCTTGAATAGTTTATAACATTGTTAAATAAATCCATATCATTTAAGTTCAATATATAGAAAGTAGTGCAAGCTCATTTTCTTCGTGTAATCTTTCTATACACTAAAAGGTACTTTATTTAATGATTGATATAACATGCAATATTATTCATTGTTGGAACTGTAGTAAGTCTTTGTAGATCTTTCCTTTCTTTCTGTTTACAAAATTAAAAGGAACAAAGTTTTAATCTAGACATACAATATTATTTTTGATGTGATTTTAATTTAATATCTATTTCTTCTAGTAGCATTTCTAATTAATCCTCAAAACATTAAATTTACAAAACTATTCAAAAATTTAAAGATTGAAAATCTTCATGGTTATAGTTGTATTACGGATTTCATCACCATTTACCTTTTTAAGTTGAATATTAAAAATTGTACATTCATCCAAAACATATTTTTTCTAGGAGAAATATGAATCACCAAGCATTGAGCCTTTATGTCAAAGGAAGCGTTATGATCTACTTTCATATGAAGTTGAGAAAACTTTGAATGCATCATTTAGGCTTCTACAATATCATCAAAGTCAAGACAATTATACTATAAAGATGACCAAGGTACGATCCCTTGACACTTAAGTTTGGGATATTTTCTTGCGCTAATTAAATTATAGTAATATACCATATACTAAATAAGAGTCATTATTAATTACCATGTGGTGAACTTGGACTTCCCGGTTACAAGTTTGGATTATAACAAGAAAATAAGTTACAACATTTCATAAAAATCATTAGTGAAGTTGATTTTATATCCCAGAACATCGAAAATTGTATTAATTTTAATGTTTGTAATTACAGGTTGAAACTTGAAATGTTGAAACACAAAATGTTATCGCGTACCAGTTGATAATGCATGACAAGAAAATAAAAGTAAAAAATCTTTCTAATGACCAACATATAGATATGTCACATGTTGTACAAATTATCGACCCTCATCTTCAACCAAGGTCTTAATTATCTCAGCGAGAGCGATAAGACGCGATAAGGTATCGTTGCTTGAAGCTGGAATACCACCGGCTTTTTCCATGAATTTGACTTATTCACATGACAAGCTGCATGGTTATGATATGTTGTTTTAGTATATTTCATGCATGTCTAACTTCCACCTTGATACCACTGAAAATACTTTGATCGCAACTTTGGGTTCCAAAAATAAATTTCTGGTGCCAAAGTTTTGTGCGACAGACTCAAGTGCTTGTAGCAAATAGTAGTTACTGTTTTGTTGTAAATTCTGGTGCAAATGTTTATTTAACTTTGAATTTTTTTTGTGTGCAAATATGTCACAAATAAGTCACATTTTGCGACCCATGTGTCGCATATTGTTCGTTGCAGAAGCATAAATTTCTAACAGTGAAATATAGTACCCTAAATGGACATCATTTACCAGACAATTAGATATAAATCCATAAAACATACCTAATTATAGTAAAATTGAGTCCTTTTCAAATCAACGCGTTAGCGGAAAATGATAGTTTTGGTTTCAACTACGTGAAAACTACACTCAGTTATATACAAAAGTCCAAGAGAAATCGTTATAATTGTATTGTATGCAACTTCAAAAGTTTATTTGGTGTAGTTTGTGGATCTATCTAATCATACATGTTACACAGGTAAGTACGTGCGTATGCACCATACACTAATTAAATACTTAATATTTATTAACATATATGTCACGTATTTTAGTATAGGACAATCTCCATCGAAAAATGCACAGTGGTGGGGTTCTTTTGAACAAGTATAGTAATTGTCTCATAATTTACACAACTTGACTTTTTTTTCTTTTGTTATGGAGTAATTTGTTCTTATAACAAACCCTTAACAAAAAAAAACAGAATTAGGTTAACAATCAAAACTAATCTGTCTAAAAAAATTTGAAGATTTTTCTGTAGTCGATTGTTATCTTCAAGAAATAGTTTAGAAAAAAGTATAACTATGTTATTTGGCGCACTACTAACATATTTTTGTATTAGACTTTATGGTTTAACCCAAATACGACTAATTTAATTAAGTCAGCTTAAGAACATAATTTTCTTACATTCACATGATAATATCGGGCCAAAATATGAATAAACTCTATACTATTTGCTTATACATATGATAGAAAATCAAGATTTTAAGAAACTTTTTGAAATTTATATAATTAAACTTGTACTAGGGTAAATTGGTAAATTGTTATTAATTACTTAACCTAAAATATCTTGTTATTTTTTGACATGTTAATGAATACATAATCAAATTTTCATAAAGTTAATATTCAAATGCGTAAGATACTAAATTTACTTTCACGAACCCTTGTTTTGCACAACCATGACTCAATTGAAAATTTCAAATTGTTGTTGATAATAATGACAAAATATTTAGATTTCACTACAACAAAACAAGCCTTCACCAACAATAGTTTTCATTGGTGAATCCTCATTTTCCATTTATATTTATGCGTATCTTGTAGCTTCCATTGACTCTTGTGGCGCGTAAGGACCATTTAAATAGTAGTTTTTAAATGGTTCACTACAAAATAACAATATTTAACCCACGGTAGATTTCGTTTGTGAAGCCTGGATTACAGTGTCGGATTCATTTCTCGTAGATAAAATTATATATTGTTTGTTGGTAACTTTTTTTTAAAAACCCTTCATTACGGATTACAAATAAGAACTAAATTTTTGTATTTTAATGAAATTTCATAATTTTAGGGGGCTTGAATAGTTTATAACATTGTTAAATAAATCCATATAATTTACGTTCAATATATAGAAAGTAGTGCAAGCTCATTTTCTCCTCTAATCTTTCTATAAACTAAAAGGTACTTTATTTAATGATGGATATAACATGCAATATTATTCATTGTTGTAACTGTAGTAAGTCTTTGTAGATCTTTCTTTTCTTTCTGTTTACAAAATTAAAAGGAATTGAGTTTTAATCTAGACATACAATATATTTTTGATATGATTTTAATTTAATATCTATTTTTTCTAATAGCATTTCTAATTAATTTTCAAAATATTAAATTTATAAAACTATTAAAAAATTTAAAGATTGAAAATCTTCATGGTTATAGTAGTATTACGGATTTCATCACCATTTAACTTTTTAAGTTGAATATTAAAAATTGCACATTCATCCAAAACATATTTTTTCTAGGAGCAATCTGAATCATCAAGCATTGAGCCTTTATGGCAAAGGAAGCGTTGTGATCTACTTTCATATGAAGTTGAGAAAACTTTGAATGCATCATTTAGGCTTCTACAATATCATCAAAGTCAAGACAATTATGCTATAAAGATGCACGAGGTACGATCCCTTGACACTTAAGTTTGGGATATTTCCTTGCGCTAATTAAATTATAATAATATACCATATACTAAATAAGAGTCATTATTAATTACCCTGTGGTGATCTTGGACTTCCCGGTTGCAAGTTTGGATTATAACAAGAAAATAATTTACAACTTTTCATAAAAATCATTAGTGAAGTCTATTTTATATCCCATAAGACCTAATGAAGTCGATTTTATATCCCATAACACCGAAAATTGTGTTAATTTTAATGTTTGTAATTACAGGTTGAAACATGAAATGTTGAAACACAAAATGTTATTGCGTACCAGTTGATAATGCATGACAAGAAAATAAAAGTAAAAAACCTTTCTAATGACCAACATCTATATATGTCGCATGTTGTACAAATTATCGACCCTCATCTCCAACCAAGGTCTTAATTATCTCTACGACAGCGATAAGACGCGATAAGTTATCATTGCTTGAAGCTGGAATACCACCGACTTTTTCCATGAATTTGACTTATTCACATGACAAGCTGCATGGTTATGATATGTTGTTTTAGTATATTTCATGCATGTCTAACTTTCCACCTTGATACCTTTGAAAATACTTTGATCGCAACATGGGGTTCCAAAAATAAATTTATGGTGCCAAAGTTTTGTGCGACAAACTCAAGTGCTTGTCGCAAATAGTAGTTGTTGTTTTGTTGTAAATTCTGGTGCAAATGTTTATTTAACTTTGATTTTTTTTTTGTGCAAATATGTCACAAATAAGTCACATTTTGCGACCCATGTATCGCATATTTTTCGTTGCAGAATCATAAATTTCTAATAGTGAAATATAATACCCTAAATGGACATCATTTACCAAACAATTAGATATAAAAAAAAAACATACCTAATTATACTAAAATTGAGTCCTTTTCAAATCAACGCGTTAGCGGTAAATGACAGTTTTGGTTTCAACTACGTGAAAACTACACTCAGTTATATACAAATGTCCTCGAGAAATCGTTATAATTGTATTGTACGCAACTTCAAAAGTTTATTTGGTGGAGTTTGTGGATCTATCTAATCATACATGTTACACATGTACGTACGTGCGTATGCACCATACAATAATGAAATACTTAATATTTATAAACATATTCGTCGCGTATTTTAGTACAGGACAATCTCCATCGAAAAATACACAGTGGTAGGGTTCTTTTGAACAATTATAGTAATTGTCTCATAATGTACACACCTTGACTTTTTTTCTTTTGTTATGGATTAATTTGTTTTTATAACAAACCCTTAAAAAAAAAAAAAAAAAACAGAATTAGGTTAACAATCAAAACTAATCTCTCTAAAAAAATTTGAAGATTTTTCTGTAGTCGATTTTTATCTCCGAGAAATAGTTTAGAAAAAAAGCATAACTATGTTGTTTGGCCCAGTACTAACATATTTTTGTATTAGACTTTATAGTTTAACCCAAATACGACTAATTTAATTAAGTCAGCTTAAGAACATAATTTTCTTACATACACATGATAATATCGGGCCAAAAGATGAATAAATTCTATACTATTTTCTTATACATACATATGATAGAAAATAAAGATTTTAAGAAACTTTTTGAAATTTATATAATTAAACTTGTACTAGGGTAATTTTTAATTGGTAAATTGTTATTAATTACTTAACCTAAAATATCTTGTTATTTTTTGCCATGTTAATGAATAATTATTCAAATTTTCATAAAGTAAATATTCAAATGCGTAAGATACTAAATTTACCTTCACGAACCCTTCTTCTGCACAACCACGATTCAATTGAAAATTTCAAATTGTTGTTGGTAAGAATGATAAAATATTTAGATTTCAATAAACACTATTATCAAACAATTGGCTTATAGATAAGAATCAATTTAATATCTTCCTAAAACCTTGTTCATATGTCATGTTTTCTTTAACACACACACACAAAACAAACACATAGATCTATATAGATATTTTATACATCGAATGTCCGAAAATTCTGAAGTTGCAAAGGTATCAAAATTTCTAAGTAATTCATCATTTTCTATTATTTTTCCTTTGTGCATTCTATTTTCTTTCATTTTTTTTCAAGAGGAACATGTATGTCACTTTACCATTGTTATTAACGGAGTTTAATAACACTAAATCAAAAGAAAAAAATACAACAAAAATACTAAATACACATTGAATTTGGTTTGTAGAATCTTGTCATGTTTCCATGCTTTATTTTTTAGATTTTTTACATTCTTTTGTAAGTAGAATTTTATTCATTAAAATTGTTCATAACATGGCATAAATATTTTTAATTTTAAGGTAATATGAAACCCGATTAAATTTTTTTTCTTGTCTCCACTTTGTGGAGATTTGATTAACATTAGTTTAATCATGAAAATAAAATGTGAACTCATGAGACTTTAATTTTTTCTTGCAGAAATCACCAAGTATGACTTCTGAGTATTTTGAGACTGTGATGTCACCGGAAACTGTTTCGTATACAATGCAAATAAAAAAAGTTTAGCCTGAGGTACTTCAATAATATTTTGATGATCCATCACTTCTTGCACTACAAGAAAACAAGTCTTCACCAACGTTAGTTTTTATTGCTGAAGCCTCGATTTCCATTTATATTTAGGCGAAGCTTGTTGCTTCTGTCGACTCCCATGGCGCGAAAGGCATAATGTAATAGTAGTTTTTAAATGTTTCACTACAACAAAACAAGCCTTCTCCAACAATAGTTTTCATTGGTGAAGCCTCAATTTCTATTTATATTTATGCGTAACTTGTAGCTTCCATTGACGCTTGTGGCGCGTAAGGCCCATTTAAATAGCAGTTTTAAATGGTTCATTACAAGATAACAAGGTTTCACCAACGGTAGATTTCGTTTGTGTAGCCTGTAATAAAGTTGGTATTAGCGATGGCTTTTTATGCTATATATTCCATATGTGGATACCTCATAGGTTAACGCAGTGTCGGATTCATTTTTCGTAGATAAAATTATATATTTTGTTGGTAACTTTTTTAAAAAACCTTTCATTACGGATTACAAATAAGAACTAAATTTTTGAATTTTAATGCAATTTCATATTAATGAAATTTCATAAATTTAGGTGGCTTGAATAGTTTATAACATTGTTAAATAAATCCATATCATTTAAGTTCAATATATAGAAAGTAGTGCAAGCTCATTTTCTTCGTGTAATCTTTCTATACACTAAAAGGTACTTTATTTAATGATTGATATAACATGCAATATTATTCATTGTTGGAACTGTAGTAAGTCTTTGTAGATCTTTCCTTTCTTTCTGTTTACAAAATTAAAAGGAACAGAGTTTTAATCACTACAAGAAAAATGGCTTTTCCCTACTACTTTTTTAACTATGCTGAAAATATTGAAGTAAAAACTATTTTAATGCTATGATAATAAATTGTAGTAAAAAAATAGAAACTATTGTAGTGTAAAAAAATAAAATGCTACGTTAACAAATTTCGTAGTAAAAGATGAAATATTTACTATGATTTTTTTATCCTAGTAAATAGAAAGATTCAATTACTACAGTATGCTTTTATCATAGTAAAAGGTTATGGGTTTCCTACACTAACCAAATTTATGTAGTATAAAATAGATCTGAAAATAATTCCGCCAATTTATTTCCAAGAATTAGGCGGCAATATTAATTAGAATATCACTAATTAATGTTCCGAAAATTGAGGGGCACTAAAGAGAGGTTCTTCACGTCTCTTCTAATTACACAATTGATAAACCCTTATTTTCTTCTCCAATTTCAATTTCTGTACTTCTCAAATTTCTTCACCTATAATTTTCATCCTTCTCTTCTCCTTTAATTGGACTAAGGATTTGCTGCCCATTTGATATTTATGCTCTATTAATCCACGGTAAGAATAATAGCTCCTTACCTCTTCCCCTTTGCAAAACATGTTTCATTGATTTAGATATGAGAGTTGATGAAATTACTGTATTTGGTACTATATTAAAATTTTCATCAGAATTTGTCATATTCCCACTGATACATCATATTGAATGTTGATTTAATCAATATTTATATAATAATCTTGCTTGGGCGGCTTATACATGTGAGACAATTATGGTCAAGAAGTCTATGTTTTCCTTTACCCTCTTTAAATTGTAAATAATTTAGGGGAGAATAAATTATTGAGTTTAAAACAATCGGATGGTGTATGATTGGTGTATGTTCATTGAAATAAATCTGATTATATGTACATGTGTGCTTTTGTTGTTTAAATAGTTTTCTGTAAGATAGCAGATTTCATATTCTTTAATGAATTAATTCTATTGTTGTCCATATGGTGACAAGTTAATTGATATTTGAATCACTCTTGTTATGTAATATTTGAATTACTCTTGGCATGTTTAGGACTTGGGGTTGTAGACCAATAGAGGTTTAATCGAAGCCTTTATATGTAGAATTTTGAAACTGTAAAAATAAAATGATCCTCTTTTTAGCTCCCTTATAATTAGGACAGAAACTATTGTATACTTAGGATAGAAACTTTTTAGCTCCCTTATAATTAGGACATAAACTATTGTATAATTAGGATAGAAACTTTAGGACTTGGGACTGTAGACCAATAGAGAGATTTAATCGAAGCCTTTATATGTAGAATTTTGAAACTGTAAAAAAAAAATGATCCTCTTTTTAGCTCCCTTATAATTAGGACATAAACTATTGTATATTGGTGATATAGATTGTTTGTTTTGAATCCATAAATATTGGTCAATTTATATGGTGAGCTAAGTGGGATTATCTGGATAGAGAATTTTTCTTTTAGTGGTTGATGCTTAGGTATGGAAGTATTTAATAGTGAGAGAGAGAATTTCCTTAGTACCTTAATTTCTTATTGGTTTTATAGTCTCAAGGTTAATGTTGGTGAAAACATTAATTAACTTAGCTATAATTTTGTATAGGGAAAATTGTTTTTTTGGTATCATAGGATAGACCTACTTGCAATTTTGGTACCATTGGATACGAAAATGCAAATTTGGTACCATAGGTTAGGTTATCATTGCAACTTTGGTACCAAACCCAATTTTTCCCCAAGGTTAATGATAATTTAACCCCTATGAAATGCATAATATTCAATTTACCCCCTCGTGGTTTAAAAAAGAGCATTTTACCCCTTGAAATTTTGTAAAAGTTTCACATCGCCTCCCTGATATTTTTATAGGCGGCACTTTATCCACTTTTATTATGATAATGTGGCATTTTACCCCCCTATGTTATGATAATTGTGAAAATTTATCCCCCTATGTTATAAAATAATTTGCATGCCTACTCTCAATTTCGGCAAGTGAGTTACACTCTCCAGCTGAAGGGGGTAAATTGCTTCATTAAACATTTTACTAGGGGTAAATTGATTTTTTTTCCAAATTATAGATGGGTAAATTGAATATTATGCATTTCATGGGGGTAAATTGCCATTAACTTTGTAGAAAAATTGGTTTTGGTACAAAATTGCAATGAAAACCTATTCTATAGTACCAAATTTGCATTTTCATATCCAATGGTACCAAAAGTGCAAGTTAGCCTATCCTATGGTACCAAAAAAGCAATTTTCCCATTTTGTATAACATGAAATCAATGGAACTTTACATTGTTTAAATAACACATTTCATTTTTTTTGTTACAAACTTAAACGATTAGAAAATTATGAAGGTTATGCTTACCATATATTTTGAATTTTTGTTCTGAAAAATGAAAAAAATGGTAATTAGATATGTATTTATACGAAATATTTAGAGTTTTATTTTGTAAATGTCACGTTTTGATCATAGAATGGTGATATTGTATGGACCAACTTAAATATTTTAAGATTAACCATATTAATTCTTAGAATTTTTAAGATGTTTTTATTGTCTAGGGAATCAAGATAATCATGGATAAGAGTTGGATTGACTTTTCAGACACTTTTTCAGCAGAATATATATCTGGTGTTGCTAATTTTCTTGACTTTGCTTTTGCTAACAAGTTAGTTGGTTCTAAAATATATTGTCCATGTAAGAAATGTAATAATCGCTTCACAAAGAAACGAGAGGACGTGAAAGAGCATTGTCTTCTTAATGGTTTTGAGAGTAAATATAAGATTTGGAGATATCATGGGGAAGTGTATGCGCCACCTCAAAATGGTCAGACTTCCGATAGTGTAATATCTAACAATGGGGATGATATATTAAACATGGTACATGAGGCTGTAAACATTCCAGGTGCAGACATAGATGCAGATTTTGACAATACGTCAACTAATGAAATGAATGAAGAAACTAGAAAGTTCTTCAAGTTATTACAAGATGCTGAGACTGAGTTACTTCCAGGATGTGCAAAGCAGACAAAACTCTCTTTTGTTGTTCGTTTGTTGCAGTTGAAAGCACTTTGTGGATGGACTAACAAATCAATTGACTTGTTACTTGAGCTCTTGCGGGATTCATTCCCTGACGGTGTAAATTTGCCAGAAAATTATTATGAAGCCCGAAAGATAACTACTGAGTTAGGCTTCACATATGAGACAATTGATGCATGTCCCAACAATTGTATGTTGTTTAGAGGACACGATAAGAACCTTGATAAATGTGAAATATGTAATGCTTCAAGATACCGTGAAAATGAGAAGAAGATTGCTGTAAAGAGAATGAGGTACTTTCCTCTCAAACCAAGATTGCAAAAATTATTCATGACCTCAACGACTTGTTCTCTCATGAGATGGCATGCTGTAGAGAGAATAGATGATGGCAAACTACGACATCCGGCTGATTCATATGCATGGAAAGATTTTGATTTAAAAAATCCATCATTTGCAAGTGATGCTCGTAATGTGAGAATGGGGTTGGCTTCTGATGGTTTTAATCCATTTGGAATGATGAATGTACAACATAGTACATGGCCAGTTGTACTCATTCCATATAACTTACCTCCGTGGTTGTGTATGAAGCAACCAAATTTTATATTATCTACTCTTATTGATGGTCCTAAATCACCTGGGAACAAGATTGATGTTTATTTGCAGCCATTAATAGAAGAACTTAATGAGTTTTGGCATGGTGTAATGACTTTTGATGCATCAATAGGTGAAATGTTCAATTTACGTGTAGCATTACTATGGACAATTAGTGACTTTCCTGGGCATGCAATGTTATCTGGATGGGGTACAAAAGGTCCATTTGCATGTCCTAACTGTGGTAAGGACACTCGATCCAAGTGGTTGAAACATGGTCGTAAATATTGTTATGCACGCCATCGTCGCTTCTTACCTAGAGGACATAGGTATCGTAGAGATACAATATCTTTTGATGGAACTATAGAAATGGAAATGAAAAATGTTTCGATGCAGAATACCAGTATCTTGCATGAGTTAGATGGAGTTGCTACTGAATATAAAAAAGAAGATCTTAGAAAGCGCAAAAGAGCAGAATATAAAAAGGAGTGTGAAGGACAAATTTGGAAGAAGAAAAGCATCTTCTACGAACTTCCATATTGGGCTGACAATTTGGTTAAGCACAACTTAGATGTCATGCACATAGAGAAAAATGTTTGTGATAATGTACTATGGACAATATTAGGAGACAAAAAACGAACGAAGGATAATTTGAATGCTAGGAAAGACCTTCAGAAAGATAACTTAAGGGAACCATTACACCCTATTGAAAAGGGTCCTGGGAAATTTTACTTGCCTCCTGCACCCTTCACAATGGGTAAGATGGACAAAGATACATTTTTTAGAGTCTTGAAAAGTGTGAAAGCACCTGATGGGTATGCATCCAACATATCACGTCGTGTACATATTAAGGAGCAGACCATAGGAGGTCTCAAAAGTCATGACAATCACATACTCATAGAACAACTGATACCGCTTGCTATACGAAGAACATTACCTAAGAATGTGGTTGATGCACTAATTGAGCTAGGAATTTTTTTTAGAAAATTATGCTCCACAACAAATAGCAGATCAGATTTGGAAAAGCTTCAAGATCGCATAGTGTTGACACTTTGCCACTTAGAGAAGATCTTTCCTCCATCATTTTTTGATATTATGGAACATCTACCCATACATCTAGCAGATGAAGCTTTAAAAGCTGGTCCGGTACAGTGTCGATGGATGTATCCCGTGGAAAGGTGTGCCTTTAATTTTTTTTACCATTTAAATAGTCCAATAATTCAGTAATAAATAATCTCCATGTATGCTAACTTTTATCTATTTTTCAGATCCCTTCTTACCCTGAAAAAGTATGTGAGAAATAGAGCTTATCCAGAGGGTTCCATTGCTCAAGGCTATCTAATGGACGAGTGCATGAATTTTTGTTCAAGATATCTAAAGGATGTTGAAACAAAACAGAATCGTCAGCCTAGAAATTGTGATGGAGATGAGATCACCGGTCGAGCCATCGGAAAAGGAGAGAGATTCATGATAGATCATGTCAGTATGCTTCAAATGCATCGATATATATTAGCAAATACAGATGAAGTTCAACCATTTCGTGACATGCATGTGGCAGAACTCGTGAGAGACAAACCTCGCGCACGACCTTGGGAAATTGATCGTATTCATAATCAAACTTTCCATGAGTGGCTTAAATCACATGTAAGTGAAATAAATACATAATAAGCCATGTATTATACTCATTTATTGAATTATAATTTTTCATTTTTTTTTATAAAACTAGATACACAATATGCCGATTATGTCTGGTGCTCAAGTTCCAGAACTGGTTAGAAGATTAGCTGAAGGTCCCATACGTCATGGTAGGAGATACAAAGCATGCATAATTAGAGGATTTCGATTTCGTACTAAGAGTAATGATGAAACTAAAGCCACCCAAAACAGCGGAGTTGTGCTTAAAGCTGATACTAGAAGTTACTCAAGTACGAAAGATACAAGACCTCAATCTGGAGAAGTATGCTACTATGGAGTTCTAACAGATATAATAAAAATTCGATACACAAATGACATCAAGTACTTAATGTTCAAGTGTGATTGGGTCGATAATGAGAAAGGGGTCAAGCAAGATGAGTATAAGTTTACGTTAGTTAACTTCAATCACTTATTGTACAAGAATAACATACCAACAGATGAACCTTTTATCCTATCAAGTCAGGCAGACCAAGTTTGGTATGTTCCGGACCCTTTGGAAGCCAATTGGAATGATGTGGTGACAATGTCTCCAAGAGATAATTTTGATATTTATTCAAGTTCTCAAGCTGAGCCATATAACAATCAATATTCAGATGATCGTGTTCCAAATAATGACGAAGAAGTCTCTTGGGTCAGACAAGGAATAGATGGAATTATAGTTGATGAAGATGATACCGAGGAGATAGATGAATATTATCATGATCAATGAGTTTTATTGGATCAGTTTCTTGATGTTTAAGAGAATTATTACTTTTGTTTTATGTGTCTTTTGTGATTTTTTATTTTTAATAAGATTTATATTATAAACTTTTATCTCCATCTTTCAACACGTTCATTATTAATAGTGATTATACATTTAATACTTTTTACATTATATTTTATCATACTTAAAAAGTTATAAAACATTAGTGATTAATAACTTGTCTTGTTACTAATCATTGTTTTTTGCAGATTTTGTCATGACTAAAGGAAGGATGAGGCCACGTGGAACCAAAATAGGGGATATACTACGTGAAAAGAGCGATATGGCAGATTGTACCAATTTGCATGAGATGTCTACACCACCTCTTCAGCCACAAACTCAAATGAGGCGAGCTCAAACAAGTTCTTCCGTACAAAATGTGTATCAACCCCAGTCTCAGTCTCAACTTATGCATGGATCTTCATCTCAAAATCAATATCAAGGAAGTTTTGAATTACAATCACAGAGCATATTAAAAACAGGTATATTGATACATTGATAATTAATATTTACGTGTCTTTTTTAGAAATGAACTGAAGGTTTATATACAACTATAATAATATTAAACATTGTATGATAGGTCTTGATATAAGCAATCGAGCTAGAAAAGGTGAAGGTCGAGGTCCGGGTAAATTGCCTGATGAATGGGATTCAGGAGTCAAGCTTCAAATTACCCTTAACGAGGAAGGGCAGTTGATTGGCCCTAGAGAACAATACAATAAGTTTGTTAGTGCATTAGGGGCACTAGCACGGATTGGAAGTTATTTGCCTTTGAATTATGCAAGATGGTCTGACATGCCCGAAGACAAGCATGACACCGTATGGAGGGAAGTTGAGGTTAATACTACACTTCCTCCTGAGGCTAAGAAAATAGTTCTTCGTACCTTAAATGATCTATGGAGAGATTGGAAATCTCGTGTGAAGGCAATGTGTTTTACCCCATACCAAAAAGATCCAAATCACAAAATTCCCAAGTTGATAAAAGAACAAGTGGATTTGGATCAATTGTCAGAATTGATGCTCTATTGGGAAGAAGAAAATGTTCAGGTTCTTATGATATAACATCTTCTGTATACTTTTTATTTTATATTAAGTGTATATAATTTCTATAATATTCATGTAGGAAATAGCAAAGAAAAATATGGCTAATAGAGCTAAAAAGAAGCATCTCCATCGTACTGGCAAACTAGCATTCCCGCTTTTAAAGGAAAAAGTATGAATTTCTTTCTCATTGTAACTCTTTGAAATGATTTAATATGTGATTATGAGTTCTATTTCTTCTTATCATTATTCAATTTGTCCCAGATGCGACAGGAAGGAAAAAGTACCACAAAACTAGATGTTTTGATTGAATCTCGCTCTTGTGGGAAAGGAATTAATGCTGATCAAGAGACTGCTAAATTGATTGTTAGTTCCATATTCTGTTTATTTTATATAGAACTCTCGTATAATATTTCTTCTCAATATCCTACTTAAAGTTGACTAACTTTGTCAGCAAGGAATTAATGAAGAGTTAGCAAAGAAGCCTGAATCAGAGCGAACTGAGGAATTCAAGGATGATATATTCATAAATGCTTTAGGTCAAGATCCCCAAGGTCGTGGTAGATGTACGGGTCGATGAGTTACTCGCAGTAAGTTGCGTGATTCATTAGCATCAAACGCTCCAACTACTCATATTGCTGAAAAGATAGAGGAATTTCGGGAACTTAAGAATGAACTAGCTCTTGAAGTTATAAAGATTGAACAAATGAAAATGGAGTTAAATAATCAAAAGAAAGAGCTGGATGAGGAAAAAGAACGGATGATAAATGAGATGCGAGCAGAATTTAAAGATGAAGTTAACAATATGAAATTAAACTTGGATTATTTTGTGTCCTTGGTCGATCCTGCTACTCTACAAGCAGCTTTATCTAGTGTTCCATCACTTGGAGGACAGGTTTTCAAGTTCCTTTGCATTTCTTAAGTTTTCTATGACTAATCATGTATTCTACTGTAATTTGATATTTTCCTTGGACTGCAATGATTGACAGGTTGCAAATCTTCCTAACATCACACGTGAACAGCCAAAAAGTGCTAATAAAGTTACACCTCCAAACTTCCAGCAACATAATCCAGCTCCAAACTTTTTAACATCTCATGAGCGGGTTAGTAATGAGTCCTTTTATGATGGACTTTAAATAACAATTTATAGTGCGAAGAAATATTTGAATAATTTGAGTTATTAATATTTTATTGGAAGCTGAAAAATGCATGAAATATATTGGATTAGCATGTTTACATAATGAAGTTTTTATCTAGTTACTATGACTGTAAGTATTGATTGAATCTAATGAGTATTTTTGGTGAATGTTGAAGAGTGAAAAAAATGATGGAGAAGTTGATTGTACATATTGTTAATTGATGACATTAACTTATTAGGATGAGTTTTCTCCAACAGTAAGAAATCACCCTATTTTCTCTCTATTCCTCACATTGTTGCATACATCTAAATTATATTCTAATATTTCCAATCTATGGTCTTTATTTTGGGGCATATATACACAATTGTTTAGAATTTCATGACAATGCACTTATGACACAAACCTAATGGGAGAAAGAAAATTAGAAATTGGAGAACCTATACAAGATGAATTACGAATCAGTCATACCTTTTTTTCTTTCTTTTGACTCATGGCAAAGGATAACCTCTCACTAGGATGTGTTAGTTGATTTAATTTTTTCACGTCTACTGTTATTGGAATGTTGATTTAGTTATGATTTTGCTTGTGGAGTTTAGTGATAAGCACATTTTTATTTTATTGTTGGACCCATGAAATGTGTTGGATCATAGAAAATTAATATGCTAAAATTTTGTGTTGTACATCTTGATATTACAGGCTGCTAATGGAAATAAAAGGCACAAACAAACTTTTGATTGCAATCCATGTGAGGTTCGTTGTTTTTTTATTTTTTTATAGAAAGTTTACTATAAAATCTTGTCTCTTGACACCGTAAGGATTGACTTAGTTATTGAGTCATTGAAAATTCATTAACACTCGACTATACTACATTGTCATATATGGTTTTAGGTAGGTAGCAATGTACTTTTATTTTGTTCGGAACTACCAAAAGAATCAGTAGCAGAAGGTGTGGTTTTAAGCAAAGACCCAAAGGAAGATATTGATGATGTTGTTTTAGGACCTGGATTCGTTAAAGTTGTCATTAAAAGGGCAATCGAACCAAATTACTACCTTTTACGACCTCGCAAAGGTATAAACACAGTTGGACAAGCTGTTGGCAAAGTCGTTGCTTGGCAGATTGCTAATGTAAGAAAATTTGTTATAATGAAAATATTATTCACCGAATTCTCTAGTTCATTTTCATTACTATGATCCTAAGTTCGTCTTATTCTTTTATGTATAAATAAATATGTTTCTGAAACTTACACATATTTTTCTTGTCCATAGGTTTCAGAGGAATGAATTGCCACATATATATTTTGCTAGCTGCTCCCAAGGCCTATTATAGACTGATTTGCTTTTCTTATTTTTGTGTCGTATTTACAATTTAGAGGTAGAAGTGGAACTTAATTTAGTTGTTATTGTTGAATGTATTGAACTGAGATTGTGTGGCTAGAACACTTGTTATTTTTTTAGGATTGAGAGAAACTCAGTTGAAGTCTTATTTTGTAAGAAAAATATTGTTGGCATGATTTCTTAGACTCTATAATATTTATAAATATATTTATGTTTCATCTGTTATTAGAGTATTTATAAATTCATTGTTTTATATATTGTACAAAAGTTTGAAGATTTATTGTAATAAATAATTTTGATAGTAGTCTTTTCACATGGTAATTAATTAGAAGAGAGCACAAATAGATAAATAATTTATTGATTAGGTACCGTATATTAAATTGAAAAATAATTATTAATATAAAATTAAAGACAAAATTAGTACGAAATAATGTGTAGTATAAACCTTATTTACTACGCTACAAAGAGTAGCAATTAAGTCATATTCACTACGTTTTATAATTGAAGTAAAAAATTTAAATATTTACTACACTTGACAAAGTGTAGTTAATATATATATATACTACAGTTTTAAATTCATAGGGTATAATAGTGTTGTAATTGATTGACTTTAGCTATGATTTTGATAATGTAGTAAATGAGATAAATTTCATAGCAATAACTATTTACCACAATTTTAAAAGTGTAGTAAAGTTTTCCCCACGGCTGCAATGCCCACGCCTGAAAAAGCGTAGCACAAGTGTAGTAAATGACTTTTCACTACGAATTTCTTTTATTTGCTATGGGTTTCCAAGAGAAGTAAAAAACCTTTTTTCTTGTAGTGAATCTAGACATACAATATTATTTTTGATGTGATTTTAATTTAATATCTATTTCTTCTAGTAGCATTTCTAATTAATCCTCAAAACATTAAATTTACAAAACTATTCAAAAATTTAAAGATTGAAAATCTTCATGGTTATAGTTGTATTACGGATTTCATCACCATTTACCTTTTTAAGTTGAATATTAAAAATTGTACATTCATCCAAAACATATTTTTTCTAGGAGAAATATGAATCACCAAGCATTGAGCCTTTATGTCAAAGGAAGCGTTATGATCTACTTTCATATGAAGTTGAGAAAACTTTGAATGCATCATTTAGGCTTCTACAATATCATCAAAGTCAAGACAATTATACTATAAAGATGCACGAGGTACGATCCCTTGACACTTAAGTTTGGGATATTTCCTTGCGCTAATTAAATTATAGTAATATACCATATACTAAATAAGAGTCATTATTAATTACCATGTGGTGAACTTGGACTTCCCGGTTACAAGTTTGGATTATAACAAGAAAATAAGTTACAACATTTCATAAAAATCATTAGTGAAGTTGATTTTATATCCCAGAACATCGAAAATTGTATTAATTTTAATGTTTGTAATTACAGGTTGAAACTTGAAATGTTGAAACACAAAATGTTATCGCGTACCAGTTGATAATGCATGACAAGAAAATAAAAGTAAAAAATCTTTCTAATGACCAACATATAGATATGTCACATGTTGTACAAATTATCGACCCTCATCTTCAACCAAGGTCTTAATTATCTCAGCGAGAGCGATAAGACGCGATAAGGTATCGTTGCTTGAAGCTGGAATACCACCGGCTTTTTCCATGAATTTGACTTATTCACATGACAAGCTGCATGGTTATGATATGTTGTTTTAGTATATTTCATGCATGTCTAACTTCCACCTTGATACCACTGAAAATACTTTGATCGCAACTTTGGGTTCCAAAAATAAATTTCTGGTGCCAAAGTTTTGTGCGACAGACTCAAGTGCTTGTAGCAAATAGTAGTTACTGTTTTGTTGTAAATTCTGGTGCAAATGTTTATTTAACTTTGAATTTTTTTTGTGTGCAAATATGTCACAAATAAGTCACATTTTGCGACCCATGTGTCGCATATTGTTCGTTGCAGAAGCATAAATTTCTAACAGTGAAATATGGTACCCTAAATGGACATCATTTACCAGACAATTAGATATAAATCCATAAAACATACCTAATTATAGTAAAATTGAGTCCTTTTCAAATCAACGCGTTAGCGGAAAATGATAGTTTTGGTTTCAACTACGTGAAAACTACACTCAGTTATATACAAAAGTCCAAGAGAAATCGTTATAATTGTATTGTATGCAACTTCAAAAGTTTATTTGGTGTAGTTTGTGGATCTATCTAATCATACATGTTACACAGGTAAGTACGTGCGTATGCACCATACACTAATTAAATACTTAATATTTATTAACATATATGTCACGTATTTTAGTACAGGACAATCTCCATCGAAAAATGCACAGTGGTGGGGTTCTTTTGAACAAGTATAGTAATTGTCTCATAATGTACACAACTTGACTTTTTTTTCTTTTGTTATGGAGTAATTTGTTCTTATAACAAACCCTTAACAAAAAAAAACAGAATTAGGTTAACAATCAAAACTAATCTGTCTAAAAAAATTTGAAGATTTTTCTGTAGTCGATTGTTATCTTCAAGAAATAGTTTAGAAAAAAGTATAACTATGTTATTTGGCGCACTACTAACATATTTTTGTATTAGACTTTATGGTTTAACCCAAATACGACTAATTTAATTAAGTCAGCTTAAGAACATAATTTTCTTACATTCACATGATAATATCGGGCCAAAATATGAATAAACTCTATACTATTTGCTTATACATATGATAGAAAATCAAGATTTTAAGAAACTTTTTGAAATTTATATAATTAAACTTGTACTAGGGTAAATTGGTAAATTGTTATTAATTACTTAACCTAAAATATCTTGTTATTTTTTGACATGTTAATGAATACATAATCAAATTTTCATAAAGTTAATATTCAAATGCGTAAGATACTAAATTTACTTTCACGAACCCTTGTTTTGCACAACCATGGCTCAATTGAAAATTTCAAATTGTTGTTGATAATAATGACAAAATATTTAGATTTCACTACAACAAAACAAGCCTTCACCAACAATAGTTTTCATTGGTGAATCCTCAATTTCAATTTATATTTATGCGTATCTAGTAGCTTCCATTGACTCTTGTGGCGCGTAAGGACCATTTAAATAGTAGTTTTTAAATGGTTCACTACAAAATAACAATATATAACCCACGGTAGATTTCGTTTGTGAAGCCTGGATTACAGTGTCGGATTCATTTCTCGTAGATAAAATTATATATTGTTTGTTGGTAACTTTTTTTTAAAAACCCTTCATTACGGATTACAAATAAGAACTAAATTTTTGTATTTTAATGAAATTTCATAATTTTAGGGGGCTTGAATAGTTTATAACATTGTTAAATAAATCCATATAATTTACGTTCAATATATAGAAAGTAGTGCAAGCTCATTTTCTCGTCTAATCTTTCTATACACTAAAAGGTACTTTATTTAATGATGGATATAACATGCAATATTATTCATTGTTGTAACTGTAGTAAGTCTTTGTAGATCTTTCTTTTCTTTCTGTTTACAAAATTAAAAGGAATTGAGTTTTAATCTAGACATACAATATATTTTTGATATGATTTTAATTTAATATCTATTTTTTCTAATAGCATTTCTAATTAATTTTCAAAATATTAAATTTATAAAACTATTAAAAAATTTAAAGATTGAAAATCTTCATGGTTATAGTAGTATTACGGATTTCATCACCATTTAACTTTTTAAGTTGAATATTAAAAATTGCACATTCATCCAAAACATATTTTTTCTAGGAGCAATCTGAATCATCAAGCATTGAGCCTTTATGGCAAAGGAAGCGTTGTGATCTACTTTCATATGAAGTTGAGAAAACTTTGAATGCATCATTTAGGCTTCTACAATATCATCAAAGTCAAGACATTTATGCTATAAAGATGCACGAGGTACGATCCCTTGACACTTAAGTTTGGGATATTTCCTTGCGCTAATTAAATTATAATAATATACCATATACTAAATAAGAGTCATTATTAATTACCCTGTGGTGATCTTGGACTTCCCGGTTGCAAGTTTGGATTATAACAAGAAAATAATTTACAACTTTTCATAAAAATCATTAGTGAAGTCTATTTTATATCCCATAAGACCTAATGAAGTCGATTTTATATCCCATAACACCGAAAATTGTGTTAATTTTAATGTTTGTAATTACAGGTTGAAACATGAAATGTTGAAACACAAAATGTTATTGCGTACCAGTTGATAATGCATGACAAGAAAATAAAAGTAAAAAACCTTTCTAATGACCAACATCTATATATGTCGCATGTTGTACAAATTATCGACCCTCATCTCCAACCAAGGTCTTAATTATCTCTACGACAGCGATAAGACGCGATAAGTTATCATTGCTTGAAGCTGGAATACCACCGACTTTTTCCATGAATTTGACTTATTCACATGACAAGCTGCATGGTTATGATATGTTGTTTTAGTATATTTCATGCATGTCTAACTTTCCACCTTGATACCTTTGAAAATACTTTGATCGCAACATTGGGTTCCAAAAATAAATTTATGGTGCCAAAGTTTTGTGCGACAAACTCAAGTGCTTGTCGCAAATAGTAGTTGTTGTTTTGTTGTAAATTCTGGTGCAAATGTTTATTTAACTTTGATTTTTTTTGGTGCAAATATGTCACAAATAAGTCACATTTTGCGACCCATGTATCGCATATTTTTCGTTGCAGAATCATAAATTTCTAATAGTGAAATATAGTACACTAAATGGACATCATTTACCAAACAATTAGATATAAATAAAAAAAACATACCTAATTATACTAAAATTGAGTCCTTTTCAAATCAACACGTTAGCGGTAAATGACAGTTTTGGTTTCAACTACGTGAAAACTACACTCAGTTATATACAAATGTCCTCGAGAAATCATTATAATTGTATTGTATGCAACTTCAAAAGTTTATTTGGTGGAGTTTGTGGATCTATCTAATCATACATGTTACACATGTACGTACGTGCGTATGCACCATACAATAATGAAATACTTAATATTTATAAACATATATGTCACGTATTTTAGTACAGGACAATCTCCATCGAAAAATACACAGTGGTAGGGTTCTTTTGAACAATTATAGTAATTGTCTCATAATGTACACACCTTGACTTTTTTTTCTTTTGTTATGGATTAATTTGTTTTTATAACAAACCCTTAACAAAAAAAAAAAAAAAAAAACAGAATTAGGTTAACAATCAAAACTAATCTCTCTAAAAAAATTTGAAGATTTTTCTGTAGTCGATTATTATCTTCGAGAAATAGTTTAGAAAAAAAGCATAACTATGTTGTTTGGCCCACTACTAACATATTTTTGTATTAGACTTTATAGTTTAACCCAAATACGACTAATTTAATTAAGTCAGCTTAAGAACATAATTTTCTTACATACACATGATAATATCGGGCCAAAAGATGAATAAATTCTATACTATTTTCTTATACATACATATGACAGAAAATAAAGATTTTAAGAAACTTTTTGAAATTTATATAATTAAACTTGTACTAGGGTAATTTTTAATTGGTAAATTTTTATTAATTACTTAACCTAAAATATCTTGTTATTTTTTGCCATGTTAATGGATACTTAATCATATTTTCATAAAATAAATATTCAAATGCGTAAGATACTAAATTTACCTTCACGAACCCTTCTTTTGCACAACCACGACTCAATTGAAAATTTCAAATTGTTGTTGGTAATAATGACAAAATATTTAGATTTCACTAAACACTATTATCAAACAATTGGCTTATAGATAAGAATCAATTTAATATCTTCCTAAAACCTTGTTCATATGTCATGTTTTCTTTAACACACACACACTACAAACACATAGATCTATATAGATATTTTATTTATTGAATGTCCGAAAATTCTGAAGTTGCAAAGGTATCAAAATATCTGAGTAAGTCATCATTTTTTATTATTTTTCCTTAGTGCATTCTATTTTCTCTCATTTTTTTCAAGAGGAACATGTATGTCAGTTTACCATTGTTATTAACGGAGTTTCATAACACTAAATAAAAAAAAAAAAAAAAACAAAAATACTAAATACACATTGAATTTGATTTGTAGAATCTTGTCATTTTTCCATGCTTTCTTTTTTAGAATTTTACATTCTTTTGTATGTAGAATTTTGTTCATGAAAATTGTTCATAACATGGCATAAATATTTTTAATTTTAAGGTAATATGAAACCCGATTCAATTTTTTTTCTTGTCTCCACTTTGTGCAGATGTTATTAACATTAGTTTAATCATGAAAATAAAATGTGAACTCATGAGACTTTAATTTTTTCTTGCAGAAATCACCAAGTAAGACTTCTGAATATTTTGAGACTGTGATGTCACCGGAAGCGGTTTCGTATACAATGCCAATAAAAAAAGTTTAGCCTGAGGTAGTTCAATCATTTTTTTTCTAATTTTTCTCATTTACACACAGTATTCTTTGATGATCCATCACTTCTTGCGCTACAAGAAAACAAGGCTTCACCAACGTGAGTTTTTATTACTGAAGCCTCGATTTCCATTTATATTTAGGCGAAGCTTGTTGCTTCTGTCGAATCCCATGGCGCGAAATGCATAACCTAATAGTAGTTTTTAAATGTTTCACTATAACAAAACAAGCCTTCACCAACAATAGTTTTCATTGGTGAATCCTCAATTTCCATTTATATTAATGCATAACTTGTAGGTTCCATTGACTTTTTTGGCGCGTAAGGACCATTTAAATAGTAGTTTTTAAATGGTTCACTACAAAATAACAAGATTTCACCCACGGTAGATTTCGTTTGTGAAGCCTGGATTACAGTGTCGGATTCATTTTTCGTAGATAAAATTATATATTGTTTGTTGGTAACTTTTTTTAAAAAACCCTTCATTACGGATTACAAATAAGAACTAAATTTTTGAATTTTAATGAAATTTCATAATTTTAGGGGACTTGAATAGTGTATAACATTGTTAAATAAATCCATATAATTTAAGTTCAATATATAGAATGTAGTGCAAGCTCATTTTCTTCGTCTAATCTTTCTATACACTAAAAGGTACTTTATTTACTGATGGATATAACATGCAATATTATTCATTGTTGTAACTGTAGTAAGTCTTTGTAGATCTTTCCTTTCTTTCTGTTTACAAAATTAAAAGGAATTGAGTTTTAATCTAGACATACAATATTATTTTTGATATGATTTTAATTTCATATCTATTTTTTCTAATAGCATTTCTAATTAATTTTCAAAACATTAAATTTATAAAACTATTCAAAAATTTAAAGATTGAAAATCTTCATGGTTATAGTAGTATTACGGATTTCGTCACCATTTACCTTTTTAAGTTGAATATTAAAAATTGCACATTCATCCAAAACATATTTTTTCTAGGAGCAATCTGAATCATCAAGCATTGAGCCTTTATGGCAAAGGGAGCGTTGTGATCTACTTTCATATGAAGTTGAGAAAACTATGAATGCATCATTTAGGCTTCTACAATATCATCAAAGTCAAGACTACTATGCTATAAAGATGCACGAGGTACGATCCCTTGACACTTAAGTTTGGGATATTTCCTTGCGCTAATTAAATTATAGTAATATACCATATACTAAATAAGAGTCATTATTGATTACCATGTGGTGAACTTGGACTTCCCGGTTGCAAGTTTGGATTATAACAAGAAAATAAGTTACAACTTTTCATAAAAACCATTAGTGAAGTTGATTTTATATCCCACAACACCTAAAATTGTGTTAATTTTAATGTTTGTAATTATAGGTTGAAACATGAAATGTTGAAACACAAAATGTTATTGCGTACCAGTTGATAATGCATGACAAGAAAATAAAATAAAAAATCTTTCTAATGACCAACATCTATATATGTCGCATGTTGTACAAATTATCGACCCTCATCTCCATCCAAGGTCTTAATTATCTCTACGAAAGCGATAAGACGCGATAAGTTATCGTTGCTTGACGCTGGAATACCACCGACTTTTTCCATGGATTTGACTTGTTCACATGACAATCTGCATGGTTATGATATGTTGTTTTAGTATATTTCATGCATGTCTAACTTTCCACCTTGATACCTTTGAAAATATTTTGATCGCAACTTTGGGTTCCAAAAATAAATTTCCGGTGCCAAAGTTTTGTGCGACAAACTCAAGTGTTTGTCGCAAATAGTAGTTGTTGTTTTGTTGTAAATTCTGGTGCAAATGTTTATTTAACTTTGATTTTTTTTTTGTGCAAATATGTCACAAATAAGTCACATTTTGCGACCCATGTATCGCATATTTTTCGTTGCAGAATCATAAATTTCTAATAGTGAAATATAGTACCCTAAATGGACATCATTTACCAAACAATTAGATATAAATAAAAAAAACATACCTAATTATACTAAAATTGAGTCCTTTTCAAATCAACGCGTTAGCGGTAAATGACAGTTTTGGTTTCAACTACGTGAAAACTACACTCAGTTATATACAAATGTCCTCGAGAAATCGTTATAATTGTATTGTATGCAACTTCAAAAGTTTATTTGGTGGAGTTTGTGGATCTATCTAATCATACATGTTACACATGTACGTACGTGCGTATGCACCATACAATAATGAAATACTTAATATTTATAAACATATATGTCACGTATTTTAGTACAGGACAATCTCCATCGAAAAATACACAGTGGTAGGGTTCTTTTGAATAATTATAGTAATTGTCTCATAATGTACACACCTTGACTTTTTTTTCTTTTGTTCATATGTCATGTTTTCTTTAACACACACACACACAACAAACACATAGATCTATATAGATATTTTATACATCGAATGTCCGAAAATTCTGAAGTTGCAAAGGTATCAAAATATCTAAGTAATTCATCATTTTCTATTATTTTTCCTTTGTGCATTCTATTTTCTTTCATTTTTTTCAAGAGGAACATGTATGTCACTTTACCATTGTTATTAACGGAGTTTAATAACACTAAATCAAAAGAAAAAAATACAACAAAAATACTAAATACACATTGAATTTGGTTTGTAGAATCTTGTCATGTTTCCATGCTTTATTTTTTAGATTTTTACATTCTTTTGTAAGTAGAATTTTATTCATTAAAATTGTTCATAACATGGCATAAATATTTTTAATTTTAAGGTAATATGAAACCCGATTAAATTTTTTTTCTTGTCTCCACTTTGTGGAGATTTGATTAACATTAGTTTAATCATGAAAATAAAATGTGAACTCATGAGACTTTAATTTTTTCTTGCAGAAATCACCAAGTATGACTTCTGAATATTTTGAGACTGTGATGTCACCGGAAACTGTTTCGTATACAATGCAAATAAAAAAAGTTTAGCCTGAGGTACTTCAATAATATTTTGATGATCCATCACTTCTTGCACTACAAGAAAACAAGTCTTCACCAACGTTAGTTTTTATTGCTGAAGCCTCGATTTCCATTTATATTTAGGCGAAGCTTGTTGCTTCTGTCGACTCCCATGGCGCGAAAGGCATAATCTAATAGTAGTTTTTAAATGTTTCACTACAACAAAACAAGCCTTTTCCAACAATAGTTTTCATTGGTGAAGCCTCAATTTCTATTTATATTTATGCGTAACTTGTAGCTTCCATTGACGCTTGTGGCGCGTAAGGCCCATTTAAATAGCAGTTTTAAATGGTTCATTACAAGATAACAAGGTTTCACCAACGGTAGATTTCGTTTGTGTAGCCTGTAATAAAGTTGGTATTAGCGATGGCTTTTTATGCTATATATTCCATATGTGGATACCTCATAGGTTAACGCAGTGTCGGATTCATTTTTCGTAGATAAAATTATATATTTTGTTGGTAACTTTTTTAAAAAACCTTTCATTACGGATTACAAATAAGAACTAAATTTTTGAATTTTAATGAAATTTCATATTAATGAAATTTCATAAATTTAGGTGGCTTGAATAGTTTATAACATTGTTAAATAAATCCATATCATTTAAGTTCAATATATAGAAAGTAGTGCAAGCTCATTTTCTTCGTGTAATCTTTCTATACACTAAAAGGTACTTTATTTAATGATTGATATAACATGCAATATTATTCATTGTTGGAACTGTAGTAAGTCTTTGTAGATCTTTCCTTTCTTCTGTTTACAAAATTAAAAGGAACAGAGTTTTAATCTAGACATACAATATTATTTTTGATGTGATTTTAATTTAATATCTATTTCTTCTAGTAGCATTTCTAATTAATTCTCAAAACATTAAATTTCTAAAACTATTCAAAAATTTAAAGATTGAAAATCTTCATGGTTATAGTTGTATTACGGATTTCATCACCATTTACCTTTTTAAGTTGAATATTAAAAATTGTACATTCATCCAAAACAAATTTTTTCTAGGAGCAATCTGAATCATCAAGCATTGAGCCTTTATGTCAAAGGAAGCGTTATGATCTACTTTCATATGAAGTTGAGAAAACTTTGAATGCATCATTTAGGCTTCTACAATATCATCAAAGTCAAGACAATTATGCTATAAAGATGCACGAGGTACGATCCCTTGACACTTAAGTTTGGGATATTTCCTTGCGCTAATTAAATTATAGTAATATACCATATACTAAATAAGAGTCATTATTAATTACCATGTGGTGAACTTGGACTTCCCGGTTGCAAGTTTGGATTATAACAAGAAAATAAGTTACAACATTTCATAAAAATCATTAGTGAAGTTGATTTTATATCCCAGAACATCGAAAATTGTATTAATTTTAATGTTTGTAATTACAGGTTGAAACTTGAAATGTTGAAACACAAAATGTTATCGCGTACCAGTTGATAATGCATGACAAGAAAATAAAAGTAAAAAATCTTTCTAATGACCAACATATAGATATGTCACATGTTGTACAAATTATCGACCCTCATCTTCAACCAAGGTCTTAATTATCTCAGCGAGAGCGATAAGACGCGATAAGGTATCGTTGCTTGAAGCTGGAATACCACCGACTTTTTCCATGAATTTGACTTATTCACATGACAAGCTGCATGGTTATGATATGTTGTTTTAGTATATTTCGGGCATGTCTAACTTCCACCTTGATACCATTGAAAATACTTTGATCGCAACTTTGGGTTCCAAAAATAAATTTCTGGTGCCAAAGTTTTGTGCGACAGACTCAAGTGCTTGTAGCAAATAGTAGTTACTGTTTTGTTGTAAATTCTGGTGCAAATGTTTATTTAACTTTGAATTTTTTTTGTGTGCAAATATGTCACAAATAAGTCACATTTTGCGACCCATGTGTCGCATATTGTTCGTTGCAGAAGCATAAATTTCTAACAGTGAAATATAGTACCCTAAATGGACATCATTTACC
Organism: Penstemon davidsonii; assembly: GCA_034814905.1. NCBI lineage: Eukaryota > Viridiplantae > Streptophyta > Magnoliopsida > Lamiales > Plantaginaceae > Penstemon > Penstemon davidsonii. The sequence goes on along the minus strand of JAYDYQ010001086.1, from coordinate 9,477,374 downwards.
AGACAATTAGATATAAATCCATAAAACATACCTAATTATACTAAAATTGAGTCCTTTTCAAATCAACGCGTTAGCGGTAAATGATAGTTTTGGTTTAAACTACGTGAAAACTACACTCAGTTATATACAAAAGTCCTCTAGAAATCGTTATAATTGTATTGTATGCAACTTCAAAAGTTTATTTGGTGTAGTTTGTGGATCTATCTAATCATACATGTTACACAGGTAAGTACGTGCGTATGCACCATACACTAATTAAATACTTAATATTTATTAACATATATGTCACGTATTTTAGTACAGGACAATCTCCATCGAAAAATGCACAGTGGTGGGGTTCTTTTGAACAAGTATAGTAATTGTCTCATAATGTACACAACTTGACTTTTTTTCTTTTGTTATGGAGTAATTTGTTCTTATAACAAACCCTTAACAAAAAAAAACAGAATTAGGTTAACAATCAAAACTAATCTGTCTAAAAAAATTTGAAGATTTTTCTGTAGTCGATTGTTATCTTCAAGAAATAGTTTAGAAAAAAGTATAACTATGTTATTTGGCGCACTACTAACATATTTTTGTATTAGACTTTATGGTTTAACCCAAATACGACTAATTTAATTAAGTCAACTTAAGAACATAATTTTCTTACATACACATGATAATATCGGGCCAAAATATGAATAAACTCTATACTATTTGCTTATACATATGATAGAAAATCAAGATTTTAAGAAACTTTTTGAAATTTATATAATTAAACTTGTACTAGGGTAAATTGGTAAATTGTTATTAATTACTTAACCTAAAATATCTTGTTATTTTTTGCCTTGTTAATGAATACATAATCAAATTTTCATAAAGTAAATATTCAAATGCGTAAGATACTAAATTTACTTTCACGAATCCTTGTTTTGCACAACCACGACTCAATTGAAAATTTCAAATTGTTGTTGGTAATAATTACAAAATATTTAGATTTCACTACAACAAAACAAGCCTTCACCAACAATAGTTTTCATTGGTGAATCCTCAATTTCCATTTATATTTATGCGTATCTTGTAGCTTCCATTGACTCTTGTGGCGCGTAAGGACCATTTAAATAGTAGTTTTTAAATGGTTCACTACAAAATAACAAGATTTCACCCACGGTAGATTTCGTTTGTGAAGCCTGGATTACAGTGTCGGATTCATTTCTCGTAGATAAAATTATATATTGTTTGTTGGTAACTTTTTTTTAAAAACCCTTCATTACGGATTACAAATAAGAACTAAATTTTTGTATTTTAATGAAATTTCATAATTTTAGGGGGCTTGAATAGTTTATAACATTGTTAAATAAATCCATATAATTTACGTTCAATATATAGAAAGTAGTGCAAGCTCATTTTCTCGTCTAATCTTTCTATACACTGATAGGATAGTGCCCAGCAAGCCAATTCTCTTTAGCTTGTAATAGGACTATTCTGTAATAAACAATCTTTGATTTTATGAATAATACGCACGTTTATTTATAAATGTATAGAATAAACAATGGCCATATTCATCTCTCGCGAATACATTTAAGCGATTGGATGAAATCCTTAGATCACATTCGACTATGGGACGATTCACTTCGGTATTGAGTGCAATCATGAAACAGTCTCTAAGGTCGTGATCTTAAAACACGTTCCAAGTCATAGATTCCGAACGAGACGGGGTATCGAAGGAATCGCCAAGACTTGTACGAATATGCATGATTCACATGGAGTGAATTTGTAGAGTTTCATGAACAAGACATTTGATGTCAGTGCATATGACTAGGTGGTTCGATAGGGGATCGAACGCATCGAACGACCCGAACAGAGAAACCCATTGTGGAAGCGCATGTCGCATATCGGTGATGGGACGTTTCTCAAGACTTATAATAGTGTACGATTTAGTCCTTAGACTTGAGGTGCTAGGGCGAATTCGGTGCATAGGTATATGTACTTAGATTTAGGTACTGGTCACGTAGCCTGACCATAATGTGCCTAAGTTGGGTGCTTATAGTTGTGTACGCGAGTGGTTAGTACCAAGATGGAATCTACCGACTCATCATAATGGATGAGAGAATTTCCTATACGATTCTTAGATAATAGATCCAAGAAACCCGTGGCCACGGTCAGTGACGGATTTGGAAAGGTGTTTCCAAATTTAGCAGTCACACTGGATTATTATCCCGAATTAGAAAGTATAGTTATTGAGATAATTAGAGGTGCCGATCAATTCACACACCCTAGGTCTCAATCGGGAAATTAAGTCGATAGAAGGACCGTATGTACATGGCAGTTATAAGAGGTGAGGTTCACAAATATCAATTCACCTGAAGTTGGGCTTCATGGGCTTGTGGCTAGACATCGACCATGAAGTGTGGGTACTCCTGAATTAATAAGGGAGATTAATTCTGGAGTGGTCAATTAAAAGGGTTTAATTGATCGGAGCATTTAATTGCTCATAAATTAAATCACGAAGGGTTCGTGGGCCTGCTGCCAATTGATGGTGAACCTAGAGGGTCACACACAATACAATTGGACAGTGACAGTCAAAGAAGGAAATATTTGATTTAAGGGAGTTAAATCAATTAAATGAATTAAAGTGTTAATTCAAAGGGAAGAATAATTAATTAGATGGTCTAATTAATTAAATATTAATTAAAGTATTAATTAATTGAGAGATAAGAATTAATTGGATTAATTGGGCTGATTTAATTAATAGTTAATTAAATTAAGTTGCAAGACATGGGCCTTTAATTAAAAGCCCAGAAGAAGTCTTGCAAGATAAGGTGGGGGGCGATTTTATGGCTAAGGATAATAAGGAGAGTTTGTGTTCATGTATGACAGGGAGGATCTAAGAAGATATATGATATATCTTATTTCCTTATGAGATAAGGAAGAGATCTTTAAGAGATATCTACAAAGAGAAGGTTTCTTCTCTTATAAATAGAAATCTCCTCACAAACTCTTCAACACACATGAGAATTCACTCTTGCACTCCAAAACCCTAGCCGCCCCCTAAGCCCTAGCCGCACCACCACAGTGCCGCCGCCCCCTCTCTCTCTGTCTTCCATAGCTGGATCTAGATCTGATTCTAGATCTGTTCTTCCTCCATTGACAACCTTCTATCTCTAGTTCGTAGCCTGTGAATAGAAGGTGTTGCTACAATCCAATTGGTGTGGATACACTCTGGAGGTGAGACAATTGGATCACTTGTTGTGAATCAGCAATAGCCGGAGATTGCCGCCACCTTCCTGCAGTGAGGTAAATCGCATATCTCCTACTTTATTCTAATGTAGAATTGTTTGATTCAACCCTTTCGCATATATAAGGTGGAATATATATCTTGGGTCTGCTGGGGTGCCTCGGAAAAATTTTAAATTCCGCACTTTCGTTGTTTTGACAACCGGGGCATTCCCAACAGTGGTATCAGAGCCAATTCCATTACTATTATGCGAAAAGGCCTGAACATAAATAAATATATGGATATTTGTGATTGTTATGTTCTGTGTGATGATTCTTGCTTGTTATGATATGATCTTTGATTGGGTAAAATCGCATATTAAGATTTGGGGCAAATTTATAGTTTTTGAAACTTCAGGACTTTTTATGCAAATCGCGATTTTGTGAAATAAAGGGCTGGAAATTTATTTTCTGTTTTCTGGAAATATTTGAAAAATCTGGACTGTTTTTGCAAATCTGGTCTGTACGTATTTTGGGTCGTTTTTGTAATTTCCGAAAATTAAAGGACTGTTTTGTAATTTCCGAAAGTTCAGGGGTCTGTTTGCGAAACTGAAAATTTTCTGGATTCAAATTTTAATTTTCTGTCCTATGGCCGATTTGTAATTTGGGGCTGTTTTGCAATTTTCAAATCTTTGGGGTTAAAAGTGCAATTTCCGTGAGTTGAGGGGCCAAACTGCAATTTTCAAAAGTTGAAAAATCCTAATCTGATTTTATGCGGAAAAATTGTTTTGTTTACCCGAAAATTGATTTTTCATAATTAGTAGTGACTAAAGTAAGAATCATAGGATATTATTTTTAAAAGGTGTTTTAAAAGTAAGAAAGAAATACGTAAAAAGTTGATTGCTTGTTTCTTGCTCTACGTGAACTGTTTACGTGGTTTTCGATCGTGCCGAGCCTTGACCCTAGGGTAGATGTGATTGGTTTAATTTATTGTTGTTTTTATTGGGCCTGCGAGCCTTAAGTTTTTGGGCCACTTTGAGCCTTTGTAATAGATAGGGCTTTACTGTTTTAAATAGTTTAGGATGGAGGCCCATTACAAGCAAGGTGGGAGCCCAAGAAGGAATGAAGGCCATGTATGCATGGTTATTTTTGTAATAGCCTAGGTCCATTAAGAACCCTTTAGATTGACCAATTGGGCCAACATCATGGCTCGATGATGGCCCACATAGGAGGCTCCCGATCGAAAACATATTGTGGTAGTATGCATGCTAGGCTTGTATGTTTTAATTTATTTATCGATTTATTTATTTAGCTTGTATGTGATGCGCGCTAGAATCTAGATCGTAAATAAAAGATAAAGCATAACTTATGCGGTGAGATCTCGAGGAGAGTTACTTTGAACTTTCAAACCCGAAAACCCCCTCTCGAATTAAATATTAAGTCATATTGGGTACATTTAAAATGAAGTTTTAAAGATCCAAGCCTTCCATCAATAGGAACTAGCGCAAGTTGTCTACTTATTGACGGAGGTGATCCAGAGTCTGGCACCCGAGTCAAAGAAAGGGACAATACGCAAAATTCCTTGACTCCTGTTTTTAACTAAACTAGACAAGGGTGAGGACTCGTCGGGATGTGAATATCGACCGATAACCAGTTACGGGGATTTCACGACCGGGCCTGTTGCTCATCATGATTGATGGGATAGACTTAACGATTAGTAACACTTATGATGTAGCAGTGCTAGATAAGTGAGAAAACCGAGGCAAAATAGCTTGAAGGTTGTGTAGTGACACAATTGGTAAAAGTATACCTACCTGGAGGATTAACTGTATGGCCACGAGTCGTGGGTACAATTAATGTCTGCTGGGACGTCAAGACCTACTAGGAAATAAGATTTCCCGAGCAATCAAAGGGGTGATTGTTTCGACAAAATAGTGGGAGAACTTTTTCGAAACCAAGACCAAAATTCGTTAATTATAAGTATTAGGCATAGATCAGTCAGCTAAACGTTGTCTTCTTTCCATTTGTAGATATTTATTGAACAATGTCTAAAAATCCATTATCTATCATCCTCGACGCTAATAAACTAAATGGGTCAAACTTTGTCGACTGGCTGAGAAACTTGAGGATAGTCCTCGACTCCGAACGTCGGAGCTATGTACTCGACACGCCTATGCCTGCTGCACCCGCAGCACGAGCTACTGAGGAACAACGAACCGCCCATGCTAAAAGGGTTGATGATGATCTTCAGGTTCGCTGCCTCATGTTAGCTTCAATGTCAAATGAGCTGCAGAAACAGCATGCTGGTATACCGCTTGCTAGAGATATACTTCTCCACCTCCAACAAATGTTTGGAGAAAGGTCTCGTACCGAAAGGTTCGCAGCCACTAAGGAGTTGTTTAGTCTCAAGATGGCTGAGGGAAGCAGTGTCAAGGATCACTGTCTGCGTTTCATCAACCTGATTGAAAAATTAGGGAGATTGGAAGTAGAATTGCATGCTGATCTTAGCACTGATCTTCTCCTCCATACTCTGCCTCGCTCGTTCGACCAGTTCGTGTTGAACTTCAACATGGAAGAGAGAAATCTTGCTCTTCACGAACTGACCAATCTGTTGGTTACGGCAGAAGCCACTCTCAAGAAAGAGAAACCCGTGATGATTGCTCACCAATCGAAGGCTGCAAAGCCCAAGAAAGGTAAAAAGAAGAAGAAGGTGTTCTCTTCTAAAGCAGTCACCAAGGTTGTCGAGAAGAAGCGCAAAAGCCCAGAAGACGAATGCTTCCACTGCAAGAAAGCAGGGCACTGGAAAAGGAACTGCCCAGACTACCTGAAAACGGTAGCCAAAGGTATTTTCTTGGTTGAAGTTAATATTTCTATTAACTGTGCATCTTGGGTGTTAGACACCGCAGCGGGTTCTCATATCTGCAATGATTTGCAGGTAATGGGAGCAGTAAGAACGCTCAAGCCCGGGGATAGGATCCTGCGTTTTGGAAACGGAGCAAGAGTTGCTGCAGAGGCTATAGGAGACGTGGAGTTAGTGATAGGAAATTTTACTTTAGTTTTAAAAGACTGTTTGTACGTACCAACTATTATTAAGAACATTATTTCTATTCCGTTATTAGATAATGATGGTTTTAATTTTTCCATTATGAATGGATCTATGAGCATAATTAAAAATGGTTTAATTTATGCTAGTGGTACTTTGATGGATGGTCTATATTCCCTTGAACCTACAAACTCCAACGTTTTGCACATACAATCAAGAAAAAGAAAATATGATAATCACACACCACAACTTTGGCACGCTAGACTTGGACATATCTCCAAGAGTAGGATCCAAAAGTTGGTTTCCTCTAAGGCTCTTGAAATACAGAACTTAGATGAACTTCCGACTTGCGAATCTTGTCTCAAAGGAAAGATGACCAAATCACCCTTCACCGGGAATCCTGAGCGAACCAAACAAACCTTGGATTTGATCCATACTGATGTTTGTGGACCACTGAGTGTCAGTGCAAGAGGAGGATACTCCTACTTCGTCACATTCACTGACGACTTCAGTCGTTATGGATACGTGTACTTGATGAAGTACAAATCCGAAACTTTTGAAAAGTTCAAGGAGTTTCGAATGGAAGTAGAGAATCAACTTGGACATAGTATTAAAGCACTTCGATCTGATCGAGGAGGAGAATACTTGAGTCAAGAATTCCTCGATTATCTAAAAGAGAATGGGATTCTCGCCCAGCGAACTCCCCCTAGGACGCCCCAACTCAATGGAGTGTCTGAAAGGAGGAATCGAACTTTGTTGGACATGGTTCGTTCCATGATGAGCTTCGCTGAACTTCCCTTTTCGTTTTGGGGCTTAGCCCTATTAACTGCTTCGAAGATACTGAACATAGTACCTTCAAAGTCAGTGCCAACTACACCACATCAAGAATGGTATGGTAAAGCACCCGTATATTCGTATCTACGAGTATGGGGATCTCCTGCCTATGTTAAGAACAAGAAAGGAGATAAGCTGGATAGTAGATCTAGTTTGTGCAAATTTGTGGGGTATCCAAAGGAATCCATTGGATACTTGTTTTACGATCCTAAAGAACGTAATACGTTCGTGTCTAGGAATGCCCACTTCTTAGAGGATGATTTCCTCACCAACAGAAATGGGACAATCGTAGAACTCGATGAAGTCCAAGAATCGGACCCATCCTCACAAACAGTGGGAGCTGATCCTGATTTTACTGAACCTACTAGTACACCTATACTTCGAAGGTCTGATCGAGTTCGTAAAGAACCAGAGAGATTTGGTTTTATTCACGAAAACGATAAGTTGGATACTGATCCAAAGACTTATGAAGAAGCTATGTCTGACATAGAATCGGGTGCGTGGCTCGAAGCCATGCAATCCGAAATGGATTCCATGCATTCCAACAAGGTTTGGACCTTGGTCGATCCACCTGAGGGAACTGTCCCTGTAGGATGCAAATGGATCTTCAAGCGTAAGCTTGGAATGAATGGAGAGATAATTACCCATAAGGCTCGCCTAGTGGCGAAAGGTTATTCTCAAAGGCCTGGAATAGACTATGAGGAAACCTTTTCTCCAGTAGCGATGTCGAAATCCATTCGGATACTATTAGCCATAGCCGCGTGGTACGACTACGAAATATGGCAAATGGACGTAAAGACCGCCTTTCTCAATGGAGACATTGACAAGGAGATCTTTATGCAACAGCCCGAAGGCTTTGCGTCCAAAGGAAGCGAGCACAAGGTGTGCAAACTTCAAAGGTCAATTTATGGCCTCAAACAGGCGTCCCGAACCTGGAACATACGATTTGATGAGACAGTCAAAGCTTTTGGCTTCATCAAAAACGTATTTGAACCTTGCGTGTACAAGAAGAATAGTGGGAGTTCGGTCCAATTCATAGTTTTATACGTCGATGATATTCTGTTGATCGGGGACGATATCAGAATGTTAGCGCAGACAAAAGCGTGGTTATCCGCGCAGTTCTCCATGAAAGATTTAGGAGAGGCATCTTACGTATTGGGGATACGTATCTATAGGGATAGATCGAAGAAGATGTTGGGACTCTCCCAATCTCAGTATATCAACACGATATTGAAAAGATTCAATATGGAAGAATCCAAGAGAGGATTACTTCCAATGAGACATGGAATCTCTCTTTCCAAGTCAATGTGCCCTACAACTGACGAAGAAAAGAAGAGAATGTCTCTCATACCTTATGCCTCTGCTATAGGGAGCATAATGTATGCAATGTTGTGTACTAGACCAGACGTAGCACACGCTCTTAGTGTAACGAGCCGCTATCAGTCGAATCCAGGCGAAGAGCACTGGACTGCCGTTAAAGCAATCCTTAAGTACTTGCGAAGGACTAAGGATATGTTCTTGGTCTACGGTGGTAGTGGAGAATTGAAACTTGAAGGATTCACTGATTCAAGTTTCCAGTCTGACGTGGATGATTACAAATCCAATTCTGGATACATATTCCGCCTCAATGGCGCAGCGGTGAGTTGGAAAAGTTCCAAGCAATCCACCACTGCCGACTCAACCACTGAAGCAGAATATATTGCAGCATCGGATGCAGCAAAAGAGAGTGTTTGGATGAGAAACTTCATCCAAGAGTTGGATGTAGTTCCTAGCATTGCAGAGCCTGTAGTAGTCTTCTGTGACAACAACGGGGCGATAGCTCAAGCGAAGGAGCCGAGATCACACCACCAATCTAAACACGTAATGAGGAAATACCATGTGATCAGGGAGATCATTGGTAGAGGAGACATACACGTGGATCGTGTCAACTCAGAAGACAACATAGCTGACCCACTAACGAAGCCACTTTCGCAAAAAGCGTTCGAGGGACATCTTGAAAAGATGGGTCTTAGAAATGTTTGTGAATGGCTTTAGGGCAAGTGGGAGATTGATAGGATAGTGCCCAGCAAGCCAATTCTCTTTAGCTTGTAATAGGACTATTCTGTAATAAACAATCTTTGATTTTATGAATAATACGCACGTTTATTTATAAATGTATAGAATAAACAATGGCCATATTCATCTCTCGCGAATACATTTAAGCGATTGGATGAAATCCTTAGATCACATTCGACTATGGGACGATTCACTTCGGTATTGAGTGCAATCATGAAACAGTCTCTAAGGTCGTGATCTTAAAACACGTTCCAAGTCATAGATTCCGAACGAGACGGGGTATCGAAGGAATCGCCAAGACTTGTACGAATATGCATGATTCACATGGAGTGAATTTGTAGAGTTTCATGAACAAGACATTTGATGTCAGTGCATATGACTAGGTGGTTCGATAGGGGATCGAACGCATCGAACGACCCGAACAGAGAAACCCATTGTGGAAGCGCATGTCGCATATCGGTGATGGGACGTTTCTCAAGACTTATAATAGTGTACGATTTAGTCCTTAGACTTGAGGTGCTAGGGCGAATTCGGTGCATAGGTATATGTACTTAGATTTAGGTACTGGTCACGTAGCCTGACCATAATGTGCCTAAGTTGGGTGCTTATAGTTGTGTACGCGAGTGGTTAGTACCAAGATGGAATCTACCGACTCATCATAATGGATGAGAGAATTTCCTATACGATTCTTAGATAATAGATCCAAGAAACCCGTGGCCACGGTCAGTGACGGATTTGGAAAGGTGTTTCCAAATTTAGCAGTCACACTGGATTATTATCCCGAATTAGAAAGTATAGTTATTGAGATAATTAGAGGTGCCGATCAATTCACACACCCTAGGTCTCAATCGGGAAATTAAGTCGATAGAAGGACCGTATGTACATGGCAGTTATAAGAGGTGAGGTTCACAAATATCAATTCACCTGAAGTTGGGCTTCATGGGCTTGTGGCTAGACATCGACCATGAAGTGTGGGTACTCCTGAATTAATAAGGGAGATTAATTCTGGAGTGGTCAATTAAAAGGGTTTAATTGATCGGAGCATTTAATTGCTCATAAATTAAATCACGAAGGGTTCGTGGGCCTGCTGCCAATTGATGGTGAACCTAGAGGGTCACACACAATACAATTGGACAGTGACAGTCAAAGAAGGAAATATTTGATTTAAGGGAGTTAAATCAATTAAATGAATTAAAGTGTTAATTCAAAGGGAAGAATAATTAATTAGATGGTCTAATTAATTAAATATTAATTAAAGTATTAATTAATTGAGAGATAAGAATTAATTGGATTAATTGGGCTGATTTAATTAATAGTTAATTAAATTAAGTTGCAAGACATGGGCCTTTAATTAAAAGCCCAGAAGAAGTCTTGCAAGATAAGGTGGGGGGCGATTTTATGGCTAAGGATAATAAGGAGAGTTTGTGTTCATGTATGACAGGGAGGATCTAAGAAGATATATGATATATCTTATTTCCTTATGAGATAAGGAAGAGATCTTTAAGAGATATCTACAAAGAGAAGGTTTCTTCTCTTATAAATAGAAATCTCCTCACAAACTCTTCAACACACATGAGAATTCACTCTTGCACTCCAAAACCCTAGCCGCCCCCTAAGCCCTAGCCGCACCACCACAGTGCCGCCGCCCCCTCTCTCTCTGTCTTCCATAGCTGGATCTAGATCTGATTCTAGATCTGTTCTTCCTCCATTGACAACCTTCTATCTCTAGTTCGTAGCCTGTGAATAGAAGGTGTTGCTACAATCCAATTGGTGTGGATACACTCTGGAGGTGAGACAATTGGATCACTTGTTGTGAATCAGCAATAGCCGGAGATTGCCGCCACCTTCCTGCAGTGAGGTAAATCGCATATCTCCTACTTTATTCTAATGTAGAATTGTTTGATTCAACCCTTTCGCATATATAAGGTGGAATATATATCTTGGGTCTGCTGGGGTGCCTCGGAAAAATTTTAAATTCCGCACTTTCGTTGTTTTGACAACCGGGGCATTCCCAACATACACTAAATGGTACTTTATTTAATGATGGATATAACATGCAATATTATTCATTGTTGTAACTGTAGTAAGTCTTTGTAGATCTTTCTTTTCTTTCTGTTTACAAAATTAAAAGGAATTGAGTTTTAATCTAGACATACAATATATTTTTGATATGATTTAAATTTAATATCTATTTTTTCTAATAGCATTTCTAATTAATTTTCAAAACATTAAATTTATAAAACTATTAAAAAATTTAAAGATTGAAAATCTTCATGGTTATAGTAGTATTACGGATTTCGTCACCATTTACCTTTTTAAGTTGAATATTAAAAATTGCACATTCATCCAAAACATATTTTTTCTAGGAGCAATCTGAATCATCAAGCATTGAGCCTTTATGGCAAAGGAAGCGTTGTGATCTACTTTCATATGAAGTTGAGAAAACTTTGAATGCATTATTTAGGCTGCTACAATATCATCAAAGTCAAGACAACTATGCTATAAAGATGCACGAGGTACGATCCCTTGACACTTAAGTTTGGGATATTTCCTTGCTCTAATTAAATTATAGTAATATACCATATACTAAATAAGAGTCATTATTAATTACCCTGTGGTGATCTTGGACTTCCCGGTTGCAAGTTTGGATTATAACAAGAAAATAATTTACAACTTTTCATAAAAATCATTAGTGAAGTTGATTTTATATCCCATAACACCTAATGAAGTCGATTTTATATCCCATAACACCGAAAATTGTGTTAATTTTAATGTTTGTAATTACAGGTTGAAACATGAAATGTTGAAACACAAAATGTTATTGCGTACCAGTTGATAATGCATGACAAGAAAATAAAAGTAAAAAATCTTTCTAATGACCAACATCTATATATGTCGCATGTTGTACAAATTATCGACCCTCATCTCCAACCAAGGTCTTAATTATCTCTACGAAAGCGATAAGACGCGATAAGTTATCGTTGCTTGAAGCTGGAATACCACCGACTTTTTCCATGGATTTGACTTATTCACATGACAATCTGCATGGTTATGATATGTTGTTTTAGTATATTTCATGCATGTCTAACTTTCCACCTTGATACATTTGAAAATACTTTGATCGCAACTTTGGGTTCCAAAAATAAATTTCCGGTGCCAAAGTTTTGTGCGACAAACTCAAGTGTTTGTCGCAAATAGTAGTTGTTGTTTTGTTGTAAATTCTGGTGCAAATGTTTATTAAAATAACTTTGATTTTTTTTTTGGTGCAAATATGTAACAAATAAGTCACATTTGACGACCCATGTATCGCATATTTTTCATTGCAGAAGCATAAATTTCTAATTGTGAAATATAGTACCCTAAATGGACATTATTTACCAAATAGATATAAATCAAAAAAACATACCTGATTATACTAAAATTGAGTCCTTTTCAAATCAACGCGTTAGCGGTAAATGACAGTTTTGGTTTCAACTACGTGAAAACTACACTCAGTTATATACAAATGTCCTCGAAAAATCGTTATTATTGTATTGTATGCAACTTCAAAAGTTTATTTGGTGGAGTTTGTGGATCTATCTAATCATACATGTTACAAATGTACGTACGTGCGTATGCACCATACAATAATGAAATACTTAATATTTATAAACATATATGTCACGTATTTTAGTACAGGACAATCTCCATCGAAAAATACACAGTGGTAGGGTTCTTTTGAACAATTATAGTAATTGTCTCATAATGTACACACCTTGACTTTTTTTTCTTTTGTTATGGATTAATTTATTCTTTTAACAAACCCTTACCAAAAAAAAAAAAACAGAATTAGGTTAAAAATCAAAACTAATCTCTCTAAAAAAATTTGAAGATTTTTCTGTAGTCGATTATTATCTTCGAGAAATAGTTTCGAAAAAAAGCATAAATATGTTGTTTGGCCCACTACTAACATATTTTTGTATTAGACTTTATAGTTTATCCCAAATACGACTAATTTAATTAAGTCAGCTTAAGAACATAATTTTCTTACATACACATGATAATATCGGGCCAAAAGATGAATAAATTCTATACTATTTTCTTATACATACATATGATAGAAAATAAAGATTTTAAGAAACCTTTTGAAATTTATATAATTAAACTTGTACTAGGGTAATTTTTAATTGGTAAATTGTTATTAATTACTTAACCTAAAATATCTTGTTATTTTTTGCCATGTTAATGGATACTTAATCAAATTTTCATAAAGTAAATATTCAAATGCGTAAGATACTAAATTTACCTTCACGAACCCTTCTTTTGCACAACCACGACTCAATTGAAAATTTCAAATTATTGTTGGTAATAATTACAAAATATTTAGATTTCACTAAACACTATTATCAAACAATTGGCTTATAGATAAGAATCAATTTAATATCTTCCTAAAACCTTTTTCATATGTCATGTTTTCTTTAACACACACACACTACAAACACATAGATCTATATAGATATTTTATACATTGAATGTTCGAAAATTCTGAAGTTGCAAAGGTATCAAAATATCTAAGTAAGTCATCATTTTTTATTACTTTTCCTTAGTTCATTCTATTTTCTCTCATTTTTTTCAAGAGGAACATGTATGTCAGTTTACCATTGTTATTAACGGAGTTTGATAACACTTAATCAAAAAAAAAAAAAAAACAAAAAACAAAAATACTAAATACACATTGAATTTGATTTGTAGAATCTTGTCATTTTCCATGCTTTCTTTTTTCGAATTTTACATTCTTTTGTATGTAGACTTTTGTTCATGAAAATTGTTCATAAATGGCATAAATAATTTTAATTTTAAGGTAATATGAAACCCGATTCAATTTTTTTTCTTGTCTCCTCTTTGTGTAGAGGTTATTAACATTAGTTTAATCATGAAAATAAAATGTGAACTCATGGGACTTTAATTTTTTCTTGCAGAAATCACAAAGTAAGACTTCTGAATATTTTGAGACTGTAATGTCACCGGAAGCGGTTTCGTATACAATGCCAATAAAAAAAGTTTAGCCTGAGGTAGTTCAATCATTTTTTTTTCTAATTTTTCTCATTTACACACAGTATTCTTTGATGATCCATCACTTCTTGCACTACAAGAAAACAAGGCTTCACCAACGTGAGTTTTTATTACTGAAGCCTCGATTTCCATTTATATTTAGGCGAAGCTTGTTGCTTCTGTCGACTCCCATGGCGCGAAATGCATAACCTAATAGTAGTTTTTAAATGTTTCACTATAACAAAACAAGCCTTCACCAACAATAGTTTTCATTGGTGAATCCTCAATTTCCATTTATATTTATGCGTATCTTGTAGCTTCCATTGACTCTTGTGGCGCGTAAGGACCATTTAAATAGTAGTTTTTAAATGGTTCACTACAAAATAACAAGGTTTCACCCACGGTAGATTTCGTTTGTGAAGCCTGGATTACAGTTGGTATTAGCGATGACTTTTTATGCTATATGTTCCATATGTGGATACCTCATAGGTTAACGCAGTGTCGGATTCATTTTTCGTAGATAAAATTATATATTTTTTGTTGGTAACTTTTTTTAAAAAACCCTTCATTACGGATTACAAATAAGAACTAAATTTTTGTATTTTAATGAAATTTCATAATTTTAGGGGGCTTGATTAGTTTATAACATTGTTTAATAAATCCATATAATTTAAGTTCAATATATAGAAAGTAGTGCAAGCTCATTTTCTTCGTCTAATCTTTCTATACACTAAAAGGTACTTTATTTAATGATGGATATAACATGCAATATTATTCATTGTTGTAACTGTAGTAAGTCTTTGTAGATCTTTCTTTTCTTTCTGTTTACAAAATTAAAAGGAATTGAGTTTTAATCTAGACATACAATATATTTTTGATATGATTTTAATTTAATATCTATATTTTCTAATAGAATTTCTAATTAATTTTCAAAACATTAAATTTATAAAACTATTAAAAAATTTAAAGATTGAAAATCTTCATGGTTATAGTAGTATTACGGATTTCAACACCATTTAACTTTTTAAGTTGAATATTAAAAATTGCACATTCATCCAAAACATATTTTTTCTAGGAGCAATCTGAATCATCAAGCATTGAGCCTTTATGGCAAACGAAGCGTTGTGATCTACTTTCATATGAAGTTGAGAAAACTTTGAATGCATCATTTAGGCTTCTACAATATCATCAAAGTCAAGACTACTATGCTATAAAGATGCACGAGGAACGATCCCTTGACACTTAAGTTTGTGATATTTCCTTGCGCTAATTAAATTATAGTAATATACCATATACTAAATAAGAGTCATTATTGATTACCATGTGGTGAACTTGGACTTCCCGGTTGCAAGTTTGGATTATAACAAGAAAATAAGTTACAACTTTTCATAAAAATCATTAGTGAAGTCGATTTTATATCCCATAACACCGAAAATTGTGTTCATTTTAATGTTTGTAATTACAGGTTGAAACATGAAATGTTGAAACACAAAATGTTATTGCGTACCAGTTGATAATGCATGACAAGAAAATAAAAGTAAAAAATCTTTCTAATGACCAACATCTATATATGTCGCATGTTGTACAAATTATCGACCCTCATCTCCAACCAAGGTCTTAATTATCTCTACGAGAGCGATAAGACGCGATAAGGTATCGTTGCTTGAAGCTGGAATACCACCGAATTTTTCCATGAATTTGACTTATTCACATGACAAGCTGCATGGTTATGATATGTTGTCTTAGTATATTTCTTGCATGTCTAACTTTCCACCTTGATACCTTTGAAAATACTTTGATCGCAACTTTGGGTTCCAAAAATAAATTTATGGTGCCAAAGTTTTGTGCGACAAACTCAAGTGCTTGTCGCAAATAGTAGTTGTTGTTTTGTTGTAAATTCTGGTGCAAATGTTTATTTAACTTTGATTTTTTTTTGGTGCAAATATGTCATAAATAAGTCACATTTTGCGACCCATGTATCGCATATTTTTCGTTGCTGAATCATAAATTTCTAATAGTGAAATATAGTACCCTAAATGGACATCATTTACCAAACAATTAGATATAAATAAAAAAAATATACCTAATTATACTAAAATTGAGTCCTTTTCAAATCAATGTGTTAGCGGTAAATGACAGTTTTGGTTTCAACTACGTGAAAACTACACTCAGTTATATACAAATGTC
This sequence comes from Penstemon davidsonii, assembly GCA_034814905.1. Taxonomy (NCBI): domain Eukaryota; kingdom Viridiplantae; phylum Streptophyta; class Magnoliopsida; order Lamiales; family Plantaginaceae; genus Penstemon; species Penstemon davidsonii. The sequence continues at coordinate 9,461,029 of JAYDYQ010001086.1, read as the reverse complement.
CTCGAGAAATCGTTATAATTGTATTGTATGCAACTTCAAAAGTTTATTTGGTGGAGTTTGTGGATCTATCTAATCATACATGTTACACATGTACGTACGTGCGTATGCACCATACAATAATGAAATACTTAATATTTATAAACATATATGTCACGTATTTTAGTACAGGACAATCTCCATCGAAAAATACACAGTGGTAGGGTTCTTTTGAACAATTATAGTAATTGTCTCATAATGTACACACCTTGACTTTTTTTTCTTTTGTTATGGATTAATTTGTTTTTATAACAAACCCTTAACAAACAAAAAAAAAAAAACAGAATTAGGTTAACAATCAAAACTAATATCTCTAAAAAAAATTGAAGATTTTTCTGTAGTCGATTGTTATCTTCGAGAAATAGTTTAGAAAAAAAGTATAACTATGTTGTTTGGCCCACTACTAACATATTTTTGTATTAGACTTTATGGTTTAACCCAAATACGACTAATTTAATTAAGTCAGCTTAAGAACATAATTTTCTTACATACACATGATAATATCGGGCCAAAAGATGAATAAATTCTATACTATTTTCTTATACATACATATGATAGAAAATAAAGATTTTAAGAAACTTTTTGAAATTTATATAATTAAACTTGTACTAGGGTAATTTTTAATTGGTAAATTGTTATTAATTACTTAACCTAAAATATCTTGTTATTTTTTGCCATGTTAATGGATACTTAATCAAATTTTCATAAAGTAAATATTCAAATGCGTAAGATACTAAATTTACCTTCACGAACCCTTCTTTTGCACAACCACGACTCAATTGAAAATTTCAAATTGTTGTTGGTAATAATTACAAAATATTTAAATTTCACTAAACACTATTATCAAACAATTGGCTTATAGATAAGAATCAATTTAATATCTTCCTAAAACCTTTTTCATATGTCATGTTTTCTTTAACACACACACACTACAAACACATAGATCTATATAGATATTTTATACATTGAATGTCCGAAAATTCTGAAGTTGCAAAGGTATCAAAATATCTAAGTAAGTCATCATTTTTTATTATTTTTCCTTAGTGCATTCTATTTTCTCTCATTTTTTTCAAGAGGAACATGTATGTCAGTTTACCATTGTTATTAACGGAGTTTGATAACACTTAATAAAAAATTTATGGTAAGACAATATTATTTCCTTTCATAACCCCTGTCAAACAAAAAGAAATACATTTACTTCAGCAATCTTCAATTTTTAAACAGATAAATATAATAGACAAAAGAAAAAATCATATCAACTACTTAAAAGAAGAAATTCCTGAAAACGATTGCCTAGAAGATTCAGGAATATCATTTGACTGGGAAAAATGCCTAACATATTCTGGTTCCCTATAAGAACTGGATCTTATGTAACTTCTATTAGGCTCTCTAAATGAATTAAATTTGACTGTAATTTTCCCATCAATTTCTTCTATAATATGTGAAACATCTTTTCTCCTGTAGCAAGATAATGCTGTATAGACGTAGCTGAACAGATATCTTGCTGGTATTTGGACCACCATTTGATCCGTATGGATCTAACCAGTGAAAATGGTGTTGGGTCAGGAAAACATTTTTTAAATTGAAAATCCCAGGCAAAAATCCATGGGACTTTAAACTCTGCATGAAAAGTAACCATTTTTTGATAATTTGGAAGGGTTGAATTTTCTGCAAAAACTTGTAAACCATTTTTGACATTTGTAGGGAGAATTGAGGATTCTGATCCCATCTTTTTCCACCATTCAAAAAACCAAATGGGGAAAGTTTTGAGACAATCAGTATGAAAGATAAAAAACCAAGAATGTGTAAATGGCCGGATGAAAAAGGCCCTATAACAAGCATTCTTGTAATCAATATAATTAAAAACATTTGGAGAAAACCTTATTGAAAATTGTCTTTGATGGGTCATCCCACCAAATGTTGTTTGATTTAAAACTTGTTTTATTACACATTTGGAAAAAGTAATTTGATTTTTCTCATTTTTTGTATGAGATATTTCTACTGAATTTGTATCTACTAAAATAAGTTCATAAAATTTTTGAGTTTTTCGAAAGCAATCTGATTCCCAAAACTGAGAATCATTATTAAACAGTTGGAAACGATTTTTAATATAATCCTTTTGAATCATTTCTGTCGGTATTTCTGTATAGGGTGTAAGCCCTATTTCTTCTGTCCAAGCTTTGTTGATGTATTTGAATTCTTCTTTTGGATTGTTTGGAATTTGGATATTAGTAGGTTTGGGAGGAGTAACTAATATTGACTTATAAGGTAATTCTGGAAAATTTTGTAAGGGTGAAAATTTATTTGAAGAAGAAGGTAATTGGGCTTTTGATTTTGATGGTGAAGGTGTTTGAGGTTGGGTATATTTGACTAAATCTTTTGAATCATGAGATTCATAATCTTTTGAAGACTGTATCTTTGATTTGGAGTAGGGATTCATCTGCATAATTATTTTCCTTGTAAAAATTCACGAGTAAGAAAATCTGGAAGAGAATTATTCTCTCCTTTTATATATTCAATTTGAAAATCAAAAACAGAAAGGATGGCTTGCCATCTTGCAAAAATTTGTTTTGAAACAATATTTTGAACATCTTTAGTCAAGACTTCTTTTGCTGATTTACAATCTATTCTTAATAAAAACTGTTTATTATAAAGATCATCTTGGAATTTTGAAATGCATAAGACAATTGAAAGAATTTCTTTTTTGATAGTAGAATAATTCTTTTGTGGTCCGAGCCAAATCCCTGAATGGAATCTAACTAATTGTTCTTTAGATTCTAATTTCTGTTTTAATATTCCTCCATATCCTATGTCTGAGGCATCTGTTTCAACTATCATAAAAGCCTTAGGATGTGGGATACCTAAACATGGTAAGGTTTTGACCTTTTGCTTAACATTTTTCACTATTTGTGTATGAGTTTCAGACCAGGCTGGGGGATTTTTCTTAAGTCTTTGATATAAAGGCTGACATGTCTGTCTTAAGTTTGGGAAGAAATCAGAAATGTAATTTAAACATCCTAAAAACCTTTGTAACTGGGTTTTTTCTTTGATAACATCTGGAAATTTATCAGTAAAACTGATAGCTCTATTAATAGGTTTAATTACTCCTTTGTAAATATCATGTCCTAAAAATCTAACAGAAGTTTGAAATAATTTCATCTTGGGGGCAGAAACAACTAAGCCATTTTTCTTAATAACATGAAAGAATATATTTAAATGTTTGAAATGTTGGTCTATATCATTAGAGTATATGAGAATATCATCAATATAAACTATACTAAAACTAGTATAAGAATTAAATATTTCATTCATTATTCTTTGAAATTCTGAAGGTGCATTTTTTAATCCAAAGGGCATTACATTCCATTCATAATGACCAAAAGGTACTGTAAAAGCAGTTTTATACCTGTCTTTTTCTGATATTTGAATTTGCCAAAATCCTGATTTTAAATCAAATTTTGAAAATACTTTGGATGAATGTAACCTATTAATTAAATCTCTTTTATTAGGAATTGGGTATCTAATCCATTGGAGTACTTTATTAAGTGGTTTGTAATTAATAACTAATCTAGGAACACCTCGTTCTAATTCTGCTTGTTTCATGACATAAAAGGCAGAACAGTTAAAAATAACAAGATATTTTAGGTTAAGTAATTAATAATAATTTACCAATTAAAAATTACCCTAGTACAAGTTTAATTATATAAATTTCAAAAAGTTTCTCAAAATCATGATTTTCTATCATATGTATGTATAAGCAAATAGTATGGAGTTTATGCATCTTTTGGCTCGATATTATCATGTGTATGTAAGAAAATTATGTTCTTAAGCTGACTTAATTAGATTAGTCGTATTTGGGTTAAACCATAAAGTCTAATACAAAAATTTGTTAGTAGTGGGCCAAACAACATAGTTATACTTTTTTCTAAACTAGTTCTCGAAGATAACAATTGACAACAGAAAAATCATGAAATTTTGTTAGAGAGATTAGTTTTGATTGTTAACCTAATTCTGTTTTTTTTTTTGTTTGTTAAGGGTTTGTTATAAGAACAAATTAATCCATAACAAAAGAAAAAAAAGTCAAGTTGTGTACATTATGAGACTATTACTATACTTGTTCAAAAGAACCCCACCACTGTGTATTTTTCGATGAAGATTGTCTTGTACTAAAATACGTGACATATATGTTTATAAATATTAAGTATTTAATTAGTGTATGGTGCATACGCACGTACGTACCTGTTTAACATGTATGATTAGATAGATCCACAAACTCCACCAAATAAACTTTTGAAGTTGCATACAATACAATTATAACGATTTCTCGAGGACATTTGTATATAACTGAGTGTAGTAGTTGAAACCAAAACTATCATTTACCGCTAATGTGTTAATTTGAAAAGGACTCAATTTTAATATAATTAGGTATGTTTTATGGATTTATATCTAATTGTCTTGTAAATGATGTCCATTTAGGGTACTATATTTCACTATTAGAAATTTATGCTTCTGCAACAAAAAATATGCGACACATGGGTTGCAAAATGTGACTTATTTGTGACATATTTGCACACAAAAAAAATTCAAAGTTAAATAAACATTTGCACCAGAATTTACAACAAAACAACAACTACTATTTGCTACAAGCACTTGAGTTTGTCGCACAAAACTTTGGCACCATAAATTTACTTTTGGAACCCAAAGTTGCGATCAAAGTATTTTCAAAGGTATCAAGGTGAAAAGTTAGACATGCATGAAATATACTAAAACAACATATCATAACCATGCAGCTTGTCATGTGAATAAGTCAAATTCATGGAAAAAGTCTGTGGTATTCCAGCTTCATGCAATGATACCTTATCACGTTTATCGCTCTCGTAGAGATAATTAAGACCTTGGTTGGAGATGAGGGTCGATAATTTGTTCAACATGCGTCATATCTATATGTTGGTCATTAGAAAGATTTTTTACTTTTATTATCTTGTCAAGCATTATCCACTGGTACGCGATAACATTTTGTGTTTAAACATTTCATGTTTCAACGTGTAATTACAAAAATTAAAAATAAAACAATTTTCGGTGTTATGGGATATAAAATCAACTTCACTAATGATTTTTATGAAATGTTGTAACTTATTTTCTTGTTATAATCCAAACTTGCAACCGGGAAGTCCAAGTTCACCACTTGGTAATTAATAATGACTCTTATTTAGTATATGGTATATTATTATAATTTAATTAGTGCAAGGAAACATCCCAAACTTAAGTGTCAAGGGATCGTACCTCGTGCATCTTTATAGCATAGTTGTCTTGACTTTGATGATATTGTAGAAGCCTAAATGATGCATTCAAAGTTTTCTCAACTTCATATGAAAGTAGATCACAACGCTTCCTTTGACATAAAGGCTCAATGCTTGATGATTCAGATTGCTCCTAGAAAAAATATGTTTTGGATGAATGTGCAATTTTTAATATTCAACTTAAAAAGGTAAATGGTGATGAAATTCGTAATACAACTATAACCATGAAGATTTCCAATCTTTAAATTTTTGAATAGTTTTATAAATTTAATGTTTTGAAAATTAATTAGAAATGCTATTAGAAGAAATAGATATTAAATTAAAATCACATCAAAAATAATATTGTATGTCTAGATTAAAACTCTGTTCCTTTTAATTTTGTAAACAGAAAGAAAAGAAAGATCTACAAAGACTTACTACGGTTCCAACAATGAATAATATTGCATGTTATATCCATCATTAAATAGAGTACCTTTTAGTGTATAGAAAGAATTGACCATATTAAATATTGCCCTAAACTACTTATGATGCTTTATCTTCGGTTTGACCTTGTATTTTGTAAGCCATTCTAGCCATACCCATTTCTTGAAGTGTATTTAAAATTTCATACTCTGCTTTACCGTCTATATTCCATTCTGTAATAGAGGTACCATCATAAGTAGTTTTATGAAATTGGTTTCTTTCTTCATATTGTAAGTCCATAGGAGAAGGTCTCTTATAATAATTTTTTGAACTATTAAAATTTCTTCTTCCTCTATAAATCTTATTAATATTATCTTCATTATTATCTTCAAAAACTCAGATTTTAGAGCATAAAATCATTATAGTAGAAAATGATGAACCATATGAAACAAGTGATGCTTGTGATTATCTTATAATTACAATAGGAATGTATTTTATAGGAAATCCCAAGGAAGAGTATAATTCATCAAAGATAATTTTAACAAATTTAAGATGTCCTTCATTATCAGATTATAGATGGTATAAAGATGTTTTCCTTACTCAAGTTTTAAGACGGAATGATTGTAATGCATCATTCTGGAAGGAAAGATTTATAATGGGATTACCCAAACTTTTTGCTGAAAGAATTTTACAAAAACTTAGAAACGAAATAGGTACAGAAGACATACCTTTCGAAGAAATTACATATGGTCAATTATTTGCTTTTGTCAAAAAAGAAGGTTTATCATTATGTTCAGAATTAAAACTTCAGAATAAATATAAATCAGATAAAAATAACACTAGAAAAGAACTAGGATGTTTTTGTGAAATGTTTGGAATGATGAAGGTTGAACCTCCATCTAGAATACAAAAAAGATCTAGAAGATTTAACCAGACTAATCGTAGTTTTAATAGTTCAGATATTAAACAATCAAAACACTCAAAACATAAACATAAGAAATCTTCTAAAACACATAGATCTCAGAATAAAGACAAGAAGAATATAGAATGTTGGTTTTGTAAGAAACCTGGTCATAAAATTAAATCTTCATTTCTTCGTGTAAATATTCATAATCAGGGTTAAATTCTTCTCCTGATGTTATGACATACATTTGTTCTGTTGAAGACTTAGGAGAGGTTGGATTGGAAAAGTTTTGATTAGAATTGTTTTGAGGTTCAGGGATGGGAGTCCTAAATCTATAATTATTGAATCCTGAAAACTCAGATTTTAGAGCATAAAATCATTATAGTAGAAAATGATGAACCATATGAAACAAGTGATGCTTGTGATTATCTTATAATTACAATAGGAATGTATTTTATAGGAAATCCCAAGGAAGAGTAAATTTGTTAAAATTATCTTTGATGAATTATACTCTTCCTTGGGATTTCCTATAAAATACATTCCTATTGTAATTATAAGATAATCACAAGCATCACTTGTTTCATATGGTTCATCATTTTCTACTATAATGATTTTATGCTCTAAAATCTGAGTTTTTGTTTCTAAACTTAATGATCCAGTTCTTATAGGGAACCAGAATATGTTAGGCATTTTTCCCAGTCAAATGATATTCCTGAATCTTCTAGGCAATCGTTTTCAGGATTCAATAATTATAGATTTAGAACTCCCATCCCTGAACCTCAAAACAATTCTAATCAAAACTTTTCCAATCCAACCTCTCCTAAGTCTTCAACAGAACATATGTATGTCATAACATCAGGAGAAGAATTTAACCCTGATTATGAATATTTACACGAAGAAATGAATAGTGATTTTCATAGAGAAAAAAGACTTTGGTTTTTAAAATTAGAAAAACAAATACAAGATAAAATAGGAGAAGAATGGAAAAAAGAAATGAAAAAATTAAAATCAAACTTTTTATTTTTTAGTTTCCTTACTGTTTTCTTTTCAAAAGAAGGAATAAATGATTATTTAAAGAAACTAAAATATCATTCCTTGTAATCAAAACATAAAGAATAATTCGCATTCACTTCACTTCTTACTCTCTAAAATATCATCCTTGTAATCTCTGCAGTTTCCTTCAAGTTTCCTTCAAGTTTCCTTCAAGAAATCATTGTAAGAATTTACATTTCAAATAAAAATTTTAATTTATTCATATGCATAGAGTTCTTCGTCCTCATTTCCATTTTGTTGGATCTCCAGATTTCATAAACTCAGAATATTTAAAATATAAAGAACTTTGCAAACAATATCCGGAAAAGTCAATTCTTTGGAATTGGTGTAATGATTTGAAAGAATATTATTACGATTTAAAAATTAGAACATCAATTTTACTTGCTGCATAATTATGAATTTCATCAAAAATATTATTTTTTTTATTCTTGTCTTAATCATGTTATTTTTAGAAATCATTTTCCAAATTATTATTAAGACTATAATTTTGTTATTTATTATAATCCAAACAGATTTTGACTTTCTTATTAATCTCTTATCTAGTAATTCTTTAATTTCTTGTTGACAATGTTTAAGAAATTCAGCATTCATTTGAATCGGTCTAGCCTTAGTAGGAATATCTCTATCTTTGAAATCTTTTTCATAAGGTAAGTCTACAACATGTTGCTTTCTTTCCCAAAAAGCATTAGGGAGATTATTACATATTTCTTTTGAAAATAGATTTTCTATTTCTTTTATCTTTCTGCTAACAATGTCAGTTTGCAATTGTTCTTCTATTTTAAAATAAGGAATTTCTTCTTTTAAGTAGTTGATATGATTTTTTCTTTTGTCTATTATATTTATCTGTTTAAAAATTGAAGATTGCTGAAGTAAATGTATTTCTTTTTGTTTGACAGGGGTTATGAAAGGAAATAATATTGTCTTACCATGTATATTGGTAGAAACTCCTATATTATTTGTAATGAAAGGATAAATTTGAGTTAAAAAAGGAGTACCTAATATCATATCTTGGGATATGTCTCTTACTAAGGTAAAAACATTTTTGAAGCAATATCCATTATTACAAATATGTGCCTTTGATAATTTGTATCTAATATCTAATGGTTTTGAATTAGCCGTATATAATTGCTCTGTTGTTTTTTCATAGTATTTTGATGGAATAATTCCTTCTCTTATTACATTATGATCAGCACCTGAGTCTAATAAAGCAACTAAATTCATTTTAAAATTGTTTATGACTAGGTTAACATTTATATACCATTTCTGAAATTCAATTTTTTGAATAGTACCTATAAATTTAATGTGATCAATCTTTGTATTAGTTCTTAAAGGAATTTCTGAATTTTCTGGTTGTTGATTGCTGGTTTGTCCTGTGTCAAAATTATTATTATTACTTAATAAAACTAATTTTGTTTCTAATTCAAAATCTTTTTCTTTTAAAGAAAACAATTCCTTTTCCATTTGACTAACTTGTTTTTTTAACATATTAATTTCTGTTTGTAAATCCTTAGTAGTAATTTGTTTAAATATACTTTGAGAAGGATATTTATCAAATAATTTATTTAAACTAAAATGTTCTTTAATATGAATTTGTTTAGATTTTGAATTATCTTCTTCTAAAATTAAATCCTTAAGTTTGCTAAAATAATCTCTTCTTAATTCATCATCAGGAATTTGTTCTATTAAATCAAAAATAGCTTCTTTTTTATCTTTTGTTATAACATTAATACTTTGTTGACAACTTCCACAAATATCTTTTTGTGGTTCACTATCACTATCGTTATTAGAAGTGTTTGATTCATTTTCTATAATATCAGATTCTTCATCTGATTCTTTTAACAAATTATTAATGGAGTCTTTTATTTCTCTAACTTTCTTTTTCTTTTTAAGCCAACACTGACTTTCTGTATGACCAGGTTTCTTACAAAACCAACATTCTATATTCTTCTTGTCTTTATTCTGAGATCTATGTGTTTTAGAAGATTTCTTATGTTTATGTTTTGAGTGTTTTGATTGTTTAATATCTGAACTATTAAAACTACGATTAGTCTGGTTAAATCTTCTAGATCTTTTTTGTATTCTAGATGGAGGTTCAACCTTCATCATTCCAAACATTTCACAAAAACATCCTAGTTCTTTTCTAGTGTTATTTTTATCTGATTTATATTTATTCTGAAGTTTTAATTCTGAACATAATGATAAACCTTCTTTTTTGACAAAAGCAAATAATTGACCATATGTAATTTCTTCGAAAGGTATGTCTTCTGTACCTATTTCGTTTCTAAGTTTTTGTAAAATTCTTTCAGCAAAAAGTTTGGGTAATCCCATTATAAATCTTTCCTTCCAGAATGATGCATTACAATCATTCCGTCTTAAAACTTGAGTAAGGAAAACATCTTTATACCATCTATAATCTGATAATGAAGGACATCTTAAATTTGTTAAAATTATCTTTGATGAATTATACTCTTCCTTGGGATTTCCTATAAAATACATTCCTATTGTAATTATAAGATAATCACAAGCATCACTTGTTTCATATGGTTCATCATTTTCTACTATAATGATTTTATGCTCTAAAATCTGAGTTTTTGTTTCTAAACTTAATGCATTATCCCACCAGTTTTTTAATTGTCCAGTAAAACCTTGGACAAGTAAAGCGCATGCTTTATCTTCGGTTTGACCTTGTATTTTGTAAGCCATTCTAGCCATACCCATTTCTTGAAGTGTATTTAAAATTTCATACTCTGCTTTACCGTCTATATTCCATTCTGTAATAGAGGTACCATCATAAGTAGTTTTATGAAATTGGTTTCTTTCTTCATATTGTAAGTCCATAGGAGAAGGTCTCTTATAATAATTTTTTGAACTATTAAAATTTCTTCTTCCTCTATAAATCTTATTAATATTATCTTCATTATTATCTTCAAAATTATCTTCTATATTTTGAATTTCTTCATTTTCTGAATCAGAATATTCTTCAGATGAATTGTTATCTTCACCTTCATTTTCTTCTTTAATAGTGTCTAAAACATTAATTCTTTTTCCTGAAGTTCCAGCTTCACTTAATTTTGCAGATATTTTTGATAATATATTATCTGTATTATTTTGGAAACTAATATCTTTGTTTTTATCATGAGGTATACTTTTAGTTTGAAAGAAAGGGGCTGAAATGTCATTAAATAATTTTTTCTTTGGTTTTTCTTCCTGAGAAATCACATTTGAAACTACATTATTAGCTATAGTATCTACTTGACTAGATATTGTTTTTAATATTTGATTTGAGTAATTATTTTGTTGTAAAATTCTTTGTATATCTTCTCCATTAATTGGTTCTTTGGTGTCTTTTCCTCTTTTAAAAGGGTCTGCTATTATTTCTCCTTTATGTGTTTGTATTTTAATACTTTGTAAAGGGGGATGAACAGCAGTAACAACTTCATTATTTTCTAAAATCCATTTTTTATGAAGACTTGTATTAACTTCTACTGAAGGTTTCTTTAAATAATCATTTATTCCTTCTTTTGAAAAGAAAACAGTAAGGAAACTAAAAAATAAAAAGTTTGATTTTAATTTTTTCATTTCTTTTTTCCATTCTTCTCCTATTTTATCTTGTATTTGTTTTTCTAATTTTAAAAACCAAAGTCTTTTTTCTCTATGAAAATCACTATTCATTTCTTCGTGTAAATATTCATAATCAGGGTTAAATTCTTCTCCTGATGTTATGACATACATATGTTCTGTTGAAGACTTAGGAGAGGTTGGATTGGAAAAGTTTTGATTAGAATTGTTTTGAGGTTCAGGGATGGGAGTTCTAAATCTATAATTATTGAATCCTGAAAACGATTGCCTAGAAGATTCAGGAATATCATTTGACTGGGAAAAATGCCTAACATATTCTGGTTCCCTATAAGAACTGGATCTTATGTAACTTCTATTAGGCTCTCTAAATGAATTAAATTTGACTGTAATTTTCCCATCAATTTCTTCTATAATATGTGAAACATCTTTTCTGACTATGTTTCTAGGAGGTTGTGGGTTACTAATTATAAATTCATCTGGAATGGTTATTTCATTCCATTTTAATCTCTTAGGTGTAAAAACCGTAGGTTTTTCTGCATCTATTTGTAACAAAATAGTCTCATCTTTTGAGGTAGGTAGCCTATTGAATTTTGGATTAATTTGTGATGACATAAGCCTAAAATAAACTCTATAAATTATAGCAAAATTCTTACAAAGATGAAATTCATCACCTTGAATTTGAACATCTAAAATTAATGATTCTAAAATCATTGGATCTGTAAGATCAACAGAATAATTTGGGGAACAATTAAAATATATGGGTCCGTTACATATATTAGTTTGAACTAAAGACATTAAAGAAGTTTGATATCTTTTTAATCTTTTATCTCTAAGAGCTAGGTAAATAGGAGTATCAACTCCTGCATGGACCAAAGGTTTGACAGCAACTTGAACCAAACCTATATGAATATATCTATAACCTTTTTCTAAATATTTTTTTATAGTATATCTATTTAACAAAGGTATACTTTGAGATTCTTCTTGTATACTTATGGTTTCTTCATGAGTTTTAACAGAAAATGCAGTTTTGAAATCAGTTAAACCTATTTGATATATATTCTCTATTTGTTCATGAGGTATAGTCCAATTTGAATAATTTATTGGTGCATGGGTTTCACTACTGTGAATAATATCATGGTTTCTTGAGCTAGATCCTGGGTAGAGAAAGTTTCTAAGTCTAATTGCCATTTTAAACTAGTAACCTTAAACGTCTAAGTTTGTTCTTAATTTCAGTTGGGTCGTACGGGAACACTATGCTGGGACCACCTAAACACGGCTGACCAACAGACTAACAAGCTTACCAACGTAAATTCCAACAACTAATCTTAAGTAAACTTAGTCTATTAAGATAAACTAATCTTAAATGGTTCCTTAAACTTTTGAAAATTACTCTAACAGGGGATATGGCTCTGATACCACTTTTGAAGGATCGTTTGAAAATAAACTAATACTGTTTGGATTATAATAAATAACAAAATTATAGTCTTAATAATAATTTGGAAAATGATTTCTAAAAATAACATGATTAAGACAAGAATAAAAAAAATAATATTTTTGATGAAATTCATAATTATGCAGCAAGTAAAATTGATGTTCTAATTTTTAAATCGTAATAATATTCTTTCAAATCATTACACCAATTCCAAAGAATTGACTTTTCCGGATATTGTTTGCAAAGTTCTTTATATTTTAAATATTCTGAGTTTATAAAATCTGGAGATCCAACAAAATGGAAATGAGGACGAAGAACTCTATGCATATGAATAAATTAAAATTTTTATTTGAAATGTAAATTCTTACAATGATTTCTTGAAGGAAACTTGAAGGAAACTGCAGAGATTACAAGGATGATATTTTAGAGAGTAAGAAGTGAAGTGAATGCGAACTGCCTTCACCACTGATTTGAAGGGGTACTTATACTAATAAAGTTTACATTTGAATTTACATTACAAAGAAATTTAACTTTAATTTGACTTTAATTTCCGTAATCTTCGGCTTTTGGAAAAGTGAGTCTGATAATGCGTCAGATAATTGTCCTTTGAGTGGCATGGCATATTTCCTTTAATAAAGGAACTTTTGACTAATTCGTAAATCTGTCGGCAAGTTGATGGGGTGGTACACTTTGAGTATTTTGAGTCTTCCATATTTTGAAATCTTACATACAAAATGCGTCATCTGGGTCTTGTCCACAGGGTCCACCAAATGGGTCTGAAGACACAGATTCTTCGGATTTTGCAGATTTTTGAGATAAAAATTCTAAAAATTCATCTTTGAGATGTGGATTCTGTTTGAATGCTTCAAAAAATCTCTGTTGCTCTAAAGAAATTTCTGGACTGGATGAAACCTTTGACTTTCCTTTATTTGAGACTGGTGAATCACCTTGGTATTTGATCTTTTCTCCTGTAGCAAGATAATGCTGTATAGACGTAGCTGAACAGATATCTTGCTGGTATTTGGACCACCATTTGATCCGTATGGATCTAACCAGTGAAAATGGTGTTGGGTCAGGAAAACATTTTTTAAATTGAAAATCCCAGGCAAAAATCCATGGGACTTTAAACTCTGCATGAAAAGTAACCATTTTTTGATAATTTGGAAGGGTTGAATTTTCTGCAAAAACTTGTAAACCATTTTTGACATTTGTAGGGAGAATTGAAGATTCTGATCCCATCTTTTTCCACCATTCAAAAAACCAAATGGGGAAAGTTTTGAGACAATCAGTATGAAAGATAAAAAACCAAGAATGTGTAAATGGCCGGATGAAAAAGGCCCTATACCAAGCATTCTTGTAATCAATATAATTAAAAACATTTGGAGAAAACCTTATTGAAAATTGTCTTTGATGGGTCATCCCACCAAATGTTGTTTGATTTAAAACTTGTTTTATTACACATTTGGAAAAAGTAATTTGATTTTTCTCATTTTTTGTATGAGATATTTCTACTGAATTTGTATCTACTAAAATAAGTTCATAAAATTTTTGAGTTTTTTGAAAGCAATCTGATTCCCAAAACTGAGAATCATTATTAAACAGTTGGAAACGATTTTTAATATAATCCTTTTGAATCATTTCTGTCGGTATTTCTGTATAGGGTGTAAGCCCTATTTCTTCTGTCCAAGCTTTGTTGATGTATTTGAATTCTTCTTTTGGATTGTTTGGAATTTGGATATTAGTAGGTTTGGGAGGAGTAACTAATATTGACTTATAAGGTAATTCTGGAAAATTTTGTAAGGGTGAAAATTTATTTGAAGAAGAAGGTAATTGGGCTTTTGATTTTGATGGTGAAGGTGTTTGAGGTTGGGTATATTTGACTAAATCTTTTGAATCATGAGATTCATAATCTTTTGAAGACTGTATCTTTGATTTGGAGTAGGGATTCATCTGCATAATTATTTTCCTTGTAAAAATTCACGAGTAAGAAAATCTGGAAGAGAATTATTCTCTCCTTTTATATATTCAATTTGAAAATCAAAAACAGAAAGGATGGCTTGCCATCTTGCAAAAATTTGTTTTGAAACAATATTTTGAACATCTTTAGTCAAGACTTCTTTTGCTGATTTACAATCTATTCTTAATAAAAACTGTTTATTATAAAGATCATCTTGGAATTTTGAAATGCATAAGACAATTGAAAGAATTTCTTTTTTGATAGTAGAATAATTCTTTTGTGGTCCGAGCCAAATCCCTGAATGGAATCTAACTAATTGTTCTTTAGATTCTAATTTCTGTTTTAATATTCCTCCATATCCTATGTCTGAGGCATCTGTTTCAACTATCATAAAAGCCTTAGGATGTGGGATACCTAAACATGGTAAGGTTTTGACCTTTTGCTTAACATTTTTCACTATTTGTGTATGAGTTTCAGACCAGGCTGGGGGATTTTTCTTAAGTCTTTGATATAAAGGCTGACATGTCTGTCTTAAGTTTGGGAAGAAATCAGAAATGTAATTTAAACATCCTAAAAACCTTTGTAACTGGGTTTTTTCTTTGATAACATCTGGAAATTTATCAGTAAAACTGATAGCTCTATTAATAGGTTTAATTACTCCTTTGTAAATATCATGTCCTAAAAATCTAACAGAAGTTTGAAATAATTTCATCTTGGGGGCAGAAACAACTAAGCCATTTTTCTTAATAACATGAAAGAATATATTTAAATGTTTGAAATGTTGGTCTATATCATTAGAGTATATGAGAATATCATCAATATAAACTATACTAAAACTAGTATAAGAATTAAATATTTCATTCATTATTCTTTGAAATTCTGAAGGTGCATTTTTTAATCCAAAGGGCATTACATTCCATTCATAATGACCAAAAGGTACTGTAAAAGCAGTTTTATACCTGTCTTTTTCTGATATTTGAATTTGCCAAAATCCTGATTTTAAATCAAATTTTGAAAATACTTTGGATGAATGTAACCTATTAATTAAATCTCTTTTATTAGGAATTGGGTATCTAATCCATTGGAGTACTTTATTAAGTGGTTTGTAATTAATAACTAATCTAGGAACACCTCGTTCTAATTCTGCTTGTTTCATGACATAAAAGGCAGAACAACTCCAAGGAGATTTTGACTTTCTTATTAATCTCTTATCTAGTAATTCTTTAATTTCTTGTTGACAATGTTTAAGAAATTCAGCATTCATTTGAATCGGTCTAGCCTTAGTAGGAATATCTCTATCTTTGAAATCTTTTTCATAAGGTAAGTCTACAACATGTTGCTTTCTTTCCCAAAAAGCATTAGGGAGATTATTACATATTTCTTTTGAAAATAGATTTTCTATTTCTTTTATCTTTCTGCTAACAATGTCAGTTTGCAATTGTTCTTCTATTTTAAAATAAGGAATTTCTTCTTTTAAGTAGTTGATATGATTTTTTCTTTTGTCTATTATATTTATCTGTTTAAAAATTGAAGATTGCTGAAGTAAATGTATTTCTTTTTGTTTGACAGGGGTTATGAAAGGAAATAATATTGTCTTACCATGTATATTGGTAGAAACTCCTATATTATTTGTAATGAAAGGATAAATTTGAGTTAAAAAAGGAGTACCTAATATCATATCTTGGGATATGTCTCTTACTAAGGTAAAAACATTTTTGAAGCAATATCCATTATTACAAATATGTGCCTTTGATAATTTGTATCTAATATCTAATGGTTTTGAATTAGCCGTATATAATTGCTCTGTTGTTTTTTCATAGTATTTTGATGGAATAATTCCTTCTCTTATTACATTATGATCAGCACCTGAGTCTAATAAAGCAACTAAATTCATTTTAAAATTGTTTATGACTAGGTTAACATTTATATACCATTTCTGAAATTCAATTTTTTGAATAGTACCTATAAATTTAATGTGATCAATCTTTGTATTAGTTCTTAAAGGAATTTCTGAATTTTCTGGTTGTTGATTGCTGGTTTGTCCTGTGTCAAAATTATTATTATTACTTAATAAAACTAATTTTGTTTCTAATTCAAAATCTTTTTCTTTTAAAGAAAACAATTCCTTTTCCATTTGACTAACTTGTTTTTTTAACATATTAATTTCTGTTTGTAAATCCTTAGTAGTAATTTGTTTAAATATACTTTGAGAAGGATATTTATCAAATAATTTATTTAAACTAAAATGTTCTTTAATATGAATTTGTTTAGATTTTGAATTATCTTCTTCTAAAATTAAATCCTTAAGTTTGCTAAAATAATCTCTTCTTAATTCATCATCAGGAATTTGTTCTATTAAATCAAAAATAGCTTCTTTTTTATCTTTTGTTATAACATTAATACTTTGTTGACAACTTCCACAAATATCTTTTTGTGGTTCACTATCACTATCGTTATTAGAAGTGTTTGATTCATTTTCTATAATATCAGATTCTTCATCTGATTCTTTTAACAAATTATTAATGGAGTCTTTTATTTCTCTAACTTTCTTTTTCTTTTTAAGCCAACACTGACTTTCTGTATGACCAGGTTTCTTACAAAACCAACATTCTATATTCTTCTTGTCTTTATTCTGAGATCTATGTGTTTTAGAAGATTTCTTATGTTTATGTTTTGAGTGTTTTGATTGTTTAATATCTGAACTATTAAAACTACGATTAGTCTGGTTAAATCTTCTAGATCTTTTTTGTATTCTAGAAGGAGGTTCAACCTTCATCATTCCAAACATTTCACAAAAACATCCTAGTTCTTTTCTAGTGTTATTTTTATCTGATTTATATTTATTCTGAAGTTTTAATTCTGAACATAATGATAAACCTTCTTTTTTGACAAAAGCAAATAATTGACCATATGTAATTTCTTCGAAAGGTATGTCTTCTGTACCTATTTCGTTTCTAAGTTTTTGTAAAATTCTTTCAGCAAAAAGTTTGGGTAATCCCATTATAAATCTTTCCTTCCAGAATGATGCATTACAATCATTCCGTCTTAAAACTTGAGTAAGGAAAACATCTTTATACCATCTATAATCTGATAATGAAGGACATCTTAAATTTGTTAAAATTATCTTTGATGAATTATACTCTTCCTTGGGATTTCCTATAAAATACATTCCTATTGTAATTATAAGATAATCACAAGCATCACTTGTTTCATATGGTTCATCATTTTCTACTATAATGATTTTATGCTCTAAAATCTGAGTTTTTGTTTCTAAACTAAATACTGTTTGGATTATAATAAATAACAAAATTATAGTCTTAATAATAATTTGGAAAATGATTTCTAAAAATAACATGATTAAGACAAGAATAAAAAAAATAATATTTTTGATGAAATTCATAATTATGCAGCAAGTAAAATTGATGTTCTAATTTTTAAATCGTAATAATATTCTTTCAAATCATTACACCAATTCCAAAGAATTGACTTTTCCGGATATTGTTTGTCCATAGGAGAAGGTCTCTTATAATAATTTTTTGAACTATTAAAATTTCTTCTTCCTCTATAAATCTTATTAATATTATCTTCATTATTATCTTCAAAATTATCTTCTATATTTTGAATTTCTTCATTTTCTGAATCAGAATATTCTTCAGATGAATTGTTATCTTCACCTTCATTTTCTTCTTTAATAGTGTCTAAAACATTAATTCTTTTTCCTGAAGTTCCAGCTTCACTTAATTTTGCAGATATTTTTGATAATATATTATCTGTATTATTTTGGAAACTAATATCTTTGTTTTTATCATGAGGTATACTTTTAGTTTGAAAGAAAGGGGCTGAAATGTCATTAAATAATTTTTTCTTTGGTTTTTCTTCCTGAGAAATCACATTTGAAACTACATTATTAGCTATAGTATCTACTTGACTAGATATTGTTTTTAATATTTGATTTGAGTAATTATTTTGTTGTAAAATTCTTTGTATATCTTCTCCATTAATTGGTTCTTTGGTGTCTTTTCCTCTTTTAAAAGGGTCTGCTATTATTTCTCCTTTATGTGTTTGTATTTTAATACTTTGTAAAGGGGGATGAACAGCAGTAACAACTTCATTATTTTCTAAAATCCATTTTTTATGAAGACTTGTATTAACTTCTACTGAAGGTTTCTTTAAATAATCATTTATTCCTTCTTTTGAAAAGAAAACAGTAAGGAAACTAAAAAATAAAAATTTGATTTTAATTTTTTCATTTCTTTTTTCCATTCTTCTCCTATTTTATCTTGTATTTGTTTTTCTAATTTTAAAAACCAAAGTCTTTTTTCTCTATGAAAATCACTATTCATTTCTTCGTGTAAATATTCATAATCAGGGTTAAATTCTTCTCCTGATGTTATGACATACATATGTTCTGTTGAAGACTTAGGAGAGGTTGGATTGGAAAAGTTTTGATTAGAATTGTTTTGAGGTTCAGGGATGGGAGTTCTAAATCTATAATTATTGAATCCTGAAAACGATTGCCTAGAAGATTCAGGAATATCATTTGACTGGGAAAAATGCCTAACATATTCTGGTTCCCTATAAGAACTGGATCTTATGTAACTTCTATTAGGCTCTCTAAATGAATTAAATTTGACTGTAATTTTCCCATCAATTTCTTCTATAATATGTGAAACATCTTTTCTGACTATGTTTCTAGGAGGTTGTGGGTTACTAATTATAAATTCATCTGGAATGGTTATTTCATTCCATTTTAATCTCTTAGGTGTAAAAACCGTAGGTTTTTCTGCATCTATTTGTAACAAAATAGTCTCATCTTTTGAGGTAGGTAGCCTATTGAATTTTGGATTAATTTGTGATGACATAAGCCTAAAATAAACTCTATAAATTATAGCAAAATTCTTACAAAGATGAAATTCATCACCTTGAATTTGAACATCTAAAATTAATGATTCTAAAATCATTGGATCTGTAAGATCAACAGAATAATTTGGGGAACAATTAAAATATATGGGTCCGTTACATATATTAGTTTGAACTAAAGACATTAAAGAAGTTTGATATCTTTTTAATCTTTTATCTCTAAGAGCTAGGTAAATAGGAGTATCAACTCCTGCATGGACCAAAGGTTTGACAGCAACTTGAACCAAACCTATATGAATATATCTATAACCTTTTTCTAAATATTTTTTTATAGTATATCTATTTAACAAAGGTATACTTTGAGATTCTTCTTGTATACTTATGGTTTCTTCATGAGTTTTAACAGAAAATGCAGTTTTGAAATCAGTTAAACCTATTTGATATATATTCTCTATTTGTTCATGAGGTATAGTCCAATTTGAATAATTTATTGGTGCATGGGTTTCACTACTGTGAATAATATCATGGTTTCTTGAGCTAGATCCTGGGTAGAGAAAGTTTCTAAGTCTAATTGCCATTTTAAACTAGTAACCTTAAACGTCTAAGTTTGTTCTTAATTTCAGTTGGGTCGTACGGGAACACTATGCTGGGACCACCTAAACACGGCTGACCAACAGACTAACAAGCTTACCAACGTAAATTCCAACAACTAATCTTAAGTAAACTTAGTCTATTAAGATAAACTAATCTTAAATGGTTCCTTAAACTTTTGAAAATTACTCTAACAGGGGATATGGCTCTGATACCACTTTTGAAAGATCTGGGGGGGGGTGGGGGGGGGGGGGGGTGGGGGGGGGGGGGGGTGGGGGGGGGGGGGGGTGGGGGGGGGGGGGGGTGGGGGGGGGGGGGGGTGGGGGGGGGGGGGGGTGGGGGGGGGGGGGGGTGGGGGGGGGGGGGGGTGGGGGGGGGGGGGGGTGGGGGGGGGGGGGGGTGGGGGGGGGGGGGGGTGGGGGGGGGGGGGGGTGGGGGGGGGGGGGGGTGGGGGGGGGGGGGGGTGGGGGGGGGGGGGGGTGGGGGGGGGGGGGGGTGGGGGGGGGGGGGGGTGGGGGGGGGGGGGGGTGGGGGGGGGGGGGGGTGGGGGGGGGGGGGGGTGGGGGGGGGGGGGGGTGGGGGGGGGGGGGGGTGGGGGGGGGGGGGGGTGGGGGGGGGGGGGGGTGGGGGGGGGGGGGGGTGGGGGGGGGGGGGGGTGGGGGGGGGGGGGGGTGGGGGGGGGGGGGGGTGGGGGGGGGGGGGGGTGGGGGGGGGGGGGGGTGGGGGGGGGATTCTGAATATTTTGAGACTGTGATGTCACCGGAAGCTGTTTCGTATACGATGCCAATAAAAAAAGTTTAGCCTGAGGTACATTAATAATTTTTTTTCTAATTTTTCTCATTTACACACAGTATTCTTTGATGATCCATCACTTCTTGCACTACAAGAAAACAAGTCTTCACCAACGTTAGTTTTTATTGTTGAAGCCTCGATTTCCATTTATATTTAGGCGAAGCTTGTTACTTCTGTCGACTCCCATGGCGCTAAAAGGCATAATCTAATAGAAGTTTTTAAATGTTTCACTACAACAAAACAAGCCTTCTCCAACAATAGTTTTCATTGGTGAAGCGTCAATTTATATTTATATTTATGCGTAACTTGTAGCTTCCATTGACTCTTGTGGCGCGTAAGGCCCATTTAAATAGCAGTTTTTAAATGGTTCACTACAAGATAACAAGGTTTAACCAACGGTAGATTTCGTTTGTGTAGCCTGTAATAAAGTTGGTATTAGCGATGACTTTTTATGCTATATGTTCCATATGTGGATACCTCATAGTTTAACGCAGTGTCGGATTCATTTTTCGTAGATAAAATTATATATTTTTTGTTGGTAACTTTTTTAAAAAACCCTTCATTACGGATTACAAATAAGAACTAAATTTTTGAATTTTAATGAAATTTCATAATTTTAGGGGGCTTGAATAGTTTATAACATTGTTAAATAAATCCATGTAATTTAAGTTCAGTATATAGAAAGTAGTGCAAGCTCATTTTCTTCATCTAATCTTTCTATACACTAAAAGGTACTCTATTTAATGATGGATATAACATGCAATATTATTCATTGTTGGAACTGTAGTAAGTCTTTGTAGATCTTTCTTTTCTTTCTGTTTACAAAATTAAAAGAATTGAGTTTTAATCTAGACATACAATATTATTTTTGATATGATTTTATTTTAATATCTATTTTTCTAATAGCATTTCTGATTAATTTTCAAAACATTAAATTTATAAAACTATTCAAAAATTTAAAGATTTAAAATCTTCATGGTTATAGTAGAATTACGGATTACATCACCATTTACCTTTTTAAGTTGAATATTAAAAATTGCACATTCATCCAAAACATATTTTTTCTAGGAGCAATCTGAATCATCAAGGATTGAGCCTTTATGTTAAAGGAAGCGTTGTGATCTACTTTCATATGAAGTTGAGAAACTTTGAGTGCATCATTTAGGCTTCTACAATATCATCAAAGTCAAGACAACTATGCTATAAAGATGCACGAGGTACGATCCCTTGACACTTAAGTTTGGGATATTTCCTTGCGCTAATTAAATTATAGTAATATACCATATACTAAATGAGAGTCTTTATTAATTACCATGTGGTGAACTTGGACTTCCCGGTTGCAAGTTTGGATTATAACAAGAAAATAAGTTAAAAAATTTCATAAAAAGCATTAGTGACATTGATTTTATATCCTATAACACCGAAAATTGTATTAATTTTAATGAATGTAATTACAGGTTGAAACATGAAATGTTGAAACACAAAATTTTATTGCGTAGCAGTTGATAATGCATGACAAGAAAATAAAAGTAAAAAATCTTTCTAATGACCAACATATAGATATGTCGCATGTTGTACAAATTATCTATCCTCATCTCCAACCATGGCCTTAATTATCTCTACGAGAGCGATAAGACGCGATAAGGTATCGTTGCTTGAAGCTGGAATGCCACCGACTTTTTCCATGAATTTGACTTATTCACGTGACAAGCTTCATGGTTATGATATGTGGTTTTAGTATATTTCATGCATGTCTAACTTTCCACCTTGATTCCTTTGAAAATACTTTGATCGCAACTTTGGGTTCCAAAAATAAATTTCTGGTGCCAAAGTTTTGTGCGACAACTGAAGTGCTTGTAGCAAATAGTACATGTTGTTTTGTTGTAAATTCTGGTCAAATGATTATTTAACTTTGAATTTTTTTTTGGTGCAAATATGTCACAACTATGTCACATTTTGCGACCCATGTATCGCATATTTTTCGTTGCAGAAGCATAAATTTCTAATAGTGAAATATAGTACCCTAAATGGACATCACAACTTTTGCCTTTTTTTTATTTTGTTATGGATTAATTTGTTCTTATAACAAACCCTTAACAAAAAAAACAGAATTAGGTTAACAATCAAAACTAATCTCTCTAACAAAATTTGAAGATTTTTCTGTAGTCAATTGTTATCTTCGACAACTAGTTTAGAAAAAAAGTATAACTATGTTGTTTGGCCCACTACTAACATATTTTTGTATTAGACTTTATGGTTTAAC
This sequence comes from Penstemon davidsonii, assembly GCA_034814905.1. Taxonomy (NCBI): domain Eukaryota; kingdom Viridiplantae; phylum Streptophyta; class Magnoliopsida; order Lamiales; family Plantaginaceae; genus Penstemon; species Penstemon davidsonii. Next base: position 9,437,860 of record JAYDYQ010001086.1, on the reverse strand, counting down.
CCAAATACGACTAATCTAATTAAGTCAGCTTAAAAACATAATTTTCTTACAAACACATGATAATATCGAGCCAAAAGATGAATAAACTCTATACTATTTGCTTATACATACATATGATAGAAAATCATGATTTTTAGAAACTTTTTGAAATTTATATAATTAAACTTGTACTAGGGTAATTTTTAAGTTGTAAATTATTATTAATTACTTAACCTAAAATATCTTGTTATTTTTTGCCATGTTAATGAATACTTATTCAAGTTTTCATAAAGTAAATATTCAAATGCGTAAGATACTAAATTTACCTTCACGAACCCTTCTTTTGCACAACCACGACTCCATTGAAAATTTCAAATTGTTGTTGGTAATAATGACAAAATATTTAGATTTCACTAAACACTATTATCAAACAATTGGCTTATGGATAAGAATCAATTTAATATCTTACTAAAACCTTGTTCATATGTCATGTTTTCTCTAACACACACACACAACAAACACATAGATCTATATAGATATTTTATACATTGAATGTCCGAAAATTCTGAAGTTGCAAAGGTATCAAAATATCTAAGTAATTCATCATTTTCTATTATTTTTCCTTTGTGCATTCTATTTTCTTTCATTTTTTTCAAGAGGAACATGTATGTCACTTTACCATTGTTATTAACGGAGTTTGATAACACTAAATAAAAAAAAAAAATACTAAATACACATTGAATTTGATTTGTAGAATCTTGTCATTTTTTCCATGCTTTCTTTTTTAGAATTTTACATTCTTTTGTAAGTAGAATTTTGTTCATGAAAATTGTTCATAACATGGCATAGATATTTTTAATTTTAAGGTAATATGAAACCCGATTCAATTTTTTTTCTTGTCTCCACTTTGTGCAGATGTGATTAACATTAGTTTAATCATGAAAATAAAATGTGAACTCATGATACTTTAATTTTTTCTTGCAAAAATCACCAAGTATGAATTCTGAATATTTTGAGACTGTGATGTCACCGGAAGCTGTTTCGTATACGATGCCAATAAAAAAAGTTTAGCCTGAGGTACATTAATAATTTTTTTTCTAATTTTTCTCATTTACACACAGTATTCTTTGATGATCCATCACTTCTTGCACTACAAGAAAACAAGTCTTCACCAACGTTAGTTTTTATTGTTGAAGCCTCGATTTCCATTTATATTTAGGCGAAGCTTGTTACTTCTGTCGACTCCCATGGCGCTAAAAGGCATAATCTAATAGAAGTTTTTAAATGTTTCACTACAACAAAACAAGCCTTCTCCAACAATAGTTTTCATTGGTGAAGCGTCAATTTATATTTATATTTATGCGTAACTTGTAGCTTCCATTGACTCTTGTGGCGCGTAAGGCCCATTTAAATAGCAGTTTTTAAATGGTTCACTACAAGATAACAAGGTTTAACCAACGGTAGATTTCGTTTGTGTAGCCTGTAATAAAGTTGGTATTAGCGATGACTTTTTATGCTATATGTTCCATATGTGGATACCTCATAGTTTAACGCAGTGTCGGATTCATTTTTCGTAGATAAAATTATATATTTTTTGTTGGTAACTTTTTTAAAAAACCCTTCATTACGGATTACAAATAAGAACTAAATTTTTGAATTTTAATGAAATTTCATAATTTTAGGGGGCTTGAATAGTTTATAACATTGTTAAATAAATCCATGTAATTTAAGTTCAGTATATAGAAAGTAGTGCAAGCTCATTTTCTTCATCTAATCTTTCTATACACTAAAAGGTACTCTATTTAATGATGGATATAACATGCAATATTATTCATTGTTGGAACTGTAGTAAGTCTTTGTAGATCTTTCTTTTCTTTCTGTTTACAAAATTAAAAGAATTGAGTTTTAATCTAGACATACAATATTATTTTTGATATGATTTTATTTTAATATCTATTTTTCTAATAGCATTTCTGATTAATTTTCAAAACATTAAATTTATAAAACTATTAAAAAATTTAAAGATTTAAAATCTTCATGGTTATAGTAGAATTACGGATTACATCACCATTTACCTTTTTAAGTTGAATATTAAAAATTGCACATTCATCCAAAACATATTTTTTCTAGGAGCAATCTGAATCATCAAGGATTGAGCCTTTATGTTAAAGGAAGCGTTGTGATCTACTTTCATATGAAGTTGAGAAACTTTGAGTGCATCATTTAGGCTTCTACAATATCATCAAAGTCAAGACAACTATGCTATAAAGATGCACGAGGTACGATCCCTTGACACTTAAGTTTGGGATATTTCCTTGCGCTAATTAAATTATAGTAATATACCATATACTAAATGAGAGTCTTTATTAATTACCATGTGGTGAACTTGGACTTCCCGGTTGCAAGTTTGGATTATAACAAGAAAATAAGTTAAAAAATTTCATAAAAAGCATTAGTGACATTGATTTTATATCCTATAACACCGAAAATTGTATTAATTTTAATGAATGTAATTACAGGTTGAAACATGAAATGTTGAAACACAAAATTTTATTGCGTAGCAGTTGATAATGCATGACAAGAAAATAAAAGTAAAAAATCTTTCTAATGACCAACATATAGATATGTCGCATGTTGTACAAATTATCTATCCTCATCTCCAACCATGGCCTTAATTATCTCTACGAGAGCGATAAGACGCGATAAGGTATCGTTGCTTGAAGCTGGAATGCCACCGACTTTTTCCATGAATTTGACTTATTCACGTGACAAGCTTCATGGTTATGATATGTGGTTTTAGTATATTTCATGCATGTCTAACTTTCCACCTTGATTCCTTTGAAAATACTTTGATCGCAACTTTGGGTTCCAAAAATAAATTTCTGGTGCCAAAGTTTTGTGCGACAACTGAAGTGCTTGTAGCAAATAGTACATGTTGTTTTGTTGTAAATTCTGGTCAAATGATTATTTAACTTTGAATTTTTTTTTGGTGCAAATATGTCACAACTATGTCACATTTTGCGACCCATGTATCGCATATTTTTCGTTGCAGAAGCATAAATTTCTAATAGTGAAATATAGTACCCTAAATGGACATCACAACTTTTGCCTTTTTTTTATTTTGTTATGGATTAATTTGTTCTTATAACAAACCCTTAACAAAAAAAACAGAATTAGGTTAACAATCAAAACTAATCTCTCTAACAAAATTTGAAGATTTTTCTGTAGTCAATTGTTATCTTCGACAACTAGTTTAGAAAAAAAGTATAACTATGTTGTTTGGCCCACTACTAACATATTTTTGTATTAGACTTTATGGTTTAACCCAAATACGACTAATCTAATTAAGTCAGCTTAAAAACATAATTTTCTTACAAACACATGATAATATCGAGCCAAAAGATGAATAAACTCTATACTATTTGCTTATACATACATATGATAGAAAATCATGATTTTTAGAAACTTTTTGAAATTTATATAATTAAACTTGTACTAGGGTAATTTTTAAGTTGTAAATTATTATTAATTACTTAACCTAAAATATCTTGTTATTTTTTGCCATGTTAATGAATACTTATTCAAGTTTTCATAAAGTAAATATTCAAATGCGTAAGATACTAAATTTACCTTCACGAACCCTTCTTTTGCACAACCACGACTCCATTGAAAATTTCAAATTGTTGTTGGTAATAATGACAAAATATTTAGATTTCACTAAACACTATTATCAAACAATTGGCTTATGGATAAGAATCAATTTAATATCTTACTAAAACCTTGTTCATATGTCATGTTTTCTCTAACACACACACACAACAAACACATAGATCTATATAGATATTTTATACATTGAATGTCCGAAAATTCTGAAGTTGCAAAGGTATCAAAATATCTAAGTAATTCATCATTTTCTATTATTTTTCCTTTGTGCATTCTATTTTCTTTCATTTTTTTCAAGAGGAACATGTATGTCACTTTACCATTGTTATTAACGGAGTTTGATAACACTAAATAAAAAAAAAAAATACTAAATACACATTGAATTTGATTTGTAGAATCTTGTCATTTTTCCATGCTTTCTTTTTTAGAATATTACATTCTTTTGTAAGTAGAATTTTGTTTATGAAAATTGTTCATAACATGGCATAAATATTTTTAATTTTAAGGTAATATGAAACCCGATTCAATTTTTTTTCTTGTCTCCACTTTGTGCGGATGTGATTAACATTAGTTTAATCATGAAAATAAAATGTGAACTCATGAGACTTTAAATTTTTCTTGCAGAAATCACCAAGTATGACTTCTAAATATTTTGAGACTGTGATGTTCTTGGAAGCGGTTTCGTATACGATGCCAATAAAAAAAGGTTTGCCTGAGGTAATTCAATCATTTTTTTTCTAATTTTTCTCATTTACACACAGTATTCTTGGATGATCCATCACTTCTTGCACTACAAGAAAACAAGTCTTCACCAACGTTAGTTTTTATTGCTGAAGCCTCGATTTCCATTTATATTTAGACGAAGCTTGTTGCTTCTGTCGACTCCCATGGCGCGAAAGGCATAATCTAATAGTAGTTTTTAAATGTTTCACTACAACAAAACAAGCCTTCACCAACAATAGTTTTCATTGGTGAAGCCTCAATTTCTATTTATATTTATGCGTAACTTGTAGTTCCATTGACTCTTGTGGCGCGTAAGGGCCATTTAAATAGCAGTTTTTAAATGGTTCACTCTAAGATAACAAGGTTTCACCAACGGTAGATTTCGTTTGTGCAGCCTGTAATAAAGTTGGCATTATCGATGACTTTTTATCCTATATGTTTCATATGTGGATACCTCATAGGTTAACGCAGTGTCGGATTCATTTTTCGTAGATAAAATTATATATTTTTTGTTGGTAACTTTTTTAAAAAACCCTTCATTACGGATTACAAATAAGAACTAAATTTTTGAATTTTAATGAAATTTCATAATTTTAGGGGGCTTGAATAGTTTATAACATTGTTAAATAAATCAATATAATTTAAGTTCAGTATATAGAAAGTAGTGCAAGCTCATTTTCTTCGTCTAATCTTTCTATACACTAAAATGTACTTTATTTAAGATGGATATAACATGCAATATTATTCATTGTTGGAACTGTAGAAGGAATTGAGTTTTAATCGACACATACAATATTATTTTTGATATGATTTTAATTTAATATCTATTTTTTCTAACAGCATTCTAATTAATTTTCAAAACATTAAATTTATAAAACTATTCAAAAATTTAAAGATTGAAAATCTTCTTGGTCATAGTAGTATTACGGACTTCATCATCATTTACCTTTTCAGGTTGAATATTAAAAATTGCACATTCGTCCAAAACATATTTTTTCTAGGAGCAATCTGAATCATCAAGCATTGAGCCTTTATATCAAAGGAAGCGTTGTGATCTACTTTCATATGAAGTTGAGAAAACTTTGAATGCATCATTTAGGCTTCTACAATATCATCAAAGTCAAGACAACTATGCTATAAAGATGCACGATGTACGATCCCTTGACACTTAAGTTTGGGATATTTTCTTGCGCTAATTAAATTATAGTAATATGCCATATACTAAATAAGAGTCATTATTAATTACCATGTGGCGAACTTGGACTTCCCGGTTGCAAGTTTGGATTATAACAAGAAAATAAGTTACAACATTTCATAAAAATCATTAGTGAAGTTGATTTTATATCCCATAACACCGAAAATTGTTTTATTTTTAATTTTTGTAATTACACGTTGAAACATGAAATGTTTAAACACAAAATGTTATCGCGTACCAGTGGATAATGCATGACAAGATAATAAAAGTAAAAAATCTTTCTAATGACCAACATATAGATATGACGCATGTTGTACAAATTATCGACCCTCATCTCCAACCAAGGTCTTAATTATCTCTACGAGAGCGATAAGACGTGATAAGGTATCATTGCTTGAAGCTGGAATACCACAGACTTTTTCCATGAATTTGACTTATTCACATGACAAGCTGCATGGTTATGATATGTTGTTTTAGTATATTTCATGCATGTCTAACTTTTCACCTTGAAACCTTTGAAAATACTTGTTGGTCCCAAGTGGTCAGATGAGGTCTAGAGGGGGGGGGGTGAATAGACCTCTTCAAAAATCTACCTTTTAAAACTTCTAACTTTTCTGTTCAGCAGACTAAGCTGATCGAGAACAGTAAGCAGACTAAGCTGATCTAGCACAAAGCTTTGAACAGCAGAGTTGACCACTCTTCTGATTTCACTCAGCTGATTTTATCAAATCAGAGTTTAAAATAAACTAACTTGCAGCGGATTTATCAAGTGTTTTTCACAAGTAGTTTTCTTTAACCTTGAAATAGTTTTATCCCCAGTTTTTAACAAACTCCTTTTAAAACTTTTCAGCAGTTAACCTTTTAAGTGTTTTAAAACTGTTCTTTCAAATATGCAGAAAATAATGCAATTAAAAAACACAAAGGATTTTTATAGTGGTTATATGGATGTAAATCCTTTAGTCCACTCTTCCAAGTCACTTAGATCTTGGGTTATACTAAATCACACAGATTACAGTATACAATGCTTACGCCAAACAACAAATGAAATGGCCGTAAGTTCACAATAGGGAATCACAAAGAAACTCCTATCCTCTGAAGTAATATCGCTCACTAAGATTGATATCTACTTCTCACAACACAACCCTAACAAAATCACTCAGATTTTACAAGTATTTTCTATTTTCTCTCTATTTAGCTTTGTCAACAAATGACTCGGCTGATGAGTGCTCTGTTCTTGAGTTTGAGACTTAGAAGAATTTTGCTTCAGATTTTTGCTCTCAAAGTGTGTTGTCTCTGTGTTGTTCTTCTTCTTCAACTCATGAACTAAGCTATTTATACTAAGGATTTGAAAATCTGCCCGTTGAGAGATCGCCAGTTGTCAAATCCTCGAGTACTGGTCCTTTTCTGCAGAACGGCTGTTGCGACTGAACACTGTACACTCTGCTGTACTTTCTGTCGCTTCGCATTAAATGCGCATTAAATGCACCAAGCTGATACGAGGTTTCTCTTCAATCATTTGTCATAAATACCCTTCCTCTTCAGCATTTATTACTTCAAGTGCATTTATTACCGTTGTAATAACTTCTGATCCACTTCCACTCTGCTGATCGAAGTCACTCGTCTGATGTATACTCGGCTGATCCCAAACTTGAACTAATCTGATTTGAGTCGGCTGATAGTCCACCAGTCTGATTACTTCTTCAGCAACAGATCAGTAGTCTTCTGGACCATATTTGACTAGTCTGATGAACTTCTTCCTTAGTCAAATATCTTCTAAGGTTTGTACTAAGCTTCCACTTAGCTGATGACTTTGGAAATCATCAAAACCTTCCTTTACTTCAAAGTCTTCATCTTCATCCAACAATTTCCCCCTTTTTGATGATGACCAAACTTCAGCTAAGTACCTGTACCTAAACTAAAGTTGAGTCCTCAAAAATTTCTGAGATAGATATAATGTGTTGGAAGCTTGAACTTTTTATAGATTGATTTGAAAGTTACAGTGCAAGTTACAAGCAAGATGGAAAAAAAAAATTACAAGTGAAGAAGGCTGGTTACAAAAATTCCAACAGATGACCTAGTCTAGTAATCTAGTCTAGTCCTCAGCTTCTTCATCTTCTTCTTCCTCATCAACTTCTTCTTCAACTTCATCACTACTGTCTTCATCTTCACCAGATGTGAAAGCATCAGCAAGACCTTTTAATTTTTCTCTTCTTTCTTCAGCTTCAAATCTTTTTCTGATGTCTTCAATCCTCTTATACTTAACGTCTGGATTAAGCTGTTCTTCAGCAGAGTACTTAGAGGCAGCTAACTCCTTGTCAGTTTTAGCTACTTCCTTGGGCTCTACTTTATCATCAGCTCCATCTTCAGCTTCCTTTTCAAGTACTTCATCTTCTTTTGGCTTTCCAGCAGCAGCCCGTTGGTCTCGTACTTGAATAGTTGCAGCAGCATCAACAACTAACTTAGCTGATTCCTCTTCCCCCTTTTTGTCAGCATCAGCAGGGTTGAGTTGATCAGGAGTTATGTTGACAGCAGCACAAAGCTTCTTGATGTTTCTATCCATGACTCTTTGCTCAGCACAGTGATGATTTAGAGTAGTTTCCATGCGAAGTTGATTAGCTTTTATTTCACCAGAATGGTCATTCAGACAGTCAACATTCAACTGAAGTGTTGACAGTTCAGTTTGTGCTTTGTCAGTGATGTTGGTAACCTCTTGCATTAGAGCAATGTTTTTCTCAGTTTCTGCTTCACCAACTTGTGTCATGACCCTAACAACTCTTGCAATGTCAGCTTCATTCCTTTGAAGAGCAGTGTGGAGATGACCTACATCAGCCTTCACATCTTCAATATTTCTGCTCATATTCAATATGCTCTGAGTTAACATTAAAGAGTTATCTGGTGGTAGAGGAAAATCTTCAATAGCATCCTTGACCATTTTTGCAGTCTCTTCCTGCATTTGCTTAATCATCAGCTGATTTCTTGTCTCCATCTCCTTCAGAGTAGTCTCAATCAGCAACTGGATGGACTCCATCAGTGAGGAATGCAAATCAGCAGTAGGAGCAGAGTGTGATGATTCAGCAGGATCCTCTTCTTGTGGAAGTTCAGCAGGTTCTTCCTCCTGTTGAACGGTTGCTTCATGAAGAACAGGACTTTCTTCAGTTTTCCATTCCAAAGCTAAGGGAACTAAGTCCTTGACCATAATAGGCAGCTTCTTTGAAGTATCCAAGTTGATTTCTTCAGCCTTCTGGTCTTTCTTTTGTTCTTCACTAGCTGGCTCATCAGCTATGTGAATGATCTCAGTACCATCAGTAGACACAACTGTCTTCTGACGAATCAAGTCAGCTGGTACAAAGGGTGATGTAGTCTGTTTAATCTTCAGCTTCTCTTGATAAGTACTGATATCAGAGCCATAACAGATTTGCTGTAAACTTGGCAGACTGGGCGTTGAACTTGATGTTCCTGGTTCAAACCTTGATCTTTCAACCCATTTCTCCAGAGTAGTGTAAACAGCAATCTTGACTGCTCTATCAATTCTATCATCAGTAGGACTTGGCTTCTTTGAAATTGAGTTTTTAATAGCATTCGCCTCCTGACTGACAATAACTCTTGCATAGTCATGCAGTCTATCCCTTACAAAATCTGAGTCCAAAGCCTTGACAACAGAGGATGTTTGCAACCAGTTTAGAACCCAACGTCCTTCTGTAGCGAACTCCTTCCAGGCTTGGATTTCTTCCTCAGACTTGTTCAATCTATACTCTCTCCATTGATTGTATCTGATCTTCTCTGGGAGAAAAGTAGTCCTTGATTGAAACAGCTGGTTCAGCCTTTCCAGCTCAGCTTCAAATCTTTTGAAGGCAACGGAGTCATTTTGAACAATTTCAATTGCTCGTCTGACCTCCTTCTTTTTCTTTTTAATTGGTTCAGCCTTTGGTAGCACAAAGTCTCCTTCCTTAGGCTTTTCTCCAATCACGATGCCTCCAGACCTCCTTGGTCCATAAGCATCCTTCTTGCTCTCTTCCAGTGCCTTTGCCAAGTCTGCTTCTTCCTTGGCAGCTAACTCAGCTTCTGTCATTTTCTTGACATCAGCTTCCTTTTTACTTGCTTCAAGAGCTTTCTTTAGCTCAGCATCATCACGTTTTCGTTGTTCAGCCTCCTCACGCTTCTTCTTGTGATAAGCTGATACTTTTGCTTTGCCAGTTCTCTTCTTTCTGGCATTTCTTGACTCAACAACTGGTGCCGCAGCTGTTGTTTCTGGTAAAGCAACTGCTACTGGTGCAGCAGCAATTGGTTCGAGGATCTGCACTTCAGGATCCTCTTGAGGTTTAGCAACCTCAGCTGTTGGTGTAGGAATCTGTTTCACTTGGTCAGTAGATCCCTTCACTGATTCAACAGGCCTCTCAGCAGATTGAGGACTTCTTTTGGCTAACTCAGAAAGTTCAGTATCTTCATCAAGAAGTGTCAGCTTCTTTCTGGCAGTCCTTTTTGTGAAAGGTGGATTTGCAACGGTAGAAGTGGCAGTGTCCTTCATAGCACTTCTTGTTCTTTTAGCCACATTTTCAACCGGTAGCTCAGCTGAAATTGTCTTGTCAGAGGATGTCCCAGTAGACATCTCGTTGATTTCCTTGACTGTTTCATCAACAATCAAATCAGCAGCATCCTTTCTTTTAGAGACAACTGTTCTGGCTTCAACAGCAGGCTTTGCCGTTTGAACAGTCGACTTGCTTTTCTTGCCTTTATCAGCAGGCTTTTCTGGCTCAGAAGCCTTTCTTTTCTTTTGCTTCAACTCTGTCACAACCGCAGGCTCCTTTGATCTTCCAGATTTCACTGGTTCATAAATCTTCAATTCTTTAGCCTTGTGAACATCCTTGCCATTTGTAACATCACATCCCAAATTTACTAGCAGATGACTCAGGAATATTCGGTGCAGAGTGTAACCACGCACTTTGTGATCAGCCAGTATATACCAAATGTAGTTTGCCCAGTTCACCTTCAAGCCATAGAAAATGGCAATCATTGTGTGCAGACGCTTCATTGGTACGCTGTCTAGTGAGAATGTGCAATTCTCCAAAACTTTGGCAACCAAGTCTGCCATTCGTTGAAACTCGTCTTTCAATTGATTTTTCTTTATGCTCCCAGTTAGCATTTCATCCTTCTTTGAAGCCAGATTCCAGAAATCTGCTTCAAATGGAGTAGAGAGAGTTGCAATATCAGTAGAACCTTCAAGAGAGAGTCCATATCTCTCACTTAGCAGTTTTGGGGTTACGCAGATAGCTTTGTCCCCAATCTTGGCAGTGATCTCCACTTTCTCAAAATTGACATCCTTCTTGGAACCATAAAATTCCATTACTTGGTCTTTGAAGATCATATCTTCATGGGCCTCCATGAAGTTTACCAGTGAGGCTGCCTTAAATTTCTCCAGAATTTCCTTCATTAATGGTGTGCCAGTCGTATGGTAGGTCAGGTAGTTCAAGAACATACCTTCAGCAGCAGCTTCTTTTGCAGATACCTTGGAACCCATTTTCCTGAAAGAGATTGAAGAAAAACGAGAGTAGATTTGCAGTTGAATGGATGCAAAAATGCTCTGAATGCTTTTGAAATTTTTAGGGTGCGTAAAAGCTCAGTCAGCTGATCAGATCTGGATTTATAGATGTTAATTCTTGTCGGTTTCCGTGAAAAGTGGTAACCGTTAGATTAGTCATTGTAAAAGCAGATCGTGTGACCGTGATACGCGGATTTCAAAATAGCATTAAATATGTCAGACGAGCGGGAAAACGAAACGCCACTTGTCTGTTACTTATGAAAGCGTGCTTTTTATGAAACGTTTTTAGTGCAACACTTTAAATATAAGCTGACATAAATAGAAACAGATGAGTAAAGTACTTATCTGATTTATGACTTGTCTGATACAATATATCACTAGTGAAAGCCAATATCTAGTGATCTTCCTTTGCTGTTTGTCAATCCAGCAAGATAATTAATCTTCAAATCTTCAAGAGTTAAGAGCAAATCTTCTGCTTAAAGCAACTTCAACTAACTGTCATTGAAGATTTCATCTTTAAAACAAGGGTACCGCTAGTCTTACACGTTCCCCCTGAATTCAAGAATTCATCAGTCAACTAGTCTGTTGAGAGTCAGTCTTCTTGAAGTATAACACACTTGTTGTAGTCAGATTAGTGAGCTGTTTGAAACCAGTCTTCTGATAGGTTCCCCCTCAGCTTATGAATCCAATTTTAACAAGCCTAGTTCCACTCTTAGAGTAGAAAATCTTGCATCACTCAATGGTTTGGTGAAAATGTCAGCGATCTGATTATCTGTTTGAACATATTCAATAATAACATTTCCTTTTTCAACATGGTCTCTGATGAAGTGATGTTTGATCTCAATATGCTTAGTCCTGGAATGACTTGTAGTATTCTGAGTAAGTGAGATTGCACTTGTATTATCACAGTAGATAGGGATTCCACTGATCTTCAGATTATAATCTTCTAGTTGATGCTTCAACCAGAGTATTTGTGCACAACATGCTCCAGCAGCAATGTATTCAGCTTCAGCAGTAGATATGGATACTGAAGTCTGTTTCTTACTCATCCATGAGATCAGACGACTGCCTAAAAATTGACACGTACCTGTTGTACTCTTCCTATCAATCTTGCAGCCAGCGAGGTCAGAATCTGAATATCCAACAAGTTCAAATCCTGATTCCCTTGGGTACCACAATCCCAATTCTTGAGTGCCCTTAAGATACTTTAATATCCTTTGAGCAGCTAAGAGATGAGATTCCTTAGGATTTGATTGAAATCTCGCACAAACCCCAACAGAATACATAATATCAGGTCTGCTAGCTGTTAAGTATAGCAGTGACCCAATTATGCCTCTGTATTTGGTGATGTCAACTGATTTGCCATCTTCATCCTTGTCCAGACGAAATCCAGTGGACATAGGAACATTAACAGATGAACTAGTTTCCATACCAAATTTCTTAAACAGATCTTTTGTGTACTTTGCTTGATTAATGAAAATACCATCAGGTAGCTGTTTAACTTGTAATCCAAGAAAGTAATTTAATTCTCCCATCATGCTCATTTCAAACTTGTTCTGCATCAGCTTAGAGAATTTTTCACACATCTGTTTGTTGGTTGAACCAAAAATAATATCGTCCACATATATTTGAACTAGCAATATATGTTCTTCCCATTCAATAGTGAACAAGGTCTTGTCTACTTTACCTTTACGAAATCCTTTTACTAAAAGAAAATCAGATAGAGTATCATACCATGCTCTTGGAGCCTGTTTGAGTCCATAAAGAGCTTTCTTCAGACGATATACCTTGTCTCCCTGTTTATAAACTTCAAAACCGGGGGGTTGTTCAACGTACACTTCTTCTTGCAATTCTCCATTGAGAAAAGCAGACTTCACATCCATCTGATATACTGTGAAGTTCTTGTGAGCAGCATAAGCTAGAAACAGTCTGATTGCTTCAAGCCTTGCAACTGGTGCGAATGTCTCATCAAAATCAATGCCTTCTTCTTGGCAGTAACCTTTGGCCACTAGTCTTGCTTTATTTCTGGTAACAATACCATCTTCATTCATCTTATTTCTGAAAACCCACTTAGTGCCAATTACTCTTTGATGAGTAGGTCTGGGAACTAAGTACCAGACTTCATTCCTTTCAAATTGATTCAACTCTTCTTGCATTGCTTCAATCCAGTGAGAATCACCAAGAGCTTCATCAATTACTTTGGGCTCAATTTGTGAAAGAAAACTTACAAACATTGTTTCATTTGCAGTTGACCTTCGAGTTCTCACTCTGTCCAAAGGATCACCAATCACTAACTCAGGTGGGTGATCTTTGAGCCATCTGAGATCAGGTTGCAAATCTGAATGTTGTCCTCTGGATTGATCTTGCAACACCACTGTTGGAGTCTCAGTAGTAGTCTGTTGAACAGTTGTAGTCTGTTGAACAGTCTCTGGTCTGTTAGCTGTTTGCAACTCCTCTGTTAGACAATCAGCAGACTGATTTTGAACAGCACTTGAGTTAACAGCTTGAGATAAATTGGGTAGTATGATGGGTACATATTCTTCTTTTCTTTCCACATTCAATTTCTGAAATTCAGCAGACAGTTCTTGATTTGCACTTTGATTCTTTTCAGAAGATTGACTTGGTTCATCAAATACTACATGAATAGATTCTTCTACAAGTAAAGTTCTTTTGTTAAACACTCTATAAGCTTTACTAACAGTAGAGTAACCTACAAAAACAGCTTCATCAGCCTTTTCTGCAAATGCAGTAAGGTGATTTTTCCCATTGTTCAAAACATAACATTTACAACCAAAAATCCTAAGATAATGTAAATTAGGCTTTCTGTTGTTCCATAGCTCATAAGGTGTCTTGTTTTGACTTTTGTTGATCATACACCTGTTCTGTGTATAACATGCTGTATTTGTAGCTTCTGCCCAGAATCTTTGGGGCAGCTTTGCTTCAGCTATCATTGTCCTGGTAGCTTCTTTTAGAGTTCTGTTTCTCCTTTCAGCAACTCCATTTTGTTGAGGGGTTCTGGCAGCAGAGTACTCATGACTGATTCCTCTGGAATTGCAGTACTCTTCAACAGTAGAGTTTGTAAACTCAGTCCCTCTATCTGATCTGATCTTCAATATTCTTTGACTCTTCTCATTCTGGATCAATTCCATCAGATTAGTAAGATGTTCCTTGGTTTCACTTTTCTTCTTCATGAAAATCACCCAAGTAAATCTTGAAAAATCATCCACAACAGCTAGGCAGTACTTCTTTCCACCATTGCTGATTGGATCAATAGGGCCAAACAAATCCATATGCAGCAGCTCCAAAATTCTGATTGAAGATTGGTGCTTCTTGCTTTTGAAGGATGATTTCACTTGTTTACCCTTCTGACATGCGTCACAAAGCTTGTCTTTGCTCATGACTGTCTTTGGAATTCCTTCTACCAGATCATTCTTTATCAATCTGTTTATGGTCTTGAAATTCAAATGATTCATTCTTTTGTGCCAAAGCCAACTGATTTCACTTGGTGTAGAAGCCACTAAGCAAACATTTGAATTCTTGTCCACAGAATTCCAGTCGACTACATAGATATTTCCCTGTCTTCTTCCAGATAGAATGACCTTCTTTGTTCCTACTTGTTCAACATAGCACTTATCTGATGAAAACACCACGGAAAATCCCTTGTCACAAAATTGACTTATGCTCAGCAGATTGTATTTCAGGCCATTAACATAAGAGACGTCAGATATCTCTATGTTTCCTTTGATAAGCTTTCCAACAGCTACAACCTTGCCTTCTTTGCTGTCTCCAAAAGTAACTCTTGGACCATTCACAGCAACAGCATCTGCCAGTTCATGTATGTCTCCACACATGTGCCTTGAACATCCACTGTCCAAGTACCATTTCTTCACTACTTTACTCCTACTCCTAATCCTAACCTACAAAACAAAATAAAATTGTTTTAGGTACCCTTTATTGAGAGGGTCCTGGTGGATTAGTATCACCTTTGACAACCCAAGATGTTGAAGTCTTAGGCTTCTTAGGCTTTGCAATTTTAGCAGGAGCATGAGCAACTTCATTTTCATCATAGACAGCAGGCATATTATATTGATGATCATTATGATGATGATAAGGCTCATAAGCAGGATATGATGCATGATAGGCAGGGTAGGCATGCATTGGTTGATGAGCAGGATATGCAGCATAGTGAGGTGGATAATGAGGTGCAGCATAATATGGTGGATAAGCAGGTTGCACATAATAAGACTCATTTCCATAGTAAGCATTTTTGTTATAATTTCTTTGCTTCTTAGGTCTGCTCTTTACTTGCTCTTTAACAGACGACTTAGCTTTACTAGTCTGATTGGTTTTACTCTTATCAGCAGACTTCTTGGGACTACTCTGCTGTTTGGTTTTACCAGTCTGTTTTTCAGTTTCAGGCTTTTTACCCTTCTTAGCCTTAGGAGTCTGGATCTCCTTTTTCTCAACCTCAAGTGAAGTAGATTTAGTGGTCTGAACATACAAGATAATATTACTATTATCAGCAGATACAAATTTTTCAGCTCTATTCAGTTCTAAACTTTCTTTCACTACAGGTGTACTCTGTTTAGTTGATTTATCAATTGATGCAACAGACGACGTAGGAACAGATGACTTATTATGCAAAGATATTCTAGCTTCAAGTTCTTTGATCTGTCCTTTGTACATTTCACATTCAGCTCTCAGAGATTCACATTCATGCGAAAGCTTTTTATACATAGCTGATTCTTCAGGTCTTTCTACCTTCGATTTCAGTTTAGTATTTTGCTTTTTCAGCATGATCATCTCGTCCTTAAGCTTAGCAAGCTCATTTACAACATCTACTTTGTTGTTCATCATTTGCTCAAATGAGCTAAACAGTTCAAGCTCACTTTCAGAGAGTATTACCTCATTGTCAGAATCATCAGATTCCTTTGCCATGAGACACAGCAGTGCAGGTGTTTCGTCAAAAACAGAGTCATCACTTGAAGTGCCAGATTCTGTGTTTGATGAGTAGTGGCTGCCATCTTTTCAGCTTCAGCCAACAGCACCTTGCTCTTTTGGTATCTCTTCTCTCTTCGTTCTTTTCTTTGTTTCTTTTCCTCCTCTGTATACTTCTCCGCTTTAGGATATGGGCAGTCCTTGATGAAGTGTCCCAATTTCCTGCAATTATAGCACATCATTTTGGATTTATAATCATCCTTAATATCATGAGAATTAGAGGTAGGTTTAGAAGTAGAAGCATTGTTATATTTGTTCTTCATTTTTCTCTTGTAGAACTTTTTGAACCCGTTCAATAACAACGCAACATCGTCAGCAGTATATTCCTTTTTGCTCAGTACTGGGGCCTCATCAGATGAGTCCTCTCCTCTGCTTTTTCCAGACGATCTTCTTGTTCTTTCTGCAGCGACCAGTGCAGCAGTGGGGCCAGAAGTTGAGGTCTCTTCTATTCCCATCCTTGGCATTTTATACTCGTACGCCTTGAGTACAGAAAACAGCTCCGTCAGAGAGATCTTCCCCAGATCCCTAGATTCTTCCATAGCTGTGATCTTCATGTTGAACTTGGGTGGTAGCGCCTTCAGGACTTTGAGAGTGATCTCTTTGTCTGTGAATGTCTTACCCAGCTTTAACACGTTGTTCAGCACTTTGGTAAACCTTGAACTCATCTGGTCAATGGTTTCTCCAGGCTTCATTTTGAAGTTCTCAAACTTCTCCATGGCAACACTTAGATTGTGTTCCTTGATGGCTTCATTTCCTTCACTCATATCCCTGACTTTGTCCCACATCTCTTTTGATGTTTTACAGTGTTTGACATAGTCAAACCTTTCATTGTCCAGGGCTTTAGTCATGATGAAGATTCCAACTTTATCAAGATTTTTCAACTTGATTTCATCAGGTGACATTTCTTCTTCATCTTTGTCCACGATCACTTCTTGATCATTGACTTTGATGGTTTTTGTGACTCTTATCGGACCTTTGGTTATGCATATGTACATATTGTCATTGTAAGCAGCAAGGAAAATTTCCATGCGTATCTTCCAGTCCTCAAAGCTCATACCGCCTATGTGGGGAACAAGGCTAATGCAATCCATTTTTCAAAAAGTTTTGTTTTTCAAAAAGATGCTCTTTTGAAAACCTTTGCAAACCTTTGAAAAACACTTAAGGATCAAGCTCGTTGATCAGGCAAATGATTCAGATGAACCACCTGCTCTGATACCACTTGTTGGTCCCAAGTGGTCAGATGAGGTCTAGAGGGGGGGGTGAATAGACCTCTTCAAAAATCTACCTTTTAAAACTTCTAACTTTTCTGTTCAGCAGACTAAGCTGATCGAGAACAGTAAGCAGACTAAGCTGATCTAGCACAAAGCTTTGAACAGCAGAGTTGACCACTCTTCTGATTTCACTCAGCTGATTTTATCAAATCAGAGTTTAAAATAAACTAACTTGCAGCGGATTTATCAAGTGTTTTTCACAAGTAGTTTTCTTTAACCTTGAAATAGTTTTATCCCCAGTTTTTAACAAACTCCTTTTAAAACTTTTCAGCAGTTAACCTTTTAAGTGTTTTAAAACTGTTCTTTCAAATATGCAGAAAATAATGCAAGTTAAAAACACAAAGGATTTTTATAGTGGTTATATGGATGTAAATCCTTTAGTCCACTCTTCCAAGTCACTTAGATCTTGGGTTATACTAAATCACACAGATTACAGTATACAATGCTTACGCCAAACAACAAATGAAATGGCCGTAAGTTCACAATAGGGAATCACAAAGAAACTCCTATCCTCTGAAGTAATATCGCTCACTAAGATTGATATCTACTTCTCACAACACAACCCTAACAAAATCACTCAGATTTTACAAGTATTTTCTATTTTCTCTCTATTTAGCTTTGTCAACAAATGACTCGGCTGATGAGTGCTCTGTTCTTGAGTTTGAGACTTAGAAGAATTTTGCTTCAGATTTTTGCTCTCAAAGTGTGTTGTCTCTGTGTTGTTCTTCTTCTTCAACTCATGAACTAAGCTATTTATACTAAGGATTTGAAAATCTGCCCGTTGAGAGATCGCCAGTTGTCAAATCCTCGAGTACTGGTCCTTTTCTGCAGAACGGCTGTTGCGACTGAACACTGTACACTCTGCTGTACTTTCTGTCGCTTCGCATTAAATGCGCATTAAATGCACCAAGCTGATACGAGGTTTCTCTTCAATCATTTGTCATAAATACCCTTCCTCTTCAGCATTTATTACTTCAAGTGCATTTATTACCGTTGTAATAACTTCTGATCCACTTCCACTCTGCTGATCGAAGTCACTCGTCTGATGTATACTCGGCTGATCCCAAACTTGAACTAATCTGATTTGAGTCGGCTGATAGTCCACCAGTCTGATTACTTCTTCAGCAACAGATCAGTAGTCTTCTGGACCATATTTGACTAGTCTGATGAACTTCTTCCTTAGTCAAATATCTTCTAAGGTTTGTACTAAGCTTCCACTTAGCTGATGACTTTGGAAATCATCAAAACCTTCCTTTACTTTGTGGGGGGGGGGGGGGGTGGGGGGGGGGGGGGGTGGGGGGGGGGGGGGGTGGGGGGGGGGGGGGGTGGGGGGGGGGGGGGGTGGGGGGGGGGGGGGGTGGGGGGGGGGGGGGGTGGGGGGGGGGGGGGGTGGGGGGGGGGGGGGGTGGGGGGGGGGGGGGGTGGGGGGGGGGGGGGGTGGGGGGGGGGGGGGGTGGGGGGGGGGGGGGGTGGGGGGGGGGGGGGGTGGGGGGGGGGGGGGGTGGGGGGGGGGGGGGGTGGGGGGGGGGGGGGGTGGGGGGGGGGGGGGGTGGGGGGGGGGGGGGGTGGGGGGGGGGGGGGGTGGGGGGGGGGGGGGGTGGGGGGGGGGGGGGGTGGGGGGGGGGGGGGGTGGGGGGGGGGGGGGGTGGGGGGGGGGGGGGGTGGGGGGGGGGGGGGGTGGGGGGGGGGGGGGGTGGGGGGGGGGGGGGGTGGGGGGGGGGGGGGGTGGGGGGGGGGGGGGGTGGGGGGGGGGGGGGGTGATCACTTAGTAGTCATTTATTTTGTTTTTGGTCAATAATTTTGCTAATTTTGAGACGTCATTTTCCAGGGCTCAATTTTCGTGACCCGAAAAGTTTTCCTTCTTTTAAAATTTTAAGATTTGGGATGTCAACAAATAATATATTAAGCACTTAGGAGTCATTTGTTTTGTTTTTCGGACTCTGATTTTATTGATTTTTAGACGTCAATTTCAAGGGCTCGATTTTCGTGACACTAAATGATTCAAATTTTTTGTAATTTAAAGTTTTAGGAAGTCAAAAAATAACATAATAATCACTTAGGAGCCATTTGTTTTATTTTTCGAACTCGATATTTGTTGTTTTTAGACTTCATTTTTCAAGGGTTCGATCTTCGTGATCCGAAAAGTTTCCTTTTGTTTAAAAAAATTTGAAGTTTTGTGAAGTAAAAAAAAATAACATATTAATATTTTATGAGTCATTTGTTTTGTTTTTCGGACACTAATTTTGCTGATTTTGAGACATAATTGTTTTCAAGGGTTTGAATTTCGTGACCCAAAAAGTTTCAATTTTTTTTGTAATTTTAAGTTTTACGAAGTCAAAAAATAACATAATAAACACTTAGGAGACATTTATTTTGTTTTTTGTAACAGAATTTTTAGATTTTGAGACATCACTATTCTGGGCTCGATTTTCGTGACCCAATAAGTTTCTTCTTTTTTGAAATTTTAAGTTTTGGGAAGTCAAAAAAATAATATATTAAGCACTTAGGAACCTTTTGTTTTGTTTTGAGGACTCTGATTTTGTTGATTTTTAGACGTCATTTTTCAAGGACTCAATTTTTGTGACACAAAAAGTTTCATTTTTTTTGTAATTTTAAGTTTTAGGAAGTCAAAAAATAACATAACAATCACTTAGGATCCATTTGCTTCGAACTCGGTATTTCCTGATTTTAGACGTCATTTTTCAAGGGCTCGATTTTCGTGACCCGAATTTTTTTTTTAAAATACTAAGTTTTGTGAAGTAAAAAAATAATATATTAAGCACTTAGAACCCATTTGTTTTGTTTTTCGGACACTGATTTTGTTGATTTTGAGACGTCATTTTTCAATGGCTCGAATTTCGTGACACAAAAAGCTTAATTTTTTTTTAATTCTATGTTTTAGGAAGTCAAAAAATAACATAATAATCACTTAGGAGCCATTTGTTTTGTTTTACGTACGCGGTATTTTTTATTTTTAGGCGGCATTTTTCAATGGCTCAATTTTCGTGACCTGAAAGTTTCCTTTTTTTTTTTTTGAAATTTGAAGTTTTGTGAAATCAAAAAATAATATATTAAGCATTTAGGACACATTTGTTTTGTTTTTCGGACACTGATTTTGTTGTTTTTGAGATGACATTTTTCAAGGGTTCGAATTTCGTGACCCAAAAAGTTTTTTTTTTAACTATAAGTTTTAGGATGCCAAAAAATAACATATTAATCACTTAGTAGCCATTTATTTTGTTTTTGGTCAATAGTTTTGCTAATTTTGAGACGTCATTTTCCAGGGCTCGATTTTCGTGACTCGAAAAGATTTCCTTCTTTTAAAATTTTAAGATTTGGGATGTCAACAAATAATATATTAAGCACTTAGGAGTCATTTGTTTTGTTTTTCGGACTCTGATTTTATTGATTTTTAGACGTCAATTTCAAGGGCTCGATTTTCGTGACACTAAATGATTCAAATTTTTTGTAATTTAAAGTTTTAGGAAGTTAAAAAATAACATAATAATCACTTAGGAGCCATTTGTTTTATTTTTCGAACTCGATATTTGCTGTTTTTAGACTTCATTTTTCAAGGGCTCGATCTTCGTGATCCGAAAAGTTTCCTTTTGTTTAAAAAAATTTGAAGTTTTGTGAAGTAAAAAAAAATAACATATTAATATTCTATGAGTCATTTGTTTTGTTTTTCGGACACTAATTTTGCTGATTTTGAGACATAATTGTTTTCAAGGGTTTGAATTTCGTGACCCAAAAAGTTTCAATTTTTTTTGTAATTTTAAGTTTTACGAAGTCAAAAAATAACATAATAATCACTTAGGAGACATTTGTTTTGTTTTACGTTCTCGGTATTTTTTATTTTTAGGCGGCATTTTTCAATGGCTCAATTTTCGTGACCTGAAAGTTTCCTTTTTTTTTTTTTTGAAATTTGAAGTTTTGTAAAGTCAAAAAATAATATATTAAGCATTTAGGACCCATTTGTTTTGTTTTTCGGACACTGATTTTGTTGATTTTGAGACGACATTTTTCTAGGGTTCGAATTTCGTGACCCAAAAAGTTTTTTTTTTTTTAAACTATAAGTTTTAGGATGTCAAAAAATAACATATTAATCACTTAGTAGCCATTTATTTTGTTTTTGGTCAATAATTTTGCTAATTTTGAGACGTCATTTTCCAGGGCTCGATTTTCGTGACCCGAAAAGTTTTCCTTCTTTTAAAATTTTAAGATTTGGGATGTCAACAAATAATATATTAAGCACTTAGGAGTCATTTGTTTTGTTTTTCGGACTCTGATTTTATTGATTTTTAGATGTCAATTTTAAGGGCTCGATTTTCGTGACACTAAATGATTCAAATTTTTTGTAATTTAAAGTTTTAGGAAGTCAAAAAATAACATAATAATCACTTAGGAGCCATTTGTTTTATTTTTCGAACTCGATATTTGCTGTTTTTAGACTTCATTTTTCAAGGGCTCGATCTTCGTGATCCGAAAAGTTTCCTTTTGTTTAACAAAATTTGAAGTTTTGTGAAGTAAAAAAAAAATAACATATTAAAATTTTATAAGTCATTTGTTTTGTTTTTCGGATACTAATTTTGCTGATTTTGAGACATAATTTTTTTCAAGGGTTTGAATTTCGTGACCCAAAAAGTTTCAATTTTTTTTGTAATTTTAAGTTTTACGAAGTCAAAAAATAACATAATAATCACTTAGGAGACATTTATTTTGTTTTTCTGTAACAAAATTTACTGATTTTGAGACATCACTATTCAGGGCTCGATTTTCGTGACCCAATAAGTTTCTTCTTTTTTGAAATTTTAAGTTGTGGGAAGTCAAAAAATAATATATTAAGCACTTAGGAACCTTTTGTTTTGTTTTGGGGACTCTGATTTTGTTGATTTTTAGACGTCATTTTTCTAGGACTCGATTTTTGTGAGACAAAAAGTTTCATTTGTTTTGTAATTTAAGTTTTAGAAAGTCAAAAAATAACATAACAATCACTTAAGATCCATTTGTTTCGAACTCGGTATTTCCTGATTTTAGACGTCATTTTTCAAGGGCTAGATTTTCGTGACCCGAATTTTTTTTTAAAATACAAAGTTTTGTGAAGTAATAAAATAATATATTAAGCACTTAGAACCCATTTGTTTTGTTTTTCGGACACTGATTTTGTTGATTTTGAGACGTCATTTTTCAATGGCTCGAATTTCGTGACACAAAAAGCTTAATTTTTTTTTAATTCTATGTTTTAGGAAGTCAAAAAATAACATAATAATCACTTAGGAGCCATTTGTTTTGTTTTACGTACGCGGTATTTTTTATTTTTAGGCGGCATTTTTCTATGGCTCAATTTTCGTGACCTGAAAGTTTCCTTTTTTTTTTTTTGAAATTTGAAGTTTTGTGAAATCAAAAAATAATATATTAAGCATTTAGGACACATTTGTTTTGTTTTTCGGACACTGATTTTGTTGTTTTTGAGATGACATTTTTCAAGGGTTCGAATTTCGTGACCCAAAAAGTTTTTTTTTTTAACTATAAGTTTTAGGATGCCAAAAAATAACATATTAATCACTTAGTAGCCATTTATTTTGTTTTTGGTCAATAATTTTGCTAATTTTGAGACGTCATTTTCCAGGGCTCGATTTTCGTGACCCGAAAAGTTTTCCTTCTTTTAAAATTTTAAGATTTGGGATGTCAACAAATAATATATTAAGCACTTAGGAGTCATTTGTTTTGTTTTTCGGACTCTGATTTTATTGATTTTTAGACGTCAATTTCAAGGGCTCGATTTTCGTGACATTAAATGATTCAAATTTTTTGTAATTTAAAGTTTTAGGAAGTCAAAAAATAACATAATAATCACTTAGGAGCCATTTGTTTTATTTTTCGAACTCGATATTTACTGTTTTTAGACTTCATTTTTCAAGGGCTCGATCTTCGTGATCCGAAAAGTTTCCTTTTTTTTAAAAAAATTTGAAGTTTTGTGAAGTAAAAAAAAATAACATATTAATATTTTATGAGTCATTTGTTTTGTTTTTCGGACACTAATTTTGCTGATTTTGAGACATAATTGTTTTCAAGGGTTTGAATTTCGTGACCCAAAAAGTTTCAATTTTTTTTGTAATTTTAAGTTTTACGAAGTCAAAAAATAACATAATAATCACTTAGGAGACATTTATTTTGTTTTTCTGTAACAGAATTTACTGATTTTGAGACATCACTATTCAGGGCTCGATTTTCGTGACCCAATAAGTTTCTTCTTTTTTGAATTTTTAAGTTGTGGGAAGTCAAAAAATAATATATTAAGCACTTAGGAACCTTTTGTTTTGTTTTGGGGACTCTGATTTTGTTGATTTTTAGACGTCATTTTTCTAGGACTCGATTTTTGTGACACAAAAAGTTTCATTTATTTTGTAATTTTAAGTTTTAGAAAGTCAAAAAATAACATAACAATCACTTAGGATCCATTTGTTTCGAACTCGGTATTTCCTGATTTTAGACGTCATTTTTCAAGGGCTCGATTTTCGTGACCCGAATTTTTTTTTTAAAATACTTAGTTTTGTGAAGTAAAAAAATAATATATTAAGCACTTAGAACCCATTTGTTTTGTTTTTCGGACACTGATTTTGTTGATTTTGAGACGTCATTTTTCAATGGCTCGAATTTCGTGACTCAAAAAGCTTAATTTTTTTTTTAATTCTATGTTTTAGGAAGTCAAAAAATAACATAATAATCACTTAGGAGCCATTTGTTTTGTTTTACGTTCTCGGTATTTTTTATTTTTAGGCGGCATTTTTCAATGGCTCAATTTTCGTGACCTGAAAGTTTCCTTTTTTTTTTTTTTGAAATTTGAAGTTTTGTGAAATCAAAAAATAATATATTAAGCATTTAGGACACATTTGTTTTGTTTTTCGGACACTGATTTTGTTGTTTTTGAGATGACATTTTTCAAGGGTTCGAATTTCGTGACCCAAAAAGTTTTTTTTTTAACTATAAGTTTTAGGATGCCAAAAAATAACATATTAATCACTTAGTAGCCATTTATTTTGTTTTTGGTCAATAAATTTGCTAATTTTGAGACGTCATTTTCCAGGGCCCGATTTTCGTGACCCGAAAAGTTTTCCTTCTTTTAAAATTTTAAGATTTGGGATGTCAACAAATAATATATTAAGCACTTAGGAGTCATTTGTTTTGTTTTTCGGACTCTGATTTTATTGATTTTTAGACGTCAATTTCAAGGGCTCGATTTTCGTGACACTAAATGATTCAAATTTTTTGTAATTTAAAGTTTTAGGAAGTCAAAAAATAACATAATAATCACTTAGGAGCCATTTGTTTTATTTTTCGAACTCGATATTTGCTGTTTTTAGACTTCATTTTTCAAGGGCTCGATCTTCGTGATCCGAAAAGTTTCCTTTTGTTTAAAAAAATTTGAAGTTTTGTGAAGTAAAAAAAAATAACATATTAATATTTTATGAGTCATTTGTTTTGTTTTTCGGACACTAATTTTGCTGATTTTGAGACATAATTGTTTTCAAGGGTTTGAATTTCGTGACCCAAAAAGTTTCAATTTTTTTTGTAATTTTAAGTTTTACGAAGTCAAAAAATAACATAATAATAACTTAGGAGACATTTATTTTGTTTTTCTGTAACAAAATTTACTGATTTTGAGACATCACTATTCAGGGCTCGATTTTCGTGACCCAATAAGTTTCTTCTTTTTTGAAATTTTAAGTTGTGGGAAGTCAAAAAATAATATATTAAGCACTTAGGAGCCTTTTGTTTTGTTTTGGGGACTCTGATTTTGTTGATTTTTAGACGTCATTTTTCTAGGACTCGATTTTTGTGACACAAAAAGTTTCATTTATTTTGTAATTTTAAGTTTTAGGAAGTCAAAAAATAACATAACAATCACTTAGGATCCATTTGTTTCGAACTCGGTATTTCCTGATTTTAGACGTCATTTTTCAAGGGCTCGATTTTCGTGACCCGAATTTTTTTTTTAAAATACTAAGTTTTGTGAAGTAAAAAAATAATATATTAAGCACTTAGAACCCATTTGTTTTGTTTTTCGGACACTGATTTTGTTGATTTTGAGACGTCATTTTTCAATGGCTCGAATTTCGTGACACAAAAAGCTTAATTTTTTTTTAATTCTATGTTTTAGGAAGTCAAAAAATAACATAATAATCACTTAGGAGCCATTTGTTTTGTTTTACGTACGCGGTATTTTTTATTTTTAGGCGGCATTTTTCAATCGCTCAATTTTCGTGACCTGAAAGTTTCCTTTTTTTTTTTTTGAAATTTGAAGTTTTGTGAAATCAAAAAATAATATATTAAGCATTTAGGACACATTTGTTTTGTTTTTCGGACACTGATTTTGTTGTTTTTGAGATGATATTTTTCAAGGGTTCGAATTTCGTGACCCAAAAAGTTTTTTTTTTTAACTATAAGTTTTAGGATACCAAAAAATAACATATTAATCACTTAGTAGCCATTTATTTTGTTTTTGGTCAATAATTTTGCTAATTTTGAGACGTCATTTTCCAGGGCTCGATTTTCGTGACCCGAAAAGTTTTCCTTCTTTTAAAATTTTAAGATTTGGGATGTCAACAAATAATATATTAAGCACTTAGGAGTCATTTGTTTTGTTTTTCGGACTCTGATTTTATTGATTTTTAGACGTCATTTTTCAAGGGCTCGATTTTCGTGAAACTAAAAGACTCAATTTTTTTGTAATTTAAAGTTTTAGGAAGTCAAAAAATAACATAATAATCACTTAGGAGCCATTTGTTTTGTTTTTTGAACTCGATATTTGCTGTTTTTAGAATTTATTTTTCAAGGGCTCGATCTTCGTGACCCGAAAAGTTTCCTTTTGTTTAAAAAAATTTGAAGTTTTGTGAAGTAAAAAAAATAACATATTAATCTTTTATGAGTCATTTGTTTTATTTTTCGGACACTAATTTTGCTTATTTTGAGACATAATTGTTTTCAAGGGTTTGAATTTCGTGACCCAAAAAGTTTCAATATTTTTGTAATTTTAAGTTTTAGGAAGTCAAAAAATAACATAATAATCACTTAGGAGACATTTGTTTTGTTTTTCTGTAACAGAATTTACTGATTTTGAGACATCACTATTCAGAGCTCGATTTTTGTTACCCAATAAGTTTCTTCTTTTTTGAAATTTTAAATTTTGGGAAGTCAAAAAATAATATATTAAGCACTTAGGAGCCTTTTGTTTTGTTTTTGGGAGTCTGATTTTGTTGATTTTTAGACATCATTTTTCTAGGACTCGATTTTGGTGACACAAAAAGTTTCAATTTTTTTTGTAATTTTAAGTTTTAGGAAGTCAAAAAATAACATAATAATCACTTAGGAAAATTTAAACATGGACTCGGAAATAGAATGAATATCAACCATAACATTTTTTTAGTGTGTTTATAGCACACGTTCCGAGTTTGTACTTAATGAGTCAGTTAGAAAGGATGAATATAAAATATTTCAAAACGTCGTTTCTTTAACAAGAGCACCATCGAATAAATAGTTTTATCGATATGTGTAAAGCAAATAAAACTCGGCCCAAATATCTTCTATCATGTCAATGATAAAAGTTTAAAATCGGGTAGTGAAAACAGAACATCCACGAAAATTTAAATTGGCACAAAACAACCAAATTGTGATTCTTGTACGCGTTACACTCCAAAGTGGATCAATTCAATCAAACTCGCTAGTACGTTAATTTTGAATTGTGTACTCCATAAATTTGTCTGTCAACTGTCCTTCTAAGAAAAACTTCAACATATAAAATCTGCAAGGCTATGTTATTCCCAAGGACCAATAAATGGACCATGTTATCTCTGAATTATGAGATTTTGAAGAAGAAACTTTTAGGTATGTTCGTCCAAAGAGTTGTTTAAAAGTACGTAGGCCAAACTTAACAAACATGCATTCGCTATCACTTGAACAAATCAAATTCGAAATTTGAAACGCAAAAATTATCTGAAAACACATCAAACTATTGATAGCTTACATAACCTAGGGTACTCTAAATTGTGTCATTTTTAGAGTAACGAGTTAAGAATGTTAAACTTCACCTACACAGAAACATCGGCCTATGTTGGGACCAGAGATTCGAAAAATCACTTGAAAACGATCTTAGGACCATTATATCACCCCATATTTTCACCATGACACCGAAAAAATAGTAATCTTGGTACAAGGTTTTAAGAATATTGTTATCACGTGAATAACACCCTGTCCATATGCGAGAGTGAAAACACCACCATCTTCTAAACATAGAACTAAAATACTTGTGTTTTATTAAAGACAAGACAAATTTGAAAATTTCTACATGGACTCATAACTACAAGAAACTCCACTAAAACATTCTCTATCGTGCTGATACTACATGTTTCGAGTTTGGGATCAATAGATTACGTACAAAGCATGGAAACTAAAATTCATAAAATATACTTGTGGCATTATCAAATAAACAATGTTATATAGTAGCGTTACGAACATGAAACTCGGCCATATATCACCTTTCATATAAATGACACTCATAAATTTGGTAGTGAAGAATCATTCTCCACGAAAAAGCAAATTGACAAAGAATACCAAAAATGTGATTCTTTTACGCATAACACCCCAAAATGGATCATTTTACCGTGAAGCTAAGGAACGTGAAACTCAGAACATAAATCCTGTATCACCTGAATTGTGAATTGTTTACTAGCCTAATTGAACAATCGAAAGACCATTTGAAATAAATCTTTTACTTGCCTAATTGATCAGTGGAAAGACCATCTGAAGTAAGTTTTTGCAACAAAACTCCACAATGCTCTTGTTCCGACCGGGGGAACAAAAAATGGGCTACGTTATCTCTGAATCAGATGAATTTGATGTTTGGAGCATGCAATTTATATATTTTGAATAAAATACTGTTAGACATGGTAGTCAAAAGATCACTCTGGATAAACATAGTCCTAATAATTAAACATACGTTGTCTATTACGTGAATAACAAACTTCCCGTATTCGAGTCATAAAACACCCTCTAAAAGTATTTCCCAAAAATAATATTTCTGGTGCCAAAGTTTTGTGCGAAAACTCAAGTGCTTGTAGCAAATAGTAGTTGTTGGAATACCACCGACTTTTTCCATGAATTTGACTTATTCACATGATAAGCTTCATGGTTATGATATGTTGTTTTAGTATATTTCATGCATGTCTAACTTTCCACCTTGATTCCTTTGAAAATATTTTGATCGCAACTTTGGGTTCCAAAAATAAATTTCTGGTGCCAAAGTTTTGTGCGAAAACTCAAGTGCTTGTAGCAAATAGTAGTTGTTGTTTTGTTGTAAATTCTAGTGCAAATGATTATTTAACTTATAATATTTTTTTGGTGCAAATATGTCACAACTATGTCACATTTTAAGACCCATGTATCGCATATTTTTCGTTGCAGAAGCATAAATTTCTAATAGTGAAATATAGTACCCTAAATGGACATCATTTACCAAACAATTAGATATAAATCCAAAAAACATACCTAATTATACTAAAATTGAGTCCTTTTCAAATCAACGCGTTAGCGGTAAGTGATAGTTTTGGTTTCAACTACGTGAAAACTACACTATGTTATATACAAATGTCCTCGAGAAATCGTTATAATTGTATTGTATGCAACTTCAAAAGTTTATTTGGTGGAGTTTGTGGATCTATCTAATCATACATGTTACACAGGTACGTACGTGCGTATGCACCATACACTAATTAAATACTTAATATTTATAAACATATATGTCACGTATTTTAGTACAGGACAATCTCACTCGAAAAATACACAGTGGTAGGGTTCTTTTGAACAAGTTTAGTAATTGTCTCATAATGTACACAACTTGACCTTTTTTTTTCTTTTGTTATGGATTAATTTGTTCTTATAACAAACCCTTAACAAAAAAAACAGAATTAGGTTAACAATCAAAACTAATCTCTCCAACAAAATTTGAAGATTTTTCTGTAGTCAATTGTTATCTTCGAGAACTAGTTTAGGAAAAAAGTATAACTATGTTGTTTGGCCCACTACTAACATATTTTTGTATTAGACTTAATGGTTTAACCCAAATACGACTAATCTAATTAAGTCAGCTTAAGAACATAATTTTCTTACATACACATGATAATATCGAGCCAAAAGATGAATAAACTCTATACTATTTGCTTATACATACATATGATAGAAAATCATGATTTTGAGAAACTTTTTGAAATTTATATAATTAAACTTGTACTAGGGTAATTTTTAATTGGTAAATTGTTATTAATTACTTAACCTAAAATATCTTGTTATTTTTTGCCATGTTAATGAATACTTATTCAAATTTTCATAAAGTAAATATTCAAATGCGTAAGATACTAAATTTACCTTCACGAACCCTTCTTTTGCACAACCACGACTCCATTGAAAATTTCAAATTGTTTTTGGTAATAATGACAAAATATTTAGATTTCACTAAACACTATTATCAAACAATTGGCTTATAGATAAGAATCAATTTAATATCTTCCTAAAACCTTGTTCATATGTCATGTTTTCTTTAACACACACACACACAACAAACACATAGATCTATATAGATATTTTATACATTGAATGTCCAAAAATTCTGAAGTTGCAAAGGTATCAAAATTGTTGGTCCCAAGTGGTCAGATGAGGTCTAGAGGGGGGGGGTGAATAGACCTCTTCAAAATTTATCTTTTAAAATCTTCTAACTTTTCTGTCAGCAGACTAAGCTGATCAGTAATCGTAAGTTGACTATGCTGATCTCGCACAAAGCTTTGAACAGCAGAGTTGACCACTCTTCTGATTTCACTCAGCTGATTTTATCAAAATCAGAGTTTTAAAATAACTAACTTGCAGCGGATTTTTCTAGTGTTTTTCACAAGTAGTTTTCTTAACTTAGAAAAAGTTTTATCCCCAGTTTTTAACAAACTCCTTTTTAAAACTTTTCAACAGTTAACTTTTTGTGTTAAAATATGCTCTTTGAAATATGCAGAAAATAATGCAAGTATAACACAAAGGATTTTTATAGTGGTTATATGGATATAAATCCTTTAGTCCACTCTTCCAAGTCACTTAGATCTTGGGTTATACTATAAACACACGGTTTACAATATACTCTGCTTGCGCCAAACAACAAATGAACTGGCCACAAGTTCTTTACAGGAAATCACAAAGAAGTCCTATACTACAAAGTTTTATCACTCACAAAGATGGATAACAGCTTCTCACAACACGATTCTAACAAAATCACTCAGATTTATGTGTATATTCTGTTTTCTCTCTATTCTGCTTCGTCAACAAATGACTCGGCTGATGAGTGTTCTGTTCTTGAGTTTGAGACTTAGAAGAATTCTGCTTCAGATTTTTGCTCTCAAAATGTGTTGTCTCTTCTTCTTCAACTCACGAACTGAACTATTTATACTTGAGATTTGAAAATCTGCCCGTTGAGAGATCGACAGGTGTCCAAATCATCGAGTACTGGTCCCTTCTGCAGAAACGGCTACCTGCGACTGAACACTGTACACTCTGATGTACTTGCTGTCAGTCCGCATTAAATGCACCAAGCTGATACGAGGTTTCTCTTCAATCATTTGTCATAAATACCCTTCCTCTTCAGCATTTATTACTCCAAGTGCATTTATTACCGTTGTAATAACTTTTGATCCACTTCCACTCTGCTGATCGAAATCACTCGTCTGATGTATACTCGGCTGATCCCAAACTTGAACTAATCTGATTTGAGTCGGCTGAAAATCCACCAGTCTGATTCCTTTCTTCAGCAACAGATTTGTAGTCTTCTGGACCATATTTGACTAGTCTGAAATATTTCTTCCTTGGTCAAATATCTTCTAAGGTTTGTACTAAGCTTCCATACTTAGCTGATGATTTTTGGAAATCATCAAAACCTCTCTTCACTTCAAAGTCTTCATCTTCATCCAACAAAAATATCTAAGTAATTCATCATTTTCTATTATTTTTCCTTTGTGCATTCTATTTTCTTTCATTTTATTCAAGAGGAACATGTATGTCACTTTACCATTGTTATTAACGGAGTTTGATAACACTAAATCAAAAAAAAAAAACAACAAAAATACTAAATACACATTGAATTTGATTTGTAGAATCTTGTCATTTTTCCATGCTTTCTTTTTTAGAATTTTACATTCTTTTGTAAGTAGAATTTTGTTCATAACATGGCATAAATATTTTTAATTTTAAGGTAATATGAAACCCAATTCAATTTTTTTTCTAGTCTCCACTTTGTGCAGATGTGATTAACATTAGTTTAATCATGAAAATAAAATGTGAACTCATGAGAAAATTTTTCTTGCAGAAATCACCAAGTATGACTTCTGAATATTTTGAGACAGTGATGTCACTGGAAGCGGTTTCGTATACAATGCCATTAAAAAAAGTTTAGCCTGAGGTATTTCAATCTTTTTTTTTTCTAATTATTCTCATTTACACACAGTATTCTTTGATGATCCATCACTTCTTGCACTACAAGAACACAAGTCTTCACCAACGTTAGTTTTTATTGCTGAAGCCTCGATTTCCATTTATATTTAGGCGAAGCTTGTTGCTTCTGTCGACTCCCATGGCGCGATAGGCATAATCTAATAGTAGTTTTTAAATGTTTCACTACAACAAAACTAGCCTTCACCAACAATATATTTCATTGGTGAAGCCTCAATTTCTATTTATATTTATGCGTAACTTGTAGCTTCCATTGACTCTTGTGTCGCGTAAGGCCCATTTAAATAGCAGTTTTTAAATGGTTCACTACAAGATAACAAGGTTTCACCAACGGTAGATTTCGTTTGTGTAGCCTGTAATAAAGTTGGTATTAGCGATGACTTTTTATGCTATATGTTCCATATGTGGATACCTCATAGGTTAACGCAGTGTCGGATTCATTTTTCGTAGATAAAATTATATATTTTTTGTTGGTAACTTTTTCAAGAAACCCTTCATTACGGATTACAAATAAGAACTAAATTTTTGAATTTTAATGAAATTTCATAAATTTAAGGGGCTTGAATAGCTTATAACATTGTTAAATAAATCCATATAATTTAAGTTCAATATAAAGAAAGCAGTGCAAGCTCATTTAGTTCGTCTAATCTTTCTATACACTAAAAGATACTTTATTTAATGATGGATATAACATGCAATATTATTCATTGTTGGAACTGTAGTAAGTCTTTGTAGATCTTTCTTTTCTTTCTGTTTACAAAATTAAAAGGAACAGAGTTTTCATCTAGACATACAATATTATTTTTGATGTGATTTTAATTTAATATCTATTTCTTCTAATAGCATTTCTAATTAATTTTCAAAACATTAAATTTATAAAACTATTCAAAAATTTAAAGATTTAAAATATTATTAAAAATTGCACATTCATCCAAAACATATTTTTTCTAGGTGCAATCTATATCATCAAGCATTGAGCCTTTATGTCAAAGGAAGCGTTGTGATCTACTTTCATATGAAGTTGAGAAAACTTTGAATGCATCATTTAGGCTTCTAGAATATCATCAAAGTCAAAGGAAGCGTTGTGATCCCTTGACACTTAAATTTGGGATATTTCCTTGCGCTAATTAAATTATAGTAATATACCATATTCTAAATAAAAGTCATTATTAATTACCATGTGGTGAACTTGGACTTCCCTGTTGCAAGTTTGGATTATAACAAGAAAATAAGTTACAACATTTCATAAAAATCATTAGTGAAGTTGATTTTATATCCCAAAACACCGAAAATTGTATTAATTTTACTGTTTGTAATTACAGGTTGAAACATAAAATTTTATTGAGTACCAGTTGATTATGCATGACAAGAAAATAAAAGTAAAAAATATTTCTAATGACCAACATACAGATATGTCGCATGTTTTACAAATTATCGACCCTCATCTCCAACCATGGTCTTAATTATCTCCACGAGAGCGATAAGATGCGATAAGGTATCGTTGCTTGAAGCTGGAATACCACCGACTTTTTCCATGAATTTGACTTATTCACATGACAAGCTTCATGGTTAAGATATGTTGTTTTAGTATATTTCATGCATGTCTAACTTTCCACCTTGATTGCATTGAAAATACTTTGATCGCAACTTTGGGTTCCAAAAATAAATTTCGGGTGCCAAAGTTTTGTGCGAAAACTCAAGTGCTTGTAGCAAATAGCAGTTGTTGTTTTGTTGTAAATTCTGATGCAAATGATTATTTAACTTATAATATTTTTTTGGTGCAAATATGTCACAACTATGTCACATTTTGCGATCCATGTATCGCATATTTTTCGTTGCAGAAGCATAAATTTCTAATAGTGAAATATAGTACCCTAAATGGACATCATTTACCAAACAATTAGATATAAATCTAAAAAACATACCTAATTATACTAAAATTGAGTCCTTTTTAAATCAACGCGTTACCGGTAAGTGATAGTTTTGGTTTCAACTACGTGAAAACTACACTAAGTTATATACAAATGTCATCGAGAAATCGTTATAATTGTATTGTATGCAACTTCAAAAGTTTATTTGGTGGAGTTTGTGGATCTATCTAATCATACATGTTACACAGGTACGTACGTGCGTATGCACCATACACTAATTAAATACTTAATATTTATAAACTTATATGTCACGTATTTTAGTACAAGACAATCTCACTCGAAAAATATACAGTGCTAGGGTTCTTTTGAACAAGTTTAGTAATTGTCTCATAATGTACACAACTTGACCTTTTTTTTCTTTTGTTATGGATTAATTTGTTCTTATAACAAACCCTTAACAAAAAATACAGAATTAGGTTAACAATCAAAACTAATCTCTCCAACAAAAATTGAAGATTTTTCTGTAGTCAATTGTTATCTTCGAGAACTAGTTTAGAAAAAAAGTATAACTATGTTGTTTGGCCCACTACTAACATATTTTTGTATTAGACTTTATGGTTTAACCCAAATACGACTAATCTAATTAAGTCAGCTTAAGAACATAATTTTCTTACATACATATGATAATATCGAGCCAATAGATGAATAAACTCTATACTATTTGCTTATACATACATATGATAGAAAATCATGATTTTGAGAAACTTTTTGAAATTTATATAATTAAACTTGTACTAGGGTAAGTTTTAATTGGTAAATTGTTATTAATTACTTAACCTAAAATATCTTGTTATTTTTTGCCATGTTAATGAATACTTATTCAAATTTTCATAAAGTAAATATTCAAATGCGTAAGATACTAAATTTACCTTCACGAACCCTTCTTTTGCACAACCACGACTCCATTGAAAATTTCAAATTGTTTTTGGTAATAATGACAAAATATTTAGATTTCACTAAACACTATTATCAAACAATTGGCTTATAGATAAGAATCAATTTAATATCTTCCTAAAACCTTGTTCATATGTCATGTTTTCTTTAA
This sequence comes from Penstemon davidsonii, assembly GCA_034814905.1. Classification (NCBI taxonomy): domain Eukaryota; kingdom Viridiplantae; phylum Streptophyta; class Magnoliopsida; order Lamiales; family Plantaginaceae; genus Penstemon; species Penstemon davidsonii. Next base: position 9,402,984 of record JAYDYQ010001086.1, on the reverse strand, counting down.
CACACACACACACACAACAAACACATATATCTATATAGATATTTTATACATTGAATTTCCGAAAATTCTGAAGTTGCAAAGGTATCAAAATTGTTGGTCCCAAGTGGTCATATGAGGTCTAGAGGGAGGGAGGGGGGGGGGGGTGTGAATAGACCTCTTCAAAATTTATCTTTTAAAATCTTCTAACTTTTCTGTCAGCAGACTAAGCTGATCAGTAATCGTAAGTTGACTATGCTGATCTCGCACAAAGCTTTGAACAGCAGAGTTGACCACTCTTCTGATTTCACTCAGCTGATTTTATCAAAATCAGAGTTTTAAAATAACTAACTTGCAGCGGATTTTTCTAGTGTTTTTCACTAGTAGTTTTCTTAACTTAGAAAAAGTTTTATCCCCAGTTTTTAACAAACTCCTTTTTAAAACTTTTCAACAGTTAACTTTTTGTGTTAAAATATGCTCTTTGAAATATGCAGAAAATAATGCAAGTATAACACAAAGGATTTTTATAGTGGTTATATGGATATAAATCCTTTAGTCCACTCTTCCAAGTCACTTAGATCTTGGGTTATACTATAAACACACAGTTTACAATATACTCTGCTTGCGCCAAACAACAAATGAACTGGCCACAAGTTCTTTACAGGAAATCACAAAGAAGTCCTATACTACAAAGCTTTATCACTCACAAAGATGGATAACAGCTTCTCACAACACGATTCTAACAAAATCACTCAGATTTATGTGTATATTCTGTTTTCTCTCTATTCTGCTTCGTCAACAAATGACTCGGCCGATGAGTGTTCTGTTCTTGAGTTTGAGACTTAGAAGAATTCTGCTTCAGATTTTTGCTCTCAAAATGTGTTGTCTCTTCTTCTTCAACTCACGAACTGAACTATTTATACTTGAGATTTGAAAATCTGCCCGTTGAGAGATCGACAGGTGTCCAAATCATCGAGTACTGGTCCCTTCTGCAGAAACGGCTACCTGCGACTGAACACTGTACACTCTGCTGTACTTGCTGTCAGTCCGCATTAAATGCACCAAGCTGATACGAGGTTTCTCTTCAATCATTTGTCATAAATACCCTTCCTCTTCAGCATTTATTACTCCAAGTGCATTCATTACCGTTGTAATAACTTTTGATCCACTTCCACTCTGCTGATCGAAATAACTCGTCTGATGTATACTCGGCTGATCCCAAACTTGAACTAATCTGATTTGAGTCGGCTGAAAATCCACCAGTCTGATTCCTTTCTTCAGCAACAGATCTGTAGTCTTCTGGACCATATTTGACTAGTCTGAAATATTTCTTCCTTGGTCAAATATCTTCTAAGGTTTGTACTAAGCTTCCATACTTAGCTGATGACTTTTGGAAATCATCAAAACCTCTCTTCACTTCAAAGTCTTCATCTTCATCCAACAAAAATATCTAAGTAATTCATCATTTTCTATTATTTTTCCTTTGTGCATTCTATTTTCTTTCATTTTATTCAAGAGGAACATGTATGTCACTTTACCATTGTTATTAACGGAGTTTGATAACACTAAATCAAAAAAAAAAAACAACAAAAATACTAAATACACATTGAATTTGATTTGTAGAATCTTGTCATTTTTCCATGCTTTCTTTTTTAGAATTTTACATTCTTTTGTAAGTAGAATTTTGTTCATAACAAGGCATAAATATTTTTAATTTTAAGGTAATATGAAACCCAATTCAATTTTTTTTCTGGTCTCCACTTTGTGCAGATGTGATTAACATTAGTTTAATCATGAAAATAAAATGTGAACTCATGAGAAAATTTTTCTTGCAGAAATCACCAAGTATGACTTCTGAATATTTTGAGACTGTGATGTCACTGGAAGCGGTTTCGTATACAATGCCATTAAAAAAAGTTTAGCCTGAGGTATTTCAATCTTTTTTTTTTCTAATTATTCTCATTTACACACAGTATTCTTTGATGATCCATCACTTCTTGCACTACAAGAAAACAAGTCTTCACCAACATTAGTTTTTATTGCTGAAGCCTCGATTTCCATTTATATTTAGGCGAAGCTTGTTGCTTCTGTCGACTTCCATGGCGCGAAAGGCATAATCTAATAGTAGTTTTTAAATGTTTCACTACAACAAAACAAGCCTTCACCAACAATAGTTTTCATTGGTGAAGCCTCAATTTCTATTTATATTTATGCGTAACTTGTAGCTTCCATTGACTCTTGTGTCGCGTAAGGCCCATTTAAATAGCAGTTTTTAAATGGTTCACTACAAGATAACAAGGTTTCACCAACGGTAGATTTCATTTGTGTAGCATGTAATAAAGTTGGTATTAGCGATGACTTTTTATGCTATATGTTCCATATGTGGATACCTCATAGGTTAACGCAGTGTCAGATTCATTTTTCGTAGATAAAATTATATATTTTTTGTTGGTAACTTTTTCAAAAAACCCTTCATTACGGATTACAAATAAGAACTAAATTTTTGAATTTTAATGAAATTTCATAAATTTAAGGGGCTTGAATAGCTTATAACATTGTTAAATAAATCCATATAATTTAAGTTCAATATAAAGAAAGTAGTGCAAGCTCATTTAGTTCGTCTAATCTTTCTATACACTAAAAGATACTTTATTTAATGATGGATATAACATGCAATATTATTCATTGTTGGAACTGTAGTAAGTCTTTGTAGATCTTTCTTTTCTTCTGTTTACAAAATTAAAAGGAACAGAGTTTTCATCTAGACATACAATATTATTTTTGATGTGATTTTAATTTAATATCTATTTCTTCTAATAGCATTTCTAATTAATTTTCAAAACATTAAATTTATAAAACTATTCAAAAATTTAAAGATTTAAAATATTATTAAAAATTGCACATTCATCCAAAACATATTTTTTCTAGGTGCAATCTATATCATCAAGCATTGAGCCTTTATGTCAAAGGAAGCGTTGTGATCTACTTTCATATGAAGTTGAGAAAACTTTGAATGCATCATTTAGGCTTCTACAATATCATCAAAGTCAAAGGAAGCGTTGTGATCCCTTGAGACTTAAATTTGGGATATTTCCTTGCGCTAATTAAATTATAGTAATATACCATATTCTAAATAAAAGTCATTATTAATTACCATGTGGTGAACTTGGACTTCCCTGTTGCAAGTTTGGATTATAACAAGAAAATAAATTACAACATTTCATAAAAATCATTAGTGAAGTTGATTTTATATCCCATAACACCGAAAATTGTATTAATTTTACTGTTTGTAATTACAGGTTGAAACATGAAATGTTGAAACATAAAATTTTATTGCGTACCAGTTGATTATGCATGACAAGACAATAATAGTAAAAAATATTTCTAATGACCAACATACAGATATGTCGCATGTTTTACAAATTATCGACCCTCATCTCCAACCATGGTCTTAATTATCTCTACGAGAGCGATAAGATGCGATAAGGTATCGTTGCTTGAAGCTGGAATACCACCGACTTTTTCCATGAATTTGACTTATTCACATGACAAGCTTCATGGTTAAGATATGTTGTTTTAGTATATTTCATGCATGTCTAACTTTCCACCTTGATTGCATTGAAAATACATTGATCGCAACTTTGGGTTCCAAAAATAAATTTCGGGTGCCAAAGTTTTGTTGTTTTGTTGTAAATTCTGGTGCAAATGATTATTTAACTTATAATATTTTTTTGGTGCAAATATGTCACAACTATGTCACATTTTGCGACCCATGTATCGCATTTCTAATAGTGAAATATAGTACCCTAAATGGACATCATTTACCAAACAATTAGATATAAATCTAAAAAACATACCTAATTATACTAAAATTGAGTCCTTTTTAAATCAACGCGTTAGCGGTAAGTGATAGTTTTGGTTTCAACTACGTGAAAACTACACTAAGTTATATACAAATGTCATCGAGAAATCGTTATAATTGTATTGTATGCAACTTCAAAAGTTTATTTGGTGGAGTTTGTGGATCTATCTAATCATACATGTTACACAGGTACGTACGTGCGTATGCACCATACACTAATTAAATACTTAATATTTATAAACTTATATGTCACGTATTTTAGTACAAGACAATCTCGCTCGAAAAATACACAGTGCTAGGGTTCTTTTGAACAAGTTTAGTAATTGTCTCATAATGTACACAACTTGACCTTTTTTTTATTTTGTTATGGATTAATTTGTTCTTATAACAAACCCTTAACAAAAAAACAGAATTAGGTTAATAATCAAAACTAATCTCTCCAACAAAATTTGAAGATTTTTCTGTAGTCAATTGTTATCTTCGAGAACTAGTTTAGAAAAAAAGTATAACTATGTTGTTTGGCCCACTACTAACATATTTTTGTATTAGACTTTGTGGGTTTACCCAAATACGACTAATCTAATTAAGTCAGCTTAAGAACATAATTTTCTTACATACATATGATAATATCGAGCCAAAAGATGAATAAACTCTATACTATTTGCTTATACATACATATGATACAAAATCATGATTTTGAGAAACTTTTTGAAATTTATATAATTCAACTTGTACTAGGGTAATTTTTAATTGGAAAATTATTATTAATTACTTAACCTAAAATATTTAATATCTATTTTTTCTAATTAATTTTCAAAACATTAAATTTATAAAACAATTCAAAAATTTAAAGATTGAATATCTTCATGGTTATAGTAGTATTACGGATTTCATCACCATTTACCTTTTTTTAAGTTGAATATTAAAAATTGCACATTCATCCAAAACATATTTTTTCTAGGAGCAATCTGAATCATCAAGCATTCAGCCTTTATGTCAAAGGAAGCGTTGTGATCTACTTTCATATGAAGTTGAGAAAACTTTGAATGCATCATTTAGGCTTCTACAATATCATCAAAGTCAAGACAACTATTGTAATACCTTGATAAAAAAATATATATATATATACTCAATTAGATTGAAAAATAGAACATATGTATATAATAACTATCGAACCGAACTCAAAACAAACTTTTTAACGAACAAAATCAAACCGAGTAACTTGATATAAAAATAATTATACTAAAACTAACAATTATCATAAAAACAAGGTCAAAATTAAAATTTTCAATAATAGCAAAAGTAGCCCATATCACCAAATTACCACTAAGCCCCACTTATCTACAATTATTACCAATCTACCATTCTTCCTCCTATAAATAGAAACATCAGCTACTCTCCAATCACACCAAAAATCAAACATTACATAGCCCCTTTCATTATCCAAGCCGTGAGCTCTCCTTCTTCCTTGCTATGAAGTAGTAAAAAGGTAAGCAATTTTTCATTCCTTCCTTAAATTCCTTGAGAGGCATCTTAATCCTAACTAAGTTTGATGAAATTTATCCTTCTCCATGTCACTATTAGCACCTAATTCAGTAAGGAGTAAAGAAGTTCAAGCTTCTACCCAATCTCATAGCCATAGAAGAAGATGTCAAGGTAATAACTTCATTTTCCCCTGTTTTGCGCAGTCTCTGTAAAGGGGCTGTATCTAGAAATTGGCTAGGAATTTTTATAAACCGTTTGCACCTTTGGAAAGAAGACAGAATTTGGAGTTCATCGGTATGGGAGGTGTTGAACACCTCCGGCGCGTGGGGTACCTATCGGCGCGTTTTCGGAGCAGTACCGGCGAGTGAAACTCACTCGCCGGACTGTTTTTGGGGCTGCTCGGATTTAAGCTCAAAAATCTGGAAATTTTGTTTTTCTTGTTGTTTTAAGACTCTAAATAACCTCATATTGTGTGTGTAAATTGAAATTTAAGTGGTAGGAGAAACTAATCAAATAATTTATGGATGATTTACTTATCATATGTAACTTGATTGAATTCTTAAAAGATTTACAAAAAATATATGATCTAATAATTCTTGCAACTAAGTAGTTGAGTATACAAGCCTTTCATACAAAATTTTATAAAGTCATTTTTTGATTACTTTAGATATTATTTATGGTAAATTATTTTTAATGGAGTAAACTAACCAAGTTTGCTTGAATTGACTTGAAGACTTGAATATAATAAATGATTTGTCTCAATAGCTATACATGTTTAAGAATAGGTGATGAAAGATATATGAAGAAATTCATGAAAAAAATTGGAGTGCCATTTAGTTTTTGTACAAAGTTTAAATAATAAATTGAAGTTAACTAATTAGTGTTTAACTAATTTCTAATTTCTTAAGACGAAGATGTTGCCAATCTCCACCGAAAACATATGACGTCAGTACTCGAATCTCCACCGACGACACTTCGGCCAAAGGTTCAAGCAAATGAAGCACCATCTCAAGACGAAGATGTTGCCAATCCTTAAGATCATATTAATCGGAACCCATCAATGGGCAACAACCATCACCCATATATGCACATGTTTACATTTATGTAACAACACATGCAATTTTGTCAACAACATCATATCAAAGATTGCCCTAAGTCAAGGAATCCCTCGTCAGCACCTCAAGGAAAACAAGTCGGTCCATCAAATTCTCGAACAGAGAGGCCTAAGATTCCTGCCCGTGTTTATGCATTGGAGGGCAATAAGGAGGCAATAGACCCATCCGCAGTGGTGGAAGGTAAAATTCAATTACTTGACCACATTGGTAAAGCTTTATATGATCCAGGAGCTACCCATTCCTTTATTGCTACCTTATTTGCTGCAAAAATATCTCTCGAGGCAGGAAATTTACCATACGAATTTGAAGTCTGCACTCCTATGGGTAGTAGTGAAACTACTAATTTGGTGTTTAAGGCATGTCCAATTACAATAGATGGGGTTATATACCCGGCCGATTTAATCCAACTAAACATCCAAGGATACGATGTTATCTTAGGAATGGATTGGTTGTATCAACATCAAGCAGAAACTAAACTGCTATACGAAAGAAATAAAACTTAACAAAAATAACCAAAAAGGACTTGAGGGTAGTCATGAAAAACCACAACCCATACCTATCATCTCGGCAATTAAAGCAAGAAAAATTCTGCGAAATGAGGGTTATGGATTTCTGGCTTATTTGATAAATAAGCCTAAAGACATAATTCGAATAGAGGAAGTTCCGGTAGTAAACAAGTTCTTAGAAGTATTTCCAGAGGAACTAACTTCTCTACCTCCGGATCGCGAGATTGAGTTTGTGATTGAAACTTTACCCGGGGCATCACCCATTTCAAAAACTCCTTACCGTATGGCCCCTGCAGAGTTAAAAGAATTAAAAGCACAACTACAAGACTTGATTGAACGAGGGTTCATTCGAACTAGTTCATCTCCTTGGGGAGCACCAGTTTTGTTTGTTAAAAAGAAGGACGGATCTCTTCGGTTGTGTATCGATTATCGGGGACTTAATAATGTTACTATAAAGAATAAGTACCCACTACCTCGGATTGATGAGTTATTTGATCTATTACAAGGATCAAAAGTATACTCAAAGCTAGACTTGAGGCAAGGGTACTATCAATTAAAGATCCGAGAGACGAACATTCCCAAAACTGCATTTAACTCAAGGTATGGTCATTTTGAATTCGTAGTAATGCCATTTGGATTAACGAATGCACCAGCAGCTTTTATGGACATGATGCATCGAATATTCAGACCTTATTTGGATAACTTCGTGGTAATATTCATAGATGACATCTTAGTATACTCAAAATCTGAGGAAGAGCATGAGCAACATCTTAAAATAGTATTGGAAACTCTTAAAGAAAATAAGCTTTACGCCAAGTTAAGTAAATGTGAGTTCTGGTTGGAACGGGTAACGTTTCTTGGCCACGTGATATCTAGTACCGGAATTGAAGTTGACCCTTCAAACGTTGAGGCCATAATCAATTGGAAACAACCAACCAATGTTACTGAAGTACGTAGCTTCTTAGGATTGGCTGGCTATTACCGCAGGTTTGTCAAAGATTTCTCCAAAATTGCGGCACCATTGTCACAATTGACTCAAAAGCAAAGTCAATTTTTGTGGACCGATAAGTGTGATGCTAGTTTCCGAGAGCTCAAAAGAAGACTGACAACTGCTCCAATATTGGGTTTACCTGAAGGTTCAAGTGGATTCATAATCTACACGGATGCATCAAAAGAAGGTTACGGATGTGTATTGATGCAAAATGGGAGAGTAATCGCATATGCTTCAAGGAAACTAAAGGTACATGAGCAAAATTATCCTACTCATGACCTAGAGTTGGGAGCAATCGTGTTTGCACTAGCTAAGTGGAGACACTATTTATATGGAACAACATTTGAAGTATACACCGATCACAAGAGTTTGAAATATTTATTCACTCAAAAAGATTTAAATATGAGACAGAGAAGGTGGATGGAGTTCCTAGAAGACTATGATTGTTCAATACTTTATCACCCTGGAAAGACGAATGTAATAGCTGATGCATTAAGTAGAAGTGCAACAATTTCCAACATCATGGGAGCGGAAAATCTCACCCAAGAACAAGAAGTCAATAAAATTATTGTCCGCATACAATCGCATGCACTTTTGGCCAATCTACATATTCAACCGGAATGGTACTCCCAAATCCAGACGGCACAACAAGAAGATGAAGAAATTAGGAGACTGCTGGAATTGGGAGAGAAAGGACAAAATCCGAACTTCTGCAAGGACCCATCAGGAATTTTACGATTTCGGAATCGAGTTTGTGTGCCAATAAAAATAAGAAAGGAACTAATGGAAGAAGCACATAAAGCAAGATATACAGTTCATCCAGGAGGCACCAAAATGTACAAAGATTTAAAGAAACAATTCTGGTGGAACGGAATGAAGCGTGATATTGCGGACTACGTTAAGAAGTGCATGACTTGCCAATTGGTTAAGGCCGAACATCAACATCCTGCCGGCAAATTACAACCTCTTCCAATACCTAATTGGAAATGGGATCAGATCGCCATGGATTTCGTCACAGGCCTTCCGACAATAAGGGGTGGATATGATAGCATTTGGGTCATTGTAGACAGACTTACTAAGTCTGCTCATTTCCTTCCCGTAGGAAAACATTACAAAGTTGAGACCCTAGCCGAGCTATACCAGAAAGAAATCATTCGTCTACATGGCATACCTTCGACTATAGTCTCGGATAGAGATCCTAAATTTACTTCTAGATTGTGGAAGCAGTTGCAGGAAAATTTGGGAACTAAGCTTAACTTCAGTACAGCTGCACACCCGCAAACCGATGGACAATCTGAACGAGTCATTGGATTCATAGAAGACATGTTGAGGGCATGTGTATTGGATTTCAAGGGTAGCTGGAACAAACATTTGCCACTCGTGGAATTTGCATACAATAATAGCTATCATGCTTCAATTCAGATGGCACCATATGAGGCGCTATATGGAAGAAAATGTCGCTCACCAATCCATTGGGATTTAGACGAATGGCGAGCTTCTTCAGATGGTCTACACAGAGCACTAAGACCGGAAATTATTCAAGACGCCATTGACAAAGTACAACTGATCCGGCAAAGAATTAAAGCCGCCCAAGACAGACAGAAAAGCTATGCCGATCGACGTAGAAGAGATCTAGAATTTGAAGTTGGAGATAAAGTGTTCCTCAAAGTGTCACCTAAGAAGGGATTCAGAAGAATTGGAAAAGGTGGAAAATTAAGTCCACGCTACCTAGGGCCTTTTGAAATTTTCGAACGTGTTGGAAATTTAGCTTATAGATTGAATCTACCTCTCAACATCACGGGAATTCATGATGTGTTTCATGTATCACAAATTAGGAAGTATCACCCAGACGAATCCCACATTATAGATCCTAACAGCGTACAAATCGAATGTGATCTATCCTATGAAGAAAGGCCAATTCGGATCCTCGATCAAAAATTCCAAGAACTTCGGAACCGCAAGATATCCTTGGTAAAGGTGTTGTGGATAAATCACAAAGTAGAGGAAGCCACTTGGGAACGAGAAGAAGAAATGCGGAAACATCACCCCGAACTCTTCACTCCAGGTTAGAATCTGGGGACCAGATTTTTTTAAGGGGGGGAGAATGTAATACCCTGATAAAAATATATATATATATATACTCAATTAGATTGAAAAATAGAACATATGTATATAATAACTATCGAACCGAACTCAAAACAAACTTTTTAACGAACAAAATCAAACCGAGTAACTTGATATAAAAATAATTATACTAAAACTAACAATTATCATAAAAACAAGGTCAAAAGTAAAATTTTCAATAATAGCAAAAGTAGCCCATATCACCAAATTACCACTAAGCCCCACTTATCTACAATTATTACCAATCTACCATTCTTCCTCCTATAAATAGAAACATCAGCTACTCTCCAATCACACCAAAAATCAAACATTACATAGCCCCTTTCATTATCCAAGCCGTGAGCTCTCCTTCTTCCTTGCTATGAAGTAGTAAAAAGGTAAGCAATTTTTCATTCCTTCCTTAAATTCCTTGAGAGGCATCTTAATCCTAACTAAGTTTGATGAAATTTATCCTTCTCCATGTCACGATTAGCACCTAATTCAGTAAGGAGTAAAGAAGTTCAAGCTTCTACCCAATCTCATAGCCATAGAAGAAGATGTCAAGGTAATAACTTCATTTTCCCCTGTTTTGCGCAGTCTCTGTAAAGGGGCTGTATCTAGAAATTGGCTAGGAATTTTTATAAACCGTTTGCACCTTTGGAAAGAAGACAGAATTTGGAGTTCATCGGTATGGGAGGTGTCGAACACCTCCGGCGCGTGGGGTACCTATCGGCGCGTTTTCGGAGCAGTACCGGCGAGTGAAACTCACTCGCCGGACTGTTTTTGGGGCTGCTCGGATTTAAGCTCAAAAATCTGGAAATTTTGTTTTTCTTGTTGTTTTAAGACTCTAAATAACCTCATATTGTGTGTGTAAATTGAAATTTAAGTGGTAGGAGAAACTAATCAAATAATTTATGGATGATTTACTTATCATATGTAACTTGATTGAATTCTTAAAAGATTTACAAAAAATATAGGATCTAATAATTCTTGCAACTAAGTAGTTGAGTATACAAGCCTTTCATACAAAATTTTATAAAGTCATTTTTTGATTACTTTAGATATCATTTATGGTAAATTATTTTTAAAGGAGTAAACTAACCAAGTTTGCTTGAATTGGCTTGAAGACTTGAATTTGGGGGGGGGGGGGGGTGGGGGGGGGGGGGGGTGGGGGGGGGGGGGGGTGGGGGGGGGGGGGGGTGGGGGGGGGGGGGGGTGGGGGGGGGGGGGGGTGGGGGGGGGGGGGGGTGGGGGGGGGGGGGGGTGGGGGGGGGGGGGGGTGGGGGGGGGGGGGGGTGGGGGGGGGGGGGGGTGGGGGGGGGGGGGGGTGGGGGGGGGGGGGGGTGGGGGGGGGGGGGGGTGGGGGGGGGGGGGGGTGGGGGGGGGGGGGGGTGGGGGGGGGGGGGGGTGGGGGGGGGGGGGGGTGGGGGGGGGGGGGGGTGGGGGGGGGGGGGGGTGGGGGGGGGGGGGGGTGGGGGGGGGGGGGGGTGGGGGGGGGGGGGGGTGGGGGGGGGGGGGGGTGGGGGGGGGGGGGGGTGGGGGGGGGGGGGGGTGGGGGGGGGGGGGGGTGGGGGGGGGGGGGGGTGGGGGGGGGGGGGGGTGGGGGGGGGGGGGGGTGGGGGGGGGGGGGGGTGGAGGAGTTCTGATGGGATCCGGTGCATTAGTGCTGGTATGATCGCACCCATAAGTTAATGCGCACTTTAATCATTTAAAAGGTATCTCCAAATTCCAAACGGGCCAATAAATTCCGCCAATCGATGCTCTTCGGGCCCAAAAAAGTAGAAAATTAATAAATAATCCAGAACATAACCCGTTCGATCCAAAATGAAAGTTTAAAAAAAAATTCGATAAAAAGGGGGGTGCAACACGAGGACTTCCCAGGGGGTCACCCATCCTAGTACTACTCTCGCCCAAGCACGCTTAACTTCGGAGTTCTGATGGGATCCGGTGCATTAGTGCTGGTATGATCGCACCCATAAGTTAATGCGCACTTTAATTATTTAAAAGGTATCTTCAAATTCAAAACGGGCCAATAAATTCCGCCAATCGATGCTCTTCGGGCCCACAAAAGTAGAAAATTAATAAATAATCCAGAACATAGCCCGTTCGATCCAAAATGAAAGTTTAAAAGAAAATTCGATAAAAAGGGGGGTGCAACACGAGGACTTCCCAGGGGGTCACCCATCCTAGTACTACTCTCGCCCAAGCACGCTTAACTTCGGCGTTCTGATGGGATCCGGTGCATTAGTGCTGGTATGATCGCACCCATAAGTTAATGCGCACTTTAATTATTTAAAAGGTATCTCCAAATTCAAAACGGGCCAATAAATTCCGCCAATCGATGCTCTTCGGGCCCACAAAAGTAGAAAATTAATAAATAATCCAGAACATAACCCGTTCGATCCAAAATGAAAGTTTAAAAAAAAATTCGATAAAAAGGGGGGTGCAACACGAGGACTTCCCAGGGGGTCACCCATCCTAGTACTACTCTCGCCCAAGCACGCTTAACTTCGGAGTTCTGATGGGATCCGGTGCATTAGTGCTGGTATGATCGCACCCATAAGTTAATGCGCACTTTAATTATTTAAAAGGTATCTCCAAATTCAAAACGGGCCAATAAATTCCGCCAATCGATGCTCTTCGGGCCCACAAAAGTAGAAAATTAATAAATAATCCAGAACATAACCCGTTCGATCCAAAATGAAAGTTTAAAAAAAAATTCGATAAAAAGGGGGGTGCAACACGAGGACTTCCCAGGGGGTCACCCATCCTAGTACTACTCTCGCCCAAGCACGCTTAACTTCGGAGTTCTGATGGGATCCGGTGCATTAGTGCTGGTATGATCGCACCCATAAGTTAATGCGCACTTTAATTATTTAAAAGGTATCTCCAAATTCAAAACGGGCCAATAAATTCCGCCAATCGATGCTCTTCGGGCCCACAAAAGTAGAAAATTAATAAATAATCCAGAACATAACCCGTTCGATCCAAAATGAAAGTTTAAAAAAAAATTCGATAAAAAGGGGGGTGCAACACGAGGACTTCCCAGGGGGTCACCCATCCTAGTACTACTCTCGCCCAAGCACGCTTAACTTCGGAGTTCTGATGGGATCCGGTGCATTAGTGCTGGTATGATCGCACCCATAAGTTAATGCGCACTTTAATTATTTAAAAGGTATCTCCAAATTCAAAACGGGCCAATAAATTCCGCCAATCGATGCTCTTCGGGCCCACAAAAGTAGAAAATTAATAAATAATCCAGAACATAACCCGTTCGATCCAAAATGAAAGTTTAAAAAAAAATTCGATAAAAAGGGGGGTGCAACACGAGGACTTCCCAGGGGGTCACCCATCCTAGTACTACTCTCGCCCAAGCACGCTTAACTTCGGAGTTCTGATGGGATCCGGTGCATTAGTGCTGGTATGATCGCACCCATAAGTTAATGCGCACTTTAATTATTTAAAAGGTATCTCCAAATTCAAAACGGGCCAATAAATTCCGCCAATCGATGCTCTTCGGGCCCACAAAAGTAGAAAATTAATAAATAATCCAGAACATAACCCGTTCGATCCAAAATGAAAGTTTAAAAAAAAATTCGATAAAAAGGGGGGTGCAACACGAGGACTTCCCAGGGGGTCACCCATCCTAGTACTACTCTCGCCCAAGCACGCTTAACTTCGGAGTTCTGATGGGATCCGGTGCATTAGTGCTGGTATGATCGCACCCATAAGTTAATGCGCACTTTAATTATTTAAAAGGTATCTCCAAATTCAAAACGGGCCAATAAATTCCGCCAATCGATGCTCTTCGGGCCCACAAAAGTAGAAAATTAATAAATAATCCAGAACATAACCCGTTCGATCCAAAATGAAAGTTTAAAAAAAAATTCGATAAAAAGGGGGGTGCAACACGAGGACTTCCCAGGGGGTCACCCATCCTAGTACTACTCTCGCCCAAGCACGCTTAACTTCGGAGTTCTGATGGGATCCGGTGCATTAGTGCTGGTATGATCGCACCCATAAGTTAATGCGCACTTTAATTATTTAAAAGGTATCTCCAAATTCAAAACGGGCCAATAAATTCCGCCAATCGATGCTCTTCGGGCCCACAAAAGTAGAAAATTAATAAATAATCCAGAACATAACCCGTTCGATCCAAAATGAAAGTTTAAAAAAAAATTCGATAAAAAGGGGGGTGCAACACGAGGACTTCCCAGGGGGTCACCCATCCTAGTACTACTCTCGCCCAAGCACGCTTAACTTCGGAGTTCTGATGGGATCCGGTGCATTAGTGCTGGTATGATCGCACCCATAAGTTAATGCGCACTTTAATTATTTAAAAGGTATCTCCAAATTCAAAACGGGCCAATAAATTCCGCCAATCGATGCTCTTCGGGCCCACAAAAGTAGAAAATTAATAAATAATCCAGAACATAACCCGTTCGATCCAAAATGAAAGTTTAAAAAAAAATTCGATAAAAAGGGGGGTGCAACACGAGGACTTCCCAGGGGGTCACCCATCCTAGTACTACTCTCGCCCAAGCACGCTTAACTTCGGAGTTCTGATGGGATCCGGTGCATTAGTGCTGGTATGATCGCACCCATAAGTTAATGCGCACTTTAATTATTTAAAAGGTATCTCCAAATTCAAAACGGGCCAATCAATTCCGCCAATCGATGCTCTTCGGGCCCACAAAAGCAGAAAATTAATAAATAATCCAGAACATAACCCGTTCGATCCAAAATGAAAGTTTAAAAAAAAATTCGATAAAAAGGGGGGTGCAACACGAGGACTTCCCAGGGGGTCACCCATCCTAGTACTACTCTCGCCCAAGCACGCTTAACTTCGGAGTTCTGATGGGATCCGGTGCATTAGTGCTGGTATGATCGCACCCATAAGTTAATGCGCACTTTAATTATTTAAAAGGTATCTCCAAATTCAAAACGGGCCAACAAATTCCGCCAATCGATGCTCTTCGGGCCCACAAAAGTAGAAAATTAATAAATAATCCAGAACATAACCCGTTCGATCCAAAATGAAAGTTTAAAAAAAATTCGATAAAAAGGGGGGTGCAAAACGAGGACTTCCCAGGGGGTCACCCATCCTAGTACTACTCTCGCCCAAGCACGCTTAACTTCGGAGTTCTGATGGGATCCGGTGCATTAGTGCTGGTATGATCGCACCCATAAGTTAATGCGCACTTTAATTATTTAAAAGGTATCTCCAAATTCAAAACGGGCCAATAAATTCCGCCAATCGATGCTCTTCGGGCCCACAAAAGTAGAAAATTAATAAATAATCCAGAACATAACCCGTTCGATCCAAAATGAAAGTTTAAAAAAAAATTCGATAAAAAGGGGGGTGCAACACGAGGACTTCCCAGGGGGTCACCCATCCTAGTACTACTCTCGCCCAAGCACGCTTAACTTCGGAGTTCTGATGGGATCCGGTGCATTAGTGCTGGTATGATCGCACCCATAAGTTAATGCGCACTTTAATTATTTAAAAGGTATCTCCAAATTCAAAACGGGCCAATAAATTCCGCCAATCGATGCTCTTCGGGCCCACAAAAGTAGAAAATTAATAAATAATCCAGAACATAACCCGTTCGATCCAAAATGAAAGTTTAAAAAAAAATTCGATAAAAAGGGGGGTGCAACACGAGGACTTCCCAGGGGGTCACCCATCCTAGTACTACTCTCGCCCAAGCACGCTTAACTTCGGAGTTCTGATGGGATCCGGTGCATTAGTGCTGGTATGATCGCACCCATAAGTTAATGCGCACTTTAATTATTTAAAAGGTATCTCCAAATTCAAAACGGGCCAATAAATTCCGCCAATCGATGCTCTTCGGGCCCACAAAAGTAGAAAATTAATAAATAATCCAGAACATAACCCGTTCGATCCAAAATGAAAGTTTAAAAAAAAATTCGATAAAAAGGGGGGTGCAACACGAGGACTTCCCAGGGGGTCACCCATCCTAGTACTACTCTCGCCCAAGCACGCTTAACTTCGGAGTTCTGATGGGATCCGGTGCATTAGTGCTGGTATGATCGCACCCATAAGTTAATGCGCACTTTAATTATTTAAAAGGTATCTCCAAATTCAAAACGGGCCAATAAATTCCGCCAATCGATGCTCTTCGGGCCCACAAAAGTAGAAAATTAATAAATAATCCAGAACATAGCCCGTTCGATCCAAAATGAAAGTTTAAAAAAAATTCGATAAAAAGGGGGGTGCAACACGAGGACTTCCCAGGGGGTCACCCATACTAGTACTACTCTCGCCCAAGCACGCTTAACTTCGGAGTTCTGATAGGATCCGGTGCATTAGTGCTGGTATGATCGCACCCATAAGTTAATGCGCACTTTAATTATTTAAAAGGTATCTCCAAATTCAAAACGGGCCAATAAATTCCGCCAATCGATGCTCTTCGGGCCCACAAAAGTAGAAAATTAATAAATAATCCAGAACATAACCCGTTCGATCCAAAATGAAAGTTTAAAAAAAAAATTCGATAAAAAGGGGGATGCAACACGAGGACTTCCCAGGGGGTCACCCATCCTAGTAGTACTCTCGCCCAAGCACGCTTAACTTCGGAGTTCTGATGGGATCCGGTGCATTAGTGCTGGTATGATCGCACCCATAAGTTAATGCGCACTTTAATTATTTAAAAGGTATCTCCAAATTCAAAACGGGCCAATAAATTCCGCCAATCGATGCTCTTCGGGCCCACAAAAGTAGAAAATTAATAAATAATCCAGAACATAACCCGTTCGATCCAAAATGAAAGTTTAAAAAAAAATTCGATAAAAAGGGGGATGCAACACGAGGACTTCCCAGGGAGTCACCCATCCTAGTAGTACTCTCGCCCAAGCACGCTTAACTTCGGAGTTCTGATGGGATCCGGTGCATTAGTGCTGGTATGATCGCACCCATAAGTTAATGCGCACTTTAATTATTTAAAAGGTATCTCCAAATTCAAAACGGGCCAATAAATTCCGCCAATCGATGCTCTTCGGGCCCACAAAAGTAGAAAATTAATAAATAATCCAGAACATAGCCCGTTCGATCCAAAATGAAAGTTTAAAAAAAAATTCGATAAAAAGGGGGGTGCAACACGAGGACTTCCCAGGGGGTCACCCATCCTAGTACTACTCTCGCCCAAGCACGCTTAACTTCGGAGTTCTGATGGGATCCGGTGCATTAGTGCTGGTATGATCTCACCCATAAGTTAATGCGCACTTTAATTATTTAAAAGGTATCTCCAAATTCAAAACGGGCCAATAAATTCCGCCAATCGATGCTCTTCGGGCCCACAAAAGTAGAAAATTAATAAATAATCCAGAACATAGCCCGTTCGATCCAAAATGAAAGTTTAAAAAAAAATTCGATAAAAAGGGGGGTGCAACACGAGGACTTCCCAGTGGGTCACCCATCCTAGTACTACTCTCGCCCAAGCACGCTTAACTTCGGAGTTCTAATGGGATCCGGTGCATTAGTGCTGGTATGATCGCACCCATAAGTTAATGCGCACTTTAATTATTTAAAATGTATCTCCAAATTCAAAACGGGCCAATAAATTCCGCCAATCGATGCTCTTCGGGCCCACAAAAGTAGAAAATTAATAAATAATCCAGAACATAGCCCGTTCGATCCAAAATGAAAGTTTAAAAAAAAATTCGATAAAAAGGGGGGTGCAACACGAGGACTTCCCAGGGGGTCACCCATCCTAGTACTACTCTCGCCCAAGCACGCTTAACTTCGGAGTTCTGATGGGATCCGGTGCATTAGTGCTGGTATGATCGCACCCATAAGTTAATGCGCACTTTAATTATTTAAAAGGTATCTCCAATTTCAAAACGGGCCAACAAATTCCGCCAATCGATGCTCTTCGGGCCCACAAAAGTAGAAAATTAATAAATAATCCAGAACATAGCCCGTTCGATCCAAAATGAAAGTTTAAAAAAAAATTCGATAAAAAGGGGGGTGCAAAACGAGGACTTCCCAGGGGGTCACCCATCCTAGTACTACTCTCGCCCAAGCACGCTTAACTTCGGAGTTCTGATGGGATCCGGTGCATTAGTGCTGGTATGATCGCACCCATAAGTTAATGCGCACTTTAATTATTTAAAAGGTATCTCCAAATTCAAAACGGGCCAATAAATTCCGCCAATCGATACTCTTCGGGCCCACAAAAGTAGAAAATTAATAAATAATCCCGAACATAGCCCGTTCGATCCAAAATGAAAGTTTAAAAAAAAATTCGATAAAAAGGGGGGTGCAACACGAGGACTTCCCAGGGGGTCACCCATCCTAGTACTACTCTCGCCTAAGCACGCTTAACTTCGGAGTTCTGATGGGATCCGGTGCATTAGTGCTGGTATGATCGCACCCATAAGTTAATGCGCACTTTAATTATTTAAAAGGTATCTCCAAATTCAAAACGGGCCAATAAATTCCGCCAATCGATGCTCTTCGGGCCCACAAAAGTAGAAAATTAATAAATAATCCAGAACATAGCCCGTTCGATCCAAAATGAAAATTTTTAAAAAAATTCGATAAAAAGCGGGGTGCAACACGAGGACTTCCCAGGGGGTCACCCATCCTAGTACTACTCTCGCCCAAGCACGCTTAACTTCGGAGTTCTGATGGGATCCGGTGCATTAGTGCTGGTATGATCGCACCCATAAGTTAATGCGCACTTTAATTATTTAAAAGGTATCTCCAAATTCAAAACGGGCCAATAAATTCCGCCAATCGATGCTCTTCGGGCCCACAAAAGTAGAAAATTAATAAATAATCCAGAACATAGCCCGTTCGATCCAAAATGAAAGTTTAAAAAAAATTCGATAAAAAGGGGGGTGCAACACGAGGACTTCCCAGGGGGTCACCCATACTAGTACTACTCTCGCCCAAGCACGCTTAACTTCGGAGTTCTGATAGGATCCGGTGCATTAGTGCTGGTATGATCGCACCCATAAGTTAATGCGCACTTTAATTATTTAAAAGGTATCTCCAAATTCAAAACGGGCCAATAAATTCCGCCAATCGATGCTCTTCGGGCCCACAAAAGTAGAAAATTAATAAATAATCCAGAACATAACCCGTTCGATCCAAAATGAAAGTTTAAAAAAAAAATTCGATAAAAAGGGGATGCAACACGAGGACTTCCCAGGGGGTCACCCATCCTAGTAGTACTCTCGCCCAAGCACGCTTAACTTCGGAGTTCTGATGGGATCCGGTGCATTAGTGCTGGTATGATCGCACCCATAAGTTAATGCGCACTTTAATTATTTAAAAGGTATCTCCAAATTCAAAACGGGCCAATAAATTCCGCCAATCGATGCTCTTCGGGCCCACAAAAGTAGAAAATTAATAAATAATCCAGAACATAACCCGTTCGATCCAAAATGAAAGTTTAAAAAAAAAATTCGATAAAAAGGGGGATGCAACACGAGGACTTCCCAGGGAGTCACCCATCCTAGTAGTACTCTCGCCCAAGCACGCTTAACTTCGGAGTTCTGATGGGATCCGGTGCATTAGTGCTGGTATGATCGCACCCATAAGTTAATGCGCACTTTAATTATTTAAAAGGTATCTCCAAATTCAAAACGGGCCAATAAATTCCGCCAATCGATGCCCTTCGGGCCCACAAAAGTAGAAAATTAATAAATAATCCAGAACATAGCCCGTTCGATCCAAAATGAAAGTTTAAAAAAAAATTCGATAAAAAGGGGGGTGCAACACGAGGACTTCCCAGGGGGTCACCCATCCTAGTACTACTCTCGCCCAAGCACGCTTAACTTCGGAGTTCTGATGGGATCCGGTGCATTAGTGCTGGTATGATCTCACCCATAAGTTAATGCGCACTTTAATTATTTAAAAGGTATCTCCAAATTCAAAACGGGCCAATAAATTCCGCCAATCGATGCTCTTCGGGCCCACAAAAGTAGAAAATTAATAAATAATCCAGAACATAGCCCGTTCGATCCAAAATGAAAGTTTAAAAAAAAATTCGATAAAAAGGGGGGTGCAACACGAGGACTTCCCAGTGGGTCACCCATCCTAGTACTACTCTCGCCCAAGCACGCTTAACTTCGGAGTTCTGATGGGATCCGGTGCATTAGTGCTGGTATGATCGCACCCATAAGTTAATGCGCACTTTAATTATTTAAAATGTATCTCCAAATTCAAAACGGGCCAATAAATTCCGCCAATCGATGCTCTTCGGGCCCACAAAAGTAGAAAATTAATAAATAATCCAGAACATAGCCCGTTCGATCCAAAATGAAAGTTTAAAAAAAAATTCGATAAAAAGGGGGGTGCAACACGAGGACTTCCCAGGGGGTCACCCATCCTAGTACTACTCTCGCCCAAGCACGCTTAACTTCGGAGTTCTGATGGGATCCGGTGCATTAGTGCTGGTATGATCGCACCCATAAGTTAATGCGCACTTTAATTATTTAAAAGGTATCTCCAATTTCAAAACGGGCCAACAAATTCCGCCAATCGATGCTCTTCGGGCCCACAAAAGTAGAAAATTAATAAATAATCCAGAACATAGCCCGTTCGATCCAAAATGAAAGTTTAAAAAAAAATTCGATAAAAAGGGGGGTGCAAAACGAGGACTTCCCAGGGGGTCACCCATCCTAGTACTACTCTCGCCCAAGCACGCTTAACTTCGGAGTTCTGATGGGATCCGGTGCATTAGTGCTGGTATGATCGCACCCATAAGTTAATGCGCACTTTAATTATTTAAAAGGTATCTCCAAATTCAAAACGGGCCAATAAATTCCGCCAATCGATACTCTTCGGGCCCACAAAAGTAGAAAATTAATAAATAATCCCGAACATAGCCCGTTCGATCCAAAATGAAAGTTTAAAAAAAAATTCGATAAAAAGGGGGGTGCAACACGAGGACTTCCCAGGGGGTCACCCATCCTAGTACTACTCTCGCCTAAGCACGCTTAACTTCGGAGTTCTGATGGGATCCGGTGCATTAGTGCTGGTATGATCGCACCCATAAGTTAATGCGCACTTTAATTATTTAAAAGGTATCTCCAAATTCAAAACGGGCCAATAAATTCCGCCAATCGATGCTCTTCGGGCCCACAAAAGTAGAAAATTAATAAATAATCCAGAACATAGCCCGTTCGATCCAAAATGAAAATTTTTAAAAAAATTCGATAAAAAGCGGGGTGCAACACGAGGACTTCCCAGGGGGTCACCCATCCTAGTACTACTCTCGCCCAAGCACGCTTAACTTCGGAGTTCTGATGGGATCCGGTGCATTAGTGCTGGTATGATCGCACCCATAAGTTAATGCGCACTTTAATTATTTAAAAGGTATCTCCAAATTCAAAACGGGCCAATAAATTCCGCCAATCGATGCTCTTCGGGCCCACAAAAGTAGAAAATTAATAAATAATCCAGAACATAGCCCGTTCGATCCAAAATGAAAGTTTAAAAAAAAATTCGATAAAAAGGGTGCAACACGAGGACTTCCCAGGGGGTCACCCATCCTAGTACTACTCTCGCCCAAGCACGCTTAACTTCGGAGTTCTGATGGGATCCGGTGCATTAGTGCTGGTATGATCGCACCCATAAGTTAATGCGCACTTTAATTATTTAAAAGGTATCTCCAATTTCAAAACGGGCCAACAAATTCCGCCAATCGATGCTCTTCGGGCCCACAAAAGTAGAAAATTAATAAATAATCCAGAACATAGCCCGTTCGATCCAAAATGAAAGTTTAAAAAAAAATTCGATAAAAAGGGGGGTGCAAAACGAGGACTTCCCAGGGGGTCACCCATCCTAGTACTACTCTCGCCCAAGCACGCTTAACTTCGGAGTTCTGATGGGATCCGGTGCATTAGTGCTGGTATGATCGAACCCATAAGTTAATGCGCACTTTAATTATTTAAAAGGTATCTCCAAATTCAAAACGGGCCAATAAATTCCGCCAATCGATACTCTTCGGGCCCACAAAAGTAGAAAATTAATAAATAATCCCGAACATAGCCCGTTCGATCCAAAATGAAAGTTTAAAAAAAAATTCGATAAAAAGGGGGGTGCAACACGAGGACTTCCCAGGGGGTCACCCATCCTAGTACTACTCTCGCCTAAGCACGCTTAACTTCGGAGTTCTGATGGGATCCGGTGCATTAGTGCTGGTATGATCGCACCCATAAGTTAATGCGCACTTTAATTATTTAAAAGGTATCTCCAATTTCAAAACGGGCCAACAAATTCCGCCAATCGATGCTCTTCGGGCCCACAAAAGTAGAAAATTAATAAATAATCCAGAACATAGCCCGTTCGATCCAAAATGAAAGTTTAAAAAAAAATTCGATAAAAAGGGGGGTGCAAAACGAGGACTTCCCAGGGGGTCACCCATCCTAGTACTACTCTCGCCCAAGCACGCTTAACTTCGGAGTTCTGATGGGATCCGGTGCATTAGTGCTGGTATGATCGAACCCATAAGTTAATGCGCACTTTAATTATTTAAAAGGTATCTCCAAATTCAAAACGGGCCAATAAATTCCGCCAATCGATACTCTTCGGGCCCACAAAAGTAGAAAATTAATAAATAATCCCGAACATAGCCCGTTCGATCCAAAATGAAAGTTTAAAAAAAAATTCGATAAAAAGGGGGGTGCAACACGAGGACTTCCCAGGGGGTCACCCATCCTAGTACTACTCTCGCCTAAGCACGCTTAACTTCGGAGTTCTGATGGGATCCGGTGCATTAGTGCTGGTATGATCGCACCCATAAGTTAATGCGCACTTTAATTATTTAAAAGGTATCTCCAAATTCAAAACGGGCCAATAAATTCCGCCAATCGATGCTCTTCGGGCCCACAAAAGTAGAAAATTAATAAATAATCCAGAACATAGCCCGTTCGATCCAAAATGAAAATTTTTAAAAAAATTCGATAAAAAGGGGGGTGCAACACGAGGACTTCCCAGGGGGTCACCCATCCTAGTACTACTCTCGCCCAAGCACGCTTAACTTCGGAGTTCTGATGGGATCCGGTGCATTAGTGCTGGTATGATCGCACCCATAAGTTAATGCGCACTTTAATTATTTAAAAGGTATCTCCAAATTCAAAACGGGCCAATAAATTCCGCCAATCGATGCTCTTCGGGCCCACAAAAGTAGAAAATTAATAAATAATCCAGAACATAGCCCGTTCGATCCAAAATGAAAGTTTAAAAAAAATTCGATAAAAAGGGGGGTGCAACACGAGGACTTCCCAGGGGGTCACCCATACTAGTACTACTCTCGCCCAAGCACGCTTAACTTCGGAGTTCTGATAGGATCCGGTGCATTAGTGCTGGTATGATCGCACCCATAAGTTAATGCGCACTTTAATTATTTAAAAGGTATCTCCAAATTCAAAACGGGCCAATAAATTCCGCCAATCGATGCTCTTCGGGCCCACAAAAGTAGAAAATTAATAAATAATCCAGAACATAGCCCGTTCGATCCAAAATGAAAGTTTAAAAAAAAATTCGATAAAAAGGGGGGTGCAACACGAGGATTTCCCAGGGGGTCACCCATCCTAGTACTACTCTCGCCCAAGCACGCTTAACTTCGGAGTTCTGATGGGATCCGGTGCATTAGTGCTGGTATGATCGCACCCATAAGTTAATGCGCACTTTAATTATTTAAAAGGTATCTCCAAATTCAAAACGCGCCAATAAATTCCGCCAATCGATGCTCTTCGGGCCCACAAAAGTAGAAAATTAATAAATAATCCAGAACATAGCCCGTTCGATCCAAAATGAAAGTTTAAAAAAAATTCGATAAAAAGGGGGGTGCAACACGAGGACTTCCCAGGGGGTCACCCATACTAGTACTACTCTCGCCCAAGCACGCTTAACTTCGGAGTTCTGATAGGATCCGGTGCATTAGTGCTGGTATTATCGCACCCATAAGTTAATGCGCACTTTAATTATTTAAAAGGTATCTCCAAATTCAAAACGGGCCAATAAATTCCGCCAATCGATGCTCTTCGGGCCCACAAAAGTAGAAAATTAATAAATAATCCAGAACATAGCCCGTTCGATCCAAAATGAAAGTTTAAAAAAAAATTCGATAAAAAGGGGGGTGCAACACGAGGACTTCCAAGGGGGTCACCCATCCTAGTACTACTCTCGCCCAAGCACGCTTAACTTCGGAGTTCTGATGGGATCCGGTGCATTAGTGCTGGTATGATCGCACCCATATGTTAATGCGCACTTTAATTATTTAAAAGGTATCTCCAAATTCAAAACGGGCCAATAAATTCCGCCAATCGATGCTCTTCGGGCCCACAAAAGTAGAAAATTAATAAATAATCCAGAACATAGCCCGTTCGATCCAAAATGAAAGTTTAAAAAAAAATTCGATAAAAAGGGGGGTGCAACACGAGGACTTCCCAAGGGGTCACCCATCCTAGTACTACTCTCGCCTAAGCACGCTTAACTTCGGAGTTCTGATGGGATCCGGTGAATTAGTGCTGGTATGATCGCACCCATAAGTTAATGCGCACTTTAATTATTTAAAAGGTATCTCCAAATTTAAAACGGGCCAATAAATTCCGCCAATCGATGCTCTTCGGGCCCACAAAAGTAGAAAATTAATAAATAATCCAGAACATAACCCGTTCGATCCAAAATGAAAGTTTAAAAAAAAATTCGATAAAAAGGGGGGTGCAACACGAGGACTTCCCAGGGGGTCACCCATCCTAGTACTACTCTCGCCCAAGCACGCTTAACTTCGGAGTTCTGATGGGATCCGGTGCATTAGTGCTGGTATGATCGCACCCATAAGTTAATGCGCACTTTAATTATTTAAAAGGTATCTCCAAATTCAAAACGGGCCAATAAATTCCGCCAATCGATGCTCTTCGGGCCCACAAAAGTAGAAAATTAATAAATAATCCAGAACATAACCCGTTCGATCCAAAATGAAAGTTTAAAAAAAATTCGATAAAAAGGGGGGTGCAACACGAGGACTTCCCAGGGGGTCACCCATCCTAGTACTACTCTCGCCCAACCACGCTTAACTTCGGAGTTCTGATGGGATCCGGTGCATTAGTGCTGGTATGATCGCACCCATAAGTTAATGCGCACTTTAATTATTTAAAAGGTATCTCCAAATTCAAAACGGGCCAATAAATTCCGCCAATCGATGCTCTTCGGGCCCAAAAAAGTAGAAAATTAATATATATTCCAGAACATAACCCGTTCGATCCAAAATTAAAGTTCAAAAAAAAATTCGATAAAAAGGGGGGTGCAACACGAGGACTTCCCAGGGGGTCACCCATCCTAGTACTACTCTCGCCCAAGCACGCTTAACTTCGGAGTTCTGATGGGATCCGGTGCATTAGTGCTGGTATGATCGCACCCATAAGTTAATGCGCACTTTAATTATTTAAAAGGTATCTCCAAATTCAAAACGGGCCAATAAATTCCGCCAATCGATGCTCTTCGGGCCCACAAAAGTAGAAAATTAATAAATAATCCAGAACATAACCCGTTCGATCCAAAATGAAAGTTTAAAAAAAAAATTCGATAAAAAGGGGGATGCAACACGAGGACTTCCCAGGGGGTCACCCATCCTAGTAGTACTCTCGCCCAAGCACGCTTAACTTCGGAGTTCTGATGGGATCCGGTGCATTAGTGCTGGTATGATCGCACCCATAAGTTAATGCGCACTTTAATTATTTAAAAGGTATATCCAAATTCAAACCGGGCCAATAAATTCCGCCAATCGATGCTCTTCGGGCCCACAAAAGTAGAAAATTAATAAATAATCCAGAACATAGCCCGTTCGATCCAAAATGAAAGTTTAAAAAAAAATTCGATAAAAAGGGGGGTGCAACACGAGGACTTCCCAGGGGGTCACCCATCCTAGTACTACTCTCGCCCAAGCACGCTTAACTTCGGAGTTCTGATGGGATCCGGTGCATTAGTGCTGGTATGATCGCACCCATAAGTTAATGCGCACTTTAATTATTTAAAAGGTATCTCCAAATTCAAAACGGGCCAATAAATTCCGCCAATCGATGCTCTTCGGGCCCACAAAAGTAGAAAATTAATAAATAATCCAGAACATAACCCGTTCGATCCAAAATGAAAGTTTAAAAAAAAATTCGATAAAAAGGGGGGTGCAACACGAGGACTTCCCAGGGGGTCACCCATCCTAGTACTACTCTCGCCCAAGCACGCTTAACTTCGGAGTTCTGATGGGATCCGGTGCATTAGTGCTGGTATGATCGCACCCATAAGTTAATGCGCACTTTAATTATTTAAAAGGTATCTCCAAATTCAAAACGGGCCAATAAATTCCGCCAATCGATGCTCTTCGGGCCCACAAAAGTAGAAAATTAATAAATAATCCAGAACATAACCCGTTCGATCCAAAATGAAAGTTTAAAAAAAAATTCGATAAAAAGGGGGGTGCAACACGAGGACTTCCCAGGGGGTCACCCATCCTAGTACTACTCTCGCCCAAGCACGCTTAACTTCGGAGTTCTGATGGGATCCGGTGCATTAGTGCTGGTATGATCGCACCCATAAGTTAATGCGCACTTTAATTATTTAAAAGGTATCTCCAAATTCAAAACGGGCCAATAAATTCCGCCAATCGATGCTCTTCGGGCCAACAAAAGTAGAAAATTAATAAATAATCCAGAACATAACCCGTTCGATCCAAAATGAAAGTTTAAAAAAAAATTCGATAAAAAGGGGGGTGCAACACGAGGACTTCCCAGGGGGTCACCCATCCTAGTACTACTCTCGCCCAAGCACGCTTAACTTCGGAGTTCTGATGGGATCCGGTGAATTAGTGCTGGTATGATCGCACCCATAAGTTAATGCGCACTTTAATTATTTAAAAGGTATCTCCAAATTCAAAACGGGCCAATAAATTCCGCCAATCGATGCTCTTCGGGCCCACAAAAGTAGAAAATTAATAAATAATCCAGAACATAACCCGTTCGATCCAAAATGAAAGTTTAAAAAAAAAATTCGATAAAAAGGGGGGTGCAACACGAGGACTTCCCAGGGGGTCACCCATCCTAGTACTACTCTCGCCCAAGCACGCTTAACTTCGGAGTTCTGATGGGATCCGGTGCATTAGTGCTGGTATGATCGCACCCATAACTTAATGCACACTTTAATCATTTAAAAGGTATCTCCAAATTCCAAACGGGCCAATAAATTCCGCCAATCGATGCTCTTCGGGCCCACAAAAGTAGAAAATTAATAAATAATCCAGAACATAACCCGTTCGATCCAAAATGAAAGTTTAAAAAAAAATTCGATAAAAAGGGGGGTGCAACACGAGGACTTCCCAGGGGGTCACCCATCCTAGTACTACTCTCGCCCAAGCACGCTTAACTTCGGAGTTCTGATGGGATCCGGTGCATTAGTGCTGGTATGATCGCACCCATAAGTTAATGCGCACTTTAATTATTTAAAAGGTATCTCCAAATTCAAAACGGGCCAATAAATTCCGCCAATCGATGCTCTTCGGGCCCACAAAAGTAGAAAATTAATAAATAATCCAGAACAAAACCCGTTCGATCCAAAATGAAAGTTTAAAAAAAAATTCGATAAAAAGGGGGGTGCAACACGAGGACTTCCCAGGGGGTCACCCATCCTAGTACTACTCTCGCCCAAGCACGCTTAACTTCGGAGTTCTGATGGGATCCGGTGCATTAGTGCTGGTATGATCGCACCCATAAGTTAATGCGCACTTTAATTATTTAAAAGGTATCTCCAAATTCAAAACGGGCCAATAAATTCCGCCAATCGATGCTCTTCGGGCCCACAAAAGTAGAAAATTAATAAATAATCCAGAACATAACCCGTTCGATCCAAAATGAAAGTTTAAAAAAAAATTCGATAAAAAGGGGGGTGCAACACGAGGACTTCCCAGGGGGTCACCCATCCTAGTACTACTCTCGCCCAAGCACGCTTAACTTCGGAGTTCTGATGGGATCCGGTGCATTAGTGCTGGTATGATCGCACCCATAAGTTAATGCGCACTTTAATTATTTAAAAGGTATCTCCAAATTCAAAACGGGCCAATAAATTCCGCCAATCGATGCTCTTCGGGCCCACAAAAGTAGAAAATTAATAAATAATCCAGAACATAACCCGTTCGATCCAAAATGAAAGTTTAAAAAAAAATTCGATAAAAAGGGGGGTGCAACACGAGGACTTCCCAGGGGGTCACCCATCCTAGTACTACTCTCGCCCAAGCACGCTTAACTTCGGAGTTCTGATGGTATCCGGTGCATTAGTGCTGGTATGATCGCACCCATAAGTTAATGCGCACTTTAATTATTTAAAAGGTATCTCCAAATTCAAAACGGGCCAATAAATTCCGCCAATCGATGCTCTTCGGGCCCACAAAAGTAGAAAATTAATAAATAATCCAGAACATAACCCGTTCGATCCAAAATGAAAGTTTAAAAAAAAATTCGATAAAAAGGGGGGTGCAACACGAGGACTTCCCAGGGGGTCACCCATCCTAGTACTACTCTCGCCCAAGCACGCTTAACTTCGGAGTTCTGATGGGATCCGGTGCATTAGTGCTGGTATGATCGCACCCATAAGTTAATGCGCACTTTAATTATTTAAAAGGTATCTCCAAATTCAAAACGGGCCAATAAATTCCGCCAATCGATGCTCTTCGGGCCCACAAAAGTAGAAAATTAATAAATAATCCAGAACATAACCCGTTCGATCCAAAATGAAAGTTTAAAAAAAAATTCGATAAAAAGGGGGGTGCAACACGAGGACTTCCCAGGGGGTCACCCATCCTAGTACTACTCTCGCCCAAGCACGCTTAACTTCGGAGTTCTGATGGGATCCGGTGCATTAGTGCTGGTATGATCGCACCCATAAGTTAATGCGCACTTTAATTATTTAAAAGGTATCTCCAAATTCCAAACGGGCCAATAAATTCCGCCAATCGATGCTCTTCGGGCCCACAAAAGTAGAAAATTAATAAATAATCCAGAACATAACCCGTTCGATCCAAAATGAAAGTTTAAAAAAAAATTCGATAAAAAGGGGGGTGCAACACGAGGACTTCCCAGGGGGTCACCCATCCTAGTACTACTCTCGCCCAAGCACGCTTAACTGCGGAGTTCTGATGGTATCCGGTGCATTAGTGCTGGTATGATCGCACCCATAAGTTAATGCGCACTTTAATTATTTAAAAGGTATCTCCAAATTCAAAACGGGCCAATAAATTCCGCCAATCGATGCTCTTCGGGCCCACAAAAGTAGAAAATTAATAAATAATCCAGAACATAACCCGTTCGATCCAAAATGAAAGTTTAAAAAAAAATTCGATAAAAAGGGGGGTGCAACACGAGGACTTCCCAGGGGGTCACCCATCCTAGTACTACTCTCGCCCAAGCACGCTTAACTTCGGAGTTCTGATGGGATCCGGTGCATTAGTGCTGGTATGATCGCACCCATAAGTTAATGCGCACTTTAATTATTTAAAAGGTATCTCCAAATTCAAAACGGGCCAATAAATTCCGCCAATCGATGCTCTTCGGGCCCACAAAAGTAGAAAATTAATAAATAATCCAGAACATAACCCGTTCGATCCAAAATGAAAGTTTAAAAAAAAATTCGATAAAAAGGGGGGTGCAACACGAGGACTTCCCAGGGGGTCACCCATCCTAGTACTACTCTCGCCCAAGCACGCTTAACTTCGGAGTTCTGATGGGATCCGGTGCATTAGTGCTGGTATGATCGCACCCATAAGTTAATGCGCACTTTAATTATTTAAAAGGTATCTCCAAATTCAAAACGGGCCAATAAATTCCGCCAATCGATGCTCTTCGGGCCCACAAAAGTAGAAAATTAATAAATAATCCAGAACATAACCCGTTCGATCCAAAATGAAAGTTTAAAAAAAAATTCGATAAAAAGGGGGGTGCAACACGAGGACTTCCCAGGGGGTCACCCATCCTAGTACTACTCTCGCCCAAGCACGCTTAACTTCGGAGTTCTGATGGTATCCGGTGCATTAGTGCTGGTATGATCGCACCCATAAGTTAATGCGCACTTTAATTATTTAAAAGGTATCTCCAAATTCAAAACGGGCCAATAAATTCCGCCAATCGATGCTCTTCGGGCCCACAAAAGTAGAAAATTAATAAATAATCCAGAACATAACCCGTTCGATCCAAAATGAAAGTTTAAAAAAAAATTCGATAAAAAGGGGGGTGCAACACGAGGACTTCCCAGGGGGTCACCCATCCTAGTACTACTCTCGCCCAAGCACGCTTAACTTCGGAGTTCTGATGGGATCCGGTGCATTAGTGCTGGTATGATCGCACCCATAAGTTAATGCGCACTTTAATTATTTAAAAGGTATCTCCAAATTCAAAACGGGCCAATAAATTCCGCCAATCGATGCTCTTCGGGCCCACAAAAGTAGAAAATTAATAAATAATCCAGAACATAACCCGTTCGATCCAAAATGAAAGTTTAAAAAAAAATTCGATAAAAAGGGGGGTGCAACACGAGGACTTCCCAGGGGGTCACCCATCCTAGTACTACTCTCGCCCAAGCACGCTTAACTTCGGAGTTCTGATGGGATCCGGTGCATTAGTGCTGGTATGATCGCACCCATAAGTTAATGCGCACTTTAATTATTTAAAAGGTATCTCCAAATTCAAAACGGGCCAATAAATTCCGCCAATCGATGCTCTTCGGGCCCACAAAAGTAGAAAATTAATAAATAATCCAGAACATAACCCGTTCGATCCAAAATGAAAGTTTAAAAAAAAATTCGATAAAAAGGGGGGTGCAACACGAGGACTTCCCAGGGGGTCACCCATCCTAGTACTACTCTCGCCCAAGCACGCTTAACTTCGGAGTTCTGATGGGATCCGGTGCATTAGTGCTGGTATGATCGCACCCATAAGTTAATGCGCACTTTAATTATTTAAAAGGTATCTCCAAATTCAAAACGGGCCAATAAATTCCCTCAATCGATGCTCTTCGGGCCCACAAAAGTAGAAAATTAATAAATAATCCAGAACATAACCCGTTCGATCCAAAATGAAAGTTTAAAAAAAAATTCGATAAAAAGGGGGGTGCAACACGAGGACTTCCCAGGGGGTCACCCATCCTAGTACTACTCTCGCCCAAGCACGCTTAACTTCGGAGTTCTGATGGGATCCGGTGCATTAGTGCTGGTATGATCGCACCCATAAGTTAATGCTCACTTTAATTATTTAAAAGGTATCTCCAAATTCAAAACGGGCCAATAAATTCCGCCAATCGATGCTCTTCGGGCCCACAAAAGTAGAAAATTAATAAATAATCCAGAACATAACCCGTTCGATCCAAAATGAAAGTTTAAAAAAAAATTCGATAAAAAGGGGGGTGCAACACGAGGACTTCCCAGGGGGTCACCCATCCTAGTACTACTCTCGCCCAAGCACGCTTAACTGCGGAGTTCGGAGGGGATCCGGTGCATTAGTGCTGGTATGATCGCACCCATAAGTTAATGCGCACTTTAATTATTTAAAAGGTATCTCCAAATTCAAAACGGGCCAATAAATTCCGCCAATCGATGCTCTTCGGGCCCACAAAAGTAGAAATTAATAAATAATCCAGAACATAACCCGTTCGATCCAAAATGAAAGTTTAAAAAAAAATTCGATAAAAAGGGGGGTGCAACACGAGGACTTCCCAGGGGGTCACCCATCCTAGTACTACTCTCGCCCAAGCACGCTTAACTTCGGAGTTCTGATGGGATCCGGTGCATTAGTGCTGGTATGATCGCACCCATAAGTTAATGCGCACTTTAATTATTTAAAAGGTATCTCCAAATTCAAAACGGGCCAATAAATTCCGCCAATCGATGCTCTTCGGGCCCACAAAAGTAGAAAATTAATAAATAATCCAGAACATAACCCGTTCGATCCAAAATGAAAGTTTAAAAAAAAATTCGATAAAAAGGGGGGTGCAACACGAGGACTTCCCAGGGGGTCACCCATCCTAGTACTACTCTCGCCCAAGCACGCTTAACTTCGGAGTTCTGATGGGATCCGGTGCATTAGTGCTGGTATGATCGCACCCATAAGTTAATGCGCACTTTAATTATTTAAAAGGTATCTCCAAATTCAAAACGGGCCAATAAATTCCGCCAATCGATGCTCTTCGGGCCCACAAAAGTAGAAAATTAATAAATAATCCAGAACATAACCCGTTCGATCCAAAATGAAAGTTTAAAAAAAAATTCGATAAAAAGGGGGGTGCAACACGAGGACTTCCCAGGGGGTCACCCATCCTAGTACTACTCTCGCCCAAGCACGCTTAACTGCGGAGTTCTGATGGGATCCGGTGCATTAGTGCTGGTATGATCGCACCCATAAGTTAATGCGCACTTTAATTATTTAAAAGGTATCTCCAAATTCAAAACGGGCCAATAAATTCCGCCAATCGATGCTCTTCGGGCCCACAAAAGTAGAAAATTAATAAATAATCCAGAACATAACCCGTTCGATCCAAAATGAAAGTTTAAAAAAAAATTCGATAAAAAGGGGGGTGCAACACGAGGACTTCCCAGGGGGTCACCCATCCTAGTACTACTCTCGCCCAAGCACGCTTAACTTCGGAGTTCTGATGGGATCCGGTGCATTAGTGCTGGTATGATCGCACCCATAAGTTAATGCGCACTTTAATTATTTAAAAGGTATCTCCAAATTCAAAACGGGCCAATAAATTCCGCCAATCGATGCTCTTCGGGCCCACAAAAGTAGAAAATTAATAAATAATCCAGAACATAACCCGTTCGATCCAAAATGAAAGTTTAAAAAAAAATTCGATAAAAAGGGGGGTGCAACACGAGGACTTCCCAGGGGGTCACCCATCCTAGTACTACTCTCGCCCAAGCACGCTTAACTTCGGAGTTCTGATGGGATCCCGGTGCATTAGTGCTGGTATGATCGCACCCATAAGTTAATGCGCACTTTAATTATTTAAAAGGTATCTCCAAATTCAAAACGGGCCAATAAATTCCGCCAATCGATGCTCTTCGGGCCCACAAAAGTAGAAAATTAATATGGGGGGGTGGGGGGGGGGGGGGGTGGGGGGGGGGGGGGGTGGGGGGGGGGGGGGGTGGGGGGGGGGGGGGGTGGGGGGGGGGGGGGGTGGGGGGGGGGGGGGGTGGGGGGGGGGGGGGGTGGGGGGGGGGGGGGGTGGGGGGGGGGGGGGGTGGGGGGGGGGGGGGGTGGGGGGGGGGGGGGGTGGGGGGGGGGGGGGGTGGGGGGGGGGGGGGGTGGGGGGGGGGGGGGGTGGGGGGGGGGGGGGGTGGGGGGGGGGGGGGGTGGGGGGGGGGGGGGGTGGGGGGGGGGGGGGGTGGGGGGGGGGGGGGGTGGGGGGGGGGGGGGGTGGGGGGGGGGGGGGGTGGGGGGGGGGGGGGGTGGGGGGGGGGGGGGGTGGGGGGGGGGGGGGGTGGGGGGGGGGGGGGGTGGGGGGGGGGGGGGGTGGGGGGGGGGGGGGGTGGGGGGGGGGGGGGGTGGGGGGGGGGGGGGGTGGGGGGGGGGGGGGGTGGGGGGGGGGGGATTAATTTTCTACTTTTGTGGGCCCGAAGAGCATCGATTGGCGGAATTTATTGGCCCGTTTTGAATTTGGAGATACCTTTTAAATAATTAAAATGCGCATTAACTTATGGGTGCGATCATACCAGCAATAATGCACCGGATCCCATCAGAACTCCGAAGTTAAGCGTGCTTAGGCGAGAGTAGTACTAGGATGGGTGACCCCCTGGGAAGTCCTCGTGTTGCACCCCCCTTTTTATCGAATTTTTTTTAAACTTTCATTTTGGATCGAACGGGTTATGTTCTGGATTATTTATTAATTTTCTACTTTTGTGGGCCCGAAGAGCATCGATTGGCGGAATTTATTGGCCCGTTTTGAATTTGGAGATACCTTTTAAATAATTAAAGTGCGCATTAACTTATGGGTGCGATCATACCAGCACTAATGCACCGGATCCCATCAGAACTCCGAAGTTAAGCGTGCTTGGGCGAGAGTAGTACTAGGATGGGTGACCCCCTGGGAAGTCCTCGTGTTGCACCCCCCTTTTTATCGAATTTTTTTTTAAACTTTCATTTTGGATCGAACGGGTTATGTTCTGGATTATTTATTAATTTTCTACTTTTGTGGGCCCGAAGAGCATCGATTGGCGGAATTTATTGACCCGTTTTGAATTTGGAGATACCTTTTAAATAATTAAAGTGCGCATTAACTTATGGGTGCGATCATACCAGCACTAATGCACCGGATCCTATCAGAACTCCGAAGTTAAGCGTGCTTGGGCGAGAGTAGTACTAGGATGGGTGACCCCCTGGGAAGTCCTCGTGTTACACCCCCATTTTTATCGAATTTTTTTTTAAACTTTCATTTTGGATCGAACGGGTTATGTTCTGGATTATTTATTAATTTTCTACTTTTGTGGGCCCGAAGAGCATCGATTGGCGGAATTTATTGGCCAGTTTTGAATTTGGAGATACCTTTTAAATAATTAAAGTGCGCATTAACTTATGGGTGCGATCATACCAGCACTAATGCACCGGATCCCATCAGAACTCCGAAGTTAAGCGTGCTTGGGCGAGAGTAGTACTAGGATGGGTGACCCCCTGGGAAGTCCTCGTGTTGCACCCCCCTTTTTATCGAATTTTTTTTTAAACTTTCATTTTGGATCGAACGGGTTATGTTCTGGATTATTTATTAATTTTCTACTTTTGTGGGCCCGAAGAGCATCGATTGGCGGAATTTATTGACCCGTTTTGAATTTGGAGATACCTTTTAAATAATTAAAGTGCGCATTAACTTATGGGTGCGATCATACCAGCACTAATGCACCGGATCCTATCAGAACTCCGAAGTTAAGCGTGCTTGGGCGAGAGTAGTCCTAGGATGGGTGACCCCCTGGGAAGTCCTCGTGTTACACCCCCATTTTTATCGAATTTTTTTTTAAACTTTCATTTTGGATCGAACGGGTTATGTTCTGGATTATTTATTAATTTTCTACTTTTGTGGGCCCGAAGAGCATCGATTGGCGGAATTTATTGGCCAGTTTTGAATTTGGAGATACCTTTTAAATAATTAAAGTGCGCATTAACTTATGGGTGCGATCATACCAGCACTAATGCACCGGATCCCATCAGAACTCCGAAGTTAAGCGTGCTTGGGCGAGAGTAGTACTAGGATGGGTGACCCCCTGGGAAGTCCTCGTGTTGCACCCCCCTTTTTATCGAATTTTTTTTTAAACTTTCATTTTGGATCGAACAGGTTATGTTCTGGATTATTTATTAATTTTCTACTTTTGTGGGCCCGAAGAGCATCGATTGGCGGAATTTATTGGCCCGTTTTGAATTTGGAGATACCTTTTAAATAATTAAAGTGCGCATTAACTTATGGGTGCGATCATACCAGCACTAATGCACCGGATCCCATCAGAACTCCGAAGTTAAGCGTGCTTGAGCGAGAGTAGTACTAGGATGGGTGACCCCCTGGGAAGTCCTCGTGTTGCACCCACCTTTTTATCGAATTTTTTTTAAACTTTCATTTTGGATCGAACGGGTTATGTTCTGGATTATTTATTAATTTTCTACTTTTGTGGGCCCGAAGAGCATCGATTGGCGCAATTTATTGGCCCGTTTTGAATTTGGAGATACCTTTTAAATAATTAAAGTGCGCATTAACTTATGGGTGCGATCATACCAGCACTAATACACCGGATCCCATCAGAACTCCGAAGTTAAGCGTGCTTGGGCGAGAGTAGTACTAGGATGGGTGACCCCCTGGGAAGTCCTCGTGTCGCACCCCCTTTTTTATCGAATTTTTTTTTAAACTTTCATTTTGGATCGAACGGGTTATGTTCTGGATTATTTATTAATTTTCTACTTTTGTGGGCCCGAAGAGCATCGATTGGCGGAATTTATTGGCCTGTTTTGAATTTGGAGATACCTTTTAAATAATTAAAGTGCGCATTAACTTATGGGTGCGATCATACCAGCACTAATGCACCGGATCCAATCAGAACTCCGAAGTTAAGCGTGCTTGGGCGAGAGTAGTACTAGGATGGGTGACCCCCTGGGAAGTCCTCGTGTTGCACCCCCCTTTTTATCCAATTTTTTTTTAAACTTTCATTTTGGATCGTACGGGCTATGTTCTGGATTATATATTAATTTTCTACTTTTGTGGGCCCGAAGGGCATCTATTGGCGGAATTTATTGGCCCGTTTTGAATTTGGAGATACCTTTTAAATAATTAAAGTGCGCATTAACTTATGGGTGCGATCATACCAGCACTAATGCACCGGATCCCATCAGAACTCCGAAGTTAAGCGTGCTTGGGCGAGAGTAGTACTAGGATGGGTGACCCCCTGGGAAGTCCTCGTGTTGCACCCCCCTTTTTATCGAATTTTTTTTTAAACTTTCATTTTGGATCGAACGGGCTATGTTCTGGATTATTTATTAATTTTCTACTTTTGTGGGCCCGAAGAGCATCGATTGGCGGAATTTATTGGCCCGTTTTGAATTTGGAGATACCTTTTAAATAATTAAAGTGCGCATTAACTTATGGGTGCGATCATACCAGCACTAATGCACCGGATCCCATCAGAACTCCGAAGTTAAGCGTGCTTGGGCGAGAGTAGTACTAGGATGGGTGACCCCCTGGGAAGTCCTCGTGTTGCACCCCCCTTTTTATCGAATTTTTTTTTAAACTTTCATTTTGGATCGAACGGGTTATGTTCTGGATTATTTATTAATTTTCTACTTTTGTGGGCCCGAAGAGCATCGATTGGCGGAATTTATTGGCCCGTTTTGAATTTGGAGATACCTTTTAAATAATTAAAATGCGCATTAACTTATGGGTGCGATCATACCAGCACTAATGCACCGGATCCCATCAGAACTCCGAAGTTAAGCGTGCTTGGGCGAGAGTAGTACTAGGATGCGTGACCCCCTGGGAAGTCCTCGTGTTGCACCCCCCTTTTTATCGAATTTTTTTTTAAACTTTCATTTTGGATCGAACGGGTTATGTTCTGGATTATTTATTAATTTTCTACTTTTGTGGGCCCGAAGAGCATCGATTGGCGGAATTTATTGGCCCGTTTTGAATTTGGAGATACCTTTTAAATAATTAAAGTGCGCATTAACTTATGGGTGCGATCATACTAGCACTAATGCACCGGATCCCATCAGAACTCCGAAGTTAAGCGTGCTTGGGCGAGAGTAGTACTAGGATGGGTGACCCCCTGGGAAGTCCTCGTGTTGCACCCCCCTTTTTATCGAATTTTTTTTAAACTTTCATTTTGGATCGAACGGGTTATGTTCTGGATTATTTATTAATTTTCTACTTTTGTGGGCCCGAAGAGCTTCGATTGGCGGAATTTATTGGCCCGTTTTGAATTTGGAGATACCTTTTAAATAATTAAAGTGCGCATTAACTTATGGGTGCGATCATACCAGCACTAATGCACCGGATCCCATCAGAACTCCGAAGTTAAGCGTGCTTGGGCGAGAGTAGTACTAGGATGGGTGACCCCCTGGGAAGTCCTCGTGTTGCACCCCCCTTTTTATCGAATTTTTTTTTAAACTTCATTTTGGATCGAACGGGTTATGTTCTGGATTATATATTAATTTTCTACTTTTGTGGGCCCGAAGAGCATCGATTGGCGGAATTTATTGGCCCGTTTTGAATTTGGAGATACCTTTTAAATAATTAAAGTGCGCATTAACTTATGGGTGCGATCATACCAGCACTAATGCACCGGATCCCATCAGAACTCCGAAGTTAAGCGTGCTTGGGCGAGAGTAGTACTAGGATGGGTGACCCCCTGGGAAGTCCTCGTGTTGCACCCCCCTTTTTATCGAATTTTTTTTTAAACTTTCATTTTGGATCGAACTGGTTATGTTCTGGATTATTTATTAATTTTCTACTTTTGTGGGCCCGAAGAGCATCGATTGGCGGAATTTATTGGCCCGTTTTGAATTTGGAGATACCTTTTAAATAATTAAAGTGCGCATTAACTTATGGGTGCGATCATACCAGCACTAATACACCGGATCCCATCAGAACTCCGAAGTTAAGCGTGCTTGGGCGAGAGTAGTACTAGGATGGGTGACCCCCTGGGAAGTCCTCGTGTCGCACCCCATTTTTTATCGAATTTTTTTTTAAACTTTCATTTTGGATCGAACGGGTTATGTTCTGGATTATTTATTAATTTTCTACTTTTGTGGGCCCGAAGAGCATCGATTGGCGGAATTTATTGGCCTGTTTTGAATTTGGAGATACCTTTTAAATAATTAAAGTGCGCATTAACTTATGGGTGCGATCATACCAGCACTAATGCACCGGATCCAATCAGAACTCCGAAGTTAAGCGTGCTTGGGCGAGAGTAGTACTAGGATGGGTGACCCCCTGGGAAGTCCTCGTGTTGCACCCCCCTTTTTATCCAATTTTTTTTTAAACTTTCATTTTGGATCGTACGGGCTATGTTCTGGATTATATATTAATTTTCTACTTTTGTGGGCCCGAAGGGCATCTATTGGCGGAATTTATTGGCCCGTTTTGAATTTGGAGATACCTTTTAAATAATTAAAGTGCGCATTAACTTATGGGTGCGATCATACCAGCACTAATGCACCGGATCCCATCAGAACTCCGAAGTTAAGCGTGCTTGGGCGAGAGTAGTACTAGGATGGGTGACCCCCTGGGAAGTCCTCGTGTTGCACCCCCCTTTTTATCGAATTTTTTTTTAAACTTTCATTTTGGATCGAACGGGCTATGTTCTGGATTATTTATTAATTTTCTACTTTTGTGGGCCCGAAGAGCATCGATTGGCGGAATTTATTGGCCCGTTTTGAATTTGGAGATACCTTTTAAATAATTAAAGTGCGCATTAACTTATGGGTGCGATCATACCAGCACTAATGCACCGGATCCCATCAGAACTCCGAAGTTAAGCGTGCTTGGGCTAGAGTAGTACTAGGATGGGTGACCCCCTGGGAAGTCCTCGTGTTGCACCCCCCTTTTTATCGAATTTTTTTTTAAACTTTCATTTTGGATCGAACGGGTTATGTTCTGGATTATTTATTAATTTTCTACTTTTGTGGGCCCGAAGAGCATCGATTGGCGGAATTTATTGGCCCGTTTTGAATTTGGAGATACCTTTTAAATAATTAAAATGC
Source organism: Penstemon davidsonii (assembly GCA_034814905.1). Classification (NCBI taxonomy): domain Eukaryota; kingdom Viridiplantae; phylum Streptophyta; class Magnoliopsida; order Lamiales; family Plantaginaceae; genus Penstemon; species Penstemon davidsonii. Next base: position 9,363,702 of record JAYDYQ010001086.1, on the reverse strand, counting down.
GCATTAACTTATGGGTGCGATCATACCAGCACTAATGCACCGGATCCCATCAGAACTCCGAAGTTAAGCGTGCTTGGGCGAGAGTAGTACTAGGATGCGTGACCCCCTGGGAAGTCCTCGTGTTGCACCCCCCTTTTTATCGAATTTTTTTTTAAACTTTCATTTTGGATCGAACGGGTTATGTTCTGGATTATTTATTAATTTTCTACTTTTGTGGGCCCGAAGAGCATCGATTGGCGGAATTTATTGGCCCGTTTTGAATTTGGAGATACCTTTTAAATAATTAAAGTGCGCATTAACTTATGGGTGCGATCATACTAGCACTAATGCACCGGATCCCATCAGAACTCCGAAGTTAAGCGTGCTTGGGCGAGAGTAGTACTAGGATGGGTGACCCCCTTGGAAGTCCTCGTGTTGCACCCCCCTTTTTATCGAATTTTTTTTAAACTTTCATTTTGGATCGAACGGGTTATGTTCTGGATTATTTATTAATTTTCTACTTTTGTGGGGCCGAAGAGCTTCGATTGGCGGAATTTATTGGCCCGTTTTGAATTTGGAGATACCTTTTAAATAATTAAAGTGCGCATTAACTTATGGGTGCGATCATACCAGCACTAATGCACCGGATCCCATCAGAACTCCGAAGTTAAGCGTGCTTGGGCGAGAGTAGTACTAGGATGGGTGACCCCCTGGGAAGTCCTCGTGTTGCACCCCCCTTTTTATCGAATTTTTTTTTAAACTTCATTTTGGATCGAACGGGTTATGTTCTGGATTATTTATTAATTTTCTACTTTTGTGGGCCCGAAGAGCATCGATTGGCGGAATTTATTGGCCCGTTTTGAATTTGGAGATACCTTTTAAATAATTAAAGTGCGCATTAACTTATGGGTGCGATCATACCAGCACTAATGCACCGGATCCCATCAGAACTCCGAAGTTAAGCGTGCTTGGGCGAGAGTAGTACTAGGATGGGTGACCCCCTGGGAAGTCCTCGTGTTGCACCCCCCTTTTTATCGAATTTTTTTTTAAACTTTCATTTTGGATCGAACGGGTTATGTTCTGGATTATTTATTAATTTTCTACTTTTGTGGGCCCGAAGAGCATCGATTGGCGGAATTTATTGGCCCGTTTTGAATTTGGAGATACCTTTTAAATAATTAAAATGCGCATTAACTTATGGGTGCGATCATACCAGCACTAATGCACCGGATCCCATCAGAACTCCGAAGTTAAGCGTGCTTGGGCGAGAGTAGTACTAGGATGCGTGACCCCCTGGGAAGTCCTCGTGTTGCACCCCCCTTTTTATCGAATTTTTTTTTAAACTTTCATTTTGGATCGAACGGGTTATGTTCTGGATTATTTATTAATTTTCTACTTTTGTGGGCCCGAAGAGCATCGATTGGCGGAATTTATTGGCCCGTTTTGAATTTGGAGATACCTTTTAAATAATTAAAGTGCGCATTAACTTATGGGTGCGATCATACCAGCACTAATGCACCGGATCCCATCAGAACTCCGAAGTTAAGCGTGCTTGGGCGAGAGTAGTACTAGGATGGGTGACCCCCTGGGAAGTCCTCGTGTTGGACCCCCCTTTTTATCGAATTTTTTTTTAAACTTTCATTTTGGATCGAACGGGTTATGTTCTGGATTATTTATTAATTTTCTACTTTTGTGGGCCCGAAGAGCATCGATTGGCGGAATTTATTGGCCCGTTTTGAATTTGGAGATACCTTTTAAATAATTAAAGTGCGCATTAACTTATGGGTGTGATCATACCAGCACTAATGCACGGTATCCCATCAGAACTCCGAAGTTAAGCGTGCTTGGGCGAGAGTAGTACTAGGATGGGTGACCCCCTGGGAAGTCCTCGTGTTGCACCCCCCTTTTTATCGAATTTTTTTTTAAACTTTCATTTTGGATCGAACGGGTTATGTTCTGGATTATTTTTTAATTTTCTACTTTTGTGGGCCCGAAGATGATCGATTAGCGGAATTTATTGGCCCGTTTTGAATTTGGAGATACCTTTTAAATAATTAAAGTGCGCATTAACTTATGGGTGCGATCATACCAGCACTAATGCACCAGATCCCATCAGAACTCCGAAGTTAAGCGTGCTTGGGCGAGAGTAGTACTAGGATGGGTGACCCCCTGGGAAGTCCTCGTGTTGCACCCCCCTTTTTATCGAATTTTTTTTTAAACTTTCATTTTGGATCGAACGGGTTATGTTCTGGATTATTTATTAATTTTCTACTTTTGTGGGCCCGAAGAGCATCGATTGGCGGAATTTATTGGCCCGTTTTGAATTTGGAGATACCTTTTAAATAATTAAAGTGCGCATTAACTTATGGGTGCGATCATACCAGCACTAATGCACCGGATCCCATCAGAACTCCGAAGTTAAGCGTGCTTGGACGAGAGTAGTACTAGGATGGGTGACCCCCTGGGAAGTCCTCGTGTTGCACCCCCCTTTTTATCGAATTTTTTTTTAAACTTTCATTTTGGATCGAACGGGTTATGTTCTGGATTATTTATTAATTTTCTACTTTTGTGGGCCCGAAGAGCATCGATTGGCGGAATTTATTGGCCCGTTTTGAATTTGGAGATACCTTTTAAATAATTAAAGTGCTCATTAACTTATGGGTGCGATCATACCAGCACTAATGCACCGGATCCCATCAGAACTCCGAAGTTAAGCGTGCTTGGGCGAGAGTAGTACTAGGATGGGTGACCCCCTGGGAAGTCCTCGTGTTGCACCCCCCTTTTTATCGAATTTTTTTTTAAACTTTCATTTTGGATCGAACGGGTTATGTTCTGGATTATTTATTAATTTTCTACTTTTGTGGGCCCGAAGAGCATCGATTGGCGGAATTTATTGGCCCGTTTTGAATTTGGAGATACCTTTTAAATAATTAAAATGCGCATTAACTTATGGGTGCGATCATACCAGCACTAATGCACCGGATCCCATCAGAACTCCGAAGTTAAGCGTGCTTGGGCGAGAGTAGTACTAGGATGCGTGACCCCCTGGGAAGTCCTCGTGTTGCACCCCCCTTTTTATCGAATTTTTTTTTAAACTTTCATTTTGGATCGAACGGGTTATGTTCTGGATTATTTATTAATTTTCTACTTTTGTGGGCCCGAAGAGCATCGATTGGCGGAATTTATTGGCCCGTTTTGAATTTGGAGATACCTTTTAAATAATTAAAGTGCGCATTAACTTATGGGTGCGATCATACTAGCACTAATGCACCGGATCCCATCAGAACTCCGAAGTTAAGCGTGCTTGGGCGAGAGTAGTACTAGGATGGGTGACCCCCTGGGAAGTCCTCGTGTTGCACCCCCCTTTTTATCGAATTTTTTTTAAACTTTCATTTTGGATCGAACGGGTTATGTTCTGGATTATTTATTAATTTTCTACTTTTGTGGGCCCGAAGAGCTTCGATTGGCGGAATTTATTGGCCCGTTTTGAATTTGGAGATACCTTTTAAATAATTAAAGTGCGCATTAACTTATGGGTGCGATCATACCAGCACTAATGCACCGGATCCCATCAGAACTCCGAAGTTAAGCGTGCTTGGGCGAGAGTAGTACTAGGATGGGTGACCCCCTGGGAAGTCCTCGTGTTGCACCCCCCTTTTTATCGAATTTTTTTTTAAACTTCATTTTGGATCGAACGGGTTATGTTCTGGATTATTTATTAATTTTCTACTTTTGTGGGCCCGAAGAGCATCGATTGGCGGAATTTATTGGCCCGTTTTGAATTTGGAGATACCTTTTAAATAATTAAAGTGCGCATTAACTTATGGGTGCGATCATACCAGCACTAATGCACCGGATCCCATCAGAACTCCGAAGTTAAGCGTGCTTGGGCGAGAGTAGTACTAGGATGGGTGACCCCCTGGGAAGTCCTCGTGTTGCACCCCCCTTTTTATCGAATTTTTTTTTAAACTTTCATTTTGGATCGAACGGGTTATGTTCTGGATTATTTATTAATTTTCTACTTTTGTGGGCCCGAAGAGCATCGATTGGCGGAATTTATTGGCCCGTTTTGAATTTGGAGATACCTTTTAAATAATTAAAATGCGCATTAACTTATGGGTGCGATCATACCAGCACTAATGCACCGGATCCCATCAGAACTCCGAAGTTAAGCGTGCTTGGGCGAGAGTAGTACTAGGATGCGTGACCCCCTGGGAAGTCCTCGTGTTGCACCCCCCTTTTTATCGAATTTTTTTTTAAACTTTCATTTTAGATCGAACGGGTTATGTTCTGGATTATTTATTAATTTTCTACTTTTGTGGGCCCGAAGAGCATCGATTGGCGGAATTTATTGGCCCGTTTTGAATTTGGAGATACCTTTTAAATAATTAAAGTGCGCATTAACTTATGGGTGCGATCATACCAGCACTAATGCACCGGATCCCATCAGAACTCCGAAGTTAAGCGTGCTTGGGCGAGAGTAGTACTAGGATGGGTGACCCCCTGGGAAGTCCTCGTGTTGGACCCCCCTTTTTATCGAATTTTTTTTTAAACTTTCATTTTGGATCGAACGGGTTATGTTCTGGATTATTTATTAATTTTCTACTTTTGTGGGCCCGAAGAGCATCGATTGGCGGAATTTATTGGCCCGTTTTGAATTTGGAGATACCTTTTAAATAATTAAAGTGCGCATTAACTTACGGGTGTGATCATACCAGCACTAATGCACGGGATCCCATCAGAACTCCGAAGTTAAGCGTGCTTGGGCGAGAGTAGTACTAGGATGGGTGACCCCCTGGGAAGTCCTCGTGTTGCACCCCCCTTTTTATCGAATTTTTTTTTAAACTTTCATTTTGGATCGAACGGGTTATGTTCTGGATTATTTTTTAATTTTCTACTTTTGTGGGCCCGAAGATGATCGATTAGCGGAATTTATTGGCCCGTTTTGAATTTGGAGATACCTTTAAATAATTAAAGTGCGCATTAACTTATGGGTGCGATCATACCAGCACTAATGCACCAGATCCCATCAGAACTCCGAAGTTAAGCGTGCTTGGGCGAGAGTAGTACTAGGATGGGTGACCCCCTGGGAAGTCCTCGTGTTGCACCCCCCTTTTTATCGAATTTTTTTTTAAACTTTCATTTTGGATCGAACGGGTTATGTTCTGGATTATTTATTAATTTTCTACTTTTGTGGGCCCGAAGAGCATCGATTGGCGGAATTTATTGGCCCGTTTTGAATTTGGAGATACCTTTTAAATAATTAAAGTGCGCATTAACTTATGGGTGCGATCATACCAGCACTAATGCACCGGATCCCATCAGAACTCCGAAGTTAAGCGTGCTTGGGCGAGAGTAGTACTAGGATGGGTGACCCCCTGGGAAGTCCTCGTGTTGCACCCCCCTTTTTATCGAATTTTTTTTTAAACTTTCATTTTGGATCGAACGGGTTATGTTCTGGATTATTTATTAATTTTCTACTTTTGTGGGCCCGAAGAGCATCGATTGGCGGAATTTATTGGCCCGTTTTGAATTTGGAGATACCTTTTAAATAATTAAAGTGCTCATTAACTTATGGGTGCGATCATACCAGCACTAATGCACCGGATCCCATCAGAACTCCGAAGTTAAGCGTGCTTGGGCGAGAGTAGTACTAGGATCGGTGACCCCCTGGGAAGTCCTCGTGTTGCACCCCCCTTTTTATCGAATTTTTTTTTAAACTTTCATTTTGGATCGAACGGGTTATGTTCTGGATTATTTATTAATTTTCTACTTTTGTGGGCCCGAAGAGCATCGATTGGCGGAATTTATTGGCCCGTTTTGAATTTGGAGATACCTTTTAAATAATTAAAATGCGCATTAACTTATGGGTGCGATCATACCAGCACTAATGCACCGGATCCCATCAGAACTCCGAAGTTAAGCGTGCTTGGGCGAGAGTATTACTAGGATGGGTGACCCCCTGGGAAGTCCTCGTGTTGCACCCCCCTTTTTATCGAATTTTTTTTTAAACTTTCATTTTGGATCGAACGGGTTATGTTCTGGATTATTTATTAATTTTCTACTTTTGTGGGCCCGAAGAGCATCGATTGGCGGAATTTATTGGCCCGTTTTGAATTTGGAGATACCTTTTAAATAATTAAAGTGCGCATTAACTTATGGGTGCGATCATACCAGGACTAATGCACCGGATCCCATCAGAACTCCGAAGTTAAGCGTGCTTGGGCTAGAGTAGTACTAGGATGGGTGACCCCCTGGGAAGTCCTCGTGTTGCACCCCCCTTTTTATCGAATTTTTTTTTAAACTTTCATTTTGGATCGAACGGGTTATGTTCTGGATTATTTATTAATTTTCTACTTTTGTGGGCCCGAAGAGCATCGATTGGCAGAATTTATTGGCCCGTTTTGAATTTGGAGATACCTTTTAAATAATTAAAGTGCGCATTAACTTATGGGTGCGATCATACCAGCACTAATGCACCGGATCCCATCAGAACTCCGAAGTTAAGCGTGCTTGGGCGAGAGTAGTACTAGGATGGGTGACCTCCTGGGAAGTCCTCGTGTTGCACCCCCCTTTTTATCGAATTTTTTTTTAAACTTTCATTTTGGATCGAACGGGTTATGTTCTGGATTATTTATTAATTTTCTACTTTTGTGGGCCCGAAGAGCATCGATTGGCGGAATTTATTGGCCCGTTTTGAATTTGGAGATACCTTTTAAATAATTAAAGTGCGCATTAACTTATGGGTGCGATCATACCAGCACTAATGCACCGGATCCCATCAGAACTCCGAAGTTAAGCGTGCTTGGGCGAGAGTAGTACTAGGATGGGTGACCCCCTGGGAAGTCCTCGTGTTGCACCCCCCTTTTTATCGAATTTTTTTTTAAACTTTCATTTTGGATCGAACGGGTTATATTCCGGATTATTTATTAATTTTCTACTTTTGTGGGCCCGAAGAGCATCGATTGGCGGAATTTATTGGCCCGTTTTGAATTTGGAGATACCTTTTAAATAATTAAAGTGCGCATTAACTTATGGGTGCGATCATACCAGCACTAATGCACCGGATCCCATCAGAACTCCGAAGTTAAGCGTGCTTGGGCGAGAGTAGTACTAGGATGGGTGACCCCCTGGGAAGTCCTCGTGTTGCACCCCCCTTTTTATCGAATTTTTTTTTAAACTTTCATTTTGGATCGAACGGGTTATGTTCCGGATTATTTATTAATTTTCTACTTTTGTGGGCCCGAAGAGCATCGATTGGCGGAATTTATTGGCCCGTTTTGAATTTGGAGATACCTTTTAAATAATTAAAGTGCGCATTAACTTATGGGTGCGATCATACCAGCACTAATGCACAGGATCCCATCAGAACTCCGAAGTTAAGCGTGCTTGGGCGAGAGTAGTACTAGGATGGGTGACCCCCTGGGAAGTCCTCGTGTTGCACCCCCCTTTTTATCGAATTTTTTTTTAAACTTTCATTTTGGATCGAACGGGTTATGTTCTGGATTATTTATTAATTTTCTACTTTTGTGGGCCCGAAGACCATCGATTGGCGGAATTTATTGGCCCGTTTTGAATTTGGAGATACCTTTTAAATAATTAAAGTGCGCATTAACTTATGGGTGCGATCATACCAGCACTAATGCACCGGATCCCATCAGAACTCCGAAGTTAAGCGTGCTTGGGCGAGAGTAGTACTAGGATGGGTGACCCCCTGGGAAGTCCTCGTGTTGCACGCCCCTTTTTATCGAATTTTTTTTTAAACTTTCATTTTGGATCGAACGGGTTATGTTCTGGATTATTTATTAATTTTCTACTTTTGTGGGCCCGAAGAGCATCGATTGGCGGAATTTATTGGCCCGTTTTGAATTTGGAGATACCTTTTAAATAATTAAAGTGCGCATTAACTTATGGGTGCGATCATACCAGCACTAATGCACCGGATCCCATCAGAACTCCGAAGTTAAGTGTGCTTGGGCGAGAGTAGTACTAGGATGGGTGACCCCCTGGGAAGTCCTCGTGTTGCACCCCCCTTTTTATCGAATTTTTTTTTAAACTTTCATTTTGGATCGAACGGGTTATGTTCTGGATTATTTATTAATTTTCTACTTTTGTGGGCCCGAAGAGCATCGATTGGCGGAATTTATTGGCCCGTTTTGAATTTGGAGATACCTTTTAAATAATTAAAGTGCGCATTAACTTATGGGTGCGATCATACCAGCACTAATGCACCGGATCCCATCAGAACTCCGAAGTTAAGCGTGCTTGGGCGAGAGTAGTACTAGGATGGGTGACCCCCTGGGAAGTCCTCGTGTTGCACGCCCCTTTTTATCGAATTTTTTTTTAAACTTTCATTTTGGATCGAACGGGTTATGTTCTGGATTATTTATTAATTTTCTACTTTTGTGGGCCCGAAGAGCATCGATTGGCGGAATTTATTGGCCCGTTTTGAATTTGGAGATACCTTTTAAATAATTAAAGTGCGCATTAACTTATGGGTGCGATCATACCAGCACTAATGCACCGGTTCCATCAGAACTCCGAAGTTAAGCGTGCTTTGGCGAGAGTAGTACTAGGATGGGTGACCCCCTGGGAAGTCCTCGTGTTGCACCCCCCTTTTTATCGAATTTTTTTTTAAACTTTCATTTTGGATCGAACGGGTTATGTTCTGGATTATTTATTAATTTTTTACTTTTGTGGGCCCGAAGAGCATCGATTGGCGGAATTTATTGGCCCGTTTTGAATTTGGAGATACCTTTTAAATAATTAAAGTGCGCATTAACTTATGGGTGCGATCGTACCAGCACTAATGCACCGGATCCCATCAGAACTCCGAAGTTAAGCGTGCTTGGGCGAGAGTAGTACTAGGATGGGTGACCCCCTGGGAAGTCCTCGTGTTGCACCCCCCTTTTTATCGAATTTTTTTTTAAACTTTAATTTTGGATCGAACGGGTTATGTTCTGGATTATTTATTAATTTTCTACTTTTGTGGGCCCGAAGAGCATCGATTGGCGGAATTTATTGGCCCGTTTTGAATTTGGAGATACCTTTTAAATAATTAAAGTGCGCATTAACTTATGGGTGCGATCATACCAGCACTAATGCACCGGATCCCATCAGAACTCCGAAGTTAAGCGTGCTTGGGCGAGAGTAGTACTAGGATGGGTGACCCCCTGGGAAGTCCTCGTGTTGCACCCCCCTTTTATCGAATTTTTTTTTAAACTTTCATTTTGGATCGAACGGGTTATGTTCTGGATTATTTATTAATTTTCTACTTTTGTGGGCCCGAAGAGCATCGATTGGCGAAATTTATTGGCCCGTTTTGAATTTGGAGATACCTTTTAAATAATTAAAGTGCGCATTAACTTATGGGTGCGATCATACCAGCACTAATGCACAGGATCCCATCAGAACTCCGAAGTTAAGCGTGCTTGGGCGAGAGTAGTACTAGGATGGGTGACCCCCTGGGAAGTCCTCGTGTTGCACGCCCCTTTTTATCGAATTTTTTTTTAAACTTTCATTTTGGATCGAACGGGTTATGTTCTGGATTATTTATTAATTTTCTACTTTTGTGGGCCCGAAGAGCATCGATTGGCGGAATTTATTGGCCCGTTTTGAATTTGGAGATACCTTTTAAATAATTAAAGTGCGCATTAACTTATGGGTGCGATCATACCAGCACTAATGCACCGGATCCCATCAGAACTCCGAAGTTAAGCGTGCTTGGGCGAGAGTAGTACTAGGATGGGTGACCCCCTGGGAAGTCCTCGTGTTGCACCCCCCTTTTTATCGAATTTTTTTTTAAACTTTCATTTTGGATCGAACGGGTTATGTTCTGGATTATTTATTAATTTTCTACTTTTGTGGGCCCGAAGAGCATCGATTGGCGGAATTTATTGGCCCGTTTTGAATTTGGAGATTGGGGGGGGGGGGGGGTGGGGGGGGGGGGGGGTGGGGGGGGGGGGGGGTGGGGGGGGGGGGGGGTGGGGGGGGGGGGGGGTGGGGGGGGGGGGGGGTGGGGGGGGGGGGGGGTGGGGGGGGGGGGGGGTGGGGGGGGGGGGGGGTGGGGGGGGGGGGGGGTGGGGGGGGGGGGGGGTGGGGGGGGGGGGGGGTGGGGGGGGGGGGGGGTGGGGGGGGGGGGGGGTGGGGGGGGGGGGGGGTGGGGGGGGGGGGGGGTGGGGGGGGGGGGGGGTGGGGGGGGGGGGGGGTGGGGGGGGGGGGGGGTGGGGGGGGGGGGGGGTGGGGGGGGGGGGGGGTGGGGGGGGGGGGGGGTGGGGGGGGGGGGGGGTGGGGGGGGGGGGGGGTGGGGGGGGGGGGGGGTGGGGGGGGGGGGGGGTGGGGGGGGGGGGGGGTGGGGGGGGGGGGGGGTGGGGGGGGGGGGGGGTGGGGGGGGGGGGGGGTGGGGGGGGGGGGGGGTGGGAAAATTAATAAATAATCCAGAACATAACCCGTTCGATCCAAAATGAAAGTTTAAAAAAAAATTCGATAAAAAGGGGGGTGAAACACGAGGACTTCCCAGGGGGTCACCCATCCTAGTACTACTCTCGCCCAAGCACGCTTAACTTCGGAGTTCTGATGGGATCCGGTGCATTAGTGCTGGTATGATCGCACCCATAAGTTAATGCGCACTTTAATTATTTAAAAGGTATCTCCAAATCCAAAACGGGCCAATAAATTCCGCCAATCGATGCTCTTCGGGCCCACAAAAGTAGAAAATTAATAAATAATCCAGAACATAACCCGTTCGATCCAAAATGAAAGTTTAAAAAAAAATTCGATAAAAAGGGGGGTGCAACACGAGGACTTCCCAGGGGGTCACCCATCCTAGTACTACTCTCGCCCAAGCACGCTTAACTTCGGAGTTCTGATGGGATCCGGTGCATTAGTGCTGGTATGATCGCACCCATAAGTTAATGCCCACTTTAATTATTTAAAAGGTATCTCCAAATTCAAAACGGGCCAATAAATTCCGCCAATCGATGCTCTTCGGGCCCACAAAAGTAGAAAATTAATAAATAATCCAGAACATAACCCGTTCGATCCAAAATGAAAGTTTAAAAAAAAATTCGATAAAAAGGGGGGTGCAACACGAGGACTTCCCAGGGGGTCACCCATCCTAGTACTACTCTCGCCCAAGCACGCTTAACTTCGGAGTTCTGATGGGATCCGGTGCATTAGTGCTGGTATGATCGCACCCATAAGTTAATGCGCACTTTAATTATTTAAAAGGTATCTCCAAATTCAAAACGGGCCAATAAATTCCGCCAATCGATGCTCTTCGGGCCCACAAAAGTAGAAAATTAATAAATAATCCAGAACATAACCCGTTCGATCCAAAATGAAAGTTTAAAAAAAAAATTCGATAAAAAGGGGGGTGCAACACGAGGACTTCCCAGGGGGTCACCCATCCTAGTACTACTCTCGCCCAAGCACGCTTAACTTCGGAGTTCTGATGGGATCCGGTGCATTAGTGCTGGTATGATCGCACCCATAAGTTAATGCGCACTTTAATTATTTAAAAGGTATCTCCAAATTCAAAACGGGCCAATAAATTCCGCCAATCGATGCTCTTCGGGCCCACAAAAGTAGAAAATTAATAAATAATCCAGAACATAACCCGTTCGATCCAAAATGAAAGTTTAAAAAAAAATTCGATAAAAAGGGGGGTGCAACACGAGGACTTCCCAGGGGGTCACCCATTCTAGTACTACTCTCGCCAAAGCACGCTTAACTTCGGAGTTCTGATGGGATCCGGTGCATTAGTGCTGGTATGATCGCACCCATAAGTTAATGCGCACTTTAATTATTTAAAAGGTATCTCCAAATTCAAAACGGGCCAATAAATTCCGCCAATCGATGCTCTTCGGGCCCACAAAAGTAGAAAATTAATAAATAATACAGAACATAACCCGTTCGATCCAAAATGAAAGTTTAAAAAAAAATTCGATAAAAAAGGGGGTGCAACACAAGGACTTCCCAGGGGGTCACCCATCCTAGTACTACTCTCGCCCAAGCACGCTTAACTTCGGAGTTCTGATGGGATCCGGTGCATTAGTGCTTGTATGATCGCACCCATAAGTTAATGCGCACTTTAATTATTTAAAAGGTATCTCCAAATTCAAAACGGGCCAATAAATTCCGCCAATCGATGCTCTTCGGGCCCACAAAAGTAGAAAATTAATAAATAATCCAGAACATAACCCGTTCGATCCAAAATGAAAGTTTAAAAAAAAATTCGATAAAAAGGGGGGTGCAACACGAGGACTTCCCAGGGGGTCACCCATCCTAGTACTACTCTCGCCCAAGCACGCTTAACTTCGGAGTTCTGATGGGATCCGGTGCATTAGTGCTGGTATGATCGCACCCATAAGTTAATGCGCACTTTCATTATTTAAAAGGTATCTCCAAATTCAAAACGGGCCAATAAATTCCGCCAATCGATGCTCTTCGGGCCCACAAAAGTAGAAAATTAATAAATAATCCAGAACATAACCCGTTCGATCCAAAATGAAAGTTTAAAAAAAAATTCGATAAAAAAGGGGGTGCAACACGAGGACTTCCCAGGGGGTCACCCATCCTAGTACCACTCTCGCCCAAGCACGCTTAACTTCGGAGTTCTGATGGGATCCGGTGCATTAGTGCTGGTATGATCGCACCCATAAGTTAATGCGCACTTTAATTATTTAAAACGGGCCAATAAATTCCGCCAATCGATGCTCTTCGGGCCCACAAAAGTAGAAAATTAATAAATAATCCAGAACATAACCCGTTCGATCCAAAATGAAAGTTTAAAAAAAAATTCGATAAAAGGGGGGTGCAACACGAGGACTTCCCAGGGGGTCACCCATCCTAGTACTACTCTCGCCCAAGCACGCTTAACTTCGGAGTACTGATGGGATCCGGTGCATTAGTGCTGGTATGATCGCACCCATAAGTTAATGCGCACTTTAATTATTTAAAAGGTATCTCCAAATTCAAAACGGGCCAATAAATTCCGCCAATCGATGCTCTTCGGGCCCACAAAAGTAGAAAATTAATAAATAATCCAGAACATAACCCGTTCGATCCAAAATGAAAGTTTAAAAAAAAATTCGATAAAAAGGGGGGTGCAACACGAGGACTTCCCAGGGGGTCACCCATCCTAGTACTACTCTCGCCCAAGCACGCTTAACTTCGGAGTTCTGATGGGATCCGGTGCATTAGTGCTGGTATGATCGCACCCATAAGTTAATGCGCACTTTAATTATTTAAAAGGTATCTCCAAATTCAAAACGGGCCAATAAATTCCGCTAATCGATGCTCTTCGGGCCCACAAAAGTAGAAAATTAATAAATAATCCAGAACATAACCCGTTCGATCCAAAATGAAAGTTTAAAAAAAAATTCGATAAAAAGGGGGGTGCAACACGAGGACTTCCCAGGGGGTCACCCATCCTAGTACTACTCTCGCCCAAGCACGCTTAACTTCGGAGTTCTGATGGGATCCGGTGCATTAGTGCTGGTATGATCGCACCCATAAGTTAATGCGCACTTTAATTATTTAAAAGGTATCTCCAAATTCAAAACGGGCCAATAAATTCCGCCAATCGATGCTCTTCGGGCCCACAAAAGTAGAAAATTAATAAATAATCCAGAACATAACCCGTTCGATCCAAAATGAAAGTTTAAAAAAAAATTCGATAAAAAGGGGGGTGCAACACGAGGACTTCCCAGGGGGTCACCCATCCTAGTACTACTCTCGCCCAAGCACGCTTAACTTCGGAGTTCTGATGGGATCCGGTGCATTAGTGCTGGTATGATCGCACCCATAAGTTAATGCGCACTTTCATTATTTAAAAGGTATCTCCAAATTCAAAACGGGCCAATAAATTCCGCCAATCGATGCTCTTCGGGCCCACAAAAGTAGAAAATTAATAAATAATCCAGAACATAACCCGTTCGATCCAAAATGAAAGTTTAAAAAAAAATTCGATAAAAAGGGGGGTGCAACACGAGGACTTCCCAGGGGGTCACCCATCCTAGTACTACTCTCGCCCAAGCACGCTTAACTTCGGAGTTCTGATGGGATCCGGTGCATTAGTGCTGGTATGATCGCACCCATAAGTTAATGCGCACTTTAATTATTTAAAAGGTATCTCCAAATTCAAAACGGGCCAATAAATTCCGCCAATCGATGCTCTTCGGGCCCACAAAAGTAGAAAATTAATAAATAATCCAGAACATAACCCGTTCGATCCAAAATGAAAGTTTAAAAAAAAATTCGATAAAAAGGGGGGTGCAACACGAGGACTTCCCAGGGGGTCACCCATTCTAGTACTACTCTCGCCAAAGCACGCTTAACTTCGGAGTTCTGATGGGATCCGGTGCATTAGTGCTGGTATGATCGCACCCATAAGTTAATGCGCACTTTAATTATTTAAAAGGTATCTCCAAATTCAAAACGGGCCAATAAATTCCGCCAATCGATGCTCTTCGGGCCCACAAAAGTAGAAAATTAATAAATAATACAGAACATAACCCGTTCGATCCAAAATGAAAGTTTAAAAAAAAATTCGATAAAAAAGGGGGTGCAACACAAGGACTTCCCAGGGGGTCACCCATCCTAGTACTACTCTCGCCCAAGCACGCTTAACTTCGGAGTTCTGATGGGATCCGGTGCATTAGTGCTTGTATGATCGCACCCATAAGTTAATGCGCACTTTAATTATTTAAAAGGTATCTCCAAATTCAAAACGGGCCAATAAATTCCGCCAATCGATGCTCTTCGGGCCCACAAAAGTAGAAAATTAATAAATAATCCAGAACATAACCCGTTAGATCCAAAATGAAAGTTTAAAAAAAAATTCGATAAAAAGGGGGGTGCAACACGAGGACTTCCCAGGGGGTGACCCATCCTAGTACTACTCTCGCCCAAGCACGCTTAACTTCGGAGTTCTGATGGGATCCGGTGCATTAGTGCTGGTATGATCGCACCCATAAGTTAATGCGCACTTTAATTATTTAAAAGGTATCTCCAAATTCAAAACGGGCCAATAAATTCCGCCAATCGATGCTCTTCGGGCCCACAAAAGTAGAAAATTAATAATTAATCCAGAACATAACCCGTTCGATCCAAAATGAAAGTTTAAAAAAAAATTCGATAAAAAGGAGGGTGCAACACGAGGACTTCCCAGGGGGTCACCCATCATAGTACTACTCTCGCCCAAGCACGCTTAACTTCGGAGTTCTGATGGGATCCGGTGCATTAGTGCTGGTATGATCGCACCCATAAGTTAATGCGCACTTTAATTATTTAAAAGGTATCTCCAAATTCAAAACGGGCCAATAAATTCCGCCAATCGATGCTCTTCGGGCCCACAAAAGTAGAAAATTAATAAATAATCCAGAACATAACCCGTTCGATCCAAAATGAAAGTTTAAAAAAAAATTCGATAAAAAGGGGGGTGCAACACGAGGACTTCCCAGGGGGTCACCCATTCTAGTACTACTCTCGCCAAAGCACGCTTAACTTCGGAGTTCTGATGGGATCCGGTGCATTAGTGCTGGTATGATCGCACCCATAAGTTAATGCGCACTTTAATTATTTAAAAGGTATCTCCAAATTCAAAACGGGCCAATAAATTCCGCCAATCGATGCTCTTCGGGCCCACAAAAGTAGAAAATTAATAAATAATACAGAACATAACCCGTTCGATCCAAAATGAAAGTTTAAAAAAAAATTCGATAAAAAAGGGGGTGCAACACAAGGACTTCCCAGGGGGTCACCCATCCTAGTACTACTCTCGCCCAAGCACGCTTAACTTCGGAGTTCTGATGGGATCCGGTGCATTAGTGCTTGTATGATCGCACCCATAAGTTAATGCGCACTTTAATTATTTAAAAGGTATCTCCAAATTCAAAACGGGCCAATAAATTCCGCCAATCGATGCTCTTCGGGCCCACAAAAGTAGAAAATTAATAAATAATCCAGAACATAACCCGTTAGATCCAAAATGAAAGTTTAAAAAAAAATTCGATAAAAAGGGGGGTGCAACACGAGGACTTCCCAGGGGGTCACCCATCCTAGTACTACTCTCGCCCAAGCACGCTTAACTTCGGAGTTCTGATGGGATCCGGTGCATTAGTGCTGGTATGATCGCACCCATAAGTTAATGCGCACTTTAATTATTTAAAAGGTATCTCCAAATTCAAAACGGGCCAATAAATTCCGCCAATCGATGCTCTTCGGGCCCACAAAAGTAGAAAATTAATAATTAATCCAGAACATAACCCGTTCGATCCAAAATGAAAGTTTAAAAAAAAATTCGATAAAAAGGAGGGTGCAACACGAGGACTTCCCAGGGGGTCACCCATCATAGTACTACTCTCGCCCAAGCACGCTTAACTTCGGAGTTCTGATGGGATCCGGTGCATTAGTGCTGGTATGATCGCACCCATAAGTTAATGCGCACTTTAATTATTTAAAAGGTATCTCCAAATTCAAAACGGGCCAATAAATTCCGCCAATCGATGCTCTTCGGGCCCACAAAAGTAGAAAATTAATAAATAATCCAGAACATAACCCGTTCGATCCAAAATGAAAGTTTAAAAAAAAATTCGATAAAAAGGGGGGTGCAACACGAGGACTTCCCAGGGGGTCACCCATCCTAGTACTACTCTCGCCAAAGCACGCTTAACTTCGGAGTTCTGATGGGATCCGGTGCATTAGTGCTGGTATGATCGCACCCATAAGTTAATGCGCACTTTAATTATTTAAAAGGTATCTCCAAATTCAAAACGGGCCAATAAATTCCGCCAATCGATGCTCTTCGGGCCCACAAAAGTAGAAAATTAATAAATAATACAGAACATAACCCGTTCGATCCAAAATGAAAGTTTAAAAAAAAATTCGATAAAAAAGGGGGTGCAACACAAGGACTTCCCAGGGGGTCACCCATCCTAGTACTACTCTCGCCCAAGCACGCTTAACTTCGGAGTTCTGATGGGATCCGGTGCATTAGTGCTTGTATGATCGCACCCATAAGTTAATGCGCACTTTAATTATTTAAAAGGTATCTCCAAATTCAAAACGGGCCAATAAATTCCGCCAATCGATGCTCTTCGGGCCCACAAAAGTAGAAAATTAATAAATAATCCAGAACATAACCCGTTAGATCCAAAATGAAAGTTTAAAAAAAAATTCGATAAAAAGGGGGGTGCAACACGAGGACTTCCCAGGGGGTCACCCATCCTAGTACTACTCTCGCCCAAGCACGCTTAACTTCGGAGTTCTGATGGGATCCGGTGCATTAGTGCTGGTATGATCGCACCCATAAGTTAATGCGCACTTTAATTATTTAAAAGGTATCTCCAAATTCAAAACGGGCCAATAAATTCCGCCAATCGATGCTCTTCGGGCCCACAAAAGTAGAAAATTAATAATTAATCCAGAACATAACCCGTTCGATCCAAAATGAAAGTTTAAAAAAAAATTCGATAAAAAGGAGGGTGCAACACGAGGACTTCCCAGGGGGGTCACCCATCATAGTACTACTCTCGCCCAAGCACGCTTAACTTCGGAGTTCTGATGGGATCCGGTGCATTAGTGCTGGTATGATCGCACCCATAAGTTAATGCGCACTTTAATTATTTAAAAGGTATCTCCAAATTCAAAACGGGCCAATAAATTCCGCCAATCGATGCTCTTCGGGCCCACAAAAGTAGAAAATTATTAAATAATCCAGAACATAACCCGTTCGATCCAAAATGAAAGTTTAAAAAAAAATTCGATAAAAAGGGGTGTGCAACACGAGGACTTCCCAGGGGGTCACCCATCCTAGTACTACTCTCGCCCAAGCACGCTTAACTTCGGAGTTCTGATGGGATCCGGTGCATTAGTGCTGGTATGATCGCACCCATAAGTTAATGCGCACTTTAATTATTTAAAAGGTATCTCCAAATTCAAAACGGGCCAATAAATTCCGCCAATCGATGCTCTTCGGGCCCACAAAAGTAGAAAATTAATAAATAATCCAGAACATAACCCGTTCGATCCAAAATGAAAGTTTAAAAAAAAATTCGATAAAAAGGGGGGTGCAACACGAGGACTTCCCAGGGGGTCACCCATCCTAGTACTACTCTCGCCCAAGCACGCTTAATTTCGGAGTTCTGATGGGATCCGGTGCATTAGTGCTGGTATGATCGCACCCATAAGTTAAT
This sequence comes from Penstemon davidsonii, assembly GCA_034814905.1. Lineage (NCBI taxonomy): Eukaryota > Viridiplantae > Streptophyta > Magnoliopsida > Lamiales > Plantaginaceae > Penstemon > Penstemon davidsonii. The sequence goes on along the minus strand of JAYDYQ010001086.1, from coordinate 9,345,526 downwards.
GCGCACTTTAATTATTTAAAAGGTATCTCCAAATTCAAAACGGGCCAATAAATTCCGCCAATCGATGCTCTTCGGGCCCACAAAAGTAGAAAATTAATAAATAATCCAGAACATAACCCGTTCGATCCAAAATGAAAGTTTAAAAAAAAATTCGATAAAAAGGGGGGTGCAACACGAGGACTTCCCAGGGGGTCACCCATCCTAGTACTACTCTCGCCCAAGCACGCTTAACTTCGGAGTTCTGATGGGATCCGGTGCATTAGTGCTGGTATGATCGCACCCATAAGTTAATGCGCACTTTAATTATTTAAAAGGTATCTCCAAATTCAAAACGGGCCAATAAATTCCGCCAATCGATGCTCTTCGGGCCCACAAAAGTAGAAAATTAATAAATAATCCAGAACATAACCCGTTCGATCCAAAATGAAAGTTTAAAAAAAAATTCGATAAAAAGGGGGGTGCAACACGAGGACTTCCCAGGGGGTCACCCATCCTAGTACTACTCTCGCCCAAGCACGCTTAACTTCGGATCCGGTGCATTAGTGCTGGTATGATCGCACCCATAAGTTAATGCGCACTTTAATTATTTAAAAGGTATCTCAGAATTCAAAACGGGCCAATAAATTCCGCCAATCGATGCTCTTCGGGCCCACAAAAGTAGAAAATTAATAAATAATCCAGAACATAACCCGTTCGATCCAAAATAATAGTTTAAAAAAAAATTCGATAAAAAGGGGGGTGCAACACGAGGACTTCCCAGGGGGTCACCCATCCTAGTACTACTCTCGCCCAAGCACGCTTAACTTCGGAGTTCTGATGGGATCCGGTGCATTAGTGCTGGTATGATCGCACCCATAAGTTAATGCGCACTTTAACTATTTAAAAGGTATCTCCAAATTCAAAACGGGCCAATAAATTCCGCCAATCGATGCTCTTCGGGCCCACAAAAGTAGAAAATTAATAAATAATCCAGAACATAACCCGTTCGATCCAAAATGAAAGTTTAAAAAAAAATTCGATAAAAAGGGGGGTGCAACACGAGGACTTCCCAGGGGGTCACCCATCCTAGTACTACTCTCGCCCAAGCACGCTTAACTTATAAGTCAATGCGCACTTTAACTATTTAAAAGGTATCTCCAAATTCAAAACGGGCCAATAAATTCCGCCAATCGATGCTCTTCGGGCCCACAAAAGTAGAAAATTAATAAATAATCCAGAACATAACCCGTTCGATCCAAAATGAAAGTTTAAAAAAAAATTCGATAAAAAGGGGGGTGCAACACGAGGACTTCCCAGGGGGTCACCCATCCTAGTACTACTCTCGCCCAAGCACGCTTAACTTCGGAGTTCTGATGGGATCCGGTGCATTAGTGCTGGTATGATCGCACCCATAAGTTAATGCGCACTTTAATTATTTAAAAGGTATCTCCAAATTCAAAACGGGCCAATAAATTCCGCCAATCGATGCTCTTCGGGCCCACAAAAGTAGAAAATTAATAAATAATACAGAACATAACCCGTTCGATCCAAAATGAAAGTTTAAAAAAAAATTCGATAAAAAAGGGGGTGCAACACAAGGACTTCCCAGGGGGTCACCCATCCTAGTACTACTCTCGCCCAAGCACGCTTAACTTCGGAGTTCTGATGGGATCCGGTGCATTAGTGCTTGTATGATCGCACCCATAAGTTAATGCGCACTTTAATTATTTAAAAGGTATCTCCAAATTCAAAACGGGCCAATAAATTCCGCCAATCGATGCTCTTCGGGCCCACAAAAGTAGAAAATTAATAAATAATCCAGAACATAACCCGTTAGATCCAAAATGAAAGTTTAAAAAAAAATTCGATAAAAAGGGGGGTGCAACACGAGGACTTCCCAGGGGGTCACCCATCCTAGTACTACTCTCGCCCAAGCACGCTTAACTTCGGAGTTCTGATGGGATCCGGTGCATTAGTGCTGGTATGATCGCACCCATAAGTTAATGCGCACTTTAATTATTTAAAAGGTATCTCCAAATTCAAAACGGGCCAATAAATTCCGCCAATCGATGCTCTTCGGGCCCACAAAAGTAGAAAATTAATAATTAATCCAGAACATAACCCGTTCGATCCAAAATGAAAGTTTAAAAAAAAATTCGATAAAAAGGAGGGTGCAACACGAGGACTTCCCAGGGGGTCACCCATCATAGTACTACTCTCGCCCAAGCACGCTTAACTTCGGAGTTCTGATGGGATCCGGTGCATTAGTGCTGGTATGATCGCACCCATAAGTTAATGCGCACTTTAATTATTTAAAAGGTATCTCCAAATTCAAAACGGGCCAATAAATTCCGCCAATCGATGCTCTTCGGGCCCACAAAAGTAGAAAATTAATAAATAATCCAGAACATAACCCGTTCGATCCAAAATGAAAGTTTAAAAAAAAATTCGATAAAAAGGGGGGTGCAACACGAGGACTTCCCAGGGGGTCACCCATTCTAGTACTACTCTCGCCAAAGCACGCTTAACTTCGGAGTTCTGATGGGATCCGGTGCATTAGTGCTGGTATGATCGCACCCATAAGTTAATGCGCACTTTAATTATTTAAAAGGTATCTCCAAATTCAAAACGGGCCAATAAATTCCGCCAATCGATGCTCTTCGGGCCCACAAAAGTAGAAAATTAATAAATAATACAGAACATAACCCGTTCGATCCAAAATGAAAGTTTAAAAAAAAATTCGATAAAAAAGGGGGTGCAACACAAGGACTTCCCAGGGGGTCACCCATCCTAGTACTACTCTCGCCCAAGCACGCTTAACTTCGGAGTTCTGATGGGATCCGGTGCATTAGTGCTTGTATGATCGCACCCATAAGTTAATGCGCACTTTAATTATTTAAAAGGTATCTCCAAATTCAAAACGGGCCAATAAATTCCGCCAATCGATGCTCTTCGGGCCCACAAAAGTAGAAAATTAATAAATAATCCAGAACATAACCCGTTAGATCCAAAATGAAAGTTTAAAAAAAAATTCGATAAAAAGGGGGGTGCAACACGAGGACTTCCCAGGGGGTCACCCATCCTAGTACTACTCTCGCCCAAGCACGCTTAACTTCGGAGTTCTGATGGGATCCGGTGCATTAGTGCTGGTATGATCGCACCCATAAGTTAATGCGCACTTTAATTATTTAAAAGGTATCTCCAAATTCAAAACGGGCCAATAAATTCCGCCAATCGATGCTCTTCGGGCCCACAAAAGTAGAAAATTAATAATTAATCCAGAACATAACCCGTTCGATCCAAAATGAAAGTTTAAAAAAAAATTCGATAAAAAGGAGGGTGCAACACGAGGACTTCCCAGGGGGTCACCCATCATAGTACTACTCTCGCCCAAGCACGCTTAACTTCGGAGTTCTGATGGGATCCGGTGCATTAGTGCTGGTATGATCGCACCCATAAGTTAATGCGCACTTTAATTATTTAAAAGGTATCTCCAAATTCAAAACGGGCCAATAAATTCCGCCAATCGATGCTCTTCGGGCCCACAAAAGTAGAAAATTATTAAATAATCCAGAACATAACCCGTTCGATCTAAAATGAAAGTTTAAAAAAAAATTCGATAAAAAGGGGTGTGCAACACGAGGACTTCCCAGGGGGTCACCCATCCTAGTACTACTCTCGCCCAAGCACGCTTAACTTCGGAGTTCTGATGGGATCCGGTGCATTAGTGCTGGTATGATCGCACCCATAAGTTAATGCGCACTTTAATTATTTAAAAGGTATCTCCAAATTCAAAACGGGCCAATAAATTCCGCCAATCGATGCTCTTCGGGCCCACAAAAGTAGAAAATTAATAAATAATCCAGAACATAACCCGTTCGATCCAAAATGAAAGTTTAAAAAAAAATTCGATAAAAAGGGGGGTGCAACACGAGGACTTCCCAGGGGGTCACCCATCCTAGTACTACTCTCGCCCAAGCACGCTTAATTTCGGAGTTCTGATGGGATCCGGTGCATTAGTGCTGGTATGATCGCACCCATAAGTTAATGCGCACTTTAATTATTTAAAAGGTATCTCCAAATTCAAAACGGGCCAATAAATTCCGCCAATCGATGCTCTTCGGGCCCACAAAAGTAGAAAATTAATAAATAATCCAGAACATAACCCGTTCGATCCAAAATGAAAGTTTAAAAAAAAATTCGATAAAAAGGGGGGTGCAACACGAGGACTTCCCAGGGGGTCACCCATCCTAGTACTACTCTCGCCCAAGCACGCTTAACTTCGGAGTTCTGATGGGATCCGGTGCATTAGTGCTGGTATGATCGCACCCATAAGTTAATGCGCACTTTAATTATTTAAAAGGTATCTCCAAATTCAAAACGGGCCAATAAATTCCGCCAATCGATGCTCTTCGGGCCCACAAAAGTAGAAAATTAATAAATAATCCAGAACATAACCCGTTCGATCCAAAATGAAAGTTTAAAAAAAAATTCGATAAAAAGGGGGATGCAACACGAGGACTTCCCAGGGGGTCACCCATCCTAGTACTACTCTCGCCCAAGCACGCTTAACTTCGGAGTTCTGATGGGATCCGGTGCATTAGTGCTGGTATGATCGCACCCATAAGTTAATGCGCACTTTAATTATTTAAAAGGTATCTCCAAATTCAAAACGGGCCAATAAATTCCGCCAATCGATGCTCTTCGGGCCCACAAAAGTAGAAAATTAATAAATAATCCAGAACATAACCCGTTCGATCCAAAATGAAAGTTTAAAAAAAAATTCGATAAAAAGGGGGGTCCAACACGAGGACTTCCTAGGGGTTCACCCATCCTAGTACTACTCTCGCCCAAGCACGCTTAACTTCGGAGTTCTGATGGGATCCGGTGCATTAGTGCTGGTATGATCGCACCCATAAGTTAATGCGCACTTTAATTATTTAAAAGGTATCTCCAAATTCAAAACGGGCCAATAAATTCCGCCAATCGATGCTCTTCGGGCCCACAAAAGTAGAAAATTAATAAATAATCCAGAACATAACCCGTTCGATCCAAAATGAAAGTTTAAAAAAAAATTCGATAAAAAGGGGGGTGCAACACGAGGACTTCCCAGGGGGTCACCCATCCTAGTACTACTCTCGCCCAAGCACGCTTAACTTCGGAGTTCTGATGGGATCCGGTGCATTAGTGCTGGTATGATCGCATCCATAAGTTAATGCGCACTTTAATTATTTAAAAGGTATCTCCAAATTCAAAACGGGCCAATAAATTCCGCCAATCGATGCTCTTCGGGCCCACAAAAGTAGAAAATTAATAAATAATCCAGAACATAACCCGTTCGATCCAAAATGAAAGTTTAAAAAAAAATTCGATAAAAAGGGGGGTGCAACACGAGGACTTCCCAGGGGGTCACCCATCCTAGTACTACTCTCGCCCAAGCACGCTTAATTTCGGAGTTCTGATGGGATCCGGTGCATTAGTGCTGGTATGATCGCACCCATAAGTTAATGCGCACTTTAATTATTTAAAAGGTATCTCCAAATTCAAAACGGGCCAATAAATTCCGCCAATCGATGCTCTTCGGGCCCACAAAAGTAGAAAATTAATAAATAATCCAGAACATAACCCGTTCGATCCAAAATGAAAGTTTAAAAAAAAATTCGATAAAAAGGGGGGTGCAACACGAGGACTTCCCAGGGGGTCACCCATCCTAGTACTACTCTCGCCCAAGCACGCTTAACTTCGGAGTTCTGATGGGATCCGGTGCATTAGTGCTGGTATGATCGCACCCATAAGTTAATGCGCACTTTAATTATTTAAAAGGTATCTCCAAATTCAAAACGGGCCAATAAATTCCGCCAATCGATGCTCTTCGGGCCCACAAAAGTAGAAAATTAATAAATAATCCAGAACATAACCCGTTCGATCCAAAATGAAAGTTTAAAAAAAAATTCGATAAAAAGGGGGGTGCAACACGAGGACTTCCCAGGGGGTCACCCATCCTAGTACTACTCTCGCCCAAGCACGCTTAACTTCGGAGTTCTGATGGGATCCGGTGCATTAGTGCTGGTATGATCGCATCCATAAGTTAATGCGCACTTTAATTATTTAAAAGGTATCTCCAAATTCAAAACGGGCCAATAAATTCCGCCAATCGATGCTCTTCGGGCCCACAAAAGTAGAAAATTAATAAATAATCCAGAACATAACCCGTTCGATCCAAAATGAAAGTTTAAAAAAAAATTCGATAAAAAGGGGGGTGCAACACGAGGACTTCCCAGGGGGTCACCCATCCTAGTACTACTCTCGCCCAAGCACGCTTAATTTCGGAGTTCTGATGGGATCCGGTGCATTAGTGCTGGTATGATCGCACCCATAAGTTAATGCGCACTTTAATTATTTAAAAGGTATCTCCAAATTCAAAACGGGCCAATAAATTCCGCCAATCGATGCTCTTCGGGCCCACAAAAGTAGAAAATTAATAAATAATCCAGAACATAACCCGTTCGATCCAAAATGAAAGTTTAAAAAAAAATTCGATAAAAAGGGGGGTGCAACACGAGGACTTCCCAGGGGGTCACCCATCCTAGTACTACTCTCGCCCAAGCACGCTTAACTTCGGAGTTCTGATGGGATCCGGTGCATTAGTGCTGGTATGATCGCACCCATAAGTTAATGCGCACTTTAATTATTTAAAAGGTATCTCCAAATTCAAAACGGGCCAATAAATTCCGCCAATCGATGCTCTTCGGGCCCACAAAAGTAGAAAATTAATAAATAATCCAGAACATAACCCGTTCGATCCAAAATGAAAGTTTAAAAAAAAATTCGATAAAAAGGGGGGTGCAACACGAGGACTTCCCAGGGGGTCACCCATCCTAGTACTACTCTCGCCCAAGCACGCTTAACTTCGGATCCGGTGCATTAGTGCTGGTATGATCGCACCCATAAGTTAATGCGCACTTTAATTATTTAAAAGGTATCTCAGAATTCAAAACGGGCCAATAAATTCCGCCAATCGATGCTCTTCGGGCCCACAAAAGTAGAAAATTAATAAATAATCCAGAACATAACCCGTTCGATCCAAAATAATAGTTTAAAAAAAAATTCGATAAAAAGGGGGGTGCAACACGAGGACTTCCCAGGGGGTCACCCATCCTAGTACTACTCTCGCCCAAGCACGCTTAACTTCGGAGTTCTGATGGGATCCGGTGCATTAGTGCTGGTATGATCGCACCCATAAGTTAATGCGCACTTTAACTATTTAAAAGGTATCTCCAAATTCAAAACGGGCCAATAAATTCCGCCAATCGATGCTCTTCGGGCCCACAAAAGTAGAAAATTAATAAATAATCCAGAACATAACCCGTTCGATCCAAAATGAAAGTTTAAAAAAAAATTCGATAAAAAGGGGGGTGCAACACGAGGACTTCCCAGGGGGTCACCCATCCTAGTACTACTCTCGCCCAAGCACGCTTAACTTATAAGTCAATGCGCACTTTAACTATTTAAAAGGTATCTCCAAATTCAAAACGGGCCAATAAATTCCGCCAATCGATGCTCTTCGGGCCCACAAAAGTAGAAAATTAATAAATAATCCAGAACATAACCCGTTCGATCCAAAATGAAAGTTTAAAAAAAAATTCGATAAAAAGGGGGGTGCAACACGAGGACTTCCCAGGGGGTCACCCATCCTAGTACTACTCTCGCCCAAGCACGCTTAACTTCGGAGTTCTGATGGGATCCGGTGCATTAGTGCTGGTATGATCGCACCCATAAGTTAATGCGCACTTTAATTATTTAAAAGGTATCTCCAAATTCAAAACGGGCCAATAAATTCCGCCAATCGATGCTCTTCGGGCCCACAAAAGTAGAAAATTAATAAATAATACAGAACATAACCCGTTCGATCCAAAATGAAAGTTTAAAAAAAAATTCGATAAAAAAGGGGGTGCAACACAAGGACTTCCCAGGGGGTCACCCATCCTAGTACTACTCTCGCCCAAGCACGCTTAACTTCGGAGTTCTGATGGGATCCGGTGCATTAGTGCTTGTATGATCGCACCCATAAGTTAATGCGCACTTTAATTATTTAAAAGGTATCTCCAAATTCAAAACGGGCCAATAAATTCCGCCAATCGATGCTCTTCGGGCCCACAAAAGTAGAAAATTAATAAATAATCCAGAACATAACCCGTTAGATCCAAAATGAAAGTTTAAAAAAAAATTCGATAAAAAGGGGGGTGCAACACGAGGACTTCCCAGGGGGTCACCCATCCTAGTACTACTCTCGCCCAAGCACGCTTAACTTCGGAGTTCTGATGGGATCCGGTGCATTAGTGCTGGTATGATCGCACCCATAAGTTAATGCGCACTTTAATTATTTAAAAGGTATCTCCAAATTCAAAACGGGCCAATAAATTCCGCCAATCGATGCTCTTCGGGCCCACAAAAGTAGAAAATTAATAATTAATCCAGAACATAACCCGTTCGATCCAAAATGAAAGTTTAAAAAAAAATTCGATAAAAAGGAGGGTGCAACACGAGGACTTCCCAGGGGGTCACCCATCATAGTACTACTCTCGCCCAAGCACGCTTAACTTCGGAGTTCTGATGGGATCCGGTGCATTAGTGCTGGTATGATCGCACCCATAAGTTAATGCGCACTTTAATTATTTAAAAGGTATCTCCAAATTCAAAACGGGCCAATAAATTCCGCCAATCGATGCTCTTCGGGCCCACAAAAGTAGAAAATTAATAAATAATCCAGAACATAACCCGTTCGATCCAAAATGAAAGTTTAAAAAAAAATTCGATAAAAAGGGGGGTGCAACACGAGGACTTCCCAGGGGGTCACCCATTCTAGTACTACTCTCGCCAAAGCACGCTTAACTTCGGAGTTCTGATGGGATCCGGTGCATTAGTGCTGGTATGATCGCACCCATAAGTTAATGCGCACTTTAATTATTTAAAAGGTATCTCCAAATTCAAAACGGGCCAATAAATTCCGCCAATCGATGCTCTTCGGGCCCACAAAAGTAGAAAATTAATAAATAATACAGAACATAACCCGTTCGATCCAAAATGAAAGTTTAAAAAAAAATTCGATAAAAAAGGGGGTGCAACACAAGGACTTCCCAGGGGGTCACCCATCCTAGTACTACTCTCGCCCAAGCACGCTTAACTTCGGAGTTCTGATGGGATCCGGTGCATTAGTGCTTGTATGATCGCACCCATAAGTTAATGCGCACTTTAATTATTTAAAAGGTATCTCCAAATTCAAAACGGGCCAATAAATTCCGCCAATCGATGCTCTTCGGGCCCACAAAAGTAGAAAATTAATAAATAATCCAGAACATAACCCGTTAGATCCAAAATGAAAGTTTAAAAAAAAATTCGATAAAAAGGGGGGTGCAACACGAGGACTTCCCAGGGGGTCACCCATCCTAGTACTACTCTCGCCCAAGCACGCTTAACTTCGGAGTTCTGATGGGATCCGGTGCATTAGTGCTGGTATGATCGCACCCATAAGTTAATGCGCACTTTAATTATTTAAAAGGTATCTCCAAATTCAAAACGGGCCAATAAATTCCGCCAATCGATGCTCTTCGGGCCCACAAAAGTAGAAAATTAATAATTAATCCAGAACATAACCCGTTCGATCCAAAATGAAAGTTTAAAAAAAAATTCGATAAAAAGGAGGGTGCAACACGAGGACTTCCCAGGGGGTCACCCATCATAGTACTACTCTCGCCCAAGCACGCTTAACTTCGGAGTTCTGATGGGATCCGGTGCATTAGTGCTGGTATGATCGCACCCATAAGTTAATGCGCACTTTAATTCTTTAAAAGGTATCTCCAAATTCAAAACGGGCCAATAAATTCCGCCAATCGATGCTCTTCGGGCCCACAAAAGTAGAAAATTATTAAATAATCCAGAACATAACCCGTTCGATCCAAAATGAAAGTTTAAAAAAAAATTCGATAAAAAGGGGGGTGCAACACGAGGACTTCCCAGGGGGTCACCCATCCTAGTACTACTCTCGCCCAAGCACGCTTAACTTCGGAGTTCTGATGGGATCCGGTGCATTAGTGCTGGTATGATCGCACCCATAAGTTAATGCGCACTTTAATTATTTAAAAGGTATCTCCAAATTCAAAACGGGCCAATAAATTCCGCCAATCGATGCTCTTCGGGCCCACAAAAGTAGAAAATTAATAAATAATCCAGAACATAACCCGTTCGATCCAAAATGAAAGTTTAAAAAAAAATTCGATAAAAAGGGGGGTGCAACACGAGGACTTCCCAGGGGGTCACCCATCCTAGTACTACTCTCGCCCAAGCACGCTTAATTTCGGAGTTCTGATGGGATCCGGTGCATTAGTGCTGGTATGATCGCACCCATAAGTTAATGCGCACTTTAATTATTTAAAAGGTATCTCCAAATTCAAAACGGGCCAATAAATTCCGCCAATCGATGCTCTTCGGGCCCACAAAAGTAGAAAATTAATAAATAATCCAGAACATAACCCGTTCGATCCAAAATGAAAGTTTAAAAAAAAATTCGATAAAAAGGGGGGTGCAACACGAGGACTTCCCAGGGGGTCACCCATCCTAGTACTACTCTCGCCCAAGCACGCTTAACTTCGGAGTTCTGATGGGATCCGGTGCATTAGTGCTGGTATGATCGCACCCATAAGTTAATGCGCACTTTAATTATTTAAAAGGTATCTCCAAATTCAAAACGGGCCAATAAATTCCGCCAATCGATGCTCTTCGGGCCCACAAAAGTAGAAAATTAATAAATAATCCAGAACATAACCCGTTCGATCCAAAATGAAAGTTTAAAAAAAAATTCGATAAAAAGGGGGGTGCAACACGAGGACTTCCCAGGGGGTCACCCATCCTAGTACTACTCTCGCCCAAGCACGCTTAACTTCGGATCCGGTGCATTAGTGCTGGTATGATCGCACCCATAAGTTAATGCGCACTTTAATTATTTAAAAGGTATCTCAGAATTCAAAACGGGCCAATAAATTCCGCCAATCGATGCTCTTCGGGCCCACAAAAGTAGAAAATTAATAAATAATCCAGAACATAACCCGTTCGATCCAAAATAATAGTTTAAAAAAAAATTCGATAAAAAGGGGGGTGCAACACGAGGACTTCCCAGGGGGTCACCCATCCTAGTACTACTCTCGCCCAAGCACGCTTAACTTCGGAGTTCTGATGGGATCCGGTGCATTAGTGCTGGTATGATCGCACCCATAAGTTAATGCGCACTTTAACTATTTAAAAGGTATCTCCAAATTCAAAACGGGCCAATAAATTCCGCCAATCGATGCTCTTCGGGCCCACAAAAGTAGAAAATTAATAAATAATCCAGAACATAACCCGTTCGATCCAAAATGAAAGTTTAAAAAAAAATTCGATAAAAAGGGGGGTGCAACACGAGGACTTCCCAGGGGGTCACCCATCCTAGTACTACTCTCGCCCAAGCACGCTTAACTTATAAGTCAATGCGCACTTTAACTATTTAAAAGGTATCTCCAAATTCAAAACGGGCCAATAAATTCCGCCAATCGATGCTCTTCGGGCCCACAAAAGTAGAAAATTAATAAATAATCCAGAACATAACCCGTTCGATCCAAAATGAAAGTTTAAAAAAAAATTCGATAAAAAGGGGGGTGCAACACGAGGACTTCCCAGGGGGTCACCCATCCTAGTACTACTCTCGCCCAAGCACGCTTAACTTCGGAGTTCTGATGGGATCCGGTGCATTAGTGCTGGTATGATCGCACCCATAAGTTAATGCGCACTTTAATTATTTAAAAGGTATCTCCAAATTCAAAACGGGCCAATAAATTCCGCCAATCGATGCTCTTCGGGCCCACAAAAGTAGAAAATTAATAAATAATCCAGAACATAACCCGTTCGATCCAAAATGAAAGTTTAAAAAAAAATTCGATAAAAAGGGGGGTGCAACACGAGGACTTCCCAGGGGGTCACCCATCCTAGTACTACTCTCGCCCAAGCACGCTTAATTTCGGAGTTCTGATGGGATCCGGTGCATTAGTGCTGGTATAATCGCACCCATAAGTTAATGCGCACTTTAATTATTTAAAAGGTATCTCCAAATTCAAAACGGGCCAATAAATTCCGCCAATCGATGCTCTTCGGGCCCACAAAAGTAGAAAATTAATAAATAATCCAGAACATAACCCGTTCGATCCAAAATGAAAGTTTAAAAAAAAATTCGATAAAAAGGGGGGTGCAACACGAGGACTTCCCAGGGGGTCACCCATCCTAGTACTACTCTCGCCCAAGCACGCTTAACTTCGGATCCGGTGCATTAGTGCTGGTATGATCGCACCCATAAGTTAATGCGCACTTTAATTATTTAAAAGGTATCTCAGAATTCAAAACGGGCCAATAAATTCCGCCAATCGATGCTCTTCGGGCCCACAAAAGTAGAAAATTAATAAATAATCCAGAACATAACCCGTTCGATCCAAAATGAAAGTTTAAAAAAAAATTCGATAAAAAGGGGGGTTCAACACGAGGACTTCCCAGGGGGTCACCCATCCTAGTACTACTCTCGCCCAAGCACGCTTAACTTCGGAGTTCTGATGGGATCCGGTGCATTAGTGCTGGTATAATCGCACCCATAAGTTAATGCGCACTTTAATTATTTAAAAGGTATCTCCAAATTCAAAACGGGCCAATAAATTCCGCCAATCGATGCTCTTCGGGCCCACAAAAGTAGAAAATTAATAAATAATCCAGAACATAACCCGTTCGATCCAAAATGAAAGTTTAAAAAAAAATTCGATAAAAAGGGGGGTGCAACACGAGGACTTCCCAGGGGGTCACCCATCCAAGTATTACTCTCGCCCAAGCACGCTTAACTTCGGAGTTCTGATGGGATCCGGTGCATTAGTGCTGGTATGATCGTACCCATAAGTTGATGCGCACTTTAATTATTTAAAAGGTATCTCCAAATTCAAAACGGGCCAATAAATTCCGCCAATCGATGCTCTTCGGGCCCACAAAAGTAGAAAATTAATAAATAATCCAGAACATAACCCGTTCGATCCAAAATGAAAGTTTAAAAAAAATTTCGATAAAAAGGGGGGTGCAACACGAGGACTTCCCAGGGGGTCACCCATCCTAGTACTACTCTCGCCCAAGCACGCTTAACTTCGGAGTTCCGATGGGATCCGGTGCATTAGTGCTGGTATGATCGCACCCATAAGTTAATGCGCACTTTAATTATTTAAAAGGTATCTCCAAATTCAAAACGGGCCAATAAATTCCGCCAATCGATGCTCTTCGGGCCCACAAAAGTAGAAAATTGATAAATAATCCAGAACATAACCCGTTCGATCCAAAATGAAAGTTTAAAAAAAAATTCGATAAAAAGGGGGGTGCAACACGAGGACTTCCCAGGGGGTCACCCATCCAAGTACTACTCTCGCCCAAGCACGCTTAACTTCGGAGTTCTGATGGGATCCGGTGCATTAGTGCTGGTATGATCGCACCCATAAGTTAATGCGCACTTTAATTATTTAAAAGGTATCTCCAAATTCAAAACGGGCCAATAAATTCCGCCAATCGATGCTCTTCGGGCCCACAAAAGTAGAAAATTAATAAATAATCCAGAACATAACCCGTTCGATCCAAAATGAAAGTTTAAAAAAAAATTCGATAAAAAGGGGGATGCAACACGAGGACTTCCCAGGGGGTCACCCATCCTAGTACTACTCTCGCCCAAGCACGCTTAACTTCGGAGTTCTGATGGGATCCGGTGCATTAGTGCTGGTATGATCGCACCCATAAGTTAATGCGCACTTTAATTATTTAAAAGGTATCTCCAAATTCAAAACGGGCCAATAAATTCCGCCAATCGATGCTCTTCGGGCCCACAAAAGTAGAAAATTAATAAATAATCCAGAACATAACCCGTTCGATCCAAAATGAAAGTTTAAAAAAAAATTCGATAAAAAGGGGGGTCCAACACGAGGACTTCCTAGGGGTTCACCCATCCTAGTACTACTCTCGCCCAAGCACGCTTAACTTCGGAGTTCTGATGGGATCCGGTGCATTAGTGCTGGTATGATCGCACCCATAAGTTAATGCGCACTTTAATTATTTAAAAGGTATCTCCAAATTCAAAACGGGCCAATAAATTCCGCCAATCGATGCTCTTCGGGCCCACAAAAGTAGAAAATTAATAAATAATCCAGAACATAACCCGTTCGATCCAAAATGAAAGTTTAAAAAAAAATTCGATAAAAAGGGGGGTGCAACACGAGGACTTCCCAGGGGGTCACCCATCCTAGTACTACTCTCGCCCAAGCACGCTTAACTTCGGAGTTCTGATGGGATCCGGTGCATTAGTGCTGGTATGATCGCATCCATAAGTTAATGCGCACTTTAATTATTTAAAAGGTATCTCCAAATTCAAAACGGGCCAATAAATTCCGCCAATCGATGCTCTTCGGGCCCACAAAAGTAGAAAATTAATAAATAATCCAGAACATAACCCGTTCGATCCAAAATGAAAGTTTAAAAAAAAATTCGATAAAAAGGGGGGTGCAACACGAGGACTTCCCAGGGGGTCACCCATCCTAGTACTACTCTCGCCCAAGCACGCTTAATTTCGGAGTTCTGATGGGATCCGGTGCATTAGTGCTGGTATGATCGCACCCATAAGTTAATGCGCACTTTAATTATTTAAAAGGTATCTCCAAATTCAAAACGGGCCAATAAATTCCGCCAATCGATGCTCTTCGGGCCCACAAAAGTAGAAAATTAATAAATAATCCAGAACATAACCCGTTCGATCCAAAATGAAAGTTTAAAAAAAAATTCGATAAAAAGGGGGGTGCAACACGAGGACTTCCCAGGGGGTCACCCATCCTAGTACTACTCTCGCCCAAGCACGCTTAACTTCGGAGTTCTGATGGGATCCGGTGCATTAGTGCTGGTATGATCGCACCCATAAGTTAATGCGCACTTTAATTATTTAAAAGGTATCTCCAAATTCAAAACGGGCCAATAAATTCCGCCAATCGATGCTCTTCGGGCCCACAAAAGTAGAAAATTAATAAATAATCCAGAACATAACCCGTTCGATCCAAAATGAAAGTTTAAAAAAAAATTCGATAAAAAGGGGGGTGCAACACGAGGACTTCCCAGGGGGTCACCCATCCTAGTACTACTCTCGCCCAAGCACGCTTAACTTCGGATCCGGTGCATTAGTGCTGGTATGATCGCACCCATAAGTTAATGCGCACTTTAATTATTTAAAAGGTATCTCAGAATTCAAAACGGGCCAATAAATTCCGCCAATCGATGCTCTTCGGGCCCACAAAAGTAGAAAATTAATAAATAATCCAGAACATAACCCGTTCGATCCAAAATAATAGTTTAAAAAAAAATTCGATAAAAAGGGGGGTGCAACACGAGGACTTCCCAGGGGGTCACCCATCCTAGTACTACTCTCGCCCAAGCACGCTTAACTTCGGAGTTCTGATGGGATCCGGTGCATTAGTGCTGGTATGATCGCACCCATAAGTTAATGCGCACTTTAACTATTTAAAAGGTATCTCCAAATTCAAAACGGGCCAATAAATTCCGCCAATCGATGCTCTTCGGGCCCACAAAAGTAGAAAATTAATAAATAATCCAGAACATAACCCGTTCGATCCAAAATGAAAGTTTAAAAAAAAATTCGATAAAAAGGGGGGTGCAACACGAGGACTTCCCAGGGGGTCACCCATCCTAGTACTACTCTCGCCCAAGCACGCTTAACTTATAAGTCAATGCGCACTTTAACTATTTAAAAGGTATCTCCAAATTCAAAACGGGCCAATAAATTCCGCCAATCGATGCTCTTCGGGCCCACAAAAGTAGAAAATTAATAAATAATCCAGAACATAACCCGTTCGATCCAAAATGAAAGTTTAAAAAAAAATTCGATAAAAAGGGGGGTGCAACACGAGGACTTCCCAGGGGGTCACCCATCCTAGTACTACTCTCGCCCAAGCACGCTTAACTTCGGAGTTCTGATGGGATCCGGTGCATTAGTGCTGGTATGATCGCACCCATAAGTTAATGCGCACTTTAATTATTTAAAAGGTATCTCCAAATTCAAAACGGGCCAATAAATTCCGCCAATCGATGCTCTTCGGGCCCACAAAAGTAGAAAATTAATAAATAATCCAGAACATAACCCGTTCGATCCAAAATGAAAGTTTAAAAAAAAATTCGATAAAAAGGGGGGTGCAACACGAGGACTTCCCAGGGGGTCACCCATCCTAGTACTACTCTCGCCCAAGCACGCTTAATTTCGGAGTTCTGATGGGATCCGGTGCATTAGTGCTGGTATAATCGCACCCATAAGTTAATGCGCACTTTAATTATTTAAAAGGTATCTCCAAATTCAAAACGGGCCAATAAATTCCGCCAATCGATGCTCTTCGGGCCCACAAAAGTAGAAAATTAATAAATAATCCAGAACATAACCCGTTCGATCCAAAATGAAAGTTTAAAAAAAAATTCGATAAAAAGGGGGGTGCAACACGAGGACTTCCCAGGGGGTCACCCATCCTAGTACTACTCTCGCCCAAGCACGCTTAACTTCGGATCCGGTGCATTAGTGCTGGTATGATCGCACCCATAAGTTAATGCGCACTTTAATTATTTAAAAGGTATCTCAGAATTCAAAACGGGCCAATAAATTCCGCCAATCGATGCTCTTCGGGCCCACAAAAGTAGAAAATTAATAAATAATCCAGAACATAACCCGTTCGATCCAAAATAATAGTTTAAAAAAAAAATCGATAAAAAGGGGGGTGCAACACGAGGACTTCCCAGGGGGTCACCCATCCTAGTACTACTCTCGCCCAAGCACGCTTAACTTCGGAGTTCTGATGGGATCCGGTGCATTAGTGCTGGTATGATCGCACCCATAAGTCAATGCGCACTTTAACTATTTAAAAGGTATCTCCAAATTCAAAACGGGCCAATAAATTCCGCCAATCGATGCTCTTCGGGCCCACAAAAGTAGAAAATTAATAAATAATCCAGAACATAACCCGTTCGATCCAAAATGAAAGTTTAAAAAAAAATTCGATAAAAAGGGGGGTGCAACACGAGGACTTCCCAGGGGGTCACCCATCCTAGTACTACTCTCGCCCAAGCACGCTTAACTTCGGAGTTCTGATGGGATCCGGTGCATTAGTGCTGGTATGATCGCACCCATAAGTTAATGCGCACTTTAACTATTTAAAAGGTATCTCCAAATTCAAAACGGGCCAATAAATTCCGCCAATCGATGCTCTTCGGGCCCACAAAAGTAGAAAATTAATAAATAATCCAGAACATAACCCGTTCGATCCAAAATGAAAGTTTAAAAAAAAATTCGATAAAAAGGGGGGTGCAACACGAGGACTTCCCAGGGGGTCACCCATCCTAGTACTACTCTCGCCCAAGCACGCTTAACTTCGGAGTTCTGATGGGATCCGGTGCATTAGTGCTGGTATGATCGCACCCATAAGTTAATGCGCACTTTAATTATTTAAAAGGTATCTCCAAATTCAAAACGGGCCAATAAATTCCGCCAATCGATGCTCTTCGGGCCCACAAAAGTAGAAAATTAATAAATAATCCAGAACATAACCCGTTCGATCCAAAATGAAAGTTTAAAAAAAAATTCGATAAAAAGGGGGGTGCAACACGAGGACTTCCCAGGGGGTCACCCATCCTAGTACTACTCTCGCCCAAGCACGCTTAACTTCGGAGTTCTGATGGGATCCGGTGCATTAGTGCTGGTATGATCGCACCCATAAGTTAATGCGCACTTTAATTATTTAAAAGGTATCTCCAAATTCAAAACGGGCCAATAAATTCCGCCAATCGATGCTCTTCGGGCCCACAAAAGTAGAAAATTAATAAATAAACCAGAACATAACCCGTTCGATCCAAAATGAAAGTTTAAAAAAAAATTCGATAAAAAGGGGGTTTCAACACGAGGACTTCCCAGGGGGTCACCCATCCTAGTACTACTCTCGCCCAAGCACGCTTAACTTCGGAGTTCTGATGGGATCCGGTGCATTAGTGCTGGTATGATCGCACCCATAAGTTAATGCGCACTTTAATTATTTAAAAGGTATCTCCAAATTCAAAACGGGCCAATAAATTCCGCCAATCGATGCTCTTCGGGCCCACAAAAGTAGAAAATTAATAAATAATCCAGAACATAACCCGTTCGATCCAAAATGAAAGTTTAAAAAAAATTCGATAAAAAGGGGGGTGCAACACGAGGACTTCCCAGGGGGTCACCCATCCTAGTACTACTCTTGCCCAAGCACGCTTAACTTCGGAGTTCTGATGGGATCCGGTGCATTAGTGCTGGTATGATCGCACCCATAAGTTAATGCGCACTTTAACTATTTAAAAGGTATCTCCAAATTCAAAACGGGCCAATAAATTCCGCCAATCGATGCTCTTCGGGCCCACAAAAGTAGAAAATTAATAAATAATCCAGAACAAAACCCGTTCGATCCAAAATGAAAGTTTAAAAAAAAATTCGATAAAAAGGCGGGTGCAACA
The DNA here is from genome assembly GCA_034814905.1 of Penstemon davidsonii. Taxonomy (NCBI): domain Eukaryota; kingdom Viridiplantae; phylum Streptophyta; class Magnoliopsida; order Lamiales; family Plantaginaceae; genus Penstemon; species Penstemon davidsonii. Next base: position 9,326,929 of record JAYDYQ010001086.1, on the reverse strand, counting down.
CGAGGACTTCCCCGGGGGTCACCCATCCTAGTACTACTCTCGCCCAAGCACGCTTAACTTCGGAGTTCTGATGGGATCCGGTGCATTAGTGCTGGTATGATCGCACCCATAAGTTAATGCGCACTTTAACTATTTAAAAGGTATCTCCAAATTCAAAACGGGCCAATAAATTCCGCCAATCGATGCTCTTCGGGCCCACAAAAGTAGAAAATTAATAAATAATCCAGAACAAAACCCGTTCGATCCAAAATGAAAGTTTAAAAAAAAATTCGATAAAAAGGCGGGTGCAACACGAGGACTTCCCAGGGGGTCACCATCCTAGTACTACTCTCGCCCAAGCACGCTTAACTTCGGAGTTCTGATGGGATCCGGTGCATTAGTGCTGGTATGATCGCACCCATAAGTTAATGCGCACTTTAACTATTTAAAAGGTATCTCCAAATTCAAAACGGGCCAATAAATTCCGCCAATCGATGCTCTTCGGGCCCACAAAAGTAGAAAATTAATAAATAATCCTGAACATAACCCGTTCGATCCAAAATGAAAGTTTAAAAAAAAATTCGATAAAAAGGGGGGTGCAACACGAGGACTTCCCAGGGGGTCACCCATCCTAGTACTACTCTCGCCCAAGCACGCTTAACTTCGGAATTCTGATGGGATCCGGTGCATTAGTGCTGGTATGATCGCACCCATAAGTTAATGCGCACTTTAACTATTTAAAAGGTATCTCCAAATTCAAAACGGGCCAATAAATTCCGCCAATCGATGCTCTTCGGGCCCACAAAAGTAGAAAATTAATAAATAATCCAGAACAAAACCCGTTCGATCCAAAATGAAAGTTTAAAAAAAAATTCGATAAAAAGGCGGGTGCAACACGAGGACTTCCCCGGGGGTCACCCATCCTAGTACTACTCTCGCCCAAGCACGCTTAACTTCGGAGTTCTGATGGGATCCGGTGCATTAGTGCTGGTATGATCGCACCCATAAGTTAATGCGCACTTTAACTATTTAAAAGGTATCTCCAAATTCAAAACGGGCCAATAAATTCCGCCAATCGATGCTCTTCGGGCCCACAAAAGTAGAAAATTAATAAATAATCCAGAACAAAACCCGTTCGATCCAAAATGAAAGTTTAAAAAAAAATTCGATAAAAAGGCGGGTGCAACACGAGGACTTCCCAGGGGGTCACCATCCTAGTACTACTCTCGCCCAAGCACGCTTAACTTCGGAGTTCTGATGGGATCCGGTGCATTAGTGCTGGTATGATCGCACCCATAAGTTAATGCGCACTTTAACTATTTAAAAGGTATCTCCAAATTCAAAACGGGCCAATAAATTCCGCCAATCGATGCTCTTCGGGCCCACAAAAGTAGAAAATTAATAAATAATCCTGAACATAACCCGTTCGATCCAAAATGAAAGTTTAAAAAAAAATTCGATAAAAAGGGGGGTGCAACACGAGGACTTCCCAGGGGGTCACCCATCCTAGTACTACTCTCGCCCAAGCACGCTTAACTTCGGAATTCTGATGGGATCCGGTGCATTAGTGCTGGTATGATAGCACCCATAAGTTAATGCGCACTTTAATTATTTAAAAGGTATCTCCAAATTCAAAACGGGCCAATAAATTCCGCCAATCGATGCTCTTCGGGCCCACAAAAGTAGAAAATTAATAAATAATCCAGAACATAACCCGTTCGATCAAAAATGAAAGTTTAAAAAAAAATTCGATAAAAAGGGGGGTGCAACACGAGGACTTCCCAGGGGGTCACCCATCCTAGTACTACTCTCGCCCAAGCACGCTTAACTTCGGAGTTCTGATGGGATCCGGTGCATTAGTGCTGGTATAATCGCACCCATAAGTTAATGCGCACTTTAATTATTTAAAAGGTATCTCCAAATTCAAAACGGGCCAATAAATTCCGCCAATCGATGCTCTTCGGGCCCACAAAAGTAGAAAATTAATAAATAATCCAGAACATAACCCGTTCGATCCAAAATGAAAGTTTAAAAAAAAATTCGATAAAAAGGGGGGTGCAACATGAGGACTTCCCAGGGGGTCACCCATCCTAGTACTACTCTCGCCCAAGCACGCTTAACTTCGGAGTTCTGATGGGATCCGGTGCATTAGTGCTGGTATGATCGCACCCATAAGTTAATGCGCACTTTAATTATTTAAAAGGTATCTCCAAATTCAAAACGGGCCAATAAATTCCGCCAATCGATGCTCTTCGGGCCCACAAAAGTAGAAAATTAATAAATAATCCAGAACATAACCCGTTCGATCCAAAATGAAAGTTTAAAAAAAAATTCGATAAAAAGGGGGGTGCAACACGAGGACTTCCCAGGGGGTCACCCATCCTAGTACTACTCTCGCCCAAGCACGCTTAACTTCGGATCCGGTGCATTAGTGCTGGTATGATCGCACCCATAAGTTAATGCGCACTTTAATTATTTAAAAGGTATCTCCAAATTCAAAACGGGCCAATAAATTCCGCCAATCGATGCTCTTCGGGCCCACAAAAGTAGAAAATTAATAAATAATCCAGAACATAACCCGTTCGATCCAAAATGAAAGTTTAAAAAAAAATTCGATAAAAAGGGGGGTGCAACACGAGGACTTCCCAGGGGGTCACCCATCCTAGTACTACTCTCGCCCAAGCACGCTTAACTTCGGAGTTCTGATGGGATCCGGTGCATTAGTGCTGGTATGATCGCACCCATAAGTTAATGCGCACTTTAATTATTTAAAAGGTATCTCCAAATTCAAAACGGGCCAATAAATTCCGCCAATCGATGCTCTTCGGGCCCACAAAAGTAGAAAATTAATAAATAATCCAGAACATAACCCGTTCGATCCAAAATGAAAGTTTAAAAAAAAATTCGATAAAAAGGGGGGTGCAACACGAGGACTTCCCAGGGGGTCACCCATCCTAGTACTACTCTCGCACAAGCACGCTTAACTTCGGAGTTCTGATGGGATCCGGTGCATTAGTGCTGGTATGATCGCACCCATAAGTTAATGCGCACTTTAATTATTTAAAAGGTATCTCCAAATTCAAAACGGGCCAATAAATTCCGCCAATCGATGCTCTTCGGGCCCACAAAAGTAGAAAATTAATAAATAATCCAGAACATAACCCGTTCGATCCAAAATGAAAGTTTAAAAAAAAATTCGATAAAAAGGGGGGTGCAACACGAGGACTTCCCAGGGGGTCACCCATCCTAGTACTACTCTCTCCCAAGCACGCTTAACTTCGGAGTTCTGATGGGATCCGGTGCATTAGTGCTGGTATGATCGCACCCATAAGTTAATGCGCACTTTAATTATTTAAAAGGTATCTCCAAATTCAAAACGGGCCAATAAATTCCGCCAATCGATGCTCTTCGGGCCCACAAAAGTAGAAAATTAATAAATAATCCAGAACATAACCCGTTCGATCCAAAATGAAAGTTTAAAAAAAAATTCGATAAAAAGAGGGGTGCAACACGAGGACTTCCCAGGGGGTCACCCATCCTAGTACTACTCTCGCCCAAGCACGCTTAACTTCGGAGTTCTGATGGGATCCGGTGCATTAGTGCTGGTATGATCGCACCCATAAGTTAATGCGCACTTTAATTATTTAAAAGGTATCTCCAAATTAAAAACGGGCCAATAAATTCCGCCAATCGATGCTCTTCGGGCCCACAAAAGTAGAAAATTAATAAATAATCCAGAACATAACCCGTTCGATCCAAAATGAAAGTTTAAAAAAAATTCGATAAAAAGGGGGGTGCAACACGAGGACTTCCCAGGGGGTAACCCATCCTAGTACTACTCTCGCCCAAGCACGCTTAACTTTGGAGTTCTGATGGGATCCGGTGCATTAGTGCTGGTATGATCGCACCCATAAGTTAATGCACACTTTAACTATTTAAAAGGTATCTCCAAATTCAAAACGGGCCAATAAATTCCGCCAATCGATGCTCTTCGGGCCCACAAAAGTAGAAAATTAATAAATAATCCAGAACAAAACCCGTTCGATCCAAAATGAAAGTTTAAAAAAAAATTCGATAAAAAGGCGGGTGCAACACGAGGACTTCCCAGGGGGTCACCCATCCTAGTACTACTCTCGCCCATGCCCGCTTAACTTCGGAGTTCTGATGGGATCCGGTGCATTAGTGCTGGTATGATCGCACCCATAAGTTAATGCGCACTTTAACTATTTAAAAGGTATCTCCAAATTCAAAACGGGCCAATAAATTCCGCCAATCGATGCTCTTCGCGCCCACAAAAGTAGAAAATTAATAAATAATCCAGAACAAAACCCGTTCGATCCAAAATGAAAGTTTAAAAAAAAATTCGATAAAAAGGCGGGTGCAACACGAGGACTTCCCAGGGGGTCACCATCCTAGTACTACTCTCGCCCAAGAACGCTTAACTTCGGAGTTCTGATGGGATCCGGTGCATTAGTGCTGGTATGATCGCACCAATAAGTTAATGCGCACTTATACTATTTAAAATGTATCTCCAAATTCAAAACGGGCCAATAAATTCCGCCAATCGTTGCTCTTCGGGCCAACAAAAGTAGAAAATTAATAAATAATCCAGAACATAACCCGTTCGATCCAAAATGAAAGTTTAAAAAAAAATTCGATAAAAAGGGGGGTGCAACACGAGGACTTCCCAGGGGGTCACCCATCCTAGTACTACTCTCGCCCAAGCACGCTTAACTTCGGAGTTCTGATGGGATCCGGTGCATTAGTGCTGGTATGATCGCACCCATAAGTTAATGCGCACTTTAATTATTTAAAAGGTATCTCCAAATTCAAAACGGGCCAATAAATTCCGCCAATCGATGCTCTTCGGGCCCACAAAAGTAGAAAATTAATAAATAATCCAGAACATAACCCGTTCGATCCAAAATGAAAGTTTAAAAAAAAATTCGATAAAAAGGGGGGTGCAACACGAGGACTTCCCAGGGGGTCACCCATCCTAGTACTACTCTCGCCCAAGCACGCTTAACTTCGGAGTTCTGATGGGATCCGGTGCATTAGTGCTGGTATGATCGCACCAATAAGTTAATGCGCACTTTAATTATTTAAAAGGTATCTCCAAATTCAAAACGGGCCAATAAATTCCGCCAATCGATGCTCTTCGGGCCCACAAAAGTAGAAAATTAATAAATAATCCAGAACATAACCCGTTCGATCCAAAATGAAAGTTTAAAAAAAAATTCGATAAAAAGGGGGGTGCAACACGAGGACTTCCCAGGGGGTCACCCATCCTAGTACTACTCTCGCCCAAGCACGCTTAACTTCGGAGTTCTGTTGGGATCCGGTGCATTAGTGCTGGTATGATCGCACCCATAAGTTAATGCGCACTTTAATTATTTAAAAGGTATCTCCAAATTCAAAACGGGCCAATAAATTCCGCCAATCGATGCTCTTCGGGCCCACAAAAGTAGAAAATTAATAAATAATCCAGAACATAACCCGTTCGATCCAAAATGAAAGTTTAAAAAAAAATTCGATAAAAAGGGGGGTGCAACACGAGGACTTCCCAGGGGGTCACCCATCCTAGTACTACTCTCGCCCAAGCACGCTTAACTTCGGATCCGGTGCATTAGTGCTGGTATGATCGCACCCATAAGTTAATGCGCACTTTAATTATTTAAAAGGTATCTCCAAATTCAAAACGGGCCAATAAATTCCGCCAATCGATGCTCTTCGGGCCCACAAAAGTAGAAAATTAATAAATAATCCAGAACATAACCCGTTCGATCCAAAATGAAAGTTTAAAAAAAAATTCGATAAAAAGGGGGGTGCAACACGAGGACTTCCCAGGGGGTCACCCATCCTAATACTACTCTCGCCAAAGCACGCTTAACTTCGGAGTTCTGATGGGATCCGGTGCATTAGGGCTGGTATGATCGAACCCATAAGTTAATGCGCACTTTAATTATTTAAAAGGTATCTCCAAATTCAAAACGGGCCAATAAATTCCGCCAATCGATGCTCTTCGGGCCCACAAAAGTAGAAAATTAATAAATAATCCAGAACATAACCCGTTCGATCCAAAATGAAAGTTTAAAAAAAAATTCGATAAAAAGGGGGGTCCAACACGAGGACTTCCCAGGGGGTCACCCATCCTAGTACTACTCTCTCCCAAGCACGCTTAACTTCGGAGTTCTGATGGGATCCGGTGCATTAGTGCTGGTATGATCGCACCCATAAGTTAATGCGCACTTTAATTATTTAAAAGGTATCTCCAAATTCAAAACGGGCCAATAAATTCCGCCAATCGATGCTCTTCGGGCCCACAAAAGTAGAAAATTAATAAATAATCCAGAACATAACCCGTTCGATCCAAAATGAAAGTTTAAAAAAAAATTCGATAAAAAGGGGGGTGCAACACGAGGACTTCCCAGGAGGTCACCCATCCTAGTACTACTCTCGCCCAAGCACGCTTAACTTCGGAGTTCTGATGGGATCCGGTGCATTAGTGCTGGTATGATCGCACCCATAAGTTAATGCGCACTTTAATTATTTAAAAGGTATCTCCAAATTCAAAACGGGCCAATAAATTCCGCCAATCGATGCTCTTCGGGCCCACAAAAGTAGAAAATTAATAAATAATCCAGAACATAACCCGTTCGATCCAAAATGAAAGTTTAAAAAAAAATTCGATAAAAAGGGGCGTGCAACACGAGGACTTCCCAGGGGGTCACCCATCCTAGTACTACTCTCGCCCAAGCACGCTTAACTTCGGAGTTCTGATGGGATCCGGTGCCTTAGTGCTGGTATGATCGCACCCATAAGTTAATGCGCACTTTAATTATTTAAAAGGTATCTCCAAATTCAAAACGGGCCAATAAATTCCGCCAATCGATGCTCTTCGGGCCCACAAAAGTAGAAAATTAATAAATAATCCAGAACATAACCCGTTCGATCCAAAATGAAAGTTTAAAAAAAAATTCGATAAAAAGGGGGGTGCAACACGAGGACTTCCCAGGGGGTCACCCATCCTAGTACTACTCTCGCCCAAGCATGCTTAACTTCGGAGTTATGATGGGATCCGGTGCATTAGTGCTGGTATGATCGCACCCATAAGTTAATGCGCACTTTAATTATTTAAAAGGTATCTCCAAATTCAAAACGGGCCAATAAATTCCGCCAATCGATGCTCTTCGGGCCCACAAAAGTAGAAAATTAATAAATAATCCAGAACATAACCCGTTCGATCCAAAATGAAAGTTTAAAAAAAAATTCGATAAAAAGGGGGGTGCAACACGAGGACTTCCCAGGGGGTCACCCATCCTAGTACTACTCTCGCCCAAGCACGCTTAACTTCGGAGTTCTGATGGGATCCGGTGCATTAGTGCTGGTATGATCGCACCCATAAGTTAATGCGCACTTTAATTATTTAAAAGGTATCTCCAAATTAAAAACGGGCCAATAAATTCCGCCAATCGATGCTCTTCGGGCCCACAAAAGTAGAAAATTAATAAATAATCCAGAACATAACCCGTTCGATCCAAAATGAAAGTTTAAAAAAAATTCGATAAAAAGGGGGGTGCAACACGAGGACTTCCCAGGGGGTAACCCATCCTAGTACTACTCTCGCCCAAGCACGCTTAACTTTGGAGTTCTGATGGGATCCGGTGCATTAGTGCTGGTATGATCGCACCCATAAGTTAATGCACACTTTAACTATTTAAAAGGTATCTCCAAATTCAAAACGGGCCAATAAATTCCGCCAATCGATGCTCTTCGGGCCCACAAAAGTAGAAAATTAATAAATAATCCAGAACAAAACCCGTTCGATCCAAAATGAAAGTTTAAAAAAAAATTCGATAAAAAGGCGGGTGCAACACGAGGACTTCCCAGGGGGTCACCCATCCTAGTACTACTCTCGCCCAAGCCCGCTTAACTTCGGAGTTCTGATGGGATCCGGTGCATTAGTGCTGGTATGATCGCACCCATAAGTTAATGCGCACTTTAACTATTTAAAAGGTATCTCCAAATTCAAAACGGGCCAATAAATTCCGCCAATCGATGCTCTTCGCGCCCACAAAAGTAGAAAATTAATAAATAATCCAGAACAAAACCCGTTCGATCCAAAATGAAAGTTTAAAAAAAAATTCGATAAAAAGGCGGGTGCAACACGAGGACTTCCCAGGGGGTCACCATCCTAGTACTACTCTCGCCCAAGCACGCTTAACTTCGGAGTTCTGATGGGATCCGGTGCATTAGTGCTGGTATGATCGCACCAATAAGTTAATGCGCACTTTAACTATTTAAAATGTATCTCCAAATTCAAAACGGGCCAATAAATTCCGCCAATCGTTGCTCTTCGGGCCAACAAAAGTAGAAAATTAATAAATAATCCAGAACATAACCCGTTCGATCCAAAATGAAAGTTTAAAAAAAAATTCAATAAAAAGGGGGGTGCAACACGAGGACTTCCCAGGGGGTCACCCATCCTAGTACTACTCTCGCCCAAGCACGCTTAACTTCGGAGTTCTGATGGGATCCGGTGCATTAGTGCTGGTATGATCGCACCCATAAGTTAATGCGCACTTTAATTATTTAAAAGGTATCTCCAAATTCAAAACGGGCCAATAAATTCCGCCAATCGATGCTCTTCGGGCCCACAAAAGTAGAAAATTAATAAATAATCCAGAACATAACCCGTTCGATCCAAAATGAAAGTTTAAAAAAAAATTCGATAAAAAGGGGGGTGCAACACGAGGACTTCCCAGGGGGTCACCCATCCTAGTACTACTCTCGCCCAAGCACGCTTAACTTCGGAGTTCTGATGGGATCCGGTGCATTAGTGCTGGTATGATCGCACCAATAAGTTAATGCGCACTTTAATTATTTAAAAGGTATCTCCAAATTCAAAACGGGCCAATAAATTCCGCCAATCGATGCTCTTCGGGCCCACAAAAGTAGAAAATTAATAAATAATCCAGAACATAACCCGTTCGATCCAAAATGAAAGTTTAAAAAAAAATTCGATAAAAAGGGGGGTGCAACACGAGGACTTCCCAGGGGGTCACCCATCCTAGTACTACTCTCGCCCAAGCACGCTTAACTTCGGAGTTCTGTTGGGATCCGGTGCATTAGTGCTGGTATGATAGCACCCATAAGTTAATGCGCACTTTAATTATTTAAAAGGTATCTCCAAATTCAAAACGGGCCAATAAATTCCGCCAATCGATGCTCTTCGGGCCCACAAAAGTAGAAAATTAATAAATAATCCAGAACATAACCCGTTCGATCCAAAATGAAAGTTTAAAAAAAAATTCGATAAAAAGGGGGGTGCAACACGAGGACTTCCCAGGGGGTCACCCATCCTAGTACTACTCTCGCCCAAGCACGCTTAACTTCGGATCCGGTGCATTAGTGCTGGTATGATCGCACCCATAAGTTAATGCGCACTTTAATTATTTAAAAGGTATCTCCAAATTCAAAACGGGCCAATAAATTCCGCCAATCGATGCTCTTCGGGCCCACAAAAGTAGAAAATTAATAAATAATCCAGAACATAACCCGTTCGATCCAAAATGAAAGTTTAAAAAAAAATTCGATAAAAAGGGGGGTGCAACACGAGGACTTCCCAGGGGGTCACCCATCCTAATACTACTCTCGCCAAAGCACGCTTAACTTCGGATTTCTGATGGGATCCGGTGCATTAGGGCTGGTATGATCGAACCCATAAGTTAATGCGCACTTTAATTATTTAAAAGGTATCTCCAAATTCAAAACGGGCCAATAAATTCCGCCAATCGATGCTCTTCGGGCCCACAAAAGTAGAAAATTAATAAATAATCCAGAACATAACCCGTTCGATCCAAAATGAAAGTTTAAAAAAAAATTCGATAAAAAGGGGGGTGCAACACGAGGACTTCCCAGGGGGTCACCCATCCTAGTACTACTCTCTCCCAAGCACGCTTAACTTCGGAGTTCTGATGGGATCCGGTGCATTAGTGCTGGTATGATCGCACCCATAAGTTAATGCGCACTTTAATTATTTAAAAGGTATCTCCAAATTCAAAACGGGCCAATAAATTCCGCCAATCGATGCTCTTCGGGCCCACAAAAGTAGAAAATTAATAAATAATCCAGAACATAACCCGTTCGATCCAAAATGAAAGTTTAAAAAAAAATTCGATAAAAAGGGGGGTGCAACACGAGGACTTCCCAGGGGGTCACCCATCCTAGTACTACTCTCGCCCAAGCACGCTTAAATTCGGAGTTCTGATGGGATCCGGTGCATTAGTGCTGGTATGATCGCACCCATAAGTTAATGCGCACTTTAATTATTTAAAAGGTATCTCCAAATTCAAAACGGGCCAATAAATTCCGCCAATCGATGCTCTTCGGGCCCACAAAAGTAGAAAATTAATAAATAATCCAGAACATAACCCGTTCGATCCAAAATGAAAGTTTAAAAAAAAATTCGATAAAAAGGGGGGTGCAACACGAGGACTTCCCAGGGGGTCACCCATCCTAGTACTACTCTCGCCCAAGCACGCTTAACTTCGGAGTTCTGATGGGATCCGGTGCATTAGTGCTGGTATGATCGCACCCATAAGTTAATGCGCACTTTAATTATTTAAAAGGTATCTCCAAATTCAAAACGGGCCAATAAATTCCGCCAATCGATGCTCTTCGGGCCCACAAAAGTAGAAAATTAATAAATAATCCAGAACATAACCCGTTCGATCCAAAATGAAAGTTTAAAAAAAAATTCGATAAAAAGGGGGGTGCAACACGAGGACTTCCCAGGGGGTCACCCATCCTAGTACTACTCTCGCCCAAGCATGCTTAACTTCGGAGTTATGATGGGATCCGGTGCATTAGTGCTGGTATGATCGCACCCATAAGTTAATGCGCACTTTAATTATTTAAAAGGTATCTCCAAATTCAAAACGGGCCAATAAATTCCGCCAATCGATGCTCTTCGGGCCCACAAAAGTAGAAAATTAATAAATAATCCAGAACATAACCCGTTCGATCCAAAATGAAAGTTTAAAAAAAAATTCGATAAAAAGGGGGGTGCAACACGAGGACTTCCCAGGGGGTCACCCATCCAAGTACTACTCTCGCCCAAGCACGCTTATCTTCGAAGTTCTGATGGGATCCGGTGCATTAGTGCTGGTATGATCGCACCCATAAGTTAATGCGCACTTTAATTATTTAAAAGGTATCTCCAAATTCAAAACGGGCCAATAAATTCCGCCAATCGATGCTCTTCGGGCCCACAAAAGTAGAAAATTAATAAATAATCCAGAACATAACCCGTTCGATCCAAAATGAAAGTTTAAAAAAAAATTCGATAAAAAGGGGGGTGCAACACGAGGACTTCCCAGGGGGTCACCCATCCTAATACTACTCTCGCCAAAGCACGCTTAACTTCGGAGTTCTGATGGGATCCGGTGCATTAGGGCTGGTATGATCGAACCCATAAGTTAATGCGCACTTTAATTATTTAAAAGGTATCTCCAAATTCAAAACGGGCCAATAAATTCCGCCAATCGATGCTCTTCGGGCCCACAAAAGTAGAAAATTAATAAATAATCCAGAACATAACCCGTTCGATCCAAAATGAAAGTTTAAAAAAAAATTCGATAAAAAGGGGGGTCCAACACGAGGACTTCCCAGGGGGTCACCCATCCTAGTACTACTCTCTCCCAAGCACGCTTAACTTCGGAGTTCTGATGGGATCCGGTGCATTAGTGCTGGTATGATCGCACCCATAAGTTAATGCGCACTTTAATTATTTAAAAGGTATCTCCAAATTCAAAACGGGCCAATAAATTCCGCCAATCGATGCTCTTCGGGCCCACAAAAGTAGAAAATTAATAAATAATCCAGAACATAACCCGTTCGATCCAAAATGAAAGTTTAAAAAAAAATTCGATAAAAAGGGGGGTGCAACACGAGGACTTCCCAGGAGGTCACCCATCCTAGTACTACTCTCGCCCAAGCACGCTTAACTTCGGAGTTCTGATGGGATCCGGTGCATTAGTGCTGGTATGATCGCACCCATAAGTTAATGCGCACTTTAATTATTTAAAAGGTATCTCCAAATTCAAAACGGGCCAATAAATTCCGCCAATCGATGCTCTTCGGGCCCACAAAAGTAGAAAATTAATAAATAATCCAGAACATAACCCGTTCGATCCAAAATGAAAGTTTAAAAAAAAATTCGATAAAAAGGGGCGTGCAACACGAGGACTTCCCAGGGGGTCACCCATCCTAGTACTACTCTCGCCCAAGCACGCTTAACTTCGGAGTTCTGATGGGATCCGGTGCATTAGTGCTGGTATGATCGCACCCATAAGTTAATGCGCACTTTAATTATTTAAAAGGTATCTCCAAATTCAAAACGGGCCAATAAATTCCGCCAATCGATGCTCTTCGGGCCCACAAAAGTAGAAAATTAATAAATAATCCAGAACATAACCCGTTCGATCCAAAATGAAAGTTTAAAAAAAAATTCGATAAAAAGGGGGGTGCAACACGAGGACTTCCCAGGGGGTCACCCATCCTAGTACTACTCTCGCCCAAGCATGCTTAACTTCGGAGTTATGATGGGATCCGGTGCATTAGTGCTGGTATGATCGCACCCATAAGTTAATGCGCACTTTAATTATTTAAAAGGTATCTCCAAATTCAAAACGGGCCAATAAATTCCGCCAATCGATGCTCTTCGGGCCCACAAAAGTAGAAAATTAATAAATAATCCAGAACATAACCCGTTCGATCCAAAATGAAAGTTTAAAAAAAAATTCGATAAAAAGGGGGGTGCAACACGAGGACTTCCCAGGGGGTCACCCATCCTAGTACTACTCTCGCCCAAGCACGCTTAACTTCGGAGTTCTGATGGGATCCGGTGCATTAGTGCTGGTATGATCGCACCCATAAGTTAATGCGCACTTTAATTATTTAAAAGGTATCTCCAAATTAAAAACGGGCCAATAAATTCCGCCAATCGATGCTCTTCGGGCCCACAAAAGTAGAAAATTAATAAATAATCCAGAACATAACCCGTTCGATCCAAAATGAAAGTTTAAAAAAAATTCGATAAAAAGGGGGGTGCAACACGAGGACTTCCCAGGGGGTAACCCATCCTAGTACTACTCTCGCCCAAGCACGCTTAACTTTGGAGTTCTGATGGGATCCGGTGCATTAGTGCTGGTATGATCGCACCCATAAGTTAATGCACACTTTAACTATTTAAAAGGTATCTCCAAATTCAAAACGGGCCAATAAATTCCGCCAATCGATGCTCTTCGGGCCCACAAAAGTAGAAAATTAATAAATAATCCAGAACAAAACCCGTTCGATCCAAAATGAAAGTTTAAAAAAAAATTCGATAAAAAGGCGGGTGCAACACGAGGACTTCCCAGGGGGTCACCCATCCTAGTACTACTCTCGCCCAAGCCCGCTTAACTTCGGAGTTCTGATGGGATCCGGTGCATTAGTGCTGGTATGATCGCACCCATAAGTTAATGCGCACTTTAACTATTTAAAAGGTATCTCCAAATTCAAAACGGGCCAATAAATTCCGCCAATCGATGCTCTTCGCGCCCACAAAAGTAGAAAATTAATAAATAATCCAGAACAAAACCCGTTCGATCCAAAATGAAAGTTTAAAAAAAAATTCGATAAAAAGGCGGGTGCAACACGAGGACTTCCCAGGGGGTCACCATCCTAGTACTACTCTCGCCCAAGCACGCTTAACTTCGGAGTTCTGATGGGATCCGGTGCATTAGTGCTGGTATGATCGCACCAATAAGTTAATGCGCACTTTAACTATTTAAAATGTATCTCCAAATTCAAAACGGGCCAATAAATTCCGCCAATCGTTGCTCTTCGGGCCAACAAAAGTAGAAAATTAATAAATAATCCAGAACATAACCCGTTCGATCCAAAATGAAAGTTTAAAAAAAAATTCAATAAAAAGGGGGGTGCAACACGAGGACTTCCCAGGGGGTCACCCATCCTAGTACTACTCTCGCCCAAGCACGCTTAACTTCGGAGTTCTGATGGGATCCGGTGCATTAGTGCTGGTATGATCGCACCCATAAGTTAATGCGCACTTTAATTATTTAAAAGGTATCTCCAAATTCAAAACGGGCCAATAAATTCCGCCAATCGATGCTCTTCGGGCCCACAAAAGTAGAAAATTAATAAATAATCCAGAACATAACCCGTTCGATCCAAAATGAAAGTTTAAAAAAAAATTCGATAAAAAGGGGGGTGCAACACGAGGACTTCCCAGGGGGTCACCCATCCTAGTACTACTCTCGCCCAAGCACGCTTAACTTGGAGTTCTGATGGGATCCGGTGCATTAGTGCTGGTATGATCGCACCAATAAGTTAATGCGCACTTTAATTATTTAAAAGGTATCTCCAAATTCAAAACGGGCCAATAAATTCCGCCAATCGATGCTCTTCGGGCCCACAAAAGTAGAAAATTAATAAATAATCCAGAACATAACCCGTTCGATCCAAAATGAAAGTTTAAAAAAAAATTCGATAAAAAGGGGGGTGCAACACGAGGACTTCCCAGGGGGTCACCCATCCTAGTACTACTCTCGCCCAAGCACGCTTAACTTCGGAGTTCTGTTGGGATCCGGTGCATTAGTGCTGGTATGATAGCACCCATAAGTTAATGCGCACTTTAATTATTTAAAAGGTATCTCCAAATTCAAAACGGGCCAATAAATTCCGCCAATCGATGCTCTTCGGGCCCACAAAAGTAGAAAATTAATAAATAATCCAGAACATAACCCGTTCGATCCAAAATGAAAGTTTAAAAAAAAATTCGATAAAAAGGGGGGTGCAACACGAGGACTTCCCAGGGGGTCACCCATCCTAGTACTAATCTCGCCCAAGCACGCTTAACTTCGGATCCGGTGCATTAGTGCTGGTATGATCGCACCCATAAGTTAATGCGCACTTTAATTATTTAAAAGGTATCTCCAAATTCAAAACGGGCCAATAAATTCCGCCAATCGATGCTCTTCGGGCCCACAAAAGTAGAAAATTAATAAATAATCCAGAACATAACCCGTTCGATCCAAAATGAAAGTTTAAAAAAAAATTCGATAAAAAGGGGGGTGCAACACGAGGACTTCCCAGGGGGTCACC
The DNA here is from genome assembly GCA_034814905.1 of Penstemon davidsonii. NCBI lineage: Eukaryota > Viridiplantae > Streptophyta > Magnoliopsida > Lamiales > Plantaginaceae > Penstemon > Penstemon davidsonii. The sequence continues at coordinate 9,311,779 of JAYDYQ010001086.1, read as the reverse complement.
CATCCTAATACTACTCTCGCCAAAGCACGCTTAACTTCGGAGTTCTGATGGGATCCGGTGCATTAGGGCTGGTATGATCGAACCCATAAGTTAATGCGCACTTTAATTATTTAAAAGGTATCTCCAAATTCAAAACGGGCCAATAAATTCCGCCAATCGATGCTCTTCGGGCCCACAAAAGTAGAAAATTAATAAATAATCCAGAACATAACCCGTTCGATCCAAAATGAAAGTTTAAAAAAAAATTCGATAAAAAGGGGGGTGCAACACGAGGACTTCCCAGGGGGTCACCCATCCTAGTACTACTCTCTCCCAAGCACGCTTAACTTCGGAGTTCTGATGGGATCCGGTGCATTAGTGCTGGTATGATCGCACCCATAAGTTAATGCGCACTTTAATTATTTAAAAGGTATCTCCAAATTCAAAACGGGCCAATAAATTCCGCCAATCGATGCTCTTCGGGCCCACAAAAGTAGAAAATTAATAAATAATCCAGAACATAACCCGTTCGATCCAAAATGAAAGTTTAAAAAAAAATTCGATAAAAAGGGGGGTGCAACACGAGGACTTCCCAGGGGGTCACCCATCCTAGTACTACTCTCGCCCAAGCACGCTTAAATTCGGAGTTCTGATGGGATCCGGTGCATTAGTGCTGGTATGATCGCACCCATAAGTTAATGCGCACTTTAATTATTTAAAAGGTATCTCCAAATTCAAAACGGGCCAATAAATTCCGCCAATCGATGCTCTTCGGGCCCACAAAAGTAGAAAATTAATAAATAATCCAGAACATAACCCGTTCGATCCAAAATGAAAGTTTAAAAAAAAATTCGATAAAAAGGGGGGTGCAACACGAGGACTTCCCAGGGGGTCACCCATCCTAGTACTACTCTCGCCCAAGCACGCTTAACTTCGGAGTTCTGATGGGATCCGGTGCATTAGTGCTGGTATGATCGCACCCATAAGTTAATGCGCACTTTAATTATTTAAAAGGTATCTCCAAATTCAAAACGGGCCAATAAATTCCGCCAATCGATGCTCTTCGGGCCCACAAAAGTAGAAAATTAATAAATAATCCAGAACATAACCCGTTCGATCCAAAATGAAAGTTTAAAAAAAAATTCGATAAAAAGGGGGGTGCAACACGAGGACTTCCCAGGGGGTCACCCATCCTAGTACTACTCTCGCCCAAGCATGCTTAACTTCGGAGTTATGATGGGATCCGGTGCATTAGTGCTGGTATGATCGCACCCATAAGTTAATGCGCACTTTAATTATTTAAAAGGTATCTCCAAATTCAAAACGGGCCAATAAATTCCGCCAATCGATGCTCTTCGGGCCCACAAAAGTAGAAAATTAATAAATAATCCAGAACATAACCCGTTCGATCCAAAATGAAAGTTTAAAAAAAAATTCGATAAAAAGGGGGGTGCAACACGAGGACTTCCCAGGGGGTCACCCATCCTAGTACTACTCTCGCCCAAGCACGCTTAACTTCGGAGTTCTGATGGGATCCGGTGCATTAGTGCTGGTATGATCGCACCCATAAGTTAATGCGCACTTTAATTATTTAAAAGGTATCTCCAAATTCAAAACGGGCCAATAAATTCCGCCAATCGATGCTCTTCGGGCCCACAAAAGTAGAAAATTAATAAATAATCCAGAACATAACCCGTTCGATCCAAAATGAAAGTTTAAAAAAAAATTCGATAAAAAGGGGGGTGCAACACGAGGACTTCCCAGGGGGTCACCCATCCTAGTACTACTCTCGCCCAAGCACGCTTAACTTCGGAGTTCTGATGGGATCCGGTGCATTAGTGCTGGTATGATCGCACCCATAAGTTAATGCGCACTTTAATTATTTAAAAGGTATCTCCAAATTCAAAACGGGCCAATAAATTCCGCCAATCGATGCTCTTCGGGCCCACAAAAGTAGAAAATTAATAAATAATCCAGAACATAACCCGTTCGATCCAAAATGAAAGTTTAAAAAAAAATTCGATAAAAAGGGGGGTGCAACACGAGGACTTCCTAGGGGGTCACCCATCCTAGTACTACTCTCGCCCAAGCACGCTTAACTTCGGAGTTCTGATGGGATCCGGTGCATTAGAGCTGGTATGATCGCACCCATAAGTTAATGCGCACTTTAATTATTTAAAAGGTATCTCCAAATTCAAAACGGGCCAATAAATTCCGCCAATCGATGCTCTTCGGGCCCACAAAAGTAGAAAATTAATAAATAATCCAGAACATAACCCGTTCGATCCAAAATGAAAGTTTAAAAAAAAATTCGATAAAAAGGGGGGTGCAACACGAGGACTTCCCAGGGGGTCACCCATCCTAATACTACTCTCGCCAAAGCACGCTTAACTTCGGAGTTCTGATGGGATCCGGTGCATTAGTGCTGGTATGATCGCACCCATAAGTTAATGCGCACTTTAATTATTTAAAAGGTATCTCCAAATTCAAAACGGGCCAATAAATTCTGCCAATCGATGCTCTTCGGGCCCACAAAAGTAGAAAATTAATAAATAATCCAGAACATAACCCGTTCGATCCAAAATGAAAGTTTAAAAAAAAATTCGATAAAAAGGGGGGTGCAACACGAGGACTTCCCAGGGGGTCACCCATCCTAATACTACTCTCGCCAAAGCACGCTTAACTTCGGAGTTCTGATGGGATCCGGTGCATTAGTGCTGGTATGATCGCACCCATAAGTTAATGCGCACTTTAATTATTTAAAAGGTATCTCCAAATTCAAAACGGGCCAATAAATTCCGCCAATCGATGCTCTTCGGGCCCACAAAAGTAGAAAATTAATAAATAATCCAGAACATAACCCGTTCGATCCAAAATGAAAGTTTAAAAAAAAATTCGATAAAAAGGGGGGTGCAACACGAGGACTTCCCAGGGGGTCACCCATCCTAGTACTACTCTCTCCCAAGCACGCTTAACTTCGGAGTTCTGATGGGATCCGGTGCATTAGTGCTGGTATGATCGCACCCATAAGTTAATGCGCACTTTAATTATTTAAAAGGTATCTCCAAATTCAAAACGGGCCAATAAATTCCGCCAATCGATGCTCTTCGGGTCCACAAAAGTAGAAAATTAATAAATAATCCAGAACATAACCCGTTCGATCCAAAATGAAAGTTTAAAAAAAAATTCGATAAAAAGGGGGGTGCAACACGAGGACTTCCCAGGGGGTCACCCATCCTAGTACTACTCTCGCCCAAGCACGCTTAACTTCGGAGTTCTGATGGGATCCGGTGAATTAGTGCTGGTATGATCGCACCCATAAGTTAATGCGCACTTTAATTATTTAAAAGGTATCTCCAAATTCAAAACGGGCCAATAAATTCCGCCAATCGATGCTCTTCGGGCCCACAAAAGTAGAAAATTAATAAATAATCCAGAACATAACCCGTTCGATCCAAAATGAAAGTTTAAAAAAAAATTCGATAAAAAGGGGGGTGCAACACGAGGACTTCCCAGGGGGTCACCCATCCTAGTACTACTCTCGCCCAAGCACGCTTAACTTCGGATCCGGTGCATTAGTGCTGGTATGATCGCACCCATAAGTTAATGCGCACTTTAATTATTTAAAAGGTATCTCCAAATTCAAAACGGGCCAATAAATTCCGCCAATCGATGCTCTTCGGGCCCACAAAAGTAGAATATTAATAAATAATCCAGAACATAACCCGTTCGATCCAAAATGAAAGTTTAAAAAAAAATTCGATAAAAAGGGGGGTGCAACACGAGGACTTCCCAGGGGGTCACCCATCCTAGTACTACTCTCGCCCAAGCACGCTTAACTTCGGAGTTCTGATGGGATCCGGTGCATTAGTGCTGGTATGATCGCACCCATAAGTTAATGCGCACTTTAATTATTTAAAAGGTATCTCCAAATTCAAAACGGGCCAATAAATTCCGCCAATCGATGCTCTTCGGGCCCACAAAAGTAGAAAATTAATAAATAATCCAGAACATAACCCGTTCGATCCAAAATGAAAGTTTAAAAAAAAATTCGATAAAAAGGGGGGTGCAACACGAGGACTTCCCAGGGGGTCACCCATCCTAGTACTACTCTCGCCCAAGCATGCTTAACTTCGGAGTTATGATGGGATCCGGTGCATTAGTGCTGGTATGATCGCACCCATAAGTTAATGCGCACTTTAATTATTTAAAAGGTATCTCCAAATTCAAAACGGGCCAATAAATTCCGCCAATCGATGCTCTTCGGGCCCACAAAAGTAGAAAATTAATAAATAATCCAGAACATAACCCGTTCGATCCAAAATGAAAGTTTAAAAAAAAATTCGATAAAAAGGGGGGTGCAACACGAGGACTTCCCAGGGGGTCACCCATCCAAGTACTACTCTCGCCCAAGCACGCTTAACTTCGAAGTTCTGATGGGATCCGGTGCATTATTGCTGGTATGATCGCACCCATAAGTTAATGCGCACTTTAATTATTTAAAAGGTATCTCCAAATTCAAAACGGGCCAATAAATTCCGCCAATCGATGCTCTTAGGGCCCACAAAAGTAGAAAATTAATAAATAATCCAGAACATAACCCGTTCGATCCAAAACACCGATTGGGTCGGTATAAACTCATCGATCTCCTACATGAACGATCTACAAAGGTTAAAACCACAGTTGGTATAAAACCTAAGTATAATAAATCTTTGAGTAACACCGATTGGGTCGGTATAAACTCATCGATCTCCTACATGAGCGATCTACAAAGGTTAAAACCACAGTTGGTATAAAACCTAAGTATAATAAATCTTTGAGTAACACCGATTGGGTCGGTATAAACTCATCGATCTCCTACATGAACGATCTACAAAGGTTAAAACCACAGTTGGTATAAAAACTAAGTGTAATATATCTTTGAGTAAAACCGATTGGTCGGTATAAACTCATCGATCTCATAACTAACGATTTACGCAAACAAACAGCTGATATAATGTATAAAATTTTATTATCACTGATAAAATATACATCGGAAAGATACATAAACTGCCCTAGCTACATCAACAGCAAATTCTATTATCTGATAAAGTAAGGAGCTAACAAAAGGACTTCAGCTTGATTTATCTCTGTATTTCTCTTAGAATTCTTGCCACCAGCTAGAACCAGTCGTGCTCGCGGCCACAAAGCTTTGGAATCAGAGAGAGCTTTGAGAGATCATAATGTTACAACGGTCGATGGTGGTCAGCATTTTTTGATCATACATTCTTGTTTTAATGAACTGACCAGCTTTCCACCAACCGCGTAACTAATAGATCGAACCCCACAACACCGACCTTTACCCATTTACATAGGTTGGTCGGTTGAGGATAGGCATTCCAATCTATTCCCCTTATTAAGGGTCGGAGATTTCATGGTTTTTGAGAAATCCCCATTTTCCGATTCCACCCATACCAAGTCGACGTAACAAATGTTCTGTTTGATTCTCGAATTAGGCGGACGACCGCCGTTTTGGACAAAGAAGGAGTACATTTGTTTCAAGTTTTTCACTCCTAATGGTAACTGAAAGATAACAGATTCCTTTTATAGACAGGATGGGTTAAAATCCTACGGTGCAACTCACATCCAATCAACGGCGATGACGTATCATCGGGATTTACGTTACAACGTAATAACTACAAGCCTTAAAAGCAGGATTTGGTATAAATGCGCTTTAAAGACGGTTAAAATAATATATTAGATCGATGGATATGATACAAAGGGTATTATAGTGAAACCAATATTACATGACGATAGTCGATCTAAACAAGAAATCATCGATCAGTACACTAAGCAGTTACACCTACAAAATATCAAAGGAAAAAATCTGGTTTCCGAACGCTTCAGACGCTTCAGAACCTCCTCGGAATGATCATTTTTATTCTACTTTGAGAACAGTGACGAGAACCTAAAGTTCAGGCTCCTTCTACAGATCGGCAGGTGTCGTCGGGCGAGGAAAGCCGCATGCTATCACGATTCGACCACCTTGAAGAAGTTGATGCTTTTTCTTCGCCAATTAAAGTAGGGATCAGAAAGCTCTCATGCGTGGCATCGTCGACCTGTTAGAAACAAGTTGATTTCGATAAACCAAGAATCCAGCTTTCCTCTAATCTCGACCTCTACAAAACGGCGTAATTTATGATCGACTAATCCCCGGTTATGAGATTTGCCCGACCATCACCGTATAAGGTGGAGATTTCATTTTTCCAATTCCTCCCATACCAAATCACGAACTCCTCAGTAGATAAACTAACAAATTTTGGTGGTCGATGATACTTATAACAATAAATAATCATCTTGAATGACTTCATCTTCCGAGAGATGGAGAGGTATGGAATGACCTTTTTATAGGCAGGGGATAAAGGATCCAATGGTGTTACGTTGAGATCCTATCAACGGTCCAGATCAAAAGCGTACCATAATAAGTCACAGTGTCGGATATACGATCGATCATTACCATAGGACTAGAAGTGTGAGACTCCAGATAAACAGGTCAACAATAATTGATTTTCTTCAGATCTTTAAGAGGATCGTTACATTTCACGGAAACACCCAAATCATCAGGAAAAACTACATTTATCTTCAAAGTCTAAATTACAATTATTACAAATACTAGTCCTACTTTGCTACTCCTCGGAATGGTCTGCTCCTTCAATTCGACCTACTCCCTATTCTCAGACTACTACCACTGCATAGAAACGAGGAACATGCAGAAATGCGTATATTTGCTGATGCTGGCGAATTATCGACCTTCAAATGGGCGACATGGCAATCAGGAAGCCTGCTGCATCTGGGGTCGATCACAGTATCAAACTAAAGCACACTGAGAAAGGGATGGTTCAGAGGCTACGTTTTTCTGCAAACAAGGAAGGAAAGAGCCTTGCTGTCATACAATTAAGATAGGTTCGTTCTACATGCCTTGAAGACAAGTTTTCAAGCATGCATGGACAGAACACCATTACCTTCCCCAGGGATCACCACCATTTTTAATGAACTAACCAGCTCTCGCTTCTCCAAAAAACAAATTGGATTGCTATCTCCACCATAATCAACATGCCATAAAAACCAAAACGAAATAATTCTAGGAGACATGTAGTTTCTATCGTTTAAGTTTCCTATTTCTCAAATGGGTTATTTAAAGCATGGGGAAATATTCAATCAATGCACAAAGGCATACGAACCGTCCTACAGTTACGGCACAACTACCAAATTGAGTTCTTCTCTCCCAAGAATTTTGAAAACAGTTATTTACAGATCGAGAAGACACAGAAGTCGAACAAAAAGCACGATCTTCTATTCGTCAGGCAAAATGTATATTTACATTCCATCTAAAAAAAAATGATGATAAAGGTCTTTATCTACTGTTCACGAGCATGATCGGGAATCGTCGGATAACCAAGATAAGTCATCATTTCTTGGGTACGTTGGCTGTATCCAAGAGAAAAACCTCTGTCAAACTCTTGCTCTTTCAGCTGGAGAGGGTCTTCTTTTTCTTTGGTGAGTTGTTCTTTGTCAGACACCAGATTCCTATTTGCTTGGGCGAGTTCTTTCTCTTTAGTAAGTCTTTCAGCAGCAGCTCGGAGGTTCTCCACCTCGGTCATCAGCAATCGATGAGCAACAGCGATCGAGTTCATCCGTTAATGAGACTCTTCTCGAGCAAAGTAAGACTCATCATTTTGTATGCCAAGCTGAAGAGCTTCATGCTTAGCCTAATATGGAAAAATCAGAATAAGAAACTTCCAAGGATATAAAAGTCGTCATAACAACGATAACACACTTACCAAATCCAAATGCTTGAAAATGGACTGAACGAGACGTAAAGAGGAATGATTTTTTAATTTATCAAGCTCCTTGGGCAAAATTGTGCCCATTCCCAGATTCCAAGAAATTCCATCAGGCTCGAGGGTTGTTGGAATGCTTACATCAATCGAGACCCCACCAGATCGACTCATCTCAAACTCAGTTATCTCTTCGACCTGCTCCTTAAAAGGACGTTCGTCTAAAAGAGATGGATCATCCGCAACGTTTTCAAAACCAGAATGACTGGGACCAGACCTAGTTTTCGATACGTCTTGGGAAATGTGGGCAGGAGAGACGGCTTGAGTATGTTGAGAAGTTGAGACAACAACTTGAGAACGCAGAGGGGCAAAGAAAGATTTAGGAATATCTTCCACAGGTTACTAAGCAGTGATTACGACCTGATGCGAACCTCCTTGACCTAAATCTCGACCTGGTATATCTCGATCGGAAGGAGGACGTTCCTCCAATGATTGAACGATGACAGGAGGAGAAACGGCTCGAGACTCCTCGTTTCTATTCTGGTCGACGGGAGGAGGAGAAACGACTCGAGACTCCTCATTGGGTATTTGTTCCACGAGAGCAGGAGAAGTAACTCGAATCTCCTCGTTCGTTGTATGGACGACTGGAGGAGGAGAAATAGTTCGTGACTCCTCATTTATTGTTTGTTCTACGAGAGGAGGAGAGATAGAACGAGAACCCTCCTTCTGGTAAAAGTGGGTCATCAAATACGTACTATGATCATCAAAACGACGAAGAATATCAGAGTTAAAATCATACATATATCATAAAAGGAATTTTACATGTTCTACGAGATTTAAAAGATCTAACTTTACAACAAAATAAAAGAAAATCATAAAAAACATCCTAACTGGGTGAATTGGTTTCCTTGGGGGACGATCCTTCCTCTCCTTCTTCAGTCCCTTCGTCAACATGATCTCCGTCAATATCCTCCTCGGCATCGTCGCCTTCCTCTTCGCCTGCTTGATCCTCCGTGATATCCTTTATTAATTCCAAATCAGGTGTTGGCACAGGAATTGGGGTTCCATACTCCTCGACTAGGTGAGCTAGAGGATGGTTACTATACTCAACAGAGGATAAGCAGTCGGGAGGATAGTCTCGAAGACTTCGGTCCTTTTCAATGGCCATAACTTTGCGATATTCCTCACGCTTATCAGGGATCTGCCCAGACTCGATTAATTGATCGACACCCTTATAGAACGAGCTTAAGAGCAAACCTCCAATCTTTTGATGAATTATGGCAGTATGCACGAGGGAATCGAGAAACTCTCGGACTATGGGCTCGACGTCTGAAGATTGGTGCTCATCTATGACCCTTTCTAAGTCAGAAGAATCATCTTCCTTGGTCGCAATTTGGGATCGAAGAGCATCAACATCCGACTCCAGCTTGCTAACGAGGGTGGCATGCGCAACTCGTTGCTCTTCCATTTCTCGAGTCAATTGGTCGACCTGCGCCTGGTATCGACTAGAATCCGTCATCATACTGATAATATGAGGATTGTCGGTCTCCAAATTAGGATTAGCGAGAGGATCGGATGAAGTGGCAGCGGAAGCTCGAGAATTACCGACCTGAGCAAGTTGATCTTCGAGCTCCTTAAACCCTGGCAGTTAAAATATTGTTGCTTTCTTCAACATATTTACACTGATCTCTATGCAATGCCATATCATATAGCGCGGATACCAAGGCATTACCGGTCTGTAACAAGAAAAAATTGTATAGATAAAGACCAAGAAGAATATTGAGGATTATTAAAAGAACGAAAGGAGTTAAAGAATATTACCACTTCATGAGCATGAGCAGCCCTCGCTAGCTGTTCGAGGGGTTTCTTCATAACAGTCCTCTCCACGTCTCGAACAAAGGTCGAGGATAAAAGAACTCGAATAGATTTATCGACCACATTCTCCTTATCATCAGACATCAAGGAATCCTTCTCAGAATAACCAGCCGCTCCTTTTCCTTGTAGATGACTCTCAATCATATCTACCAAAGAAGCCTGATGACTAGTATCTCCGACGTGAGTGAAATACTCACCTCCCTTGTCAAAATATTGAGTTTTTCGTTTGGCTTCAGGGCCAGTAGGATTACGTTCAGGCCAATATTTGCTACCCAGAATACCATATTTCTCCCTGAAAGTTTTGGGAGGATAACCGCGACCTGGACGAGAGCTCGAAGTCGGTATGTCTGAAGAAGTTAGACCAGAGAGAGGAGGAGCTACTCGGATAGGATCTGCATTCTCGGACTCCTCCTCCTCAATGTCCTCCAGATCTTGGAATTGATTCCTTCTCCTTTTTCTAGATTCCTTTTGCTCTATGGGGACTTTACCCCAGGACTTTTTCGAGTTCGAAAGAACAGATTTTCCGACCACGGAAAAACGGCTGTTTTCGACCATGGAGGCTACAGCATGAAGTCAATAAAATGAACAACTGGATTATATATCTTTTTATAAATTTATTACTAGCAAAAAAATCTTACATAAAGGTCGATCGTCCGAGGGGATAGGGAATTCCAAAGAACTCAATCCAACCTTTCGAAGGAAAATCTCTCCGATCAAATAAGCTGATTGATATTTATTTGATCTCATCTCCTCAATCAAGGTAGTTGAAAATTGGTCGTCTGGGGACATCTCACCAATCTCCTTTCGACCGCCGTATACCCAAGCATCAATGTATCCCCAGTCATGAGTAAACTCCTCGGGTTCACCATTCTCGAGGATATGCACGGTCGGAGCCTTAACGAAAAAGAAACTTGATTTCCATTCCGTGCTATTGCTCGAAATGGCGTTTTCAAGAACTGCGTAGCCAGGTCTTTGGCTAACATAATAATAACCTCTGTTGGAGGAGGTCGATACGGAGAGTCGAAAAAAATGAAGAAAATTACGGAATGAGGGCTGCAGACCTCGCGCGACCATCAAAACAGAGAATGCCGTAATAAAAGCTATGGCATTCGGGACAAGTTGGGTCAATGAGACAATGAAGGTCTCCAGGAATAGACGAAGAATCGAAGAGAGGGGAAAACGGAGCCCATGCTCAAAGTGGGACGTATAAAAAGCTCGATAGTTGGCAGGAGGAGTGTTGACTCTCTCCTCGGAAGAAGGAATAATGATCTCAAAATCCGAGGGGAAATAGCGGCCGTATTCCTTTTTCAAAAAAGGTAAATCCTATTCTTTCCATCGAGAAGGAAAGAATTCCACAGGGGCAGAAATTTGAGGTTGAGACGTTTTGGATTTCTTGGATGCCCTCGACACGATCTCTTCCTCTGGAATAATCTCCACTACCAAACTATCAACTTCTTTTTCAGTATAATCTCTGATCTCCTCCACTTGAGAATTGTCTGCTCCTTCCTCATCAGATGAAGGAATATCAGGATTAGGGATATTAGGTGGTACTTGTTCTTCTACGTTTTGGGTTGAAGAATGCGGATTTTGCGAGGTCGAAGCCATCAGTCTTTTGAAATAATGCGCTCGAGAAAATAAGAAAATGATAAGATTATCGACTTAAGCTTTTACTTCTGGAAGGATTAAATATCTGGGGTAAAAGTAAAATATCCCGCAAATTTCGATTATATATATGGGCGGTGAAAAGACAGATTTAGCCCTTCGCGTCTCTTCATATTCCCGCCAATCAGAATCATGAAAAGACCCAGCCATTGTCTGACACACGTTGACTAACATACATGTCTGTACGTAGAAGGTTCAAACGGATATGCGATCTTTTTTCCTCGTTCGGTTTTTATCCCGAAGAGGGTTTTTCCGAACCAGGTTTTTAACGAGGCATAATCCATGAACGATGAAAAGATCAAGGTAACTACTACTTCTACTTCTACGAGCTCCAGCTACGATTTCGCTCGAGAAGTGAGGGAGTACTGATGAGGGCTATTTTACACATATAATGGAATAAAGCTTTTCGAGGAGGTTCAGGATCGATCCGACCTGTAAATACGACAAGTTCGACTCTATCCGCCCAAATGTATCTGATCGACCAGAAGACCGATCCAGAAGATTTAATGGGCTATGCAGTTCTCCTAAGCCATGCAGGATTCCTAGGCCTAATAGGACTCCTAGTCAAGTTAGGACTAGACAATTATTATAAATACTGAGTTTTACATTGTATTGAGGATCCAGAATTTAACCTACGAAATATACTACAATTGTTCGCCCTTCATATTATTGTCATCTACACGATTATATTACTTTGCTTATTCTTGAATTGCACCATCCTAAGCACTTTAACCAAACCCTTTATACATAAAATTGTGATCTTAAATAATTTACTGAGATTAAACCTTAGACGAAATTCGGTTAAATCAGGAACTTCGCTTTTCTATTATTTGAAGCATCTCATCTTTACAGGGCTCCTCCAAATAAAATGTGCGCTCTTTTTCCCTAGCTCGGATTTTGTCCCACTGGGTTTTTCCGAGTAAGGTTTTTAATGAGGCATATCCAAATTTCTTCTTACTACAATGTTGTGTTTACTTCTTCGAGCTTCACCTTCACTTACGCTCGAGAAGTGGGGGAGTATTGATGAAGGATATTTCGTGTACGCCATTTTAGGAAATACCTCAGCTCGAGATCGACCTCGATCCCGACCAGGAAGGGTATTTTCCGACCTACAGAACCCAGCTTCCGATCAAGTTAGATTTTTTGCACAAGATCCTATTTTTCGATCTACTTCTCTCCTCGGATAACTGTGGGACCGACCCACAGGCCTGGACAGCTGGCCGAGACATATTCCCCTGCGGAGGGTCTAGCTAGCTCATCACCATTCCTATATATACGCGGCGCATTTATGACATCAACAACGGCACTATTCCCAAGAAACACCCCAGCTCGGACTTAGAGCTCGGAATAGGTTTTAGCTTGCTTTTCTTTGTATTTATCTAGCTAGTTGTACGGCATCCAGTAACGCTCGAGTAGACCTACTTTGTAATTTGTATTTGGATCCGATCATTATATACATCATATACATACTCGATTCTATTTATTGTTTCGCTCTACTTTCCTTATTATTCCCGAACGAAAAAGAGCATAATCAGGAAAATTGTTGGATATAAAGATTAACGGAACCAGAGATTGTTGGAGAATATTCAATGATTTAACGGATCTAAACAAGTCATGTCCGCGGGATCCATATCCCCTTCCCAGGATCGACTTATTGGTCGATTCTATAGCAGGATTTGCTATTTTTAGCATGATGGATGCATTTCAAGGATTTTATCAAATATTTATGGATGAAAGGGATCAAGAAAAAACTGCCTTTGTTACCGAACAAGGAGTATACTGCTTCATAGTGATGCCTTTCGGATTGAGAAACGCTGGAGCAACTTATCAATGACTAGTAAACCTAATCTTTAAAGAACTAATTGGATAAATCATGGAAGTATACGTGGATGATATGCTCGTCAAGAGTATGAGCGAGAAAGACCATATTGATCATTTGGATCGTTGCTTCAGGATTTTGAGAAAATACGGAATGAAGCTCAATCCGGCTAAGTGTACCTTCGGTGTAAGATCTGGAAAATTCTTGGGTTACTTGGTCCACCAAAGGGGTATAGAAGCAAATCCCGAGAAGATACGCGCTATCACCGAGGTGAAGCCTCCAAGAACGATCTCACAGGTGCAAAGTTTAGTTGGTAAGATAGTTGCTCTAAACAGGTTTATATCAAGATCAGCAGATAAAAGTCTACCATTCTTTCAAACACTGAGAAAGTCTAAGACATTCAAATGGACGAAAGAATGCGATTGGGCCTTCGACCAGTTGAAGGAATACCTAACTTCTCCACCACTACTTGCCAAGCCAACGGAAGGACAACCTCTTTATATATACATTGCGATTTCCGAGGTTGCTGTAAGTTCGGTGTTGGTCAAAATAAATGCAACGGAACATAAGCCAGTTTATTACTTGAGCAAGCTATTACAAGGGCTGAAAATAATTATTTGGAGATAGTGCCCTAGCGCTGGTGATAGCGGCACGGAAGTTACGACCTTACTTCCAAACATATAAAATTATCATCCTCACAAATTGATTATGCTGTATTTCGTTCGTACTAAATAAGGAAAGTCAAGCAAAACAATAAGTGTATAGAGTGCTTAAATCTTATATATCGCAATCGAATATTGAGTTTAGGTTACAAGATGGGTCTACTCGAGCATTACAGGATGTCGTACAACTAGGAAAGTAAATACAAGGAATAAGCAAGCTAGTTCCTAATCCGAACAGTAAGTCCGAGCTTAGGGCCTCTCTTGGAAGTTGTGCCGTCCCTGATGTCATAAATGCGCCGCGTATTTATAGGAACAGTAATGAGCTAGCTGGACCGTCCGTAGGAGAATATCTCTTGGCCAGCTGTACAAAGCTGTAGGTCGGCCCCACAGTAATCCCGAGGCGGTGAGCAGATCGGAGAGTAGACCCCGTGCCATCAATCTGACTTGATCGGAAAACTAGGTTCTTCTGGTCGAGAATGTCATTCCTGGTCGGGGACGAGGTCGATCTCGAGCATAGGTACTTCCTAAAACGGCGTATGCGAAATACCCCTCATCAATACTCCCCCACTTCTCGAGCGTAAGCGAAGCTGAAGCTTGGAGAAGTAAATACAGCATCGTACCACAAGATCTGTTATGCCTCATTAAAAACCTTACTCGGAAAAACCCAATGGGACAAAATCCGAGCTAGGGAAAAAGAGCGCATATTTTCTCTGGATGGGCCTTGGAAAGGCGAGATGTTTCAAACCACAGGAGGGCGGAGTTCTCGATCAGAATATTTTACTTCGATGAGAGCATCCGAAGTTCGGAGAAAATAATAGAGATCGAGTCTTGAACAATCTTGAGACGGATATGCCTCGTTAAAAACCTTACTCGGAAAAACCCAGGCGGATAAAAACCGAGCGAAGGGAAAAAGAGTGCATATCCTCGGAAGACAACGTAGTTTAATCTTATCTTTCTGACTCGAAATACCTATTTCTGAGACTTGGAGGACCATAGGTGCTATTAATGGGAAATAACCCTCAATTTTACTAAGCGGGAGCTTAACCGTCGCGGTTACTCGGGGTTGAATTTGCAATTTACCCTTTTAACCTTTATATATATACGTTGACTTGGAAATATGAGTACGTTTTTCCAATTTTACTGCAGGTCGGAGCATTTAGATCGATAAATAGTATCCTTTTTCATCGATCGTTGCGATAAACCTTTACCATCATGTCTATTCCCGAGAACCCAGAAATTCAAAGCAATATTCCTACACAATCGGATTCCGACCTAGGATCCACAGGCGAACTCATCAATGACTACAAAACTGCAGAACACTCCTCTGAAGAGACGAATAGAATCGTCAACCAAATAGAGTATGCCTTGGATCCAAACGCTGGAGAGGGGACATCCGGTCGACAGGATTCCGAGCACGGTGGTGATGCTGAACAAAATGCCGAGGCCGACAGCGAGGAGGGTGGAGATGGGGAAAAAGCTGATTCCGACAATGAGAATAGCTTGACTGTACCGTTTGACCAGCATGAGATAATGAGATATCAAATCGGAGGCGGGTGCAGCGTGAGAATCCTCGATCTAGCCGGTGTCGCGAAAAAGTCCAAAGCCACCGGTCGGGCTCAGAAGACCGAGAAACGGGTCGACGACATCTCGAGTGCGTATGATCCAAAAGAGGATGAGGCAAACCTCAAAGCTGCGATAGGTAAATTCCTTCCCGAGGGCTACTCGCTAGTCATTCCGACCCCCTCTCAAAGAGTGAATAAGCCCCCTGAAGGATGTCAAGCTTTCTATGCTAAGCAATTTGACTATGGGTTGCGCATTCCTTTTGCCCCCTTACTCGAGCAGGTTTTAGATGCATTCAGCCTGGCTCCCGCACATATCCTTCCCAACTCGATCGGGTACTTGATAGCTTTCAGTGTTTTGATGAAGGCCAAGAACCAAGCTGCTAATTTCCGGCGTTTTTGGCAATTTTTCAAGATCAGTACTTCCTCCGCCTCGAACGCTGGGTTCGTGTATTTCTCCCAGCGTTCGAATCATTCGGTCTTATCGACCATAACTTCGAAACAGTTCTTCTTTATCAAAGGACCTGAAGTACCGGCTTCCGAGGGAAGTTCGGAGACGGTTCCACACAAATGGCCAGGTGAGCGAGACTGGGTGTACGGAAAACGAGAATTGTTAGGCCAGCTTGCGAAGGTTATCCCAGACGATCTTGTTAAAGAGATGCGTTCCGATCTGTATCAGTCAGCTTTCCTTATTCCGGAGCCTGTTCTTCGAAAAGCTGGACTCAGCCGAGCTACCTATCGACTAGCAGATGCTGATGACCCTCGAACATTGAGTAAGGATAATAGCCTTTCCCGAGTGACCTTGATAGTAAGCTTTTCAGCGAATTTCATCACTTAACATTTCACTTCTTTTTTATTTCTTCAGGTACAATGGTGGAGCAATACCGAACTTCCATAGTCAGTAAAACTGTAGCATCTACCTCGAGAAAGACGCCCGGTCAATCGAGGAGACAAATTAGACCGAAGCCTAGAACTGTCGTCCCTCCTCGGGGAAGCTCGGCTCAGACTGACCAGATCGGAAATGAAGGGGAGCCCGAGAATGCGGAGCCGATCCAAATGGTACCACCTCCTCACCAAGCTGGTCCTTCTTCTTCTTCTGGCTTAGGATACAGCATGTTTACCATGAAGAAGCTCAAAGGGACAGAGATCTACAATCGGTGAGCTCGGGAAGATCTCGAGGGACCCCCCGAGGCTAAAAGGAGGACCAGATTGTGGGGTCGACACCGAACACCCCTTTCTTCCCGTTCTGGTCGAAGTAGGCCTGATATGGTGGACTTCATCGAAGATCAACTTAGAGGTTCCCGAGCAGCGGGTTATCCCGAGAGGGGATCAATTCGAAGTGATCGCACCCCAAACGGTGAGAACGAGCACGACAAGGCGATCAAGATTTTCATGGCGGGGAGATTTGTCGAGGACCAGGAGGAGCTTCTTGGCCATTGCGACCTTGACGTATTAGGCCAATTCTCCAAAGCATATCACACGGTAAATCCCTTTACATTTGTTATAACTGTTTAAGTCTTGGAACAAGATATTAACCAACCTGTTCTTGCAGATCGGGGACTGCTTTCTTACTGAGGTGAATCGTACCTCAATGTTAGAAGAGGAGTCCGATCGGGTCCATATCGCTTATAGGGACTTACTCAAGGAAGAATCCCAACTTCGCAATCAATTTACCTCCGTTCGAAAAGAATTGGAGTCTATGAAAGCTAAGTATACCCCGGCCGTCGAGGAAAACTTGGTGAAGGTCGTGGAAGAGAAGAGCTTGCTCGAGGAGAAGGTTAAGAAACTTGAAGAGGAGCTTGCGCAAACTAAGGCTGATTCCGAGTTATCTTATTAGCGCAGCAAAGAAGACTCTCGCCTAAGCTCGATAAGAGAATTTTTAGAGTCTCCCGCGTTGGATGCTATAGCTCGTAAAAGGGTCGATCAAGTCCTCCAGACTACCTTCTATAAAGGCGTTCGACAACTTGTCTCCGCGAAAGTCATTCCCAATAAGATAGATGAGTACTTGAAACACATGAACATTTTCAAGAACATGGATGGAAAAGATTATCAAGTCTCATCCTCGAGCTCCGCCAACTGGGAAAATCATGAGTTCGCTCCATTTGTGGAAGAGTTCGGAGTTCCAATGCCCAATCCTGACTTGATGGACTTAGGATACAGCATGTTTACCATGAAGAAGCTCAAAGGGACAGAGATCTACAATCGGTGAGCTCGGGAAGATCTCGAGGGACCCCCCGAGGCTAAAAGGAGGACCAGATTGTGGGGTCGACACCGAACACCCCTTTCTTCCCATTCTGGTCGAAGTAGGCCTGATATGGTGGACTTCATCGAAGATCAACTTAGAGGTTCCCGAGCAGCGGGTTATCCCGAGAGGGGATCAATTCGAAGTGATCGCACCCCAAACGGTGAGAACGAGCACGACAAGGCGATCAAGATTTTCATGGCGGGGAGATTTGTCGAGGACCAGGAGGAGCTTCTTGGCCATTGCGACCTTGACGTATTAGGCCAATTCTCCAAAGCATATCACACGGTAAATCCCTTTACATTTGTTATAACTGTTTAAGTCTTGGAACAAGATATTAACCAACCTGTTCTTGCAGATCGGGGACTGCTTTCTTACTGAGGTGAATCGTACCTCAATGTTAGAAGAGGAGTCCGATCGGGTCCATATCGCTTATAGGGACTTACTCAAGGAAGAATCCCAACTTCGCAATCAATTTACCTCCGTTCGAAAAGAATTGGAGTCTATGAAAGCTAAGTATACCCCGGCCGTCGAGGAAAACTTGGTGAAGGTCGTGGAAGAGAAGAGCTTGCTCGAGGAGAAGGTTAAGAAACTTGAAGAGGAGCTTGCGCAAACTAAGGCTGATTCCGAGTTATCTTATCAGCGCAGCAAAGAAGACTCTCGCCTAAGCTCGATAAGAGAATTTTTAGAGTCTCCCGCGTTGGATGCTATAGCTCGTAAAAGGGTCGATCAAGTCCTCCAGACTACCTTCTATAAAGGCGTTCGACAACTTGTCTCCGCGAAAGTCATTCCCAATAAGATAGATGAGTACTTGAAACACATGAACATTTTCAAGAACATGGATGGAAAAGATTATCAAGTCTCATCCTCGAGCTCCGCCAACTGGGAAAATCATGAGTTCGCTCCATTTGTGGAAGAGTTCGGAGTTCCAATGCCCAATCCTGACTTGATGGACTTAGGATACAGCATGTTTACCATGAAGAAGCTCAAAGGGACAGAGATCTACAATCGGTGAGCTCGGGAAGATCTCGAGGGACCCCCCGAGGCTAAAAGGAGGACCAGATTGTGGGGTCGACACCGAACACCCCTTTCTTCCCATTCTGGTCGAAGTAGGCCTGATATGGTGGACTTCATCGAAGATCAACTTAGAGGTTCCCGAGCAGCGGGTTATCCCGAGAGGGGATCAATTCGAAGTGATCGCACCCCAAACGGTGAGAACGAGCACGACAAGGCGATCAAGATTTTCATGGCGGGGAGATTTGTCGAGGACCAGGAGGAGCTTCTTGGCCATTGCGACCTTGACGTATTAGGCCAATTCTCCAAAGCATATCACACGGTAAATCCCTTTACATTTGTTATAACTGTTTAAGTCTTGGAACAAGATATTAACCAACCTGTTCTTGCAGATCGGGGACTGCTTTCTTACTGAGGTGAATCGTACCTCAATGTTAGAAGAGGAGTCCGATCGGGTCCATATCGCTTATAGGGACTTACTCAAGGAAGAATCCCAACTTCGCAATCAATTTACCTCCGTTCGAAAAGAATTGGAGTCTATGAAAGCTAAGTATACCCCGGCCGTCGAGGAAAACTTGGTGAAGGTCGTGGAAGAGAAGAGCTTGCTCGAGGAGAAGGTTAAGAAACTTGAAGAGGAGCTTGCGCAAACTAAGGCTGATTCCGAGTTATCTTATCAGCGCAGCAAAGAAGACTCTCGCCTAAGCTCGATAAGAGAATTTTTAGAGTCTCCCGCGTTGGATGCTATAGCTCGTAAAAGGGTCGATCAAGTCCTCCAGACTACCTTCTATAAAGGCGTTCGACAACTTGTCTCCGCGAAAGTCATTCCCAATAAGATAGATGAGTACTTGAAACACATGAACATTTTCAAGAACATGGATGGAAAAGATTATCAAGTCTCATCCTCGAGCTCCGCCAACTGGGAAAATCATGAGTTCGCTCCATTTGTGGAAGAGTTCGGAGTTCCAATGCCCAATCCTGACTTGATGGACTTAGGATACAGCATGTTTACCATGAAGAAGCTCAAAGGGACAGAGATCTACAATCGGTGAGCTCGGGAAGATCTCGAGGGACCCCCCGAGGCTAAAAGGAGGACCAGATTGTGGGGTCGACACCGAACACCCCTTTCTTCCCATTCTGGTCGAAGTAGGCCTGATTGTAGGACCCTTTATTATATGCACTGTAATTATTTCGATCATCTATAAAATCTGCTTTTTCTGTTTTTCTCTGAGTCCGCTCATCAGTAATTTATTATACT
Organism: Penstemon davidsonii; assembly: GCA_034814905.1. Taxonomy (NCBI): domain Eukaryota; kingdom Viridiplantae; phylum Streptophyta; class Magnoliopsida; order Lamiales; family Plantaginaceae; genus Penstemon; species Penstemon davidsonii. The sequence continues at coordinate 9,291,895 of JAYDYQ010001086.1, read as the reverse complement.
GCTCAACTAGACAAAAGTCTTTGTGAGCCATAAGGTTCATAAAAGAACGTCGATATCGAGCATTTTCGTGCATGTGTCACTTTGTAGGCACGGTATCAAAACAATCGACCTTTTTAATAGGGCACGGAAAAACTTGAAATTCGCGACTGTTGGGTTCCAAAAAGGCAACGTTCTTTTTTCTTATAAATAGAAGGCAGTTTAAGATTTGTATCACTGAAATTATAATTCTCTCTTCGTCGGAGCTAATTGATCGATAAAATAAACCGAGCTCTCTTCTCCACGAAATATATAGATCATGGAAGGCCTGGTGAACTCCAAGATCGACCCGAGGTTGTTGCTCAAAGTCAAGAAAGAGAAATCTTCCAAGTCCAGAGTCAAAGAACCTAAGTCCTCCTCAGAAGCAGGAAAGACTTCTAAGAACGACCGAGGCAAGCACAAGGTCGATTCTCCTTCGAAGGCGGTCATTGAATCAACTGGTGACCTTGGCAAAACTGCGGCCAAGCAATTGTCTGGCTCCGAGAAAGGGCCGGTCATACCAATTCCGGACTCCCCCTCTCAGTCGAAAAATAGCTCCGAGGGGAACAAGAAGGTCGAGAGCCCTAATAAGCAAATCACATCTGGTGACTCTGAGCCTGCTCCCTATAAAAGACCGCATGCGGACGATCTGATTCCAACCTCGGCCTTGATTCAAATGACGGGGGAAAATAGGACATTGGCTGATAGTGTTCTGGCCTTGGAGGCTAATAAGGATGTGGTTGAGCCTCCCAAAAAGAAGGTCAAAATAAATGACCCTCCCGTCGATCAGAAGTGGGGGGGGGTGGGGGAGGGGGGAGGCGGGGGTGGGGGGGGGGAGGGGGGGGGGGGGGGGGAGGGAGGGGAGGGTGGGGGGGGGCGTGGGGGGGTGGGGGGGGGGGGGCGTGGGGGGGGGGGGGGGTGGGGGGGGGGGGGGGTGGGGGGGGGGGGGGGTGGGGGGGGGGGGGGGTGGGGGGGGGGGGGGGTGGGGGGGGGGGGGGGTGGGGGGGGGGGGGGGTGGGGGGGGGGGGGGGTGGGGGGGGGGGGGGGTGGGGGGGGGGGGGGGTGGGGGGGGGGGGGGGTGGGGGGGGGGGGGGGTGGGGGGGGGGGGGGGTGGGGGGGGGGGGGGGTGGGGGGGGGGGGGGGTGGGGGGGGGGGGGGGTGGGGGGGGGGGGGGGTGGGGGGGGGGGGGGGTGGGGGGGGGGGGGGGTGGGGGGGGGGGGGGGGGGGGGGGGGGGGGGGGGGGGGGGGGGGGGTGGGGGGGGGGGGGGGGGGCGGGGGGGGGGGGGGTGGGGGGGGGGCCTCTCTCTGGTCTAACTTCTTCAGACATACCGGCTTCGAGCTCTCGTCCAGGTCGCGGTTATCCTCCCAAAACTTTCAGGGAGAAATATGGTATTCTGGGTAGCAAATATTGGCCTGAACGTAATCCTACTGGCCCTGAAGCCAAACGAAAAACTCAATATTTTGACAAGGGAGGTGAGTATTTCACTCACGTCGGAGATACTAGTCATCAGGCTTCTTTGGTAGATATGATTGAGAGTCATCTACAAGGAAAAAGAGCGGCTGGTTATTCTGAGAAGGATTCCTTGGTGTCTGATGATAAGGAGAATGTGGTCGATAAATCTATTCGAGTTCTTTTATCCTCGACCTTTGTTCGAGATGTGGAGAGGACTGTTATGAAGAAACCCCTCGAACAGCTAGCGAGGGCTGCTCATGCTCATGAAGTGGTAATATTCTTTAACTCCTTTCGTTCTTTTAATAATCCTCAATATTCTTCTTGGTCTTTATCTAGACAATTTTTTCTTGTTACAGACCGGTAATGCCTTGGTATCCGCGCTATATGATATGGCATTGCATAGAGATCAATGTAAATATGTTGAAGAAAGCAACAATATTTTAACTGCCAGGGTTAAGGAGCTCGAAGATCAACTTGCTCAGGTCGGTAATTATCGAGCTTCCGCTGCCACTTCATCCGATCCTCTCGCTAATCCTAATTTGGAGACCGACAATCCTCATATTATCAGTATGATGACGGATTCTAGTCGATACCAGGCGCAAGTCGACCAATTGACTCGAGAAATGGAAGAGCAACGAGTTGCGCATGCCACCCTCGTTAGCAAGCTGGAGTCGGATGTTGATGCTCTTCGATCCCAACTTGCGACCAAGGAAGATGATTCTTCTGACTTAGAGAGGGTCATAGATGAGCACCAATCTTCAGACGTCGAGCCCATAGTCCTAGAGTTTCTCGATTCCCCCGTGCATACTGCCATAATTCATCAAAAGATTGGAGGTTTGCTCTTAAGCTCGTTATATAAGGGTGTCGATCAATTAATCGAGTCTGGGCAGATCCCTGATAAGCGTGAGGAATATCGCAAAGTTATGGCCATTGAAAAGGACCGAAGTCTTCGAGACTATCCTCCCGACTGCTTATCCTCTGTTGAGTATAGTAACCATCCTCTGGCTCACCTAGTCGAGGAGTATGGAACCCCAATTCCTGTGCCAACACCTGATTTGGAATTAATAAAGGATATCACGGAGGATCAAGCAGGCGAAGAAGAAGGCGACGATGCCGAGGAGGATATTGACGGAGATCATGTTGACGAAGGGAATGAAGAAGGAGAGGAAGGATCGTCCCCCAAGGAAACCAATTCACCCAGTTAGGATGTTTTTTATGATTTTCTTTTATTTTGTTGTAAAGTTAGATCTTTTAAATCTCGTAGAACATGTAAAATTCCTTTTATGATATATGTATGATTTTAACTCTGATATTCTTCGTCGTTTTGATGATCATAGTACGTATTTGATGACCCGCTTTTGCCTTATATTTGAATTTTTATTGTACGCGCCAAGGTCCAAGGACATAATTGTCATTTCCTTAGCTATATATAAAGGTAAATCTTTTGGAGTTTTACCGCGCGTCCCTACTTAGTAATATAAATATTATCCCTGTTGATCGGAGCTCTTAATTCGATATTTCAAAGGAATTCTTGATTTTCTGACCATGAGTTCCAACCTTTTTTCTGGAGCTGCCAAACGATCTCAACGGGGTCTGTCTCGTCGAGATACACCGAGGAAGAAATCCCGAACCGATGGTTCACATCAATCATCTTCCCAGGGAGGAGCTTCCTCTCGGGAGACTATTCCTCGATCTGATCCGAAATTATCCGTGTCAAGTGGAAACTCAAAAGAAATGAAGAGTATCCCTTCTTCAACAAGGGAACCCACGAATTCTTCGATGGGATTTTCAAGTGCCCCGATCCGCAGTCCAATCGTCGATCCGAAAGTGCTGGAGGCTTACCAGAAGGAGGGTTCTCGTTCTATCTCTCCTCCTCTCGTAGAACAAACAATAAATGAGGAGTCACGAACTATTTCTCCTCCTCCAGTTGTCCATACAACGAACGAGGAGATTCGAGTAACTTCTCCTGCTCTCGTGGAACAAACACCCAATGAGGAGTCTCGAGTCGTTTCTCCTCCTCCCGTCGACCAGAATAGAAACGAGGAGTCTCGAGCCGTTTCTCCTCCTGTCATCGTTCAATCATTGGAGGAACGTCCTCCTTCCGATCGAGATATGCCAGATCGAGATTTAGGTCAAGGAGGTTCGCATCAGGTCGTAATCACTGCTCCCAACTCTGAGGTTGAGCCTACTTTGCATCTAAGGGGACCTGTGGAAGATATTCCTGAATCTTTCTTTGCCCCTCTGCGTTCTCAAGTTGTTGTCTCAACTTCTCAACATACTCAGGCCGTCTCTCCTGCCCACATTTCCCAAGACGTATCGAAAGATGGGTCTGGTCCCAGTCATTCTGGTTTTGAAAACGTTGCGGATGATCCATCTCTTTTAGACGAACGTCCTTTTAAGGAGCAGGTCGAAGAGATAACTGAGTTTGAGATGAGTCGATCTGGTGGGGTCTCGATTGATGTAAGCATTCCAACAACCCTCGAGCCTGATGGAATTTCTTGGAATCTGGGAATGGGCACAATTTTGCCCAAGGAGCTCGATAAATTAAAAAACCATTCCTCTTTACGTCTCGTTCAGTCCATTTTCAAGCGTTTGGAGATGGTAAGTGTGTTATCGTTGTTATGACGACTTTTATATCCTTGGAAGTTTCTTATTCTGATTTTTCCATATTAGGCTAAGCATGAAGCTCTTCAGCTTGGGATACAAAATGATGAGTCTTACTTTGCTCGAGAAGAGTCTCTTGAACGGATGAACTCGATCGCTGTTGCTCATCGATTGCTGATGACCGAGGTGGAGAACCTCCGAGCTGCTGCTGAAAGACTTACTAAAGAGAAAGAAGAACTCGCCCAAGCAAATAGGAATCTGGTGTCTGACAAAGAACAACTCACCAAAGAAAAAGAAGACCTTCTCCAGCTGAAAGAGCAAGAGTTTGACAGAGGTTTTTCTCTTGGATACAGCCAACGTACCCAAGAAATGATGACTTATCTTGGTTATCCGACGATTCCCGATCATTCTCGTGAACAGTAGATAAAGACCTTTATCATCATTTCATTTTATTTTTTTTATTTTTTATTTTTTATTTTTTACTAGATGGAATGTAAATATACATTTTGCCTGACGAATAGAAGATCGTGCTTTTTTGTTCGACTTCTGTGTCTTCTTGATCTGTAAATAACTGTTTTCAAAATTCTTGGGAGAGAAGAACTCAATTTGGTAGTTGTGCCGTAACTGTAGGACGGTTCGTATGCCTTTGTGCATTGATTGAATATTTCCCCATGCTATAAATAACCCATTTGAGAAATAGGAAACTTAAACGATAGAAACAACATGTCTCCTAGAAGTATTTCGTTTTGGTTTTTATGGCATGTTGATTATGGTGGAGATAGCAATCCAATTTGTTTTTTGGAGAAGCGAGAGCTGGTTAGTTCATTAAAAATGGTGGTGATCCCTGGGGAAGGTATGGTGTTCTGTCCATGCATGCTCGAAAACTTGTCTTCAAGGCATGGAGAACGAACCTGTCTTAATTGTATGACAGCAAAGCTCTTTCCTTCCTTGTTTGCAGAAAAACGTAGCCTCTGAACCATTCCTTTCTCAGTGTGCTTTAGCTTGATACTGTGATCGACCCCAGATGCAGCAGGCTTCCTGATTGCCATGTCGCCCGTTTGAAGGTCGATAATTCACCAGCATCAGCAAATATACGCACTTCTGCATGTTCCTCATTTCTATGCAGTGGTAGTAGTGTGAGAATAAGGAGTAGGTCGAATTGAAGGAGCAGACCATTCCGAGGAGTAGCAAAGTAGGACTAGTATTTGTAATAATTGTAATTTAGACTTTGAAGATGAATGTAGTTTTTTCTGATGATTTGGCTGTTTCCGTGAAATGTAACGATCCTCTTAAAGATCTGAATAAAATCAATTATTGTTGACCTGTTTATCTGGAGTCTCACACTTCTAGTCCTATGGTAATGATCGATCGTATATCCGACACTGTGACTTATTCTGGTACGCTTTTGATCTGGACCGTTGATAGGATCTCAACGTAACACCATTGGATCTTTTATCCCCTGCCTATAAAAAGGTCATTCCATACCTCTCCATCTCTCAGAAGATGAAGTCATTCAAGATGATTATCTATTGTTATAAGTATCATCGACCACCAGATTTGTCAGTTTATCTACCGAGGAGTTCGAGACTTGGTATGGGAGGAATTGGAAAGATGAGATCTCCATCTTATGCGGTGATGGTCGGGTAAATCTCACAACTGGGGATTAGTTGACCATACAGCACGTCGTATGATAGAGGTCGAGAGTGGAGGAAAGCAGGATTCTATGCTTATCGAAATCAACATGTTTCTAACAAGTTGGTGATGTCATGCATGAGACCCTTTTGATCCCTACTTTGATTGGCGAAGAAGAAGCATCAACTTCTTCAAGGTGGTCGAATCGTGATAGCATGCGGCTTTGCTCGCCCGACGACACCTGCCGACCTGTAGAAGAAGCCTGAACTTTAGGTTCTCGTCACTGTTCTCAAACTAGAAAGAAAGATGATCGTTCCGAGGAAGCTCTGAAGCGTTTTGAAACCAAATTCTTTCCTTTGATATTTTGTAGTTGAAATTGCTTAGTGCGTTGATCGATGATTTCCGTTCGGATAGGACTCTTGGATATGTAATATTGGTTTTGCTATATAATATTCTTTGTAGTGTATCTATCGATCTAATATATGACTTCCGTTTTGACCGACTTGTTGGTCCCAAGTGGTCAGATGAGGTCTAGAGGGGGGGGGGGGGGGGGGAATAGACCTCTTTAAAAATCTACCTTTTAAAACTTCTAACTTTTCTGTTCAGCAGACTAAGCTGATCGAGAACAGTAAGCAGACTGAGCTGATCTTGCACAAAGCTTTGAACAGCAAAGTAGACCACTCTTCGGATTTCACTCAGCTGATTTTATCAAAATCAGAGTTTAAAGTAACTAACTTGCAGCGGATTTGTCAAGTGTTTTTCACAAGTAGTTTTCTTAACTTAGAAAAAGCTTTATCCCCAGTTTTAAACAAACTCCTTTTTAAAACTTTTCCAGTAGTTAACCTTTAAGTGTTTTAAATATGCTTCTTTGAAATATGCAGAAATTAATGCAAGTTAAAAACACAAAGGATTTTTATAGTGGTTATATGGATGTAAATACTTTAGTCCACTCTTCCAATTCACTTAGATCTTGGGTTATACTAAATCACACAGATTACAGTATACACTTCTTACGCCAAACAACAAATGAAGTGGCCGTAAGTTCACAATAGGAAATCACAAAGAAACTCCTATTCTCTGAAGTAATATCGCTCACAAAGGTTGATATCTACTTCTCACAACACGATCCTAACAAAATCACTCAGATTTTTAAGTATATTCTGGTTTCTCTCTTTTCTGCTTCGTCAACAGATGACTAGGCTGATGAGTGCTTTGTTCTTGAGTTTGAGACTTAGAAGAATTCTACTTCAAATATTTTGTTCTCAAAGTGTGTTGTTCTTCTTCTTCAACTCACGAACTAAGCTATTTATACTTGGAGATTTCAAAATCTGCCCGTTGAGAGATCGGCAGCTGTCAAATCCTCGAGTACTGGTCCTTTTTGCAGAAACGGCTGTTGCGACTGAACACTGTACATTCTGCTGTACTTTCTGTCGCTTCGCATTAAATGCACCAAGCTGATACGAGGTTTCTCTTCAATCATTTGTCATAAATACCCTTCCTCTTCAGCATTTATTACACCAAGTGCATTTATTACCGTTGCAATAACTTCTGATCCATTTCCACTCTGCTGATCGAAGTCACTCGTCTGATGTATACTCGGCTGATCCCAAACTTGAACTAATCTGATTTGAGTCGGCTGATAGTCCACCAGTCTGATTACTTCTTCAGCAACAGATCAGTAGTCTTCTGGACCATATTTGACTTGTCTGAAATACTTCTTCCTTGGTCAAATATTTTCTAAGGTTTGTACTAAGCTTCCACTTAGCTGATGACTTGGGAAATCATCAAAACCTCCCTTCACTTCAAAGTCTTCATCTTCATCCAACAATTTCCCCCTTTTTGATGATGACAAAACTCCAGCTAAGTACCTGTACCTAAACTAAAGTTGAGTCCTCAAAAATTTCTGAGGTAGAAATAATATGTTGGAAGCTTGAACTTTTTATAGATTGATTTGAAAATTACAGTGCAAGTTACAAGCAAAAAAAATTGACTTAAGTGAAAAATTACAACTGAAGTAAGCTGTTACAAAAATTTATCATATGACCTAGTCTATTAACTAGTCTAGTCCTCAGCTTCTTCATCTTCTTCTTCTTCTTCTTCCTCATCAACTTCTTCACTGCTCTCTTCATCTTCACCACTTGAGAAAACATCAGCAAGACCTTTTAATTTTTCTCTCCTTTCTTCAGCTTCAAATCTTTTTCTGATGTCTTCAATCCTCTTATACTTAACGTCTGGATTAAGCTGTTCTTCAGCAGAGTACTTAGAGGCAGCTAACTCCTTGTCAGTTTTAGCTACATCCTTGGGCTCTACTTTATCATCAGCTCCATCTTCAGCTTCCTTTTCAAGTACTTCATCTTCTTTTGGCTTTCCAGCAGCAGCCCGTTGGTCTCGTACTTGAATAGTTGCAGCAGTATCAACAGCTAACTTAGCTGATTCCTCTTCCCCCTTTTTGTCAGCATCAGCAGGGTTGAGTTGATCAGGAGTTATGTTGACAGCAGTACAAAGCTTCTTGATGTTTGTATCCATGACTCTTTGCTCAGCACAGTGATGATTTAGAGTAGTTTCCATGCGAATTTGATTCTCTTCCAAGCGAAGTTGATTAGCTTTTAATTCACCAGATTGGTCATTCAGACAGTCAACATTCAACTGAAGTGTTGACAGTTCAGTTTGTGCTTTGTTGGTGACGTTTGTAATCTCTTGCATTAAAGCAATGCTCTTCTCAGTTTCTGCTTCACCAACTTGTGTCATGACCTTAACAACTCTTGCAATGTCAATTTCATTCCTTTGAAGAGCAGTGTGGAGGTGACCTACATCAGCCTTCACATCTTCAATACTTCTGCTCATATTCAATATGCTCTGAGTTAGCATTAAGGAGTTGTCTGGTGGCAGAGGAAAATCTTCAATGGCATCCTTGACCATTTTAGCAGTCTCTTCCTGCATTTGCTTAATCATCAGCTGATTTCTTGTCTCCATCTCCTTCATAGTAGTCTCAATCAGCATCTGGATGGACTCCATCAGTGAGGAATGCAAATCAGCAGTAGGGGCAGGATGTGATGATTCAACAGGATCCTCTTCTTGTGGAAGTTCAGCAGGGTCTTCCTCCTGTTGAACAGTTGCTTCATGAAGAACAGGACTGTCTTCAGTTTTCCATCCCAAAGTTAGGGGAACTACGTCCTTGACCATAGTAGGCAGCTTCTTTTATGTATCTAAGTTGATTTCTTCAGCCTTCTGGTCTTTCTTTGGTTCTTCACTAGCCGGCTCATCAGCTACGTGAATGATCTCAGTACCATCAGCAGACACAACTGTCTTCTGACGGATCAAGTCAGCTGGTACAAAGGGTGAAGTGGTCTGTTGGATCTTCAGCTTCTCTTGATAAGTACTGATATCAGAGCCATAACAGATTTGCTGCAAACTAGGTAATTTGGGCATTGTACTTGATGTACCTGGTTCAAATCTTGATCTTTCAGCCCACTTTTCCAATGTTGTGTAAACAACAATCTTGACTGCTCTATCAATCCTGTCATCAGCAGGACCAAGCCTTTTTGGAATTGAATCCTTGATAGCAGTCGCTTCCTGACTTACAATGACTTTAGCATAGTCATGTAGTCTATCTCTTACAAAATCAGAGTCCAAAGCCTTGGCAACTGAAGTTGTTTGCAGCCAATTTAGAACCCATCTCCCTTCAGTGGCAAACTCCTTCCAGGCTTGAATCTCCGCCTCTGATTTATTCAATCTATACTCTCTCCATCTGTTGTATCTTATCTTTTCTGGGAGAAAAGTAGTCTTTGATTGAAACAGCTGGTTTAGTCTTTCCAACTCAGCTTCAAACTTTTTGAAGGCAGAAGGATCACTCTGAACAATTTCGATTGCTCTTCTGACTTCCTTCTTTTTCTTCTTAATTGGGGCAGCCCTAGGTAGCACGAAGTCTCCTTCCTTAGGCTTTTCACCAATTACGATGCCTCCAGACCTCCTTGGTCCATGAGCATCCTTCTTGCTCTCTTCTAAGGCCTTTGCCAAGTCTGCTTCTTCTTTGGCAGCCAACTCAGCTTCTGTCATTTTCTTGACATCAGCGTCCTTTTTACTTGCTTCAAGAACTCTCTTTAGCTCAGCTTCATCACGTTTTCTTTGTTCAGCCTCCTCGCGCTTCTTTCTGTGATAAGCTGGTACTTTTGCTTTGCCAGTTCTCTTTCTTCTGGCATTTCTTGATTCAACAACTGGTGCCGCAGCTGTTGTCTCTGGTAAAGCAATTGCTACAGGTGCAGCAACAATTGGTTCGAGGATCTGTACTTCAGGATCCTCTTGAGGTTTGGCAACCTCAGTTGTTGGTGTAGGAATCTGTTTCACTTGATCAGCTGATTTCTTCTCAGCAGATTCCTTCACTGATTCAACAGGCCTCTCAGCAGATTGAGGGCTTTGTCTAACCACTTCAGAAAGTTCCTTTTCTTCATCAATAAACGCCATCCTCTTTCTGATGGTTTTCTTTGTATGGAGAACAGGAGCAGATGTGGCAGTATCTTTCATAGCACTTCTTGTTCTTTTAGCCACATTCTCAGCCGGTAACTCCGCTGAAATTGTCTTGTCAGAGGATGTTCCAACTGACATCTCATCGATTTCCTTGACTGTTTCAGCAACAATCAAATCAGCAGCATCCTTTCTTTTAGGCACAACTGTTCTGGCTTCAACAGCAGGCTTTGCTGTTTGAACAGCTGTCTTGCTCTTCTTGCCTTTATCAGCAGGCACAGTAGGCTCAGAAGCCTTTCTTTTCTGTTGCTTTTTCTCAGGCACAACAGCAGGCTCTTTCGATTTCACTTTATCATAGATCTTTAATTCCTTCGCCTTATGAATTTCCTTTCCATTAGTCACAGCACATCTCAAATTTACCAACAGATGACTAATGAAAATCCTGTGCAGAGTCAGACCACGGACTTTGTGATCAGCAATCACATACCAGATGAAGTTAGCCCAATTTACTTTCAACCCATAGTAAATGGCTATCATAGTATGAAACCTCTTCATTGGTACGCTGTCCAAGGAGAATGTGCAGTTCTCGAGGACTTTGGCAACCAAATCTGCCATTCGCTGAAACTCTTCCTTCAGCTGATTCTTTTTGATACTTCCAGATAGCACTTGATTCTTCTTTGAGACCAGATTCCAGAAATCTGACTCAAAAGGTTCAGCTAGGTTTGCGATGTCAGTAGACCCTTCAATGGAAAGTCCGTACATCTCATTCAGCAATTTTGGGGTTACGCAGATAGCTTTGTCCCCAATTTTGGCTTTAATCTCCAGTTTGTCGAAGTCAACATCGTCTTTGGAACCATAAAATTCAAAGACCTCGTCCTTGAAAATTATGTCTTCATGGGCCTCCATGAATTTAACCAGCGTTGCCGCTTTGAATTTCTCCAGAATTTCTTTCATCAACGGTGTGCCAGTCGCATGATACGTCAGGTAGTTCAAGAACATACCTTCAGCAGCAGCTTCCTTTGCATTTACCTTAGAACTCATTTTCCTGAAAGAGATTGAAGAAAAACTAGAGTAGATTTGCAGTTGAATGGATGCAAAAATGCTCTGAATGCTTTTGAAATATTTAGGGTGCGTAAAAGCTCAGTCAGCTGATCAGATCTGGATTTATAGGCGTTAATTCTTGTCGGTTTCCGTGAAAAGTGGTAACCGTTAGATTAGTCTCTGTTAAAGCAGATCGTGCGATCAAGATACGCGGATTTCAAAATAGCATTTAATATGTCAGACAGGCGGGAAGTTGAAACGCCACTTGTCTGTTACTTATAAAAGCGTGCTTTTGATAAAACGTTTTTAATACAACACTTTAAATATAAGCTGACATAAATAGAAACAGATGAGTAGAGTACTTATCTGATTTATGACTTGTCTGATACAATATATCACTAGTGAAAGCCAATATCTAGTGATCTTCCTTTGCTGTTTGTCAATCCAGCAAGATAATTAATCTTCAAGTCTTCAAGAATTAAGAACAAATCTTCTGATTAAATAACTTCAACTAACTGTCATTGAAGATTTCATCTTTAAAACAAGGGTACCGCTAGTCTTACACGTTCCCCCTGAGTTCAAGAATTCATCAGTCAACTAGTCTGTTGAGAGTCAGTCTTCTTGAAATGTAACACTTGTTGATATCAGATTAGTCAGCTGTTGAAACCTGTCTTCTGATAGGTTCCCCCTCAGCTTATGAATCCAATTTTAACAAGCCCAATTCCGCTCTTAGAGTGGAAAATCTTGCTTCATTCAGTGGTTTGGTGAAAATGTCAGCGATCTGATTATCTGTGTGAACATATTCAATAATAACATTTCCTTTTTCAACATGGTCTCTGATGAAGTGATGTTTGATCTCAATATGCTTAGTCCTGGAATGACTAGTAGTATTCTGAGTAAGTGAGATTGCACTTGTATTGTCACAGTAGATAGGGATTCCACTGATCTTGAGATTATAGTCCTCAAGTTGATGCTTCAACCAAAGTATTTGTGCACAACATGCTCCAGCAGCGATGTATTCAGCTTCAGCAGTAGATATGGATACTGAAGTCTGTTTCTTACTCATCCATGAGATCAGACGACTGCCTAAAAATTGACATGTACCTGTAGTACTCTTCCTATCAATTTTGCAGCCTGCAAGGTCAGAATCTGAATATCCAATAAGTTCAAATCCTGATTCCCTTGGGTACCACAATCCCAATTCTTGAGTGCCTTTGAGATACTTTAGTATTCTTTTAGCAGCTAAGAGATGAGATTCCTTAGGATCTGATTGAAATCTCGCACAAACCCCAACAGAATACATAATATCAGGTCTGCTAGCTGTTAAGTATAACAGTGACCCAATTATGCCTCTGTATTTGGTGATGTCAACTGATTTGCCACCTTCATCCTTGTCCAGACGAAGTCCAGTAGACATCGGAACAGTAACAGATGAGCTAGTTTCCATACCAAATTTCTTAAACAGATCTTTTGTGTACTTTGCTTGATTAATAAAAATACCATCAGGCAGCTGTTTGACTTGTAAACCAAGAAAGTAATTTAATTCTCCCATCATGCTCATTTCAAACTTGTTCTGCATCAGCTTAGAGAATCTTTCACACATCTGTTTGTTAGTTGAACCAAAAATAATATCGTCCACATATATTTGTACCAACAATATATGATTATCCCATTCAATAGTGAACAAAGTTTTATCTACTTTACCTTTACGAAATCCTTTAATTAAAAGAAAATCAGATAAAGTATCATACCATGCTCTTGGAGCCTGTTTCAGTCCATAGAGAGCTTTCTTCAGACGATATACCTTGTCTCCTTGTTGATAAACTTCAAAGCCAGGAGGTTGTTCAACGTACACTTCCTCTTGCAATTTTCCATTGAGAAAAGCAGACTTCACATCCATCTGATAGACAGTGAAGTTCTTGTGAGCAGCATAGGCTAGGAACAATCTGATTGCTTCAAGCCTAGCAACTGGTGCAAATGTCTCATCAAAACATAACATTTACAACCAAAAATCCTAAGATAATGTAAATTAGGCTTTCTGTTGTTCCATATCTCATAAGGCGCATTTACTTCCAATCCTGTTTTTAAGGTTTGCAGTTATGATTTTGTACGTAATTCCCGATGTGGCGTCATTGCCGTTGATTAGATGCGAGTTTCACCGTTGGATTTTAATCCTCCCTGTCTATAAAAGGAATCTTTTTCTTCCTTCTAGTTACCATTTAAACAAATGTACTTCCTCTTTGTTCAAAATGGCGGTCGTCTGCCTAATTCGAAAATCAAACAAAACACTTATTACATCGACTCGGTATGGGTGGAATCGGAAAATGGGGATTTCTCAAAAACCATGAAATCTCCGACCCTTAATAAGGGGAATAGATTGGAATGCCTATCCTCAACTGACCAACCTATGTACATGGGTAAAGGTCGGTGTTGTGGGTTTCCGATCTATTAGTTATGCGGTTGGTCGAAAGCTGGTCAGTTCATTAAAACAAGAATGTATGATCAAAAAATGTTGACCACCATCGACCGTTGTAACATTATGATCTCTCAAAGCTCTCTCTGATTCCAAAGCTTTGTGGCCGCGAGCACGACTGGTTCTAGCTGGTGGCAAGAATTCTGAGAGAAATACAGAGATAAATCAAGCTGAAGTCCTTTTGTTAGCTCCTTACTTTATCAGATAATAGAATTTGCTGTTGATGTAGCTAGGGCAGTTTATGTATCTTTCCGATGTATATTTTATCAGTGATAGTAAAATTTTATACATTGTATCAGCTGTTTGTTTGCGTAAATCGTTAGTTATGAGATCGATGAGTTTATACCGACCAATCGGTTTTACTCAAAGATATATTACACTTAGGTTTTATACCAACTGTGGTTTTAACCTTTGTAGATCGTTCGTGTAGGAGATCGATGAGTTTATACCGACCCAATCGGTGTTACTCAAAGATTTATTATACTTAGGTTTTATACCAACTGTGGTTTTAACCTTTGTAGATCGTTCGTGTAGGAGATCGATGAGTTTATACCGACCCAATCGGTGTTACTCAAAGATTTATTATACTTAGGTTTTATACCAACTGTGGTTTTAACCTTTGTAGATCGTTCATGTAGGAGATCGATGAGTTTATACCGACCCAATCGGTGTTACTCAAAGATTTATTATACTTAGGTTTTATACCAACTGTGGTTTTAACCTTTGTAGATCGTTCATGTAGGAGATCGATGAGTTTATACCGACCCAATCGGTGTTACTCAAAGACTTATTATACTTAGGTTTTATACTAACTGTGGTTTTAACCTTTGTAGATCGTTAATGTAGGAGATCGATGAGTTTATACCGACCCAATCGGTGTAACTCAAAGATTTATTATACTTAGGTTTTATACCAACTGTGGTTTTAACCTTTGTAGATCGTTCATGTAGGAGATCGATGAGTTTATACCGACCCAATCGGTGTTACTCAAAGATTTATTATACTTAGGTTTTATACCAACTGTGGTTTTAACCTTTGTAGATCGTTCATGTAGGAGATCGATGAGTTTATACCGACCCAATCGGTGTTACTCAAAGACTTATTATACTTAGGTTTTATACCAACTGTGGTTTTAACCTTTGTAGATCGTTTCTTGACAAAAGTCTTTTTTGAATGCGATTTTGGGGAAATAAGCAAAGGCTTTTATTATAATTGTGGAAAAATTTAATACACAAAAAGGGAAATTACAAAACACTCTAAATAATAAAGAAGAAGAAACTAATTCCTTGCGAATCCTGTTAAACCTTCTTATCTTTAGATTTAACGACCATAATATCTTCTAAGATTTACTGCATTCCATGTTCGAGGAAGCAAAGTTCCATCTATATGAGCTATCTTGTACGATCCCTTTTTTCCGACCGCAATCACCACATAGGGACCTTCCCAATTTTGCTGTAACTTTCCCACGTGTTTGGAAACTTCAACTTTTTTAAGTACTAAATCACCTTCTTTGAATGATCGTATCCTCACCTTTTGATTGTAGGCTTTTTCCATGCTGGATTTAGCCGCTTCTAAACGTAGACTGGCTTTTTCCCTTAAGGTCTCACTCAAATCGATATCATCCTTTCTCAGTTGATCGTTTGATTCCTCCTCGTAGAGCTCAATTCTAGGGCTGGGGACTAGTGCCTCTACTGGGATAACTGCCTCCGACCCATAGACTAAGCTAAACGGTGTTTCACCTGTTGAGGCTTTTACTGTAGTTCTGTTGGCCCAAATGACGCCTGGCAGTTCGTCCAACCATTTTCCTTTGGCGTCGTCCAGTCTTTTCTCGAGTGATTTGAAAATCTCTCGATTTGCCACTTCAGTTTGTCCATTAGCTCTAGGATGTCCGACAGACGTGAAGTTTTGCTGTATTCCAAGCTTCGAGCACCATTCTTGAATTTGTTTTCCAGCAAACTGGGTTCCATTGTCGGAGATCAAAATTCTTGGGATTCCAAAGCGACAGACTATATTTTTCCAGAGAAAATTTATAACTTGGAACTGTGTTATCCGAGCCAGAGCTATGCATTCAATCCACTTGCTGAAATATTCGACAGCAACCAAAACATAACTCTTTTTTGATCTGGCCATTGGGAACGGTCCCACTATGTCGATTCCCCATTGATCAAAGGGCCAACAGATCGGAATAGGGTGTATTGTCTCAGCTGGTTGATGTATTATATTTGAATGTACCTGACAATAATGACAGTGTTTTACGTATTCTTGTGCGTCAGCGTACATTGTTGGCCAATAGTAACCTGTTCTCAAGCATTTGAGCGTAAGTGCTCGAGCACCACTGTGATTCCCAGCTTCTCCCTCATGTATGCTTCTAAGGATGCTTTCGGAATTGTGCTCGGGAATGCATTTTAGCAGAATTCCTGAGACGGATCGTCTGTATAGTTTACCTTCTAACATTGCGTATCTTGGCGCTCGATATCTTATCCTCCTAGCTTCATTTTTACAGCTAGGGAGTGATCCATCCCTCAAATAGGCGATTAATGGAGTCATCCAACTGTTTGCTGCTAAGTCAATATCCATTACTTCGGTAACCGGTACAGTATCAAGGTCGATCGAAGGAGTTTTGGAGATTAACCAGGTGATTACTCTTTTAGATTTACCATCCCTTGTTCCTGTAAATCTGGATAGTTGATCAGCCCATCGATTTTCTTCTCGTGGGATATTTTGGATATCAAACTTATCAAATTTCCCAGTCAAATCTTTCACTTTCGCCAAATATTTTATCATGTTGTATTCTTTTGCTTCGTACATTCCGCTAATTTGTCTCTGAATTAGCTCGGAATCCGTCAAGACATTTAAAATCTTTATATTGGCCTGTATAGCCATTTCCAACCCCGCAATTAGAGCTTCGTATTCAGCTTCGTTATTGGTTACCACGAAGTCTAAAGTGATGGCATAATTCATATCCTCGCCGTTTGGCCCTTGAAAATTAATTCCTGCACCTCCACCATCTCTGCTTGACGCGCCATCGACATGCATAAGCCATGGTGGGTCATTGACGTTCATAATACTGTTATCGCTTGTCGATGTAGCTTCGGAGCTTGTTTCCGACATACTCGGAGTTTCAAGGAGGAAATCAACAAGTATCTGAGCCTTGATTGCAGTCCGCGGTTGATATTCGATCTCGTATTGTCCCAATTCTACAGCCCATTTGATTAATCTTCCCGAGGCTTCTGGTTTCGATAAAACTTGCCTCAGAGGTTGATTTGTTAGTACGATGATCTTATATGTTTGAAAGTATGGCCGCAACCTTCGCACTGACGTCACCAAGGCCAGAGCGAATTTTTCAATCGTTAAATAATTCTTTTCCGCTCCTTGCAGTAACTTACTCAAATAATAGACAGGCTTATGTTCCGAACCCTCAATTTTTACCATAACCGAGCTCACAGCCGCCTCGAAAATGGCAATGTAAATGTATAGAGGCTGTCCTTCCGTAGGTTTGGCAAGCATAGGTGGCGAGGTCAAATAATTTTTCAGTTGCTCGAATGCATGATCACATTCCTCAGTCCATTCAAAGGTCTTAGCTTTTCGCAAAGTTTGAAAAAATGGTAAACTTTTGTCTGCGGACCTTGATATGAATCTATTAAGAGCAACAATCTTCCCGACCAGACTTTGCACATGAGTTATATTTCGAGGAGGCTTCATTTCAGTAATAGCACGTATCTTCTCAGGATTTGCTTCGATGCCTCTCTCATGGACCAGGTAACCTAAGAATTTCCCTGACCTTACCCCAAAGGTACATTTTAAGGGGTTGAGCTTCATTCCATATTTCCTCAAGATTTTGAATCAACGATCAAGGTGTCTAATGTGGTCTTCTTCACTCATGCTTTTTATCAGCATGTCATCGACATACACTTCCATTATTTCTCCGATCAACTCTTTAAACATCAGGTTGACCAACCGTTGATAGGTTGCTCCGGCATTTCTTAGTCCGAATGGCATCACTATGAAACAATATACGCCTTGTTCGGTAATGAATGCAGTCTTTTCTTGATCTTTTTCGTCCATGAAAATTTGATAGAACCTTGGAATGCATCCATCATGCTAAAAATTGCAAAGCCTGCTGTCGAGTCGACCAATAGGTCGATCCTTGGGAGAGGGTAAGGATCTCTTGGACATAATTTATTCAGGTCCGTAAAATCGTTGCACATCCTCCATTTGTTATCCTTCTTGTCACCCTTTGAGACAAGTACGACATTACACAGCCACTCAGTAAAGTGTATTTCTCTAATCTGTTTAGATAATAAAAGCCTTTCGACCTCTGCTTTTATTATTTTGTTCTTGACTGGGCCATGATTTCTTTTCTTCTGTCTGACTTGTTTTGCGCTCGGATCTATCTTCAAAGTGTGGGTTATTATTCTTGGGTCGATCCCTACTATGTCCTCCGAGCTCCAGGCGAAAACATCTACATTCTCCCTTAAAAAATTGATTAACATAACTTCTCCCTGTGGAGACAGTTCAGTTCCGATCCTGGTGACTTTGGTTGGATCATTTTCTATTAACCTGACCTCTTTATGCTCTGGCGCACGTAGGGCCAGATCTATGGGCTCTTTTCCTTTTTTGTCGATCCGATCCGTGCTAGGCAACTCAGGCTCATGAGATCTTTCCGTCGAAGATCCTATTGTTTTTCTTTGCAACGGTGTTAGAGGATCGATGTTCCTTTTCAAAGATAGTGCCGTGTTATAACAATCCCAGGCCATGCAGTGATTGTTGACGATCTCGCCGACCCCAGAGATCGTAGGAAATTTTATTTTCTGATGATAGGTTGACACAACTGCTCGAAATTGGTTTAATGCTGGTCTTCCCAAAATGGCATTATAAGCGAATGGTGCTTCAACCACCAAAATTTTTATCATTTTGATCACTCGATGAGGTTTGTTTCCAAGAGTTACACTCAAATTGATTGTTCCAGCTGGAACTATTTCTGATCCTCCGAAACCTACCAGTGGCGTAGCTACTCTCTGGAGAGTTATTTTTCCCAGGTTCATCTGGTTCAGCACCTCGATGGCTATTATGTTAGCCGAGCTTCCGTTGTCGATCAGAATTCTTTTGACATTGAAATCGGCAATCTTTAGAGAGACCACCATGGGAAAGTCGGGGTGGTCTTCGTTATTGTCCCAATTCAGATTTCTGGGGACTTCGCTCTCTTCGAACTTGATTATTTGTTGGTTGGAGTTTTTACTCTCGAGCGCCCATACCTCTTTAGGGGTCATAATCCCCTTTTCTAGAGATCGCGCAAGCTTTCATCTAGCATTCCTACTATCCCCGCCCGCGGGTCCTCCAGAGATTACATGTATAGTACCATTGACCTGGTCATCATCGGTATCATTTCTTCGAGGCGTACGATTACTGGGAGATCTATCACGAGGACTCCTATTCTCACCCGTCCTTTTTGGACTTCTTGTCCTTTGTCTTCTCCGATCTGCTTTTTCTATGAATTCATTCAATCTACCCTGTTGAATTAATTTCTCGATTTCTTGTTTCAGGTGATAACAGTCCTCGGTCCTATGACCGTGAGCTCGATGGTACCTACAATATAAATCGTAGTTCTTTGCCCCAGGTTTGGCTTGTGTAATTCTTTTTGCAGGGGGAATTAAATTATTTCTTTCTAGTATCACCAGGATGTCTTCTCTTGGGGTATTTAGTTTTGTGAATTCCACATAACTGATTCGATCTCTTATATTTCTTTCTGGAGAGCGAGGCCTGAGGTAGACATTGGGTTTTTTCTCAGGGTTATTCCCGTTATGTTCTAATCTATGGAATACGTTTCCTCTTCGCGTAAACCGATCGTAATCCATAGTTCTCTACATTGGTGGTTTCTCAGGTTTCTTGGATCCCGAAACGGACGTTTTCTTATTTTTATCTTTGAAAGAGTTCATCTCTTCCTGGGTCATATATTTGGAGGCTAAAGTCATGATTTCAGCGAAGGTTCTAGGTTGTTTCCGACTTAATGCGTTACCAAATTGCCTATTCTTGGTTAGATCAAACAGAATGGATATAATATAATCAATATTTGGGGAATCGATCTTTAGTAGTTCTACATTGAACCTTGCTAACCAAGCTCTCAAGGATTCCCCATCTTGCTGGACTATAGTTCCCAAATAACTCATGGGAAGCTTTTGTCTTTTCTGACTAGCAAATTGCTGTTCCAGCTTGTTGCATAACTCTCTAAAACTGAAGATTGAATTAGGCGGTTGTTTTCCGAACCAATCCAATGCTAACCCCTCAAATGTTGTGATCATCAACTTGGCCGTATATTCTGCTGAATGAGCATACAGGCTCATTATATTTGTGAAACTAAAGATTTAGTCGGTTGGATCACTGGTTCCGTCATATCTGGGGAGCCGGGCAGGTAAAGATCCGGAAGCATGTGCTTCCCTGATTTCTAAACAGAAAGGGGTGTTGGGATTCGGTAAGAAAAACAGCCCTTAGCACAGCGGAAAACAAAAATTTTAAGGACCTCTTACGGAATCTTGCCAGGATACTAAACTGGTTGTATATATATGAATAATAAACGACAAGGATAATTAGATCCAAATTATACCTGTCTCCTAGCAAATCCTGGTAATCAGCAAAGTCGTGTTTTTCTCCCTCGGTAGAAGTCGATCCAAGCTCTGTTGTAGCGCCCCACGTGTTGCGCCTCTACGAGTTGATACACCACAATATCACGAAATATAATATATCCTAATCGGCTAGAACATAGGATATATTAATATCTAGGATTAGAGAACAAGATTGGAACGAGAACGAAATCGAAAAATTCTTCCAAAAGGAAGAGATGAGTTCGGCCGATTTCTAGGGAGAGAGGGAGAGAATTTTCTTGACTTGACTTTTTGCTCTTGATTGGTGTGTGTGAGATATGACCTTAAGTCTCCTACTTATAGGAATATCATCATCCTAATCCTCCTAGGATTAGGACTCCCAAGTCTTCTAATTCTCCTATATGGGCCATGGCCCTTTTAATTAGAAGACTAAGTCTTCTAATTAATTCATGGCCCATACTAGATTTAATTAATTGGGTCTTTATTTAATTCCCAATTAAATAGCCCAATTAATTTATTTCTTTCTCATTTAATTAAATTAGACTCCAAGTCTATTTAATTAAATATCCCCTTTATTAATTAAATCCAATTTAATTAATTAACTCACAAATTAAATTCCAATTTAATTTCCAGTCTTGATCCAATTTCAATTGGATCAAGTTCGCTCCAATTGGGTCGACCCAATCGACCCAGTCGACTCAGTCTACCCAGTCACCCCAATCGACCCAGTCGATATAGTTGACTCAGTTGTTCTTCATTTCCTCGCTTTCGCTTCATGTGTATTGTGTATGCCCCCGTAGGTTCACCACATAATTGGCCGTGGGTTATAATTAAATATTCATTTAATTACTCGAGTATTAAATACTCTAAATCAATCGAACACTCTGTCGACTGATCATTCCAAAATTAGCACCCCTGCTAATTTGGGAATTCTCCCACACTCCACGGTCGATGTCTGGCCACAAGCCCATGGAGCCCAATCACTGGTGAATTAATTCAGTGAACCTTTTAATCATTTACAATTTCCATATACGCTATAATCTCTCCATCGATCGATCTCCCAGTCAATACTTAAGGGCATGGATTTTTCATCGGTTCCCTTTTAATTTGTTTTGACTTTATGCATTCTGATCTCGAAATAATTCTCTTTGACTTAATCTTTATGAGCTACTTTCATAAAGCCGTCAGATACCTTGGCCAAGGATTTTACCAGAATTAATTTCTCACAGAAATCCATAGGAGAATTTCCCAACCTATCAAGTCGGGTCAATGGATCATTTGTTGA
This sequence comes from Penstemon davidsonii, assembly GCA_034814905.1. Lineage (NCBI taxonomy): Eukaryota > Viridiplantae > Streptophyta > Magnoliopsida > Lamiales > Plantaginaceae > Penstemon > Penstemon davidsonii. Next base: position 9,270,332 of record JAYDYQ010001086.1, on the reverse strand, counting down.
TGATATGAACCTGCATACGAGTTCCTCTATACCCAACGTGAATCCACAGAGACTTTCTGGCGATCTCTAGTCGGTCGGAACTCACATCTAAGTATAGACGTTCTCGCACCAGATAAACCCTATCACCTCAAGTATTTAGGGATCATTCCTCGTATACTATTGTAAATAGGAATAACTTCAACTCCGATATGCGACTACCGCTTCCATGGTGAGTTATTTCCTAATTGGGGTATTCAGTGCACTTGCCATCCCAGCAAGTCACCCACTTATGTGTATCGACTATCCCAGTCACGCTCGTGGACCCCAGCGTCCTCCAGTTCATCGGAGTATACACATTAGTGAGAGTCTAACCGAATCCAACGATGTCCCATCTCGATTGGATTCTACGACTCTTGAATATGTTCTAGATCACGGCCTTGGAGATCAGTCCACGGGTTGTCCCATAGCCCTGTGATCTAAGGACTTATATCCTTATGCGTAGATAATTATTACATAAGATAAAGTTGACCATATAATAAAAATGCATTTATTAATCGAATTGAATAGTTCTTTTAATTATTACTAATTAAATGCAGCCAAAACAGTTGGCTTGCAGGACACTATTCTATCAATCTCCCACTTGTACTAAAGCCAACTTTTCAAACTTTTGATTCCCATCTTAGACAGATGTTTCTCGAATGCCTTTGAGGCAATGGCTTAGTTAGCGGGTCCGCCGTATTATCCTTTGAGGTGACACGTTCTATGTCTCCTCTACCAATGATATCCCATATCAAAAGGTATCGTCTTATTTCGCTTGCGAGATAGCTCCATTATTATCACAAAAGATAGTAATGGCTCGGCAATGCTAGGTACGACGTCCAATTCTTGGACGAAGTTTTTCATCCAAACACATTCCTTTGCAGCTTCACATGCTACAATATTTTATGCCTTGGTGGTTGAATTTGCGGTAGTATCCAACTCACCGCACCACCTTTGAGGCAGACATATCCAGATGTTGACTTGAAATCATCTACATCACTTTGGAAGCTAGAATCAGTATAGCCTTCCAATTTCAATTCTCCCTCGCCGTAATTGGGGGGGGGTGGGGGGGGGGGGGGGTGGGTGGGGGGTGGGGGGTGGGTGGGGGGGGGGGTGGGGGGGGGTGGGGGGGGGGGTGGGTGGGGGGGGGGGGTGGGGGGGGGGGGGTGGGGGGTGGGGGGGGGGGGGGGTGGGGGGGGGGGGGGGTGGGGGGGGGGGGGGGTGGGGGGGGGGGGGGGTGGGGGGGGGGGGGGGTGGGGGGGGGGGGGGGTGGGGGGGGGGGGGGGTGGGGGGGGGGGGGGGTGGGGGGGGGGGGGGGTGGGGGGGGGGGGGGGTGGGGGGGGGGGGGGGTGGGGGGGGGGGGGGGTGGGGGGGGGGGGGGGTGGGGGGGGGGGGGGGTGGGGGGGGGGGGGGGTGGGGGGGGGGGGGGGTGGGGGGGGGGGGGGGTGGGGGGGGGGGGGGGTGGGGGGGGGGGGGGGTGGGGGGGGGGGGGGGTGGGGGGGGGGGGGGGTGGGGGGGGGGGGGGGTGGGGGGGGGGGGGGGTGGGGGGGGGGGGCCGAGCCACCATTATCGATCAATATTCTCTTTACATTGAAGCTAGATATCTTAAGCGAGACCACCATAGGAAAATCAGGGTTGTCCTCATTGACGTCCCAGTTCAAATTTCTTGGCACTTCGCTCTCATCAAAACTAATTATCTGTTTGTCGGAGGTTTTGTTTTCGAGGGCCTATACTTCCCTGGGGGCAATTACTCCCTTCTCTATTGATCAAGCCGTTCTCCTCCTTGCGTTGCGACTATCTCCTCCTGTCGGACCACCAAAGATCACATGTATGGTTCCATTAACATGATCGTTGTCCGTGTCGTCCCTCCCAGGTGGGTTATTAACTGGAGATCGTCTCGAGGAACTTCTATGTTCATTTCTCCTTCTCGGGCTATGTGTCCTCTGTCTTTTTCGATCCGTTCTTTCTACAAACTCACCCAATTTGCCCTCCTATATTAATCTTTCAATCTCTTGTTTCAGATGATAACAATATTCGGTCCGGTGACCGTGTGCTCGATGATATCTACAACATAGGTTATAGTTTTTGGCACCAGGTTTGGCTTGTGTAATTCTCTTGGCCGGAGGAATCCAGTTATTCCTCTCGAGTATGATCAATATATATTCCCTGGGAGCATTCAACTTCGTGTATTCCACATAGTCAATTCGATCTCTGATATTCCGATCAGGAGAACGCGATCTGACGTAGACATTAGATCTTTTGTCAGAGTTGTTTTCCCCGTACTCCAGTCTTTGAAAGACATTAACTTTTCTAAAGGATCGATCATAGTCAGATATTCTTGGGATCGAAGCCTTATCATTTTTCTTTAATCCCGAGGTAGAAGCCTTGGCCTTGTTTTTATCCTTAAACGAGTTCATCTCCTCTTGGGTCATATATTTGGAGGCTAACGTCATGATTACTGCAAAGGTCGTGGTTGCTTCCGACTTAGAGCGTTACCGAATTGTCTGTTTTTAGTAAGGTCAAACAAGATCGATATTATGTAGTCTATATTTGGAGAATCGATCTTTAATAACTCGACGTTGAACCTCGCCAGCCAGCTTCTCAAAGATTCCCCGTCCTGTTGGAAAATTGTCCCTAGATAACTCATTGGGAGTTTTTGGCTTTTTTGGCTCGCAAATTGTTGCTCTAGTTTATTACATAGTTCCCTGAAGCTGAATATGGAGTTCGGAGGTTGTTTTCCGAACCAATCTAACGCCAAACCCTCGAACGTCGTGACCATAAATTTCGCCGTGTACTCGGCTGAGTGTGCATACAAACTCATTATATTTGGAAAGCTGAATATATAATCACTCGGATCACCTGTGCCATCATATCGGGGGAGCCGACCAGGTAGTTGGCCTGAGGCCTGCGCTTCTTTGATCTCCACACAAAAGGGAGAGCATGCGGCAATACTATCTTGAACTTCTCTCGAGCGAGGCCAGGGTAGTCTCGCCGTTAACAGCCTCTGCTGCACTCGTTCCTCCACCATCCTTTCAATGTCTCTCTCAGAAAATCGTGTTGCAGGACGTTGGTCACGAATAGGAGGTACTAAATCATCGTCAATCGGTATAATGATTTGTTCCTTAGATCGAGGCTATTCAGGACAAGCATCGGCTCTTGCCTGATTAACCCTTTCACCGGCTCGGATGTTATTGTTAGCCAGTCTTCTATTGTTGAGACGTGGAGAAACTTGAGATCGTTGATCAGCCTCTGGGCTTTCAGCTTGATCGAAAACTCGATCCGCTTCCCCTCGAGGCCTTCTATTGGCATCGGGCCTTCTGGGAGGTGGTACTACAGTTGCCCTTGGGTCTACAGCTTCCTGGGTCGGCCCTTGCAGAATTTGAGCGCATAAAGCACTCATTAGTTGATCGATTTGTCTCAACTTTTCTTGTTCGGCCGAGAGGGGTGGGGGAATTGATCGAGCATGTGAGTTTGATGGCATGTCTTTATTAGGATTTTGTTGTCCTTGAGTGTTTTGCCTATCTGCCTCGTTCCCCGTAATACGAGTTTCGATTCGATTGGATTCCTGCAGCCAAACCGGGGGCTACTGATTATTGCCGCTGTTTCTTCGAGAATTCTCATTCAAATCGTCTGTCGTAGGTGGAGCCTGAGAAACCGTATTTTTGCCGATATTACGCATACTTTTCCTTGAATTGACCATATTTCGTTCGAGCAATTAACCTGCCCCACGGTGGGTGCCAACTGATTTTACCGAATTTCGCCTGTGTGGTAATATCAATAAGATAATCAAATAAACAGCAATATTAGGGCTTGGTTAAAGTACTCAGGATGATGCAAGCTAAGAAATAGTACGAAACAGTTAAAATATATAATTAGATTAATGGAGAGCAAAGTAGATATCTTTATTATCCAATGGAGAATTTCAGAGTCTAATCCCTATTACAATAAAGGATCTGCTATATATAATAATCACAATCCTAACCCTAGTAGTATCCTAAGAAGATTAGGAAACTCGCATGGCCCAAAAGATATTTGGATACTTTCAACAGATCGATAAGATATGAATTTGCAGGTCGGATCGATCTTTGGCCTTCCGAGGAGTTTTGACCTGTTGAGAGGATTGGCTTGACCTGGATGAGCTCGAAGAGTCCAATCCAGGCTTGTGTGTAAAATAGCCCTCATCAGATTTGTTGCTAAAACAAAAGGTACAAGAAGATTATATGCAAAAATTTAAAAGTAAAAGGGAATTTTATGAAATAAGTTCAAATGTATTAGAGGAGTTCAAATGTATAAGAGGACTTTGTGCGCACTCTCATCATATAAATAATGAAATTGGAAGTTGATATCCTAAATTACCCTTAGATTTAAAAATATATATATATATATATGATATGTTACAAAGGGGATTTGTTGCTAAAACAAAAGGTACAAGGAGAATATGTACAAAAATTTAAAAGTACAAGGGGATTTTGTGAAATAAGTTAAATTGTATAAGAGGATTTCGTGCACACCCTTATCATATAAATAAGGAAACTGGATGAACTGGAATTCTATGCATAGTTTCTTAAAGTACAAAGGGATTAATTTCATAGGAAATTTTGTGCAGATTTTCCGTAAGACCGGGGAGTATCTTGTCTTATCCCCTAGCAAAATATATTAGGTGTTAAAATGATAAAAAAAAATACTAGTGTCACAATAATGCTAGTTAATACTTGTAACCCATATTATGCATTTATCCCATGATTTGTCAACTTTTAGCAGTGTCAATTTCAGTGGGGCTCAATTGCAAATTTGGCCGAAGACAACATCACGTGTGTAATATGGAGATTTCGCTGGATTTTAAAAGAAAAAACTGCATAATTACTCCAAAAATATAAGGAACCGAGCATTTTGACTGAATATTAAATTGATAATGCATTTTTAGCCCACAATTGGTATTAAACTCGATAAGTTCATATCTACCCTTAAAATTAGGTAAAATTATGTAACTGCTCATAAAGATTTAATAGGTATGAGATAATGGAACTAATACAAACTGTCCATAAACTTCCAACTAAAAATCTGTAAAAAGTTTAAAAAATTTGAAAATACCCATTTAATAAAATAATAATTTTATATTTTGACTTAGATAGTAGTTATACTCGATTAAAATTTTCAAGTAATTAAATCTTTGAATTTTTTTTACAAAATTTAGAAACACTTATTTAGTTTTTAATAAGATACAACGATGAAGTTTAATATTAGATTTAAATGGTTATCTACGTAATATTTTCAATTAATGATTCTTTTTACAAAATAAATTTAAATACCCAAAAGTTTTACTTGTTAACGTAAATAGTTAAAACTATATAATATTTTCAAAGTTGAAATAGTAAATTTAATTTTGCTCAAACATAACACTATTAATATTATAATATTTTCTGAAATATGGAAATTTAAAAATTATTTTTACGCATTTAAAGTTATTAGTAATTGTATAGAATTTCAGTGTATTATTTTATAAATATTATCATATTTTACATATTTAATAAAATAATATATTAATTGTACATTATTAATTCTAATAAGATGTTTTCAACCATAAAAACATCAAAAAAGCAACCACCCAAGTCATGTTGTCGGCATGGGTTCTTCGATTTCAGGCCAGCGGTGGCCTGCAATAACGAATCTAGGCGGAGATGGTATAGGATCAAATAACAAATTTTCGAACCCAAGTTGACGCAGAACTTGATTCTTCGCTCCTAGGTTGGCGATGGTATGTGTTCTTTAATTGATCTAGGTCAACGAGCGCCTAGGTTCGTCTTTCCACGCTAGTAGCATGGCATGAGAGGTCTAGGGTGGTGGCGGGGTCATATTGGTTTAGGGTGGGGGTTGGAAGGGACTTGGATGTTTCTTAATTTTTTTTATAGCTAAATTGAAATTCATTAAGTTAAGTGGTTAATATGTAATTATGAGCTTTTACATCCAATCAAATTGACACCAAATATATATCAAAAATCCCGATATTAGCTGTCCCGGGTCAATTTTTTGAATGGGGTCAATTTGAACTGAAATTGTAAAAAAAATGACAAATTTTGGGTTAATTACGTCAGCTCAAATAAATTCGAGTTAAAAAAATACCAGAAAGCAATAATTGGGGCACCAATTTTGCTTTTCCCCCCTCAAACTATAAGATTTTCTAATTTACTCGTCTCTTTACAAGAGTGACAATATTGATGTTGTCTCTTTATGAAAATTTTACGTAAACTATACTAATAAATATGTTCCCATTAGCATTGTAAAACAAAATCTGGTTTTTTTTATCAATCTTCTTAAAAGAGTGAAAACAAAATATGTTATTCTCCCATGTTTTTCATGTTGATTACATTATAAATATGTTTTTTGATTTTTTTAGAAAAACAATAATTATATTAATATATCAATACTCTAAATTAGAAGTTTTATTCAATTATAATCAAATAACTATATATCAAACATGTTAAACTAGATGTTGACCCTTATATTTGATCATACTCTTCCTAAACTGATTTCGGTAAAATGAGTATTAATTTTACTATTAACTACCAATAAAAAAACAAGATTAAATTAACTTACTAACGAATTAAAGAGTACGTGGGAAATAGTCATAGAGACTGAGGAAGTCCATTCCCAACATTACCATGCGTGCCTTTAAGGCTGTTGGTGCTGATCACGATCCTGAACTTTTTCAAATCTCGTTATAGAGAAATCTAAACCGACCCCACAAAAGTCAAAACAAGTATTATAAAGTGCACAAATCAGCAAACAAAATTCATAGAATTGTATGCCAAGTTACTAAATTTTGATCAAAAGATTTGAACAACATCTGTATGAATAAGAAAAGATTAAAAAGGATCATGTCTAAATACTAACTTACAATTCTGGTGAGGGTAACCAAAAATAAAGGAAGATCAATGTACATAGAAAAAATAAATTGAACCTTCTTAATTAGTAATGACAGTCTACCAATGTTGGAGTCGTAGTGGTGGATAAGGAAAGTTGTGATGCTGCTTCGTTTTGCGGTTGCTGCCTTTCTTTCAGGCTCTTTTGTTGCCTTGGACACGCAAACCTAAATCGTTGATTATCATCTTCCGGAGCCGGGAGGTTGAGATCCAGTGATAACACATTCTTGAGATTCTTAGATTCGACTGAGGCAGTGGTTGGGGCCATGTTTGGTGTCGGGCTGATCGGCCCAGCCCGATGTCGTCTCATGTGTCCTCCGAGGGCCTGACCGGATGTGAACTCCGCCCCGCAGTAGGTACACTCATGCATTCTTGGTGACGGTGATGACTTTGGGGTGGCAGAGAAAGTGGCGGTGGAGATGTTGCTCAACTGAAGAGAGAGAGAGTTGGACGACATTCTGTTCCTGGATGAGGAAATTGATGACGGCGATGGGAAATCCTCCTCGTCGGAAAACAATGTCCTTTTCTTTTCGTTCTTGGGCTTTTTGTGGCTAGCCCGGTGGCCGCCGAGGGCCTGGAATGAAGTGAAAGCCCGATTGCATGTCTTGCATGTGTACATGCATGTGCTGCCTACCGCCTTGCCAATGTTGGTTGCGGTTTCTACGTATCTCTTGTTTTTGGAATTTTCATGGTGATGATGATCATGAGGTTTGCTTGGGGGGTGGCTTGGGAAATGTCCTCGGGCCAAGAGGATTAGGCATCTTGCGGTATCTTCTTCCTCTGTGGTGGTGCTGTCTTTCGAGGAGGAGGAGGTAGAGATGTCAGGGCTACTAAGGGCAATTGCGGGGCGTTTGATGGTGAAGGGAATCGGGGAATGAGGTTTGTGTCTCTTTGTGCGCTTGCCCTTAGCAATGGGGGAAAGGTCTTTATTGTGACCCGGTGGTGCCGTGACTTCCTCCATATCCCTCCTTCACCACCACCTTTACCATACAGAACTAGTGCAACAATTCTTAATTTCTTCACAAAATACAGAGTAAGAAAGAGAAAGTGAGTTAGAGGAGGGAGACAGAGAGGTGGAGGTTGGAGGAAGGTTATTAGGAAAGGAGTGTGGGGTGGTGATTATTAGATAAATACTAGTCATGAATGTGAGAGTTTTGAGAAGTCAACCCTTGTTAGGATATTCATTTATTTTTCCTTTTATGCTAAACATAGGCAATGATATTCAAGGTATTTTAGATTTATTCTTCAATGTGATGGAATTAGATATACTAATAATAGTATATATATGTGAATACAATTTAAAATAATAGTTGTAATTTAACTGAATCCAAATTAGCTTGATTGATATTTGCTGAAAAGTTAAAGCCCCCGGGACATGAAGAAGTGGATAAATAGCAAAGTTAGAGTTTGAAGTGTGAGACTAAGACTTGCTAACATATGATAATTAAATGTAGCTTGTAACTCTATAATTTTCTGAGAACAATTGAATATTTGATTTTGTAGCATATTCATGTATTTCATATGTAATAATTACATTGTATTGTGATTGAATAACACATTTTAAAGATGAGTTCATCTAAGGCATGTGTTGGTACAATAAAACAATGGTTGATATCATATTGCAAATATTTGATTGTGTGTGGAATAGAAATTTTACTTAAACAACTGTTTGATGACAATCTAGAAGAGATTGGGCTATCACTAGGTAAGTACGGAGCATCTAGGGTGCGGGCAAGGTAACTCGCCCTCACATGCGAGACGGTCCTGAAATCATGCCATGTGGCGCGCGTAACTAGTATGTAACTCGGCGAGTTGACTCGGTCTGTAAATAGACCATATTACCCTTTTTGGTTTTAATTTTAAATAATAGTTGAGATAATCTTCAATTAATAAAGGACAGTTATAACCTTTAAATCAAAAAAATTGAAAAATGAGAGAATTGCATTTGTGGTATCAAACTTTATATCGATTCTCACTTGTGGTACCTTAAAAATTCAGGTCCACACATTTGGTACCATAATTTAACAAATTCACTCACATTTGGTACCATCGTTTAAAATCACCGTTAAGTGGTGATGTGACAGTTAAGTCTTATTGCAAAATTGATGACATCATTTATGTTGACTGATAAATCTACCCCATAACATTTCATGTTGGCAAAATAATCCCAAATCTTCAAATTTACTGATAATTTTAGTCCACATTGTTGCACAATTTCAAATTGGCTTGAATAAGATAACGTGCTGACCAATTTGAAGATTTTACTTACTATATTTACATATATATTTAACTAATTCAATTTTATAAATAATATTAATAAATTAAATAATACTTTACCATAAATTTTAAAAAAATTAAAAAATAAATTTTTTAAACTCTAGAACTTATATATTAGTATTAATCTATTTAATATTCATTAAAATATAAAAATTATACTATATTATTAATAAATAATTATAATTTCTAAAAAAAAAACCTAAACCCACACACACACCCGTACCTCAGACCAGAGACCACCACTCTCCAGTAGGGGTGTTCATTAACCTGATGGACCCGCCCGACCCGCTCAACCCGACCCGACCCGACCCAACCCAAACCCGACGGTTTTTGTTCTTATAAAACTAGCAACAGGTTAAAATTGTGACCACCCGAAAGTTATGGGTCGGGTTGCAGTTTTAGTGGTTAAAAACCGCCCGTAACCCGACCCATCCAAATATTACATGTTTTCTCTACCCAACACCACTTACCAAACAAAACATTGAAAAAGAATTAGAGCTTTCTATCTCTAAGCTTCACGCCTGCTCCACTCTCCAGTTCTCTTCTCCATCGCGCCTCTCCTAAAAAATCAAGATTCAAAATCAATTCTCTATAGTTCCCTTTCATTTGCAGTACCCAAAAAGAGTTTGGAGAACATTTGAGTTTAGAATATTTAAATTATTTTTTTTATTTCAATAAATAAAATGAGTACGGTAACTTATGCATCAATTAATTAATTATTTTTTATTTTTATTTTTATTTTTTGCACTATATGTACGTAGTTTCTTCTTATAAAATAATCGCAGGAATTGATTCTACCCATAAAGATCACTCTACCCGTTATTAATTTTATTTACCAAACCGGATTAGATAATTTTCTAGCTTGGAATTATAGCTGCATTTGGCAAAATGTGCCATTAACCATTATTTCATTTTTATTCTTTCTAGTCAGATTGAATTTTATGTATTATAAATCAGTTGAATATACCATATAACAAATATACTTAAGCATTAAATAAATTCAATGGTTCAACCCGCCAACCATCCGCCAAACCGCCCGCACCCGCCTCACCCGAACCGTACGGTTTATGAACTTAAAAATGCGGGTGCGGTTTGAAATTTTGGCAACCCGCATATGTCGGGTCGGGTTGATTTTTTCATTGTCACCGGCCAAAACCCGACCGCGTTCACCCCTACTCTCCGGTGGATGTTCGCCGGAGAAAGTTTGGGGGTTTTATTTGTCTTGTCGTTGCGAACACACACGTATAAACAATTTTAGTTTTCATTCATTAAATCTCACAAATTGTTCCTAGAAAATCCAAATCGCGCAACTCCCATTCTTCTCTAATTTCAATTTGCGATTTCTGATTCGTTACTCCACCAAATCAAGATATTCTTGCGCCATTAGAACCCCCTGGACCTTGGCTACAATCCCCATGGATTGATTTCAGTTGCCGCAGCTGTCCGACCTCCTCTTGGAGGGGCGGCGCATTTTGCATAAATCGTAGTTTTTTTTTTGTTCTTGCTGTTTTAAATGTGTTTGTTGCTTAATTACAGCTCCTTGCCACTCGAATTTACCACGGGTATCATCAATTTCAAGTGTACCGGGTTTATTTTTGTTGAATTGAAGCTCTTTGTTCACGCCAAACTCTTCTTCAATGGCTACCAATGGCAACAACTGCTCATTCGGGCTTTGGACTAGCCCAGCCCGTTTGGGGGTGGGGTGGGCGGTGTTTGGTTACGGATGTTTGTGGTGTGTGGTTTGGACTAAACTTAGAAGTAATTTCGAAGATATGGGTTTATTTTGTCAAATCGAAATGTTATGGAATAGAATTATTAATCTACATAAGTAATGACATCAATTTTGCAATAATTCAAATTGATTTAACTGCCACATCATCCACTTAACGGTAATTTTTAACGGCGGTACCAAATATGAGTGAATTTATTAAATTATGGTACCAAATGTGTCGACCTGAATTTTTATGGTACCACAAGTGATAATCGATATAAAGTTTAGTACTTCATTGAAAAATATACTAATTGATATATTTCCATGATTAATATCGATAGTTATCATGTAATTAGGGTTAAACCAATTTCTTCTCCATGATTATTTATCACGCTTCACGAATAATCTTCACCACTCCACAAAATTTAATCTTCATCAAGATTAATTTTACCCTTTGTTGTGCTCTTGTTTTTTGTCGTGTCGACCCTTTTTTCCATCATTCTCAATTCATACAATGAGGACATTGTGCGTTTTAAGTTTGGGGGAGAGGTCGCGTCGCAAGTACTTGCATACGTGCTAGGTCGACTCGCCAATTTTTTTTCAAATTCTTATATTATTTAAGCTTGCTCTGCAAAAGGGTGGACCACGTAATATTCTTGATTTGGGGACAAACATTATAAATAAAAATGGTGGAGACGTTTTATAGAAGGTGTAAAGATGGTTTAAAAATGGTGGAGAGGTTACGAAAGAGGAAACAAATATTTATCCAAATTAAAATGGATGAAAAAGCGGAAAATAGATCTTAATATTTAAGTAAGGGTTATTTTGTTAATTGCATATTCTACGATTTTCGATTTTTTTATATAAATTCAAATGGAAGGGTTAATAGGTCATTTACTTTAAAGTCTAAAGTCAACTGTGTAAACTAACTTGTTTGACCAAGTTACACAATCATCGGCCGAGATCAAAACGGAATAAATACACGGCTGGATGAAAGAGGTAGGGTTCAATTCGTAAAATCGCAAAATATAGGGGTCAATTATTATCAAAATTGGGGGTAAAGCGGTCTTTTTATATGAGAGGCGGTTTCTTTTTTTTTTTAGAAGCAAAATAATTCAAAAAATCGCAAAACATAGGGGTCAATTTGCAAAATTGTCAAAGTCAATTATTATCAAAATTGGGGGTAAAGCGGTCTTTTTATATGAGAGGCGATTTTTTTTTAGAAGCAAAATAATTCAATTCGTAAAATCGCAAAACATAGGGGTCAATTTACAAAATTGTCAAAGTCAATTATTATCAAAATTGGGGGTAAAGCGGTCCTTTTATATGAGAGGTGATTTTTTTAGAAGCAAAATAATTCAATTCGTAAAATCGCAAAACATAGGGGTCAATTTGCAAAATTGTCAAAGTCAATTATTATCAAAATTGGGGGTAAAGTGGTCTTTTTATATGAGAGGCGGTTTTTTTTATTTTTTATAAGCAAAATAAGTGAAAGGGTAAATTAGGTAAATTGGAATTTAATTTAAGTCAATAGTTACAAATTCATTTTGACCAAATTACCTAATCAACGACCCAGATCAATCTGAGCCAAATGAACGGCATGATGAAGCTTCCCGCATGTGAGGGCGTAACTCACATGCCCGCACCCTAGAAAAATCCAAGTAACGTACTTACAAAGTCCCAAGGATTAAGTAAATACAAAATAAACCATGTCGATCTATTCCAAAAATATATACTTCCATAATAAAAAATAATAAAAACATTATGAAAAATATAAAAGTGGACTAACAAATTAGCCCACTATTTCTAATTCTACGAGTTTGTCACCTTAATTTACCAAGTATGTAGACGTATTTGCATTATTGAGGATCAAAATGGCCCCAAATTATGTGACTTATTTGTGTAATTCTTAAGAAAAGATAGACAGCCAATTAAGTCAAATGGCTAGAAGAGTTAAGGAGGCCAAGTTCTTGGCATGAAGATGATAACCATATCATTATAATTGTGTGTTGCACGTAAATCAGCTACCGCTTGTCTGTTTCCGGGTTAACCAAATAAACAATATATCTATTAAACGAGAATGTAATAATTAATTATTCTTAACTTCATGGCTTCACTTTGTGTTGTCTGTTCCACAAACAGAATCTGCAGATAGTTTATTTCCAAAAATCTTGCAATTAATTTTTTTTTTTTTTTTTTTTTTGGTTTCCTAAGGGTTTATCCCTTTCGAGGCGGGTTGGGCACAATAAGTGGGTACCTCTCCCAACAGGGATTCGAACCTGAGTCCGCTACTTTGTAGTGACTAGTCCCTTCCACTAGACCAATCACCTGTTGGTATCTTGCAATTAATTTAATGATATTGTTTTGTGGTGAGAAAAGTGTACACTTAGTGGTCTACCTGTCTAAATAATACTATCATACTAGTAGAAGTGTTAACCATTTATCACTTTGTGCATCCGCTTGCAACACAACTTATGATGCATAATTTCTTAAATTCAAGAAAAAGTGATACTTTGATAATATCTCATCCTTACCGTATATTACCAAAAATAGCTGCAAGGGAATCATCACTTCAAATAAAAGGCATAGTGTTTGTCCTGAATGCGTCCCGCGGGGTACGATCGATGGTCGAGAGTGGTTAACTACACGCGTGGGCGTATCAGTACGTTTGACGAACAACGTAACTAACGGTCTTTGATGACCGAATAGTGCACCTATATGAAATTAAGTCAAGCAATTGACAGAATTATTCAAACTATTACTTCTTGATTGTTCTCTATGCATGATCGCATGACTTGAACAATTTAGGTGTTGTTAGATGTGGAGGGATTGCGATCGGAGCGCTCGTTGAACCAATGATGGCCGTGTAAACAATATGCATTGGGTGTGTGTGTGGTGGAGGCTAATGTTACACTAATATTTAAAGAAAGGTATAGGCATTGAATCAATTCACTAATATTTAAAGAAAGGTATAGGCATTGAATCAATTCATTGAATGACAGTCAGAATACACATTAATCAAACAATGCTATGTAAACAATATCTAAATTGTCAACGTCCTATCCTACTACAAGCTACTAATTCACCATTAAAAATAAATAAATGTTGCAAGTCACCATAAGCTATGATAATTAGCTAAGATGAGTGTGAAGTCCACGTAGTGGATCTTTTAAAAGCTAGTCGTTGTTGACATGTGAGTGTGATTGTTTGTGTGGAGGGTGTCTCTTTTTCATGTTGAGTGATGATCTCTATTTATAGACTTTCTTGGAGCGAGTTTGTCTTCCATCGATGGCTTTTATATTCCAGCATTTAGTGCGGATCGGTGGTAGGTGTGATTGTAACTCCCCTTGAATGGTGCGTGCAGTTAGGAGACCTATCAACATGTTTGTTGGATGCTTATGTAGCATAATCAATTGGAGAATAAGTCAACGCACGTTGTCTTATCTTCTCCAGTAATTTAGGCCATGTTAGTTATGTAGCTAGCTTGACCATGTTTGGCTTTGCATCCGAGTGATATGTCTGCCTATCCTTCGATAGCAGTGATGCAATCGCTTGTTGTTCCATCGGTGGAATCAGAAAATGCATCGATAGTCCATGCCTAAAACTTTGTTGTTCGCGATGGGGGCAACACGATTGTGCGATGCATACCATCGAATCACAATTTGAAAATTGTAAATTTATGGTACAAACACATAGGATAAACAATATTAGGAAACCGATGAATTACCATATCCTAGATCTTGATCGGGAGGTTCGTCGCTGGAAGGACCTTGTGTACATGAAAATCGTGAGGAGAAAGATTCACACGATAAATGAACCAGTTGATTGAATCTCAATGATTTTTTGTTAGTCATCAACCATGAGGTATGGATACTTTCAAATTGATTAGAATTAGATCGAGAGTGACTAATTAGAAGTGTTTAATTAATCAAAACTGTTATTTAATTGTTTGATAAGTATATCGTTGTGGTGAGTATTGCAATGCAGCTAAGTAGCCATTATCTTTGAAGAAGAAAATTATCTTTTAACGGACCAGTTGAGTCCTCAAACAGCTAAGTGGAAGAAGCTTTAAAAAGTTAAGTAAAATTATTTTGAAACTCAGTTGAGTCCTGTTTTGTAAAGTTGCATATTTTGTTGCACGAATCTTTTAGTGAAATCACCTTTCAAGTAAAAATAGTGAAATACCCAACTGGATATAAAAACAACCGAAAGTCAGCTAAACGCACGTCCATATTCACCCCTTCTTTAGACTCTTATCACTTGAGAGTTGAGACCAACAAATTTTATTGTATATTATTTTAGTGCAATAATTAAATAGTAATATCTTCTTTTGCTAACTGTCTGTATGTTGAGATATAATTTATTATGTTTAAACTTATTACTGCAATATAACACACTCTTCGAATTGAATTGGTATTTTATATAATTGTTTAAATACAGTATTTGACTTGTTAGAGTACATTATTTATTTTGAATTCTCGTGGACAGGTGGGCACAAATAATATACCCAACAGTATTTGAAAAAGGATTGGGACAAATCCAAGAATTGAATACCCCTAAAAACAAAAAAACAAAAAAATAAAATACTATTTATTGTCAGATTCATAAAATAATGCAAGATGTAATTCATATCAATTACTCCCTCTAATACCAAATTCATATTTTCTATTTGAGGATGTCCCAAAATAATACTGAATTTCCTAAAATAAAATTAAAATTAAAATTATTTTTTAAAGTATTCACTCTTATAAAGTAATGATTTGACATTAATTCTCAATCAATATTTTTGAAGATACTAGAAAAGTACATAGGGGTGCACATGGTACGGTTCTACGGTTTTTTTAGTGAAATTAATACCATACCAATTAATGCGGTTCTGAAAAGCTATATACCAAACTGAAGTTTTGAATACCATACCATTATATTCGGTACGGTGCGGTTCCGGTACGGTACGGTACGGTTTTGCGGTATTTTACAATAACTTTTTAGTTCTCAAACTATTTTGCTTGTATAAAAAAATGGACATTTATTAGATGAAAAAAGCTTGATTTTTTGTTTAAGCTTAACATTTTTAATAGGCTAACACTTGAGGAGTTCATGTTAACCAAATATTTGACTTCGACAATAAATTATGTTCAAGCTTTTGATCTTAGACTCTTAGTTAGTTTTTTTTGTGAATTTAATTAGCAAAATATGTTTAATCATATTAAATACAATAAAAAAAATTGTAATCTTATTCAGTTTACAATTTAAATATATAAACTATGTCCATACTAAAATTTAAGGCTTGGGTAATTTATTTTTACAATAAGACAAAACAAAAGTACATAATTGAACTTACTTGTGATGTCAAGGGAAGAAGAAACAATTGAAATTAATTTGGAGAATCTTTGATGAAATAATTTTCAATGAAAAAATTGTGTGTTGTTGCTGCCGTAGTGCCGTGTATCTCTAAGGATAATGGCTTGTGATTTACTTAGGTAATTAGGTTTTAGTTATTTGCCTTTTAAGATATTAGTGGGCTTAATTTTGAGTCCTAATTCTTTAAGGCTAGATAAAACTCACAGATTATATTAAATATGCATAAATTAATTAATAAAAGATATTTATTTTTATTGGTACGGTACGGTTTTTTTGCGGTATAAAATCCTTAAGACCTATACCATACCAAAATATCCAGTACGGTTTTCGTCTATACCAAGACCTGTAATTTTGAGAAAAAATACCGATACTTCGGTACGGTCCGGTTCGGTTCGGTACGGTCCGGTACGGTTTCAAGAACCATGTGCACCCCTAAAAGTACACATGCGTTGCATGTAATTAACTAATATCCAAATTTAGTAGAATCATATAATAATTTTTCATCATATTATGATCTTAATGACATACTACATAATTTTTTCGACTAAATCACTATACATAATTACTATATTGTTACCAATAATTTAAAGTTGTTATCAGGAATACCTAAAATCAAAACTTGAAAATAAAAAACGATAATTATTAAGTATTTCTAACTTAAAACTACATGTCCACATAACTATAATTCTAAAACTAACATTTGAACTAACTTAAAACTACATGTCCACATAACTATAATTCTAAAACTGACATTTGAACGAATTGACAACATTAATTTTTTTCTTCCTTGACCTTGATATTTCCATCTAAACAAGTTTTCACATGTTTAATCCATTTTTTTAATCGATTTCACCAGGTTGGTTGGTTATACCTGTTTTTTTTTTAACTGAGTTCACCATTTTTAATTATTTTCCTAGTACAATTTTTTACCAATTTAACTCGTTTTTATTAATTTTCCTCAGTTTTGTCGATTAACCCGCTTCTGCAATAAGGTTACCATATTTTTTTGTAATTTTAACATGTTCTTTCATCGAATTCATCCGCTTTTACACTGAGTTTATCATTTCTTTTGGTGTTATTTAACCCGTTCTTTCATCGATTTCACCCATTTTTTGTGGTTTATTCCATTTGTTAATCAATTCACTCATTCTCTCTGGTTTAACCCAATTTTTGATTGATTTTGCTTATTTTTTATGATTTAACCTATTTTAACGACTATTTCACATTTTTTTTTTCAATTTAACTCGGTTTTTTTTGTTGTTGTTCTTTTATCGATTTGACCCATTTTTTGTTATCACGTGTTTAGCTGCTATCATTCATTTTTTTACCGGGTTACCCGTTTTTTGCCTGTTTATCCCATTGTTTTATTGATTTTACCATTTTTTGTTGCTTTAACTCGTTTTTCTTCGATCTAACCAATTTTATCATTTTTTCCATTTTTATCATCTATTTTTTTAGTCAAATTTTACCGGTTTTCACCAGTTTTAACCATTTATATGTTTTGACTTAAGCCAATTATAAGTTTTTCAGCTAACTAAATAATACTTTATTTTATTCATACAACACAAATGTGGCATTTTTTTGAGGTTCTTTAATGGTTTATAGGTTATTTGATAATTGATAATTTCTTAAGAATTGTACAATGAAATATCGATGGCACCTTTTTTTTATTTTAACCCGTTCTTTGATCGATTTCATCCATTTTTGTGTTTAATCTCATTGTTTAATCAATTCACCTATTCTCTCCAGTTTTACCCAATTTTAGTTGATTTTACCTATTCCTTTGCTAATTTAACTTATTTTCTCATCTATTTCACCTTCATTTTTTTTTTTATCAATTTAACTCATTTGTGTTCTTGTTCGTTTATCGATTTGATCCCCCTCCTTTTTTTTTGTTATCTCATGTTTAGCCAATATCATTTATTTTTTTACCAGTTACCCATTTTTTGCCGATCACCATTTTTTTTCTTTAACTCGTTTTTCTTCTATCTAACCTATATTCCCATTTATTTTACCATTTTTTATCATACATATATTTTTTAATCGACTTTTACCCGTTTTCACCTATTTTAACCCTTCTATGTTTTTGGCTTATTTTGGCTTAAGCCAATTATAAGTTATCCATTTACTAAATAGTACTTTTTTATTTAACTAACCCGAATGTGGCATTTTATTTTTAGGTTCTTTATTTTTTTGAGGTACTTTGATAAGTGATAATTTCTTAAGAATTTTTCAAAGAAATATCGATTATATTTGCTTCTACACTGAGTTTATCATTAATTTTTTGTTATTTTAGCCCGTTCTTTTACTGATTTCACTCGTTTTTTGTGATTCATCAAATTTCTTAATCAATCCATCTATTCCCTCTAGTTTAACCCAATTTTAGTCGATTTTAGTCGATTTTATCACATTTATTAATCAATTCACTCATTATCTATGTTTTAACCCAATTTTAGTCTGAATATATTTATTTTTTGCTGATTTAACCTATTATCTCACATATTCCGCCTTTTTGCCAATTTACTCATTTTTTTGTTCTTGTTCTTTTATGGATTTGATCCATTTCCTTTTTGTTATCCCTTGTTTAGCCGATGTCATTCATTTTTTTTAACGTTTTTGTCGATTTTCCTTGTTGTTTTATCAATTGCACCATTTTTTCTGCTTTAACTCGCATTTTTTTGCTATCTAACCCAATTTTTCATTGATTTATCAATTGCACTATTTTTTTTGCTTTAACTTGCATTTTTTTTTTTGTCTATCTAACCCATTTTTTCATTGATTTACCATTTTATAAATTTTACCAATTTTACCGATTTTAATAATTTCTATGTTTTGACTCTTTTTGGCTTAAGGCGATTTTATATTTTTTTAGTTAAAATAAATAGTGTTTTTTTTTTTCATGCAGCACAAATGTGGTTCTTTTTTTCTTTCGGAGGATCTTTAGTAAGTGATAACATTTTAAGAACTTTCCAAAGAAATTTTCGAAGAAATATAGAGTAATAGTTTTTAATTTTTTTTTTACTATTAATATTTTAATGAGTTGTAAAACCTTAAAAAATAATTATAATAAAGTTGATGTAGGAGAGTCTTCTTATCTAATTATACTTCTAGGTTCCTTATTTTACCTTTTTGCCATAAAATTAAATATTATAATATAATTTAAATAGGGGTATATTAATCTTCACAAAAGAGGAAAAAAATTCTCTTCGTCAAACCCGTACTTTTATATGTAAAAAATAGATAAATTAAAAGTTATCTAAAAGTTCAACCCCATAACTCTTATCTAAAATATCAAGTCAAAATTGGAAGTCACAACATAAATGGGACAGGAGAAAGTACTTTTGACAAGTTAATTTGTAATTTTTATATTTTTAGTTTTTTACTATATATTTTATATAATAGATGAACAATTACTGATTAATCAACAAAATATGACAAAATCAACTACAATTGATGCAACAGAAAAAGGAAATGTTTCATCACATCGTGAGCCTTGATTCAATTCTTACTGAATATATCTACTTTACTATTATATATTTATTTTCGTAGACTTACTTAAGAAATTTCACCAATAATATAGTTTCACTTTACAGTTCTATACTTTACCTGATTGTTAGATTCTTAAAATCTGGATAGTGAAGTGTCTCTCAAGATGCTCGAGGCTGAACAAATACAGATGTCGTCCTCGATGGTATTCTGAAACAACCAGAAGACGAGTCGTATGTCGAGTTCTTCGCAATATCATCACTTGAATTCATCTGGTTGGCACAATGAGTACAGGTCATGACATGATTTCATCATTGTTTATATATGACTATTTAATTAAGATTTATATATTACTAATAGGCAAAAATGCATTTTCAGTCCTTTAACTTTGGTTAACAATTTCTGGATAGTTTCTTTTTTAGGTAAGCAATTTCGACCCTTTAATTATTCACTTTTTGCAATTCTAGGATAGAAGAATGCAATTTTTGTCCATAAATTTTTTAGTGTTTGCAATTTTAGAACATTTAACCGCAATTTTGGTCCTTTAATTTTTTTGATTTTGGGAGCAACATATTGAAATTGATCTCAGTTGTCCTAAAAATGAAACTACTAAAGAGTTAAATGGACCGAAATTGCAGTCAAATGTTCTAAAATTGCAAACACTAGAAACTTGAATGACCGAAATTGCTTACCGAAGAAAAAATTGTCCTAAAATTGCCACCTAGTAAAAGTTAAAGAACTAAAATGCATTTTTGCAGTTGCTAAAAGGCCATTATTCATAAGCTAATTGCTACTCTGAAAAAACTCTTCCACTGTCTAAAGTGACATTAAATATGTAAACAAACAGAACAGTAGCAAGATCAACTGAACTTGAACTTGTGATATTTTGGAGACTGATTTTCAGCATTAAAGATCCTTTTAGGGATTTAAAGTTATATTTGAGTAAAGAAGAAATAATCTAAAGGAGTCAGGAAGATAGGAACCTGTATTGGGTGCAATTGTAGATTTTTTCCCCGAAAATCTGGGGTAGTAAATCTGACATCAGTTGGGCACACGTTGATGATGACAACAATGTACGAGTAGCTGTGAGAACAGAACAAAAACTATGATTAATTCACATAATTAGCAACATGTCATTAAAATCTAGCAGTTCTGGACTTCAAAAGAATTTGTCAATATTTCCGATTAAATCTTCTTTTTCCTAAAATCCTTCGAGTCACAAGATAGTCACTAACATTGGATCCAGTTGAGCGAGCCCCAGTGCTCCTTGATGGCCATCGTTTATGCTCATGACAATGACACCACGAACCCATGATGGACCCGTATTATGAAATTGTACGCGATCCTGAATCAACATGTCAAATTAAAATCCTTTTCTTAGTATAAGTATGAAAGATCTGTGCTGTGACCGAACCCCCTGAGGTTTAGTCGTCTCACGAGGAACCCCTGACGTTTTAGAAATTACAAGGAGATCCCATCTGGTTTAGACTATGTATCAAAACACCCCAACTTAAAAAATCCTTATAAGGACAGCCTACAACTTCTGAAAATGTACGCAAAAAACACCCTGTAAGGATTGTCCATGTAATTTTGGAACCATTGGGTTTTTTTTTGTTATTACGGTAAACCTCAGGCAGTCCGAATATAAATAAACAAAAACTAAATAATTTCTCTCATGCTTATATGTGAAAAATAAATGCACAGTATTGGTTTCTGACCTGAATTGCATTTGCTGTGCTCAAACGAAAAAGTGGAGAAGAGTATCTTATGCTTATAAAGGTTGAAAAGTTATCAAGTGCTGCAAGGATGTGACTCCTCTGAGGCATAAAAGATGGATCTGCCAATCTAATTTTCATTCTGTATAAAAATTGGAGAGATTATTTTTATTAACAAATTACACAGTAATATAGATATTATATGTAATAGAATTACGATAATGACGCTTACAGAGGCCAATGTCGCTCATTCTTTTCCTTCGGAGGAAGACCAACACCCCAGTTATTAGAATTGTAGCTGAAGTCTAATCTGAAAGAAGTTGAAATGAATAATTTTAGAAATATAAATATTTATACATATTCATAAGTTTCTTTTCTTTTTCAAACAATAAGTTGAGAGAAGTAATGATTTGCATCATGGGAAATGAAACCTGCACAAAACTCCTCTGTTAAATTTTTATTTCTTCATATCCCCTTGTACTTTCGAAAACTATGCACATTCTCCACTCACTCTGTTAGTTGTCTAACGCCGTTAAATTTTAGTTGATATAACCTAAATTACTCTTAGATTTTAAAAGAATTTGATATGTTATGAGGGGATTTTGTGCTAAAACAAAAAAGTACAAGGCGATTGTGTACAAAAATTAAAACTACAAGAGGATTTTGAGCAAAAGTTAAAAAGTACCAAGGAGAATTTATGCACACACCCTATAAAGAAACTAATGAAAGTGGATGGACGGGAGATTCCAAGCAGAGTTTCTAAAAGTATAAGGGGATTTGGTGCAATAAAAATTTTACTGGGAAGTTTTGTGCAGGCTTCCCATAATATAGGGGAGTATCGTGCATTTTCCCCCCATTACCTGAAATAAAATGTATAACTACTTCAGATCAGCATCAATGAATTTTACCTATTAAACCAATCACCAGAATTGTATGAATCACGATCTAATGATTTTGAGCGCAAAATCTCATCACCAGCATGGAAGAAAGGTATTCCCTGTGAATAGTGAAACAAATTAGTACAGAAAGAAGTATGCCAATAGGAAAAATCCAGGCTAGTATTCAAGCTTTAGTATTTAATTTGACAATGTTAGTGAGTCTATTAGTTCTTAATTGTCTAAAACTTTAAGGATTTATGTCATATATAGAAACGATAAGGTGTAACTTTTTGTTTCTACATATATTATTTGATGTAAATATAACATAGAATAGCATAGATTCAAACCTGGGAAAGAGCTATAATACTTGTTGCCAAATGGTTCATCCTGCATCTTGCATCCAAAGATATATTCACTGGAGTCTGTAAACATAACAAAACAGTGTTAAAATTTATTAGAATTCACCACATGGATTGGACTAAGTCCACTTACAAGGCTTAGACCTAACTCAACCTCAAAAGCTAGCTTGTAAGGTGAGGATTGTCCAAGACCTTATAAAGTGGACTTAACTATGATTTTCAACCAATGTGGGACATTTAGTCTCAATACTTCCCCTTCACGTGTGGGCGGGCTGAATGTGTGGGAGAAACAAGTCCAACACGTGACATATGAAAGCCCAACCTTGTGAATTTTGCGACATGTGGGTGAAGACCCAACACACGAATAAAGACACTCCGGGCCTTTGTTAACGAGGAATAATTAATCTCCAAGTCTTGAATAACTGGAGGAATAATAACAACCCAGGCCTTTGTTATCTGGGTGAAGTGTGTGGGTAGATATTGAAGCCCATCATGCGTACAAGGAAGAGCCCATCATGGAAGGAGGTGGCTCACTTTAACCCGGGGTTCTGATACCATATTAGAATTCACCACATGGATTGGACTAAGTCCACTTACATGGCTTGGGCCTAACTCAACCTCAAAAGCTACCTTGTAAGGTGAGAATTGCCCAAGACCTTATAAAGTGGACTTAACTATGATTTTCAACCAATGTGGGACATTTAGTCTCAATAAAATTAGGACGTACAAATAATGCACCAGGTACAAGAGCAGAGTTACCTTTAAGCTCACAATGTCAAACAAGGTTTCATTATCATGAGCAGAAACATAATTCACCTACGTCAATAAGATAAAACAAAATTAGAGGATAAAAGTGGTATTTATGGATAAGTAAGAGCAGTCTTGAAATCAACTGAAAAAAAGTTTTTGAACTGAGAAGGCTTGTTTAATGAAACATTCCTTTTAATAATGGATAATTTATGACCGGACCCCTCCCCCTAAGATTTAGTCCTTACAAGGAGCCCCCTAGCATTTCGAAATTACATGGAGATTCCTTCTAGTTTAGACTATATACCAAACATCGGGGTTATTGCATTTTTTATGCCACAACTACAACTCGCTGGCATTTCTACCCCATATCTTTTCGGGCTGACACATTTGGTATCACAACTTCAACATCAATGGCAATTTTGGTGCCAATTGAAGGCCAATTCCAAAATTGGCCCGAAATCCCTCAAGTGCAGGCTAATTTTCTAGTATTTTAGTGTTGTGGCACCAACAATGGCATTATCAATCTTATCGAATAAGATCAATCACATTTCATACTTATGTAGATTTGAAAAAAAAAAAAAAGTCACCCACTAAGTAATAGACAACAAAAAAGGGAAAAATAAAGGTTAGGCGCTAATTTGGCTCTAATTCACTAAATTAAACCAATTTCTTCCTGAAATTAAAATTCGTCTTTATACAAATAACATCAATCACATTTCATACTTAAGTAGATAAAAAACAAAAAAAAGTTCACCCCAATAAGTAGACAAAGAAAAAGGAAAAAATAAAGGTTAAGCTCTAATTTGGCTCTAATTCACTAAATTAAACTAACTTCTTCCTGAAATTGAAATTCGTGTCTTCATGTTTCGGTGATTAATAAGATATTTTTCTTTCATTTAAATATTCTAAGATTTTTTTTTCTTTCTTTCATATTATTAATATGATTATATGAATCAACATATACACTAGTACACATTAATATGGTCATATAGATATTATGGGGATTATTGCATTTTTTATGCCACAATAATAGTTCGTTGGCGTTTCTACCTCGTATCTTTTTTGCCTGACATTTTTGGTATCACAACTTCAACATCGGTGACAATTTTGGTTGAGGCCCAATTCAAAAATTGGCCCGAACTCCCCATGTGACATGAAAATTGGCCCGCACGTGGGGATTGTGGGCCAATTTTGAAATTGAGCCTCAATTTGCACAAAAATTGCCAGAAATGTTGAAATTGTGGCACCAAATGTGTCAGCTCGAAAATATACAGGGTAGAAACGTTAGCGAGCTATAGTTATGACACCAAAAATGCAATAATCCCCCAAAACATCCCTTACAACTTCAACAATCCTTACAAGGACACCCCCTACAACTTCATAAAATGTTTACCAAAAACCCTTGTAAGGGTGTGCATGTATTTTTTGGAATCACAGGGAGTTTCTGTAATTACGGCAAACCTCAGGAAGTCCGAGTGTGAATCACCTTTTTAAAAAAGACCAACCAATAATGTGAACTAGATGGAACAGAAGTCTTTACTGTTTCTATAGGACATGAAGCATATGCAACAGGCGAACCATCATAAGTTGAAACTTCACATCCTTCAACCTGTTTGGAAGCAAAAAATGATAAACAATCATGTATTATCTCAAACACACAAAAAAAGATACAAAAACAACAACCCAATCAACAACACAGACACAAGTGTAAGATAATAATATTAATAAGAAAACAAACAAGACGAGAAGTTACGTTTCCAGAAAAAATAAAAATTTTACAGATTTTAAAACATATAGAAATGGTGATTTAAAAATGACACAGGATATTTTGCTATAATGTTAATAGAATTATAATCTAAAAAGAAATGTGTAGGTCTTATATATTCACTCTAAAATATCATAAAAGCTTCTCTTAAAAATATATATATATTCAGAAAAGCTGAAAGCAATTGAAAATTGAAATATACTTTGTA
Source organism: Penstemon davidsonii (assembly GCA_034814905.1). Lineage (NCBI taxonomy): Eukaryota > Viridiplantae > Streptophyta > Magnoliopsida > Lamiales > Plantaginaceae > Penstemon > Penstemon davidsonii. Next base: position 9,244,884 of record JAYDYQ010001086.1, on the reverse strand, counting down.
TATATTCTGGGTTCAAGGATTTTAAATGGTTTAGATCTGATAACTGCTAATTTCACATAGCAATAACAAACTGAATGAAGAAAGCAACTAATGTAGTATCATGGTCCATGATACCTCTTGGCCCTCATGGTTAATTAGCACAAAATCCTTCAGGTTAGCAGCCATTCCCACCTGTCTTACACAAAAGTTAATGGACCAATTTAAGCGACTGAGAAATGAGAATGACCAAATTAATTTGTTTAAAGTTACAAAATGAAAGGGGTAATTGTCCCAATTATTATTGTCTGTTTGCTGCTATTTGTATAGAGTACATAAGTTTCGATTCTATGATTGGTATCACTAGTTGGATATTAATTAGAAGAAACGTGACATGAATAATCTAAATCCAAAATATGAACTAAAAGAAAATCTTATGTTGCAGAGGCTCAAACTGCTTAACTTGATCCCCAGAACTAATAACCTTCAGTTATATTATAACATATCACTAACATTTTTATATAAACTATCATCAGTGTCAAAATTAACTCAAATTCCCATAATTAGGATGATCATTATAGTACCTGAATGTGATCCTTGGATATACCAAGCATTTGATCTACAGCAGATTCGCTGCCATGATCATGACCATTGGGCTGAAACAGTACATAAAAACAAAAGTAATTGCTATTGAAACATAATAATGATAATATCATTATAGTAAGCTAGCAAAAGCTTACTTATCCACGAACCAAAGAACAATTTTCTGTAAAGGAAAGAGCACACTGAGATTCTATTTTTGAAATACTGTATTTAGAAATATTACCTCTAAAAACAAACCTGTTATGAAGCCTTGTTGAAGAAGATGACCAAATGGAGATCCACCAAGCATTGCATCTCTAATCCGGTCGTTAAAGCTGAAATGCATGTTTTCAAAGTCATTTCTATACTTAGAAACACAGTTCAAATCTATTAACAAGATTATTGCATCTAAGATTTTGATTGAATACAACTCAATAGTTTGAGTAGCTTTAAATATCACTTCTAGCATGACGAGGACTAGTACTTCATGGAAAATAAATTGCATTCTTGGTTGAAGGGGTTGTGTCAGTTCTAGATAATTATTTCACAAGCCCACTAAATAGACCAATTAGGAATAGTGATAGATCTCTGTTAATTGTTTTCTTGTAGTGGAACTATTTTGTTCAAGTTTGTTTGAATAATGGGATCCTGATAAAATTGGTTAATTGTTTTCTTGTAGTGGAACTATTTTGTTCAAGTTTGTTTGAATAATGGGATCCTGATAAAATTGGAGAATACAATCAATGCGTTTCTCCATTAATAAATCTTTTGTATTTTTATGAAGAAATGAGTATATGCACGTAAGAGCTATCAAAGCTATTACAAATTCACATATGTCGAGAGTTCCCAATGTTTATATAATTATAGAAAATTGTCAGCAACTCGTGGTCTATCTATTTTTCAAACTTGATGTATTGGAATTTGAAAGTGAGCAATGGTCAATTGAACAAAAATAACTATAAGATGTGATAGTGATCCTAAGAACATATTTCAACCATGAATAGCAATGTAAGTGATATACAGAAGTAAAAAGTATTTTTTCTAATATAGCCTCTTAAGATGTTTGTGAAAAGCTGTTGGTAGAAGACAGATGAGAAGTATTACCTCCCAATTCCTGTTCCAAAAAGGTTGAACTGTGATGCATTTACACCACGCCCATTGTTAGCTACTTCCCCAAAGTTCCATCCTTCACCATATCTAAAAATGAAAATGGTGTAGATTGTCAAACAATAAAACAAATGGAAAATTGATTAGATGCCAACTGTAACAAGTTAACTACAATTGAAAGCAATGATGACTTGAGTACAAAGGAGGAAAGGGGTTGAAAACCCATACATATAAATACTAGAGCCATCAACTCCATCTCTCTGCTTCGATAAGTTATGTAAAACACCTCTAGCCTTTACCTGCACCAAATATGCACGTTAGATTTCAATACGACACCTTTTTTGAACAAAAAACACAATAAGTACACCAACAAAAAGGGGAAAACATCATTTTTTTTTTGAAACAAAACACCACTTGTATTAATAAGGACAAAATACAAGGGGAAAGTGCAGAGGTTGCACTAAGAAGAATTAACACAAACAAAACAGACCAAGATGGAATCATTTCTACAATGCTAGCCAATCAGTAAGTAGCAGAAAAAATGGGATGCCTTTAAAAAGCTTAGAGTTAAACAACCACATGACTGTCAAGAATCTAATCTTTTCCCATAGATCTTCAACACTATGCTCGTTCTCTTCAAAGATTCTTTCATTTCTTTCAAGCCATAAATTCCACCATTAAGTGGAAAACATCATATTTCTTTGTTGGTCATTTTGATAAGCAATTTAATGTCTGACAAACATCTTTACCATGAAAAATCCCTCATAGTCAATGTATATTTTTCCTTTATACTAGAAGCTAAACCCACTCACATGAGGTTCTCTATTAATTATGTTTTCAATTTAAGTTAAGTGCCACTAATTGACTCAAGCAACATACACTAGGCCTGCTTTATAAATTATATAAGTTTTCCGTTTTGAAATCTTCAAGTTATTGTATAGTTTAATTTTTCATTTTCATGAGTATATACATTTATTTTCGGTTAACTCGTTCTTCAGCTAAACATAGCATTATTCTTCACAAATTCAAATATTTACACACTCTCAAGAAAAATGGATTTCACAATATTTATGTTGAATAATAACCTCATCTAAAACCTCCATGGAGAGACATTGGATATTTTATTGTCTCCAAAAGGCCCCTCACATGTAGGCAGTAAACTTCTCTCTAAAGCCAAGCACATGGAACTTTTTATCATAAACGAGTAGCAGTGATATCCAATCTTATAAGATGAGAGAAAAATGTAGGGGAATATTGTTGTATGGAATATTACAATAGTAGTAGGGTATTTATACAATAATATTAAGTTAATATAACTTTAACCCAAATAATTCCAAAGGGCATTGTGGTGAGAAAAATGTCTTGATCAGAATATCATTAAAGAATAAATACATACGAATTTTGTAGTTAACATTTGCATAAAGCTTAGTCATCATGCTTAGCCACTAAGTTTGAATTAAATTAATGTATCCAACATTAATCTAGTTGCTTCTAGTGTAGAGTAGAAAGGTAGTTCATATGCCTATATATATGTATGTAGTGTGTAGAATTTTATAGATAGAAAAAATCCATCAATTAGCAAGTTAGTTTTGAGAAGAAAATTTATTCTCTTGTATGAAGGCTTAGTGCAAAAAGCCTCAAAATTTTGTAGCCTTATTATCTTCATGAAATAATAAGTCTACTTTGTCTTGCTAAAATTATTTTCTTAGCCTTTCATATCCCAAACACCCAACAGATTGTGGTATCAGAGCCACCCTTGGCCTGATAACCCCTCACATATATTAAAAAATGAATCCAAGCAATAGCAATGAGCTTGCCTTCACACATTCCCAACAAGGAGTTCCGATCTTTGTTGGTCAAGACTACGAGTTATGGAGCGTTCTTATGAAGACGTTATTCCAGTCCCATGATCTTTGGGATATCGTAGAAGAGGGGTACGAAAAATATACTCCAGAGGAAGAAGCTGCGTTGACTGGAGCCAAAAAGAAGGAGCATAAAGAGAACAAGACCAAAGATGCAAGAGCCTTGTCATTTATGCACCAAGGGGTAAGTCGATCTATACTTCCACGTATTACGGGTGTTAAATTTTCAAAAGATGCATGGGATATTTTGAAAAAACAATTTGGTGGCTATGAAAAAATTATCTCCATGAAACTGCAAAATTTATGGCGAGAATTTGATAATCTACTCATGAAAAAAAGCGAGACTATGCAAGAATTTTTTTCTAGAGTTTCTACAATTGTTAATCAAATTAGAGGCTATGGTGATTCTGCCGAAGATAAAAGAATTGTAGAAAAAGTCTTGCGAAGCTTGCCAGTAAAATTTGAGCACATAGTTGCTGCGATTGAAGAGTCTAAAGATTTATCCACACTTTCTTTAGACGAACTCATGGGATCTTTAGAAGCTCATGAGAAAAGAATGAGCAGATTTTCAAACCACAGTTTGGAACAAGCTTTTCAAGTAAAGCTTAATCTAGCAGACCAGAAAAATAAAAAAGGAGATGGCCCATCAGAAAAGAATATGGCCTCCACATCCAGAGTATCTTGGCAGAGGTCGTGGAAGAAATCAAAACTTCCGAGGACGTAGTCTAGGAAGAGGATGTTTCTCTAACCAAAGAAATGCAAATCAAAATTCAGATTTATTTTGCCGAATATGCAGAAAAAATAACCACGACACAAAGGATTGCCGTTACAAATGTAAAAGATGCAGAAACGCCAATCATTCAGAAAGAGATTGTTGGCATAGAGATGATGGTGAGAAAAATGAGGCCAATTATATAGAAGAAAAATATACCAATCAGGTATTTTATTCATGCTTGAATTCTCAACAACTATTTGAAAATACGTAGTACGTTGATAGCGGTTGCAGTAATCATATGTGTGGAAATAAGAAAATGTTTGTGGAGCTTGATGAGACTTATTCATCTGAAGTAAAACTTGGAGATGGCAAGGAACATAAAATCGCTGGGAAAGGAACAATAGCAGTCCAGACAAAGAAAGGACAAACAAATTTTATCAAAGATGTTTTTTATGTTCCAAATTTGACTCAAAATCTGTTAAGTGTGGGTCAACTACTAGAGAAGAATTATAAAGTGGAGTTTAATAATGATCATTGTGTCATTATTGATAAGCAGAAAAATCTCACAATGGCAAAAATAAAGATGAGCTCAAATAATGTTTTTCCTCTTAATCTGCCATTGATCGAGAAAAGTATTCTCCAGAGCACAACAGAAGAAGATCATAACCTATGGCATCTGAGGTATGGACATTTGCATTACAAAGGTCTCAATCTATTAAAAAGAAAAAATATGGTTTTTGGTCTTCCAAATATTCCAGATCGAGACACAACATGCGAAGGATGTATTTATGGCAAAATGCATCGCCTACCATTTCCAAAGACATCCTACAGAGCCAAAGCTCCTCTTGAACTAATACATGCAGATATTTGTGGCCCAACTCGAACTCCATCTCTTAACGACAATAGATATTTTCTATTGTTCGTGGATGATTATAGCAGAATGATGTGGGTTTATATTTTGAAGCAAAAATCAGAAGCATTTCCAAAATTTCTGGAGTTCAAAGCGAATGTTGAAAATCAAAGTGGCAGAAGAATAAAGACTCTCAGAACAGACCGAGGAGGAGAATTTATTGGAAAAGCCTTCTTAAATTATTGCAAAGAAAAAGGAATCCAGAGACAACTAACAGTGCGATATACTCCACAACAAAATGGAGTTGCAGAGCGAAAAAATCGCACGATCGTTGAAATGGCAAGAAGCATGATGGCCGAAAAAGGACTTCCAAAAAGTTTTTGGGCAGAAGCTGTACTTACAGCAGTCTATATTTTAAACCGTTCACCAACAAAGGCAGTTCCAAATAAGACTCCCTATGAAGCATGGCATCGGAGAAAGCCACAGGTTTTAGCTTATTCTCATATTCCTAAAGAGAAGCGAGAAAAGTTTGATGATAAAGGAGAAAAGCTTATATTTGTTGGTTATAGTGACGAATCCAAGGGATATCATTTACTAAAATCAAACACAAATAAGCTTATTATATCTCGAGATGTTATCTTCAATGAGAAACAATCATGGAATTGGGGAGAAGATACAAAAACAAAAAATGTGAATCTGCCTAGCTCATCATTAAATCAAAATGATGTGACAAGTCCAAACTCGAGTCCAATTTCAAGTCCAAGTTCAAGTTCTCCAGGACCATCTGAGGAATTCTATCCAGAATTCACAAATTCCAAGTCCATAATTCGAACACCATTTCGAAATTGCTCTAACTTATCTGAATTTACTGCTTTTGTCAAGCTATCTGCTAGTTGATCTTTAGTGTTCACAAATTCCAATTGAATTTCTTGATCTTGAACGAGACTTCTAATGTAGTGGTGTCGAAGTTCGATATGCTTTGTTCTGGCATGAAAAACTGGATTCTTTGTCATCTCTATACTGGACATATTGTCACAAAATATTGTTGTAGGTGTATCTTGTCTTTGCTCAATGTCTGTCAGAAGTCTTCTAAGCCAAACAGCTTCACGAGTTGCGTCTGTGGCAGCAATATATTCTGCTTCTGCTGATGAGAGTGACACAGTCTTTTGCTTCTTTGATGCCCATGATATGATTTTTGAACCCAAACAAAATACATATCCAGCTGTACTTTTTCGACCAGATCCGGCCCAATCACTGTCGGTATATCCGATAAGTCTGTTTTCTTTTTCTTTGACATATTTGATGCCAAAATTTCTCGTACCTTGAAGATAACGTAGAATTCTTTTTGCTATTGCATAATGCAATTTACTCGGGTCATGCATAAACCTCGAGATTAAGCTAACCGGATAGACAATGTCAGGTCTGGTGTGTGTGAGATAGATTAGAGAGCCTACTAAGCTTCTGTACATGTTTGTATCAACTTTTGCAGCACCATCATTTAGCGTCAACTTTTCATTTAGTGCCAGCGGAGTAGATATGGGTTTGCAATTTATCATTTGGAACTTCTTCAATAAACTTTCAAGATATTTTTCTTGAGAGATAAATATTTCTCCTTTGGTTTGACGAACTTGAATTCCAAGGAAATATTTCATTAGACCCAAATCAGTCATCTCATATTCTTGCATCATTACCTTTTTGAATTCTTCTATCATCATGGATTTGTACCTGTGTATATCAAATCGTCTACGTAAAGGCAGATAATGAGAAAATCTTTTTCACCTTCTTTCTTCACGTATAATGACGGTTCACTTTGACTTCTTTGAAATACCTTTTTCTGAAAGTAATTATCAATCTTGTTGTTCCAGGCTCTTGGTGCTTGTTTTAGCCCATATAGTGCCTTTCTGAGGCGATAAACTTTATCTTCTTTGCCTTGGACAATATAACCTTCAGGTTGTTCGACATAAACTTCTTCACCCAAATCTCCATTGAGAAAAGCTGATTTGACATCCAATTGATAAACTGGAAGTTCCATTTGAGCAGCTAATGCTAGGACAATTCGTATTGTCTCCATTCGAGCAACTGGTGCAAACGTTTCATTGAAATCAATTCCTGGTTGTTGAGAATAGCCTTTTGCTACTAGGCGTGCTTTGTTCTTTTGAATTGAACCATCTTCTTTGTACTTCGTTTTATAGACCCACTTTAGTCCAATTATACTTTTATTCTCGGGTAGATCCACTAGTTCCCATGTTTTGTTCTTTTCAATGCTTGCTATTTCTTCATCCATAGCATTTGTCCAGATTTCTTCTTTCACAGCTTCTTCAAAAGTATGTGGCTCACAAGCAAAAAATGCCACATCACATGATTCATAAATTTCTCTTAAACTTCGTACCTTACGTACTGGACTTTCTGATTCTGGATAGAATTCCCCAGATGGTCCTGGAGAACTTGAACTTGGACTTGAAATTGGACTCGAGTTTGGACTTGTCAGATCATTTTGATTTAATGATGAGCTAGGCAGATTCACATTTTTTGTTTTTGTATCTTCTCCCCAATTCCATGATTGTTTCTCATTGAAGATAACATCTCGAGATATAATAAGCTTATTTGTGTTTGGGTTTAGTAAACGATATCCCTTGGATTCGTCACTATAACCAATAAATATAAGCTTTTCTCCTTTATCATCAAACTTTTCTCGCTTCTCTTTAGGAATATGAGAATAAGCTAAACAACCAAAAACTTTGAGATTGTTTCGGCTAAGAAAATAATTTTAGCAAGACCTGTAGACTTATTATTTCATCAAGATAATAAGGCTACAAAATTTTGAGGCTTTTTGCACTAAGCCTTCATACAAGAGAATAAATTTTCTTCTCAAAACTAACTTGCTAATTGATGGATTTTTTCTATCTATAAAATTCTACACACTACATACATATATATAGGCATATGAACTACCTTTCTACTCTACACTAGAAGCAACTAGATTAATGTTGGATACATTAATTTAATTCAAACTTAGTGGCTAAGCATGATGACTAAGCTTCTTGAGAGTTCTTGAATGATAAGTCTTTGATCTCATTGGTTGGCTTTGGGTGACTAGAATGTAATTCTAGATAAGTTTGTGTTGCAAACTTTGACTATAATTCATCCAAGTATGAATTCTTCATGCTTAAGGAATTTCATGGTTAAGTAATTATAAATTAATTTTAACAATTTATTGATATAGACTGGACAGCAAAACAACGCATGTGATAGCATGCAAAACATACCATGGTACGTTTCATAATATGACCCATGAGGTCAAAACGAAATCCGTCAACCTGCAATAACACCAAATAATTAATAAAGAAAATTATAAGAAACCATATAAAAAAGTTGTTTACATATACAAGACTTAAAGGATGATCTAAAAGAATTGGAATATCTTGGCAAAGTTCCTAATGGACCCAATTTCCCCAAAGCAACACATAAGATAAATGGCGAAAGTGTACCACAAGATATGGTCACCTTATAATGGACTGTCCAGTGTAAAAGATCATCGATAATCAACCGTTCAACCATGAAATGCTCACTGGCTGTATTGTTGACGCAGGTACTGTTTTCAATGAAGCCATCAAGGTTCCTTCTAAGATAGTAACCTGGAACAATCTGCAATTAACATTGTCACGGTCCTATATATCAACACCAAATTTGTGCCAATCCAGAGTAAGATACCTTATTTAGGCAATCGCATCAAGCAAAATCATGTTGTTTAAAAGATAAGTTACTATGTCTGGGACCTCTGGGTTGATAATGAAATTATCTTGAAAATCCACTCTCTGAACATGCAAAAATCCCATTCTCACCAGCAGTACATCTTTCCTTCCTTATTTATCCTATTCATATCCTATCCTATCCAATATCCATCCTATAGTGCGTTTATTTTAGATAACCAATATCTGAATTATAGTGCGCTCCTTTCCACTACCTTGCAGTCAAGGACGGATCCCTGAATACGGGGTAGTGGGGGCTAAGCAAAGATCAAAATTTCGATAAGTTTCTACCGAAAAATATTAAAAAGTTTTTGTATTTGAGTTACCCAAAACGACCGGAATACGGGGTAGTGGGGGCTAAGCAAAGATCAAAATTTCGATAAGTTTCCACCGAAAATATTAAAAAGTTTTCGTATTTGAGCTACCCAAAACGAGAATATAGAGTAGTTTATACGTTAACATATATTCTTTATATTTGAAATTTTTCCAAAGATTTCTCGAAATTTTTCAAAAATTCTCGAAAAAGATCTTATATACAACTGACCGAAACAAACGTCGAAAATAAAACTTTAATCCATGGGGCTAAGGTTCGACGATAAATTTAATAATCAAATTACAAAAAATATAAAAAATCAATCAAACTTTAAATTTATTTCATTTAAGAGAAAATATGTACAAAAAAAAGGAGGTGAAATTTGACAAAAATAATCTAGTGCCTACTTCTACCTGGGTTTCGAACCCTGACTTCCCCAAATATTACCTAGTGCCTTATCTTGCCTAAAACAAACCACTGCACCAAACCAATTATTTTGTTATGTAAACTAATAACATTATAAATATAAAATATTTGAGTGGGGGTTATAGACCCCACTTGCCCCTACGTGGGTCCGCCCCTGCTTGCAGTTAAAGTGACTTTTTCCTGTGGCCATTCACCCATTTCATCCCTGGTATGCCTACATTGGCTACCATTCTACCCACTTAGTGCATTGGTCTACTTACACTAATTGAACAATTAGACATGTTGATATGTACTTTATTAGGCTAGTTTTTTTTTTTTTTTTTTTGAAGAAAATGTTATATCTACAGGTTCAGTCAACTGTAACAAAAAGTACAATGTGAATGGAAAACATTTCTAGCAATGCAACATGATAGATGGGAAGGTTCTGGTGCAGTACATGGATTCCTTTTTTTGTTTTTGATCAGGGATTGTGCACGAAAGTTGGTCAAGTAGGGGACTTGGAGAAAAGAGAAGAAAAGAGTTGAAGGGTGCCAATGAGAAGAAAAAGAAATTAAATGGGAGAGAGAGAGCTATTACAAAGGAAAAAACTTATGAAGCAAATCAGGCATATATGAGCAGTGCTAGCAGTACATATGACAACATAATTACATGATTAACAGATATTAACTGAAACAAGCATCATCACATAACCTTGTCTAAGACAGAGTTCTCATCATAGGGACCACTTGCATGCAAATGATTGTAGACAACATCCAGAACAACACGAAGACCAATGCGGTTTAGTGCCTGCCATAAAACATACTACCTTTAAGTGACCATATGTCCATACCTATGATTAAAATCATCAATATGTCAATAAATCCATCATATACCTGCACCATCTTACGGAACTCTATTATGCGGCAGCTACCATTTGGGTCACTTGCATAGCTTCCCTTTGGAACACCCCAGATAACAGGATTATAGCTTTTCAGGGAAAAGAATTGCCCATTATAATCAGTCAAGACACGATAGACTATAATTGAATTGCAATTAGGACACACTATCTCACCCCCAGTTATACCCATCCATATCCTGGATGGCTGTGACATGAGCTTGTTGTTCTTCAGAGTCAGGTGGAAATGATTTGAGCATCTGGAAATCTGTTGAAGGTTATATCACATCATCACTCATATGAGAACGAAAAATATGATGGACTATATTCAACAATTAAACTAGGGAAAAAGATGTAAATAAAAACACCAAAAAAAAAAAAAACAAATCAGTGAGCTATTTATGCCTACACTGGTTTCATTGTGCAGTCAAAGAAAGATAAGGCAAAAAAGGAAGAAAATATGAGCATATAGTGCCAAAGAGTACTTAGAAGATAAAATTTTGCCACACTTTTTGTGTTAATCATATCTTTTGCCTTGTCGTCAAATAATGTATGATTGTATATGTTAATAAAGAGAATATGAGAGAGAACTGTTGTCATTGGTATTCAATAATATATCTTAAATCATAACCCTAAGGGTTATTTATAGTGAATAATATCAAAATAATTCTTCACCCTTATTTAAATGTGAATTACCTAAACAATCATATACTAACATAACACAAAATATTCGCTAACAGTATTTTGTGTTTGATAGTCAATGTACAATAGAAAGTCTAATCAAACATGCATAAATCTTAAAAATTTAGTGTAATTTTGATGAGGGCTATTTTACACCTAGGCCTGGGTCGGACTCCTCAAACGAGTTCTGATCGATCCGATCTGCTTATTCATATCTTATCGACCTGGCGAAGTCTCCGAATATTTCATGGGCCATGCGTGTCTCCTACTTGTCTTAGGATACTACTAGGGCTAGGCTTACTATGTTATAAATAGGAGATTCTTCATTGTAATGAAGGGTGAACTCTGAATGACAGCAGTGATTATTAATACAACTACATTGTTCTCCATTGAGTTGATTATATTACTTTAATTATATTAATTATATCGTACTATTCTTTGTGTGGCACCATCCAGAGTACTTTAACCAAGCCCTATTCTAGATATTACTCTTATTTATCACTCTTATCACATATTGTTGATTAGCTCGTTCGTTATTCTATTGATCTTACCCTACACTCGAAATTCGGTAAAATCAAATTTCATCGGCCTCCTTGTTGCAAGTAGTTATTGAAGTAGAGAAGCAAGTGAAAGTATCCTTATCTTTAAACTAGATACAATCGGATAAAACTTCTTGCAAAATGAGAATGAATGGCACTCCATGACTTTCTCTCATATATTTCAAAATCAGGGATTCCAATTATGTCACTCCAAATATCTCGTATTCCAAAATGTCATTTCCAACCAAATGGTACTTTTAAATTGGGAAAACACGTGTCCTGTGATTTGGGATAATGTGATGCTTCATTTCATACACTTAAGAGGACTATTCCAGTACAATATAATCAAAAGATACTATCACGTTACAACATCGAAACATAAAATTCCTTTTGCTGGTTGCACTAAAGTTCATTATTATTTATTAATGTATTATTGTATCATATGTAGACAGAGAACTTCAATTTTGATAACAGATTGAACTATGTGTAAAACAAGTTCCATTTCCGGATAGAAGAAGTTATATTCATACAGTTCGTTCGAATGTAAATTTTAAGCATTTTACAGAAGCAATATATTCACTGCAAGTACATGAGAGGAATGTAGCAAGTAAACAACAAATTACTTAAACATATGTTCACACTGTGAACCTGAAAGATGCATGCATGAACCAAAATGTCTCAGAACCAGTAAAGACCGTCTAATATACTCAACTAGTAAAGTCAGTGAATCCAAGTGCAAATTTTATTTGGTCATGCTAGCAAATCTTGGAATCCATTCTTTTTTTACTTGAGATCAACTAAGCATAGTAAGAGTTTTCAGAGCACTTCATAGACGGTAAAGAACTATGAAATATTGAAATTCAAGCTTTCTAATTGGCTTAAGAATTTCCATCACAAGGAGTATTTAGCTTTTGACTTCTATATATTTTGGTGTATATGAAATATGAACCACATAGATGAATTCAGATATAAGAATATATATTTATAAAAATTGATCTTCTCTGTAGAACTGCACAACTTAGACTCAAAGACGAAGGTGGGAGGTACCATGTTAAAGCAAACACTAAAACGCCATGAAATGCCTAATTAAATATTGCAGACTTCAATCTAAGAATTGTTCAGAATCAACGTTAAAACATGAGATTTAAGGATACATAGAGTCCCGTGAGATGTAAGGAAACCGACAAACACAACCATTGGATGTTACCGCTTGAATGAAAAGAACAAGAAACTATATATATATACCCTTTTAACTTTATTATATTACCATATAAATCTTGAACAAATTTACTTGAAAATAGAGGAAACCCAAATATTAGACACACTTCATTTTGGATTTTGGAGTAAAATACAAGAGACCGAGAAGTAGCAAAAAGATAATGATTTTTTTACCTACATTCCTCCATTTAGACTTCTCATCATCAACTCCGGCAAATTGGAAGGTTGGCAGCAGATGGATATGTGTTATACCAGCATTGGATAACTTTTTGAGATGAAGCATTCCTGCCGAGTCCTTCAAGCAAAAGGAAACTCCATTACTTGGTGCAATCAAATCAGTATTGATATATCTATATAAGAATCAGATGTATTTCTCTCAAGAATTTATGATTTGTTTAAGCAATGGCCTGTAAGTATAAGATCAAGCTTATTAGTCAAAAACATTACCAAGGAAGTAAAGGCAAGATAACCACCACGAAAGTCAGGATGAACAGTATTGTCTCTAGCACTGCAATAATATATGGGTAAACAGACAGCACCAACACCTAAAAAGTGTTCAATGAAATTCACTACTTAATATGATATTACATTTTATATTAAACAAAATGATGAGCTGAATTTTATTTCCAAAAGGTCACTCAAGCCACAACTTGCAGGAAAATTGACAAGGACAAAACTTTGTTCATTGTTGAGAGATTTACTAGTCATCAAATTTGCAAGCTGAGACTTTATATATAGTCCAACAATTTACAATTTAATGACTCAAAGTATTTCAGTGTTAAGGCTTAGTGTATTAGTTACCTGAAGTCTCTCACATGCAACTCATAGATACTGATATCAGAAAACAAAAGCTTCGGTTTCTCATCTACCAAGTTATCCCAAGCTTCAGGTTTCAAAGTCTCAGAATCTAAATTAACTAATAGGGTTCGCCTTCCATCAGCTGAGAGCCTACACAAACAACATGTGTCAACACTTTAAACATAAGCTTCCCGACTTTTTTCACCAGACAGTAGTCTACATAGCTAACCAGCATACCCTCTTGCATATGGATCATTTGCAATACAAGTTTCGACTTGCAAGGTACTAGGGTGGTACACAGAGACTTCATATACATAGTAACAGCCCTCCCAAGTCAGTGGCCCTTCAGCATTCCAGACTCCACTTGACTCCTTAAGCTCGACAATTTCCAAGGGATCCCCACCTTCTGGTTCTCCATAAATAAGCGCACGTACTTTCTGTTCTTGACCATATTACATGGAAAACATCTAAATGAGATTGACTGAGGTTCAAAATTCAAAATATCAAGTAGAAGAGTAATTATAGAATAGTGATAAGGGTGATTTACACTCGGACACCCTGAGGATAAACGTAATTACTGAAAACCTCTTGCGGTTCCAAGAAATACAAGGACACCCCTTCCAGGGGTTTTTTGTTAACATTTTCAAAAGTTGTAGGGGGTTTCCTGGTAAGGATAGTTGAAGCTATAAGGGATGTTTTGGTAATGAGTCTAAACCAGATGGAGTCTCCTAGGATGACTAAACCTCAGGGGGTCTGGTCGTAAATCACCCTAGTAATAATGTATTGACCTGTGCAGTGGGTGCCCAAAGGTACAGTAAAACAGCGTCATCCGAAAAAATTGCACCAAGAGGTCCATTATAAAAAAATAGTTCATCTAGGACACCAGGTAACTGCAGACCAGTAATACCAGTGCATTTCCCATCAGCTACAAATAAACATGAGTCAATCAGGCAAGTTTGAAAAAATTGTAAAATTATTTAAGATAAAACTAATTGATATAGTGAAACAAATAATGTAAAACTGAATCAGCTAAGATTCCGTTCTTTGACATCCTATTTGGTAGAAGTTGGGAAGTCTAAATAAAATGTGAAAATTTCATTACATGCTCTGTTAACTTGAGAAAATATCACTAGAGGATATTTCGCAAAGCTTAAGTTTGTGAATGAAATAACAAAGAGGCTTTTGAAATATGAAGATACGCTGCTTCAAATTGATTGATCTAAGTACAGATGTATGAACAAATATATAAGCCACTAAATGGCGCAGTTGTGGAGATTTAATTGTAGAATTTAATAGTACAAGCAAACGTATTGCACTTACTGCTTAAAATAGCAACAGCTAATTGGTATTTGAGTAAGCTTTTGGCATCCAGACCTCGAGGAACTTCAAAGGGTTTATAATCTCGAATATGAGGAAATTTCTCAATCACCTAAAACCGTACAAGTAATGAAAATTCGGAACTTGAATAATTGAATAAATTCATCGAGAGTATATATAAATACTGAAAAAAGTATCTTACATGTTCCGGAAGTCTATCATTTATTTTATTAAGCTCAAATTTCACATGGTAGCCTGTATGCACAAGTAGGGAGGATTAGTTTTCTGCCAAAACAAAAGTAACATTATTAGAGGGGACTTTTAGTTAAGAGAATACCTTGAATTTCTCCATTTTCTACAGACAAAGTGGCACTTTTACTGCCAAAAAGAAAACATGAACCATCACCAGAATCCATGTCCCAAGCAATTATTGATTTACTGACCCAAAATGCTCGACAGTACAACATATTGTCCTGCAATGATTTGAAATAACAAGTGCAAGACCTAAGTAGAACAGATAGTAAATAATTCTTTATAGGACCAAAAAATATAAAAACTTCAAAGAAACCACCAATGAAGTATAGTGTCTTCCCCAAGTTCACGTTCAAGTCTTTGCTTAACTTTATTTTCTTTTCAAATTCTGAATGGTGTTTTATTTATTCCCTTTCTTCTGTGTTAAGAGTAGCTTTTTTGTCAAAATTTAGAAGTTTGTTCTTTGCTAAGGACCCTACATTTTCACTTTACTGAAAGGCCACCTATAATGGTGCTACCAAGCAAACCAAGAGGTAATATGACACCATTTGCTCCTTCGTATGGGAAAAGTCCTTTTAACCAGAAAGTCTATAAATCTAAGAAACAATTATTGTTTGCATGCTTATCAGAAATCAATATTTTTTTTCAGGTGTCAAAAGATAATCACCTGGCATAAAATCATTTATGGTTGTGTTTTTACGAAGAAGAGACCAGCCATTAACAAGCAAATTGTTTTAGCAAACAATGAATATATGGAAAGTTCGGATAATTTCAAGCAGCTAGTGAAACAAGCTTCAAATTTCAATCTTAAGATAAGCTTCACAACCAAAATGACAGTATCACTCTCGTAAGTATCTCATGAAATGATTTTAATCAATCAACCAGAACTTGCCCCAAAGCTTTTAATATTGACCTGTGTCATAAGATTGACAAGATTTCATACTATGTCATACTTCACTTGTGTAATTTTATAAGTTCTTAAGAAATGTATTAAGCTGGTAAGACAAACTAAGGTTTTTTGCCTGCTACTACCCAAGAAAGACCAATTGGGCAACTTAACTCTCTGTCATATAAAAACAGGCAGATTTCCTCTTATGAAGACAATTAAGGGGCAAACTGACTCCCTAAGGCTTATAGTGTATTTCACGAGCACACAAGTGCATCTAAAACTTGATTTTGAGGAATGAAAAGATTATAATATCCTTCCCTTCATAAGATAATATCTAAATATACCTTTGCAAAATGATACATTAATTATTTTTATAATATAATTTCAATACAAATAATAAAATATAAAACCCAACCCCAACCAATGATTTCAGAACCGGACGGGACAATGAATAGGTAAGTCAACTGGCCACTGGTTTTACAAGTCGAACCGGTCGGGCCACTGGTTGAACTCGTATGACGTCATAATGACTCCATAAATATATTTAATTTTAAAATATATGTTATGAGCTGATGAGGGCTATTTTACACTTATGATCGAACTGAACTTCCCGAGCATGTTCAGATCCAATCCGACCTGTCCAGACGAAATAAGTCTCCTCGAAAGTTCCATGATCGGCTCGATCTACATTATCGCACCTGGTTGACCTGAAAGTCGATCCCGAAGGTTTAGTGGGCCATGCAGGACTCCTAGGCTTAGAAGGATTCCTAGATAGGTTAGGATTAAGTATTCAGTATAAATAGCGAATACTCCTCTGTAATAGGGATCCGAATTTTGGTCTTTCAATACATATAGTTCAATTGTTCTCCTCTTATATCGACGAGCAACTAGAAGATTCTCTGAAAGAGATATTGAGAGAATGGTGGAGGAACGGTTGGAACAAAGGTTGTTGGCTATAAGACAACCCTGGCCCCGCTCGAGAGAAGTCCAGGATAGTATCGCGGCCTGTTCCCCATTCTGCCTGGAAATTAAAGAAGCACAGGCCTCGGGACCTTTACCTACTCGTCTTCCCAGATATGACGGGACAGGTGACCCAAGTGACTATATATTCAGTTTCACGAACATAATGAACTTATACGCTCACTCAACTTAGTATACTGCAAAATTAATTATCACAACGTTCGAAGGATTAGCGTTGGACTGGTTCGGAAAACAGCCACCTAATTCGATCTTTAGCTTCAGAGAGCTGTGTAACAAACTAGAGCAGCAGTTCGCTAGCCAGAAAAGACAAAAGCTCCCTATGAGCTACTTGGGAACTATTATCCAACAGGAAGGAGAATCCCTAAGAAGTTGGTTGGCAAGGTTCAATGTTGAATTATTAAAGATCGACTCCCCAAATATGGATTATATCATATCGATTTTGTTCGACCTTACAAAAAATAGACAATTTGGCAATGCGTCAAGTCGGAAACAGCCTCGAACCTTTGCTGAAATTATGACATTGGCTTCCAAATATATGACTCAAGAGGAAATGAATTCGTTTAAATATAAGAATAAGAATAAGGCTTCCACTTCGGGATCAAGGACGCCTGATAAAGCCCCAATGCAAAAAGTCATGGACTACGATCGGTTTTCCCGAAAGGGGAATGTATTTCAAAGATTGGAATATGGCGGAAGCAACCTTGAGAAAAGACCTAATGTCTACATCAGGCCTCGATCTCCAGAAACAAATGTCAGAGATCGGATTAGTTATGTGGAATATACCAAACTAATTGCTCTCCGATAGGATATTTTGGTAATACTGGAAAGAAACAACTTGATTCCCTCGACGAAGAGAATCACGCAAGCTAAGCCTGGGGCGAAAAACTATGACCTCTATTTTAGATATCATCGAGCACACGGTCATAGGACCGAGGATTGTTATCACTTGAAGCAGGAGATCGAAAAGTTGATCCAAGAAGGCAAGTTGAATGAATTTGTGGAAAGAACTGATCGAAGAAGACAAAGGACACGCAGTCCTAGAAGGAGGGAGGGAAATAGAAGCCCTCACAGTTCAAGATTGAATGTATAGCACTTGCTCGGATAACACAGTTCCAGATCATAAATTTTCTTTGGAAAAATATAGTTTGCCGTTTCGGTATTCCAAGGGTCTTGATTTTCGAAAACGGGACCCAATTTGCTGGAAAACAAGTCCAAGAATGGTGTTCAAAGTTTGGGATACTGCAAAATTTTACATCTGTAGGGCACCCTCGTGCGAATGGACAGACTGAAGTTGCAAATCGGGAAATTGTCAAGTCCCTCGAGAAAAGATTGGATGATGCCAAAGGAAAGTGGTTGGATGAGCTTCCCGGCGTCGTTTGGGCAAATAGAACTACAGTAAAAGCTTCTACGGGTGAAACGCCTTTTAGCCTAGTTTACGGTTCGGAAGCAGTTATCCCAGCCGAGGCACTTGTTCCTAGTCCAAGGATCGAGTTATACGATGAAGAAACAAACGACCAATTGAGAAAAGATGATGTTGATTTAAGTGAAGCTCTAAGGGAAAAAGCCAATCTTCTTTTACAGGCTGCTAAATCCAGCATGGAAAAGGCCTACAATCAGAGAGTAAGGATACAGTCATTCAAGGAAGGTGATCTGGTTCTTAAGAAGGTCGAGGTATCAAAACATGTTGGAAAATTACAGCAGAATTGGGAAGGTCCTTTCATAGTAACTGCGGTTGGCAAGAAATGATCTTATAAAATAGCTCATTTGGATGGAACTCCACTTCCTCGAACTTGGAATGCAGTAAATCTTAGACTATATTATGGCCGATGAGCTCGAGAATTGGAGGTCTTGAATATCAGTTTGAGTATTTCAGAAGTTAGCTTGTATTTTCATTTTTTAAGGCAGTTTGTTTCAGTCATTTTCTTTTAGACGTTTAGTTTGTTTACAAAAATAATAAAAGCTTTTGCTTATTTTCTCCATACATT
The DNA here is from genome assembly GCA_034814905.1 of Penstemon davidsonii. Taxonomy (NCBI): domain Eukaryota; kingdom Viridiplantae; phylum Streptophyta; class Magnoliopsida; order Lamiales; family Plantaginaceae; genus Penstemon; species Penstemon davidsonii. The sequence continues at coordinate 9,225,770 of JAYDYQ010001086.1, read as the reverse complement.
GCATTCAAAGAAACCAATATTCATACGATCTACAAAGGTTAAAACCAATAATTGGTATACAACCTAAGTACAAACAATCTTTGAGTAAAACCGATTGGGTCGGTATAAACTCATCGATAACACGATCTACAAAGGTTAACACCAATAATTGCTATACAACCTAACTACAAACAATCTTTGAATAAAACCGATTGGGTCGGTATAAACTCATCGATAACACGATTTACCAAGGTTCAAACCAAAAATTGGTATACAACCTAAGTTACAAACAATCTTTGAGTAAAACCGATTGGGTCCTCTAGAATTTATGTTGTCTGAACCGTGATTTCCCTCCCTGTTTCCATTGTTTTCTTCTTCAACTTCATATGTTGAATCATCACCCTCCTTCACCTTTAGAGGAACGTAGTACCAAAAAGTTTAGAACACAAGTTACGTCTCCAACTCCTTGGCAAATGGAGAATGAACAGCTGAACAATAACCAGGGGAAAGATACTCCAATGGCGGATAAACCCTCATATCGACAAAAGCTTGCAGGCGATAGGATAGTCCGTGAGGCAGTACGTTTTGAGGAGTCTAGCATGTTTGAACTTGATAAGATCAAAGTTGTGGCCTCGTCTGCCGAATGCCCGTATCCCAGAGTGATTATTGAGGATGACCTCTTGGAAAGTATCCGCAAGCCTTGGCAAGATACACTTGTATTAAAAATGATGGGAAAGGCTTGGAATATTAACTGGTTGTCAGCTAAGTTGGATTCCATGTGGAAACTTAATGGTGATTTTGATCTCCTTGACTTGGGGTTTAACTGTTATATCCTAAAAATCAGGGACCAAGCCAAAAGTGAGTTCATTCTCACAGAAGGCCCTTGGATGGTGGCGGGACACTTTCTTGTGGTGAGAAAATGGATTCCAAATTTTCAGGCCTCAATGGACCGTATTACCACAGCCATAACTTGGATTCGGGTTGAGGAACTTGCCGTCGAATACTATAAGGAGGCGATTGTGTATTCTATTGCACGGGGTGTGGGTAAACCTATCAAGATTGATCATGATACGTATTGGGTTGGGGGGGGGGGGGGGTGGGGGGGTGGGGGGGTGAGTGGGGGGGGGGGTGGGGGGGGTGGGGGGTGGGGGGGGAGGGGGGTGGGGGGGGGGGGGGGTGGGGGGGGGGGGGGGTGGGGGGGGGGGGGGGTGGGGGGGGGGGGGGGTGGGGGGGGGGGGGGGTGGGGGGGGGGGGGGGTGGGGGGGGGGGGGGGTGGGGGGGGGGGGGGGTGGGGGGGGGGGGGGGTGGGGGGGGGGGGGGGTGGGGGGGGGGGGGGGTGGGGGGGGGGGGGGGTGGGGGGGGGGGGGGGTGGGGGGGGGGGGGGGTGGGGGGGGGGGGGGGTGGGGGGGGGGGGGGGTGGGGGGGGGGGGGGGTGGGGGGGGGGGGGGGTGGGGGGGGGGGGGGGTGGGGGGGGGGGGGGGTGGGGGGGGGGGGGGGTGGGGGGGGGGGGGGGTGGGGGGGGGGGGGGGTGGGGGGGGGGGGGGGTGGGGGGGGGGGGGGGTGGGGGGGGGGGGGGGTGGGTTAAATATTTTTTTGACGATTTAACCCATTTTTTTCACATATTCGCCTTTTTTCCACTAATTTCATCGATGTAAATCGTTTTTGACTGGTTTAACTCATTTTTCACCATTTGCATCGATTTTTTTATCTAATTTCATCAACTTCAACGGTTTTGACCGATTTAACCCGCTTTTCTCACTAATTTCATTGATTTAACAGTTTTTTTACTGATTTAACTCATTTATTCACCGTTTGCATCAAACTTTCACTAATTTCATCTATTTTGAACTGTTTTTGACTTATTTAACCCCTTTTTTCACTAATTTCATCGATTTAAATTGTTTTTAATGATTTAGCCCATTCTTTCACCCTTTTCGCCCGTTTTGTCCATTTTTTCATTAATTTCATGGATTTAAATCATTCAAAATCGATGAAAGTAGTGAAAAAATCAATGCAAATTGTGAAGAACTGAGTTAAATCGATCAAAATGGTTTAAATCGATGAAATTAGTGAAAAAATGGGCGAAAACGGTGAAACAATGGGTTAATTCAGTCAAAAATAATTTAAATAGATGAAATTAGTGAAGAAACGGGTTAAAACGGCAAAAAATTATTCAATTCGATGAAATTAGTGAAAAAAATCGATGCAAACGGTGAATAAATGAGTTAAATCGATAAAAAATGGTTTAAATCGATGAAATTAATGAGAAAATGGGCAAAAACGGTGAAAACATAGGTTAAATCGGTCAAAAATAATTTAAATCGATGAAATTAGTGAAGAAACGGGTTAAAACGGTAAAAAATCTTTCAAATCGATGAAATTAGTGAAAAATCGATGCAAATGGTGAAGAAATGAGTTATATCGATCAAAAACGGTTTAAATCGATGAAAATTAGTGAAAAATGGGCAAATAACGGTGAAAAATGGGTTAAATCGGTCAAAAATAATTTAAATCGATGAAATTAGTGAAGAACGGGTTAAAAACGGTAAAAAAATCGTTCAAATCAATGAAATGAGTGAAAAAATCGATGCAAATGGTGAAGAAAGGAGTTATATCGATCAAAAACGGTTTAAATCGATGAAATTAGTGAAAAAATGGGCGAAAACGGTGAAAAAATGGGTTAAATCGGTCAAAAATAATTTAAATCGATGTAGGGTAAGGTGAAGTAGGGTGGGGGTAGGGTAGGGTGGGGTAGGTGAGGTTGCGGGTCGAAAATGGTGAGACCATAAGAGGGAAAGTGAGGATTATTTGGATCCAACATGAGTCCCACCGTGGATTCATGGTGGATCATGGATCTATCATGGTTCCACATATTAAATGTGAAAATTCTTCATTTGGATCGGATCCATATAAGATCCATAATGTTGGATCCATTTGAGATCCAATCCGTAAGAATCCGATCCGGGTGATCCATTTGCCACCCCTAGTTAAGATCAATAGAATAACGAGCTAATCAACAATATGTGATAAGAGTGATATAAATAAGAGTAATATTGATCTAGAATAGGGCTTGGTTAAAGTACTCTGGATGGTGCCGCACAAAGAATAGTACGATATAATTAATATAATTAAAGTAATATAATCAACTCAATGGAGAACAATGTAGTTGTATTAATAATCACTGCTGTCATTCAGAGTTCACCCTTCATTACAATGAAGAATCTCCTATTTATAACATAGTAAGCCTAGCCCTAGTAGTATCCTTACACAAGTAGGAGACATGCATGTCCCATGAAATATTCAGAGACTTTGCCAGGTCAATAAGATATGAATAAGGAGATCGGATCGATCAGAACTCGTTTGAGGAGTCCGACCCAGGCCTAGGTGTAAAATAGCCCTCATCAAAATTACACTAAATTTTTAAGATTTATGCATGTTTGATTAGACTTTCTATTGTACTCTGACTATCAAACACAAAATACTGTTAGAGAATATTTTGTGTTTTGTTAGTATATGATTGTTTAGGTAATTCACATTAAAATATATCACCAAAAAAAAAAAAAAAAAATTCACATTTAAATAAGGGTGAAGAATTATTTTGATATTATTCACTATATATAACCCTTAGGGTTATGATTTAAGATATATTATTGAATACCAATGACAACAGTTCTCTCTCATATTCTCTTTATTAACATATACAATCATACTTTATTTGACGACAAGGATGCAAAAGATATGATTAACACAAAAAGTGTGGCAAAATTTTATCTTCTAAGTACTCTTTCGCACTATATGCTCATATTTTCTTCCTTTTTTGCCTTATCTTTCTTTGACTGCGCAATGAAACCAGTGTAGGCATAAATAGCTCACTGATTTGTTTTTTTTTGGTGTTTTTATTTACATCTTTTTCCCTAGTTTAATTGTTGAATATAGTCCATCATATTTTCCGTTCTCATATGAGTGATAATGTGATATAACCTTCAACAGATTTCCAGATGCTCGAATCATTTCCACCTGACTCTGAAGAACAACAAGCTCATGTCACAGCCATCCAGGATATGGATGGGTATAACTGGGGGTGAGATAGTGTGTCCTAATTGCAATTCAATTATAGTCTATCGTGTCTTGACTGATTATAATGGGCAATTCTTTTCCCTGAAAAGCTATAATCCTGTTATCTGGGGTGTTCCAAAGGGAAGCTATGCAAGTGACCCAAATGGTAGCTGCTGCATAATAGAGTTCCGTAAGATGGTGCAGGTATATGATGGATTTATTGACATACTGATGATTTTAATCATAGGTATGGACGTATGGTCACTTAAAGGTAGTATGTTTTATGGCAGGCACTAAACCGCATTGGTCTTCGTGTAGTTCTGGATGTTGTCTACAATCATTTGCATGCAAGTGGTCCCTATGATGAGAACTCTGTCTTAGACAAGGTTATGTGATGATGCTTGTTTCAGTTAATATCTGTTAATCATGTAATTATGTTGTCAGATGTACGGCTAGCACTGCTCATATATGCCTGATTTGCTTCATAAGTTTTTTCCTATGTAATAGCTCTCTCTCTCTCCATTTAATTTCTTTTTCTTCTCATTGGCACCCTTCAACTCTTTTCTTCTCTTTTCTCCAAGTCCCCTACTTGACCAACTTTTGTGCACAATCCCTGATCAAAAACAAAAAAAGAAATCCATGTACTGCACCAGAACCTTCCCATCTATCATGTTGCATTTGGAGAAATGTTTTCCATTCACATTGTACTTTTTGTTACAGTTGAGTGAACCTGTAGATATAACATTTTCTACAAAAAAAAAAAAAAAAAAAAAAAAAAAAAAAAAATCCTAGCCTAATAGAGTATATATCAACATGTCTAATTGTTCAATTAGTGTAAGTAGACACATGCACTAAGTGGGTTGGTAGCCAATGTAGGCATACCAGGGATGAAGTGGGTGAATGGCCACAGGAAAAAGTCACTTTAACTGCAAGCAGGGGCGGACCCACGTAGGGGCAAGTGGGGTCTTTAACACCCACTCAAATATTTTATATTTATAATGTTATTAGTTTACCTAACCAATTACAAAATAATTGGTTTGGTGCAGTGGTTTGTTTTAGGCAAGATAAGGCACTAGGTAATAGTTGGGGAAGTCAGGGTTCGAAACAATCTTAATTTTGATTGTTTGATTGATTTTTTATATTTTTTGTAATTTGATTATTAAATTTATCGTAGAACCTTAGCCCCATGGATTAAATTGGTCAGTTGTATATAAGATCTTTTTCGAGATTTTTTGAAAAATTTCGAGAAATCTTTGGAAAAAATTTCAAATATAAAGAATATATGTTAACGTATAAACTACACTATATTCTCGTTTTGGGTAACTCAAATACAAAAACTTTTTAATATTTTCGGTGGAAACTTATCGAAATTTTGATCTTTCCTTAGCCCCCACTACCCCGTATTCCTGGATCCGTCCCTGCCTGCAAGGTAGTGGAAAGGAGCGCACTATAATTCAGATATTGGTTATCTAAAATAAACGCACTATAGGATGGATATTGGATAGGATAGGATATGAATAGGATAAATAAGGAAGGAAAGATGTACTGCTGGTGAGAATGGGATTTTTGCATGTTCAGAGAGTGGATTTTCAAGATAATTTCATTATCAACCCAGAGGTCCCAAACATAGTAACTTATCTTTTAAACAACATGATTTTGCTTGATGCGATTGCCTAAATAAGGTATCTTACTCTGGATTGGCACAAATTTGGTGTTGATATATAGGACCGTGACAATGTTAATTGCAGATTGTTCCAGGTTACTATCTTAGAAGGAACCTTGATGGCTTCATTGAAAACAGTACCTGCGTTAACAATACAGCCAGTGAGCATTTCATGGTTGAACGGTTGATTATCGATGATCTTTTACACTGGACAGTCCATTATAAGGTGACCATATCTTGTGGTACACTTTCACCATTTATCTTATGTGTTGCTTTGGGGAAATTGGGTCCATTAGGAACTTTGACAAGATATTCCAATTCTTTTAGATCATCCTTTCAGTCTTGTATATGTAAACAGCTTTTTTTATATGCTTTCTTATAATTTTCTTTATTAATTATTTGGTGTTATTGCAGGTTGACGGATTTCGTTTTGACCTCATGGGTCATATTATGAAACGTACCATGGTATGTTTTGCATGCTATCACATGCGTTGTTTTGCTGTCCAGTCTATATCAATAAATATGCAAATGTTAACTACAAAATTCGTATGTATTTATTCTTTAATGATATTCTGATCAAGACATTTTTCTCACCATAATGCCCTTTGGAATTATTTGGGTTAAAGTTATATTAACTTAATATTATTGTATAAATACCCTACTACTATTGTAATATTCCATACAACAATATTCCCCTACATTTTTCTCTCATCTCATAAGATTGGATATCACTGCTACTGCTACTCGTTTATGATAAAAAGTTCCATGTGCTTGGCTTTAGAGAAAAGTTTACTGCCTACATGTGAGGGGCCTTTTGGAGACAATAAAATATCCAATGTCTCTCCATGGAGGTTTTAGATGAGGTTATTATTCAACATGAATATTGTGAAATCCATTTTTCTTGAGAGTGTGTAAATATTTGAATTTGTGAAGAATAATGCTATGTTTAGCTGAAGAACGAGTTAACCGAAAATAAATGTATATACTCATGAAAATGAAAAATTAAACTATACAATAACTTGAAGTTTTCAAAACGGAATACTTTATAATTTATAAAGCAGGCCTAGTGTATGTTGCTTGAGTCAATTAGAGGCACTTAACTTAAATTGAAAACATAATTAATAGAGAACCTCATGTGAGTGGGTTTAGCTTCTAGTATAAAGGAAAAATATGCATTGACTATGAGGGATTTTTCATGGTAAAGATGTTTGTCAGACATTAAATTGCTTTTCAAAATGACCAACAAAGAAATATGATGTTTTCCCCTTTATGGTGGAATGTATGGCTTGAAAGAAATGAAAGAATCTTTGAAGAGAACGAGCATAGTGTTGAAGATCTATGGGAAAAGATTAGATTCGTGACATTCATGTGGTTGTTTAACTCTAAGCTTTTTAAAGGCATCCCATTTTTTCTGCTACTTACTGATTGGCTAGCATTGTAGAAATGATTCCATCTTGGTCTGTTTTGTTTGTGTTATTTCTTCTTAGTGCAACCTCACTTTCCCCTTGTATTTTGTCCTTATTAATACAAGTGGTGTTTTTTTTCACAAAAAAAAATGATGTTTTCCCCTTTTTGTTGGTGTACTTATTGTGTTTTTTGTTCAAAAAAGGTGTCGTATTGAAATCTAACATGCATATTTAGTGCAGGTAAAGGCTAGAGGTGTTTTACATAACTTATCGAAGCAGAGAGATGGAGTTGATGGCTCTAGTATTTATATGTATGTGTTTTCAACCACTTTCCTCCTTTGTACTCGAGTCATCATTGCTTTCAATTGTAGTTAACTTGTTACAGTTGGCATCTAATCAATTTTCCATTTTTTTTTTATTGTTTGACAATCTATACCATTTTCATTTTTAGATATGGTGAAGGATGGAACTTTGGGGAAGTAGCTAACAATGGGCGTGGTGTAAATGCATCACAGTTCAACCTTTTTGGAACAGGAATTGGGAGGTAATACTTCTCATCTGTCTTCTACCAACAGCTTTTCACAAACATCTTAAGAGGCTATATTAGAAAAAATACTTTTTACTTCTGTATATCACTTAAATTGCTATTCATGGTTGAAATATGTTCTTAGGATCACTATCACATCTTATAGTTATTTTTGTTCAATTGACCATTGCTTACTTTCAAATTCCAATACATCAAGTTTGAAATATAGATAGACCACGAGTTGCTGACAATTTTCTATAATTATATAAACATTGGGAACTCTCGACATATGTGAATTTGTAATAGCTTTGATAGCTCTTACGTGCATATACTCATTTCTTCATAAAAATACAAAAGAATTATTAATGGAGAAACGCATTGATTGTATTCTCCAATTTTTCAGGATCCCATTATTCAAACAAACTTGAACAAAATAGTTCCACTACAAGAAAACAATTAACAGAGATCTATCACTATTCCTAATTGGTCTATTTAGTGGGCTTGTGAAATAATTATCTAGAACTGACACAACCCCTTCAACCAAGAATGCGATTTATTTTCCATGAAGTACTAGTCCTCGTCATGCTAGAAGTGATATTTAAAGCTACTCAAACTATTGAGTTGCATTCAATCAAAATCTTAGATGCAATAATCTTGTTAATAGATTTTGAACTGTGTTTCTAAGTATAGAAATGACTTTGAAAACATGCATTTCAGCTTTAACGACCGGATTAGAGATGCAATGCTTGGTGGATCTCCATTTGGTCATCTTCTTCAACAAGGCTTCATAACAGGTTTGTTTTTAGAGGTAATATTTCTAAATACAGTATTTCAAAAATAGAATCTCAGTGTGCTCTTTCCTTTACAGAAAATTGTTCTTTGGTTCGTGGATAAGTAAGCTTTTGCTAGCTTACTATAATGATATTATCATTATTATGTTTCAATAGCAATTACTTCTGTTTTTATGTACTGTTTCAGCCAAATGGTCATGATCATGGCAGCGAATCTGCTGTAGATCAAATGCTTGGTATATCCAAGGATCACATTCAGGTACTATAATGATCATCCTAATTATGGGAATTTGAGTTAATTTTGACACTGATGATAGTTTATATAAAAATGTTAGTGATATGTTATAATATAACTGAAGGTTATTAGTTATGGGGATCAAGTTAAGCAGTTTGAGCCTCTGCAACATAAGATTTTCTTTTAGTTCATATTTTGGATTTAGATTATTCATGTCATGTTTCTTCTAATTAATATCCAACTAGTGATACCAATCATAGAATCGAAACTTATGTACTCTATACAAATAGCAGCAAACAGACAATAATAATTGGGACAATTACCCCTTTCATTTTATAACTTTACACAAATTAATTTGGTCATTCTCATTTCTCAGTCGCTTAATTGGTCCATTAACTTTTGTGTAAGACAGGTGGGAATGGCTGCTAACCTGAAGGATTTTGTGCTAATTAACCATGAGGGCGAAGAGGTATCATGGACCATGATACTACATTAGTTGCTTTCTTCATTTCAGTTTGTTATTGCTATGTGAAATTAGCAGTTATCAGATCTAAACCATTTAAAATCCTTGAACCCAGAATATATACAAAGTATATTTCAATTTTCAATTGCTTTCAGCTTTTCTGAATATATATATATATATATATATATATATACATATTTTTAAGAGAAGCTTTTATGATATTTTAGAGTGAATATATAAGACCTACACATTTCTTTTTAGATTATAATTCTATTAACATTATAGCAAAATATCCTGTGTCATTTTTAAATCACCATTTCTATATGTTTTAAAATCTGTAAAAAATTTATTTTTTCTGAAATCGTAACTTCTCGTCTTGTTTGTTTTCTTATTAATATTATTATCTTACACTTGTGTCTGTGTTTGTTGATTGGGTTGTTGTTTTTGTATCTTTTTTTGTGTGTTTGAGATAATACATGATTGTTTATCATTTTTTGCTTCCAAACAGGTTAAAGGATGTGAAGTTTCAACTTATGATGGTTCGCCTGTTGCATATGCTTCATGTCCTATAGAAACAGTAAAGACTTCTGTTCCATCTAGTTCACATTATTGGTTGGTCTTTTTTTTTAAAGGTGATTCACACTCGGATTTCCTGAGGTTTACTGTAATTACAGAAACCCCCTGTGATTCCAAAAAATACATGCACACCCTTACAAGGGTTTTTGGTAAAAATTTTATGAAGTTGTAGGGGGTGTCCTTGTAAGAATTGTTGAAGTTGTAAGGGATGTTTTGGGGGACTTGTATTTTTGGTGTCATAACTATAGCTCGCTAAAGTTCTACCTGTATCTTTTCGGGCTGATACATTTGGTGCCACAACTTCAACATTTCTGGCAATTTTTGTGCAAATTGAAGCTCAATTTCAAAATTGGCCCAAAATCCCCACGTGCGGGCCAATTTTCATGTCACGTGGGGAGTTCGGGCCAATTTTTGAATTGGGCCTCAACCAAAATTGTCACCGATGTTGAAGTTGTGATACCAAAAATGCCAGGCAAAAAAGATACGAGGTAGAAACGCCAACGAACTATTATTGTGGCATAGAAAATGCAATAATCCCCATATTAATCTATATGACCATATTAATGTGTACTAGTGTATATGTTGATTCATATAATCATATTAATAATATGAAAGAAAGAAAAAAAAATATTAGAATATTTAAATGAAAGAAAAATATCTTATTAATCACCGAAACATGAAGACACGAATTTCAATTTTAGGAAGAAGTTGGTTTAATTTAGTGAATTAGAGCCAAATTAGAGCTTAACCTTTATTTTTTCCTTTTTCTTTGTCTACTTATTGGGGTGAACTTTTTTTGTTTTTTATCTACTTAAATATGAAATGTGATTGATGTTATTTGTATAAAGACACGAATTTTAATTTCAGGAAGAAATTGGTTTAATTTAGTGAATTAGAGCCAAATTAGCGCCTAACCTTTATTTTTTCCTTTTTTGTTGTCTATTACTTAGTGGGGTGACTTTTTTTTTTTTTTTAAATCTACATAAGTATGAAATGTGATTGATCTTATTCGATAAGGTTGATAATGCCATTGTTGGTGCCACAACACTAAAATACTAGAAAATTAGCATGTACTTGAGGTATTTCGGGTCAATTTTGGAATTGGGCCTCAATTGGCACCAAAATTGCCATTGATGTTGAAGTTGTGATACCAAATGTGCCAGCCCGAAAAGATATGGGGTAGAAATGCCAGCGAGCTGTAGTTGTGGCATAAAAAATGCAATAACCCCGATGTTTGGTATATAGTCTAAACTAGAAGGGATCTCCATGTAATTTCGAAATGCTAGGGGGCTCCTTGTGAGGACTAAATCTTGGGTGGGGGGTTGGGGTCCGGTCATAAATTATCCATTATTAAAAGGAATGTTTCATTAAACAAGCCTTCTCAGTTCAAAAACTTTTTTTCAGTTGATTTCAAGACTGCTCTTACTTATCCATAAATACCACTTTTATCCTCTAATTTTGTTTTATCTTATTGACGTAGGTGAATTATGTTTCTGCTCATGATAATGAAACCTTGTTTGACATTGTGAGCTTAAAGGTAACTCTGCTCTTGTACCTGGTGCATTATTTGTATGTCCTAATTTTATTGAGACTAAATGTCCCACATTGGTTGAAAATCATAGGTAAGTCCACTTTATAAGGTCTTGGACAATTCTCACCTTACAAGCTAGCTTTTGAGGTTGAGTTAGGCCCAAGCCATGTAAATGGACTTAGCTCAATCCATGTGGTAAATTCTAATATGGTATCAGAACCCCGGGTTAAAGTGGGCCACCTCCTTCCATGATGGGCTCTTCCTTATACGCATGATGGGCTTCAATATCTACCCACACACTTCACCCAGATAACAAAGGCTTGGGTTGTCATTATTTCTCCAGTTATTCAAGACTTGGAGATTAATTATTCCTCCGGTTAACAAAGGTCCGGAGTGTCTTTATTCGTGTGTTGGGTCTTCACCCACATGTCGCAAATTCACAAGGTTGGGCTTTCATATGTCACGTGTTGGGCTTGTTTCTCCCACACATTCAGCCCGCCCACACGTGAAGGGGGAGTATTGAGACTAAATGTCCCACATTGGTTGAAAATCATAGTTAGGTCCACTTTATAAGGTCTTGGACAATCCTCACCTTACAAGCTAGATTTTGAGGTTGAGTTAGGTCTAAGCCATGTAAGTGGACTTAGCCCAATACATGTGGTGAATTCTAATAAATTTTAACACTGTTTTGTTATGTTTACAGACTCCTGTGAATATATCTTTGGATGCAAGATGCAGGATGAACCATTTGGCAACAAGTATTATAGCTCTTTCCCAGGTTTGAATCTATGCTATTCTATGTTATATTTACATCAAATAATATATGTTGAAACAAATAGTTACACCTTATCGTTTCTATATATGACATAAATCCTAAGTTTAAGACAATTAAGAACTAATAGACTCACTAACATTGTCAAATTAAATAATACTAAAGCTTGAATACTAGCCTGGATTTGTCCTATTGGCATACTTCTTTCTGTACTAATTTGTTTAACTATTCACAGGGAATACCTTTCTTCCATGCTGGTGATGAGATTTTGCGCTCAAAATCATTAGATCGTGATTCATACAATTCTGGTGATTGGTTTAATAGGTAAAATTCATTGATGCTGATCTGAAGTAGTTATTTATTTTATTTCAGGTAATGGGGGGAAAATGCACGATACTCCCCTATGTTATGGGAAGCCTGCACAAAACTTCTCAGTGAAATTTTTATTGCACCAAATCCCCTTATACTTTTAGAAACTCTGCTTGGAATCTCCCGTCCATCCACTTTCATTAGTTTTTTTATAGGGTGTGTGCATAAATTCTCCTTGGTACTTTTTAACTTTTGCTTGAAATCCTCTTGTAGTTTTAATTTTTGTACACAATCGCCTTGTACTTTTTTGTTTTAGCACAAAATCTCCTCATAACATATCAAATTGTTTTAAAATCTAGGAGTAATTTAGGTTATATCAACTAAAATTTAACGGCGTTAGACAACTAACAGAGTGAGTGGAGAGTGTGCATAGTTTTCGAAAGTACAAGGGGATATGAAGAAATAAAAATTTCACAGGGGAGTTTTGCGCATGTTTCCCATATCACGAAATATTATCGTGCATTTCCCATGATGCAAATCATTACTTCTCTCAACTTATTGTTTGAAAAAGAAAAGAAACTTATGAATATGTATAAATATTTTTCTAAAATTATTCATTTCAACTTCTTTCAGATTAGACTTCAGCTACAATTCTAATAACTGGGGTGTTGGTCTTCCTCCGAAGGAAAAGAATGAGCGATATTGGCCTCTGTAAGCGTCATTATCGTAATTCTATTACATATAATATCTATATTACTGTGTAATTGTTAATAAAAAAAATCTCTCCAATTTTTATACAGAATGAAAATTAGATTGGCAGATCCATCTTTTATGCCTCAGAGGAGTCACATCCTTGCAGCACTTGATAACTTTTCAACCTTTATAAGCATAAGATACTCTTCTCCACTTTTTCGTTTGAGCACAGCAAATGCAATTCAGGTCAGAAACCAATACTGTGCATTTATTTTTCACATATAAGCATGAGAGAAATTATTTAGTTTTTGTTTATTTATAATCGGACTCCCTGAGGTTTACCGTAATAACAAAAAAAAACCCAATGGTTCCAAAATTACATGGACAACCCTTACAGGGTGTTTTTTGCATACATTTTTAGAAGTTGTAGGGGCTGTCCTTGGAAGGATTTTTAAGTTGGGGTGTTTTGATACATAGTCTAAATCAGATGGGATTTCCTTGTAATTTCTAAAATGTCAGGGGTTCCTTGTGAGACGACTAAACCTCAGGGGGTTCGGTCACAGCACAGATCTTTCATACTTATACTAAGAAAAGGATTTTAATTTGACATGTTGATTCAGGATCGCGTACAATTTCATAATACGGGTCCATCATGGGTTCGTGGTGTCATTGTCATGAGCATAAACGATGGCCATCAAGGAGCACCGGGGCTCGCTCAACTGGATCCAATGTTAGTGACTATCTTGTGACTCGGAGGATTTTAGGAAAAAGAAGATTTAATCGGAAATATTGACAAATTCTTTTGAAGTCCAGAACTGCTAGATTTTAATGACCTGTTGCTAATTATGTGAATTAATCATAGTTTTTGTTCTGTTCTCACAGCTACTCGTACATTGTTGTCATCATCAACGTGTGCCCAACTGATGTCAGATTTACTACCCCAGATTTTCGGGGAAAAAATCTACAATTGCACCCAATACAGGTTCCTATCTTCCTGACTCCTTTAGATTATTTCTTCTTTACTCAAATATAACTTTAAATCCCTAAAAGGATCTTTAATGCTGAAAATCAGTCTCCAAAATATCACAAGTTCAAGTTCAGTTGATCTTGCTACTGTTCTGTTTGTTTACATATTTAATGTCACTTTAGACAGTGGAAGAGTTTACAGAGTACCAATTAGCTTATGAATAATGGCCTTTTAGTAATTGCAAAAATGCATTTTAGTTCTTTAACTTTTACTAGGTGGCAATTTTAGGACAATTTTTTCTTCGGTAAGCAATTTCGGTCATTCAAGTTTCTAGTGTTTGCAATTTTAGAACATTTGCCTACAATTTCGGTCCATTTAACTCTTTAGTAGTTTCATTTTTAGGACAACTGAGATCAATTTCAATATGTTGCTCCCAAAATCAAAAAATTTAAAGGACCAAAATTGCGGTTAAATGTTCTAAAAATTGCAAACACTAAAAAATTTATGGACAAAAATTGCATTCTTCTATCCTAGAATTGCAAAAAGTGAATAATTAAAGGGTCGAAATTGCTTACCTAAAAAAGAAACTATCCAGAAATTGCTAACCAAAGTTAAAGGACTGAAAATGCATTTTTGCCTATTAGTAATATATAAATATAAATCTTAATTAAATAGTCATATATAAACAATGATGAAATCATGTCATGACCTGTACTCATTGTGCCAACCAGATGAATTCAAGTGATGATATTGCGAAGAACTCGACATACGACTCGTCTTCTGGTTGTTTCAGAATACCATCGAGGACGACATCTGTGTTTGTTCAGCCTCGAGCATCTTGAGAGACACTTCACAATCAAGATTTTAAGAATCTAACAATCAGGTAAAGTATAGAACTGTAAAGTGAAACTATATTATTGGTGAAATTTCTTAAGTAAGTCTACGAAAATAAACATACAATAGTAAAGTAGATATATTCAGTAAGAATTGAATCAAGGCTTATGATGTGATGAAACATTTCCTTTTTCTGTTGCATCAATTGTAGTTGATTTTGTCATATTTTGTTGATTAATCAGTAATTGTTCATCTATTATATAAAATATATAGTAAAAAACTAAAAATATAAAAATTACAAATTAACTTGTCAAAAGTACTTTCTCCTGTCCCATTTATGTTGTGACTTCAAATTTTTACTTGATATTTTAGATAAGAGTTATGGGGTTGAACTTTTAGATAACTTTAAATTTATCTATTTTTTTACATATAAAAGTACGGGTTTGGCGAAGAGAATTTTTTTTCTTTTTTGTGAAGACTAATATATACCCCTATTTAAATTATATTATAATATTTAATTTTATGGCAAAAAGGTAAAATAAGGAACCTAGAAGTATAATTACACAAGAAGACTCCCCTAAATCAACTTTATTATAATTATATTTTAAGGTTTTACAACTCATTAAAATATTAATAGTAAAAAAAAATTAAAAAACTATTACTCTATATTTTTTCGAAAATTTCAATGGAAAGTTCTTAAAATGTTATCACTTACTAAAGATCCTTCGAAAGAAAAAAAAAAAGAAAACAACCACATTTGTGCTTCATGAATAAAAAAACACTATATATTTTAACTAAAAAAACATAAAATTGCCTTAAGCCAAAAAGAGTCAAAACATAGAAATTATTAATATCGGTAAAATTGGTAAAATTTATAAAATGGTAAATCAATGAAAAAATGGGTTAGAAAGACAAAAAGAATGTGAGTTAAAGCAAAAAAAATGGTGCAATTGAGTTAAAGCAAAAAAAATGGTGCAATTGATAAATCAATGAAAAAATGGGTTAGATAGAAAAAAAATGCAAGTTAAAGCAGAAAAAATGGTGCAATTGATAAAACAACAAGGAAAATCGACAAAAACGTTAAAAAAAATGAATGACATCGGCTAAACATGGGATGACAAAAAGGAAATGGATCAAATCCATAAAAGAACAAGAACAAAAAAATGAGTAGATTGGCAAAAAGGCGGAATATGTGAGAAAATAGGTTAAATCAGCAAAAAATAAATATATCCAGACTAAAATTGGGTTAAAACAGAGATAATGAGTGAATTGATTAACAAATGTGATAAAATCGACTAAAATTTGTTTAAACTAGAGAGAATAAATGAATTGATTAAGGAATTTGATGAATCACAAAAAACGAGTAAAATCAGTGAAAGAACGGGCTAAAATAACAAAAAATAAATGATAAACTCAGTGTAAAAGCAAATAAAATCGATATTTCTTTGAAAAATTCTTAAGTAATTATCACTTATCAAAGTACCTCAAAAAAATAAAGAACCTAAAAATAAAATACCACATTCTGATAGGATAGTGCCCAGCAAGCCAATCTAAATTAGCTTGTAAGTGGACTATCTTCTTATGGTTTAATAATTAATACGCCCGTTTCTTTATAGTAAGTAAATTAAACAATGGCAAGATTCATCTCTCGCGAACGTATCTAAGCGATTGGATGAAATCCTAAGATCACATTCGACTATGGGACGATTAACTTCAGTATGAGTGCAATCATGAAACAGTCTCTAAGGTCGTGATCTTAAAACACGTTCCAAGTCATAGATTCCGAACGAGACGGGGTATCGAAGGAATCGCAAAGACTTGTATGAGTATGCATGATTCACATGGAGTGAATTTGTAGCGTTTCATGAACAAGGCATTTGATGCTAGTGCATATGACTAGGTGGTTCGATAGGGGATCGAACGCATCGAACGACCCGAACAGAGAAACCCATTGTGGAAGCGCGTGTCGCATATCGGTAATGGGATGTTTCTCAAGGCTTATAATAGTGTACGATTTAGTCATTGGACTTAAAGTGCTAGGGCGAATTCGGTGCATGAGTGTACGTACTTTGATCTGGGTACCGGTCACATAGCCTGACCATTGTGTGCCCAAGTTGGGTGCGTATAGTCGTGCACGCGAATGGTTAGTACTAAAAAAGGATCTATCGACTCATCCTGATAAGGTGGGAGAATTTCCTGTACGTTCTTAGATAATAGATTCCGAGAAACCCACGGCCGTGGTCAGTGACGGATTTGGAAAGGGGTTTCGAAATTTAGCAGTCACACTGGAATTATTATCCAGAATTAGAAAGTACAGTATCGAGATAATTAGAGGTGCCGATCAATTCACACACCCTAGGTCTCAGTCGGGAAATTAGTCGTTGGAAGGACCGTATGTACATGGCAGTTATAAGAGGTGAGGTTCACAAGATCAATTCACCTGAAGTTGGGCCTCGTGGGCTTGTGGCTAGACATCGACCATGAGGTGTAGGTACTCCTGAATTAATAAGGAGATTAATTCTGGAGTGGTCAATTAAAAGTGTTTAATTGATCGGAGCAATTAATTGCTCATTAATTAAATCACGAAAGTCGTGGGCCTGCTGCCAATTGATGGTGAATCCAGAGGGTCACACACAATACAGTTGGACAGGGACAGTCATAAAAGAAAATAGTTGATTTAAGGAAGTTAAATCAAAGCTGATGAATTAAAGTGTTAATTCAAAGTAGAGAGTTATTAATTAGAATGTCTAATTAATTAAATTTTAGAATGTCTAATTAATTATAATATTAATTAAAGTGTTAATTAATAAAGATGGAAGAATAAATAATTAAGCAATTTTCGGATTGCATAATTACTTGGGCATAGGGGGCGATTTTTGCCAGCTAATTAATTGAAAGAGTTTGTTATCTTGTAGGACAAGAAAAAAGGAAGAGATTTATACAAATCTTGTTTCCTATTGTGATAAGGAAAGGATTTTAGTAATTCTTGATGATATATCTATTAAGAGAATGACTCTTCTCTTATATATATGACTCATCACAAATCTTCCACAAGCATGATTAAGAATTCAAGTAAGTAATCAAGAAACCAAGAGAAAAACAAGAGCTGAAAATCGCCCTACCCTAGCCACAAAACCCTGTGGCCGCCGCCCCTTCCTCCTCTCTCTCATCTGGATCTAATTCAAGAGCTGGATCTAGTTCTGCCTCTTCCTCCAATGACAATCTCCAAGATCTAGTTCGTAGTCTGTGACTTGGAGGTGTTGCTATAATCCAACTGGTGTGGATACACTCTGGAGGCGAGACACTTGGATCGCTTACGTGAATCAGACAAGAAGACCGGAGGTTACCCCCACCGAACCTGTGGTGAGGTAAATCGCAAATTACCCCTCTAGTTTACTTTATGTTTTGATTATTGATTTCATCAATCTTCTTCGCATAATGAATGTGGAGATCGAATCCTTGGGCTGATGGGGTGCCTCCGAAAATTTTTAAAATTCCGCACTTTCGTTGTTCTGACAACCGAGGTATCCCAACAGTGGTATCAGAGCCAACTCCATTATTCTTACGCGAAAAAGGCCTGAACATAATTTAATATATGGATATTAGTGTTTATTATGTTCTATGTGATGATTCTTGCTTGTTATGATGTGATGTATGCTCGGATAAATTTGCATGAATAAGTTTGGGCAAATTTTGGAATTTTTGAAAAATTAGTGGACTGTTTTGCAAATAGCAATTTTTGAAAACTGGACCAAAATTGAAAATTTCATTTTCTGCATGTTTCTGGACTGAAATTGTAATTTTCTGGATTTTCTGAGAATGCTATTTCCGAAGTAGCAATAAGTTCTGTTCTGGTCAAGATTGAGGGGTCAGAGCACAAGCCAGTTTATTATTTAAGTAAATTACTGCAAGGAGCTGAAAAGAATTATCTGGTGATTGAAAAGTTTGCCTTGGCATTGGTAACATCAGCACGAAGATTACGACCCTATTTTCAAACGTATAAAATCATCGTTCTTACCAATCAACCTCTGAGGCAAGTTTTATCAAAACATGAAACCTCAGGAAGATTGATCAAATGGGCTGTAGAATTAGGACAGTACGAGATCGAATATCGACCTCGAACGGCAATCAAGGCTCAAGTGCTTGCCGACTTCCTCCTAGAAATCCCGACGAGCCTGGAAGATACATCCACTAGTGATAATAATGTTTTGATCGTTAATAATCTAACATGGCTTATGCACGTCGACGGTGCATCAAGCAGAGATGGGGGGGGGGGGTGCTGGAATCAGTTTCCAAGGACCGAATGACGAAGATATGAATTATGCCATCACCCTAGACTTCATGGTAACCAACAATGAAGCGGAATACGAAGCTTTGATCGCTGGATTGGTGGGGGGTGGGGGGGGGGGGGGGTGGGGGGGGGGGGGGGTGGGGGGGGGGGGGGGTGGGGGGGGGGGGGGGTGGGGGGGGGGGGGGGTGGGGGGGGGGGGGGGTGGGGGGGGGGGGGGGTGGGGGGGGGGGGGGGTGGGGGGGGGGGGGGGTGGGGGGGGGGGGGGGTGGGGGGGGGGGGGGGTGGGGGGGGGGGGGGGTGGGGGGGGGGGGGGGTGGGGGGGGGGGGGGGTGGGGGGGGGGGGGGGTGGGGGGGGGGGGGGGTGGGGGGGGGGGGGGGTGGGGGGGGGGGGGGGTGGGGGGGGGGGGGGGTGGGGGGGGGGGGGGGTGGGGGGGGGGGGGGGTGGGGGGGGGGGGGGGTGGGGGGGGGGGGGGGTGGGGGGGGGGGGGGGTGGGGGGGGGGGGGGGTGGGGGGGGGGGGGGGTGGGGGGGGGGGGGGGTGGGGGGGGGGGGGGGTGGGGGGGGGGGGGGGCGGGGGGGGAGGGGGGTCGGCGGGGGGGGGATGTCTTCTATTTATACTCCCAGATTTTGAATTTCTGCCCGTTGAAGGTTGGCAGAAATCTACAGTCCTCGAGTTCTGGTCCTGACACGCGGAACGGCTCTCTGCAACTGTTGCTCTGTACACTCTGCTGTACGGATGTTTGCTTTATGTCAGTCGCATTTAATGCACTTAGCTCTTAGCCTTTGACAAGCTTACTGACCGTCTTCACTCTGCTGGTGGAAGTACTCTGCTGATGATCACTCTGCTGATCACTCGGCTGATGGCTTCTCGGCTGATTCAAGAACGAACATATCTGTCTTGACTCGGCTGATACTACCCATCTGATATCCCACTCGGCTGATTCGGTCATTTAGCTTCTAGACCATGAGATAGGTTTCACTAAGCTGTTCAGTTCTTAGTTGATGACTTCCAGATTAGTCTTCTTGACTATTTTACCCTTTTTGTCATCTTCAAAACCTTCTCCAATATCAACCAACAATTTCCCCCTTTTTGATGATGACAAAACCTTCAACTAAGAACCAATCTAAGTCTTCAGATTTAGTCTTCATACCTTGAGATGGAAATTTATTGATCTGATACAACTTTGAGAAAAAATACCACTTGCATGTGATGGTTCTTTTTCCCTTTCTGATCTTCTGTTAAAGAGTTCTTAGTTGCATCTCTTCCCCCTTTTTGTCATCAACACCAAAATTTTAGTTGCATCTTTTCTTCTCCTTTTTATCCTTCCCCCTTTTTAGGATTTGGGATAACTTATTTTCTATAAGATTGCAAACTAGTATGCTGAAGACAGGTAGGTAAGTACTTGGCTGATTGAGGTAGTCTTCGTTGCTATTTATCACTCCAGCTAGAAAATTCCCCCTAACTTCAAGAATTTTTACTACTTGATGCCATTTGTGGTCTAATTCCACTTGTAGTCTGATACTACTTGGTGTAGTACATTCTTGAATGTCACTTGGCTGTTGAGTTCCAGTCGGCTGATGAGAAGCAGTCTTCTGATAACTTCATTTTGACTTATTGAAAACTTCATCTTTATTTAGGAGTACCGCTAGTCGTACACGTTCCCCCTAAGTTCAAGATTCCGCGGTCAAGTAGTCTGATGAGAGTTTCTCTTCAGAGACACTCAGCCGTTGAATTCCAGTAAGTTATTCTGGGTTAGTCTTCTGATAAGTTCCCCCTCAACTTATGAATCCAAAATCAACACACCAATTTCTTTGTCACATGGTTGACTGATACCACTTGAATAGTTGGTGACACCACTTGTTGCAATCAGTTGTTGGTCTTTAATACTACTTGGTCTCTGAAACCACTTGTTGATCTTCAACTTCTCAACAACTTGCGTTCCTTGAAATCTCCAGATGTAGAGTCTACCACTTGAATTATACCAATTGTTGATATCACTGATTTGATAACACCTGTTGGTACATGCTTGCTAGTAAGACCATTTGTTGAACTTGATGAAATTTACAAGGTAGTCAACTCATCTTTGTCATCTCACATGTGTTTCACCTGTAAAACAGATGACCTTTTTGGTACCCCTTGTTTATTGGGTCCAGCATGGTTAGTGTAACCTTTAACATGTGATGATCTAGTGACTTATGTTTTATCATGATAATACCACTTGTGATGATACCACTTGTTGGTTTTTCCACACTTGTTTGTTATAATGGTCATGATTAAAACATAGCTCATAAGCAAGGTAAGATGCATGAAATATGTGATAAGCATGCATATTGAAATGAGGATGGCAATCAGTACAGTGAATATGATCAGCATGATAATATGAATGAGTATGAAGCATGTTGTAATAACATTTATCATAGTGTGATTCAAATTCTTTGCCAGATAGTTCATTTTAGCCTCAATTTCTTACCTGAGTTATTTACTAACTCTCCTTGGATTCAACAGACTTGATACCACTTTAAATTTACTCCAATCAGCAGCCTATTTCGGCTTACTCGGCTGATGAGTTTTAGTAGTCTGATTAGTCTTAGGTAGCTTACTAGGTTTTCTAACCTATTGAGCATCAGTAGACTTGTTCTCTTAAGTCTCTGATTTCTTTTTAGAGAATGATGCAATTACTTCTTTTAAGTTCATTTATACATTCAAAACACATTGCATACTCAGCTTTTAGAGTTTCATTCTCATGCTCAAGCTTTTTAGTAGTCAGCTGATTCTTGAGATTTTTCAATCTGAAGTTTCAGTGATCTGATTTGCTCTTTTCAGCAGAGTCATCTCTTCATTAAGCTTGGCAAATGTACAAACAATATTTGAATTTGAAATTTAGCATTTATTCAATCGATTCAAATAGTGCATTACATTAATCAGTAGAAGTTACCCCAATTTTCAGAATCATTAAATTCTATGGCAGTTAGGCAAATTGTCTCAGGTACTTCTTCAAATTCTTTATCAGACGACTGATGGTCTGAATAAGATGTGCAGGAGTTTATCAGCTTTGCTGCATCAGCTAACTTTGATTTGCTCTTACTAAGCTTACGCTCCTTTTTAGCACTCTTCTCCTTTGTAGCAAACTTCTCAGATGATGAGGTTGGATGGTCTTTGATCAAGAGTCCAAACTCCTCTTCGTTGCTGTCTTTAAGTTTTGCTTTGGAGGAACCCCTGTTTTCCTGAAAAAGATCAGAAGAAGATGAGGAAGCATTTTTATATTTTGATTTCACTTTCTTCTTGTAGAACTTCTCAAAATCTTTCAGCAGCAGGGCAACGTCGTCAGCAGTGTATTTTTCTGAACTCAGCACAGTCTTCTGTTTTGACTTGTCTGCTGATTTTCTTGACTTGTCTGACGCCATTAGAGCAGCAGTAGGGTCTGAACTGGTTGACACTTCTAATCCCAATCTTGGCATATGATACTCATAAGCTTTGAGAGATGAGAACAGTTCGGAAAGAGAAATCTTCTCCAAATCCCTTGATTCTTCTATGGCTGTCACCTTCATGTTGAATTTAGGTGGCAAGGCCTTGAGAACCTTTGTTGTGATCTCCTTGTTCGAAAATTCTTTACCAAACCTTAGAACTTCATTCAGAGCTTTGGTAAATCTGGTATCCATTTGATCAATCGTTTCACCAGACTTCATTTTGAAATTTTCAAACTCCTCAAGAGCCACACTGAGCTTGTGTTCTTTGATAGCGTCGTTTCCTTCGCTTAGCTCGCAGACTTTATCCCACATCTCTTTGGCAGTTTTGAGATGCTTGATCTTCTGGAATCTTTCTTCGTCTACAGCTCTGAACATGATGAACTTCGCCTTTTTATCAAGGTTTACTAACTTGTTTTCTTTAGGAGTCAGCTCATCCAGCTCTTTGTCAACTATCTGATCTGGTTGACCAGCAACCTTCACAGTCTTCTGGAATATGAATGGTCCTTTTGTAATACACGTGTGCATATCTTCATTATAAGCAGCAAGGAAGATTTCCATTCTAATTTTCCAATTTTCAAAGTCCATATGGCCAATGTGAGGAACATGGCTTATGGCATCCATTTTTCAAAAAGTTTTGATTTTTCAAATTATGCTCTTTTTTTTTTTTTTTTTTTTTTGAAAATTTTTGAAAAATACACTTTGGATCAAGCTTGTTGATCAGGCAGCTGATTCAAAATAAACCACCTACTCTGATGCTACTTGATGGTATCAGGTAAGTTACCAGAGCAACCTGAAATACCAGAGCTACCTGCTCTGATACCACTTGTTGGTCCCAAAAGTGGTCAATGAGGTCTAGAGGGGGGGGGGGGGTGAATAGACCTCTGAAAACTTTAAAACTTTTTCTTTAACTTTTCAAATCAGCAGACTAAGCTGATCGAGATTTGTAAGACTACTAAGCTGATCGCGCACAAAGCTTTGAACAGCAGAGTTGACCACTCATCTGATTTTCACTCAGCTGATTTCAGATGTTAAATCAGAGTTTTTAGAAACTAGTTGGCAGCGGATATTCAAAGTGTTTTTCACCAAGCTGTTCCTCTTTAAGTTTTCTTACTCAAAAGATTTTATCCCCAGTTTTTACAACTCCTTTTTAAAATCTTTTGGTTAAAACGTATGTTTGAGTTCTTTCAAAAATATGCAAAGTATAGCAGTAAGTAAATCAAACACACAGGATTTTTAGGATAAAAATCCTTTAGTCCACTCTTCCAAGTCACACAGATCTTGGGTTATACTAGAAAACACAAAGTAATCAAGTATACAATGCTTGCGCTGATCAACAAATGAAAAGCCACAAGTGCGCTGTAAGAAATCACACAGAAATCCTACACTCCGAAGCTAGATCACTCACTTAGACGGATCTACACTTCTCACACTATTTTCAGTACAGGAATCACTCAGAAAGCCTATACTAAGAAGTTATATCACTTCACAAAGATGGATATACACTCCTTCAATTTTCAGTTGAAAGTCACTAAGACAGACAACGCATGATCTCTGTTCTTCAACAAAAAGCTTCGTCAACAGATGACTTCGCTTAAGATCAGACGACTCAACTGATGGATCTCGCTCTTGTGATATGTTCTTGAGTTGTGCAAGCTCTATCTAGATCTTCAGTTATGTCTTCTATTTATACTCCCAGATTTTGAATTTCTGCCCGTTGAAGGTTGGCAGAAATCTACAGTCCTCGAGTTCTGGTCCTGACACGCGGAACGGCTCTCTGCAACTGTTGCTCTGTAGACTCTGCTGTACGGATGTTTGCTTTATGTCAGTCGCATTTAATGCACTTAGCTCTTAGCCGTTGATAAGCTTACTGACCGTCTTCACTCTGCTGGTGGAAGTACTCTGCTGATGATCACTCTGCTGATCACTCGGCTGATGGCTTCTCGGCTGATTCAAGAACGAACATATCTGTCTTGACTCGGCTGATACTACCCATCTGATATCCCACTCGGCTGATTCGGTCATTTAGCTTCTAGACCATGAGATATGTTTCACTAAGCTGTTCAGTTCTTAGTTGATGACTTCCAGATTAGTCTTCTTGACTATTTTACCCTTTTTGTCATCTTCAAAACCTTCTCCAATATCAACCAACATAAGGATTTGAAAATCTGCCCGTTGAGAGATCGCCAGTTGTCAAATCCTCGAGTACTGGTCCTTTTCTGCAGAACGGCTGTTGCGACTGAACACTGTACACTCTGCAGTACTTTCTGTCGCTTCGCATTAAATGCGCATTAAATGCACCAAGCTGATACGAGGTTTCTCTTCAATCATTTGTCATAAATACCCTTCCTCTTCAGCATTTATTACACCAAGTGCATTTATTACCGTTGCAATAACTTCTGATCCACTTCCACTCTGCTGATCGAAGTCACTCGTCTGATGTATACTCGGCTTATCCCAAACTTGAACTAATCTGATTTGAGTCTGCTGATAGTCCACCAGTCTGATTCCTTCTTCAGCAACAGATCAGTAGTCTTCTGGACCATATTTGACTCGTCTGAAATGTTTCTTCCTTGGTCAAATATTTTCTAAGGTTTGTACTAAGTTTACACTTAGCTGATGACTTTGGAAATCATCAAAACCTCCCTTCACTTCAAAGTCTTCATCTTCATCCAACAATTTCCCCCTTTTTGATGATGACAAAACTTCAGCTAAGTACCTGTACCTAAACTAAAGTTGAGTCCTCAAAAATTTCTGAGATAGAAATAATATGTTGGAAGCTTGAACTTTTTATAGATTTGATCTTTAAAGATTACAGTACAAGTTACAAGCAAAAATTTGACTTAAGTGAAAGATTACAACTGAAGTAAGCTATTACAAAAATTTAGCAGATGACCTATTCTAGTCCTTAGCTTCTTCATCTTCATCTTCATCCTCTTCTTCAACTTCTTCTTCAACTTCATCACTACTGTCATCTTCTTCACCAGATGTGAAAGCATCAGCAAGACCTTTTAATTTTTCCCTTCTTTCATCAGCTTCAAATCTTGCTTTGATGTCTTCAATCCTCTTATACTTAACGTATGGATTGAGCTGTTCTTCAGCAGAGTACTTAGAAGCAGCTAACTCTTTGTCAGTTTTAGCCACGTCCTTGAGCTCCACTTTATCACCAGCTTCATCATCAGCTTCCTCTTCAAGTACTTTTTCTTCACTTGGCTTTCCAGCAGCAGCCCGTTGGTCTCGTACTTGAATAGTTGCAGCAACATCAACAGTTAACTTAGCTGACTCCTCTTCCCCCTTTTTGTCAGCATCAGCAGGGTTGAGTTGATCAGGAGTTATGTTGACAGCAGCACAAAACTTTCTGATGTTTCTATCCAGAACTTGTTGTTCAGCGCAGTGATGACTTAGAGTAGATTGCATGCGAAGTTGATTCTCTTCCAAGCGAAGTTGATTAGTCTTTAATTCACCAGATTGGTCATTCAGACAGTCAACATTCAACTGAAGTGTTGACAGTTCAGTTTGTGCTTTGTCGGTGACGTTGGTAATCTCTTGCATTAAAGCAATGTTCTTCTCAGTTTCTGCTTCACCAACTTGTGTCATGACCCTAACAACCCTTGCAATGTCAGCTTCATTCCTTTGAAGAGCAGTGTGGAGGTGACTTACATCAGCCTTCACATCTTCAATGCTTCTGCTCATATTCAATATGATCTGAGTTAACATTAAGGAATTATCTGGTGGCAGAGGAAAATCTTCAATGGCATCCTTGACCATTTTTGCAGTCTCTTCCTGCATTTGTTTAATCATCAGCTGATTTCTTGTTTCCATCTCCTTCATAGTAGTCTCAATCAGCATCTGGATGGATTCCATCAGTGAGGAATGCAAATCAGCAGTAGGGGCAGGATGTGATGATTCAGCAGGATCCTCTTCTTGTGGAAGTTCAGCAGGTTCTTCCTCCTGTTGAACAGTTGCTTCATGAAGAACAGGACTGTCTTCAGCTTTCCACTCCAAAGCTAAAGGAACTAAGTCCTTGACCATAGTGGGCAGCTTCTTTGGCGTATCCAAGTTGATCTCTTCAGCCTTCTGGTCTTTCTTTTGTTCTTCACTAGCTGGCTCATCAGCTACGTGAATGATCTCAGTACCATCAGTAGACACGACTGTCTTCTGACGAATCAAGTCAGCTGGTACAAAGGGTGAAGTAGTCTGTTGGATCTTCAGCTTCTCTTGATAAGTACTGATATCAGAGCCATAACAGATTTGCTGTAAACTTGGTAACTTGGGCATTGTACTTGATGTACCTGGTTCAAATCTCAATCTTTCAGCCCACTTTTCCAATGTTGTGTAAACAGCAATCTTGACTGCTCTATCAATCCTGTCATCAGCAGGACCAAGCCTTTTAGGAATTGAATCCTTGATAGCAGTCGCTTCTTGACTTACCATGACTCTAGCATAGTCATGTAGTCTATCTCTTACAAAACCTGAGTCCAGTGCCTTGGCAATAGAAGTTGTTTGCAGCCAGTTTAAAACCCATCTTCCTTCAGTGGCAAACTCCTTCCAGGCTTGAATTTCCTCCTCATATTTAGTCAATCTATACTCTCTCCATCTGTTGTACCTTATCTTTTCTGGGAGAAAAGTAGTCCTTGATTGAAACAGCTGGTTAAGCCTTTCCAGCTCAGCTTCAAATCTTTTGAAGGCAGTAGAATCACTTTGAACAATTTCGATTGCTTTTCTGACTTCCTTCTTTTTCTTCTTGATTGGTTCAGCCCTTGGTAGCACAAAATCACCTTCCTTAGGCTTCTTCTTCTCCCCAATCACAATGCTTTCAGACCTCCTTGGTCCATAAGCATCCTTCTTGCTCTCTTCTAAGGCCTTTGCCAAGTCTGCTTCTTCCTTGGCAGCCAACTCAGCTTCTGTCATTTTCTTGACATCAGCGTCCTTTTTACTTACTTCAAGAGCTCTCTTCAGCTCAACTTCATCACGTTTTCTTTGTTCAGCTTCCTCACGCTTCTTCTTGTGATAAGCTGATACTTTTGCTTTGCCAGTTCTCTTTCTTCTGGCATTTCTTGATTCAACAACTGGTGCCGCAGCTGTTGTTTCTGGTAAAGCAACTGCTACAGGTGCAGCAGCAATTGGTTCGAGGATCTGCACTTCAGGATCCTCTTGAGGTTCAGCAACCTCAGCTGTTGGTGTAGGAATCTGTTTCACTTGTTCAGCTGACTTCTTCTCAGCAGATTCCTTCACTGATTCAACAGGCCTCTCAGCAGATTGAGGACTTCTTTTGGCTAACTCAGAAAGTTCAGTATCTTCATCAAGAAGTGTCAGCTTCTTTCTGGCAGTCCTTTTTGTGAAAGGCGGATTTGTAACAGTAGAGGTGGCATTGTCTTTCATAGCACTTCTTGTTCTTTTAGCCACATTCTCAGCCGGTAACTCAGCTGAAATTGTCTTGTCAGAAGATGTTCCAACTGACATCTCATCGATTTCCTTAACTGTTTCAGCAACAATCAAATCAGCAGCATCCTTTCTTTTAGGCACAACTGTTCTGGCTTCAACAGCAGGCTTTGCTGTTTGAACAACTGTTTTGCTCTTCTTGCCTTTATCAGCAGGCACAGTAGGCTCAGAAGCCTTTCTTTTCTGTT
The DNA here is from genome assembly GCA_034814905.1 of Penstemon davidsonii. Taxonomy (NCBI): domain Eukaryota; kingdom Viridiplantae; phylum Streptophyta; class Magnoliopsida; order Lamiales; family Plantaginaceae; genus Penstemon; species Penstemon davidsonii. The sequence continues at coordinate 9,197,584 of JAYDYQ010001086.1, read as the reverse complement.
CCTTTTTCTCTAGCACAGCAGTAGGCTCTTTCGACCTCCCAGTTTTCACTGCGTCATAAATCTTCAGTTCTTTTGCCTTGTGAATTTCCTTCCCATTAGTCACTTCACATCTCAAATTAACCAACAGATGACTAATGAATATCCTGTGCAGAGTCAGACCACGTGTCTTGTGATCAGCAAGCACATACCAGATGAAGTTAGCCCAGTTTACCTTCAACCCATAGTAAATGGCTATCATAGTATGAAACCTCTTCATTGGTACACTGTCCAAAGATAAAGTGCAGTTCTCTAGGACTTTGGCAACTAGGTCAGCCATTCGCTGAAATTCGTCCTTTAGCTGATTTTTCTTGATGCTTCTAGACCAAACTTGTCCCTTCTTTGAAGCCAAATTCCAAAAATCTGCTTCAAACGGTTCAGCTACAGTTGCAATTTCAGTAAACCCTTCGAGCGAGAGCCCATACTTCTCGTTCAGTAACTTGGGGGTGACACAGATGTGTTTGTCCCCAATCTTGGCTTTAATCTCTAGTTTTTCAAAATTGACATCGTCCTTTGAACCATAAAATTCCATAACTTGCTCCTTGAAGATCATATCTTCATGAGCTTCCATGAAATTGACTAGAGTAGCCGCCTTGAACTTCTCCAGAATTTCTTTCATCAACGGTGTGCCAGTCGCATGACAGGTCAGGTAGTTCAAGAACATACCTTCAGCAGCAGCTTCTTTTGCATTTACCTTGGAACCCATTTTCCTGAAAGAGATTGAAGAAAAACGAGAGTAGATTTGCAGTTGAATGAATGCAAAATTTCTCTGAATGCTTTTGAAATTTTTAGGGTGCGTAAAAGCTCAGTCAGCTGATCAGATCTGGATTTATAGATGTTAATTCTTGTCGGTTTCCGTGAAAAGTGGTAACCGTTAGATTAGTCGTTGTAAATACAGATCGTGCGATCATGATACACGGATTTCAAAATAGCATTTAATATGACAGATAGGCAGGAATTTGAAACGCAACTTGTCTGTTACTTATAAAAGCGTGTTTCTTATAAAACGTTTTTGGTACAACACTTAAAATATAAGCTGACATGAATAAAAACAGATGAGTAGAATACTTATCTGACAGACGACTTGTCTGATACAATACATCACTAGTGAAAGCCAATATCTAGTGATCTTCCTTTGCTGTTTGTCAATCCAGCAGGATAATTAATCTTCGAATCTTCAAGAATTAAGAACAAATCTTCTGATTAACACAACTTCAACTAACTGTCATTGAAGATTTCATCTTTAAAACAAGGGTACCGCTAGTCTTACACGTTCCCCCTGAATTCAAGAATTCATCAGTCAACTAGTCTGTTGAGAGTCAGTCTTCTTGAAGTACAGTACTTGTTGATATCAGATTAGTCAGCTGTTGAAACCTGTCTTCTGATAGGTTCCCCCTCAGCTTATGAATCCAATTTTAACAAGCCTAGTTCCACTCTTAGAGTAGAAAATCTTGCATCACTCAATGGTTTGGTGAAAATGTCAGCGATCTGATTATCTGTTTGAACATATTCAATAATAACATTTCCTTTTTCAACATGGTTCTGATGAAGTGATGTTTGATCTCAATGTGCTTAGTCCTGGAATGACTAGTAGTATTCTGAGTAAGTGAGATTGCACTTGTATTATCACAGTAGATAGGAATTCCACTGATCTTCAAATTATAATCTTCTAGTTGATGCTTCAACCAGAGTATTTGTGCACAACATGCTCCAGCAGCAATGTATTCAGCTTCAGCAGTAGATATGGATACTGAAGTCTGTTTCTTACTCATCCATGAGATCAGACGACTGCCTAAAAATTGACAAGTACCTGTAGTACTCTTCCTATCAATCTTGCAGCCAGCAAGGTCAGAATCTGAATATCCAACAAGTTCAAATCCTGATTCCCTTGGGTACCACAATCCCAATTCTTGTGTGCCTTTAAGATACTTTAATATCCTTTGAGCAGCTAAGAGATGAGATTCCTTAGGATTTGATTGAAATCTCGCACAAACCCCAACAGAATACATAATATCAGGTCTGCTAGCTGTTAAGTATAACAGTGACCCAATTATGCCTCTGTATTTGGTGATGTCAACTGATTTGCCATCTTCATCCTTGTCCAGACGAAATCCAGTGGACATAGGAACATTAACAGATGAGCTAGTTTCCATACCAAATTTCTTAAACAGATCTTTTGTGTACTTTGCTTGACTTATGAAGATACCATCAGGTAGCTGTTTAATTCTCCCATCATGCTCATTTCAAACTTGTTCTGCATCAGCTTAGAGAATTTTTCACACATCTGTTTGTTAGTTGAACCAAAAATAATATCGTCCACATATATTTGAACTAACAATATATGTTCTTTCCATTCAATAGTGAACAAGGTCTTGTCTACTTTACCTTTACGAAATCCTTTAACTAAAAGAAAATCAGATAGAGTATCATACCATGCTCTTGGAGCCTGTTTCAGTCCATAAAGAGCTTTCTTCAGACGATATACCTTGTCTCCCTGTTTATAAACTTCAAAACCAGGGGGTTGTTCAACGTACACTTCTTCTTGCAATTCTCCATTGAGAAAAGCAGACTTCACATCCATCTGATATACTGTGAAGTTCTTGTGAGCAGCATAAGCTAGAAACAGTCTGATTGCTTCAAGCCTTGCAACTGGTGCGAATGTCTCATCAAAATCAATGCCTTCTTCTTGGCAGTAACCTTTGGCCACTAGTCTTGCTTTGTTTCTGGTAACAATACCATCTTCATTCATCTTATTTCTGAAAACCCACTTAGTGCCAATTACTCTTTGATGAGTAGGTCTAGGTACCAAGTACCAAACCTCATTCCTTTCAAATTGATTAAACTCTTCTTGCATAGCTTCAATCCAGTGAGAATCACCAAGAGCTTCATCAATTAATTTAGGCTCAATTTGTGAAAGAAAACTAACAAACATTGTTTCATTTGCAGTTGACCTTCTTGTTCTAACTCTGTCAAGGGGATCACCAATCACTAGTTCAGGTGGGTGATCTCTTAGCCATCTGAGATCAGGTTGCAAATCTGGATGTTGTCCTCTGGATTGATCTTGCAACACCACTGTTGGAGTCTCAGTAGTAGTCTGTTGAACAGTTGTGGTCTGTTGAACAGTCTCTGGTCTGTCAGCTGTTTGCAACTCCTCTGTTAGACAATCAGTAGACTGATTTTGAACAGCACTTGAGTTAACAGCTCTTGTCAAATCAGGTAGTATGATGGGTACATATTCTTCTTTTCTTTCCACACTCAATTTCTGAAATTCAGCAGATAGTTCTTGATTTGCACTTTGCTTCTTTTCAGAAGATTGACTTGGTTCATCAAATACTACATGAATAGATTCTTCTACAAGTAAAGTTCTTTTGTTAAACACTCTATAAGCTTTACTAACAGTAGAGTAACCTACAAAAACAGCTTCATCAGCCTTCTCTGCAAATGCAATAAGGTGATTTTTCCCATTGTTCAAAACATAACATTTACAACCAAAAATCCTAAGATAATGTAAATTAGGCTTTCTGTTGTTCCATAGCTCATAAGGTGTCTTGTTTTGACTTTTGTTGATCATACACCTATTCTGTGTATAACATGCTGTATTTGTAGCTTCTGCCCAGAATCTTTGGGGCAGCTTTGCTTCAGCTATCATTGTCCTGGTAGCTTCTTTTAGAGTTCTGTTTCTCCTTTCAGCAACTCCATTTTGTTGAGGGGTTCTGGCAGCAGAGTACTCATGACTGATTCCTCTGGAGTTACAATACTCTTCAACAGTAGAGTTTGTAAATCCAGTTCCTCTATCTGATCTGATCTTCAATATTCTTTGACTTTTCTCATTCTGGATCAGTTCCATCAGATTAGTAAGATGTTCCTTGGTTTCACTTTTCTTCTTCATGAAAATCACCCAAGTAAATCTTGAAAAATCATCCACAACAGCTAGGCAGTATTTCTTTCCACCGTTGCTGATTGGATCAATAGGGCCAAACAAATCCATGTGAAGTAGCTCCAAAATTCTGGTTGAAGATTGGTGCTTCTTGCTTTTGAAAGATGATTTCACTTGTTTACCCTTCTGACAGGCATCACAGAGCTTGTCTTTGCTCATGACTGTCTTTGGAATTCCTTCTACCAGATCATTCTTTATCAATCTGTTGATGGTCTTGAAATTCAAATGATTCATTCTTTTGTGCCAAAGCCAACTGATTTCACTTGGTGTAGAAGCCACTAAGCAAACATTAGAATTCCTGTCCACAGAATTCCAGTCGACCACATAGATGTTTCCTTGTCTTCTTCCAGATAGAATAACCTTCTTTGTTCCAATTTGTTCAACATAGCACTTATCTGATGAAAACTTTACAGAAAATCCCTTTGCACAAAATTGACTTATGCTCAGCAGATTATACTTCAGGCCTTTAACATAAGAGACTTCAGATATCTCAATGTTTCCTTTGATTAGCTTTCCAACCGCCATAATCTTGCCTTCTTTGCTGTCTCCAAAAGTAACTCTTGGACCATTCACAGCAGCAGCATTTGTCAGTTCATGTATGTCTCCACACATGTGCTTTGAACATCCACTGTCCAAGTACCATTTCTTCTCTACTTTACTCCTACTCCTAATCCTAACCTACAAAACAAAATAAAATTGTTTTAGGTACCCTTTATTGAGAGGGTCCTGGTGGATTAGTATCACCTTTGACAACCCAAGATGTTGAAGTCTTAGGCTTCCTAGGCTTTTGAGTTTTAACAGGAGCATGAGCAACTTCATTTTCATCATAATCAGCAGGCATGTTATGTTGATAATCATTATGATGAGGATAAGGCTCATAAGCAGGATAAGATGCATGATAAGCAGGGTAGGCATGCATTGGTTGATGAGCAGGATATGCAGCAAAATGAGGTGGATAATGAGGTGCAGCATAATATGGTGGATAAGCAGGTTGCACATAATAAGACTCATTTGCATACCAAGCATTATTATTATAATTTCTTTGCTTCTTTGGTCTGCTCTTTACTTGCTCTTTAACAGACGACTTAGGTTTACTAGTCTGATTGGTTTTACTCTTATCAGCAGACTTCTTGGGACTACTCTGCTGTTTGGTTTTACCAGTCTGTTTTTCATTTTCAGGCTGTTTACCCTTTTTAGCCTTAGGAGGACTCTTCTCCTTTTTCTCTATTTCCAGTGAAGTAGATTTAGCAGTCTGAATATACAGGATAATATTACTATTATCAGCAGATACAAATTTCTCAGCTCTGTTCAGTTCTAAATTCTCTTTTACTAAGGGAGTGCTCTGTTGAGTAGGTTTATCAATTTGCACAACAGGCGGCTTAGGAACATACAACTTATTTTGTGATGCAATTGTAGCTTCACGTTCCTTGTCCCTTTAAAACTTCACATTCTGCTCTCAGAGATTCACATTCATGCGAAAGCTTTTTATAAGTCCAATAGTCGTTAATTATAAGTATTAATTTAGATCAGTCAGCTGAACGTTATCATTCTATTTTGTAGATCATTTTGCAAAAATGTCTAAGAATCCATTATCTATCATCCTTGACACTAACAATGTTGGTCCCAAGTGGTCAGATGAGGTCTAGAGGGGAGGGGGGGTGAATAGACCTCTTCAAAATTTACCTTTTAAAAACTTCTAACTTTTCTGTCAGCAGACTAAGCTGATCAGTAATAGTAAGTTGACTAAGCTGATCTAGCACAAGGCTTTGAACAGCAGAGTTGACCACTCTTCTGATTTTACTTAGCTGATTTTATCAAAATTAGAGTTTCAAAATTAACTAACTTGCAGCGGATTTGTCAAGTGTTTTTCACAAGTAGTTTTCTTAACTTAGAAAAAGTTTTATCCCCAGTTTTAAACAAACTCCTTTTTAAAACTTTTCCAGTAGTTAACCTTTAAGTGTTTTAAATATGCTTCTTTGAAATATGCAGAAATTAATGCACGTTAAAAACACAAAGGATTTTTATAGTGGTTATATGGATGTAAATCCTTTAGTCCACTCTTCCAAGTCACTTAGATCTTGGGTTATACTAAATCACACAGATTACAGTATACACTTCTTACGCCAAACAACAAATGAAGTGGCCGTAAGTTCACAATAGGAAATCACAAAGAAACTCCTATCCTCTGAAGTAATATCGCTCACAAAGGTTGATATCTACTTCTCACAACACAATCCTAACAAAATCACTCAGATTTTTAAGTATATTTTGTTTTCTCTCTTTTCTGCTTCGTCAACAGATGACTAGGCTGATGAGTGTTCTGTTCTTGAAGTTGAGACTTAGAAGAATTCTGCTTCAGATTTTTGCTCTCAAAAATGTGTTGTCTCTGTGTTGTTCTTCTTCTTCAACTCACGAACTAAGCTATTTATACTAAGGATTTGAAAATCTGCCCGTTGAGAGATCGCCAGTTGTCAAATCCTCGAGTACTGGTCCTTTTCTGCAGAACGACTGTTGCGACTGAACAGTGTACACTCTGCAGTACTTTCTGTCGCTTCGCATTAAATGCGCATTAAATGCACCAAGCTGATACGAGGTTTCTCTTCAATCATTTGTCATAAATACCCTTCCTCTTCAGCATTTATTACACCAAGTGCATTTATTACCGTTGCAATAACTTCTGATCCACTTCCACTCTGCTGATCGAAGTCACTCGTCTGATGTATACTCGGCTGATCCCAAACTTGAACTAATCTGATTTGAGTCTGCTGATAGTCCACCAGTCTGATTCCTTCTTCAGCAACAGATCAGTAGTCTTCTGGACCATATTTGACTCGTCTGAAATGTTTCTTCCTTGGTCAAATATTTTCTAAGGTTTGTACTAAGTTTACACTTAGCTGATGACTTTGGAAATCATCAAAACCTCCCTTCACTTCAAAGTCTTCATCTTCATCCAACAAACAAATTGAACGGATCAAATTTTATCGACTGGCTAAGAAATTTGAGGATAGTCCTCGACTCCGATCGTCGGAGCTATGTTCTCGATGCACCAATGCCTGCAGCACTTCCGGAAGGTGTTTCGGAAGAGGAACGAGCCACCCATGCTAGATGGGTTGATGATTATATTCAGGTTCGTTGCCTAATGCTAGCATCAATGACCAATGAGCTGCAGAAACAACATGCTAAGATGCTTCATGCTGCTGATATACTTCTCCATCTCCGAGATTTATTTGGAGAGAAGTCTAGGACCGAAAGGTTCAAGACAACGAGAGAGTTGTTTAATCTGAGAATGGCTGAGGGTTCAAGTGTGAAAGATCACTGTCTTCGTTTCATTAATCTGATTGAAAAATTGGAGAACTTGGAAGTAGACTTGCACGCTGATCTTAGCACTGACCTCTTACTCCATACTCTACCACGCTCATTTGATCAGTTCGTGTTGAATTTCAACATGGAGGAGAGAAATCTCGCTCTTCATGAACTGACCAATTTATTGGTTACGGTAGAAGCTACCCTTAAGAAGGAGAAGTCTGTCTTGATTGCTGAGCAACCCAAGGCTACAAAGCCAAAGAAGGGCAAAAAGAAGAAGAAAGTGTTCTCTTCCAAAACAACCAAGAAGGTTGTCGAGAAAAAGCGTAAGAGCCAAGAAGATGAATGTTTCCACTGCAAGAAAGCAGGGCACTGGAAAAGAAACTGCCCTGACTACCTTAAAACGGTAGCCAAAGGTATTTTCTTTATTGAAGTTAATATTTCAATTAACTGTGCATCATGGGTGTTAGACACCGCAGCTGGTTCTCATATCTGCAATGATTTGCAGGTGATGGGAGCAGTAAGACCTCTTAAACCTGGGGATAGGATCCTGCGCTTTGGAAACGGAGCAAGGGTTGCGGCAGAGGCCATAGGGGACGTTGAATTAGTTTTAGGGAATTTTACTTTGGTTTTAAAAGACTGTTTGTACGTACCGACGATTATCAAAAACATTAGTTCGATTCCTTTGTTGGATAATGATGGTTTTTGTTTTTCCATTTCTAATGAAAATTTTAGCATAATAAAAGGTGGTTTTACTTATGCTAGTGGTACTTTAATAGATGGTCTTTATTCCCTTGAACCAACTAATTCTAACGTATTGCACATTCAATCAAAGAAAAGAAAACAAGATGATAATAGTCCACAGTTATGGCATGCTAGGCTTGGACATATATCCAAGAGTAGAATTCAAAAGTTGGTTTCCTCTAGGGCTCTTGAAATACAGAACCTAGATGATCTCTCAACTTGCGAGTCCTGTCTCAAGGGAAAGATGACCAAAATGCCTTTTACTGGGAAACCGGAGCGAACCAAACAAACCTTGGATTTGATCCATACCGATGTTTGTGGACCACTGAGTTTCAGTGCAAGAGGAGGATTCCCATACTTCATATCCTTCACAGACTACTACAGTCGTTTTGGGTATGTGTACCTAATGAAGTATAAGTCCGAAGCTTTTGAAAAGTTCAAAGAGTTTCGAATGGAAGTTGAGAACCAACTTGGACACAGTATTAAGGCGCTTCGATCGGATCGAGATGGGGAATACTTAAGTCAAGAGTTCCTCGATTATCTTGTAGAGAATGGAATTCTCTCACAGCGAACTCCTCCTAGAACACCACAGTTGAATGGTGTGTCTGAGAGAAGGAACCGAACTTTGTTGGACATGGTTCGTTCCATGATGAGTTTCCCTGATCTTTCTTTTTCATTTTGGGGCTTAGCCCTCTTAACGGCTTCAAAGATACTTAATATAGTACCTTCAAAGTCGGTGCCGACGACGCCACACCAAGAATGGTTTGGTAAAGCACCCATGTATTCGTACTTACGAGTATGGGGATCTCCTGCCTCTGTTAGGAACAAGAAAGGAGATAAACTAGAGAGTAGATCTAGTTTGTGCAAATTTGTGGGGTATCCAAAGGAATCCATTGGATACCTGTTCTACGACCCCAAAAGAACGAAAGACGTTCGTGTCTAGGAACGCCCACTTCTTAGAGGATGACTTCCTCACTAAAAGAAGCGGGGTGTACGTAGAACTTGATGAAGTCCAGGAAGTGGACCCATCCCCACAAACAGTCGGAGTTCATCCTGAACCTATTGAACCATCTAGTACACCAGTACTTCGAAGGTCCGATCGAGTTCGTAGAGAGCCTGAAAGGTATGGCTTTATCCACGAGAACGATCAATTGGATGGTGATCCAAGGACATTCGAAGAAGCTATGTCAGACATAGACTCGGGTGCATGGCAGGAAGCCATGCAATCCGAAATGGATTCCATGCATTCCAACAAGGTATGGACCTTGGTTGATCCACCTGAGGGAACTGTCCCTGTAGGCTGTAAGTGGATCTTCAAGCGCAAGCTTGGAATGAATGGAGAGGTTTTGACTCATAAGGCTCGCCTTGTGGCGAAAAGTTATTCTCAAAGGCCTGGTATAGACTATGAGGAAACCTTCTCGCCAGTGGCGATGTCAAAATCCGTTCGGATATTATTAGCCATAGCCGCGTGGTATGACTACGAGATATGGCAAATGGATGTAAAGACCGCCTTTCTCAATGGAGACATTGATAAGGAAATCTTTATGCAACAGCCAAAAGGCTTACATCTAAAGGAAGTGAGCATAAGGTCTGCATACTTCAAAGGTCAATTTATGGCCTAAAACAGGCATCCCGAACCTGGAACAAACGTTTTGATGCGACAGTCAAAGGGTTTGGCTTCATCAAGAACGTTTATGAATCATGCGTGTACAAGAAATTCGATGGGGGTTCGGTACAATTTATTGTGTTGTATGTCAATGACATTCTGTTAATCGGAGACGATATCAGAACGTTGACGCAGACGAAAGCGTGGTTATCCACGCAATTCTCCATGAAAGATATGGGAGACGCATCTTACGTATTGGGAATACGTATCTATAGAGATAGATCGAAGAAGATGTTAGGACTCTCCCAATCTCAGTACATTAACACTATACTGAAACGGTTCAGTATGGAAGAATCCAAGAAGGGATTGCTTCCTATGAGACATGGGATCTCTCTTTCTAAATCAATGTGCCCTACAAGTGATGAAGAAAAGAAGAGAATGTCTCTCATACCTTATGCATCTGCCATAGGCAGCATAATGTATGCGATGTTATGTACTAGACCTGACGTAGCACACGCTCTAAGTGTAACGAGCCGCTACCAGTCAAATCCCGGGGAGGAACACTGGACCGCCGTAAAGGCTATCCTCAAGTACCTGAGAAGGACTAAGGATATGTTCTTGGTCTACGGCGGTAGTGGAGAATTGAAACTCGAAGGATTCACGGATTCGAGTTTCCAGTCTGACGTAGATGATTATAAATCCAATTCTGGATATATATTTTGCCTCAATGGAGCAGCGGTGAGTTGGAAGAGTTCCAAACAGTCCACCACTGCAGATTCAACCACTGAAGCAGAATATATTGCCGCATCGGATGCAGCAAAGGAAAGTGTTTGGATGAGAAACTTCATCCAAGAGTTTGATGTAGTACCTAGCATTGCAGAGCCCATAGTAGTCATATGTGACAACAATGGGGCAATCGCTCAAGCAAAGGAACCGAGATCACACCATCAGTCCAAACACGTGATGAGGAAATACGATGTGATTAGAGAAATCATTGGTAGAGGAGACATTCAAATGGAATGTGTCGACTCAAAAGATAACGTAGCTGATCCACTAACGAAGCCGCTATCGGAAAAAGTGTTCGAAGAGCATCTTGTGAAGATAGGTCTTAGAAATGTTTGTGATTGGCTTTAGGGCAAGTGGGAGATTGATAGGATAGTGCCCAGCAAGCCAACTCAATCGCTTGTAATAGGACTATTTTATCTTGAATGAATCATTGATTTATTAATTAATACGCAAAGTTTATTTATTTCATAAGATAAACTAATGGCCAACTTCATCTTTCGCGAACACATTTAAGCGATTGGTTGAAACCCTGAGATCACTCATGACTATGGGACGATTCACTTCAGTATTGAGAGCAATCATGAAACAGTCTCTAAGGTCGTGATCTCAAAAGTGTTCCAAGTCATAGATTCCTGTCGAGACGGGGTATCGAAGGAATCGTCAAGACTTGTAGGATTATGCATGATTCACATGGACTGAATTTGTGGAGTTTCATGAACAAGATATTTGATGTCAGTGCATATGACTAGGTGGTTCGATAGGGGATCGAACGCATCGAACGACCCGAACAGAGAAACCCATTGTGGAAGTGCGTAAAGCATATCAGTGATGGGATGTTTCTCAGGACTTATAACAGTGTACGATTTAGTCCTTAGACTTGAGGTGCTAGGGAGAATTTGGTATACGGGTGTGCGTGCTTTGATTTAGGAGCCGGTCACGTAGCCTGACCATTGTGCGCCTACATTGGGTACGTACAGTCGTATACGCGGGTGGTTAGCATCAAGATGGGATCTACCGACTCATTGTAATGAATGAGAGAATTTCCTGTGCGTTCTTAGATAATACATTCCTAGAAATCCATGGCCATGGTCGGTGATGGATTTGGAAAGGGGTTTCCAAATTTAGCAGTCACACTGGAATTATTATTCAGAATTAGAAAGTACAGAATCGAGATAATTAGAGGTGCTGACTAATTCACACACCCTAGGTCTCGATCGGGAAATTAGTCGTTAGAGGGACCGTATGTACATCGTACTTATAAGAGGTGAGGTTCATTAATGTCAATTCACCTGAAGTTGGGCCTCATGGGCTTGTGGCTAGACATTGACCATGAGGTGTGGGTACTCCTAAATTAATGGGAGATTAATTCTGGAGTGGTCAATTAAAGGAGTTTATTGATCGGAGCAATTAATTGAATATTAATTGCTCATTAATGTGGGAGAAAATTAATTGGATTAATTGGGTTAATTTAATTAAAGGGTTTAATTAAATTAATGCAAGACATGGGCCAATTTAATTAATGGCCCATACTAAGTCTTGCACACAAAGGGGCCTTGAAGGTGGCTATATAAAGGAGTCTAAGTGGAGACTCAAAAACCCTAAGTGAAAAAACAACCCTAGCCGCCCCCTCAAGCATAGCCGCCCCCTTCTCCCTCTTCCTCTCTCTTTCACCTAGATTTGGATCTAGATCTAGATCTAGATCTGCCATTGACAAAACCTTCTCTTCCATTTCTAAGCCTAAGAATTGAAGGTGTCATTCCATCCATCTGGTGTGGACTTTTCTCTGGAGGCACAACACTTGGGGTGCTCTAGTGAACGAGAAGAGAAGACCGGAGAAAACCACCACCTTGCCTGTGGTGAGGTAAATCTCGATTTACATCTTTAAATTTAGTAATTTGTTGCTAAATTGTATTCAACCCGTTCATATGTGCTAGTAAATAAATCCTAGGGACTCGGTGTATGAAAATTTTTAATATTCCGCACTGTTGTTTTGACAATCATACCCCGAGAATCCCAACAAGTACTCTGCTGAAGAACAGCTTAATCCATTTGTAAAGTATAAGAGGATTGAGGACATCAAAGCAAAGTTTGAAGCTGATGAAAGAAGAGAAAAATTACAGAACCTTGTGATGCTTTCTCAAGTGGTGAGGATGAAGAAAGTAGTGAAGAAGATGAAGAAGAGGAAGAAGAAGAAGATGAAGAAGCTGAGGACTATACTAGGATTACTAGACTAGGTCATCTGTTGACATTTTGTAACCAACTTACTTCATTTGTAATTTTTCACTTAAGTCTATTTTGCTTGTAACTTGTACTGCAATTTTCAAAATCATATATAAAAGTTCAAGCTTCCAACATACAATTTCTATCTCATAAATTTTTGAGGACTCAACTTTAGTTTTAGGTACAGGTACTTAGCTGAAGTTTTGTCATCATCAAAAAGGGAGAAATTGTTGGATGAAGATGAAGACTTTGAAGTGAAGGGAGGTTTTGATGATTTCCAAAAGTCAACAGCTAAGTATGGAAACTTAGTACAAACCTTAGAAGATATTTGACCAAGGAAGAAGTATTTCAGACTAGTCAAATATGGTCCAGAAGACTACTGATCTGTTGCTGAAGAAGGAATCAGACTGGTGGACTATCAGCCGACTCAAATCAGATTAGTTCAAATTTGGGATCAGCCGAGTATACATCAGACGAGTGACTTTGATCAGCAGAGTGGAAGTGGATCAGAAGTTATTGCAACGGTAATAAATGCACTTGGAGTAATAAATGCTGAAGAGGAAGGGTATTTATGACAAATGATTGAAGAGAAACCTCGTATCAGCTTGGTGCATTTAATGAGGACTAACAGAAGGTACAGCAGAGTGTACAGTGCTCAGTCGCAGGTAGCCGTTTCTGCAGAAAGGACCAGTACTCGAGGATTTGGACACCTGTCGATCTCTCAACGGGCAGATTTTTAAATCTCGAGTATAAATAGTTTAGTTCGTGAGTTGAAGAAGAAGAGACAACACATTTGAGAGCAAAAATCTGAAGCAGAATTCTTCTAAGTCTCAAACTCAAGAACAGAACACTCATCAGCCGAGTCATTTGTTGCCGAAGCAGAACAGAGAGATAAACAGAATATACACATAAATCTGAGTGATTTTGTAAGAGAAGTGTTGTGAGAAGTACATATCCATCTTAGTGAGTGATATTACTTCAGAGGATAGGTTTTCTTTGTGATTTCCTATTGCGCACTTGTGGCCATTTCATTTGTTGTTTGGCGCAAGCATTGTATATTGTAAACTGTGTGTTTATAGTATAACCCAAGATCTAAGTGACTTGGAAGAGTGGACTAAAGGATTTCTATCCATATAACCACTATAAAAATCCTTTGTGTTATACTTGCATTATTTTCTGCATATTTCAAAGAGCATACTTTAACACAAAAAGTTAACTGTTGAAAAGTTTTAAAAAGAAGTTTATTAAAACTGGGGATAAAACTTTTTCTAAGTTAAGAAAACTACTTGTGAAAAACACTAGAAAAATCCGCTGCAAGTTAGTTACTTTAAAACTCTGATTTTGATAAAATCAGCCGAGTGAAATCAGAAGAGTGGTCAACTCTGCTGTTCAAAGCTTTGTGCGAAATCAGCATAGTCAACTTACGATACCTGATCAGCTTAGTCTGCTGACAGAAAAGTTAGAGAATTTTAAAAGATAAATTTTTAAGAGGTCTATTCACCCCCCCCCCCCTCCAGACCTCATCTGACAATCGCTATTTCTGAAATAAGGGCTGGAAATTTATTTTCTGTTTTCTGGAAATTTTTTAAAAATCTGGACTGTTTTTGCAATTCTAGTCTGTACGTGTTTTTGGGTCATTTTTGCAATTTCTGAAAATTAAAGGACTGTTTTGTAATTTCTGAAAGTTCAGGGGCAAAAACCAAAAATTTTCTGGATTCAAAATTTTATTTTCTGGTCCTCTGGCCGAATTGTTTTTGGGGGCTGTTTTCTAACTTTTCAATTCTTTGGGGTTTAAAATGCAATTTCCGTAAGTTGAGGGGGCCAAACTGCAATTTTCAAAAGTTGAATAATCCGAATCTGTTTTTATGCGAAAAATTGTTTTGTTTTCCCGAAAATTGATTTTATCATAATTAGTTGTGACTAAAGTAAGAATCATAGGTTGTTATTTTTAAAAGTAAGAAAGAAATACGTAAAAAGTTGTTTGCTTGTTTCTTGCTCTACGTGAACTGTTTACGTAGTTTTCGATCGCGCCGAGCCTTGACCCTCGGGTAGATGTGATTGGTATAATTTATTGTTTGGTTTTTATTGGGCCTGCGAGCCTTTGTAATAGATTAGGGCTTTACTGTTTTAAATAGTTTAGTATGGAGGCCCATTACAAGCAAGGTGTGAGCCCAAGAACCCTTTAGATTGACCAATTGGGCCAACATCATGGCTTGATGATGGCCCGCATAGGAAGCTCCCGATCGAAAACATATTGTGGTAGTATGCATGCTAGGCTTGTATTTTTTAATTTATTTATCGATTTATTTATTTAGCTTGTATGTGATGCGCGCTAGAATCTAAATCGTAAATAAAAGATAAAGAATAACTTATGCGGTGAGATCTCGAGGAGAGTTAGTATGAACTTTCAAACCCGAAAACCCCCTCTCGAATTAAAAATTAAGTCATATTGGGTACATTTAAAATGAAGTTTTAAAGATCCAAGAGCCATCAATAGGAACTAGCTTAAGTTGTCTACTTATCGATAGAGGTGATCCAGAGTTTGGCACCCGAGTCGAAGAAAGGGACAATACGCAAAATTCCTTGACTCCTGTTTTTAACTAAACTCGACAAGGGTGAGGACTGGTCGGGATGTGAATATCGATCGATGACCAGTTACGGGGATTTCACGACCGGGCCTGTTGCTTATCATGATTGATGGGTTAAACTTAACGATTAGTAACACTTATGATGTAGCAGTGCTAGATAAGTGAGAAAACCGAGGCAAAATAGCTTGAAGGTTGTGTAGTGACACAATTGGTAAAAGTATACCTACCTGGAGAATTAATTGTATGGACACGAGTCGTGGGTGCAATTAATGTCTGATGGGACGTCAAGATCTACTAGGAAATAAGATTTCCCGAGCAATCAAATGGGTGATTGTTTCGACAAAATAGTGGGAGAACTTTTTCGAAACCAAGACCAAAATTCGTTAATTATAAGTATTAGGCATAGATATTTTTTGAACAATGTCTAAGAATCCATTATCTGTCATCCTCGACGCTAATAAACTGAATGGGTCAAACTTTGTCGACTGGCTGAGAAACTTGAGGATAGTCCTCGACTCCGAACGTCGGAGCTATGTACTCGACACACCTATGCCTGTTGCACCTGCAGCACGAGCTACTGAGGAACAACGAACCGCCCATGCTAAAAGGGTTGATGATGATCTTCAGGTTCGCTGCCTCATGCTAGCTTCAATGTCGAATGAGCTGTAGAAACAGCATGCTGCTATACCGCTTGCTAGAGATATACTTCTCCACCTCCAATAGATGTTTGGAGAAAGGTCTCGTACCGAAAGGTTTGCAGCCACTAAGGAGTTGTTTAATCTCAAGATGGCTGAGGGAAGCAGTGTCAATGATCACTGTCTGCGGAACCTGGTTGAGAAACTGGGGCGATTAGACGTGGAATTGCACGCTGATCTTAGCCCTGACCTCCTTCTCCATACTCTGCCTCGCTCGTTCGACCAGTTCATGTTGAACTTCAACATGGAAGACAGAAACCTTGCTCTTCACGAACTGACCAATCTGTTGGTTACGGCAGAATCCACTCTCAAGAAGGAGAAACCCGTGATGATTGCTCACCAATCAAAGGCTGCAAAGCCCAGGGAAGGTAAAAAGAAGAAGAAGGTGTTCTCTTCTAAAGCAATCACCAAGGTTGTCGAGAAAAAGCGCAAAAGCCCGGACGACGAATGATTCCACTGCAAGAAAGCAGGGCACTGGAAAAGGAACTGCCCAGACTACTTGAAAATGGTAGCCAAAGGTATTTTCTTGGTTGAAGTCAATATTTCTATTAACTGTGCATCATGGGTGTTAGACACCGCAGCTGATATCATATCTGCAATGATTTGCAGGTGATGGGAGCAGTAAGAACACTTAATCACGGGGATAGGATCCTGCATTTTGGAAACGGAGCAAGGGTTGTTGCAGAGGCTATATGAGACGTGGAGTTAGTGATAGGGAACTTTACTTTACTTTTAAAAGATTGTTTGAACGTACCAACAATAATTAAAAACATTATTTCTATTCCTCTTTTGGATAATGATGGTTTTAGTTTTTCCATTGCGAATGGATCTTTAAGCATATTTAAAAATGGTTTAACTTATGCTAGTGGTACTTTGATGGACGGTCTATATTCCCTTGAACCTACAAACTCAAACGTCTTGCACATACAATCAAGAAAAAGAAAATATGATAATCACACTCCACAACTTTGGCACGCTAGACTTGGACATATTTCCAAGAGTAGGATCCAAAAATTGGTTTCTTCTAAGGCTCTTGAAATACAGAACTTAGATGAACTTCCGACTTGCGAATCTTGTCTCAAAGGAAAAATGACCAATTCACCCTTCACCGGGAATCCCGAGAGAACAAAACAAACATTGGATTTGATCCATACTGATGTTTGTGGACCACTGAGTGTCAGTGCAAGAGGAGGATTCTCCTACTTCGTAACATTCACTGACGACTTCAGTCGTTATGGATACGTGTACTTGATGAAGTACAAATCCGAAACTTTTGAAAAGTTCAAGGAGTTTCGAATGGAAGTAGAGAACCAACTTGGACACAGTATTAAAGCACTTCGATCTGATCGAGGTGGAGAATACTTGAGTCAAGAACTTCTCGATTATCTAAAAGAGAATGGAATTCTCGCGCAGCGAACTCCCCCTAGGACGCCCCAACTCAATGG
Source organism: Penstemon davidsonii (assembly GCA_034814905.1). NCBI lineage: Eukaryota > Viridiplantae > Streptophyta > Magnoliopsida > Lamiales > Plantaginaceae > Penstemon > Penstemon davidsonii. The sequence continues at coordinate 9,180,224 of JAYDYQ010001086.1, read as the reverse complement.
AGTGTCTGAGAGGAGGAATCAAACTTTGTTGGACATGGTTCATTCCATGATGAGTTTCGCTGAATTTCCCTTTTCGTTTTGGGGCTTGGCCCTATTAACTACTTCGAAGATACTGAACATAGTACCTTCAAAGGCAGTGCCAACTGTTGGGATTTCATGAGGTATGATTGTCATACAACAGTGCGGAATTTGAAAGTTTTCATACACCCATAATCCTAGGATTTTTCTCTAGCTCATACGAATAGGTTGAATTAAATTTTGCAACAATTTACAAAATAAAAGGGTGCAATTCGAAATTACCTCACCACAGGCAAGGTGGTGGTTTTTCTCCGGTCTTCTCTTTGTTCACTGAAGCACCCCACTTGTTGTGCCTCTAGAGTAGTCCACACCAATTGGATGAAAGCAACACCTTCAAACCTCAGGCTCAGAACTAGGAGAGAAGGCTTGTCAATGGAGGAACTGGATCTAGATCCAACTCTAGGTGAAGGAGAGAGGAAGAGAGAGAGGGGGCGGCTAGGGCATAGAGGGGGGCGGCTAGGGTTTTTCTTTTTGCTTAGGTTTTTGAGTCTTCTTAAGACTCGTTTTATAGCCACCTCTCAAGGCCCCTTTATGTGTAAGACTTGGTATGGGCCAATAATTAAATGGTGGGGGGGGGGGGGGGTGGGGGGGGGGGGGGGTGGGGGGGGGGGGGGGTGGGGGGGGGGGGGGGTGGGGGGGGGGAGGGGGGAGGAGGGAAGAGGGGGGGGGGAGGGGGGGGGGGGGGGAGGGGGGGGGGGGGGGTGGGGGGGGGGGGGGGTGGGGGGGGGGGGGGGTGGGGGGGGGGGGGGGTGGGGGGGGGGGGGGGTGGGGGGGGGGGGGGGTGGGGGGGGGGGGGGGTGGGGGGGGGGGGGGGTGGGGGGGGGGGGGGGTGGGGGGGGGGGGGGGTGGGGGGGGGGGGGGGTGGGGGGGGGGGGGGGTGGGGGGGGGGGGGGGTGGGGGGGGGGGGGGGTGGGGGGGGGGGGGGGTGGGGGGGGGGGGGGGTGGGGGGGGGGGGGCGTGGGGGGGGGGGCGGGGGCCGCGGGGGGGTGGGTGGAGGGGGGGGGGGGTGGGGTGGGGGGGGGGTGGGGGGGGGGGGGTGTGGTGGGGGGGGGGGGTGTGGAGGGGGTGGGGTGAAAGTCGGAATCATGTTCTTAATAACTATCCTATGCTTGATGCACTTCCGAGATGAGTCTAAAAGGAGGAACGAATCACCCGTAGGGTATGGGAATATTAATGATCGTTTCCTCATATAAGGACGAGTCTCAAAAGTGGAACGAATCACCTATAGGGTATGGGAATCTTAACGATTGTTTCCTCATATAAGCATCAAGATTGAACGAGCTAAAGAAGCGACATAGGAGTATGTCTGAAGCTTCTAAAACAAACCTCCACTTCAAAAGCTTGTTTTGAGGAGCAGTTTTGAATCGTTTGATTCGAGACCACTAAAGAGTTGTTTTAAAACTTGAGAATAAGTGAAGGAGCTGATGTCAAAGTATCACTGTCCTTGTTTTTATCAATCTAGTTAAAAACTGGATCGATTAAACGTAGGCCTGCAAGTGATCTTAGCATTGACCTCCATTTAAATTCTCCTCCCGCTCATTCAAAAGATTCGTGAAATACTCTGATCTTATTTGATAAGTTGATCACATTTCATGAATTAACCAAAGTATTGGAAAAAGGCAAATAGGATAAACCTGTCATGATCGTTTACACTTCATGGACTGTAAAGTCAAAGAAGAGTAATATGAAGAAGAAGTTGTTCTCTTCTAAAATCGACCATAAAGGTAGTCGAAAGAACGCAAGTAGTCTAAAAGTCGAATTATCCCACTGAATCTTAGAAAGGCACTGATTAGTTTAATTGATTAGAAGGTCTAATTAATTAAGCAACGTTTCAATTAAAGGGTTAATTGAAAAAGGAGATGAATCAATTAAAGAGTTAATTGAAAGGAAGCAAATTAATTGAATTAAACCGTTAACTCAATTTTATTGAGTTAATGTGCTTAGTTCAATTAATACCAAGATAATAATCCACAACTTTGGCACGCTAGACTTGGACATATCTCCAAGAGTAGGATTCAAAAGTTGGTTTCTTCTAAGGCTCTTGAAATATAGAACTTAGATGAACTTCCAACCTGCGAATCCTGTCTCATAGGAAAGATGACCAAATTTCCCTTCACATAGAATCAAGAGCGAACCAAATAACTTTGGATTTGATCCATACGAATGAATGTGGACCACTAAAGGTTAGTGTAAGAGGAGATTACTCATACCTCGTACCTTTTTGCTAATGACTTTGGTCGTTAGTGATATATGTATCTAGTGAGATACAAATCCGAAAAACCTTTGAAAAGTTCAAAGAATTTTCGAAACGAAGTAGAGAAATAACAAAGGCATAGTATTATGGCCATTCGATCTGATCGAGGTGGCAAATACTTAAGTCAAGAGTTCCTGAATTATCTTACTGAGAATGGGTTTCTCATACAACAAACTCCTCCTATGACGCCTCAACTTATTGGAGTGTCTAAGAGAAGGAATCGAACATTGTTAGACATTGTTCAATCCATGTTGAGTTTTGTTAAAGCTTCCTTATGCATTTTAGGGGTTGGTCCTCCTGGCTGCATCGAAGATACTGAGCAAAGTACCTTCAAAGTCCGTGCCTACAAAGCTTTACCAAGAAAGGTATGGCAAAATACCTCTGCACTTTTACTATTGAGTATGGAGATCTCCTCCCTAAGCTGGGAACTAGAAAGGAGATAAATTGGCTAGTAGATCCAATTTGTATATAATTGTGGGGTATCCAACGAAATCCATTAGATACCTGTTCCACGACAATGAGAAACAATCGTTTCTCCTAACTACCCGTTCCTCAGTTGATGAATTCCTCGTCAAAGGAAATAGGGAATGTCATGGAACTTGATGAAGTCCAAGATTTGGACCCATCCCCACAAACAGTGGGAATTAATCCAGAAACTGCTGAACCATCTAGTACACCAGTACTTCGTAGATCTGATCAAGTTCGTAAGGAATTTGAAAGATATGGTTTTACCATATACGAAGAAGCTACATTAGATGTAGACGTGCATGCATGACAAGAGTTCACGCAATCCGAAATGGATTCCATACATTCCAACAAGGTATGGACCTTGGTCGATCCACCCGAGGGATTTATCCCTGTAGGTTGTAAATGGATCTTCAAGCTAGGAATGAATGGAGAGGTGTTGACCTCTAAGACTCGACTAGTGGTAAAAGACTATTCACAAAGTTCTAGAACAGACTTTGATGAAACCTTTTCTCCAGTAGCGAAGTCTGAATCCATTCAAATTCACATTTGTTTTGATGAGACAGTCAAGGCATTTGACTTCATCAAAAACGAATATGAACCTTGAGTGTACAAAAGGATTAGTCTGAATCCATTCGATCACATTCTGCTTATCTGGGATGATATCGGAATGTTAGCGCAGACGAAAGCATGGTTATCCATGCAATTCTCCATGAAAGATTTGGGAGAGACATCTTGCGTATTGGGATACGTATCTATAGAGATAGATCGGAGAAGATGTTGGGACTCTCTAAATCTAAGTACATAGAAACAAATACTGAAAACATTCAGTATGGAAGAATCCAAGAGAGGATTGCTTCCAATGAGACACTGCATATCTTTTTCCGAATCGATGTGCCCTACATCGAATGAGGATAAAAGGAGAATGTCTCAAATACCTTATGTTTCGACTAAAGGTAGCATGTGGTATGCTATACTATGTACTAGACCAGACGTAGAACTTGCTCGAGTGTCACGAGCAGTTACTAGTCAAACTCCGGTGAAGAGTACTGGACCACCGTAACAAATATCCTTTAGCTCTTGAGAAAGACTAAGGATTCGTTCTTGGTCTACGGTGGTAATGGAGAATTAAAACTCGAAGGACTTAATGATTCGAATTTTCAGTCTGATGTGGATGAATATATATATCCAATTTTGGATGCATATTTTGCCTCAATGGGGTAGCGGTAAGTTGGAAAGGTTCCAAGCAAAACACCATTGCCGACTCAACCACTGAAGCATAATATATCGCAGCATTGAATGCAACAAAAGAAAGTGTTTGGATGAAAAACTTCATCCAATAATTGGATGTAGTGCCTAGCATTGCGAAAGCTCGTGGTTATCTTCAGTGATAACAATGGAGCTGTTGTTAAAGCAAAGGACTCGAGATCTCACCAGAAATCTAAACACAATGAGAGAAAAGTACCATTTGATTAGAGAAATCATTGGTAGAGTTAACGCACATAATGGATGCGTCGACTCGGAAGACAACCTAGCGGATCCACTAGTAAAGCCTGTGTCACGAAAAGAGTTCGAAGAACAAGTTTGGAAGATGGGTCTTAGAAGCGTTTGTGATTGGCTTTAGGGCAAGTGGGAGATTGATAGGATAGTGCCCTGCAAGCCAATATACTTAGCTTGTATTAGGACTATCATAATCTTTCTCTAGTATAAATGAATTAATACGCTCGTTTGTTTATAGTATGTAAATTAAACAATGGCCAACTTCATCTCTCGCAAATCACTTAAGCGATTGTGATGTGATATTGGGCTTGATTATTTGGGAAGAATTTGGAGATTGGGCTTTAACTATTTTGGACCTTGAATGTGATTTGGTTGGGTTAGGGTTGAGTGATGGGTTAAGTGGTTAGATTTAGGTGGGCCAGTTGGTTTTGGGTCAACCCAATTTCAGGTAATTTAATTGGGCTTTGGTATTAATAGGCCTTTGTCTTTTGGACCTTCGTTGTTTGGATTGATTTTAATTATGAGATTGTCAATAGAAATGGGGTATACTGTATTGGACTTATTGACTAAAACTGAAATTAGATTGGACTTGAAAATTAATTGGACCTTTAAGTGGACTGAAAATGATTTGGACTATGAGACATTGGACTTAAACTAGTTTAAATTAATTAGGTTATCATAAATAACTATTAATCATAATTATTCAAATTAGTAATGTTAATTAGTTAATGTTGGACGTAGACTTATGTATATTAGTTCTACAATAGTTAATTGGGTAAGTAATTTAATGGACTCAATTGGAACTAATATTTTACTAAACATGAGTATTTATAACTACGATAAGTTAGCTTACTATCATGGATTGTTTAACCTTATTATCAGATTTCTCAAGCTATTACGACTGTAATTAATTTATTCAAATAGTGATTAACTCTTTAATTCTTTGTAATCAATAGACAGAACAATGATTGTACAAAATGTTTAGATTATTACTTCAGTTAAGGTTTGGTCAATATTTAAGTTAATTAGCTAATTAAGATTAAACATGCACTATATTCATTAAATAAGAATAACTATTTCACTCTAGTTGGATTATAACTATGAGTACAAAGTATTAATATCACAACTAGACGATGAGTACGAAATAGAATGGTAGATGAAATTAAAGGGTAATCGATCGTGGGATCGTTATTTATAGAATTGGGACGCTGATTGTAGGTAATTTGAGATTTATCGGTATGTGATTGATTGACTAAAGAGTGGCATATGATGAAGAGTATCGAGGTCTTTCCTCTACGAAGCCATGCTAGAAGGTTTAAATCGATAAGAGGGACTTGAGGCCATCTGTCTACCGTTGAGTAGCATTCCTAGCCTGAGAACGGTGAGCGCATCAATAAAATATTTTTAAAACTGAAAGAGCTTCAAAAGAAAATCATATCGTATATATGCATTTTTCATTTGAAATGACTATGATTGTTATATCTATATTTGTAACTGTCTGCAATGCTCGCAGTATTGTACTACTTGTTCATAGTTGAATTGATAACCCTATATATGTCTGCGTTGTTCGCAGTATATGATAATTGTTGAAATAGTGAGGTGTAGTAATTTATCTCACATCATAATGATGTATGGTACCAAGGTGTAGTACTTTATCTCACCCTATGTTCCAATTGCATGTGCATGATTATTTGCGCTCTCATCTGCTCTCGATTGGTGGTATTCGCTGGATAATTCTGGGTAGATGGGGGCTACAGAGTTACCAGAGCTCTGCCATTGACCGGACTCACAAAACCAAGGATTAGAGCCCCTTGGGGAATGACTCAAATCATTCGGCTAAGACATGTCAATCCCCATTCTATATAGGGAAAGGTAGCACCTTATCCCTCATCTAACCGGCGTATTAACTAATCCCTCCCCTGATCAATCCGTATCCTTTTGAGGTGAAGTGGTTGATTAGCCCGTGTTGACGGGCAATTGAACGTGATCTCATCTGTGTTATTAATGTATTTATTATACTGTTGTGGATTGGTTTTACAATTAAATAGGTAGTTCATGGATTTCTAAATCGTTTCTTGCATAAAATTCAATTACACCCCGGCACAGTCCTCACTAAGTTGTTTTGCAACTTACGCTTTCAAATAAATTCTCTTTCAAATTCTTACCGAAGAGCAGGATGGACCACATCAGACTAAGGAATTTCAGTTGAGCGTCTACAATAGAGTATTTAGAATCCGTCAGTTGAAGGTTCGGTTGTAATGATAAGTTTTAATGTAATAAGTTAGTTGAGAGAATCCGTGTATTTTAATAGATAGTTAGAGCTCTGAACTACATTTATTGGAAATTTATTAAGGTTATTGTATTATAATTTTATTCGTAGCAGGCAGGTGCAGGTTTCGGGCCGTTACAAGTGGTATCAGAGCATTAAGTTGTGTTAGTGCTATGTCGGGATAGGTTCCTTTGACTGTGGGTGGTTATATCAGTGAAATTCCGTAGAACCCTTAAGTTCTTCCATTGAGTCATAGGAACCCTTAGTGCCCAATTGTCGTGAATCACTCTTGGGGCGTCCGACCAATATGTGAATCATTACAATTATGGTACTGAGATAGATTTTTTCCATGGCGGGGTAAGATTGTAATAGAAAGGATTAACCTGGGAAATGGTTTAGACCTGTAACAAATCAAGCGATCTAGGATCCTATCTTTCCTTTTTCTGTTGAATAGGATTGTTGAAATCCTTGATTTCTTTTTAGAACAACTAAGTAGTTCTAAGATCTTTCCGAACACCTATCGACTCATCTTGGATTGCTCCAAATGACTTCTTTTCTCTTGAGTCCCCATACTCATCTTTTAGTACCTCCAGAGTGGATTTGAATCCGAACTTTTATAAGTTCCTTGTACACTAAGATAATGACTTGAATTTGATGGACATGGGTTGTATATCCTTAGGCCTATGTTGAGTTCAATTAGCTCTTAGAAGTATTGCTACGCTTGAAGTAATAAAATAAAATAAGAATTCATTGGTTACGCTAGAATTATTAAGCAACCAGTCAACTAGTTCGCCATACTAGATTGACGTGACACTTGAACTTCATTCTCGCGAGCCAAGAACTTCGTGTACCAAGACACAAGAGTCAATCACAACCTTTTGTGAAGGAAATTATAGAAACAAAAGTCGTGATAGCTGGATAAGAGAGCAGATGTGTGGTCTCAGAGAATCAAATATCAGAACTACAGATCAAGCCTTTGAAAGTATCTTCGAAGGTTAGTCGAAATTTTACCCGAAATAGTAACTACTAGAATACATTTATTTACTACTTAATATATAATATTACGCTATGAATTTCGTTAGGTAAGTTGGATTAAAATATTCGGTGAGTTGGTCCACTCATTATCTTGTTACGAACCAATTTGAGGATAGTCAATCGAGAAAGTGATAAAGACTTAGGTGTCCACCTGAATGTGACAAGAAAACATCAGTGTAGTCGAAGGTGAAAGTGAAAAATCTTCTTTAATGAATTAAATGAAAGTTTATAATATTTAATTTTGATAGATAGTTGCATGAATTCTCCTAACTTTCACATCCATAAAGTCACGTTTCATTGACATGTCCTTACTTATTTACTATGACTACACCTTTCATATTGTTCCTTACATTTCCAAATTATTGCAAGTAGAACCAACTCTTAATCATCACTATATCATATAGTGGTTCAACACCTATGATCCTTGGCAATAGTGTGACATGGAAACTTCTAGTGAAATTTTGTCTAGAGTATATTCAGTGTCCTGCTTTCATCCCACTCTTACACCTCTTGAATATCTACAAGTTCATTTCTTTCAATCAATTTTACTTTTACGTTCGGTTTAGTTTCACTTAACGGATCTATTGTAGCCCATTATTTGTCCGCGTCAGTGGTAGCTAAAACCTTTTCTTTATTAAACCTCTTTATTAGTCATTCTGCTTGGATTATTTTAAAATTCAGATCCAATCCTTCTTAGATTAGACCTCTTATAAGATTCATATTAAATTCATAAGTTCGACATGATCCTATTGACTATATTCTTTCAACAATTAATTTTAGGACACTAGATATTGTTTTCACTTGGTTAATACGTTCCCATCTAATCATCCTTTTTAGAAACTCTGGAATTTGCATATCCTTAATCTCCCAACTCTTACATGTGATTCTCATCTTGCTCACATGTGATTAGATAATGACTTCTTCTTGTTTATTATAAACCTTTAAACATACTCTAATCTATCGTCTGATTTAATAACTTATCGAGTCCACATTATTTGAAACCATGGTTCAGTTGTATCATTACTACCAATCTTTCTTCCATCAATTTTTTTTTATATACAATAACAAGAACCAAATAAGTGAGAGAATTTGGGGGCCAAATTCTTTGAAGGAGGGGTGAGTGTAATACCCCGCATTTTTAAATAGGAGTAAAATGATTGGTTAGATTAAATTTTAATTTAAATAGGTAAACTTAATTTATTAGGTTTGGAATGAGACTTATAAGGACTTAAATGTTTTTGTTGTAAGAATGTAGGACTCATTAAATTCAATTGAGGTCAATTGAAAATATCAAAAATAGGAAATGATAATATGAATGTTAAAATAAAATTATGGACCTAATATGAAATTAGTAGTTTGACATTAATATTGGTTGTATACTTATCTATAAATTAAATGTAAGTATGTATCTAGATATATATATATACTACAGTACGGAACTACTTCAACATTTTATTACAGAAATGATCATAGAATAAAATTCATCCCAAACTAAGCCTTACACTCGGCAACTTAATAGAGGGAATTGAGTGACTCTTAATCTAAATTGACACTTGTCTTCTTCTCCTTCATTATCAAGTTAGATACCCTTACTACACACACAAAAACTCCCGTAAACACTCACCACACTTTCACTGTGTGCAATTTGCACACAGTGGAGAAATTAGACCGGGAGAGAAAGAAGAAAATAGGAAGAGAGAGAGAGAGAGAAGTGGTGAGGGAGAGGGTCAATGGCGGCGGTGGTAGAAGGTAGTGGTGGTTAGGCCGTGAACAATGGCGAGAGAGAGAGAGAAGAAAAAGAGAGAGAGAGAGAGAGATAGTGAGAGGCGGTGATAGGAGGTGGTTAACGATGGTGGTGTGGTGCGGTTGAGTATGGTGGTTGGTGAAGGTAGCGTTGGTGGCTATGGTGATTTATGTGGTGAAAGACAGTCGAGAATGGTGGGATGGAGAAGGAATGGCTAGAGAGAGAGAGAGAGAGAGATGAAACGGTGGTGGTGGTACGGTGGTTGTAGTGGTTGAGGTGGTGGTGGCTGGTTGATGACGGCGGTGTTCTGGTGGCGGCGGCGGCGGCTCGGGTGGTAGAGGAAGAAAGGAGATTAGGGTTAAGGTTTGTGATGTGATATTGGGCTTCATTATTTGGGAAGAGATTGGAGATTGGGCTTTAACTATTTTGTACCTTGAATGTGATTTAGTTGGGTTAGGGTTGAGTGATGGGTTAAGTGGTTATATTTAGGTGGGTCAGTTGGTTTTGGGTCAACCCAATTTCAGGTAATTTAATTGGGCTTTGGTATTAATAGGCCTTTGTCTTTTGGGCCTTCATTGTTTGGATTGAATTTAATTATGAGATTGTTAATAGAAATGGGTCTAGTGTATTGGACTTATGGACCAAAACTGAAATTAGATTGGACTTGAAAATTAATTGGACCTTTAAGTGGACTGAAAATGATTTGGACTATGAGACATTGGACGCTAGTTTAAATTAATTAGGTTATCATAAATAACTATTAATCATAATTATTCAAATTAATAATGTTAATTAGTTAATGTTGGACGTAGACTTATGTATTTTAGTTCTACAATAGTTAATTGGTTAAGTAATTTAATGGACTCAATTGAAACTAATATTTTACTAAACATGAGTATTTATAACTAAGATAAGTTAGCTTACTATCATGGATTGTTTATCCTTATTACCAGATTTCTCAAGCTATTACGACTGTAATTAATTTATTCAAATAGTGATTAACTCTTTAATTCTTTGTAATCAATAGACAGAACAATGATTGTACAAAATGTTTAGATTATTACTTCAGTTAAGGTTTGGTCAATATTTAAGTTAATTAGCTAATTAAGATTAAACATGCACTATATTCATTAAATAAGAATAACTATTTCACTCTAGTTGGATTATAACTATGAGTACAAAGTATTAATATCACAACTAGACGGATGAGTACGAAGTACAATGGTAGATGAAATTAAAGGGTAATCGATCGTGGGATCGTTATTTATAGAATTGGGAAGCTGATTGTAGGTAATTGAGATTTATCGGTATGTGATTGACCGACTAAAGAGTCAAGGCATATGATGAAGAGTATCGAGGTCTTTCCTCTACGAAGCCGTGCTAGAAGGTTTGAATCGATAAGAGGGACTTGAGGCCATCTGTCTACCGTTGAGTAGCATTCCTAGCCTGAGAACGGTGAGCGCATCAATAAAACATTTTTAAAACTGAAAGAGCTTCAAAAGAAAATCATATTGTATATATGCATTTTTAATTTGAAATGACTATGATTGTTATATCTATGTTTATAACTGTCTGCAATGCTCGCAGTATTGTACTACTTGTTCATAGTTGAATTGATAACCCTATATCTGTCTGCGTTGCTCGCAGTATATGATAATTGTTGAAATAATGGGGTGTAGTATTTTATCTCACATCATAATGATGTATGGTACCAAGGTGTAGTACTTTATCTCACCCTATGTACCAATTGCATGTGCATGATTATTTGCGCGCTCATGTGCTCTCGCTTGGTGGTATTCTCTGGATATATCTGGGTAGCTGTGGGCTACAGAGTTACCAGAGCTCTGCCATTGACCGGACTCACAAAACCAAGGATTAGAGCCCCTTGGGGAGTGACTCAAACCATTCGGCTAAGTCATGTCAATGCCCGTTCTATATAGGGAAAGGTAGCACCTTATCCTCATCTAACCGGCATATTAACTAATCCCTCCCCTGATCTTTCCGTATCCTTTTGAGGTAAAGTGGTTGTTTAGCCCGTGTTGACGGGCAATTGAACGTGATCTCATCTGTGTTATTAATGTATTTATTATACTACTGTGGATTGGTTCTACAATTAAATAGGCAGTTCATGGATTTCTAAATCGTTTCTTGCATAAAATTCAATTGCACCACGACACAGTCCTCACTAATTGGTTTTGCAACTTACGCTTTCAAATAAATACTCTTTCAAAATCTTACCGAAGAGCAGGATGGACCACATCAGACTAAGGCATTTCAGTTGGGCGTCTACAATAGAGTATCTAGAATCCGTCAGGTGAAGGTTGGGTTGTAATGATAAGTTTTAATGTAATAAGTTAGTTGAGAGAATCCGTGTATTGTAATAGATAGTTAGAGCTCTGAACTACATTTATTGGAAATTTATGAAGGTTATTGTGTTATAATTTTATTCGTAGCAGGCAGGTGCAGGTTTCGGGCCGTTACATACTTTCTGTCACGTCGCATTAAATGCACCTTGCTGATCTGAGGTTCCTCTTCTATCATTTGTCATTAATACCCTCTTCTTACAACATTTATTACTCCAAGTGCATTTATTACTGTTGTAATAACTTCCTGATAACTTCTACTCTGCTGATCGAATCTACCCTGCTGATGAACACTTTGTTGATTCAAATCGAACTCATTTGATTTGACTCTGCTGAAATTCACCAGTCTGATTCTGTACTCAGCATCAGATCAGTAGTCTTCTGGACCAAAATTCAACCCTTCTAATTTTACTTGTCTTCTCAGATTGAATTTCTTAGAGGTTGATAAGCTTCCATTACTTAGCTGATGACATTTGGAAATCATCAAACCTCCCTTCGCTTCATTTTCATCCAACAATTTCCCCATTTTTTATGATGACAAAACTCCAGCTAAGTACCTGTAACTAACTATAGTTAAGTCTTCCCACAAAATTTCTGAGATAGAAATTTAGTTGGAATTTGTAATCTAATCTAGTCTTCCGATTCTTCTGTAATTTCTTCTTCTTCTTCATCACAATCTTCCCTTGAGAAGCTTAGAGTTAATTTCTTTGCTTTTTCTAACTTTTCTTCTTTTTCAGCAGCCTCAATTTTAGCTCTAATTTCCTCAATCCTTCTTATTTTTCTGTATGGATCAAGCTGTTCTTCAGCAGAATCCATGGAAGCAGCAATCCGTTTATCTTCTTTTGCTACATCCTTAGGTTCTTCTTCAATTTCATCAGCAGTAGACTCCTTAGGTGCATCAGTAGCTTTTGTTTCTTCAGCAGGCTTATCAGTAGCCTCTTCAGGAACTTCTTCATCCATTGTAGAAAGATGTCTTTCTTGATGTTGTTGCTTAGCTGATAGCATCTCAATTTGATGTTGGATCAAGTCATTACTTTCACCAAGCTGAATCTGGGACTGAAGTACCAGGTCAGCACTAGAGCAAAATGACTGTATCAAAGTTGAGGTATTTTCTTCTTCAACTTTCATAGTATCTGCAACAACCAAGTTAATTTGCTTTCAGCCAGCTTGATTGGTTTGGACCCTTTCACCAAACTTTTGAACATCCTCCCTTATAGTTTGAACTTCTGTTTTGATGCTGTTCAGTTCTTCTTGAATCAGTGAAGTAGGATCAGCAGGCTAGGGCAGAGAAGCAACAGTGCTCTGAATCAAGTTTGAGGCCATCTCCTCAAATTTCTTCATTGATTCCTTGTTTCTATCCTCCATTTCCTTTAATGCTGGTTCAATCAAGGCCTTCATGGAATCCAGAAGTGTTGATTAAAACTCTTTGTCAATTTTGGAGGGACTAGCACTTTGCTGATTTTGAGGAAGGGTTTCAGCTTTCCACTCAATAGCTAAAGTCTCCTTAATTTCTGGAGCCTCATCTAATAGAATAGTAGGTTCAGTGAGGTTGATCTCCTCAGATGAGTTCCTTTCTGGTATCTGTAAATCAGTGTCTTCATCTGTTATATGCACAAATCAGATCCATCAATAGACATAGTAGTTTTAGAATATTGAAAAACAACAGGTATAAATGGTGATGTCGTCTAATGAATGTAGTCTGATTCTTGATGTCTTCTAATTTCAGAACCGTAAGTAATATGTTGTAAATTTGGTAAGGTTGGCAGATCACTAGAGCTTCCCTGCCTGTATCTGGATCTTTCAACCCATTTATCCTAAGTTACACAAACTGCAATCTTCACAGCTCTCTCTGTCAAGTCTTCTCCCCTTTTGGGTTTGTTTGACATTGTCTCCCTAAGAGTTGTTGATTCCCTTGTTGCGATGAGTTTAGTATACTCATGCACTCTATCATGGAAGAAGTCAAAATCTAGTGCTTGAATGACGCTATTGGTTTGTAGCCAATTTAATACCCAGCTTTCTTTAGCTTGAGCCTCATTCCAAGCTCTGAATTCCTCACTTGACTTGTTTAATCTAAAGTTCCTCCAACAATGTATTGTATCTCTCCAACTCTTCTTCAAACCTCGTGAAAACAACAGGGTCACTCTTCACTATATCCAGTGCCCTCTTCACTTCTTTCTTCTTCTTTTTCACAAGTTGATGTTGGGGTAATACAATAGAAACTTCCTTGGGTTCTCCAATGGTTATCCCACCACTTCTTCTAGGCCCATGAGCATTCTATATACTTGCTTCAAGCGCCTTGGCCAAGTCTTCAGCTTCCTTGGCAGCCAACTCTACCTCAATCATCTGTTTAGTGGCAGCTTCAGACTTACTGGCTTCAAGAGCGGCCTTGAACTCAGCTTCTTCCTGTTTACTTTGCTTAGACTCTTCTCTTTTCTTCTTGTGGTAACGGGGCACTTTGCCTTTACTAGTTCTTTTCTTTCTGGCGGCCTTTGTTTCAGTAATCTTTGTTGATTGAACAACAGACTGAACAGTTTGAGGTTCAGACACCTCAACTGTTGTCTGATTTTCAGCATCATACGGCTTTGCTGATTCTGCTAGTCTTTCAGCAGATTGGGGGACTTCTCTGACTGTTTCAGAAATTCTGACTCTTTGTCCTCTCAGTATCAGCTTCTTTCTTGCTGTGCTTTTGGTATGTACAACTGTTGGTGCGACAACAGGAATTTTCAGTGAACTCCTTATCCTTTTTTATAAAGGCAGTTCATCTGACTCCGTTCTTTCAAGAGAGTCCATTAAAGGCATCTCATCAATTTTTTTGGCGACTTCGGAGATGATTTTATCAGCACTTTCTAGTTCAACTGCTCTGGCTTCAACAACAGAAGGATCATGTGTTTGAGCAGCAAGCTCAGTAGCCTTAACCTGCACCTTGCTTTTCTTAGCCTTATCAGCAGGCTCAACAGTTTCCTTAGGTTCAACAGCTTTTCTCTTCTGCTATTTCTTCTCAGTTTTTACTTCAGATTTAGCCTCCGTCTTAACAGGCTCATAAACTTTGAGCTCCTTCAACGCATGCACCACTTTTCCAGCTCCAAAGTGTGCAATTTAGTGCCATTAGTAAGTGACTTAGCAGAATACTGTGCCTAGTCTTGTTTAATGCTAGAAAATTTGAACATATGAACAACCCAGTTCACTTTCAATCCATATTAGATGCATATCATGGTGTGATAGTGTCTCTTGGGCAGCCCATCCAAGGCACTAGTTGAGCATTCAAGAATCTTCGCTATAATATCAACAAATCTCTGATATTCATCCTTGAGTTGAGTCTTCTTGATCGACCCAGTTAGCTTTTCTGCACTTTTGGCAGCCAACAGCCAAAACTCATCTTCTTTGGGTTTCCCCAAGGTTGAGACGTCACCTCCTTCGTTTGTCAGTCCATAAACTTCATTCAACACAACAGGAGTTATACAGATCTTTTTCCCAGCAATAGTTGACGTCATTGTCAAGGTGTCAAGATCCTTTTTTCACTTTTTTTTTAGAATTATGTTACATCTCCTGGATACACCATTGTTTCGTGTGCTTCCAGCACAACAACCAACGAAGTAGCTTTGATTTTCTCCATCAATTCTTTCATTACTTTTGTACCAGTACTATGGTACACTTCGTAGTTGAGATGATGTCCTTCAGCTACAGCCATTTTTCTGATTGAGTAAACAAAATAAATACAGAGAGAATTTCTTGCAAGAGAATAGAGGGTTAGTCTTCTTGCGAGTTTGAATATTTGAGGTGCGTAAGTGTAGTCTACTGATCAAATCTGGATTTATAGAGTTGGGATATTTTCGATTTTCGTGATATCCTCCAACCGTTCGATCTTTCAGCATCAGTTACATCGTGTGTGTGACATTTACGGATTATAAATATTATTATTTAATATCAGAGTAGGCGGGAATATCAAACGTTAATGGTCTGTTGCTTATAAAAGCGTGTTTTATGTTTTAGCGTTTCTAGCACAATACTTATATAATGTATCAAATGAGTAAGGTTTACTTATCTGACAGATGACTTGTCTGATACAATATCTCACTAGAGAAAGCCAATAGCTAGTGTTCATCCTTTGTTGTTTTTCAATCCAGCAAGATAAATAATCTTCATGTCTTCAACAATTAAGAACAAATCTTTCAGTAATATAACTTCAACTAACTGTCATTGAAGATTTCATCTTTTAATCAGGAGTACCGCTCGTCTTACACGTTTTCCCTGAGTTCAAGAATCTATCTGTCAACTAGTCTGTTGAGAGTCAGTAATATTTTCCTTTTTCAGCACAGTTATCTCTTCCTTAAGCTTGGCAAAAGCATCAACAACGTTTGTGTTATTTTTCATCATTTGTTCAAATGAACTAAATAGCTCACTTTCCTCTTCAGAGAGATTTACCTCATTGTCAGAATCATCTGATTCTTTGGCCATGAGACTGAGCAGTGCAGGGTGTCTCTTCTTCAGCAGAGTCATCTTCTGATGTCTCCGAATCTAAATCAGACGAGTAGATGGCTACTATCTTTTCAGCTTCAGCCAACAATACTTTGCTCTCCTGATGTCTCCTATTTTTTCTAACTTTCTTTTCCTCCTCTGTGTATTTCTCAGCTTTAGGATATGGGCAGTCCTTGATGAAATGTCCCAATTTCCTGCAGTTATAGCACATTAGTTTTGATTTATAATTAACTTTACTTTCATGAGACTAAGAGGTAAGGTTAGAAGTACAAGCATTGTTGTATTTGTTCTTCATTTTTCTTTTGTAGAACTTCTTGAATTCATTTAGCAACAACGCCACGTCTCCAGCAATGTACTCCTTTTTGTTGAGTGTCATGGTCTCATCAGATGAGTCCATGTCTTTTGTTTTGCTTGCTGATCTTCTTGGTTTATCTGCAGCAACTAAGGCAGTAGTGGGATTAGAAGCTGATGTCTCTTCTATTCCCATCATAGGCAGTTTATACTCATATGCCTTGAGTACTGAAAACAGCTATGTCAGAGAGATCTTTCCTAAATCTCTTAATTCTTCCATTGCTGTTATCTTCATGTTGAACTTGGCAGGTAGCGCCTTTAGAACTTTGACTGTAATCTCTATATCAGTTAAGGTTTTTCCCAATGTTAACATTTCATTTAATGTCCTTGTAAACCTTGTATCCATTTGATCATTGGTTTCTCCGGACTTCATTCTGATTTTTTCAACTTCTCAAGGGCTATGCTTAAGTTGTGCTCTTTGATGCCATCATTCCCTTCGCTCATATCACGAACTTTGTCCCACATTTCTTTTGTTGTTGTGCAGTGTTTGACTTTATCAAACATGTCATTGTCAAGGGCTCTGGTCATGATAAACATCCCAATTCTGTCAAGATTGCTCAGCTTTATTTCTTCAGCTTTCATCTCCTCGAGATCTTTGTCAACGACTACATCATGTTCATTGATCTAGACGATTTTGGTGATTTTGATTGGACCTTCGGTTTTGCATCTATACATGTTGTCATTATACGCAGCAAGGAAGATTTCCATGCTGATATTCTAGTCTTCAAAGCGCATTCCACCAATGTGGGGAACATGGTTAATACAGTCCATTTTCAAAAGATTTTATTTTTCGAAAAAATATGCTCTTTTTGAAAACTCTTGAAAAACACACTCTAGATCAGGCAAATGATTCAAATGAACCACCTGCTCTGATACCACTTGTTGATACCAAGTGGTTAGATGAGGTCTAGAGGGAGGGGGGGGGGGTTGAATAGACCTCTGTACCTTTTTAAAATTTCTCTAACTTTTCTTTATGAGCAGAGTAAGCTGATCAAAACTTCTGAGAATACTTCGTTGATTGTGCACTTAGCTTAAACAACAAGTTTTTCTTACTTAAAGATTTTTATCCCCAGTTTTAAAACTCCTTTTTAAAATCTTTTAGTCTGTTCAAAGTGTTTATAAACTTTTCAAAGTATGCAAGTAAAAATGCAAGTATTCAAACACAAGAAATTTTTATAGTGGTTGTATAGACAAGGATGTCTTTTAGTCCACTCTTCTAAATCACGAAGATTTAGGTTATACTAAAAATACTTAGTAGATAGTACACTCTTCTTGAGCTTTTACAACAAATGACAAAGCTACAAGTTCACTATAAGAAATCACACAGAAAACCTATACTCTGAAGTATTTTCACTCACTAAGATGGATAACTACTTCTCACAACTCTCTCTTATACAGAAATCACTAAGATTTTGAATGTATGCTTGTTTTCTCTACTCCGCTTGTCAACAGATGACTTCGCTGTTAGTTTTCTATTTTTTAGTATTGAGACTTGAAGATTTGATCGTGAATTCTCTCAGTTGTAATTGAGTTGCTTGTCTCTAACTCTTGAATCCAGAACGATTTATACTTGAGGATTTGAATTCTACCTGTTGAGAAGAGACAGATTTTCAGATCTTACTCGAGTACTGGTCCTTGTCTCTGAACGGCTTCTGCAACTGTGTTGGGTTACGATTAACGTCAGAACGTTAAAGCAGCGAAATTTTAAGTAACCCAAACCAACAATCTTATTCATCTAATCATAAGAAAAGGGTTTTACAGCAAATCAACCAACAATAGAGTGTTTAGTGATTTTTACATCACCACGGGAATGGTGGTGGTTTTTCTCCGGTCTTCTTTCAGATCTGCAGGACTTTTGGTTCGGATAAGAAATCCATATGTTGTGCCTCTAGCGGTGTCCACACCAACTGGATTGAACTCTTTAAATCAAACTTTAATTCTTCAGTTTTGATTGAACTCTTTAAATCAAACTTTCCTTATTTGATTTGTTGCAGTCCAATTGTATTGTGCGGGCCCACGACTTTCGTGATTTAATTAATGAGCTTATAAATTGCTCCGATTAATTGAACACCTTCAATTTACCACTCAAGAATTAATCTTGCTATTAATTCATGAGTACCCATACCTCATGGTTGATGTCTTGCGACAAGCCCATGAGGCTCAACTTCAGGTGAATTGATCTCAGTGAACTTCACCTCTTATAAGTACCATGTACATACGGTCCCTCTATTGACTAATTTCCCGATCGAGACCTAGGGTGTGTGAATTGATTGGCACCTCTAATTATCTCGATAACTATACTTTCTAATTCGGGATAATAATTCCAATGTGACAGCTAAATTTGGAAACCCCTTTCAAATCCATCACCAACTGTGGCCACATGTTTCTCGGAATCTATTATCTAAGAACGTATAGGAAATTCTCTTAACTTACTACGTTAAGTCGGCATATCCCATAGTAGTGCTAACCATTCACGTACACGATCCTACGTACCCAAAGTAGTCGCACAATGATCAGGCTAAGTGATCAACTCCTAAATCAAAGTACGTACTCACGTGCACCGAATTCGCCCTAGCACCTCAAGTCAAAGGACTAAATCGTACACTATTATAAGTCTTGAGAAACATCCCATCGCCGATGTGCGTCATGCGTTTCGACAATGGGTTTCTTTGTTCTGGTAGTTCGATGTGTTCGATCCCCTATCGAACCATCTACTCATATGCACTAGCATCAAATGCCTTGCTCATGAAACGCTACAAATTCACTCCACGTGACTCATGCATATTTGTACAAGTCCTTGCGATTGCTTCGATACCCCATCTCGTTCGGAATCTATGACTTGGAACTTATTTTAAGATCATGACCTTAGAGACTGTTTCATGATTGCACTCATACTAAAGTGACTCGTCCCATAGTCTATTGTGATCTAAGGATTTCATCCAATCGCTTAAGTAATTCGCGAGAGATGAAGTTGGCCATTGTTAGATTTACATACTATAAACAAACGAGCGTATTAGTTCATTTATACTAGAGAAAGCTTACGATAGTCCTAATACAAGCTAAATATATTTGCTTGCAGGACACTATCATTTCAATCTCCCACTTGCCCTAAATCTAATCACTAACGTTTCTAGGACCCATCTTCCAAAGATGTTCTTCAAACACTTTTCGTGAGAGTGCTTTGCTAGTGAATCCGCTATGTTGTCTTCCGAGTCGACGTAATCCATTATGTACGTCTACTCTACCAATGGTTTCTCTTAATCAAATGGTACTTTATCTCTCAATGTGTTTAGATTTATGGTGAGATCTCGATTCCTTTGCTTTAGCAATAGCTCAATTGTTATCATAGAAGATAACTACGAGCTTCGTAATGCTAGGCACTACATCCAACTCTTGGACGAAGTTTTTCATCCAAACACTTTCTTTTAATGCATCTGATGCTGCGATATGTTCTACTTCAATGGTTGAGTCGAAAACGGTGTTTTGCTTGGAACCTTTCCAATTTATCGCTACCCCATTGAGGCAAAATATATACCAAAAATTTGAATATATATTTATCCACATCAGACTGGAAACTCGAATCAGTAAATCCTTCGAGTTTCAATTCTCCATTACCACCGCAGACCAAGAGCAAATCCTTAGTCCTTCTCAAGTACTTAAGGGTAGCTTTTACGGTGATCCATTGCTCTTCACCGGAGTTTGACTTGTAACGGCTCGTGACACTTAGAGCATGTACTACGTCTGGTCTAGTACATAGTATAGCATACATTATGCTACCTATTGCCGAAGCATATGGTATTTGAGACATTCTCCTTTTATCCTCATCCGATGTAGGGCACATCGATTTGGAAGGAGAGATGAAGTGTCTCATTAGAAGTAAGCCTTTCTTGGATTCTTCCATACTGAATCCTTTCAGTATTATTTCTATGTACTTAGATTTAGTGAGTCCCAACATCTTCTTCGACCTATCTCTATAGATACATATCCCAATACGTAAGATGCCTCTCCCAAATCATTCATGGAGAATTGCATGGATAACCATGCTTTCGTCTGTGCTAACATTCCGATATCATGCCAGATAAGCAGAATGTCATCGACATATAAAATATGAGCTTCATATAGCTCCCACTAATCCTCTTGTACACTCAAGGTTCATATTCGTTTTTTATTAAGCCAAATGCCTTGACTGTCTCATCAAAACAAATGTGAATCTGAATGGATTCCGACATTGCTACTGGAGAAAATGTCTCATCAAAGTTAGTTCCATTCCTTTGTGAATAACCTTTCGCCAATAGGCAAGTCTTATAGATCAACACCTCTTCATTCATTCCTAGCTTGAAGATCCATTCACAACCTACAGGGACAATTCCCTCAGGTGGATCGACCAAGGTCCATACCGTGTTGGAATGTATGGAATCCATTTCGGATTGCATGGCCTCTTGTCATGCATGCATTTCTACATCCAATGTAGCTTCTTCGTATATGGTGAAATCAAATCTTTCAGGTTCCTTACGAACTTGATCAGATCTACGAAGTACTGGTGTACTAGACGGTTCATCAGTTTCTTGATTTGCTCCCACTGTTTGTGGGGATTGTTCACTTCTTGGACCTAATCAAGTTCTACAAGAATCCCATTTCTATTTGTGAGGAAGTCATCCTCTAAGAAATGGATATTCCTTGAAACAAACACCGTTTGTTTTTAGGATTGTAGAACATGTATCCCATGGATTTCTTTGGATACCCCACAAATTTACACAAATTGGATCTACTATCCAATCTATCTCCTTTCTTGTTCCTAACATAGGCAGGAGATCCTCATACTCACAATTAAAAGTAAAGAGGTGCCTTACCATACCTATCTTGGTACGGCATTGTAGGCACGAATTTTGAAGGAACTATGTTCAGTATCTTCGATGAAGTCATGAGGACCTACACCTAGAATGCATAAGGAAGCTTAACAAAACTCAACGTAGATCGAACCATGTCCAACAAGGTTCATTTCCTTCTCTCAGACACTTCAATAAGTTGAGGCGTCTTAGGAGGAGTTCATTGTATGAGAATCCCATTCTCAGTAAGATAATTGAGAAATTCTTAGCTTAAGTATTTGCCACCTCGATCAAAGCGAATGGCCTTAACACTATGGCTTTGTTGATTCTCTACTTCGTTTCGAATTTCTTTGAACTCTTCAAAGGTTTTTTCGGATTTGTATTTCACAAGATACACACATCACTAACGACTAAAGTCGTTAGCAAAGGTTGCGAGGTATGAGTAATCTCCTCTCGCACTAACACTTAGTGGTCCACATTCATTCGTATGGATCAGATCCAAAGTTCTTTTGGTACGTGCCGGATGCCCAACAAACGGTAGCTTTGTCATCTTTCCTTCTAGATAGGATTCGCAAGTTGAAAGTTCATCTAAGCTCTTTATTTCAAGAAGCATCGATGACACCAGCTTTTGAATCCTTCCTATGGAAATGTGACCTAACCTTGCATCCCATAGGTGTGGATTATTATCTTGGAATTAATTGAACTAACATGTTAATTCAATAGAATTGAGTTAACGGTTTAAATTAATCAATTTGCTTCCTTTCAATTAACTCTTTAATTGATTCATTTCCTTTTCAATTAGCTCTTTAATTGAAATTTTGCTTAATTAATTAGACCTTCTAATCAATTAAATTTATCAGTGTCTTTCTTATGTGCAGTGGGATGATTTGACTTTTAGGCTACTTGCGTTCTTTCGACTACCTTTATGGTCGCTTTTAGAAGAGAACAATTTCTTCTTCTTTTTACCCTTCTTTGACTTTGAAGTCCTTGAAGTGTGAGCGATCATGACAGGTATACCTTTTAAAAGGTTCCTATTTGCCAATTTCCAATAGTTTGGTTTATTCATGAAATGTGATCAACTTATCAAATAAGTTCAGTGTTTTTCACGAATCGTTTGAATGAGCGAGAGGAAAATTTAGGTGGAGGTCAATGTTAAGATCACTCGCAGGCCTACGTTTGATCGATCCAGTTTTCAACCAGATTGATAAAACAAGGACATTGATCATTAAGATTCCCATACCCTATAGGTGATTCATTCCTCTTATGAGACTCATCTCGGAAGTGCATCAGGCATAGGCTACTTATTAAGAACATGATTCCGACGTTCGGATCTGAGAACAGTCCTCAAGTTTCTGAGCCAGTCGATATTGATAGAAATAGTGTCCGGCATGCCAACTGTATGGCTGTCATTTATTGTAATAAATAAAGGAACTATTCAATTTAGATTAATAAATGCATTTTTATTATATGGTCAACTTTATCTTATGTAATAATTATCTACGCATAAGGATATAAGTCCTTAGATCACAGGGCTATGGGACAACCCGTGGACTGATCTCCAAGGCCGTGATCTAGAACATATTCAAGAGTCGTAGAATCCAATCGAGATGGGACATCGTTGGATTCGGTTAGACTCTCACTAATGTGTATACTCCGATGAACTGGAGGACGCTGGGGTCCACGAGCGTGACTGGGATAGTCGATACACATAAGTGGGTGACTTGCTGGGATGGCAAGTGCACTGAATACCCCAATTAGGAAATAACTCACCATGGAAGCGGTAGTCGCATATCGGAGTTGAAGTTATTCCTATTTACAACAGTATACGAGGAATGATCCCTAAATAATTGAGGTGATAGGGTTTATCTGGTGCGAGAACGTCTATACTTAGATGTGAGTTCCGACCGACTGGAGATCACCAGAAAGTCTCTGTGGATTCACGTTGGGTATAGAGGGACTCGTATGCAAGTTCATATCGTCAACAAAGGATCCATTGACCCGACTTGATAGGTTGGGAAATTCTCCTATGGATTTCTGTGAGAAATTAATTCTGGTAAAATCCTTGGCCAAGGTATCTGACGGCTTTATGAAAGTAGCTCATAAAGATTAAGTCAAAGAGAATTATTTTGAGATCAGAATGCATAAGGTCAAAACAAATTAAAAGGGAACCGATGAAAAATCCATGCCCTTAAGTATTGACTGGGAGATTGATCGATGGAGAGATTATAGAGTATATGGAAATTGTAAATGATTAAAAGGTTCACTAAATTAATTCACCAATGATTGGGCTCCATGGGCTTGTGGTCAGACATCGACCGTGGAGTGTGGGAGAATTCCCAAATTAGCAGGGGTGCTAATTTTGGAATGATCAGTCGACAGAGTGTTCGATTGATTTAGAGTATTTAATACTCGAGTAATTAAATAAATATTTAATTATAACCCACGGCCAATTATGTGGTGAACCTACGGGGGCATACACAATACACATGAAGCGAAAGCGAGAAAATGGAGAACAATTGAGTCAACTAAATCGACTGGGTCGATTGGGGTGACTGGGTCGACCCAATTGGAGCAAAAGTGATCTGATTGGAATTGGATCTAGACTGGAAATTAAATTGGAATTTAATTTGTGATTTAATTAATTAAATTGGATTTAATTAATTATGGGAATATTTAATTAAATAGATTTAGAATCTAATTTAATTAAATGAGAAAGAAATAAATTAATTGGGCCATTTAATTGTAAAATTAAATATAGACCCAATTAATTAAATCAAGTATGGGCCATGAATTAATTAGAAGACTTGGTCTTCCAATTAAAAGGGCCATGGCCCATGTAGGAGAGTTAGAAGACTTGGGAGTCCTAATCCTAGAAGGATTAGGATTATGAGATTCCTATAAATAGGAGACTTGATGTCATATCTCATAGACACTAATCAAGAGCCAAAAAGTCAAGTCAAGAAAAACTCTCTCCCTCTCTCCCTAGTGAAATCGGCCGAACCCATCTTCCTTTTGGAAGAATTTTTCGATTTCGTTTTTCGTTCCAATCTTGTTCTCCAATCCTAGATATTAATATATCCTATGTTCTAGCCGATTAGGATATATTATATTTCGTGATATTGTGGTGTATCAACTCGTAGAGGCGCAACTCGTGGGGCGCTACAACAAAGCTTGGATCGATTCTACCGAGGGAGAAAACGCAACGACTTTGCTAGTTACTTGGATTTGCTAGGAGACAGGCATAATTTGGATCTAATTATTCTTGTCGTTTAATATTCATATATATACAACCAATTTAGTATCCTGTCAAGATTCCGTAAGAGGTCCTTAAAATTTTTGTTTTCCGCTGCCTGAAGGGCTGTTTATCTTACCGAATCCCAACAGTGGTATCAGAGCCAACTCTGGCTTTGTATATATATGAATTTGCAAATTATGTGTTTTAAATCATATGTTTGATTTATATGTGGCTAGTTCTTTTACTGTATGTGTTTTAGAACATAGATCTGATTAACTTGGAGTTAATAGAAAATTTTGATTCGAAATTTTATCATGTTAATTTTTATTTTGGATTATGATTTAATTAATTGGATCTGTTTTAATTAAATCAAAAAGTAATCAAGAAAACAAAAAAAAAAAAATTTTAGACCCAACCACGGTGGCACGAGGCGGTGCGCAGCAGCGCACCGCGGCTAGGCGGCCACCGTGAGCTGCTGCCCGCAGCAGCGTGCCAGCAACACGCTGGATGCGCGTGCAACACATGACAGCAGCCTACGGGCTGTCTGCCGCGTGCTGTCACGCGTAGCCGCGCGCTGCCGTGCGCTGCTACGCGCAGCAGCGGCTGCCGTGAGCAGTCCACGCACGGCCCTTGTGGCCGAGTGTGGGTTGGCCACGTGGCAGTCCTCGATTGGTCACGATGTGGCTGATTTTTGGTTGGTCTCTAATTTGCCTATTTTGGAAAGTTTGAAAAATCTTGGAGATTTGTGAGATTAGGAAACTTGGAGTTTTGGATAAGGTAGGAATCTTGGAAGATTTGGGAACTACCTTAGTTATCTAATCTAGTCAAAATAGGATTATCTTGAGAATCTTGGAGATTTGGAAAATTGGGAAACTTAGAGTTTTGGACAAGATAGGAATCTTTGAAGATTTATAACTATCTTAATTAACCAACTTAATCAAGATAAGTATTGTAGATTACTTAGAACTCAAGTAAGAGTTAATTAATCTTAGAGATTAATTATTAATTCAAAATTAATTAACTTGAATAATTTTTGTGAATTAAAATTAAAGGAGCCGATAAATTTACATTTTTGTACTTATGTGAAATTATGCATGTTCTTGAGTGAATATGTGGATTGATCTATATCTGCCCCTAAGCCCTGTGTAGTTTTTGGTTTAATTTTTATGGGTTGCAATTAAATGGCCTGATTGGTGCCCCTTGCTTGCGCAATTAAAATGTAATAGAATAGGGCCATTAAAAGTTAGACTTAGTTTAGGCTTGGAGCCGAGAAGACCTCATGAAGACTTGGAGATCCACATGGAGGCCCATTACCTTGGAGGACATGGAGGCCCAATCAAGGAGGATATTACAAGAAGGCCCATGCATGTATGGGTTTGATTATTGTAATAGTTAGGACATTTAATTTCCACCCTAGACTGACCAATTGATCCATCGCATGGCTCGTGATGGATCGCATAGGATGGGCAATCGATCAATCATATCCTGCTAGGTGATGTATGTTTACTTATTATTCTTTGATGTATGTCATGCATGCTTAGAATAGATAACATAAACAAGATGAAGCATAATCTGATGAGACCTCGCACAAGAAAAATTTGAAAAACCTCCAATTGAACTTTAAAACTCAATTATAATATTAAATCGAATAACGGGCGCATATGAAT
Source organism: Penstemon davidsonii (assembly GCA_034814905.1). NCBI lineage: Eukaryota > Viridiplantae > Streptophyta > Magnoliopsida > Lamiales > Plantaginaceae > Penstemon > Penstemon davidsonii. Next base: position 9,153,961 of record JAYDYQ010001086.1, on the reverse strand, counting down.
GGTGTCTATGGTCCGAGCCTATCCAATTACTAGGTCTTAGGCATATTGTACGAATATATCTCGATGTCTCACGAGTCGTGGGTCGAGCTATAGAAAGATAATATGTCTATTGCCTCGACGCACAGTTTAGTGCCAAGGGAGGGGATAGCAAGGTTCTAGGCGCTATCTCACGAGTCGTGGGGCGTCTAGGATTGAACTATTTCTCTCCACGAGTATTGGACATGATTTAACGCTAGTAAATATGGATGTCTCACGAGTCGTGGGTCCATAACGAAAAACGAGGCTAAATGAACTCAAGGGTTAGCTGCGATGGTTAACCGACGACGATGTCGACCACCAAGTGGATCTAATAGTATTGCCAACGAGTCGTGGGTACTAGAAGATTGCATTTGGGCCTTGAGCCCGCTAGGATATTTTATATTCCCGAAACTTATGTGGGGGCATAAGATTTTGATTAAAATAGTGGGAGTAATTTACAAATAAAAAACCATGTTTGTAAATTGTGCATTTAAAATTAATCATTCGCATATTTATTTCTTCTATCGTCTTTTTATAGATATGATGACTAAAGAGCTTAGAGCACTTAGAGATGTCCATCTCATCACTTGAACGTAACATTTTAACTGGACCAAACCTGCACTTCTGGTCGCACCACTTGAATGGACTTTTTGATGCTGAAAACATTTCATACGTTTTGTCTGTACCTCCACCCGTTGATATTTCGCATAATGTTCCCGATGAGCTTCGAAAAAGCATCACCAAATGGAAATTGGATGATAGCTTAGCTCGTGATTACATGTTGGAATATATGTCACTTGATCCGCGGTTACAACATGAGCATATAGTATCCGCGAAAGAGATTCTCTCGAATCTCAAATTCCTTTATGGGATTAGAGATGGTCGTCCCAAATTCGCGATAACGAGAGAACTCTTGCAAGCAAGAAAGAGAAGAGAAACTCCTGTCGGAATCCACGTACACAAAATGATTCGACTTCTGTCTGAACTCGATGATATGGGTGTCGTGATGGACAATGATTTTCGTGTGGATGTAATCCTGCAATCTCTTCCTAGATCATATGACAGTTTTGTCGCGGACTTGAATCTCCAAAGGCGAGAGATTACTGTGCATGTCCTGCGACAAATGCTCGAGGAACATGAAGCTTCTTTTGGAAAGAAAGCAGGGGTTGGCGAAAGGACTGGACGGCGATCAAAGTCGAGACAAATGGAAACCAGAGCTCCTTACTGCACAAGGTCAAGGGAGAGGATCAAAGTAGAGTTCTTGGAGAACTCGAAAGGTATATTCCTTGTTGAAGTTAATTTATCAATTAACTGTGCATCTTGGGTGTTGGACACTGCTTGTGGTTCTCATCTTTGTAATGATTTACAGGTGATGGGAGCAACAAGGCCACTTAGGCTTGGGGATTGGATCCTGCGATTTGGCAATGGAGCTAGAGCTGCTGCCGAGGCCATAGGCGAAGTGGAGTTAGATTTAGGTGGTAATAAGTTAGTCCTTAGGAACGTTCTTTATGTACCTGGCTTAGTGAAAAACATTATTTCTATTCCTGTTTTGGATAATGAAGGTTTTAATTTTAATATTAATATAGGTTCCTTTTCATTATTTATGAATGATCATTTGTTTTTCACTGGTACATTAAGAGATGGACTATACACCATAGAACCACCTAAGTTAGTTATGCACGTACAACAAAACAAAAGAAAACAAGATAATGAAATTTCTGCCCAATTATGGCACGCTCGACTTGGACATATATCCAAGTCAAAGATTCAAAAGTTAGCATCATCTGGCACGCTTGAAATCAAGCACATTGATGAAATGCCAACATGTGAACCATGTCTTAAGGGTAAAATGGCTAAACTGCCATTTAAAGGAAACCCTGAGCGAACCAAGCAAACATTGGACTTGATACATACTGACGTATGTGGACCACTAAGAAAAAGTGCCCGAGGTGGCTACGACTACTTCATTACCTTCACTGACGACTATAGTCGTTATGGATATGTGTTCTTGCTGAAACACAAGTCTGAAGCCTTTGAACGATTCAAAGAATTCAAGATGGAAGTAGAGAATCAACTTGGTCATACGATAAAGGCTCTTCGTTCTGACCGAGGTGGAGAATTTCTTAGTAACGAATTTCTAAATTATCTTGTAGAGCATGGAATATTATCTCAGTGGACTCCTCCTGCTACACCGCAATTAAATGGAGTTGATAGGATAGTGCCCTGCAAGCCAACTCTATAGCTTGTAATAGGACTATTTTATCTTGAATGAATCTTTGATTTATTAATTAATACGCAAAGTTTATTTATTTAATAAGATAAACTAATGGCCAACTTCATCTCTCGCGAACACATTTAAGCGATTGGTTGAAACCCTGAGATCACTCATGACTATGGGACGATTCACTTCAGTATTGAGTGCAATCATGAAACAGTCTCTAAGGTCGTGATCTCAAAAGTGTTCCAAGTCATAGATTCCTGTCGAGACGGGGTATCGAAGGAATCGTCAAGACTTGTAGGATTATGCATGATTCACATGGAGTGAATTTGTGGAGTTTCATAAACAAGACATTTGATGTCAGTGCATATGACTAGGTGGTTCGATAGGGGATTGAACGCATCGAACGACCCGAACAGAGAAACCCATTGTGGAAGTGCGTAAAGCATATCAGTGATGGGATGTTTCTCAGGACTTATAACAGTGTACGATTTAGTCCTTAGACTTGAGGTGCTAGGGCGAATTCGGTATACGGGTGTGCGTGCTTTGATTTAGGAGCCGGTCACGTAGCCTGACCATTGTGCGCCTACATTGGGTACGTACAGTTGTATACGCGAGTGGTTAGCATCAAGACGGGATCTACCGACTCATTGTAATGAATGAGGGAATTTCCTGTACATTCTTAGATAATAGATTCCGAGAAATCCATGGCCATGGTCAGTGACGGATTTGGAAAGGGGTTTCCAAATTTAGCAGTCACACTGGAATTATTATCCAGAATTAGAAAGTACAGAATCGAGATAATTAGAGGTGCTGACTAACTCACACACCCTAGGTCTCGATCGGGAAATTAGTCGTTAGAGGGACCGTATGTACATGGTACTTATAAGAGGTGAGGTTCACTAATTTCAATTCACCTGAAGTTGGGCCTCATGGGCTTGTGGCTAGACATCGACCATGAGGTGTGGGTACTCCTGAATTAATGGGAGATTAATTCTGGAGTGGTCAATTAAAAGTAGTTTATTGATCGGAGCAATTAATTAAATATTAATTGCTCATTAATTAAATCACGAAAGTCGTGGGCCTACGGCCAATTGATGGTGAACCTAGAGGGTCACACACAATACAGTTGGACAGTGACAGTCAATTAAGGAAAGATTTGATTTAAAGAGTTAAATCAAATAAAAGAATTAAAGAGTTAATTCTGAGAGAGAAATAATTAATTAGATAGTCTAATTAATTAAATATTAATTAAAGAGTTAATTAAAGTGGGAAAAAATTAATTGGATTAATTGGGTTAATTCAATTAAATGGTTTAATTAAATTAATGCAAGACATGGGCCAATTTAATTAATGGCCCATACTAAGTCTTGCACACAAAGGGGCCTTGAAGGTGGGTATATAAAGGAGTCTAAGTGGAGACTCAAAACCCTAAGCTAAAATCTAACCCTAGCCGCCCCCTCAACCTTGGCCGCCCCCTCTCCCCCTCTCTCTCTCCTTCACCTAGTTTTGGATCTAGATCTAGATCTAGATCTGCCATTGACAAAACCTTCTCTTCCATTTCTAAGCCTAAGAATTGAAGGTGTCATTCCATCCATCTGGTGTGGACTAATCTCTGGAGGCACAACATTTGGGGTGCTCTAGTGAACGAGGAAAGAGAAGACCGGAGAAACCACCACCTTGCCTGTGGTGAGGTAAATTCGATTTACCATCTTTTAATTTAGTAATTTGTTGCTAAATTGTATTCAACCTTATTCATATGTGCTAATAAATGTTCTTGGGAATTGGTGTATGAAAAATTGAAAATTTTATATTCCGCAACGTTGTATTTGACAATCATACCCATGAAATCCCAACAGTGGTATCAGAGCCAAATTTATTATGCACATATGAAAAGGCCGGAACACATCAAAATATATGGATATATGTGTTTGTTGTGTTCTGATTTTTGATTCTTGCTTGTTATGATAAATTAAATTGTTCGGATCTATGCACTTTTCGGTTTTGGGCCAAATCTGTAATTACCGAAAATTTGAGGGCTTGTTTGCAAATTGCGATTTTTGTAAAATCTGGACAGAAAGTAAAATTTTCATTTTCTGCAATTCTGGACCAAATTGTAATTTCTGGAATTTTTAAAAATCTGGACTGTTTTGCAATTTACGAAAGGTTTGGGCAGTTTTTGCAATTGCCGTAAATTCAGGGGTCTGTTTTGCATTAAATGAAAGTTTCTGGAAATTTTGTTAATTTTCTGCTTGCTGGTCCGATTTGCATGTTCTGGAAATTTTGGGGCTGATTTGTAATTTCCTAAAGTTGAGGGGTCAAAATGTAATTTTCGAAAATTCAGGGGGCCGAACTGCAATTTTTCAAAAGTTGAAAAACAGAAACTGTTTTGTGCACTAAAAGGGTTTAGTATATCCGAAAAGTTAATTTTATTATAATTAGTAGGGACTAGAGTGAGAATCAAAGAGATTGTTTTAAAAGGTGTTTTAAAATAAGATTATGGATTGTTTTAAAATGAGTTTTAAAACTAGAATCTTAAGTATTTTAAAAGGAGTTTTTAAATAAGATAAGAAATAAGAAAATATGTTTTGCTTGTTTCTTGCTATATGTGAACTGTTTACGTGGTTTTTTCGATCGCGCCGAGCCTTGACCCTTAGGGTAGATGTGATTGGTTATTTTTAATTTGTTGGTTTTATTGGGCCTGCGAGCCTTAATTTTTTGGGCCACTTTGAGCCATTGTAATAGATAGGGCTTTACTGTTTTATTAGACTATGATGGAGGCCCGTTACAAGCAAGGTGGGAGCCCAAGAAGAATAAAGGCCATGTATGCATGGTAAAATGTGTAATAGAGTAGGCCTCTTTGAAACCTATTAGATTGACCAATAGGACCATCGTCTTTGGCTCGATGGTGGTCCGCATAGGAGGCTCCCGATCGAAAACATACTGTGGTAGCATGCATGCTAGGTGTGTATGATTTATTTACGTATTTATTTTTAGCATGTATGGTGATACGCGCTAGTAATTTAGATCGTAAATAAAAGATAATGCATAACTGGAACGGTGAGATCTCGAGTAGAGTTACCTCAAACTCTTTAACCCGAAAAACCCCTCTTGATAATAATATTAAGTCATATTGGGTACATTAAAATAAAGTTTTAATATCCAAGCCTTCCATCAATAAGAACTAGCGTGAGTTGTCCACTTGTCGATTAAGGTGATCCAGAGTCTGGCACCCGAGTCGAGGAAAGAGACAATACGCGAAACTCCTTGATTCTCGTTTTTAACTAAACTTGACAAGGGTGAGGATTGGTCGGGATGTGAACATCGATCATAACCAAGTTATGGGGATTTCATGACCGGGCCAGTTGCTCATCAAGATTGATGGGTTAGACTTAACGAGTAGTACCATTCATGATGTAGCAGTGCTAGATATGATGAGGGGTATTTCGCATACGCCACTTTAGGAAATACCTTCTGCTCGAGGTCAGCCTCGATCCCGACCAGAATGGTATTCTCCGACCTGAAGAACATGGTTTTCCGATCAAGCCAGACTGATAGCTCTAGATCAAGTACTCCGACCTTCTTCCCGATCTACTCGTCTCCTCGGAATTACTGTGGGACCGACCTACAGCTTTACACAGCTGGCCGAGAGCTATTCTCCTACGGATGGTCTAGCTAGCTCATTACTGTTCCTATAAATACGCGGCGCATTTATGACATCAGGGACGGCACAACTTCCAAGGAATACCCTCTGCTCGGACCTACTGTTCGAACTAGGAACTAGCTTGTATTCTCTTTGTATTGGTCATTTTAGTAGTACGACATCCCGTAATGCTCGGGTAGACCTGCTTTGTAATTTATATTCGAACACCGATATTAATATACAGTTTTCACATGCTCGATTCATATATTGTTATACTCTACTTTCCTTATTGAACTCGAACGAAAAACGGTATAATCAATTGGCGCCCACCGTGGGGCCTACTCGGGTGTTAGATCGAAATATGCCTACTACTAGGAGGTACACGTACAATCGAGGTGAGCCTTCACAAGCTGTTGGAGCGCAGCGCTCCGTAAACAATGAACCAAGTAACCAATCCCGAGCGGCCCACCAATCTGAGGTGCCGCCGCTCGACCCGCCGAATGATATGCCTATTCATACGACAGTGGCAGATTTACGTTCCATTATCGGAACCATGTGTAGAGAATTCTTGAACACGGAGAGAGCAGATCGTGAAACTCTGCCAGGTCAGCAGCCCCCGGTCGATCAACCTACTGCTCGGGGTCCGATTTCCAACAGGCCAAGGGAAGGAAGTGTTCGTCGATCTGCTTTGGGCGAACCGTCTGATGTAAGACCCAACCCACCGCGAGCTAGAACCGTTGTCCGATCAGGGCAACCTTCTAGGAACGTACAAAATTTAGAGGATTCGGTGGTCGGGGAAAGTCAACCCAAAGCCGTGGAGAGATCTAGAAAGCCAGCCTACAGAAAGGTGACCGAGGCTGACTTGGAAAAGATTGTTCAAGAAAGAGTTACTAAGGAGTTGGAGAAGGAGATGTTAATAAAGGAAACCCGACCCGCAGACGTCAGGGCTCGAGGAGTTGAGGCCAAAGAGGATGGGGCCGCTTTCCTTGAAGGACGAAATAGGGAACTGAGCACGAATATTATGCGATGTTCGCCTTTCTGTCAAGAAATTAGAGAAGCTCGGGGAACAGAAACGGTCCCGACCAGATTGCCAAGATATAATGGGACCTCTGACCCCGGGGAGCATATAAACAGTTTCATAAATGTGTTGAATTTATATGGACATTCGGAGGATTTTTGTTGCAAAATCATGGTCACAACGTTCGAGGGAATTGCTTTGGATTGGTTCGGAAAACTACCTCCGAACTCGATCTTCTCTTTCGATGAGTTGTGCGATAAATTGAAACATCAGTTTGCTAGCCAAAGGAAACAAAGGTTACCTGCTAATCATTTAGGAACAGTGAAACAAATGGAAGGAGAAACACTGAGGCAGTGGCTGGCAAGATTCAGTATTGAACTTCTGAAAGTTGATACCCCACAGATTGAATTTCTATCATCGTTGATGTTCGAGCTAACCCGTAATAGCCAGTTCGGGAATGCTCTCTGCCGAAAGCAACCGAAGTCTTTCGAGCGGATTATGGAAATAGCTGAGAAATACATGATCCAGGAGGAAATGAATAAGTTAAAGAACGCACAGAATCCTAGGCCCCCGATCGTGAAGAAACCTGATCGGGCCCCTATCCCAAAACCAAGCGACTACGGAGGGTCAAACGCGCAGCAAAGAGGCTCGGTTTGGCAGAGACTTAAGGTCTATAAACCTCAGGCTCCGACCCACAGATCTAATGTCTACGGTCGACCTGCATCTCCAGATAGGGCTCCGAGGACGGAGCATGAAAAAAGCAACTTTACCAGACTGAATACCTCAAGGGACGAGATTCTAACAGTCCTCGAGGAGAGAAATTTGGTCCCTGGAGCTCGGCGTATCACTCAACCTAGGCCAGGGACTATGAATCACGATAAGTATTGCAGATACCACAGAGCTCGGGGGCATAGCACCGAGGATTGTTTTCAGTTAAAACAAGAGATCGAAAAACTGATTGCTCAGGGAAAGTTGAAGGAATATGTCAGAAAGGAGAACCATAACAGCCGTTATCGATCCAGAAGTCCTAGGAGGTCCTCCGAACAACACCGTGAGGATCAACAACAAGCAGAGGACCAGACGAATCGGGTGATAAATATGATATCTGGTGGGCCAGCTGGGGGAGATAGCAGGAATGCGAGGAAAAGGACTGCTAGGTCGATAAAGACTGGTGTCTCGACTAGGAAAGAGGTCATGTCCTTAAAACCAGCGCCCTCGATAAATCAAGTCATTAGTTTTTCCGAGGCTGACAGACCTAGTGATGTGACTTGGGATACTAATGAAGATGACCCTGATTTTTCGATGGTCTTGACCCTGAGAATTGCTAACTTCGAGGTTAGGAGGGTGTTAATCGATAATGGCAGTTCGGCAAACATAATCTCTTCTGAGGCGCTCGACAGAATGAATCTACAATATCCGCGACTGGAACGGGTATCCACCCCGCTCATTGGGTTCGGTGGATCGGAAATTGTTCCTCTCGGAACCATACTCTTGAGTACTACTATGGGTAAGAAACCTAAAGATGTTACGAAGATGGTTAAGTTCTTGGTCGTGAGTACCCCGTTCGCTTATAATGCAATTTTGGGAAGACCGGCTTTAAATGTATTCAAAGCGGTCGTGTCAACTTACCACCAGATGGTCAAGTTTCCCACTTTGGCAGGGGTCGGAGAAATGAGGAACGACCAATGCATGGCATGGGAATGTTATAACACATCTTTAAACATGAAGAAGCAGTTCGAGCCAGTACTGCCCTCGAAAAGAAAGTTAGAGGAGGAAAAGGTATTCTCAGTATCCGACCTCCCGTTGCCAGATTGTGAAAAGTTGCAGAGTAAAAAAGGAAAAGAGATCGATATGAGCGTACAACCCCCAAATCATAAACAAGTAACGTTAATCCCTGGCTCTCCCGAGAAGTTCACCAGAATTGGGACCGAGCTAAGTCAAGGGATGGAGACCATGCTGATCGAATTCCTTAGAAACAACGCCGATGTCTTTGCTTGGAGTTCTGATGATATCGTCGGAATCGACCCAAGGGTGATCACTCATTCTTTAAATATCGATCCTAAAGCAAAGCCAGTTAGACAAAAGAAGAGGAATCACGGTCGAGAAAAAGACAAAATCATCAATGCTGAGGTGGATAGATTATTGGCCGCGAAACAGATTCGGGAAATAACTTTCACTGAATGGCTTTGCAATGTAGTGTTGGTGTCGAAGGGAGAGAAGGTCGACAACAAATGGAGAATGTGTAATGATTTTACCGACCTGAACAAGTTGTGTCCAAGGGACCCCTATCCTTTACCACGGATCGATATGCTGGTTGACTCGACTGCGGGATTCATTTTCTTTAGTATGATGGATGCTTTCCAAGGGTTTTATCAAATATTTATGAATGAGAGAGATCAGGATAAAACAGCCTTTATTACCGAACGGGGAGTGTACTGCTTCATTGTAATGCCGTTCGGGCTAAGGAATGCAGGAGCAACTTATCAAAGGCTCGTGAATATGATGTTCAAGGATCTTATCGGTGAGATCATGGAAGTTTATGTTGACGATATGCTAGTGAAGAGCATGACCGAGGAGGATCATATAAAGCACCTTGACAGATGTTTCGCGATCCTAAGGAAGTACAGAATGAAATTAAATCCGGCTAAGTGCACTTTCGGGGTAAGGTCGGGAAAATTCCTCGGTTATCTGGTGCACGAACGAGGAATTGAGGCAAACCCAGAAAAGATCCGAGCTATAGCTGAGCTACAACCGCCAACTAAGTTGTCTGAAGTGCAGAGTCTAATCGGAAAAATAATATCCTTGAATAGGTTTATATCCCGATCAGCAGACAAGAGTTTGCCTTTCTTCAAGTTGTTGAGGAAATCGAAAGGTTTCGAATGGAATGAGGAGTGCAGTAAAGCTTTCGAAGAGCTTAAAAGATACTTGGTTTCCCCTCCAATGTTGGCAAAACCGGTCGAGGGAGAACCTTTGTATTTATACATAGCAGTATCAAGTGAAGCAATAAGTTCTGTTCTGGTGAGAATTCAGGATTCCGAGCATAAACCAGTATATTATCTGAGCAAGTTACTTCAAGGGGCGGAGAAGAACTACATGGAAATTGAGAAGTTCGCACTTGCTCTAATAGTGGCCGCGCGAAGACTGAGGCCTTATTTCCAAACTTACAAAATTATTGTTTTGACTAACCAACCGTTAAGGCAAGTTCTGTCGAAACCAGAGACATCCGGCAGATTGATTAAATGGGCAGTGGAACTGGGACAGTTCGAAATCGAGTACCAACCCCGAACAGCCATCAAAGCTCAAGTTCTGGCAGATTTTATTGCAGAGTCGACAGGAGCGGGCTCGGGAGATCGATTAGTTACAGAAGTAAACCTCGTGGTAGACGTTCAGGAGAAAATTTGGTTGATGCACGTTGATGGGTCGTCGACCAGAGAAGGAGGTGGGGCCGGAATTCATTTCCAAGGTCCCGAGGGAGAGGACCTCAGTTATGCGATCACCCTAGATTTTGTAGTCACGAACAATGAAGCGGAGTACGAGGCTTTGATTGCAGGTTTAGAAATGGCGATTAAAGCGAGCATAAAGTCTCTCACAGTGTTGACCGACTCCGAGCTCGTACATAGACAAGTGAAGGGAGTTTATGACGCAAAAGAATTTAACATGGTAAAATATTTGAAAAGGGTGAAGGATCTGGCGGCAAAGTTTGAAAGGTTTGATATACAAGCTATCCCTCGAGAGGAAAACTGTTGGGCGGATTTGCTTTCAAAATTTACAGGTTCGATGGATGGGCGAAAGGAGAGAATAATAACTTGGTTGATGTCTAATTCTCCAGCTATAGAATTGAACGTGGCTCCGAACTCGGAAATCATGGAAATAGACACGCAAGGCCGTACATGGATGGAACCTTTGAAAAATTACTTAAGAAGCGGTGTTCTACCGGAAGACGTAAATGAAGCTCGAAGGATTAAATATCGAGCTCCAGTGTATGTTTTGATCGACGATCAGCTCTACAAGAGGTCAAGCTCGGGAGTTCTATTGAAGTGTATCCCAGAGAGTCAACTCAATCTTATCTTAAAGGAAGTGCACGAAGGCGAGGCTGGGAGTCATTGCGGTGCTCGAGCCTTAGCCTTGAAATGCTCGAGGATTGGATATTATTGGCCTACTATGATGTCAGATTGTATCGATTATGTCAAGAAATGCCATCATTGCCAAATTTATTCAAATTTGATTCATCAGCCCGCCGAGCAGCTGCATTCAATTCCGATCTGCTGGCCCTTCGACAAATGGGGAATCGATATTGTGGGACCTTTCCCAACTGCTAGATCGAGAAAAAACTATGTCCTGGTCGCCGTGGAATATTTTAGTAAATGGATCGAATGCATTGCCTTAACAAAAATTACTCAGTTTCAAGTGATAAATTTTCTATGGAAGTATATTGTTTGCAGGTTCGGAATTCCGAGGGTCCTTATCTCCGACAACGGAACTCAATTTGCGGGAAAACAAATTTTGGAATGGTGCGAAAAGTTTGGAATCCAGCAGAATTTCACCTCGGTCGGGCATCCCCAGGCGAACGGACAGACCGAGGTCACCAACAGGGAAATTGTTCGATCATTGGAAAAACGTTTGGCCGAAGCAAAAGGCAAATGGTTGGACGAGCTTCCTGGAGTAATTTGGGCGAACAGGACCTCCATAAAATCTGCTACAGGAGAAACACCTTTTTCTTTGATATACGGCTCGGAAGCGGTAATTCCGGTCGAAACCTTAGTGCCAACACCAAGGGTCGAGTCCTATGACCCCGATCAGAATCAATTGTTGAGAGAGATGGATATCGATCACGCAGATGGTAAACGCGACCGAGCATGCATAAAGATCCAAGCCACCAAGTCCAGCATGGAAAAAGCTTATGACAAGAAAGTCAGGATAAGAACATTCAAAGTTGGGGATTTGGTTCTCAAAAAGGTGGAAGTATCTAAGCATGTCGGAAAGCTTCAGCCAAACTGGGACGGCCCTTATGTCGTGCAGGAGGTCGGAAAAAAGGGGTCCTATAAAATTGCTCACCTCAACGGTGAAGTTTTGCCAAGAACTTGGAATGCAGTCAATCTGAGGAAATATTATGGAAGATAGATGCACTCATTTTAATTTTTCCTGTAATTTACAGTTTTCTCAAACTTTACTGTCCTAAAGGTGTAAGGACAAGCAATGAAATCCTCTATTTAAGTTCAAATTGTATTCCGAGTACCATGACAAAGAAAGTCTAACATTATCGGCCGAGGGTGAAAGCTTTTGCTATGACCCTCCCTCGATAAAATATGTTCAAAAATCAAAATCGGCCGAGGGTGAAAGCTTTTGCTATGACCCTCCCTCGATAAAATATGTTCAAAAATCAAAATCGGCCGAGGGTGAAAGCTTTTGCTATGACCCTCCCTCGATAAAATATGTTCAAAAATCAAAATCGGCCGAGGGTGAAAGCTTTTGCTATGACCCTCCCTCGATAAAATATGTTCAAAAATCAAAATCGGCCGAGGGTGAAAGCTTTTGCTATGACCCTCCCTCGATAAAATATGTTCAAAAATCAAAATCGGCCGAGGGTGAAAGCTTTTGCTATGACCCTCCCTCGATAAAATATGTTCAAAAATCAAAATCGGCCGAGGGTGAAAGCTTTTGCTATGACCCTCCCTCGATAAAATGTGTTCAAAAATCAAAATCGGCCGAGGGTGAAAGCCTTTGCTATGACCCTCCCTCGATAGAAATTCAACGTGACTATCCAACCCCAACTGATGCTCAAAATGTTATGATGATGCAGTTCTGCTCGAAACCCGAACACTTTTCAAGAGTTTCTGATTATCTGGGGAATTACTAAAGTTGGGATCATTATTTCCTAAGTTCAATTATTCTTAAAGGGAACTTCTCAGTTTTCAGACATTATTCATTTGGACGATTATCGGATAATATTTCCGAGGACAGTTCATCGATCAATAGACATTATTCATTTGGACGATTATCGGATAATCTTTCCGAGGACAGTTCATCGATCAATAAATGTTCCAGATACAAGTTCAACCTTATCATCCAAATATTTAAGTTTCATCGGATCATTAATTCGTCGTCGAGTTGGTTTTTACGAGCAGAATACTAATGTTAAGACGATGGAAAGGAAAAGTTGCGACTATTTGATTTGAAACGAAAGGTCCTCATTAGTGTTTTCGAGCAAGATACAAAAATTCAATGAAAGGCAAATGTTACAACTTTATTGACATTCATCGAACAGATTACAAAGTTGTTGAGTATACAAATGAAGTCCTACTACAACTACAGTACCCTATTCTATGGTCTTCGAGTCTTCGAGCATCTTTCAGTGTTGTCGACCAGGAATATCGCCGAGCATCCGATGATTGCACCACAATTTGTGACAAAGTGATCGAGCTGTATATGTTTATCGTCTAATGATATCTGGGTTTTCTGATTATCTCCATACTTTTCCCAGCATTCTCGATACCAGCAGAGCCCGATCACTTCCCCGAGTTGGCGTCCAAGGTTGCAATTCCTCATTTTAAGATCCGTAATTGCAACCCAAGCCGGCCGGTCATCTTTTTACGATCGGGAAGCTTGACCCAAAGTTACCATTCTTCAGGGAAGAAAGGAAGAAATTGGTGAAACAAGATAACCTCAAAGAAAGTACTTGAGGTCAAACTTCCTTTTAATTTTCTGACCTGCTTTCCGCCCTCGGGAATACCCCTTGAAACCAGCAATGCTAACCCTGCCCAAAATACCCAAGCAAGGGTCAGTCACTTGTTGGTATTTCAAGGGGAGATCCCGTTTTCAGGGATCGGAGACCCCCCGATATCCGAGGATCCCCTCTTTTCCAATTCCACCCATACCAAAGGAAACTGTATTTTTATGATGAGGTCGAAAATAGGTTCGAAGCCGAATTTCGAAGACTTGAACAGGGAGAGGAAAAGATCCGAGCTTCGTCCTCGGATAAAACATTTTTGACAGCGAAGGGTAAAGATTTTCAACTGAGTAAATGCCATATTTATACTAAAAGGATGATTTGATCGACGGTCAGTATTCAACGAAACCAACGGCTCAGATTAAGGCATTTATCACGGATGACCTTTCCACTTCCCGAGATTAAGGTACTGTTTGTACAGATTTTCTCTGAAACTTAGCTGAAAAAAGGGGAATACTATGACTTGGTCAAATATACAGTGCAGAAACTTTCCCTTCTTACTTTGTGCTCGGAATTTCGATCACTCTTAACTCGAGTATAAATTGTTTATGCATTAAGAATGCAACATGAATGATCACTCTAGGCTCGAGTATAAATTGTTCTACGATAAAAAGCAACTTGAATATGAAAAGGAACAATAAATATCTTCTTGAGATTCACAACATCATCGATTAAAAGGGAGAAAAGGTTTATTATCCCAACAACAAGCACAAGTACAAAAGAAAGAATTTTAAAAGTACAACATTTAATCGAGCAGCAAAAAGAGGAAATCTCTAGACACTTTTCTCGAACAGAAGCTTGCGGACTTCGACGTTGCGGGCCTCGTACCCCGCATTGAATCCTTTGTTATAAGCCTCTTGCTCCCGCGACTCGGCATTTTTCCTCTCCTGCTCGACGAGTGACTTCAGCCTGTCCAACTCCTTGCTCAACTCCTCGTGAACCTGGCTCTCTTTCTGCTTCACAGCTTTCTCTGTCTCAGAGGCCATTTTCAGCTCGATGGTTCTAGCCTCTTCAAGGGATTTTGACAGTGCAACCTTCTTTTCCTCCAGCTCGAGGATAACCTTAGCGCGCTGCTCGGCTTCTTGCTCGACTTGCAGCCCGAGGTTGAATAATTGTTGTCCAACCTTAAAGAGAAAAGTTATGATGGTAAAAAAAAAAAAAAAAAAAAAAAAGAGCGAGGACACTCACTTGAAAAAGCAGATCTGTGCTCGATCGCGCCATTTCATTGGCATTTTTTCCTTCTTGTTCGACCATGGCCTTATTTTTCACCTCTTCAAAAAAGGCACTTAGCGTCCGAGCAACATTGGGGACAGAGTTTTGGGGTTCCGGGTTCCCACCCGGCGACGGAGTTTTCTTTTGATCGACGGGAGGGTCATTTATTTTGACCTTCTTATTGGGAGGCTCGACCACAGTGTCCTTATTTGCCTCCAGAGCCAAGACACTACCAGCCAATGTTTGGTTCGCCCCCGTCATCTGAATCAGAATTGAGGTTGGAGTCAGATCGTCAACGACTGGATTTTTGATCAAAGCAGACTCAGAGCTTTGCTTGTTCCCCACCGAGCTGTCCTTAGACCTAGAAGGAGAGTCCGAAATTGGTATAACTGCTTTGTCCTCGACCCGAGCGGGTGACGGGTTGGGCAAAGGCTTGGTCTCAGCTTTGCCAAGATCACCTTTAGGGGCTTCAGTTTGCTCGTTGACCACATTCGAAGGAGAATCGATCTTGCGCTTCCCGCGGTCGCTCTTAGAGGTTTTTCCTACATCCGAGGTTTTTCCTACGTCCGAGGAGGATTTAGACTCTCTAATTTTGGACTTGGGACCCTTCTCCTTTTTGACCTTCAACAATAGTTTGGGATCAAGTTTGGAACTCACCATACCCTCCATGATCTAGTTTCTGGTGGAAAAGAGAGCTCGGTTTATTTTATCGATCAGTTAGCTCCGACGAAGAGAATTATAATTTCAGTGATACAAATCTTAAATTGCCTTCTATTTATAAGAAAAAGGAACGTTGCCCTTTTGGGAGCCCAACAGTCGCGAATTTCAAGATTTCCGTGCCCAATTAAAAAGGTCGACTGTTTTGATACCGTGCCTACTAAGTGATTCACATGCACGAAAATACTCGATATCGACGTTCTTTTTATGAACCTTATGGCTCACAAAGACTTTTGTCTAGTTGAGCAGTATAATAAATTATTGATGAGCGGACTCAGAGAAAAACAGAAAAGGCAGATTTTATAGATGATCGAAATATTTACAGTGCATATAATAAAGGGTCCTACAATCTATTACAAGAAATCTAAGGGTTTGACTACCCTTCTTTGCCCTCACCCTCAGAGTCACCCTCGACGTCGACGTCATTGTCTCCAGAAGCTTCTCGATCATCCCCATCATCGGAAGAATCTCGATCTTCCTCTCCGGAACTGTCTTGGTTATTATCCTCATCGGAGCCATCTGAACTCGAGCTTGCGCTGGATGTATCCAAGTCCATTAAGTCAGGATTGGGCATTGGAACTCCGAACTCTTCCACAAACGGAGCGAACTCATGTTTTTCCCAGCCGGCCGAGCTCGAGGATGAGACTTGATATTCTTTTCCGTCCATATTCTTGAAAATGTCCATGTGCTTCAAGTATTCATCTATCTTATTAGGAATGACTTTCGCGGAGACAAGTTGTCGAACGCCCTTATAGAAGGTAGTCTGGAGGACTTGATCGACCCTTTTACGAGCTATAGCATCCAACGCGGGAGACTCTAAAAACTCTCTTATCGAGCTTAGGCGAGAGTCTTCTTTGCCACGCTGATAAGATAACTCGGAATCAGCCTTAGTTTGCGCGAGCTCCTCTTCAAGTTTCTTAACCTTCTCCTCGAGCAAGCTCTTCTCTTCCACGACCTTCACCAAGTCTTCCTCGACGGCCGGGGTATACTTGGCTTTCATGGACTCCAATTCTGTTTGGACGGAGGTAAATTGATTGCGCAGTTGGGACTCTTCCTTGAGTAAGTCCCTATAAGCGATATGGACCCGATCGGACTCCTCTTCTAGCATTGAGGTACGATTCACCTCAGTAAGAAAGCAGTCCCCGATCTGCAAGAACAGAATGGTTAATATTTCGTTCCAAGACTCAAGCAGTTACTACAAATGTAAAAGGATTTACCGTGTGATATGCTTTGGAGAATTGGCCTAATACGTCAAGGTCGCAATGGCCAAGAAGCTCCTCCTGGTCCTCGGCAAATCTCCCCGCCATGAAAATCTTGATCGCCTTGTCATGCTCGTTCTCGCCGTTTGGGGTGCGATCACTTCGAATTGATCCCCTCTCGGGATAACCCGCTGCTCGGGAACCTCTAAGTTGATCTTCGATAAAGTCCAGCATATCAGGCCTACTTCGACCGGAACGGGAAGAAAGGGGTGTTCGGTGTCGACCCCACAAGCTGGTCCTTCTTTTGGCCTCGGGGGGTCCCTCGAGATCTTCCCGAGCTCGCCGATTGTAGATCTCTGTCCCTTTGAGCTTCTTCATGGTAAACATGCTATATCCTAAGCCAGAAGAAGAAGAAGGACCAGCTTGATGAGGAGGTGGTACCATTTGGATCGGCTCAGCATTCTCGGGCTCCTCTTCGTTTCCGATCTGATCAGTCTGAGCCGAGCTTCCCCGAGGAGGGACGGCAGTTCTGGGCTCCGGTCTAGTTTGCCTCCTCGGTTGACCGGGCGTTTTCCTCGAGGTAGATGCTACAGTTTTACCGACTATGGAAGCTCGGTATTGCTCCACCATTGTTCCTGAAGAAATAAAGAAGTGAAATGTTAAGTAATGAAATTCGCTGAAAAGCTTACTATCAAGGTCACTCGGGAAAGACTGTTTTTCTTACTCAACGTTCGAGGGTCTTCAGCATCTGCTAGTCGATAGGTAGCTCGGCTGAGTCCAGCTTTTCGAAGGACAGGCTCCAAAATAAGGAAAGCCGACTGATACAGATCGGAACGCATCTCTTTAACCAGATCGTCTGGGATAACCTTCGCAAGCTGGCCTAACAATTCTCGTTTTCCGTACACCCATTCTCGCTCACCTGGCCATTTGTATGGAACCATCTCCGAGCTTCCCTCAGAGGCCGGTACTTCAGGTCCTTTGATAAAGAAGAACTGTTTCTTCCAGTCGAGAGAATTGCTAGAAGTTATGGTCGATAAGACCGAATGATTCGAACGCTGGGAGAAATACACAAACCCAGCGTTCGAGGCGGAGGAGGTACTGATCTTGAAGAATTGCCAGAAGCGTCGGAAATTAGCGGCTTGGTTCTTGGCCTTCATCAAAACGCTAAAAGCTATCAAGTACCCAATCGAGTTGGGAAGGATCTGTGCGGGAGCCAGGCTGAATGCATCTAAAACCTGCTCGAGTAAGGGGGCAAAAGGAATGCGCAACCCATAGTCAAACTGCTTAGCGTAGAAAGCTTGACATCCTGCTGGGGGCTTATTCACTCTTTGAGAGGGGGTCGGAATGATTAGCGAGTAACCCTCGGGAAGGAATTTACCTATCGTAGCTTTGAGGTTTGCCTCATGCTCTTTTGGATCATACGCACTTGAGATGTCGTCGACCCGTTTCTCGGTCTTCTGAGCCCGACCTGTGGCTTTGGACTTTTTCGCGACACCGGCTAGGTCGAGGATTCGCACACTGCACCCGCCTCCGATTTGATACCTCATTATCTCATGCTTATCAAACGGTACAGTCAAGCTATTCTCATTGTCGGAGTCAGCTTTTTCTCCATCTCCACCCTCCTCGCTGTCGGCCTCGGCATTTTGTTCCGCATCACCGTCGTGCTCGGAACCCTGTCGACCGGATGTTCCCTCTTCAGCGTTTGGCCCCAAGGCATTCTCTATTTGGTTGACGATCCTATTCGTCTCTTCAGAAGAATTTTCAGTATTCTTGTAGTCATTAATGAGTTCACCAGTGGATCCTAGCTCGGAATCCGATCGTGTAGGGTTATTAGTTTGAATTTCTGGGTTTTCGGAAGTAGACATGATGAAAGATGCTTATTGTGACGGTCAATAAAAGAAGGGTACTCTTTATCGATCTGAATGCTCCGATCTGTAATAAGTATGAAAGACGTACTCGTCTTTTCTAAGTCAACATATATATAAAGGTTAAAAGGGTAAATTGCAAATTCAACCCCGAGTAACCGCGACGGTTAAGCTCCCACTCAGTAAAATTGAAGATTATCTTTTGTTAATAGCAATTATGGTCCTCCAAGCTTCAGAAATGAGTATTTTCGAGTCAGCAGGATAAAATATGCACTCTTTTTCCCCTTCGCTCGGTTTTTATCCCACAGGGTTTTTCCGAGTAAGGTTTTTAACGAGGCATATCCAACTCAAGACTGTCCAAGGCCTGTTCTCTACTATCTATTTCTCCGAACTTCAAATATTGCAGCTCCTGGTGAATCATCGAAGTGAATCTCTCAGGTCAAAAACTTCACCCTTCTATTTTTGGGGCGATTCGGTATTTCGAGGCCCCTCCAAAGAAGATGTGCACTCTTTTTCCCTAGCTCGGATTTTGTCCCACTGGGTTTTTCCGGACTAGGTTTTTAACGAGGCATGTCCGAAACATCAAGAAATCAAAGTCTTTCGCCGTGATGCTGTGTTTACTTCTCCGAGCTTCAGCTTCACTTACGCTCGAGAAGTGGGGGAGTATTGATGAGGGGTATTTCGCATACGCCACTTTAGGAAATACCTTCTGCTCGAGGTCAGCCTCGATCCCGACCAGAATGGTATTCTCCGACCTGAAGAACATGGTTTTCCGATCAAGCCAGATTGATAGCTCTAGATCAAGTACTCCGACCTTCTTCCCGATCTACTCGTCTCCTCGGAATTACTGTGGGACCGACCTACAGCTTTACACAGCTGGCCGAGAGCTAT
The DNA here is from genome assembly GCA_034814905.1 of Penstemon davidsonii. Classification (NCBI taxonomy): domain Eukaryota; kingdom Viridiplantae; phylum Streptophyta; class Magnoliopsida; order Lamiales; family Plantaginaceae; genus Penstemon; species Penstemon davidsonii. The sequence goes on along the minus strand of JAYDYQ010001086.1, from coordinate 9,134,453 downwards.
TCTCCTACGGATGGTCTAGCTAGCTCATTACTGTTCCTATAAATACGCGGCGCATTTATGACATCAGGGACGGCACAACTTCCAAGGAATACCCTCTGCTCGGACCTACTGTTCGAACTAGGAACTAGCTTGTATTCTCTTTGTATTGGTCATTTTAGTAGTACGACATCCCGTAATGCTCGGGTAGACCTGCTTTGTAATTTGTATTCGAACACCGATATTAATATACAGTTTTCACATGCTCGATTCATATATTGTTATACTCTACTTTCCTTATTGAACTCGAACGAAAAACGGTATAATCAAGATGAATGCGAAAATCGAGGCAAAATAGCTTGAAGGTTGTGTAGGGACACAATTGGTAATAGTATACCTACCTAGGGAATTAATTGTATGGCCGCGAGTCGTGGTTGCAATTAATGTCTGCTGGGACGTCAAGACCTGCTAGGAAATAAGATTTCCCGAACAATTGAAGGGGTAATTGTTTCGAGAAAATAGTGGGAGAACTTTTTCGATAACAAGTCCAATAGTCGTTAATTATAAGTATTAATTTAGATCAGTCAGCTGAACGTTATCATTTCATTTTGTAGATCATTTTGCGAAAATGTCTAAGAATCCATTATCTATCATCCTTGACACTAACAAACTGAACGGATCAAATTTTATCGACTGGCTAAGAAATTTGAGGATAGTCCTCGACTCCGATCGTCGGAGCTATGTTCTCGATGCCCCAATGCCTGGAGCACATCCGGAAGGTGTTTCGGAAGAGGAACGAGCCACCCATGCTAGATGGGTTGATGATGATATTCAGGTTCGTTGCCTAATGCTAGCATCAATGACCAATGAGCTGCAAAAACAGCATGCAAAGATGTTGCATTCTGTTGATATACTTCTCCATCTCCGAAATATGTTTGGAGAGAAGTCTCGGACCGAAAGGTTCAAGACGACGAGGGAGTTATTCAATCTGAGAATGGCTGAGGGTTCAAGTGTGAAAGATCACTGTCTTCGTTTCATTAATCTGATTGAAAAATTAGAGAACTTGGAAGTAGACTTGCACGCTGATCTTAGCACTGACCTATTACTCCATACTCTACCACGCTCATTTGATCAGTTCGTGTTGAATTTCAACATGGAGGAGAGAAATCTCGCTCTTCACGAACTGACCAATATGTTGGTAACGGCAGAAGCTACCCTTAAGAAGGAGAAGTCTGTCTTGATAGCTGAGCAACCCAAGGCTGCAAAGCCAAAGAAGGGCAAGAAGAAGAAGAAAGTGTTCTCTTCCAAAACAACCAAGAAGGTTGTCGAGAAAAAGAGAAAGAGCCCAGAAGATGAATGTTTCCACTGCAAGAAAGCAGGGCACTGGAAAATGGTAGCCACAGGTATTTTCTTTATTGAAGTTAATATTTCAATTAACTGTGCATCATGGGTGTTAGACACCGCAGCTGGATCTCATATCTGCAATGATTTGCAGGTGATGGGAGGAGTAAGACCTCTTAAACCTGGGGATAGGATCCTGCGCTTTGGAAACGGAGCAAGGGTTGCGACAGAGGCCATAGGGGACGTTGAATTAGTTTTAGGGAATTTTACTTTGGTTTTAAAAGACTGTTTGTACGTACGGACTATTATCAAAAACATTATTTCGATTCCTTTGTTGGATAATGATGGTTTTTGTTTTTCCATTTCTAATGGAAATTTTAGCATAATAAAAGGTGGTTTTACTTATGCTAGTGGTACTTTGATAGATGGTCTTTATTCCTTAGAACCTGCTAATTCTAATGTCATGCACATTCAATCAAAGAAAAGAAAACAAGATGATAATAGTCCACAGTTATGGCACGCTAGGCTTGGACATATATCCAAGAGTAGAATTCAAAAGTTGGTTTCCTCTAGGGCTCTTGAAATACAGAACCTAGATGATCTCTCAACTTGCGAGTCCTGTCTCAAGGGAAAGATGACCAAAACGCCTTTTACTGGGAAACCAGAGCGAACCAAACAAACCTTGGATTTGATCCATACCGATGTTTGTGGACCACTGAGTGTCAGTGCAAGAGGAGGATTCTCGTACTTCATAACCTTCACAGACGACTACAGTCGTTTTGGGTATGTGTACCTAATGAAGTATAAGTCCGAAGCTTTTGAAAAGTTCAAAGAGTTTCGAATGGAAGTTGAGAACCAACTTGGACATAGTATTAAGGCACTTCGATCTGGTCGAGGTGGGGAATACTTAAGTCAAGAATTCCTCGATTATCTTGTAGAGAATGGAATTCTCTCACAGCGAACTCCTCCTAGAACACCACAGTTGAATGGTGTGTCTGAGAGAAGGAACCGAACTCTGTTGGACATGGTTCGTTCCATGATGAGTTTCGCTGATCTACCTTTTTCATTTTGGGGCTTAGCCCTCTTAACGGCTTCAAAGATACTTAATATAGTACCTTCAAAGTTGGTGCCGACGACGCCACACCAAGAATGGTTTGGTAAAGCACCCATGTATTCGTACTTACGAGTATGGGGATCTCCTGCCTATGTTAGGAACAAGAAGGGAGATAAACTAGATAGTAGATCTAGTTTATGCAAATTTGTGGGGTATCCAAAGGAATCCATTGGATACCTGTTCTACGACCCTAAAGAACGAAAGACGTTCGTGTCTAGGAACGCCCACTTCTTAGAGGATGACTTCCTCACTAAAAGAAGCGGGGTGTCCGTAGAACTTGATGAAGTCCAGGAAGTGGACCCATCCCCACAAACAGTGGGAGTTGATCCTGAACCTATTGAACCATCTAGTACACCAGTACTTCGAAGGTCCGATCGAATTCGTAGAGAACCCGAAAGGTTCGGCTTCATCCACGAAAATGATCAATTGGATGGTGATCCAAGGACATACGAAGAAGCTATGTCAGACATAGACTCGGGTGCATGGCAGGAAGCCATGCAATCCGAAATGGATTCCATGCATTCCAACAAGGTATGGACCTTGGTTGATCCACCTGAGGGAACTGTCCCTGTAGGCTGTAAGTGGATCTTCAAGCGCAAGCTTGGAATGAATGGAGAGGTTTTGACTCATAAGGCTCGCCTTGTGGCGAAAGGTTATTCTCAAAGGCCTGGTATAGACTATGAGGAAACCTTCTCTCCAGTGGCGATGTCAAAATCCATTCGGATACTATTAGCCATAGCCGCGCGGTATGACTACGAGATATGGCAAATGGATGTAAAGACCGCCTTTCTCAATGGAGACATTGATAAGGAAATCTTTATGCAACAGCCAAAAGGCTTTACATCTAAAGGAAGTGAGCATAAGGTATGCAAACTTCAAAGGTCAATTTATGGCCTAAAACAGGCATCCCGAACCTGGAACAAACGTTTTGATGAGACAGTCAAAGGGTTTGGCTTCATCAAAAACGTTTATGAGTCATGTGTGTACAAGAAATTCGAAGGGGGTTCAGTACAATTTATTGTGTTGTATGTCGATGACATTCTGTTGATCGGAGATGATATCAGAACGTTGACGCAGACGAAAGCGTGGTTATCCACGCAATTCTCCATGAAAGATATGGGAGACGCATCTTACGTATTGGGAATACTTATCTATAGAGATAGATCAAAGAAGATGTTAGGACTCTCCCAATCTCAGTACATTAACACTATACTGAAACGGTTCAGTATGGAAGAATCCAAGAAGGGATTGCTTCCAATGAGATATGGGATCTCTCTTTCTAAATCCATGTGCCCTACAAATGATGAAGAAAGGAAGAGAATGTCTCTCATACCTTATGCGTCTGCCATAGGCAGCATAATGTATGCGATGTTATGTACTAGACCTGACGTAGCACACGCTCTGAGTGTGACGAGTCGCTACCAGTCAAATCCCGGGGAGGAACACTGGACCGCCGTAAAAGCTATCCTTAAGTACCTGAGAAGGACTAAGGATATGTTCTTGGTCTACGGCGGTAGTGGAGAATTGAAGCTCGAAGGATTCACGGATTCGAGTTTCCAGTCTGACGTGGATGATTATAAATCCAATTCTGGATATATATTTTGCCTCAACGGAGCAGCGGTGAGTTGGAAGAGTTCCAAGCAGTCCACCACTGCAGATTCAACCACTGAAGCAGAATATATTGCCGCATCGGATGCAGCAAAGGAAAGTGTTTGGATAAGAAACTTCATCCAAGAGTTGGATGTAGTACCTAGCATTGCAGAACCCATAGTAGTCTTCTGTGACAACAATGGGGCAATCGCTCAAGCAAAGGAGCCGAGATCACACCATCAGTCCAAACACGTGATGAGGAAATACCATGTGATGAGAGAAATCATTGGTAGAGGAGACATTCAAATGGAACGTGTCGACTCAAAAGATAACGTAGCTGATCCACTAACGAAGCCACTATCGCAAAAAGTGTTCGAAGAACATCTTGTGAAGATGGGTCTTAGAAATGTTTGTGATTGGCTTTAGGGCAAGTGGGAGATTGATAGGATAGTGCCCTGCAAGCCAACTTTATAGCTTGTAATAGGACTATTTTATCTTGAATGAATCTTTGATTTATTAATTAATACGCAAAGTTTATTTATTTAATAAGATAAACTAATGGCCAACTTCATCTCTCGCGAACACATTTAAGCGATTGGTTGAAACCCTGAGATCACTCATGACTATGGGACGATTCACTTCAGTATTGAGTGCAATCATGAAACAGTCTCTAAGGTCGTGATCTCAAAAGTGTTCCAAGTCATAGATTCCTGTCGAGACGGGGTATCGAAGGAATCGTCAAGACTTGTAGGATTATGCATGATTCACATGGAGTGAATTTGTGGAGTTTCATGAACAAGACATTTGATGTCAGTGCATATGACTAGGTGGTTCGATAGGGGATCGAACGCATCGAACGACCCGAACAGAGAAACCCATTGTGGAAGTGCGTAAAGCATATCAGTGATGGGATGTTTCTCAGGACTTATAACAGTGTACGATTTAGTCCTTAGACTTGAGGTGCTAGGGCGAATTCGGTATACGGGTGTGCGTGCTTTGATTTAGGAGCCGGTCACGTAGCCTGACCATTGTGCGCCTGCATTGGGTACGTACAGTGGTATACGCGAGTGGTTAGCATCAAGATGGGATCTACCGACTCATTGTAATGAATGAGGGAATTTCCTGTACATTCTTAGATAATAGATTCCGAGAAATCCATGGCCATGGTCAGTGACGGATTTGGAAAGGGGTTTCCAAATTTAGCAGTCACACTGGAATTACTATCCAGAATTAGAAAGTATAGAATCGAGATAATTAGAGGTGCTGACTAATTCACACACCCTAGGTCTCGATCGGGAAATTAGTCGTTAGAGGGACCGTATGTACATGGTACTTATAAGAGGTGAGGTTCACTAATATCAATTCACCTGAAGTTGGGCCTCATGGGCTTGTGGCTAGACATCGACCATGAGGTGTGGGTACTCCTGAATTAATGGGAGATTAATTCTGGAGTGGTCAATTAATCTTTCATTGTGGGGACATGCCCTCCTCACGGCAACGAAGATAATAAATATGGTACCTTCTAAATCCGTACAAAAGACACCATACGAATTATGGTTTGGCAAGGCACCCTCATACGCATTCATGCGCATATGGGGATCTCCCGCTTACGTCAAAAAGCTAGTGGGAGATAAATTGGAAACGAAATCCACTTTGTGCAAATTCGTGGGGTATCCAGAAAACTCGATAGGATACGAGTTCCATGATCCTACGAGACAAACTACGTTTGTCTCAAGGAACGTACACTTCTTAGAGAAGGATTTCTTGGTGGACAAGAAAGAACATAACATAGAACTAGATGAGGTCACTGAAGCTGAAAAGGCCGAAGAGGTCAAACAAGCTGACCCATCACCACAGGCAGTGGGAGAACAAGAGCATGAAAGTGCACCCGTAAGTACACCAATACTTCGTAGGTCAGAAAGACAACGTAGAGAACCCGAGATGTACTACGGTCTGCTGCACGAGACTGGACAGTCTCTAACCGACCCAAGGACTTACTATGAAGCTATGTTGGACATAGATTCGGGAAAATGGCGCAAAGCCATGGAATTCGAATTGGACTCCATGCACTCAAACAAGGTCTGGACCTTGGTAGATCCACCAGTGGGAGTGACTCCCGTGGGTTGCAAGTGGATCTATAAGCGAAAGCTAGGAGTGAACGGAGAGGTGATAACCTAAAAGGCGCGACTAGTGGCAAAAGAATACACTCAAAGACCAGGCATTGACTTTGAGGAAACATTCTCGCCCGTCGCAATGCCTAAATCCATTCGAATCTTGCTAGCCATAGCTGTGTGATATAACTTCGAGATATGGCAAATGGATGTGAAGACTGCCTTCCTCAATGGAGACATTAATAAGGAGATCTACATGGAGCAACCAAAAGGATATGCATCCAAAGGAGATGAGCACAAGGTGTGCAAACTCCAGAGGTCCATTTATGGACTAAAGCAAGCTTCCCGAAGTTGGAACATCCGTTTCGATGAAACAATCCAAACTTTTGGATTCATCAAAAGCGTGTTCAAACCTTGCGTGTACAAGAAGATCAGTGGGAGTACAGTTGAATTTTTGGTGCTTTATGTTGATGACATCCTTCTCATTGGAAACAATGTAAAGGTGTTATCCGAACGAAAGCATGGTTGTCTACACAATTCTCAATGAAGGATTTGGGAGAAGCATCCTTTGTACTAGGTATAAGGATCTACCGAGATAGATCAAAAGGACTGCTGGGCCTCTCCCAATCACAGTACATAGATAAAATACTGAAGAGATTCCGTATGGAAGAATCCAAGAGAGGATTACTTCCAATGAGACATGGAATTGCACTCTCTAAGTCTATGGCCCCAAAGACGCCTGAAGAGAGAAGCAATATGTCTCAAATACCATATGCCTCCGCTATTGGAAGCATAATGTATGGTATGCTATGTACTAGACCAGACGTGGCGTACGCATTAAGCATTACGAGTCGCTATCAGTCTGATCCAGGAGAGCAGCATTGGATAGCCGTAAAGGCAATTCTGAAGTACCTGAGAAGGACTAAGGAATTGTTCTTGGTATACGGTGGAAGAGAATTGAAATTGGAAGGCTTTACATATTCGAGCTTCCAATGCGATGTAGACGATTTCAAGTCAACATCTGGATACGTATTTTGCCTCCATGGTGGTGCGGTAAGCTGGAAAAGCTCCAAGCAAGATACTACCGCAGATTCAACCACCGAAGCAGAGTACATTGCAGGGTGTGAAGCCGCAAAGGAAGGTGTTTGGATGAAAAACTTCATCCAGGAATTGGATGTGATACCTAGCATTGCTGAGCCCATTACTATCTTCTGTGATAATAATGGAGCAATAGCGCAAGCAAAGGAGCCGAGATCTCATCAGAAATCCAAGCACGTACTAAGACGATACCATTTGATTAGGGATATCATTGGTAGAGGAGACATAAAGATGGAACGTGTCGACTCGAAAGATAATACCGCGGACCCGCTTACGAAGCCACTACCTCAAAAGGCATACGAGAAACATCTGATAAAGATGGGACTCAAGAACGTAGAAAGTTGGCTTTAGGACAAATGGGAGATTGATAGAAATAGTGCCCGGCATGCCAACTGTATGGCTGTCATTAATTGTAATAAATAAAGGAACTATTCAATTTAGATTAATAAATGCATTTTTATTATATGGTCAACTTTATCTTATGTAATAATTATCTACGCATAAGGATATAAGTCCTTAGATCACAGGGCTATGGGACAACCCGTGGACTGATCTCCAAGGCCGTGATCTAGAACATATTCAAGAGTCGTAGAATCCAATCGAGATGGGACATCGTTGGATTAGGTTAGACTCTCACTAATGTGTATACTCCGATGAACTGGAGGACGCTGGGGTCCACGAGCGTGACTGGGATAGTCGATACACATAAGTAGGTGACTTGCTGGGATGGCAAGTGCACTGAATACCCCAATTAGGAAATAACTCACCATGGAAGCGGTAGTCGCATATCGGAGTTGAAGTTATTCCTATTTACAACAGTATATGAGGAATGATCCCTAAATAATTGAGGTGATAGGGTTTATCTGGTGCGAGAATGTCTATACTTAGATGTGAGTTCCGACCGACTGGAGATCACCAGAAAGTCTCTGTGGATTCACGTTGGGTATAGAGGGACTCGTATGCAGGTTCATATCATCAACAAAGGATCCATTGACCCGACTTGATAGGTTGGGAAATTCTCCTATGGATTTCTGTGAGAAATTAATTCTGGTAAAATCCTTGGCCAAGGTATCTGACGGCTTTATGAAAGTAGCTCATAAAGATTAAGTCAAAGAGAATTATTTCGAGATCAGAATGCATAAGGTCAAAACAAATTAAAAGGGAGCCGATAAAAAATCCATGCCCTTAAGTATTGACTGGGAGATTGATCGATGGAGAGATTATAGCGTATATGGAAATTGTAAATGATTAAAAGGTTCACTAAATTAATTCACCAATGATTGGGCTCCATGGGCTTGTGGTCAGACATCGACCGTGGAGTGTGGGAGAATTCCCAAATTAGCAGGGGTGCTAATTTTGGAATGATCAGTCGACAGAGTGTTCGATTGATTTAGAGTATTTAATACTCGAGTAATTAAATAAATATTTAATTATAACCCACGGCCAATTATGTGGTGAACCTACGGGGGCATACACAATACACATGAAGCGAAAGCGAGAAAATGGAGAACAATTGAGTCAACTAAATCGACTGGGTCGATTGGGGTGACTGGGTCGACTGGGTCGACCCAATTCGAGCAAAAGTGATCCGATTGGAATTGGATCTAGACTGGAAATTAAATTGGAATATAATTTATGATTTAATTAATTAAATTGGATTTAATTAATTATGGAAATATTTAATTAAATAGATTTAGAATCTAATTTAATTAAATGAGAAATAAATAAATTAATTGGGCCATTTAATTGTGAAATTAAATAAAGACCCAATTAATTAAATCAAGTATGGGCCATGAATTAATTAGAAGACTTGGTCTTCCAATTAAATGGGCCATGGCCCATGTAGGAGAGTTAGAAGACTTGGGAGTCCTAATCCTAGGAGGATTAGGATTATGAGATTCCTATAAATAGGAGACTTGATGTCATATCTCATAGACACTAATCAAGAGCCAAAAAGCCAAGTCAAGAAAAACTCTCTCCCTCTCTCCCTAGTGAAATCGGCCGAACCCATCTTCCTTTTGGAAAAATTTTTCGATTTCGTTTTTCGTTCCAATCTTGTTCTCCAATCCTAGATATTAATATATCCTATGTTCTAGCCGATTAGGATATATTATATTTCGTGATATTGTGGTGTATCAACTCTTAGAGGCGAAACTCGTGGGGCGCTACAACAAAGCTTGGATCGATTCTACCGAGGGAGAAAACGCAACAACTTTGCTAGTTACTTGGATTTGCTAGGAGACAGGTATAATTTGGATCTAATTATGCTTGTCGTTTAATATTCATATATATACAACCAATTTAGTATCCTGTCAAGATTCCGTAAGAGGTCCTTAAAATTTTTGTTTTCCGCTGCCTGAAGGGCTGTTTATCTTACCGAATCCCAACAGTGGTCTCAGAGCCAACTCTGGCTTTGTATATATATGAATTTGCAAATTATGTGTTTTAAATCATATGTTTGATTTATATGTGGCTAGTTCTTTTACTGTATGTGCTTTAGAACATAGATCTGATTAACTTGGAGTTAATAGAAAATTTTGATTCGAAATTTTATCATGTTAATTTTTATTTTGGATTATGATTTAATTAATTTGATCTGTTTTAATTAAATCAAAAAGTAATCAAGAAAACCAAAAAAAAAAAAAATTTTAGACCCAACCACGGTGGCACGAGGCGGTGCGCAGCAGCGCACCGCGGCTAGGCGGCCACCGTGAGCTGCTGCCCGCAGCAGCGTGCCAGCAACACGCTGGATGCGCGTGTAGCACATGACAGCAGCCTACGGGCTGTCTGCCGCGTGCTGTCACGCGCAGCCGCGCGCTGCCGTGCGCTGCTACGCGCAGCAGCGGCTGCCGTGAGCAGTCCACGCACGGCCCTTGTGGCCAAGTGCGCGTTGTCCACGTGGCAGTCCTCGATTGGTCACGATGTGGTTGATTTTTGGTTGGTCTCTAATTTGCCTATTTTGGAATGTTTTAAAAATCTTGGAGATTTGTGAGATTAGGAAACTTGGAGTTTTGGATAAGGTAGGAATATTGGAAGATTTGGGAACTACCTTAGTTATCTAATCTAGTCAAAATAGGATTATCTTGAGAATCTTGGAGATTTGGAAAATTGGGAAACTTAGAGTTTTGGACAAGATAGGAATCTTGGAAGATTTGTAACTATCTTAATTAACCAACTTAATCAAGATAAGTATTGTAGATTACTTAGAACTCAAGTAAGAGTTAATTAATCTTAGAGATTAATTATTAATTCAAAATTAATTAACTTGAATAATTTTTGTGAATTAAAATTAAAGGAGCCGATAAATTTACATTTTTGTACTTATGTGAAATTATGCATGTTCTTGAGTGAATATGTGGATTGATCTATATCTGCCCCTAAGCCCTGTGTAGTTTTTGGTTTAATTTTTATGGGTTGTAATTAAATGGCCTGATTGGTGCCCCTTGCTTGTGCAATTAAAATGTAATAGAATAGGGCCATTAAAAGTTAGACTTAGTTTAGGCTTGGAGCCGAGAAGACCTCATGAAGACTTGGAGATCCACATGGAGGCCCATTACCTTGGAGGACATGGAGGCCCAATCAAGAAGGATATTACAAGAAGGCCCATGCATGTATGGGTTTGATTATTGTAATAGTTAGGACATTTAATTTCCACTCTAGACTGACCAATTGATCCATCGCATGGCTCGTGATGGATCGCATAGGATGGGCAATCGATCAATCATATCCTGCTAGGTGATGTATGTTTACTTATTATTCTTTGATGTATGTCATGCATGCTTAGAATAGATAACATAAACAAGATGAAGCATAATCTGATGAGACCTCGCACAACAAAAATTTGAAAAACCTACAATTGAACTTTAAAACTCAATTATAATATTAAATCGAATAACGGGCGCATATGAATGGTGTCTATGGTCCGAGCCTATCCAATTACTAGGTCTTAGGCATATTGTACGAATATATCTCGATGTCTCACGAGTCGTGGGTCGAGCTATAGAAAGATAATATGTCTATTGCCTCGACGCACAGTTTAGTGCCAAGGGAGGGGATAGCAAGGTTCTAGGTGCTATCTCACGAGTCGTGGGGCGTCTAGGATTGAACTATTTCTCTCCATGAGTATTGGACATGATTTAACGCTAGTAAATATGGATGTCTCACGAGTCGTGGGTCCATAACAAAAAACGAGGCTAAATGAACTCAAGGGTTAGCTGCGATGGTTAACCGACGACGATGTCGACCACCAAGTGGATCTAATAGTATGGCCAACGAGTCGTGGGTACTAGAAGATTGCATTTGGGCCTTGAGCCCGCTAGGATATTTTATATTCCCAAAACTTATGTGGGGGCATAAGATTTTGATTAAAATAGTGGGAGTAATTTACAAATAAAAAACCATGTTTGTAAATTGTTCATTTAAAATTAATCATTCGCATATTTATTTCTTCTATCGTCTTTTTATAGATATGATGACTAAAGAGCTTAGAGCACTTAGAGATTTGTCCATCTCATCACTTGAACGTAACATTTTAACTGGACCAAACCTGCACTTCTGGTCGCACCACTTGAATGGACTTTTTGATGCTGAAAACATTTCATACGTTTTGTCTGTACCTCCACCCGTTGATATTTCGCATAATGTTCCCGATGAGCTTCGAAAAAGCATCACCAAATGGAAATTGGATGATAGCTTAGCTCGTGATTACATGTTGGAATATATGTCACTTGATCCGTGGTTACAACATGAGCATATGGTATCCGCGAAAGAGATTCTCTCGAATCTCAAATTCCTTTATGGGATTAGAGATGGTCGTCCCAGATTCGCGATAACGAGAGAACTCTTGCAAGCAAGAAAGAGAAGAGAAACTCCTATCGGAATCCACATACACAAAATGATTCGACTTCTGTCTGAACTCGATGATATGGGTGTCGTGATGGACAATGATTTTCGTGTGGATGTAATCCTGCAATCTCTTTCTAGATCATATGACAGTTTTGTCGCGGACTTGAATCTCCAAAGGCGAGAGATTACTGTGCATGTCCTGCGACAAATGCTCGAGGAACATGAAGCTTCTTTTGGAAAGAAAGCAGGGGTTGGCGAAAGGACTGGACGGCGATCAAAGTCGAGACAAATGGAAACCAGAGCTCCTTACTGCACAAAGTCAAGGGAGAGGATCAAAGTAGAGTTCTTGGAGAACTCGAAAGGTATATTCCTTGTTGAAGTTAATTTATCAATTAACTGTGCATCTTGGGTGTTGGACACTGCTTGTGGTTCTCATCTTTGTAATGATTTACAGGTGATGGGAGCAACAAGGCCACTTAGGCTTGGGGATTGGATCCTGCGATTTGTCAATGGAGCTAGAGCTGCTGCCGAGGCCATAGGCGAAGTGGAGTTAGATTTAGGTGGTAATAAGTTAGTCCTTAGGAACGTTCTTTATGTACCTGGCTTAGTGAAAAACATTATTTCTATTCCTGTTTTGGATAATGAAGGTTTTAATTTTAATATTAATAAAGGTTCCTTTTCATTATTTATGAATGATCATTTGTTTTTCACTGGTACATTAAGAGATGGACTATACACCATAGAACCACCTAAGTTAGTTATGCATGTACAACAAAACAAAAGAAAACAAGATAATGAAATTTCTGCCCAATTATGGCACGCTCGACTTGGACATATATCCAAGTCAAGGATTCAAAAGTTAGCATCATCTGGCACGCTTGAAATCAAGCACATTGATGAAATGCCAACATGTGAACCATATCTTAAGGGTAAAATGGCTAAACTGCCATTTAAAGGAAACCCTGAGCGAACCAAGCAAACATTGGACTTGATACATACTGACGTATGTGGACCACTAAGAAAAAGTGCCCGAGGTGGCTAGGACTACTTCATTACCTTCACTGATGACTATAGTCGTTACGGATATGTGTTCTTGCTGAAACACAAGTCTGAAATACACTCAAAGACCAGGCATTGACTTTGAGGAAACATTCTCGCACGTCGCAATGCCTAAATCCATTCGAATCTTGCTAGCCATAGCTGTGTGATATAACTACGAGATATGACAAATGGATGTGAAGACTGCCTTCCTCAATGGAGACATTAATAAGGAGATCTACATGGAGCAACCAAAAGGATATGCATCCAAAGGAGATGAGCACAAGGTGTGTAAAATCCAAAGGTCCATTTATGGACTAAAGCAAGCTTCCCGAAGTTGGAACATCCGTTTCGATGAAACAATCCAAACTTTTGGATTCATCAAAAACGTGTTCGAACCTTGCGTGTACAAAAAGATCAGTGGGAGTACAGTTGAATTTTTGGTGCTTTACGTTGATGACATCCTTCTCATTGGAAACAATGTAAAGGTGTTATCCGAAACAAAAGCATGGTTGTCTACACAATTCTCAATGAAGGATTTGGGAGAAGCATCCTTTGTACTAGGTATAAGGATCTACCGAGATAGATCAAAAGGACTGCTGGGCCTCTCCCAATCACAGTACATAGATAAAATACTGAAGAGATTCCGTATGGAAGAATCCAAGAGAGGATTACTTCCAATGAGACATGGAATTGCACTCTCTAAGTCTATGGCCCCAAAGACGCCTGAAGAAAGAAGCAATATGTCTCAAATACCATATGCCTCCGCTATTGGAAGCATAATGTATGGTATGCTATGTACTAGACCAGACGTGGCGTACGCATTAAGCATTACGAGTCGCTATCAGTCTGATCCAGGAGAGCAGCATTGGATAGCCGTAAAGGCAATTCTGAAGTACCTGAGAAGGACTAAGGAATTGTTCTTGGTATACGGTGGAGGAGAATTGAAATTGGAAGGCTTTACATATTAGAGCTTCCAATGCGATGTAGACGATTTCAAGTCAACATCTGGATACGTATTTTGCCTCCATGGTGGTGCGGTAAGCTGGAAAAGCTCCAAGCAAGATACTACCGCAGATTCAACCACCGAAGCAGAGTACATTGCAGGGTGTGAAGCCGCAAAGGAAGGTGTTTGGATGAAAAACTTCATCCAGGAATTGGATGTGATACCTAGCATTGCTGAGCCCATTACTATCTTCTGTGATAATAATGGAGCAATAGCGCAAGCAAAGGAGCCGAGATCTCATCAGAAATCCAAGCACGTACTAAGACGATACCATTTGATTAGGGATATCATTGGTAGAGGAGACATAAAGATGGAACGTGTCGACTCGAAAGATAATACCGCGGACCCGCTTACGAAGCCACTGCCTCAAAAGGCATACGAGAAACATCTGATAAAGACGGGACTCAAGAACGTAGAAAGTTGGCTTTAGGACAAATGGGAGATTGATAGAAATAGTGCCCGGCATGCCAACTGTATGGCTGTCATTAATTGTAATAAATAAAGGAACTATTCAATTTAGATTAATAAATGCATTTTTATTATATGGTCAACTTTATCTTATGTAATAATTATCTACGCATAAGGATATAAGTCCTTAGATCACAGGGCTATGGGACAACCCGTGGACTGATCTCCAAGGCCGTGATCTTGAACATATTCAAGAGTCGTAGAATCCAATCGAGATGGGACATCGTTGGATTAGGTTAGACTCTCACTAATGTGTATACTCCGATGAACTGGAGGACGCTGGGGTCCACGAGCGTGACTGGGATAGTCGATACACATAAGTAGGTGACTTGCTGGGATGGCAAGTGCACTGAATACCCCAATTAGGAAATAACTCACCATGGAAGCGGTAGTCGCATATCGGAGTTGAAGTTATTCCTATTTACAACAGTATACGAGGAATGATCCCTAAATAATTGAGGTGATAGGGTTTATCTGGTGCGAGAATGTCTATAATTAGATGTGAGTTCCGACCGACTGGAGATCACCAGAAAGTCTCTGTGGATTCACGTTGGGTATAGAGGGACTCGTATGCAGGTTCATATCATCAACAAAGGATCCATTGACCCGACTTGATAGGTTGGGAAATTCTCCTATGGATTTCTGTGAGAAATTAATTCTGGTAAAATCCTTGGCCAAGGTATCTGACGGCTTTATGAAAGTAGCTCATAAAGATTAAGTCAAAGAGAATTATTTCGAGATCAGAATGCATAAGGTCAAAACAAATTAAAAGGGAGCCGATAAAAAATCCATGCCCTTAAGTATTGACTGAGAGATTGATCGATGGAGAGATTATAGCGTATATGGAAATTGTAAATGATTAAAAGGTTCACTAAATTAATTCACCAGTGATTGGGCTCCATGGGCTTGTGGCCAGACATCGACCGTGGAGTGTAGGAGAATTCCCAAATTAGCAGGGGTGCTAATTTTGGAATGATCAGTCGACAGAGTGTTCGATTTATTTAGAGTATTTAATACTCGAGTAATTAAATAAATATTTAATTATAACCCACGACTAATTATGTGGTGAACCTACGGGGGCATACACAATACACATGAAGCGAAAGCGAGAAAATGGAGAACAACTGAGTCAACTAAATCGACTGGGTCGATTGGGGTGACTGGGTCGACCCAATTGGAGCAAAAGTGATCCGATTGGAATTGGATCTAGACTGGAAATTAAATTGGAATTTAATTTGTGAGTTAATTAATTAAATTGGATTTAATTAATTATGGGAATATTTAATTAAATAGATTTAGAATCTAATTTAATTAAATGAGAAATAAATAAATTAATTGGGCCATTTAATTGTGAAATTAAATAAAGACCCAATTAATTAAATCAAGTATGGGCCATGAATTAATTAGAAGACTTGGTCTTCCAATTAAAAGGGCCATGGCCCATGTAGGAGAGTTAGAAGACTTGGGAGTCCTAATCCTAGGAGGATTAGGATTATGAGATTCCTATAAATAGGAGACTTGATGTCATATCTCATAGACACTAATCAAGAGCCAAAAAGCCAAGTCAAGAAAAACTCTCTCCCTCTCTCCCTAGTGAAATCGGCCGAACCCATCTTCCTTTTGGAAGAATTTTTCGATTTCGTTTTTCGTTCCAATCTTGTTCTTCAATCCTAGATATTAATATATCCTATGTTCTAGCCGATTAGGATATATTATATTTCGTGATATTGTGGTGTATCAACTCGTAGAGGCGCAACTCGTGGGGCGCTACAACAAAGCTTGGATTTATTCTACCGAGGAGAAAACGCAACGACTTTGCTAGTTACTTGGATTTGCTAGGAGACAGGTATAATTTGGATCTAATTATTCTTGTCGTTTAATATTCATATATATACAACCAGTTTAGTATCCTGGGAAGATTCCGTAAGAGGTCCTTAAAATTTTTGTTTTCCGCTGCCTGAAGGGCTGTTTATCTTACCGAATCCCAACAGATATTTTGATCCAATTATTTTGTAAGTCGAGGATAATAGAAAAATGGATAACATGGATAATCTTAAGATATCTCAATATCTAATCTTAGAGAAGACAATATTTAGTGGACTAGTTGATGAATAATACTTATAATCTACGAAGGTTGGACTTTCTATCGTAAAAGTACTCCCACTATTTTCTCGAAACAATTACCCCTTCAATTGTTCGGGAAATCCTATTTCCTAGTAGGTCTTGACGTCCCAGCGGACATTAATTGCACCCACGACTCGTGGCCATACAACTAATTCCCCAGGTAGGCATACTTGTTGCCAATTGTGTCCCTACACAACCTTCAAGCTATTTTTCCTCGATTTTCGCTCTCATCTAGCACTGCTACATCATGAGCTCGTTAAGTCTAACCCATCAATCTTGATGAGCGATGTGCCCGGTCATGAAATCCCCGTAACTGGTTATCGATCGATATACATCTCCTGACCAGTCCCCACCCTTGTCGAGTTTATTTAATAAACAAGAATCGAGAGATTTCACCTATTGTCCCTTTCTTCGCCTCGGGTGCCAGACTCTGGATCACCTTAATCGATAAGTAGAAAACGTATGCTATTCCCTATTGATGGAAGGCTTGAATTTATATAAATACTTCATTTTATTTTAACCCAATATGACTTAATATTTAATTCAAG
Source organism: Penstemon davidsonii (assembly GCA_034814905.1). NCBI lineage: Eukaryota > Viridiplantae > Streptophyta > Magnoliopsida > Lamiales > Plantaginaceae > Penstemon > Penstemon davidsonii. The sequence continues at coordinate 9,117,194 of JAYDYQ010001086.1, read as the reverse complement.
AGAGGATTTACTGGTTTGAAAGTTTAAGGCAAACTCTCTCGATATCTCACCGCTTTAATTATGAATTATGTTATTTACGTTCTAATATTCTAGCGCTCATCACCATACAAGCCAAATAATAGAATCAATAAATAAATAAAACATAAATAAATAAATAAGCCTAGCATGCATTTCTAACACAATATATTTTCGATCGGGAGCCACCTATGCTTAGGCCATCATTGAGCAAATATTGTTGGCCCAATTGGTCTATCTAATGGGTTCTTAATGGGCCTAGGCTATTACATTAATAACCAAGCATACTTGGCCTTCATTCTCTATTGGGCTTCCTCCTTGCATCTAATGGGCCTCCATCCTAAACTATTTAAGAAAAAACCCTAATCTATTACATTGGCACAAAATGGCCCAAATAAAGGCTCGCAGGTCTCAACCAAAAATTCAAAGCAAAATAAACCAATCACATCTAAGGTTAAGGCTCGGCTCGATCGAAAACCACGTAAACAATTCACGTTGAGCAAAGAAACAAGCAAACACTTTTACTAGTTTCCTACTAATTATAAGTAATCTATATTCGGATAAACAAAAAAAATTTATGCATAAAAACTGAATAAAAATTTCAACTTTTGAAAATTACAATTTCGCCCTCCAACTTTTGGAAATTTTGATTTGACCCCTAATGTTTTGGAAATTATAAATCAACCCCAAATTTAAAACTGGGCAGAGGACCGAAAATTAAAAAAAAAATTCCAGAAAAAATTCGAATTTGCAATTCGGCCCCTGCAGTTTTTGGTATTTACAAAACAGCCAAAAACTTTCAGTAATTGCAAATGAGCCCCAAATTTGAAATTTTCCAGAAAGTTCCAATTGAGTCCAAAAAACACACAGTTTGAAAAATATCAATTTCAGTCCAGATTTACCAAAAATTGCTAATCACATATTAGCCCTTCAATTTTTGGAAATTACAAAATTGGCCCAAAAAACGTTTTATGCAATTTTATCCAAAAAACAGATCTACCCATAACAAGTAAGAATCAACAACAAGAATATAACATGCAATACAATAAAGCAATCAAATTATATTCAGACCTTTTCGTGAGAGTAATGAATTAGGCTCTAATACCACTGTTTGGTTACGGGTAACGTCAAAACGTTAAAGCAGCGGAATTTCAAAAAATTTAAGTAACCCAAACCAACAATCTTATTCATCTAATCATAAGAAAGGGGTTCTACAGCAAATCAACCAACAATAGAGTGTTTAGTGATTTTTACATCACCACAGGAACGGTGTTGGTTTTCCTCCAGTCTTCTTTCAGATCTGCAGGACTTTTGTTTCGGAGAAACACCCCATGTGTTGTGCCTCTAGCGGTGTCCACATCAACTGGATTGAAGCAACTATCTTGAATCCTCAGGCTCAGAACTAGGATGGAAGAGATATCAAACATGGAAGAAAGAAGAAGAAGAAAAAGCAAAACCAGATCTAGATCTAGAGGGAGAGAGGGGGCGGCTCTCCTTCTTGGAGAAGAGGGGGTGGCACATTAGTGAAGACTAGGGCTTGATTTTTTGATCTCCTACTTCTTATTTATAGATAAGGAGTCTTGACCTAGATGTGATCTGATCTAACTAGGAAACTTAAAGCCCATTTACTTATGGTCTTTATTTGTTTCCTAATGGACCTAGATTATCTTCTAATTAATTAAACTCCTTTAATTAATTCAGCCCATTTAATTAATTAATCCAATTAATTAATTAAATAATTTCTCTCTTGATTAATTAACTCTTTAATTAATTAGTTTTCTTCTTTAAGAATTAACACTTTAATTCTTCAGTTTTGATTTAACTCTTTAAATCAAACTTTCCTTATTTGATTTGTTGCAGTCCAATTGTATTGTGTGTGACCCTCTAGGTTCACCATCAATTGGCTGCGGGTCCACGACTTTCGTGATTTAATTAATGAGCTTATAAATTGCTCCGATTAATTGAACACCTTCAATTTACCACTCAAGAATTAATCTTGCTATTAATTCATGAGTACCTACACATCATGGTCGATGTATAGCCACAAGTCCATGAGGCCCAACTTCAGGTGAATTGATCTCAGTGAACCTCACCTCTTATAAGTACCATGTACTATTGACTAATTTTCCGATCGAGACCTAGGGTGTGTGAATTGATCGACACCTCTAATTATCTCGATAACTATACTTTCTAATTCTGGATAATAATTCCAGTGTGACTCCTAAATTTGGAAACCCCTTTCCAAATCCGTCTCCAACTGTGGCCACAGGGTTCTCGGAATCTATTATCTAAGAATGTATAGAAAATTCTCTCAACTTACTACGTTGAGTCGGTATATCCCATATTAGTGCTAACCATTCGCGTACACGATCCTACGTACCCAAAGTAGTCGCACAATGATCAGGCTAAGTGATCAGCTCCTAAATCAATGTACGTACTCAAGTGCACCGAATTCGCTCTAGCACCTCAAGTCAAAGGACTAAATCGTACAATATTATAAGTCTTGAGAAACATCCCATCGCCGATGTGTGTCATGCGCTTCCACAATGGGTTTCTCTGTTCGGGTCGTTCGATACGTTCAATCTCCTATCGAACCACCTACTCATATGCATTAGCATAAGATGCCTTGCTCATGAAACGCTACAAATTCACTCCACGTGAATCATGCATATTCGTACAAGTCTTTGTGATTCCTTCGATACCCCATCTCGTTCGGAATCTATGACTTGGAACATGTTTTAAGATCACGACCTTAGATACTGTTTCATGATTGCACTCATACTGAAGTGAATCGTCCCATAGTCTATTGTGATCTAAGGATTTCATCCAATCGCTTAAGTAATTCGCGAGATATGAAGTTTGCCATTGTTTGATTTACATACTATAAACAAACGAGCGTATTAATTCATTTATACTAGAGAAAGCTTACGATAGTCCTAATATAAGCTAAATATAATGGCTTGCAGGGTACTATCCTTTCAAATTGTTCACTTTACAGTTCTGCTGTACTTTCTGTCACGTCGCATTAAATGCACCTTGCTGATCCGTGGTTCCTCTTCAATCATTTTTCATTTATACCCTCTTCTTACAGCATTTATTACTCCAAGTGCATTTATTACCGTTGTAATAACTTACTGATCACTTATACTCTGTTGATAGAATCTACCCTGCTTATGAACACTTTGCTTATTTCAATTGAACTCATCTGATTTGACTCTGCTGAAATTCACCAGTCTGATTCCGTACTCAGCATCAGATCAATAGTCTTCTGGACCAAAATTCAACCCTTCTGATTTTACTTATCTTCTCAGATTGAATTTCTTAGAGGTTGCTAAGCTTCCATTACTTAGCTGATGACTTTTGGAAATCATCAAAACCTCCCTTCACTTCTTCATCTTCATCCAACAGAAACTATTCCCTTTGACTTAATCTTTATGAGCTACTTTCATAAAGTCGTCAGGTTTCTCGGCCAAGGGTTTTATTGAAATTGGTTTCTCACAGAGATTCATAGGAGAAGTTCCCAACCTATCAAGTCAGGTTAAGGATCCTCTGTTCTTGGTATGAACTTGCATACGAGTTCCCTTGTACTCAACGTGAGACCTTCTTGTAATCAACATAAGGATTGTTCTTCGTACACTATTGCAAATAGGAATAACTTTGACCCTGATATGCGACTATCGCTTTCATGGTGAGTTATTTCCTCGTTGGAGTATTTAGTGCACTTGCCATCTCAGCAAGACATCAACTTCAATGTATCGACTATCCCAGTCACGCTCGTGGACTCAACGTCATCCAGTTCAGCGGAGTATACACAGTGGTGAGAGTCTAATTGAATCCATTGATGTCCCATCTCAAATGAATTCTTTTACTCTTGAATTTGTTCTAGATCGTGGCCTTGGAGATCAGTCAACAGGTTGTCCCATAGCCCTGTGATCTAATGACTTCTATCCAGTATAATTCACAAGATACAAATAGCATGCCTCAAGTTTCAAGCTAGTCCGATTAAGAGATAGCATGATACATTTTTGGTCTCTTGGGTAGATCACGAACATTACGGATTTTCACGGGTGAAACTCTATTCGAAGACCTTTTGGCTATCAAATTAAGCTAGTGAACTTCGGAATTCACTTGATGGAGAATATTTGTCCCAAGATTCATGTTCCTCTGATTTCACTCTAAATGGTCTATTTTGTTGTGTTATGCGTAATAGAATCACAATTTGGCTATTTTGGGCCTAGGTTTGTTTTTCATGGAGGTTGTGCATTCGTTACTAAATTTTAAAAGTGTTATTCACATGATAGGTGATGTATGGGCCGGGTTTATTGTTCTTTCTTCTAATTGGTGGATTTGGGCATTTTAAGAACTTTTCGTTCATTCTTTAAAGGTGTGTAAATCTAGGAATTACCAACATGATATGTTTTGGTGGGATTTCTTGTTATTCTGAGTCCTACGTAGACTTGGTCATTTTTGTGGTGTCATGTGTGAAAAACACGAGTATTTAAGTTCTATGTTTTGCAAATGGAATTACCGCACTCGAATTTAGACAGTGTGTTATTTACGTGGTAGGTATGTTCTTGAAAACTTCTGCTAAAATGGTTAGTTTTAGGTTGCCCTTGTGGAAACTAGGGTATAATATATTGGCCTAATTTCTTTTTTCAGTGATCTATCTAATTCCTGGTCCTTACATAGGCTGATCTTTATATTTATGTTTTAGTTTATTGCTCCTCACACATTTCTCTAAAATTGACTTTTTTAGGTTGCCCTAGATGAAACAAGAACATGCTAATATTCTTGGGATTGAGTTTCTTCAGGTAGTCTTCTGCATTTCTAATTTTAACCGTACTTTAATCACGTGATATAAAATGATTGTTCGGTATGTTATACATATATATCTCTAAACTTCTCTTTAGCCTACCATATCTAGAAGTTTCTTATTCACAAGATCTATATAGATTGCATGTTTCGAATTTGAAGTTCTTCAGATTAATATATAACACGGTCCATTCCGGGGTTAATACAATAATAAAACATTAATACAATATCATACCTATTCCAACGTGGCTCTGATACCACTCGGGTACCAGGTCATATACATAAAAGTGGGGGAGAGTAGCAGCAGCGGAGTACAGTACAAAACAAACTATCAAGCTATATTACAAATTTGAAGTGTATATTACAAAATATAAAAGATGATAATCTTTTGTAGAAGGGTTGCTTGGATGTAGTGAGTAGATGGTAAATCTTCAGCGTGCCTTCTGAGTGAATGAAAGAGGCCTTTTAAAGGCAGCGGACGTGAATTCCGGATTCCAAATCTGGCGGACTTCAAACCAGTCTTCAATTTAAGAAATGAACAGGACCAGCAATTATGGCCAACAGTAAAATGAACAGTACCAACAATTATGGTGAACAGTAACATGAACAGTACCAACATTTATGGTGAACAGTACCATGAACAGTGACTGCACAGTAACATGAACAGTAACCGTGAATAGTAACCACGAATTATGCGTATGGGTCTTGGGAATCCATCATGGTGTCGTCGGTCTTCTGGGTCTCGTCGTCAGATGGACTGTGGCTAGACGCACTGGATGATTCTCCCAAAATCTCTCTAAGTTGCTTCCTCAGGTCTTCTTTGGATGATGACGAGGAGGCAATCAATTCTTTAAGAAATTCAGTAATATTAGTAACATCCTTTTTAGGAGCTTGAGTCGTCGGCTGTGGTGGCTCAAATGAAACAATACCTTTCTGTGCAAAAATTGAATCTTTAAAAAATTCAAATTTATCCCACCATTTAATTAAAACTCTTCTTCCTAATGCAGGAACATGAGTAACGGTTTCACCAAATTTTTTAATTGGAAGGTTGGAAATAACCACATCCCATTTGACAATCCATGGGACTTGATAAAAAGCTACAAAATTTAGCTCTGGTGTTTTTAATGAAGGATTAGATTTCTTAAAATCTTCAAAAACACATCTAATTTTATCAGGAAAAATAATGGGATGAGATCCCCAATTATAAAACCATTTAATAAACCACTGAGGGAGATTAGTGGTATTAAAATCTCTAAATTGTAGAAACCAACTGTGTTTTCTTTGCCTATTGTCATAACAAAAGGCTCCTTCCCATGCTTTAATGTAGTCAAAATAATTGAACCAAAATTTTTCTAATTCTTTTCTATTACCACGTGGAATTTCGTGGTTCCTGTACAGATCTCCATTCCAAGTTTCTGGAGTTAAAACTTTTTTAATAAAGGCTTTAGAATAAGCCCATTCCGCACTAGATCTTGAAATTGAGTCAAATTCTACTGATTTAGTAGTTTGTAAAATGGCATAATAGAAAGTACATTCCTTTGGCCAAAGATATGGGTCAGCAGAATCTTTTAAATAGAAAGAAGCTGCTTCATTAGCATTGAGGTGAGCGTATTTAAGCTCAAGTGGGGTTATCCATATAGTAGAATAAGGGATATACGGATAAACAAATTCAGTAGACAAATTAGTCTGTATTGCTATTGCATAAGCATCATCTCTTAATTTAGATTCTTTTGGAGTGGCCTTTAAGGCTTCATTCTTTAATTGATCGATTGATTTACCAACCATTGTCTTATAAGACAAATCCTTTTTTGGGGGTGTCTCTTTAGACTTCCCTTTCCCTTTATCTTTATTCTTTTTCTCCATTTCCCTGCAAAAATTCACGGGTTAGAAAATCAGGTAAAGAATTATTTGATCCTTTAATAAATTCAATATCAAAATCAAAGACAGACAAAATTCCCTGCCATCTAGCAAAAATTTGTTTTGATGCTATATTTTTAACATCCTTTTCTAGAATATCTTTAGCAGATTTGCAATCAACCCTAATTAGGAATTTTTTATTCAACAAATCACTTTCAAATTTTTGAATACATAGCACAATTGATAATATTTCCTTTTTTACTGTGGAATAATTTTTCCTTGGTCCTTGCCAGATTCCTGAGGTGAATCTAACAAGAGTAATTTTATTATCTATCCTTTGTTTAAGGATTCCTCCATAACCTAATTCAGATGCGTCTGTTTCAACAATTTTAAAAGCATCTGGGTTTGCAATTGCAAGACAAGGAATTTCCTTTATTTTATTTTTTATTTTAATAACGGCCTCTGTATGGATATTTGTCCATTCAGGGGGATTTTTTCGTAACCTTTCAAATAAAGGTTTTGCATCTATTGCCAAATTTTTATAGAAGTCTGCTATGTAATTAAGACTTCCAAGAAACCTTTGTAGTTGAGTTTTTTCTTTTATTTCATTCGGAAATTTTTCCGCAAAAACTATGGATCTATCTATTGGAAAGATAGTTCCTTCTTTAATAGTATGTCCAAGAAACCGAATTTCAGTTTGAAATAATTTTACTTTCTTTGCAGATACAACTAATCCTGCTCTTTTAACAGCATTAATAAATGCATGTAAATGTTTAAAATGTTGATCAATATTGTCTGAAAAAATTAAGACATCATCAATATATACTATACAAAATTTAGTATATGGACTAAAAATTTCATTCATTATGTTTTGAAATTCAGAAGGGGCATTTTTTAACCCAAAAGGCATTACGTTCCATTCGTAGTGTCCAAATGGTACCGTAAATGCAGTTTTATATCGGTCTTCTTCAGCAATTTGAATCTGCCAGAATCCCGACTTCATATCAAATTTTGACATTACTTTGGCTGTGTAAAGCCGATTTAACAAATCTCTTTTATTAGGGATAGGATATCTAATCCATCGTAATGCTTTATTTAATGGCTTATAATTAATAACAAGCCTAGGAACACCTCGTTCTAATTCTGCGGCATTTTCAACATAAAATGCTGGACAACTCCAGGGACTGTAGGATTTTCTAATTAATCCTTTGAGTAATAACTCATCAATTTCTTTTTTGCAGATTTCCAGGTGGCGTGGACCCATAGCTATAGGTCTTGCCTTAGTTTGAATTTGATTTTCCTTAAAGTCTGGTTCATATGGAAGATTTACTATATGTTTCTTCCTTTCCCAGAAGGCATTAGGAATTTCTGCACATATTGTTTTAGTTATAAATTCTTGTAACTCATTTATTTTCTTTTGAATATGAGGCTGCTGTATCTTTTCAGCTATTTTTTTGTAATTAATTTCCTGAGATAAGGAATTAAGAAACTTTTCTTTTCTTTCTATTTTCTTTTGAATTAAATCAATCTCGTGATAACGAGGTTGTGTAATAAAATTAAATGTTATTTCCTGTGAATCAACAGTGCTAGTAATTCCTCTTTCGTCAATGCTTTTTATGGGATAAAGCATATGTAGAAAGGGATTTCCTAGAATTACATCGTGAGATAAATCTTTTACCATTATAAATGGCATTTCAAGGCAAATTCCATTGTTACAGACAGCAGTATTTTGTAACTTATATTTTACTATAAGCTTTCGGCCATCTGCAGCATTAAGAATTTCAGTAGTTTTGGAAAAATATCTAGAAGGAATTAACCCTTCATTGATACAATTTAAATCAGCTCCAGAATCTACCATAGCAATTGCAGAGAGAGTATATTCTCTATGAACAATGATTTTTATTTTAATGTGCCATTTATGAGTAATAACCCTATCAATCATATTCACAAATGTTAATGATGCATTTACATTTTCTTCTTTTAAAGAATCTTTTTCATAATCGTCATTGTCCTGATTAGGACTAAGATCTGTTTCAAGATTTCTTAATTCAATTAAAGAAACTCTAGACTTTAAGTCACTTAATTCTTTTTTAAGAATTTTTACTTCGTGAATTAATTCACTAGTACATGAATCCTCTGAATCCTTTTCTTTAGAGGTCTTAGCCCTATTTAAAATTTCTTTTAGACTATAAGTCTCTGGTTCTTTGAATTTTATTCCTTTTTCAGATTTTTTCTGACTGTATTGTTCCAAATATTTTTGGAGCATTTCTCTTTTAGCAACTGGATCAGTAATTTGATCAATTATATCGAGAATAAAATTATCCTCTTTAGTTAAGGTGCATAATCCATTTGCCTGACATAAGGCTTTATAATAATCACAGTTTCCTTCGCAACCAGAATTATCTGATTGTTCGGATTCTGTTTCGGATCCTTCAGAATTCTCAGATTCTTCAGTTTCTTCATTGTCAATTATAGCAGTAATTTTAAAATCTCTTTTTTCTCCTTCTTCATTAAGAAAGAGTTTTTCTAAAGTTCTTTTAAGACCTTCGTCAATATCTAAACTATTGATTTTCTTTTTCATTTTACACTTATTAGCGTAATGACCAGGTTTTTGACATTTCCAACATAATGGAATGGGTTTCTGCCTAGGGGTCGAAGAACTTTCTCCTTTATTCTTCTTTCCTTTATAAAAACCTTTCTTTCTCTTTTTAGGAAAATAATTTAAATTCTTAGAATTTTTTGAGACTTTATTAGTCTTATGTTTCCTTTTATCACTAGAAGGTCCTATAGGAGGTAAACCAATTTGTTCACAGAAGTCTCCTATAATTCTTTTTCCTAAAACCTTTTCTTTTTGAATTTGTCTATGTAATTTAATTTCATTACATAAATTTATGCCTTCAGAGATAATTTCAGAAGATAGATCTCCATAAGTATATTGGGCATACGGAATAATGCCATTATGTTTCTGCTTTATTCTATTCCTTATTTTTTCTGAGAAAAAATGAGGGAGTCCTGATAAGAACTTTTCTTTCCAAAAATCGTGTTGACTATCTTCTCTAGTAAAAACTTTAGAGAAGAACACATCTTTATACCATTTAAACTGAGATAAGTTTTGACATCTTAAATTCATTAACTGTTCTTGTGTTTTATCCAACTGTAATGAAGTTGTTCCAATAAAATGTTTTGCTATAGTATATAATAGCGTATTAACACAATCTGTAACTTGCACAGGTTGGTTATCAACAACTTCAACTTTAACAGCTCTTAAAATATGCAATTTTGCCTCTTCTGGTAGGTAGAAATCCCACCAACCTTTTAATTGTCCAGTAAAGCCTTGAGTTATGGCTTTAGCAATACTTTGATCAGAATTTCCATTTGCTTTGCAGGCAGTTGCATACATAGTCATGTAATGCAATACTGTTTGCATCTGGTATTCTGACATTCCATCTATATTCCATTCATTAATGGATCTGCCATCAAATTGAACAGTCATGTATTCATCATGCTGCTCAAGTTGTAAATCAACTGGTGTTGGCTTATGATAATAAGGTTTTGCTGGTACATTGTATACCATTTTCTTCTTATAAGAAGATGATAATTTATTAACTTGAAAATGTTGTTGTTGGTTTTGTTCTGTTAAGAACATATCTTCAAGTTGATCAATTTTCTCTTCCATTTCGGAAGTTTGATCTTGACTTTCAATATTGGATTCACTATCTGAATTTTGTTCCAAAGGTGACAATTCCTTTTCATTAAGCCCAAGATTTTTTAATCTCTTTATTATTTCGTCAACCATCTCAGAGGAAGAATCTGGTGGTTTTATTTTAAAATCAATCTTTTCAGAAGACATTGGTTTAAATAAAACCCTTTTATCAATTACAGAAGTTTCTTCTTTAGAAACCTTTTGTTGATCTGATTTTAGATCAATATTTTTCTCAATTCTATTTAATTGATCTCCAATAGTTTTGAGAGTTAAATTTGTAAAGTTATTTTGTTGCACAACAGCATCAATATTATCACCCTTTTTTCTATAGGGTGTGGCTAGAATTTCTTCTCCCTCGATTTTAACGGTTAAATTAACTTCTGGAGGGTGGATGCTTTTGAAAACTTTTCCATTTTTAGTGACAAAATCCCTATTATAGGAAGATTCAATTGTTGACACAAAATTTTTGTTCTCAAAATCAGGAAATTGTTTTTTATTTAAATAAAAGTATTTTTTCAAGAAATCAAAGAAATCAATGACATCTTTATTTATCTGTAGAAATCTCTTATAAGATGTAAATAATTTCTTTTGACTTTTAATATCTTCTTGGAAAAACCACTTTCTTCGAATTTCATTTTCAGGAGAATAAAATAATTCTTTAGCAATTCCGTCAAAAGGAAAACAAACTTCTTCAGGAATTGTAATAGTTAAAACACTTGTGTCACTATTATAACCCATGTCAGAAGCGGTCGGAGATTTTCTTCCTGTGTTAGTATCAACTTCAATTTCTGTTGGGGTAACAGTTGATGGTATACTAACATTATATTGAGGTTGATTAACCCCATCAGGAGTAAATTTTGTTCCTAATATGGTTTCTTTTTCAAATTTAGATAGCGGGGCAGAAGAAGTAGATCTTCTTTCCAAATTAAGTCTACTTGGACCTGCTGAATTAGGTCTAGTAAATCGACTACTTTGCCCTAAATTAAGTCTAGCAATTCTTTGATTAGAGAATTTAATTTCAACATCTCCATCAGGATATTCAACTATTTCTTCTAATTCTCTATTTTCCTGTTTAACAGGTTCACTTGCCTTTTCTAAAATCCATTGTTCAGGTAAATTAACCTGATCCCAAGTAATTGTTTTGGGTACTTTTAAATTGCTTTTAGATAAATTTGTAATAAACAAAGTAGTAGATCCCTTCTGTTCGAAGGCAAAATCTCTGATTCTTGGCACTACTGTGTTCATAACTTTATATTGAATCCTGTAAATAAGGATTATATTTTCTGATCCTTGCATCATATTAAACCCATCAGATTTAATATCAAGACACAAGGCGTGCATTAGAGTTGGATCTGTAAGAGATAAAGTGAAATTTGGAAAGCAAGAAAAGTAGATGGGTCCATCACAAAGACTGGACTCAATTATTCCTAATAAGGAGTCATGGAATTTATTATGTCTTTTATCTCGAACACAAATTATAGCGGATGTATTTAATCCGAGTCTTGTAGCAGGCTTTAGACCTACTTGGATTAGGCCAACATGAAGAAATTTATATTGTTGTCTATGTTTTTCAATTAAATTTCTAGATAATAATTGAAAAGAATTATATCCTTCAGTTAAAGGAATAGCTTCTTCTACAGTTTTAACAACATAATCAGAAGAAAATTCAAAAGTTCCTTTCTGTTTATAAACAGAAGATTGTACTGGTAATTTCCAGTTTTGCAAAGATTTTTCAAAATTTTCATTTAAAATAATTTCTTTGTTACTACCACTTGTCTCACCTTGTCTTTTAGACAAAGATCTAGCCAACCTCTGCATAATTTTACAGATCACTGTCAACGATTTATGCCAATCCCAAAACAGCCTATACACCGGCCAAAGACAGGGACTATTCAGGCTACGCGACTTAAGGGAAAATCCCCGGGTTTCACTGTAAAACTATACTTTGGAAAACTAAAGCTTTAATCTAAAACACTAAATAAAACAAAAGGTAGAGCACAAGGAAATTAAGCTGCTAATAAAATACTAATACGTTTAATTATACTATGATAATGGTCACGGAGACTAACAAAGTGATTATACTCAGGATGATCAGGGAGTTCTTCACAAAGATATTTATAAAATTTATAATCTATTAAGCACAAATTATAAAACTCAGAATTAACTAAGACAAACTTAAAATTAATCATTCAAATAAGCATTAATAACATAACAACAATAACACAAAATAACAATAATACAAACATACATTAATAACATAACAATAATAAGACACGATAACAAAATTGCAAACATTAATAAAACATTAATACAATAATAAAACATTAATACAATATCATACCTATTCCAACGTGGCTCTGATACCACTCGGGTACCAGGTCATATACATAAAAGTGGGGGGAGAGTAGCAGCAGCAGCGGAGTACAAAACAAAACAAACTATCTAGCTATATTGCAAACATTAATAAAACATTAATACAATATCATACCTATTCCAACGTGGCTCTGATACCACTCGGATACAAGGTCATATACATAAAAGTGGGGGAGAGTAGCAGCAGCGGAGTACAGTACAAAACAAACTATCAAGCTATATTACAAATTTGAAGTGTATATTACAAAATATAAAAGATGATAATCTTTTGTAGAAGGGTTGCTTGGATGTAGTGAGTAGATGGTAATTCTTGAGCGTGCCTTCTGAGTGAATGAAAGAGGCCTTTTATAGGCAGCGGACGTCAGTTCCGGATTCCAAATCTTGCGGACTTCAAACCAGTCTTCAATTTAAGAAATGAACAGGACCAGCAATTATGGCCAACAGTAAAATGAACAGTACCAACAATTATGGTGAACAGTAACATGAACAGTACCAACAATTATGGTGAACAGTAACATGAACAGTGACTGCACAGTAACATGAACAGTAACCGTGAATAGTAACCGCGAATTATGCGTATGGGTCTTGGGAATCCATCATGGTGTCGTCGGTCTTCTGGGTCTCGTCGTCAGATGGACTGTGGCTAGACGCACTGGATGATTCTCCCAAAATCTCTCTAAGTTGCTTCCTCAGGTCTTCTTTGGATGATGACGAGGAGGCAATCAATTCTTTAAGAAATTCAGTAATATTAGTAACATCCTTTTTAGGAGCTTGAGTCTTCGGCTGTGGTGGCTCAAATGAAACAATACCTTTCTGTGCAAAAATTGAATCTTTAAAAAATTCAAATTTATCCCACCATTTAATTAAAACTCTTCTTCCTAATGCAGGAACATGAGTAACGGTTTCATCAAATTTTTTAATTGGAAGGTTGGAAATAACCACATCCCATTTGACAATCCATGGGACTTGATAAAAAGCTACAAAATTTAGCTCTGGTGTTTTTAATGAAGGATTAGATTTCTTAAAATCTTCAAAAACACATCTAATTTTATCAGGAAAAATAATGGGATGAGATCCCCAATTATAAAACCATTTAATAAACCACTGAGGGAGATTAGTGGTATTAAAATCTCTAAATTGTAGAAACCAACTGTGTTTTCTTTGCCTATTGTCATAACAAAAGGCTCCTTCCCATGCTTTAATGTAGTCAAAATAATTGAACCAAAATTTTTCTAATTCTTTTCTATTACCACGTGGAATTTCGTGGTTTCTATACAGATCTCCATTCCAAGTTTCTGGAGTTAAAACCCTTTTGATGAAGGCTTTAGAATAAGCCCATTCCGCACTAGATCTTGAAATTGAGTCAAATTCTACTGATTTAGTAGTTTGTAAAATGGCATAATAGAAAGTACATTCTTTGGGCCAAAGATAAGGATCAGCAGAATCTTTTAAATAGAAAGAAGCTGCTTCATTAGCATTGAGGTGAGCGTATTTAAGCTCAAGTGGGGTTATCCATATAGTAGAATAAGGGATATACGGATAAACAAATTCAGTAGACAAATTAGTCTGTATTGCTATTGCATAAGCATCATCTCTTAATTTAGATTCTTTTGGAGTGGCCTTTAAGGCTTCATTTTTTAATTGATCAATTGATTTACCAACCATTGTCTTATAAGACAAATCCTTTTTTGGGGGTGTCTCTTTAGACTTCCCTTTTCCTTTGTCCTTATTCCTTTTCTCCATTTCCCTGCAAAAATTCACGGGTTAGAAAATCAGGTAAAGAATTATTTGATCCTTTAATAAATTCAATATCAAAATCAAAGACAGACAAAATTCCCTGCCATCTAGCAAAAATTTGTTTAGATGCTATATTTTTAACATCCTTTTCTAGAATATCTTTAGCAGATTTGCAATCAACCCTAATTAGGAATTTTTTATTCAACAAATCACTTTCAAATTTTTGAACACATAATACAATTGATAAAATTTCTTTTTTAACTGTGGAATAATTTTTCCTTGGTCCTTGCCAGATTCCTGAGGTGAATCTAACAAGAGTAATTTTATTATCTATCCTTTGTTTAAGGATTCCTCCATAACCTAATTCAGATGCGTCTGTTTCAACAATTTTAAAAGCATCTGGGTTTGCAATTGCAAGACAAGGAATTTCCTTTATTTTATTTTTTATTTTGATAACGGCCTCTGTATGGATATTTGTCCATTCAGGGGGATTTTTTCGTAACCTTTCAAATAAAGGTTTTGCATCAATTGCCAAATTTTTATAGAAGTCTGCTATGTAATTAAGACTTCCAAGAAACCTTTGTAGTTGAGTTTTTTCTTTTATTTCATTCGGAAATTTTTCCGCAAAAACTATGGATCTATCTATTGGAAAGATAGTTCCTTCTTTAATAGTATGTCCAAGAAACCGAATTTCAGTTTGAAATAATTTTATTTTCTTTGCAGATACAACTAATCCTGCTCTTTTAACAGCATTAATAAATGCATGTAAATGTTTAAAATGTTGATCAATATTGTCTGAAAAAATTAAGACATCATCAATATATACTATACAAAATTTAGTATATGGACTAAAAATTTCATTCATTATGTTTTGAAATTCAGAAGGGGCATTTTTTAACCCAAAAGGCATTACGTTCCATTCGTAGTGTCCAAATGGTACCGTAAATGCAGTTTTATATCGGTCTTCTTCAGCAATCTGAATCTGCCAGAATCCCGACTTCATATCAAATTTTGACATTACTTTGGCTGTGTAAAGCCGATTTAGCAAATCTCTTTTATTAGGGATAGGATATCTAATCCATCGTAATGCTTTATTTAATGGCTTATAATTAATAACAAGCCTAGGAACACCTCGTTCTAATTCTGCGGCATTTTCAACATAAAATGCTGGACAACTCCAGGGACTGTAGGATTTTCTAATTAATCCTTTGAGTAATAACTCATCAATTTCTTTTTTGCAGATTTCAAGGTGGCGTGGACCCATAGCTATAGGTCTTGCCTTAGTTTGAATTTGATTTTCCTTAAAATCTGGTTCATATGGAAGATTTACTATATGTTTCTTCCTTTCCCAGAAGGCATTAGGAATTTCTGCACATATTGTTTTAGTTATAAATTCTTGTAACTCATTTATTTTCTTTTGAATATGAGGCTGCTGTATCTTTTCAGCTATTTTTTTGTAATTAATTTCCTGAGATAAGGAATTAAGAAACTTTTCTTTTCTTTCTATTTTCTTTTGAATTAGATCAATCTCGTGATAACGAGGTTGTGTAATAAAATTAAATGTTATTTCCTGTGAATCAACAGTGCTAGTAATTCCTCTTTCGTCAATGCTTTTTATGGGATAAAGCATATGTAGAAAGGGATTTCCTAGAATTACATCGTGAGATAAATCTTTTACCATTATAAATGGCATTTCAAGGCAAATTCCATTGTTACAGACAGCAGTATTTTGTAACTTATATTTTACTATAAGCTTTCGGCCATCTGCAGCATTAAGAATTTCAGTAGTTTTGGAAAAATATCTAGAAGGAATTAACCCTTCATTGATACAATTCAAATCAGCTCCAGAATCTACCATAGCAATTGCAGAGAGAGTATATTCTCTATGAACAATGATTTTTATTTTAATGTGCCATTTATGAGTAATAACCCTATCAATCATATTCACAAATGTTAATGATGCATTTACATTTTCTTCTTTTAAAGAATCTTTTTCATAATCGTCATTGTCCTGATTAGGACTAAGATCTGTTTCAAGATTTCTTAATTCAATTAAAGAAACTCTAGACTTTAAGTCACTTAATTCTTTTTTAAGAATTTTTACTTCGTGAATTAATTCACTAGTACATGAATCCTCTGAATCCTTTTCTTTAGAGGTCTTAGCCCTATTTAAAATTTCTTTTAGACTATAAGTCTCTGGTTCTTTGAATTTTATTCCTTTTTCAGATTTTTTCTGACTGTATTGTTCCAAATATTTTTGGAGCATTTCTCTTTTAGCAACTGGATCAGTAATTTGATCAATTATATCGAGAATAAAATTATCCTCTTTAGTTAAGGTGCATAATCCATTTGCCTGACATAAGGCTTTATAATAATCACAGTTTCCTTCGCAACCAGAATTATCTGATTGTTCGGATTCTGTTTCGGATCCTTCAGAATTCTCAGATTCTTCAGTTTCTTCATTGTCAATTATAGCAGTAATTTTAAAATCTCTTTTTTCTCCTTCTTCATTAAGAAAGAGTTTTTCTAAAGTTCTTTTAAGACCTTCGTCAATATCTAAACTATTGATTTTCTTTTTCATTTTACACTTATTAGCGTAATGACCAGGTTTTTGACATTTCCAACATAATGGAATGGGTTTCTGCCTAGGGGTCGAAGAACTTTCTCCTTTATTCTTCTTTCCTTTATAAAAACCTTTCTTTCTCCTTTTAGGAAAATAATTTAAATTCTTAGAATTTTTTGAGACTTTATTAGTCTTATGTTTCCTTTTATCACTAGAAGGTCCTATAGGAGGTAAACCAATTTGTTCACAGAAGTCTCCTATAATTCTTTTTCCTAAAACCTTTTCTTTTTGAATTTGTCTATGTAATTTAATTTCATTACATAAATTTATGCCTTCAGAGATAATTTCAGAAGATAGATCTCCATAAGTATATTGGGCATACGGAATAATGCCATTATGTTTCTGCTTTATTCTATTCCTTATTTTTTCTGAGAAAAAATGAGGGAGTCCTGATAAGAACTTTTCTTTCCAAAAATCGTGTTGACTATCTTCTCTAGTAAAAACTTTAGAGAAGAACACATCTTTATACCATTTAAACTGAGATAAGTTTTGACATCTTAAATTCATTAACTGTTCTTGTGTTTTATCCAACTGTAATGAAGTTGTTCCAATAAAATGTTTTGCTATAGTATATAATAGCGTATTAACACAATCTGTAACTTGCACAGGTTGGTTATCAACAACTTCAACTTTAACAGCTCTTAAAATATGCAATTTTGCCTCTTCTGGTAGGTAGAAATCCCACCAACCTTTTAATTGTCCAGTAAAGCCTTGAGTTATGGCTTTAGCAATACTTTGATCAGAATTTCCATTTGCTTTGCAGGCAGTTGCATACATAGTCATGTAATGCAATACTGTTTGCATCTGGTATTCTGACATTCCATCTATATTCCATTCATTAATGGATCTGCCATCAAATTGAACAGTCATGTATTCATCATGCTGCTCAAGTTGTAAATCAACTGGTGTTGGCTTATGATAATAAGGCTTTGCTGGTACATTGTATACCATTTTCTTCTTATAAGAAGATGATAATTTATTAACTTGAAAATGTTGTTGTTGGTTTTGTTCTGTTAAGAACATATCTTCAAGTTGATCAATTTTCTCTTCCATTTCGGAAGTTTGATCTTGACTTTCAATATTAGATTCACTATCTGAATTTTGTTCCAAAGGTGACAATTCCTTTTCATTAAGCCCAAGATTTTTTAATCTCTTTATTATTTCGTCAACCATCTCAGAGGAAGAATCTGGTGGTTTTATTTTAAAATCAATCTTTTCAGAAGACATTGGTTTAAATAAAACCCTTTTATCAATTACAGAAGTTTCTTCTTTAGAAACCTTTTGTTGATCTGATTTTAGATCAATATTTTTCTCAATTCTATTTAATTGATCTCCAATAGTTTTGAGAGTTAAATTTGTAAAGTTATTTTGTTGCACAACAGCATCAATATTATCACCCTTTTTTCTATAGGGTGTGGCTAGAATTTCTTCTCCATCGATTTTAACGGTTAAATTAACTTCTGGAGGGTGGATGCTTTTGAAAACTTTTCCATTTTTAGTGACAAAATCCCTGTTATAGGAAGATTCAATTGTTGACACAAAATTTTTGTTCTCAAAATCAGGAAATTGTTTTTTATTTAAATAAAAGTATTTTTTCAAGAAATCAAAGAAATCAATGACATCTTTATTTATCTGTAGAAATCTCTTATAAGATGTAAATAATTTCTTTTGACTTTTAATATCTTCTTGGAAAAACCACTTTCTTCGAATTTCATTTTCAGGAGAATAAAATAATTCTTTAGCAATTCCGTCAAAAGGAAAACAAACTTCTTCAGGAATTGTAATAGTTAAAACACTTGTGTCACTATTATAACCCATGTCAGAAGCGGTCGGAGATTTTCTTCCTGTGTTAGTATCAACTTCAATTTCTGTTGGGGTAACAGTTGATGGTATACTAACATTATATTGAGGTTGATTAACCCCATCAGGAGTAAATTTTGTTCCTAATATGGTTTCTTTTTCAAATTTAGATAGCGGGGCAGAAGAAGTAGATCTTCTTTCCAAATTAAGTCTACTTGGACCTGCTGAATTAGGTCTAGTAAATCGACTACTTTGCCCTAAATTAAGTCTAGCAATTCTTTGATTAGAGAATTTAATTTCAACATCTCCATCAGGATATTCAACTATTTCTTCTAATTCTCTATTTTCCTGTTTAACAGGTTCACTTGCCTTTTCTAAAATCCATTGTTCAGGTAAATTAACCTGATCCCAAGTAATTGTTTTGGGTACTTTTAAATTGCTTTTAGATAAATTTGTAATAAACAAAGTAGTAGATCCCTTCTGTTCGAAGGCAAAATCTCTGATTCTTGGCACTACTGTGTTCATAACTTTATATTGAATCCTGTAAATAAGGATTATATTTTCTGATCCTTGCATCATATTAAACCCATCAGATTTAATATCAAGACACAAGGCGTGCATCAGAGTTGGATCTGTAAGAGATAAAGTGAAATTTGGAAAGCAAGAAAAGTAGATGGGTCCATCACAAAGACTGGACTCAATTATTCCTAATAAGGAGTCATGGAATTTATTATGTCTTTTATCTCGAACACAAATTATAGCGGATGTATTTAATCCGAGTCTTGTAGCAGGCTTTAGACCTACTTGGATTAGGCCAACATGAAGAAATTTATATTGTTGTCTATGTTTTTCAATTAAATTTCTTGATAATAATTGAAAAGAATTATATCCTTCAGTTAAAGGAATAGCTTCTTCTACAGTTTTAACAACATAATCAGAAGAAAATTCAAAAGTTCCTTTCTGTTTATAAACAGAAGATTGTACTGGTAATTTCCAGTTTTGCAAAGATTTTTCAAAATTTTCATTTAAAATAATTTCTTTGTTACTACCACTTGTCTCACCTTGTCTTTTAGACAAAGATCTAGCCAACCTCTGCATAATTTTACAGATCACTGTCAACGGTTTATGCCAATCCCAAAACAGCCTATACACCGGCCAAAGACAGGGACTATTCAGGCTACGCGACTTAAGGGAAAATCCCCGGGTTTCACTGTAAAACTATACTTTGGAAAACTAAAGCTTCAATCTAAAACACTAAATAAAACAAAAGGTAGAGTCCAAGAAATTAAGCTGCTAATAAAATACTAAAGCGGATAAGCAGTTGATGATAATAATCTCTTTGGTTAATATACCAAATATCGTCAGGAAACCTTTCACAATTTTTCTTATATCTTATATATTCTTTTTTAATATAAGCATATAACTCGGAAAAGTTGACGTATTTAGAATTTAATTTTAATGGAGGCATAAAAAGACTAAGCTGCAAGTAAAACACTAATACGTTTAATTAAACTTTGATTATGGTTACGCATACACACGAAATGATTGTAACCAGGATGATCCGGGAACTGTTCACATAAACTTTTATAAAATTTATAATCACTTAAGCACAAATTATAAAACTCAGAATTAACTAAGACAAACTTAAAATTAATCATTCAAATAAGCATTAATAACATAACAACAATAACACAAAATAACAATAATACAAACATACATTAATAACATAACAATAATAAGACACGATAACAAAATTGCAAACATTAATAAAACATTAATACAATATCATACCTATTCCAACGTGGCTCTGATACCACTCGGGTACCAGGTCATATACATAAAATTGGGGGAGAGTAGCAGCAGCGGAGTACAGTACAAACTATCAAGCTATATTACAAATTTGAAGTGTATATTACAAAATATAAAAGATGATAATCTTTTGTAGAAGGGTTGCTTGGATGTAGTGAGTGGATGGTAATTCTTGAGCGCGTCCCTTCTGAGTGAATGAAAGAGGCCTTTTATAGGCAGCGGACGTGAATTCCGGATTCCAAATCTGGCGGACTTCAAACCAGTCTTCAATTTAAGAAATGAACAGGACCAGCAATTATGGCCAACAGTAAAATGAACAGTACCAACAATTATGGTGAACAGTAACATGAACAGTACCAACAATTATGGTGAACAGTAACATGAACAGTAACCGTGAATAGTAACTGTGAATAGTAACCGCGAATTATGCGTACGGGTCTTGGGAATCCATCATGGTGTCGTCGGTCTTCTGAGTCTCGTCGTCAGATGGACTGTGGCTAGACGCACTGGATGATTCTCCCAAAATCTCTCTAAGTTGCTTCCTCAGGTCTTCTTTGGATGATGACGAGGAGGCAATCAATTCTTTAAGAAATTCAGTAATATCAGTAACATCCGTTTTAGGAGCTTGAGTCTTCGGCTGTGGTGGCTCAAATGAAACATTACCTTTCTGTGCAAAAATTGAATCTTTAAAAAATTCAAATTTATCCCACCATTTAATTAAAACCCTTCTTCCTAATGCGGGAACATGAGTAACGGTTTCATCAAATTTTTTAATTAGAAGGTTGGAAATAACCACATCCTATTTGACAATCCATGGGACTTGATAAAAAGCTACAAAATTAAGCTCAGGTGTTTTTAATGAAGGATTAGATTTCTTAAAATCTTCAAAAACACATCTAATTTTATCAGGAAAAATAATAGGATGAGATCCCCAGTTGTAGAACCATTTAATAAACCACTGAGGGAGATTAGTGGTATTAAAATCTCTAAATTGTAGGAACCAACTATGCTTTCTTTGCCTATTGTCATAACAAAAGGCTCCTTCCCATGTTTTAATGTAGTCAAAATAATTGAACCAATATTTTTCTAAATTTTTTCTATTACCACTTGGAATTTCGTGGTTTCTATACAGATCTCCATTCCAAGTTTCTGGAGTTAAAACTTTTTTAATAAAGGCTTTGGAATAAGCCCATTCCGCACTAGATCTTGAAATTGAGTCAAATTCTACTGATTTAGTAGTTTGTGAAATGGCATAATAGAAAGTACATTCTTTTGGCCAAAGATAAGGATCAACAGAATCTTTCAAATAAAAAGAAGCTGCTTCATTAGCATTGAGATTAGCATATTTAAGCTCGAGAGGAGTTATCCATATAGTAGAATAAGTGATATACGGATAAACAAATTCAGTAGATAAATTAGTCTGTATTGCTATTGCATAAGCATCATCTCTTAATTTAGATTCTTTTGGAGTGGCCTTTAAGGCTTCATTTTTTAATTGATCAATTGACTTGCCAACCATTGTCTTATAAGACAAATTCTTCTTTGGGGGTGTCTCTTTAGACTTCCCTTTTCCTTTATCTTTATTCTTTTTCTCCATTTCCCTGCAAAAATTCACGGGTTAGAAAATCAGGTAAAGAATTATTTGATCCTTTAATAAATTCAATATCAAAATCATTGGGGGGGGGGGGGGGTGGGGGGGGGGGGGGGTGGGGGGGGGGGGGGGTGGGGGGGGGGGGGGGTGGGGGGGGGGGGGGGTGGGGGGGGGGGGGGGTGGGGGGGGGGGGGGGTGGGGGGGGGGGGGGGTGGGGGGGGGGGGGGGTGGGGGGGGGGGGGGGTGGGGGGGGGGGGGGGTGGGGGGGGGGGGGGGTGGGGGGGGGGGGGGGTGGGGGGGGGGGGGGGTGGGGGGGGGGGGGGGTGGGGGGGGGGGGGGGTGGGGGGGGGGGGGGGTGGGGGGGGGGGGGGGTGGGGGGGGGGGGGGGTGGGGGGGGGGGGGGGTGGGGGGGGGGGGGGGTGGGGGGGGGGGGGGGTGGGGGGGGGGGGGGGTGGGGGGGGGGGGGGGTGGGGGGGGGGGGGGGTGGGGGGGGGGGGGGGTGGGGGGGGGGGGGGGTGGGGGGGGGGGGGGGTGGGGGGGGGGGGGGGTGGGGGGGGGGGGGGGTGGGGGGGGGGGGGGGTGGGTTTACAGTGAAACCCGGGGATTTTCCCTTAAGTCGCGTAGCCTGAATAGTCCCTGTCTTTGGCCGGTGTATAGGCTGTTTTGGGATTGGCATAAATCGTTGACAGAGATCTGTAGAATTATGCAGAGGTTGGCTAGATCTTTGTCTAAAAGACAAGGTGAGACAAGTGGTAGTAACAAAGAAATTATTTTAAATGAAAATTTTGAAAAATCTTTGCAAAACTGGAAATTACCAGTACAATCTTCTGTTTATAAACAGAAAGGAACTTTTGAATTTTCTTCTGATTATGTTGTTAAAACTGTAGAAGAAGCTATTCCTTTAACTGAAGGATATAATTCTTTTCAATTATTATCTAGAAATTTAATTGAAAAACATAGACAACAATATAAATTTCTTCATGTTGGCCTAATCCAAGTAGGTCTAAAGCCTGCTACAAGACTCGGATTAAATACATCCGCTATAATTTGTGTTCGAGATAAAAGACATAATAAATTCCATGACTCCTTATTAGGAATAATTGAGTCCAGTCTTTGTGATGGACCCATCTACTTTTCTTGCTTCCCAAATTTCACTTTATCTCTTACAGATCCAACTCTAATGCACGCCTTGTGTCTTGATATTAAATCTGAGGGGTTTAATATGATGCAAGGATCAGAAAATATAATCCTTATTTACAGGATTCAATATAAAGTTATGAACACAGTAGTGCCAAGAATCAGAGATTTTGCTTTCGAACAGAAGGGATCTACTACTTTGTTTATTACAAATTTATCTAAAAGCAATTTAAAAGTACCCAAAACAATTACTTGGGATCAGGTTAATTTACCTGAACAATGGATTTTAGAAAAGGCAAGTGAACCTGTTAAACAGGAAAATAGAGAATTAGAAGAAATAGTTGAATATCCTGATGGAGATGTTAAAATTAAATTCTCTAATCAAAGAATTGCTAGACTTAATTTAGGGCAAAGTAGTCGATTTACTAGACCTAATTCAGCAGGTCCAAGTAGACTTAATTTGGGAAGAAGATCTACTTCTTCCGCCCCTCTAACTAAATTTGAAAAAGAAACCATATTAGGAACAAAATTTACTCCTGACAGGGTTAATCAACCTCAATATAATAGTATACCATCAACTGTTACCCCAACAGAAATTGAAGTTGATACTAACACAGGAAGAAAATCTCCGACCGCTTCTGACATGGGTTATAATAGTGACACAAGTGTTTTAACTATTACAATTCCTGAAGAAGTTTGTTTTCCTTTTGAAGGAATTGCTAAAGAATTATTTTATTCTCCTGAAAATGAAATTCGAAGAAAGTGGTTTTTCCAAGAAGATATTAAAAGTCAAAAGAAATTATTTACATCTTATAAGAGATTTCTACAGATAAATAAAGATGTCATTGATTTCTTTGATTTCTTGAAAAAATACTTTTATTTAAATAAAAAACAATTTCCTGATTTTGAGAACAAAAATTTTGTGTCAACAATTGAATCTTCCTATAACAGAGATTTTGTCACTAAAAATGGAAAAGTTTTCAAAAGCATCCACCCTCCAGAAGTTAATCTAACCGTTAAAATCGAGGGAGAAGAAATTTTAGCCACTCCCTATAGAAAAAAGGGTGATAATATTGATGCTGTTGTGCAACAAAATAACTTTACAAATTTAACTCTCAAAACTATTGGAGATCAATTAAATAGAATTGAGAAAAATATTGATCTAAAATCAGATCAACAAAAGGTTTCTAAAGAAGAAACTTCTGTAATTGATAAAAGGGTTTTATTTAAACCAATGTCTTCTGAAAAGATTGATTTTAAAATAAAACCACCAGATTCTTCCTCTGAGATGGTTGACGAAATAATAAAGAGATTAAAAAATCTTGGGCTTAATGAAAAGGAATTGTCACCCTTTGGAACAAAATTCAGATAGTGAATCTAATATTGAAAGTCAAGATCAAACTTCCGAAATGGAAGAGAAAATTGATCAACTTGAAGATATGTTCTTAACAGAACAAAACCAACAACAACATTTTCAAGTTAATAAATTATCATCCTCTTATAAGAAGAAAATGGTATACAATGTACCAGCAAAGCCTTATTATCATAAGCCAACACCAGTTGATTTACAACTTGAGCAGCATGATGAATACATGACTGTTCAATTTGATGGCAGATCCATTAATGAATGGAATATAGATGGAATGTCAGAATACCAGATGCAAACAGTATTGCATTACATGACTATGTATGCAACTGCCTGCAAAGCAAATGGAAATTCTGATCAAAATATTGCTAAAGCCATAACTCAAGGCTTTACTGGACAATTAAAAGGTTGGTGGGATTTCTACCTACCAGAAGAGGCAAAATTGCATATTTTAAGAGCTGTTAAAGTTGAAGTTGTTGATAACCAACCTGTGCAAGTTACAGATTGTGTTAATACGCTATTATATACTATAGCAAAACATTTTATTGGAACAACTTCATTACAGTTGGATAAAACACAAGAACAATTAATGAATTTAAGATGTCAAAACTTATCTCAGTTTAAATGGTATAAAGATGTGTTCTTCTCTAAAGTTTTTACTAGAGAAGATAGTCAACACGATTTTTGGAAAGAAAAGTTCTTATCAGGACTCCCTCTTTTTTTCTCAGAAAAAATAAGGAATAGAATAAAACAGAAACATAATGGCATTATTCCGTATGCCCAATATACTTATGGAGATCTATCTTCTGAAATTATCTCTGAAGGAATAAATTTATGTAATGAAATTAAATTACAT
This sequence comes from Penstemon davidsonii, assembly GCA_034814905.1. Lineage (NCBI taxonomy): Eukaryota > Viridiplantae > Streptophyta > Magnoliopsida > Lamiales > Plantaginaceae > Penstemon > Penstemon davidsonii. The sequence continues at coordinate 9,091,515 of JAYDYQ010001086.1, read as the reverse complement.
AGACAAACTCAAAAAGAAAAGGTTTTAGGAAAAAGAATTATAGGAGACTTCTGTGAACAAATTGGTTTACCTCCTATAGGACCTTCTAGTGATAAAAGGAAACATAAGACTAATAAAGTCTCAAAAAATTCTAAGAATTTAAATTATTTTCCTAAAAGGAGAAAGAAAGGTTTTTATAAAGGAAAGAAGAATAAAGGAGAAAGTTCTTCGACCCCTAGGCAGAAACCCATTCCATTATGTTGGAAATGTCAAAAACCTGGTCATTACGCTAATAAGTGTAAAATGAAAAAGAAAATCAATAGTTTAGATATTGACGAAGGTCTTAAAAGAACTTTAGAAAAACTTTTTCTTAATGAAGAAGGAGACAAAAGAGATTTTAAAATTACTGCTATAATTGACAATGAAGAAACTGAAGAATCTGAGAATTCTGAAGGATCCGAAACAGAATCCGAACAATCAGATAATTCTGGTTGCGAAGGAAACTGTGATTATTATAAAGCCTTATGTCAGGCAAATGGATTATGCACCTTAACTAAAGAGGATAATTTTATTCTCAATATAATTGATCAAATTACTGATCCAGTTGCTAAAAGAGAAATGCTCCAAAAATATTTGGAACAATACAGTCAGAAAAAATCTGAAAAAGGAATAAAATTCAAAGAACCAGAGACTTATAGTCTGAAAGAAATTTTAAATAGGGCTAAGACCTCTAAAGAAAAGGATTCAGAGGATTCATGTACTAGTGAATTAATTCACGAAGTAAAAATTCTTAAAAAAGAATTAAGTGACTTAAAATCTAGAGTTTCTTTAATTGAATTAAGAAATCTTGAAACAGATCTTAGTCCTAATCAGGACAATGACGATTATGAAAAAGATTCTTTAAAAGAAGAAAATGTAAATGCATCATTAACATTTGTGAATATGATTGATAGGGTTATTACTCATAAATGGCACATTAAAATAAAAATCATTGTTCATAGAGAATATACTCTCTCTGCAATTGCTATGGTAGATTCTGGAGCTGATTTAAATTGTATCAATGAAGGGTTAATTCCATCTAGATATTTTTCTAAAACTACTGAAATTCTTAATGCTGCAGATGGCCGAAAGCTTATAGTAAAATATAAGTTACAAAATACTGCTGTCTGTAACAATGGAATTTGCCTTGAAATGCCATTTATAATGGTAAAAGATTTATCTCACGATGTAATTCTAGGAAATCCCTTTCTACATATGCTTTATCCCATAAAAAGCATTGACGAAAGAGGAATTACTAGCACTGTTGATTCACAAGAAATAACATTTAATTTTATTACACAACCTCGTTATCACGAGATTGATTTAATTCAAAAGAAAATAGAAAGAAAAGAAAAGTTTCTTAATTCCTTATCTCAGGAAATTAATTACAAAAAAATAGCTGAAAAAATACAGCAGCCTCATATTCAAAAGAAAATAAGTGAGTTACAAGAATTTATAACTAAAACAATATGTGCAGAAATTCCTAATGCCTTCTGGGAAAGGAAGAAACATATAGTAAATCTTCCATATGAACCAGACTTTAAGGAAAATCAAATTCAAACTAAGGCAAGACCTATAGCTATGGGTCCACGCCACCTTGAAATCTGCAAAAAAGAAATTGATGAGTTATTACTCAAAGGATTAATTAGAAAATCCTACAGTCCCTGGAGTTGTCCAGCATTTTACGTTGAAAATGCCGCAGAATTAGAACGAGGTGTTCCTAGGCTTGTTATTAATTATAAGCCATTAAATAAAGCATTACGATGGATTAGATATCCTATCCCTAATAAAAGAGATTTGTTAAATCGGCTTTACACAGCCAAAGTTATGTCAAAATTTGATATGAAGTCGGGATTCTGGCAGATTCAAATTGCTGAAGAAGACCGATATAAAACTGCATTTACAGTACCATTTGGACACTACTAATGGAACGTAATGCCTTTTAGGTTAAAAAATGCCCCTTCTGAATTTCAAAACATCATGAATGAAATTTTTAGTCCATATACTAAATTTTGTATAGTATATATTGATGATGTCTTAATTTTTTCAGACAATATTGATCAACATTTTAAACATTTACATGCATTTATTAATGCTGTTAAAAGAGCAGTATTAGCTGTATCTGCAAAGAAAATAAAATTATTTCAAACTGAAATTCGGTTTCTCGGACATACTATTAAAGAAGGAACTATCTTTCCAATAGATAGATCCATAGTTTTTGCGGAAAAATTTCCGAATGAAATTAAAGAAAAAACTCAACTACAAAGGTTTCTTGGAAGTCTAAATTACATAGCAGACTTCTATAAAAATTTGGCAATAGATGCAAAACCTTTATTTGAAAGGTTAAGAAAAAATCCCCCTGAATGGACCAATATCCATACAGAGGCCGTTATCAAAATAAAAAATAAAATAAAGGAAATTCCTTGTCTTGCAATTGCAAACCCAGATGCTTTTAAAATTGTTGAAACAGACGCATCTGAATTAGGTTATGGAGGAATCCTTAAACAAAGGATAGATAATAAAATTACTCTTGTTAGATTTACCTCAGGAATCTGGCAAGGACCAAGGAAAAATTATTCCACAGTTAAAAAAGAAATTTTATCAATTGTATTATGTGTACAAAAATTTGAAAGTGATTTGTTGAATAAAAAATTCCTAATTAGGGTTGATTGCAAATCTGCTAAAGATATTCTAGAAAAGGATGTTAAAAATATAGCATCTAAACAAATTTTTGCTAGATGGCAGGGAATTTTGTCTGTCTTTGATTTTGATATTGAATTTATTAAAGGATCAAATAATTCTTTACCTGATTTTCTAACCCGTGAATTTTTGCAGGGAAATGGAGAAAAGGAATAAGGACAAAGGAAAAGGGAAGTCTAAAGAGACACCCCCAAAAAAGGATTTGTCTTGTAAGACAATGGTTGGTAAATCAATCGATCAATTAAAGAATGAAGCCTTAAAGGCCACTCCAAAAGAATCTAAATTAAGAGATGATGCTTATAAAATAGCAATACAGACTAATTTGTCTACTGAATTTGTTTATCCATATATCCCTTATTCTACTATATGGATAACCCCACTTGAGCTTAAATACGCTCACCTCAATGCTAATGAAGCAGCTTCTTTCTATTTAAAAGATTCTGCTGACCCATATCTTTGGCCAAAGGAATGTACTTTTTATTATTCTATTTTACAAACTACTAAATCAGTAGAATTTGACTCAATTTCAAGATCTAGTGCGGAATGGGCTTATTCCAAAGCCTTCATCAAAAGGGTTTTAACTCCAGAAACTTGGAATGGAGATCTGTATAGAAACCACGAAATTCCACGTGGTAATAGAAAAGAATTAGAAAAATTTTGGTTCAATTATTTTGACTACATTAAAGCATGGGAAGGAGCCTTTTGTTATGACAATAGGCAAAGAAAACACAGTTGGTTTCTACAATTTAGAGATTTTAATACCACTAATCTCCCTCAGTGGTTTGTTAAATGGTTTTATAATTGGGGATCTCATCCCATTATTTTTCCTAATAAAATTAGATGTGTTTTTGAAGATTTTAAGAAATCTAATCCTTCATTAAAAACACCAGAGCTAAATTTTGTAGCTTTTTATCAAGTCCCATGGATTGTCAAATGGGATGTGGTTATTTCCAACCTTCCAATTAAAAAATTTGATGAAACTGTTACTCATGTTCCTGCATTAGGAAGAAGAGTTTTAATTAAATGGTGGGATAAATTTGAATTTTTTAAAGATTCAATTTTTGGACAGAAAGGTATTGTTTCGTTTGAGCCACCACAGCCGACGACTCACGCTCCTAAAAAGGATGCTACTAATATTACTGAATTTCTTAAAGAATTGATTGCATCCTCGTCATCATCCAAAGAAGACCTGAGGAAGCAACTTAGAGAGATTTTGGGAGAATCATCCAGTGCGTCTAGCCACTGTCCATCTGACGACGTGACCCAGAAGACCGACGACACCATGATGGATTCCCAAGATCCATACGCATAATTCGCGGTTACTATTCACGGTTGCTGTTCATTTACTGTTCAGTCACTGTTCATGTTACTGTTCACCATAATTGTTGGTACTGTTCATGTTACTGTTCACCATAATTGTTGGTACTGTTCAGTGGTTTATTAAATGGTTTTATAATTGGGGATCTCATCCCATTATTTTTCCTGATAAAATTAGATGTGTTTTTGAAGATTTTAAGAAATCTAATCCTTCATTAAAAACACCAGAGCTAAATTTTGTAGCTTTTTATCAAGTCCCATGGATTGTCAAATGGGATGTGGTTATTTCCAACCTTCCAATTAAAAAATTTGATGAAACCGTTACTCATGTTCCTGCATTAGGAAGAAGAGTTTTAATTAAATGGTGGGATAAATTTGAATTTTTTAAAGATTCAATTTTTGCACAGAAAGGTATTGTTTCATTTGAGCCACCACAGCCGACGACTCAAGCTCCTAAAAAGGATGTTACTAATATTACTGAATTTCTTAAAGAATTGATTGCCTCCTCGTCATCATCCAAAGAAGACCTGAGGAAGCAACTTAGAGAGATTTTGGGAGAATCATCCAGTGCGTCTAGCCACAGTCCATCTGACGACGAGACCCAGAAGACCGACGACACCATGATGGATTCCCAAGACCCATACGCATAATTCGCGGTTACTATTCACGGGTACTGTTCATGTTACTGTGCAGTCACTGTTCATGTTACTGTTCACCATAATTGTTGGTACTGTTCACCATAATTGTTGGTACTGTTCATTTTACTGTTGGCCATAATTGCTGGTCCTGTTCATTTCTTAAATTGAAGACTGGTTTGAAGTCCGCCAGATTTGGAATCCGGAATTCACGTCCGCTGCCTTTAAAAGGCCTCTTTCATTCACTCAGAAGGCACGCTCAAGAATTACCATCTACTCACTACATCCAAGCAACCCTTCTACAAAAGATTATCATCTTTTATATTTTGTAATATACACTTCAAATTTGTAATATAGCTAGATAGTTTGTTTTGTTTTGTACTCCGCTGCTGCTGCTACTCTCCCCCCAATTTTATGTATATGACCTGGTACCCGAGTGGTATCAGAGCCACGTTGGAATAGGTATGATATTGTATTAATGTTTTATTATTGTATTAATGTTTTATTAATGTTTGCAATTTTGTTATAGTGTGTTATTCACGTGATGGAGAATGGATGTTTGGTTGTTAAACCAATGATTTTCCTAAAATCTCTTTCAACTAGCATATCAAGCGGTATCTTATTCAAAAGATAAATCATGCATGCTCTGAGTTTCAAGATCTTCTAATTTGGAGATAGCATGGTCCATATCGTTGTCCCCCGGATAGAACACAAGTATTGTGGATATTCATTGCGTAAGTTTTTTCTAGATGGCCTATTGACTATCAAATACGGCCAGTAAGTAATTCAAGATTCACGGAATCGAGAAACTTGTATATCGAGTTTCATGTTCTTATGAATTTGTTTTGAATTAATGTACTTTTCCGTGTAAGGCGGAAAATAATCAAACTTTGGTTGTTTCTTTCCAATTTGGTTTTTCATGCAAGTGGTGTTTACTACCAGATTTTCGAAGTGTATTTGTTCACATGATAATGATATTTGGGCCGAATTTCTTGTTCTTTTCTTCCTCTGTAAAATTGCTTACTCGGTGTTGCTCTTGTTAAAAAAAGGGCATTTGAGAGTTATTAGTCTTCATCCTTTTAACCTAGTATGTATCATCCCAAACTCATAATATGTGCTATCAACACGTTAGAGATTGTTATGGTTGAGATTCAGGCTTTTCCAGTCCATGTTTAAACATGTCATTTTCGGGGAGTCGTGAAAGAAGTACTATTATTTTGGTTGAATTTTTTTCAGATGCTTTTTTTGCTGAAAATTTTGAAACGTTAGTTATTCACGCAAATCGAAATTTGGTTGTTGGGCCTATGTTTCGCTAAAGGGCTCTTTCGACTACCAAATCTAACAGTATAATTCACAAGATACAAATCGCATGCCTCAAGTTTCAAGCTAGTCTAATTAAGAGATAGCATGATAGGTCTCTTGGGTAGATCACGAACATTATGGATTTTCATGGGTGAAATTTTATTCGAAGACCTTTTTACAATCAAATTAAACTAGTGAACAACAATTCACTTGATGGAGAATTTTTGTCCCGAGATTCATGTTCCTCTGATTTCACTCTATATGGTCTATTTTGGTGTGTTATGCGTAATAGAATCACAATTTGGGTATTTTGGGCCTAGCTTTGTTTTCATGGAGGTTGTGCATTCGTTACTAAATTTTAAAAGTGTTATTCACATGATAGGTGATGTATGGGTCGGGTTTATTGTTCTTTCCTCTAATTGATGGAATTGGGTATTTTAAGAACTTTTTCGTTCATTCTTTAAAGTTGTGTAAAACTAGGAATCTGCGTTACAAACATGATAGATAATGTTCTGGTGGGATTTCTTGTTGTTCTGAGTCCTACATAGACATGGTCATTTTTGTGGTGTCATGTGTGAAAAACTCGAGTATTACATTATATGTTTTGCAAATGGAATTACCGCACTGGAATTTAGACGGTGTGTTATTTACGTGGTAGATATGTTCTTGAAAACTTCTGCTAAAATGGTTAGTTTTAGGTTACCCTTGTGAAAACTAGGGTATAATATATTGGACTAATTTTTTTTTCCAGTGATCTATCTAATTTCTGGTCCCAAAATAGGCTGATCTTTATATTTATGTAAAGTTTATTGCTCCTCACACATTTCTCTAAAATTGACTCTTTTTAGGTTGCCCAAGATGAAACAAGAACATGCTAATATTCTTGGGATTGAGTTTTTCCAGGTAGTCTTATGCATTTCTAATTTTAACCGTACGTTAATCAAGTGATATAAAATGATAGTTCGGTATGTTCTACATATATTTCTCTAAACTTCTCTTTAGCCTACCATATCTAAAAGTTTCTTATTCACAAGATCTATTTAGATTGCATGATTCGAATTTGAAGTTCTTCAGATTAATATATAACACGATCCAATCCGGGGTCCCTTGGATGAGCACGAGTATTTTGGATATCTTTTGGTGATGTTTTCTCCAGATGGTCAGTCGACTGTGTAATTCAGTCAGTAAAATATTCAGTTTTCGCGTAATGGAGAACATGTAAATCGAGTTTAAGGTTCTTCTGAATTCGTTTTAAATCAATCCACTTTTGAGTGATTATGTGTACGAGAATCACATTATGGTTACTTGTGCCAATATGGTTTTTTCATGGATATGTGTTATAAAGGCCAAAATTTATATTTGTATTATTCACATAATTTAGGGTATTTTGGCTGAGTTTCATGTTCTTTCCTCTCCTCGATAAAATGTCTAATTTGATGGTTCCCTTATTTAAAAAATAAAAAAGGATAGTTTAAGAACTCTTATCTTCACGATGGGGAAAGTTATGGTTGAGATTCATGTTTTTCTGAGTCGATGTTAAGTTTGTTATTTTTGGGGTGTCGTGAACAAAACACGGTTGTTTTTGGGAAATCATTTTTAGATGTTGTTTTGAATCTCAAATTTTGAAACGTTTATTATTCACGTGATGGAGAATGGATGTTTGGTTGTTAAACCAATGATTTTCCTAAAATCTCTTTCAACTAGCATATCAAGCGGTATCTTATTCAAAAGATAAATCATGCATGCTCTGAGTTTCAAGATCTTCTAATTTGGAGATAGCATGGTCCATATCGTTGTCCCCCGGATAGAACACAAGTATTGTGGATATTCATTGCGTAAGTTTTTTCTAGATGGCCTATTGACTATCAAATACGGCCAGTAAGTAATTCAAGATTCACGGAATCGAGAAACTTGTATATCGAGTTTCATGTTCTTATGAATTTGTTTTGAATTAATGTACTTTTCCGTGTAAAGCGGAAAATAATCAAACTTTGGTTGTTTCTTTCCAATTTGGTTTTTCATGCAAGTGGTGTTTACTACCAGATTTTCGAAGTGTATTTGTTCACATGATAATGATATTTGGGCCGAATTTCTTGTTCTTTTCTTCCTCTGTAAAATTGCTTACTCGGTGTTGCTCTTGTTAAAAAAAGGGCATTTGAGAGTTATTAGTCTTCATCCTTTTAACCTAGTATGTATCATCCCAAACTCATAATATGTGCTATCAACACGTTAGAGATTTTTATGTTTGAGATTCAGGCTTTTCCAGTCCATGTTTAAACATGTCATTTTCGGGGAGTCGTGAAAGAAGTACTATTATTTTGGTTGAATTTTTTTCAGATGCTTTTTTTGCTGAAAATTTTGAAACGTTAGTTATTCACGCAAATCGAAATTTGGTTGTTGGGCCTATGTTTCGCTAAAGGGCTCTTTCGACTACCAAATCTAACAGTATAATTCACAAGATACAAATCGCATGCCTCAAGTTTCAAGCTAGTCTAATTAAGAGATAGCATGATAGGTCTCTTGGGTAGATCACGAACATTATGGATTTTCATGGGTGAAATTTTATTCGAAGACCTTTTTACAATCAAATTAAACTAGTGAACAACAATTCACTTGATGTAGAATTTTTGTCCCGAGATTCATGTTCCTCTGATTTCACTCTATATGGTCTATTTTGGTGTGTTATGCGTAATAGAATCACAATTTGGGTATTTTGGGCCTAGCTTTGTTTTCATGGAGGTTGTGCATTCGTTACTAAATTTTAAAAGTGTTATTCACATGATAGGTGATGTATGGGTCGGGTTTATTGTTCTTTCCTCTAATTGATGGAATTGGGTATTTTAAGAACTTTTTCGTTCATTCTTTAAAGTTGTGTAAAACTAGGAATCTGCGTTACAAACATGATAGATAATGTTCTGGTGGGATTTCTTGTTGTTCTGAGTCCTACATAGACATGGTCATTTTTGTGGTGTCATGTGTGAAAAACTCGAGTATTACATTATATGTTTGCAAATGGAATTACCGCACTGGAATTTAGACGGTGTGTTATTTACGTGGTAGATATGTTCTTGAAAACTTCTGCTAAAATGGTTAGTTTTAGGTTACCCTTGTGAAAACTAGGGTATAATATATTGGACTAATTTTTTTTTCCAGTGATCTATCTAATTTCTGGTCCCAAAATAGGCTGATCTTTATATTTATGTAAAGTTTATTGCTCCTCACACATTTCTCTAAAATTGACTCTTTTTAGGTTGCCCAAGATGAAACAAGAACATGCTAATATTCTTGGGATTGAGTTTTTCCAGGTAGTCTTATGCATTTCTAATTTTAACCGTACGTTAATCAAGTGATATAAAATGATAGTTCGGTATGTTCTACATATATTTCTCTAAACTTCTCTTTAGCCTACCATATCTAAAAGTTTCTTATTCACAAGATCTATTTAGATTGCATGATTCGAATTTGAAGTTCTTCAGATTAATATATAACACGATCCAATCCGGGGTCCCTTGGATGAGCACGAGTATTTTGGATATCTTTTGGTGATGTTTTCTCCAGATGGTCAGTCGACTGTGTAATTCAGTCAGTAAAATATTCAGTTTTCGCGTAATGGAGAACATGTAAATCGAGTTTAAGGTTCTTCTGAATTCGTTTTAAATCAATCCACTTTTGAGTGATTATGTGTACGAGAATCACATTATGGTTACTTGTGCCAATATGGTTTTTTCATGGATATGTGTTATAAAGGCCAAAATTTATATTTGTATTATTCACATAATTTAGGGTATTTTGGCTGAGTTTCATGTTCTTTCCTCTCCTCGATAAAATGTCTAATTTGATGGTTCCCTTATTTAAAAAATAAAAAAGGATAGTTTAAGAACTCTTATCTTCACGATGGGGAAAGTTATGGTTGAGATTCATGTTTTTCTGAGTCGATGTTAAGTTTGTTATTTTTGGGGTGTCGTGAACAAAACACGGTTGTTTTTGGGAAATCATTTTTAGATGTTGTTTTGAATCTCAAATTTTGAAACGTTTATTATTCACGTGATGGAGAATGGATGTTTGGTTGTTAAACCAATGATTTTCCTAAAATCTCTTTCAACTAGCATATCAAGCGGTATCTTATTCAAAAGATAAATCATGCATGCTCTGAGTTTCAAGATCTTCTAATTTGGAGATAGCATGGTCCATATCGTTGTCCCCCGGATAGAACACAAGTATTGTGGATATTCATTGCGTAAGTTTTTTCTAGATGGCCTATTGACTATCAAATACGGCCAGTAAGTAATTCAAGATTCACGGAATCGAGAAACTTGTATATCGAGTTTCATGTTCTTATGAATTTGTTTTGAATTAATGTACTTTTCCGTGTAAAGCGGAAAATAATCAAACTTTGGTTGTTTCTTTCCAATTTGGTTTTTCATGCAAGTGGTGTTTACTACCAGATTTTCGAAGTGTATTTGTTCACATGATAATGATATTTGGGCCGAATTTCTTGTTCTTTTCTTCCTCTGTAAAATTGCTTACTCGGTGTTGCTCTTGTTAAAAAAAGGGCATTTGAGAGTTATTAGTCTTCATCCTTTTAACCTAGTATGTATCATCCCAAACTCATAATATGTGCTATCAACACGTTAGAGATTTTTATGTTTGAGATTCAGGCTTTTCCAGTCCATGTTTAAACATGTCATTTTCGGGGAGTCGTGAAAGAAGTACTATTATTTTGGTTGAATTTTTTTCAGATGCTTTTTTTGCTGAAAATTTTGAAACGTTAGTTATTCACGCAAATCGAAATTTGGTTGTTGGGCCTATGTTTCGCTAAAGGGCTCTTTCGACTACCAAATCTAACAGTATAATTCACAAGATACAAATCGCATGCCTCAAGTTTCAAGCTAGTCTAATTAAGAGATAGCATGATAGGTCTCTTGGGTAGATCACGAACATTATGGATTTTCATGGGTGAAATTTTATTCGAAGACCTTTTTACAATCAAATTAAACTAGTGAACAACAATTCACTTGATGGAGAATTTTTGTCCCGAGATTCATGTTCCTCTGATTTCACTCTATATGGTCTATTTTGGTGTGTTATGCGTAATAGAATCACAATTTGGGTATTTTGGGCCTAGCTTTGTTTTCATGGAGGTTGTGCATTCGTTACTAAATTTTAAAAGTGTTATTCACATGATAGGTGATGTATGGGTCGGGTTTATTGTTCTTTCCTCTAATTGATGGAATTGGGTATTTTAAGAACTTTTTCGTTCATTCTTTAAAGTTGTGTAAAACTAGGAATCTGCGTTACAAACATGATAGATAATGTTCTGGTGGGATTTCTTGTTGTTCTGAGTCCTACATAGACATGGTCATTTTTGTGGTGTCATGTGTGAAAAACTCGAGTATTACATTATATGTTTTGCAAATGGAATTACCGCACTGGAATTTAGACGGTGTGTTATTTACGTGGTAGATATGTTCTTGAAAACTTCTGCTAAAATGGTTAGTTTTAGGTTACCCTTGTGAAAACTAGGGTATAATATATTGGACTAATTTTTTTTTCCAGTGATCTATCTAATTTCTGGTCCCAAAATAGGCTGATCTTTATATTTATGTAAAGTTTATTGCTCCTCACACATTTCTCTAAAATGGACTCTTTTTAGGTTGCCCAAGATGAAACAAGAACATGCTAATATTCTTGGGATTGAGTTTTTCCAGGTAGTCTTATGCATTTCTAATTTTAACCGTACGTTAATCAAGTGATATAAAATGATAGTTCGGTATGTTCTACATATATTTCTCTAAACTTCTCTTTAGCCTACCATATCTAAAAGTTTCTTATTCACAAGATCTATTTAGATTGCATGATTCGAATTTGAAGTTCTTCAGATTAATATATAACACGATCCAATCCGGGGTCCCTTGGATGAGCACGAGTATTTTGGATATCTTTTGGTGATGTTTTCTCCAGATGGTCAGTCGACTGTGTAATTCAGTCAGTAAAATATTCAGTTTTCGCGTAATGGAGAACATGTAAATCGAGTTTAAGGTTCTTCTGAATTCGTTTTAAATCAATCCACTTTTGAGTGATTATGTGTACGAGAATCACATTATGGTTACTTGTGCCAATATGGTTTTTTCATGGATATGTGTTATAAAGGCCAAAATTTATATTTGTATTATTCACATAATTTAGGGTATTTTGGCTGAGTTTCATGTTCTTTCCTCTCCTCGATAAAATGTCTAATTTGATGGTTCCCTTATTTAAAAAATAAAAAAGGATAGTTTAAGAACTCTTATCTTCACGATGGGGAAAGTTATGGTTGAGATTCATGTTTTTCTGAGTCGATGTTAAATTTGTTATTTTTGGGGTGTCGTGAACAAAACACGGTTGTTTTTGGGAAATCATTTTTAGATGTTGTTTTGAATCTCAAATTTTGAAACGTTTATTATTCACGTGATGGAGAATGGATGTTTGGTTGTTAAACCAATGATTTTCCTAAAATCTCTTTCAACTAGCATATCAAGCGGTATCTTATTCAAAAGATAAATCATGCATGCTCTGAGTTTCAAGATCTTCTAATTTGGAGATAGCATGGTCCATATCGTTGTCCCCCGGATAGAACACAAGTATTGTGGATATTCATTGCGTAAGTTTTTTCTAGATGGCCTATTGACTATCAAATACGGCCAGTAAGTAATTCAAGATTCACGGAATCGAGAAACTTGTATATCGAGTTTCATGTTCTTATGAATTTGTTTTGAATTAATGTACTTTTCCGTGTAATGCGGAAAATAATCAAACTTTGGTTGTTTCTTTCCAATTTGGTTTTTCATGCAAGTGGTGTTTACTACCAGATTTTCGAAGTGTATTTGTTCACATGATAATGATATTTGGGCCGAATTTCTTGTTCTTTTCTTCCTCTGTAAAATTGCTTACTCGGTGTTGCTCTTGTTAAAAAAAGGGCATTTGAGAGTTATTAGTCTTCATCCTTTTAACCTAGTATGTATCATCCCAAACTCATAATATGTGCTATCAACACGTTAGAGATTGTTATGGTTGAGATTCAGGCTTTTCCAGTCCATGTTTAAACATGTCATTTTCGGGGAGTCGTGAAAGAAGTACTATTATTTTGGTTGAATTTTTTTCAGATGCTTTTTTTGCTGAAAATTTTGAAACGTTAGTTATTCACGCAAATCGAAATTTGGTTGTTGGGCCTATGTTTCGCTAAAGGGCTCTTTCGACTACCAAATCTAACAGTATAATTCACAAGATACAAATCGCATGCCTCAAGTTTCAAGCTAGTCTAATTAAGAGATAGCATGATAGGTCTCTTGGGTAGATCACGAACATTATGGATTTTCATGGGTGAAATTTTATTCGAAGACCTTTTTACAATCAAATTAAACTAGTGAACAACAATTCACTTGATGGAGAATTTTTGTCCCGAGATTCATGTTCCTCTGATTTCACTCTATATGGTCTATTTTGGTGTGTTATGCGTAATAGAATCACAATTTGGGTATTTTGGGCCTAGCTTTGTTTTCATGGAGGTTGTGCATTCGTTACTAAATTTTAAAAGTGTTATTCACATGATAGGTGATGTATGGGTCGGGTTTATTGTTCTTTCCTCTAATTGATGGAATTGGGTATTTTAAGAACTTTTTCGTTCATTCTTTAAAGTTGTGTAAAACTAGGAATCTGCGTTACAAACATGATAGATAATGTTCTGGTGGGATTTCTTGTTGTTCTGAGTCCTACATAGACATGGTCATTTTTGTGGTGTCATGTGTGAAAAACTCGAGTATTACATTATATGTTTTGCAAATGGAATTACCGCACTGGAATTTAGACGGTGTGTTATTTACGTGGTAGATATGTTCTTGAAAACTTCTGCTAAAATGGTTAGTTTTAGGTTACCCTTGTGAAAACTAGGGTATAATATATTGGACTAATTTTTTTTTCCAGTGATCTATCTAATTTCTGGTCCCAAAATAGGCTGATCTTTATATTTATGTAAAGTTTATTGCTCCTCACACATTTCTCTAAAATGGACTCTTTTTAGGTTGCCCAAGATGAAACAAGAACATGCTAATATTCTTGGGATTGAGTTTTTCCAGGTAGTCTTATGCATTTCTAATTTTAACCGTACGTTAATCAAGTGATATAAAATGATAGTTCGGTATGTTCTACATATATTTCTCTAAACTTCTCTTTAGCCTACCATATCTAAAAGTTTCTTATTCACAAGATCTATTTAGATTGCATGATTCGAATTTGAAGTTCTTCAGATTAATATATAACACGATCCAATCCGGGGTCCCTTGGATGAGCACGAGTATTTTGGATATCTTTTGGTGATGTTTTCTCCAGATGGTCAGTCGACTGTGTAATTCAGTCAGTAAAATATTCAGTTTTCGCGTAATGGAGAACATGTAAATCGAGTTTAAGGTTCTTCTGAATTCGTTTTAAATCAATCCACTTTTGAGTGATTATGTGTACGAGAATCACATTATGGTTACTTGTGCCAATATGGTTTTTTCATGGATATGTGTTATAAAGGCCAAAATTTATATTTGTATTATTCACATAATTTAGGGTATTTTGGCTGAGTTTCATGTTCTTTCCTCTCCTCGATAAAATGTCTAATTTGATGGTTCCCTTATTTAAAAAATAAAAAAGGATAGTTTAAGAACTCTTATCTTCACGATGGGGAAAGTTATGGTTGAGATTCATGTTTTTCTGAGTCGATGTTAAATTTGTTATTTTTGGGGTGTCGTGAACAAAACACGGTTGTTTTTGGGAAATCATTTTTAGATGTTGTTTTGAATCTCAAATTTTGAAACGTTTATTATTCACGTGATGGAGAATGGATGTTTGGTTGTTAAACCAATGATTTTCCTAAAATCTCTTTCAACTAGCATATCAAGCGGTATCTTATTCAAAAGATAAATCATGCATGCTCTGAGTTTCAAGATCTTCTAATTTGGAGATAGCATGGTCCATATCGTTGTCCCCCGGATAGAACACAAGTATTGTGGATATTCATTGCGTAAGTTTTTTCTAGATGGCCTATTGACTATCAAATACGGCCAGTAAGTAATTCAAGATTCACGGAATCGAGAAACTTGTATATCGAGTTTCATGTTCTTATGAATTTGTTTTGAATTAATGTACTTTTCCGTGTAATGCGGAAAATAATCAAACTTTGGTTGTTTCTTTCCAATTTGGTTTTTCATGCAAGTGGTGTTTACTACCAGATTTTCGAAGTGTATTTGTTCACATGATAATGATATTTGGGCCGAATTTCTTGTTCTTTTCTTCCTCTGTAAAATTGCTTACTCGGTGTTGCTCTTGTTAAAAAAAGGGCATTTGAGAGTTATTAGTCTTCATCCTTTTAACCTAGTATGTATCATCCCAAACTCATAATATGTGCTATCAACACGTTAGAGATTGTTATGGTTGAGATTCAGGCTTTTCCAGTCCATGTTTAAACATGTCATTTTCGGGGAGTCGTGAAAGAAGTACTATTATTTTGGTTGAATTTTTTTCAGATGCTTTTTTTGCTGAAAATTTTGAAACGTTAGTTATTCACGCAAATCGAAATTTGGTTGTTGGGCCTATGTTTCGCTAAAGGGCTCTTTCGACTACCAAATCTAACAGTATAATTCACAAGATACAAATCGCATGCCTCAAGTTTCAAGCTAGTCTAATTAAGAGATAGCATGATAGGTCTCTTGGGTAGATCACGAACATTATGGATTTTCATGGGTGAAATTTTATTCGAAGACCTTTTTACAATCAAATTAAACTAGTGAACAACAATTCACTTGATGGAGAATTTTTGTCCCGAGATTCATGTTCCTCTGATTTCACTCTATATGGTCTATTTTGGTGTGTTATGCGTAATAGAATCACAATTTGGGTATTTTGGGCCTAGCTTTGTTTTCATGGAGGTTGTGCATTCGTTACTAAATTTTAAAAGTGTTATTCACATGATAGGTGATGTATGGGTCGGGTTTATTGTTCTTTCCTCTAATTGATGGAATTGGGTATTTTAAGAACTTTTTCGTTCATTCTTTAAAGTTGTGTAAAACTAGGAATCTGCGTTACAAACATGATAGATAATGTTCTGGTGGGATTTCTTGTTGTTCTGAGTCCTACATAGACATGGTCATTTTTGTGGTGTCATGTGTGAAAAACTCGAGTATTACATTATATGTTTTGCAAATGGAATTACCGCACTGGAATTTAGACGGTGTGTTATTTACGTGGTAGATATGTTCTTGAAAACTTCTGCTAAAATGGTTAGTTTTAGGTTACCCTTGTGAAAACTAGGGTATAATATATTGGACTAATTTTTTTTTCCAGTGATCTATCTAATTTCTGGTCCCAAAATAGGCTGATCTTTATATTTATGTAAAGTTTATTGCTCCTCACACATTTCTCTAAAATGGACTCTTTTTAGGTTGCCCAAGATGAAACAAGAACATGCTAATATTCTTGGGATTGAGTTTTTCCAGGTAGTCTTATGCATTTCTAATTTTAACCGTACGTTAATCAAGTGATATAAAATGATAGTTCGGTATGTTCTACATATATTTCTCTAAACTTCTCTTTAGCCTACCATATCTAAAAGTTTCTTATTCACAAGATCTATTTAGATTGCATGATTCGAATTTGAAGTTCTTCAGATTAATATATAACACGATCCAATCCGGGGTCCCTTGGATGAGCACGAGTATTTTGGATATCTTTTGGTGATGTTTTCTCCAGATGGTCAGTCGACTGTGTAATTCAGTCAGTAAAATATTCAGTTTTCGCGTAATGGAGAACATGTAAATCGAGTTTAAGGTTCTTCTGAATTCGTTTTAAATCAATCCACTTTTGAGTGATTATGTGTACGAGAATCACATTATGGTTACTTGTGCCAATATGGTTTTTTCATGGATATGTGTTATAAAGGCCAAAATTTATATTTGTATTATTCACATAATTTAGGGTATTTTGGCTGAGTTTCATGTTCTTTCCTCTCCTCGATAAAATGTCTAATTTGATGGTTCCCTTGGGGGGGGGGGGGGTGGGGGGGGGGGGGGGTGGGGGGGGGGGGGGGTGGGGGGGGGGGGGGGTGGGGGGGGGGGGGGGTGGGGGGGGGGGGGGGTGGGGGGGGGGGGGGGTGGGGGGGGGGGGGGGTGGGGGGGGGGGGGGGTGGGGGGGGGGGGGGGTGGGGGGGGGGGGGGGTGGGGGGGGGGGGGGGTGGGGGGGGGGGGGGGTGGGGGGGGGGGGGGGTGGGGGGGGGGGGGGGTGGGGGGGGGGGGGGGTGGGGGGGGGGGGGGGTGGGGGGGGGGGGGGGTGGGGGGGGGGGGGGGTGGGGGGGGGGGGGGGTGGGGGGGGGGGGGGGTGGGGGGGGGGGGGGGTGGGGGGGGGGGGGGGTGGGGGGGGGGGGGGGTGGGGGGGGGGGGGGGTGGGGGGGGGGGGGGGTGGGGGGGGGGGGGGGTGGGGGGGGGGGGGGGTGGGGGGGGGGGGGGGTGGGGGGGGGGGGGGGTGGGGGGGGGGGGGGGTGGGGATGACTGACAGAAGCAGCGTATGCTGGACTTCCGATGGCATGATGCCGGATTCAGTGAAGACTGAAGAGTTGATTGATTGATTGTGTGTGTGTGTGTGTCTTGTATGTGCAGCCCTTCTGATATTTATAAACTGATTATCAGTCTGATCGGTTGATGGCAGTTTTCTCCACAACCTCCACTACTTCCACAACCTTGGCGGTTGCTTCTTCCTTCCTCTTCCTTGTTCTATTCTTCGTGCATATGGCAGTTGTGAGAGAAACGTGTGCTGCCAATGTGATTTGAATTACAACTCCTTAGTCACATAACTAACTTTGAGATAAATGAGGAAGTGGTTGAATTCTAGTCTATCTCTTTTGGTTAGGAGATTTACGTGGCCATAGTGGCCATATGGGCCATTTATTATTTATTCAATAGCAGGACTCCCGCTAATGGGCCATTCTTAGTCCGCACAGATCGGTCAGGCCTTATCCGTAAATGTAATTGGGCCATTTATTAATCCTTGGCTCAATCAATTAATTAATTAACTTAATTTAATTAATTTCGTCATTAGTTGAGATGGCCTTATAGACTAACTGGGCCTGTTCATTTTTAACCCATTGTTTGGCTCTATTAATCACTTATGGCCTTTTTAATTAACTAATTCATTTATTAATTAATCCGTACTAGGCCACAATTAAATCTCAATATTATTGGGTTTGATTCAAATTGGGCCTGCGGCCCGTTCGTCATTTCTACTTTGATTGGGTCGGCCTTTGGCCCACTATCGCTTATCATCCCATCATCGAGCCAATATTCCTCGACAATTCGAGGGTGATTTTTTGGGTACAAACAATGCCCCCCGTAAGTCGTATCTGATAAATATTGATCTGATAAATTTGATCAGATTAGACTTAGCTCTTCAACTTCCCTCATATTTTCCGATTTGGCATGGCTTTAGCATGTTTGCATGCCTTTAATTCTAGCAATAATTAGCTAGCCATAGCTAGCCATAACTGGCTAGTTATTTACTTTTCTAGGGACTCCCAAGAGTCCCTCATTAATCATTCTCCTTTTCCCGCCAAGTGTCATTACCCGAGCCAATTCTCTCTCTCAATCTCGGCCATATCTCCTATTTTGTCTTTATCCTCTTTTCAATTGATTGGACATCAACTCAATACTTTCCCTACTCCAAGACTCCTTTCTCTACAAAAACCCTCATTACGCCTTCTTCTTCTTCACTTCTTCTTCTTCGCCGACCTCTTCCCCACAAAAACCCTAATATTTTCTTCCTCAAAATTCCAAGATTTCATACCGTTTCTCTGCCGCGCCATGTCTTCACGTTCTGGTACCCATTCCGACAAGGTCGACGTTTTCATCCTCACTCCAGCTCTTGAGGAGGCCCCTTATGGCACCACCATTGGCCCTTTCACTCCTCGGTGGACACTCCCCCAATTTCCAAACATCCCCTCGTCCTTCCTGATGAGTCTTTGCCTTTCTCTCATGGCCCTGTTGTTTTCAAGTCCACTACCCGCTGTTGGCCGTGGGGGCAGGTTCCCCTATGCATTCCGAATGGTTCGTTTGGAGCGCTCGCGTTGAGAATCACTTTGCCGTTGTGTGGAAAAGGGCTGAAATCTATTCAGCCATGGAATTTTGCAAGAAAGGCCTATTTCTCAACCTTCGTCTGATTAGGGCCGCTGCACAATTTTGGAGTAGGGTTGATAATACTTTTCATTTTGCCCACGGTCCTATGACTCTCACTCTTCTTGACATCATGGCCATTAGTGGCTTTAGTCCGACTGGCGGCTACATCGACCCACAACCGTCTGCTGGGGATGAGGCTTATCATTTCCCACCCGTCCTCGGAGAAGGGGGCCAGACTCTTTATGGCTATGGCCCGATTATAGGGGAAATACAAGAATCTCCCTGATACTGTCGCCGTCACTCATCAGGAGCATATCCACTTTCTCATTTTGTGGCTGTCGAGGTACATTTTCTGCTCTCCTGCCATCTCTGTCACCAAAGAGTTTACTGCTGTTGCATTGAGCATTGCTCGAGGAACCAAAGTTGCTCTGGCCCCCATTGTCTTTTCGAGTTTTTGTATGGGCATGGACGGTTTCTTGTCTACGGCCTGCTGCTCTCTACAAGGCCCGATATGGATGCTGCAGGTTTGGCTGTTTGCTTATTTTCCGGACTTCTGCTCATTCACCGATACTCCTCTGGATGGTGAAATTTATGCTTCATTTGTGGCCCGGCAAACTCTCCCCCCTTTAAATTTTTATTATTTCTTTTCTCGATTATACAACAAATCAAAGGGCCCCCGAGCCCAATTTCTCTGTTTTTTGTTCCAAGGCTTTATCACTTCTTTCACCTTCTGTGTCGGGGCATTCCTTGAGCCATTCCCAGAAGCTGTGGGCTTGCTTTTTGACTTCTCGGGACATTCCTGCTGGCCTCAAAGTCACAAACGCTGGGGACGCCTCTGATCGGAAGCCTTTTGAAGTGTACCGTCCGTTTCTATCCAGCCCACTATGTAGCCCGACAGTTTGGCCTTGCTCAAATGATTCCCCGATTTGGGGTCTCACTCAGCGGCCGTAGTGATAATTTCGTCGAGCTGACTGATATGGAAAGCTTCGATGAGCTGCATCAGGCCCTGGCGAGCAGCTCGAGATGCTTTTGTCCTCAAGCCTTATCCCCTCAACCCTACAAGCTCACCTGACTTCACCAAGTGGTGGGACGGTTACTTGGCTTACACCCGTCAGGCTGCTTTCCAGGTTGCCGCTGCCAATTTCACAGTCCCCAATCATCCCGACGTGATATCATGCGATGGCCCTTTCCTCGACCCCACTGCTGCATCTTTCAAAAACGTCCAAGAAAGGTATGTCTGCCATCATTACTCGTTTTCAGAATTTTTATAATGTGGTTTGGGATCCGACCCGCAAAACCCAGGTCCTTGAACAGGCTGCTGCCAACTTTGAGTTACTAAAAAATGATAGGATAGCCAAAGCCAAGCTGGCTCACTCTAAATTGGCCAAAAAACGTGGGGGGCCAGGTGAAATACCTCCCTGGTACTCCTTCTATAAACCTCTTGGCCCATCGCTGCCTCTCATACCCGATTTTGCCACATCCTCTATACCTTTCCCCGATACTTCCTCCACCTTAACCCCTGCAAGTTCGATCCTTTCCCGGGTCAAGGCCTCAAGTATCCTTCACAGGGTACAATGCTGACGACCCTCACAACTAATGGCCATAATTTATCTCCTTTGTGACTATCGGACGACGCCACATATATCCTTGATGACCCAGGTAGTCCATGTTCTTGTGCTTACTTTCTGTGTTACTCGATTTCTCATCTGCTTTTTATTTGGCCTTGCAGGGAAGAAGCCATCAGTTTCTCAAGCTGCCAAGAAGAAGGCTGTCAAGGAGACCTCGATACCTGAAGGGGGTTCTTATCAAGCCTGTTGATCCTCCACCATCGATATCGTCCCTTGATCTCTCTGCTTCTTTGCAAGAATCCGAACCCCCTGTTTCTCAAGGGAAGGTAATTGACCTTCCAGTTCTTTATGTCAGACGTTCCCGTCGGCTCTTCACACGTCGAGGTGGCACTAGTGCCATAGTCTTGAGCAGTTCCGAGGAGGTATTCTCTCCTTGATTTGTTTCCCTTAATCTTTATATATTGACAAGGTTTTATTCTCTCTGTCAGGAAGTGAGTTCTGCCCCTCTCAAACGGCGTCCTTCTCGACGGCCTGCTCCCGCTGATGTTCCCCCTGCTAAGAAAAGAAAACCCAGGATTTTACTTCTAGCTCCGATGAAGAACACCTCGACGAGAACACTGGCCCGATGGCTACTACCTCGCCATCTCAATCCCTCGCCATTAAGCAAGAAGCGGCGGATAAGGCCAAGACTGGAGAAGGGTCTGGGGAGTCCCAGTTGGTACGGCCTATGCCTGTTCCCACCGGTTAAGGTTCCTGAACCTTATGTTGCACCCCCTCCTTTCGTGACTCCGATCCCACCATCTCAGGTTATTTCTCATCCTTCATCTTCCGAGCAGGAGTTTCTTTCTTTCTGACTTTCCTTAATTCATCGTTTCAGACTTCCTCCATCGGCCAGACTTTGGCTGGTTCAAATAAGCTTGCCCAGATTTTAGCTCGATTTGCCGGGGGGCGGGCCCTGTCTTTACCAAGCTCATCTTCTGCTTCTCAGTCCACGGCCTCTGAGCCAACGGGCCAGTCTTTGTTTTCCCCGACTGAACTTGCTACTTTAAAAAGGGAGCTCTCTGGCTATCAAGCACAGCCACTGGATGTCTTGATGGTCAACATGGGACCATCCCTCGACAATCTGATGAGGAGACTAGCTTCTGCCAATCTGCCCACTGATGATGGAGCTTTCTTAACCAACTTCGCCCACCAGTTCCATCAAATAAGAAATGAGTTTAAGGACAACGATCGGGCTGTGCGGGCTAGGACTTCTTACGAATCGCCCCTTGGTGCTCTACATCAACAATTCAGTGACCTCTACGCTCAAGGGACAGCTCTCAAGCGAAACCACCGATCGCCTGACCCGCTACCGAGGTCGAGCTGATTGCTGCCATTGACGAACTCCAAAGGCAGTTGGCTGATGTGCGGAGGCCAAACTCCAGATTAATTCTGCCGAAGCAGACTCCCTTGCAGAACAGCTTGGCACTACAAATGCCCTGATTGATGAAGCCAAAGCTGTCGAGGAGCATGTGATTTCTCAGGCGGAAGCTGCTGCAGCAGACCAGGCACGCATTGAGGCTTCTCTCGAAAGAGTTCTTAGGCCGATTCACCCAACATTTCCTTAACTAGATCATTACCTTACCTTTTTTCTGGCCTGTGAGCCATTTGGCATATGTGCCCAGTATTTTTAGGATTTGTTTCAAGGACTTAGTTTATTTTGCTACTTTTGTAATGATGGCCTGACGACCACGAACCAATTTTCTTTTAGAATTTATTTTTGACTTTGGCTTATCTCACTGTTTTTATTTAAACAGACATCCAATCTGACTAAGTACCTAAAGGTCAAAGCCATTAATCTTGCAACTCATCAGACTTCTTTGCAAGAAAAACACAACTTCCATGTCAACAAGGTTTAATTAAGTCAACCCAAGTTACTTAACAAAACGGATTCTTGTAAAAGTTTGAAAATCGGGGACAGAACAAACTTAATTAAAAGCAAAGTACTTGGTTAAATTTAGAAATAAGTGCAACTACTAGTACTATTTTAAAAACTTGGGCTAAAATAAAAAGAAAACAAGACTAGATATAAACCTAACTTATTTTTACAACGGCAGCGGCGCACTAAAGTACTCTTGGCGCCGTTCAATTTCCAACTCTAAGGCTCGTTGATGCTCCATACACATTGTTTCCCAGAGGGTTGGTCTGAACTTTTTCAAGTATCTTCCATTGATAGGGTCTCTGCAAAGATCCCCGTTTGGCTTTTTCAATATGTATCCCCCTCCTCGAGTTATCGAGAAGGACCTCATATGGCCCTTGCCATGTTGCACTCCATTTGCCATACTTTTTCTCACGTTGATGAAGTGGCAGAACGGTTCTCCAGACCAAGTCCCCGACGTCAAAATGTTTCCTGCGTATCTTTTTATCGTAGCATCGGGCAACTAGCTTCTTTTGTGCCTCGATTTTATCCAACGCGGCAACTCTGACTTCGTCCAACTCATCAAGCTCCTGGAGCATACTCTCAGTGTATTCTTCGGGTGTCAACTCATTCTGTTGCATCACCCTGAGAGATCGGAGACGTTTATTTCCATCGGTAGCACGGCGTCTTGTCCATAAGTCAATTTATATGGAGTGGTGCCTGTACTTGTTCGCTTGCTGGTCCGATAAGCCCACAATGCCTCTGACAGCATCAGGTGCCATGCTCTTGGATTTTCCTCGATCATCTTTGAAATGATGTCCTTGAGGACTCGATTTGAGGCTTCAGCTTGGCCATTCCCTTGTGCATAATAAGGTGTCGAATGAACCAATTCAAAACCCATTGATCTGGCAAATTCCTTGATCTCCTAACCAACAAACATTAGCCCCCTATCAGTGACAATGGTTTGTGGCAAGCCAAACCTGTGTATGATTAAGTCCTTGATGAACTTCATCACTTCGGCCTGATTGGCCTGTTTAAGTGGTTTGGCCTCTACCCACTTGGTGAAATAATCTGTGGCCACAATGATGTATCGATGGTGTTTGGATGACGATGGATGTATCTCTCCGATTATATCGATGGCCCAACATCTGAAAGGCCATGGCTTGATTATCACGTTCATCTCCTCGATGGGGATTCTCTGAATTACCCCAAAGCGTTGGCATTTTTCACATCCCTTTGCCAATTGAACGCAGTCTCCCACCATCTTTGGCCAGTAATAGCCATATCGGCGTAATAGCCATGCTAGCTTATGTCCGTTTTGATGGGCGCCACAAATTCCTTCATGTGCTTCCATCATAATTCTCATGGCTTCCTGTTGATCGACGCATAACAGTAATACACCGTCATGGCCTTTTCTGAACAATTGATCTCCCATCAGGACATAATTGACGGCCCTGAGCCTTGTCTGTCGAGATGTTTTATCAGACGGATTAGCCAGATATTTTCTGATCGGCTCTCTCCAGTCATCGGGATCCTGAAACACACTTAGGACAGTTAGAATATTTATCCCGATACATAAACGATGGGACAGTGTCGTCTCCTGACGACATAATGAGATTCATCGATGTCATCAGGAAGATCAACACCAGTCGCCAATTGGGCCAAACTGTTGGCCTCACTGTTATGTCCCCTTGTAATATGATAACAAGTGACATCAGCAAATTCTGAAAGTAAAGACATTGCCGTCAAGTAATATTTGTCAAGAGTAGGATTTCGGCATTTATATGTACCTTGAATTTGCCTGATAACTAACTGTGAATCTCCGACGATGGTAACAGATTTGACATGTAGTTCCCTTAGCATTTCTAGTCCAATAATTAAGAGGGCTTCGTATTCGGCCTGATTATTGGTACATTCAAAATCAAATTGTATCGATAGCTTAGTTTTTACATTAGATGTGAAATTAAAACAATACCTGACCCACACACTATATCGGTTCTTGAACCATCGAAAGCCAGTGTCCACGGCTTGATCTCTACTGTCATCAAGTCCAGTTCCTTTAGAACGGTCTGATCTATGTCAATGCATGGATGGTCAACCAAGAAATCAGCCAATACTTGACCTTTGACTGCTTTTTGCGGCACATACTGCAACTGATACTCCATCAGTTGGATAGCCCATCGGCCGATCCTTCTCTCATTACAGGTTTAGCTATCATATACTTAATAACATCAATACTAGAAATTACTAATACTTTAACAGGCAGCATATAATGACGTAACTTCTTACAAGAGAAAAACAGTGCAAGGCATACCTTTTCTATCGGGGTATACCTCTGTTCTGTTTCTGACAAATGCCTGCTCAAGTAGTATATAGCTCGCTTCAAATCCACTCTCATCGTCTTGTGCTAGAAATCCACCGACAGTGTCCTCTGTGGCAGATATATACAATTTCAAAGGTTTCCCTTTGACTGGCGGCATCATTACAGGCGGCGTGGTTAGTTTGTCTTTTATCTCTTGAAACGCCTGCTCATGCTCCGTTTGCCAGCAAAATTCCTCTTTGTCTTTCGTTTTTAACAAAGGTGAGAATACCTGTGTTTTTCCAGCCAAGTTTAATATGAACCTCCTTAAAAAGTTGCCCTTGCCAAGGAATTGTTGTAGGTCCTTCTTCGTTGATGGAGGTTTGGGCTGTCAGGATAGCCTTGGATTTGTTCTTGTCGATCTCAATCCCCTTGCGATGTACTAAGAAGCCAAGAAAATTGG
Organism: Penstemon davidsonii; assembly: GCA_034814905.1. Classification (NCBI taxonomy): domain Eukaryota; kingdom Viridiplantae; phylum Streptophyta; class Magnoliopsida; order Lamiales; family Plantaginaceae; genus Penstemon; species Penstemon davidsonii. The sequence continues at coordinate 9,066,138 of JAYDYQ010001086.1, read as the reverse complement.
CTGATGCAACTGCAAAAACACATTTCAAGGGATTAAGTTTCAGTTTATGTTTTCTCATTTTGGCAAATGACTTTGCCAAATGTGTCAAGTGTTCCTCGTAACTAGCTGACTTGATCACAATATCATCGATGTAAATTTTGACAAAGTCATCGATGTACTCACTGAAAATGCAGTTCATGGCCCGTTGATAAGTGGCTCCAGCGTTTTTAAGTCCGAATGGCATTACTTTCCATTGGAAGGTGCCTATTCCCCCTGGACATTGAAAAGCCAACTTTGGCACGTCGTCTACGGCCACAAATATCTGGTTATAGCCTGCACTTCCGTCGACGGCGGTCAAAAACATATTGCCAGCGGCAGCATCGATCAACATGTCTGCCATTGGCATTGGATACTCATCCTTAGGAGATGCAAGATTCAGGTCTCTGAAATCGATGCATATCCTGATCTTACCGTTCTTCTTCATTACGGGCACCACGTTGGCAACCCACTCTGGATATCGGGCTACTTCGATGAAACTGGCCTTCAACAACTTCTCGATTTCCTCCCTGATCAGTTGACAGACTTCCACTGACATCCGTCTCAAAGGCTGTTTTCGAGGTAGGTACCCTTCAAGTATTGGAATTCGATGCTCAACTAATTCCCTGCTTAGTCCTGGCATCTCATCGTAATTCCAGGCAAAGCAATCCTTGTATTCTTTCAATACTTGACTCAATCGTTCCCTCTGGCCATCATCCAACAATGCGCTGATGTATGTTGGCCTGCGATCCTCTTCGGTGCCCAACTCAATCTCGATGACAGGATCTTGCACTTGGATTTTAATGTCATCAAGCTTGGCTGGCGCCGTTCCTAATTCTTCTAACTGAATTTCGTCGCCATCTGATATTGGCGTTTCTTCCTCGAAGATAAGATCGCCTGTGTAACATTCGGCCACGTAGGCCCGAAACTTTCGAATCAGATCGGCACATGCTTCCTGTTCTGGACCGATGACAACGATCTCATCAATTTCTAACTGTTCTGCCTTATCGGGTCGATGGTTCCTTATCATCAACAGTATAATTCATAAGGACTGATTGTTCTGTTCTTGCGGCCCCTCTTCCTTGACATTGCAGGGCCGACTTAACTCCTTAGCGAGACAAGTCATTTCGAGCTGAGTTAGTTTTTTTGCTCGATGTGACTTCCATGGGTCGTCCATATTTGTCCTGTCCAACAAATCGATACGGTCCCACATCTTCCCGATAGTATGCTGCCTCGACGGCATTGATTTTTGCCGTAAATGGCCTGTTATCGGCCATTATGATCTCTGGTTCAACGGCGTCCCCCCAAATCAGTAAACATTGATGAAGAGAAGACGGCACACATAAAGCGGAGTGAATCCAGTCTCTCCCCAACAACGCATTGTAAGATGTGGCAGCATCTACCACAAAGAAAGCAATCTTTAGGCTAGTCTTTCCAATCTTTACCTCGACAGGTAGGATTCCTAATGTATCCGCCTTTCCTCCAGTAAAGTTGCTAACGATCACCCTTGTTTCCATCAAGTCTTCACTGACCTTGCCTAGCTTGTACATAGTAGATGCTGGCATCACATTGACAGCTGCTCCGTTATCGACCAGCATTCTGTCGATGGGCTTTCCATCGATATGTCCTGATATATACAATGGCCTGATGTGTCCTGGCCATAAAAGAAGGTGGCTTCTGGAATATATTTTCTACCTTCTTGTCCCAATCGGTCTCCCTCCTGTCATCGACCGATATCGTTTCCAAGTCCTCTGCCATTTGAACCACTGGCATTCCTTCGTCCCAGACTCCATCAGTGGAGTATCCCAACTCTTCATCGATGACATCGACGAGTTCAGAACTTACTGCATTACATTGCATTACTGCCGAACCGGTTGACGGCTGGCTGGTTCCACTCTCTTCGTCCTCTTTTGCTTTCTCGTCGATTACTTTTTCCTCGATTGCTTGGCCAGATTCGGCCTCACCTTGCTTACCATCGTTCCGGGCAAAGATTTTATCAAATTTCACCCTAAGCTCATTTTCATCTTCTTCTAATTCCTTCTCTAAATCAATTGTGCCATATTTGGCTTTCCCTGGTGACCGCCATGGGGAAACAGCTCCCTGTTCGGCCTCCTCGGCCTCTTTGGCCTCTTGTCCATGCTTCATTTCTATATCACGTGGCTTTGTCGTTCGCTGTTTCATCGGGGCTTTCCCTTTGGCTATCTCGATTTCTTTCCTCTGGCGCAAGTAACGCCGATACTGTGTTCTGGTCATCTGATCGACCCTTTGATTCCCAGGAAATTTCGGATGCCTCACGGGTACCCATCTCCCTACTCGAGTATTTGCAGGGGTATGGACAGTTCGCGGTCTATATTGACCAGGCGATGTTGTTTTGATCGATGGCCCATAGGTCCTGTCTCTGTGATAGGCGGTCGATCTGACCTGCCTAACTGGTGATCTGTCAGGTGATCTTTCCCTGATCCTGTTACTACGACTCGTACCCTCCTGCGGCTGTCGAGGCATTTTAGGTATGGCCTGATCTCTACGAGGCTCCCCTGTTGGTGGAACTGTCTGTACTGGCAAAGGTGTGGATGCTGGAGATGGTACCATTACTTGATACTGTGGCATCACCTGATGTTGTGGCTGTGGCATCACCTGATAAGGATATGCTCTTTGTGCAGTGTTTGGCCAAGGCATGTACTGGCCATATATGTTTGGATTCACAAACAATGGTACTGTTGCCAAGTCAGCATGGCATCTAGCACATAATCCCATTTGCATATTCGTCGAAGAGGGTAAGTGATGTGGGTCTCCCTCTGCATACTGCTCTCCTGTCCCATTTGTCACCCCTACCATGTTTATCCCTACCTCGTTCTGTTGGAAAGGATTAGTGTCAACCGTCATCGGTTTAGTAATTTTCCAATCTGGGGCGAATCTTAAAATGCCCTTATCAAGGTGATCTTGCACCATCCACCTGAAAACGAGACATTCATTCGTAGAGTGAGTCCATACGTCGTGATACTTGCAATAAGTCTTACCTGCAATTTTCATTGGAGATGGTATCACATGATCCCCTTTCAACCTGAGGATCTTGTCGGCCAACAGTTGATCAAAAATGGCCTCGGTCTTGGAGACATCAAACGAGTAGCGTCTCTCGCGATCTGTTTTGTATTCAGCATCTCTTCTTACCAAATTATTTGGTACCTTGATGGCTGGTTGAGGCTCTTTTGGTTTCGCAAGTGCTTGACAGACAGTGTTCTTTGGACAGACCACTTCAGCTAACCCGATTTCGATACTTGTCTGCTCCATCGACCTATTCAATGGCTCCTCGCTAGAGTCAGCCATTCCTATTTGGTGGTAGTTTCCTCTGGGTTGCCGCCTGTTTTCATCCCTTAGGACCCTTTCATATCGGACCGCATGATCGGTCAGTTCAAACAAGTCTTCATGATATTGGGCCATCATAATTTTCCTCAATTCAAAATGCATGCCATGGATGGCAATTTTGATACACTCTTTTTCTGGCAGAGGAATGGCACAGAAGCCTCTGGCCCTGATGAACGCTTTCATGTATTCCTCCACTGTCTGCCCTGTCAGCTGCTTCATGTTGGATAGCTCGATGACAGAGACTTCAAGCGGGGCTTGATAGTGGTTCATCACAAATGTCTTTTCCATGGATGGCCAGTCGGGGACCGATCCTGGTTTCAAGTTGGCGTACCAGTGGAACGCCATGCCGGTGAGTGAGTTAGGAAACAATTTTAACTTCAGCTCGTTGCTTAGGTTGCCACATTCCAGAGAAAATCGAGCTAGATGCTCGGTGGCAGATTGAGACCCTTCTCCTGAGAACAGAGTGAAGTTGGGTGCCCTGTAGTTCATTGGGAATGGCACCTGATCAATGTATTCTGGATGAGGCTTATTATACCTTGATGCCCTATTCCCTTGTCTCCTTACGAACATTTCCTGAGCCTGATTCATTGTTAACAGGTCGTCTTGACCTTCCATGGCTCGATTTGTCCTATCATAGACCGATGAGATGGCCTGATGACCCTCTGGGCCATATCCCATGGCCTCTGATCGTTCCTCTTCCGACCTGCCCCCCGAGTCTGGGCGCTGATACCTGGCCTTAGAGGTACTTCCTTTCTTGTCAAGGACATTAGTTTGTCCGTTGCCCTGTTTGTAGGGCGTTTCATCCCTTCCCCCGATATGTATCGCTGGTCCCTTGCCTTTGTCAATAGAGCTTTTGGGCGGCCCTGTCCAGGCCTGCGATTGTATCCCGTTGGCAAGGGTATTGATGCTCTCAGCAAGCATAGACATCTTTGATTCCAGATGCATCAGGGAAGAATTCACAATGTTGCTGGCTTCAGTATTGGCCTGACTGGCTGCAGTGGCCGAGCCTAGCATGTTCTCGAACTTACTGACAACATTTGACCACTCTACTTGTTTGGCCTCAAGGTCCTTAGTGAAGTTGCGGACCTCCGTTGTCAGTTCTTCTATCTTGTCAGTCCCTTCCATAGTTAGCGGGACAGTGGACAGATTTTCCAGAGAGTGCGTTAGAGAGCGTGTCTTCGTCAAGCTAGATCGAGTCTTTCGCGTTATCTGTGGTATCATCTGACAACAGCAAAGGATTAATCGTTAAGCGTCAACCGATTGAACTTTTAGCAAAAAGATTATCAAGTCCCACCGGGCGTGCCAAAATATTGTTTGCGATAAATTTGACACCGACTGCCTCGATGTGCAAATGGCTCGATATGATGTGTAATGAGTGCGGGCGTGCCAATGTTTGTGCGTGCAAACATAACGATTTAAAATTGGACATATTGATATCGATGTAGAATATAATTAAATGTCTTGATAAGGCTGACTTCTAATCAATCGATTGCGGCGGAGTAGGCAAACACTACCCCTGATTCTTTTCCATGCCTGCCTGGCCGCAGGACTTAACAATTTATGATAACCTTTTGAAATGCCAAAACTTTGTAGCCAAATCAATGGCTCGCTCGATATATCAATGGATTTGTAGAATTATTAACCATCGAGCTGATTATCAAGCAATCTAAAACATGTCAACTTAATTTAAAACCTGAACTAACAGACTATCAATATAAAGCAAAGACATATTAAAATCACTTGATGAAAACATACTCGTGAGTGAAATCAGGAGATTAAGGCCTAGTATTCCAATATATTTAATAAACATAGTTGATGAATGAAAATACATTGAAGTCTAGCCTAAGCATGTTTCCTCGATTTACAAGAATAAAAGAGTATGTAAAGTTATAATCAAACCCCTCTGTTGGCATCGGAGTGCCAAACGAGCTGATGAATCCTTTAGCTCCTGATGAATTGCTCCTTGGTTGGCAGGAGGACTGCCATATGAGCTGATATGTTTATTGTGCACCTTTGTTGACATAAAGGTAACATTGACAACATGTGACTGCCATCAATGGATCGCCCAACCTTGGCAGATGGCTACCAATCGGGCTCCTAACCAGCGGGTGGCCACTGGAAAGGGCATCTATTGAGCAGATGGCTACTCAACAGATAGCTATCGGGCAGATGGCTACCTGATAACGAGCCCATCAAGCAGATGGCTACTTGATGAGTTTACCATGTAAATACGTGGGCACTTACATGATGGTTAGCAGCGTACTATTTTGCTTGATATCGAATGGTTTCGCTCGAAACAGCTTCGCTGACGGCGGAAGCAGCTTTGCGGCTTACTCTTGAGCGGCGGTGCTGGACTTCAGGCTGCCATGTCCTGCTGTCTGCGGAGGATTGACGATTGATATCAAGGAATTGGTATTGCTTACTAACTTGCTTTGCAGCGTACTATTTTGCCTGAGATCTAATGGTTTCGCTCGAAACAGCTTCGCTGACGGCGGAAGCAGCTTTGCGGCTTACTCTTGAGCGGCGGTGCTGGACTTCAGGCTGTCATGTCCTGCTGTCTGCGGAGGATTGACGATTGATATCAGGGAATTGGTAATGCTGACTGACTGACAGAAGCAGCGTATGCTGGACTTCCGATGGGCATGATGCCGGATTCAGTGAAGACTGAAGAGTTGATTGATTGATTGTGTGTGTGTGTGTGTCTTGTATGTGCAGCCCTTCTGATATTTATAAGCTGATTATCAGTCTGATCGGTTGATGGCAGTTTTCTCCACAACCTCCACTACTTCCACAACCTTGGCGGTTGCTTCTTCCTTCCTCTTCCTTGTTCTATTCTTCGTGCATATGGCAGTTGTGAGAGAAACGTGTGCTGCCAATGTGATTTGAATTACACTCCTTAGTCACATAACTAACTTTGAGATAAATGAGGAAGTGGTTGAATTCTAGTCTATCTCTTTTGGTTAGGAGATTTACGTGGCCATAGTGGCCATATGGGCCATTTATTATTTATTCAATAGCAGGACTCCCGCTAATGGGCCATTCTTAGTCCGCACAGATCGGTCAGGCCTTATCCGTAAATGTAATTGGGCCATTTATTAATCCTTGGCCCAATCAATTAATTAATTAACTTAATTTAATTAATTCGTCATTAGTTGAGATGGCCTTATAGACTAACTGGGCCTGTTCATTTTTAACCATTGTTTGGCTCTATTAATCACTTATGGCCTTTTTAATTAACTAATTCATTTATTAATTAATCCGTACTAGGCCACAATTAAATCTCAATATTATTGGGTTTGATTCAAATTGGGCCTGCGGCCCGTTCGTCATTTCTACTTTGATTGGGTCGGCCTTTGGCCCACTATCGCTTATCATCCCATCATCGAGCCAATATTCCTCGACAATTCGAGGGTGATTTTTTGGGTACAAACAGGCTCGTGACACTCAGAGCATGTGTTACGTCAGGTCTACTACATAACATTGCATACATTATGCTGCCTATAGCAGAGGCATTAAGTATGAGAGACATCCTTTTCTTTTCCTCATCACTTGTAGGGCACATTGACATGGAAAGAGAGATTTCATGTCTCATTGGAAGCAATCTTTTCTTGGTTTCTTCCATAATGAATCTTTTCAGTATCGTGTTGATGTACTGAGATTGGGAGAGTCCTAACATCTTCTTCGATCTATCTCTATAGATACGTATCATCAATTCGTAAGATGCCTCTTCCAAATCTTTCAGGGAGAATTGTGTGGATAACCACGCTTTCGTCTGCGCTAACATTCTGATATCGTCCCCGATCAACAGAATATCATCGACATATAAAACAATAAATTGTACCGAACTTCCACTGATTTTCTTGTACACATATGGCTCAAATACGTTTCTGATAAAGCCACACGCCTTGATTATCTCATCAAATGGTATGTTCCAGGTTCGGGACGCCTCTTTAAGGCCATAAATTGACCTTTGGAGTTTGCAGACTTTATGTTCACTCCCTTCGGATGCAAAGCCCTCAGGCTATTGCATAAAGATCTCCATGTCAATGTCTCCATTGAGAAAGGCGGTCTTTACATCCATTTGGCATATATCATAGTCATACCACACGGCTATGGCTAAAAGTATCCGAATAAATTTTGACATCACAACTGGAGAAAATATTTCCTCATAGTCAGGCCTCTGAGAATAACCATTCGCCACTAGACGAGCCTTATGAGTTAAAACTTCTCCATTCATTCCAAGCTTACGCTTGAAGATCCATTTACAACCTAAACGAACAGTTTCCTCATGTGGATCAACCAAGGTCCATACCTTGTTGGAATGCATGGAATCCATTTCAGATTGCATGGCTTCGAGCAATGCACCCGAGTCTATGTCAAACATAGTTTCTTCTTAAGTCCTTGGATCACCATCCAACTAACCATTTTCGTGAATGAAACCGAACCTTTCTAGTTCCTTATGAATTCGATCGGATCTTCGAAGTACTGGTGTACTATTTGATTCAGTAGGTTCAGGATCAACTCTCACTGTTTGTGGGGATGGGTCTGAATCTTCGACTTCATCAAGTTCTAGGATTGTCCCATTTCTGTTGGTGAGGAAATCATCCTCCAAGAAGTGGGCGTTCCTAGAAACGAACGTCTTTCGTTCTTTAGGATCGTAGAACAGATATTCAATGGATTCCTTTGGATACCCCACAAATTTGTACAAACTAGATCTACTATCCAGTTTATCTCCTTTCTTGTTCCTAACATAGGCAGGAGATCCCCATTCTCGCAGATATGAATAAACGGGTGCTTTACCATACCATTCTTGGTGTGGTGTCGTAGGCACTGACTTTGAAGGTACTAGATTTAGTATCTTCGAAGTAGTTAAGAAGGCTATCCCAAAATGAAAAAGGAAGTTCGATGAAACTCATCATAGAACGAACCATGTCCAACAAAGTTTGATTCCTTCTTTCACACACTCCATTGAGTTGAGGTGTCCTAGGAGGAGTTCGCTGTGAGAGAATCCCATTCTGTTTAAGATAATCGAGGAATTATTGGCTTAAGTATTCTTCACCTCGATCTGATCGAAGTGCTTTAATAATATGTCCCAATTGGTTCTCTACTTCCATTCGAAACTCCTTGAACTTTTCAAAAGTTTCGGATTTGTACTTCATCAAGTACACATATCCATAACGACTAAAGTCGCCTGTGAATGTTACGAAGTAGGAGAAGCCTCCTGTTACACTGACACTCAGTGTTCCACAAACGTCAGTAAGGATCAAATCCAATGTTTGTTTGATCCGCTCTAGATTCCCTGTGAAAGGAGATCTGGTCATCTTTCCTCTGAGACAGGATTCGCAAGTTGGAAGTTCATCTAAGTTCTGTATTTCAAGAGTCTTAGAAGAGACCAAGTTTTGGATCCTACTCTTGGAGATATGTCCAAGTCTAGCGTGCCAAAGTTGTGGACTATTATTATCCTAACTAACTGATTTAACTCATTAATTCAATCATTCATTTCTTTTTAATTAAATCTTTAATTAAAACATTGCTTAATTAATTAGACATTCTAATCAATTAATTATTTTCCTTTTTCAGTGCCTTGTTTTCTAGCAGTGGAAGAGTTCGACTCTTTGGCTTTTGTGCCTTTTCTCAACAACCTTAGTGGTCGCTTTGGAAGAGAACTCTTTCTTCTTTTTTTTACCCTTCTCCGACTTTGCAGTCTTCGAAGTGTGAGCGGTCATGACAGGTTTACCCTTTTACAAGGTTGCTTATGTCGTTACCAACACATTGGTTAATTCATGAAGCGTGATCAACTCACCATATCACGAATTGTTCGAATCATGCTAGGAAGAGAATGGAGGAGTAGATCAAAGCTAAGATCAGCTTGCAGACCTACGTCTAATCGCTCTAGTTTTTCAACCAGATTGATAAAACGAAGATAGTGATCTTTAGCATTAGCTCCTTCAGCTATTCTCTTATCAAACAACCCCTTTAGTTGGAGGTCTATTTCAGAAGCTTGAGACATACTCTTATGTCGCTTCTGCTGCTGACACATATGTGAAAATGAATCATGAAGATCACCATCAACCAATTTTTTGTAGGTGATTCGTTCCTCTTCTGACGCTCAGCTCAGAGGTGCTTCAGTATGGGCTAGTTAAGAACATAATTTCGACGTTCGAAATCGAGGACAATCCTCAAGTTTCTCAGCCAGTCGACAAAGTTTGATCCATTCAATTTATTAGCGTCGAGGATGACAGATAATGGATTTTTAGACATTGTATAAAATTAATCTACAAGTGAAAAGAAGACAACGTTTAGCTGACTGAACTAAGCTTAATACTTATAATTAACGAATTTTGGACTTGCTATCGATAAAGTTCTCCCACTATTTTGTCGAAACAATTACCCCTTTAATAGCTCGGGAAATCTTATTTCGTAGTAGGTCTTGACGTCCCAGCAGACATTAATTGTACCCACGACTCGTGACCATACAATTAATTCCCTAGTTATGTATATTTTTACCAATTGTGTCCCTACACAACCTTCAAACTATTTTACTTCGATTTTCACACTCATCTAGCACTGCTACATCATGAGTGTTACTACTCGTTAAGTCTAACACATCAATCTTGATGAGCAACGGGCCCGGTCATGAAATCCCCGTATCTGGTTATCGATCGATATATATGTCCCGACCAGTCCCCATCCTTGTCGAGTTTATTTAAAAACAAGAGTCAAGAAATTTTGTGTATTGTCCCTTTCTTCGCCTCGGGTGCCAGACTCTGGATCACCTTAATCGATAAGTAGACAACTTACGCTAGTTCCTATTGATGGAAGACTTTGATCTTTAAAACTTCATTTTAATGTACCTAATATGACAATATTTAATTCAAGAGGGGTTTTTTCGGGTTTGAAAGTTAGAGCTAACTCTCCTCGAGATCTCACCGTATTAATTATGCTTTATCTTTTATTTACGATCTAATTACTAGCGCGCATCACATACATGCTAAGAACAAATCAATAAATAAAATAAAACATACACACCTAGCATGCATGCTACCACAATATTTTTGATCGGGAGACTCCTATAAGGGCCGCATCGAGAGCCATAATGTTGGCCTAATTGGTCAATCTAAAGGGTTCTTAATGGCCCTAGGCTATTACATCAATAACCATGCATACATGGCCTTCAATTCTTATTGGGCCTCCACCCTGCTTGTAATGGGCCTTCATTCTAAACTATTTAAAAGCAAAGCCTTAATCTATTAAAAGGCTCAAAGTGGCCCAAAAACTTAAGTCTCGCAGGTCCAATAAAAACCAAACAATAAATAAACCAATCACATCTACCCCAGGGTAAAGGCTCGGCACGATCGAAAATCACGTAAACAGTTCACGTAAAGCAAGAAACATGCAAACAACTTTTACGCATTTCTTTCCTTTCTTATTTTAAAACACATTTTAAAATATCCTATAATTCTTACTTTAGTCACTATTAATTATAATAAAATCAATTTTCGGATAAACAAAACACTTTTATGCATAAAAAAATATATTCGGATTTTTCAACTTTTGAAAATTACAGTCCGGCCCCTCAATTTAAGATTGAATTTTTAGCCCCAAAAGTTTTGGAAATTACAAATCAGCCCCACAGAATCAAATCAGCCAGAGAACTGAAAAAGACAATTTACATCAAGAATTTTTTTATTTTTGCAAATAGACCCCTGAAGTTACGGAAATTGCAAAACACTCCCTTAACTTTCAAAAATTACAAAACGACCCCAAATTTACTAATAGTCCAGAAATTTTCCAGAAACCAGAAAATTAATTTGCAGTCCATATTTTCAGAAAATCGCGATTTGCAAATAAGCACTTAAAGTTTCGAAAACTGTACTTTTTCCCCAAATCAAATTATGCAACTTTACCCGAACAAAGACAATATTATAACAAGTAAGAATCATCACACAGAACAAAATTATCACAAATATCCATATATTTAATTATGTTCAGGCCTTTTCGCATAAGAGTAATGGAATTGGCTCTGATACCACTGTTGGGATACCTCGGTTGTCAGAACAACGAAAGTGAGGAATTTAAAATTTTTTTGCCCATACAGCGCATATATCATATTCCATCTTACATATACGAAAAGGTTGATTAAAGCACAAAACAATAATCAAAAGCAAGAAAGGGGGTGATATGCGCTTTACCTCACGACGGGTTTGGTGGTGGAAATCTCTGATCTTCTTTTGATTCACAGTAGCACTCCAAGTGTTGTGCCTCTAGAGTGTATCCACATCAGTCATATTGTAGCAACACCTTCAAGTCACAAGCTTAAAACTAGAGCTTGAAGGTTTGTCAATAGAGGAATACATATTTAAATCTAGATCCAGATGGGAGAGAAGAGTGAGAGAGGGGGCGGCTAGGGTTAATTCTTGCAAAGTGAATATTAAGTTTAAGGAGTCTCTTAAGAATCCTATTTATAAGCCACCGCATTTACTTGATATACAAGACTTCTTTATGGCCCATCATTTAAATGACCCAAGTCTTGCATTTTATTTAATTAACTCCTTAATTAAATAAGCTCAATTAATCTAATTAATTCCACTCTATTATTAACTAACCCTTTAATTAATATTTTAATTAATCAGACTATCTAATTAATTATTCTTCAAATTGAACTAACACTTTAGTTCAATTATTGATTTAACTTCTTTAAATCACATATTTCCTTATTGACTGTCACTGTCCAACTTTATTGTGTGTGACCCTCTAGGTTCACCATCAATTGGCCGCAGGCCCAGAAACTCTTAGTGATTTAATTATGAGCAATTAATTGCTCCGATCAACTAAACACTTTTAATTGACCATTTCAGAATTAATCTTCCATTAATTCAGTAGTAACTACACCTCATGGTCGATGTCTAGCCACAAGCCTATGAGGCCCAACCTCAGGTGAATTGATCTTGTGAACCTCACCTCTTATAACTGCCATTTACATACGGTCCTTCTATCGACTTAATTTCCCGATCGAGACCTAGGGTGTGTGAATTGATCAGCACCTCTTATTATCTCGATTCTGTACTTTCTAATTCTGGATAATAATTCCAGTTGACTACTAAATTTGGAAACCCCTTTCCAAATTCGTCACCGACCGTGGCCACGGGTTTCTCAGAATCTATTATCTAAGAACGCACAGGAAATTCTCTCTTCCGTTACGATGAGTCAGTAGATCTCATATTGACACTAACCATTCGCATACACGACTATACGCACCCAAAGTAGGAACATAATGATCAAGCTAAGTGATCGGCACCTATATCAAAGTACGCACACTCGTGCACCGAATTCGTCCTAGTATCTCAAGTCTAAGGACTAAATCGTACATTATTATAAGTCTTGAGAAACATCCCATAACCTATATACGACATGCACTTCCACAATGGGTTTCTCTGTTCGGGTCATTCGATGCGTTCGATCCCCTATCGATCCATCTACTCATATGCATTAACATCAAATGTATTTTTCATGAAACAATACAAATTTACTCCATGTGAATCATGCATAATCGTACAAGTCTTGACGATTTCTACGATACCCCATCTCATTCGAAATCTATGATTTGGAACGTATTTTAAGATCACGACCTTAGAGACTGTTTCATGATTGCACTCATACTGAAGTGAATCGTCCCATAGTCAAATGTGATCTTAGGATTTCAACCAATCGCTTAAATCTATGTTGGGTTATTGGTAACGTCAGAACGTTAAAAGCAGCGGAATTTAAAAATTTTAAAACAACCCAAACATGATCTTTATTCATCTAGTCATACGAAAAGGATTTATACAGCAAATCAACCAACCATAGGGGGTTATTCGAATTTACCTCACCACAGGAATGGTGGTGGTTTTTCTCCGGTCTTCTTTCAGATCTGCAGGACTTTTGGTTCGGAGAAGCCCCCCATGTGTTGTGCCTCTAGCGGTGTCCACACCAATTGGATTGAAGCAACTCCTTTGAATCCACAGGCTCAGAACTAGGATCCAAAAGTTATCAGACAGGAAGAAGGAGAAATAAATCGCATGAACCTTGTGCAATTTTACAGGGTTCGACCGAATGTATTAAGAGGAAGTGGGCGGCTTATATTTTTGCAAGACTTGTATGATTATCGATTTTATAATCTTCCAAGATATGGAGTCTACTACTCCATATATATCTATATATTAAAAATCCTTATCATATATATATATATATATGAATATAGAATCCTTATAATATATATACATATATAAAGAATCCTAATCAAGATAATCTAGTTCGGTTAGGAAATAAGAATCATATAACTTAATTAGTTTCCTACTGAACTTGGACATCTTTAATTAAGTAAATTTCTTTACTTAATTGGATTCCTTACTTAATTATATTTAATTAATTAAACTCCTTTAATTAATTCAGTCCATTTAATTAATTAATCCAATTAATCAATTAAATTAATTCTTCTCTTATTAATTAACTCTTTAATTAATTAGTTTTCTTCTTCAAGAATTAACATTTTAATTCTTCAGTTTTGATTTAACTCTTTAAATCAAACTTTCCTTATATGATTTGTTGCAGTCCAATTGTATTGTGTGTGACCATCTAGGTTCACCATCAATTGGCCGCGGGCCCACGACTTTCGTGATTTAATTTGTGATCTTATTAATTGCTCCGATTAATTGAACACCTTCAATTAACCACTCAAGAATTAATCTTCTTATTAATTCATGAGTACCCACACCTCATGGTCGATATCTAGCCACAAGCCCATGAGGCCCAACTTCAGGTGAATTGATCTCAGTGAACCTCACCTCTTATAAGTACCATGTACATACGTTGAGTCGGTAGATCCCATATTAGTTCTAACCATTCGCGTACACGATCCTACGCACCCAAAGTAGTCGCACAATTATCAGGCTAGGTGATCTGCTCCTAAATCAAAGTACGTACTCACGTGTACCGAATTCGCCCTAGCACCTCAAGTCAAAGGACTAAATCATACACTATTATAAGTCTTGAGAAACATCCCATTGCCGATGTGCGTCATGCGCTTCCACAATGGGTTTCTCTATTCGGGTCGTTCGATGCGTTTGATCCCCTATCGAGCCACCTACTCATATGCACTGGCATCAAATGCCTTGCTCATGAAACGCTACAAATTCACTCCATGTGAATCATGCATATTTGTACAAGTCTTTGTGATTCCTTCGATACCCCGTCTCATTCGGAATCTATGACTTGGAACATGTTTTAAGATCACGACCTTAGAGACTATTTCATGATTGCACTCATACTGAAGTGAATCGTCCCATAGTCTATTGTGATTTAAGGATTTCATCCAATCGCTTAAGTGATTCGCGAGAGATGAAGTTGGCCATTGTTTGATTTGCATACTATAAACAAACGAGCGTATTAACTCATTTATACTAGAGAAAGTTTACGATAGTCCTAATACAAGCTAAATATATTGGCTTGCGGGGCACTATCCTTTCAATCTATTCGCGAAAGATGAAGTTAGCCATTGTTCATTCTATACATTATACATAAACGTGCGTATCAATCACTAATTGAAAGACTGTTTATTACAGAATAGTCCTATTACAAGCTAACAGGTATTGGCTTGCTGGGCACTATCCTATCAACATACAAGTTTAAGGTTAAGAGCAGTCGGAATGCCCGTTGATCTAAAGATGGCCATGGAAAATATAACATGGTCTAGGATTTCATAAACGAGCAAATTGTGTAAAGGTTGTTGTTCGTGATGGTTTGATTTGGACTAATATTACACTACTCTACAAATTGGGAGGATTAGGCAGTGAAACAATTCAGTGAAATACAGCCGGAATAACCTTGGTATGATGGTCGTGTACAATATACATTGATCTAAGATGTCATATATTATACATTTTGCTCTACATCGGCTCAGTAAACAGTGCCTTAGCTAAATTTCCGATAATATATCCAATTACAAACTACTTATTTGTCACTAAAACAAATGAGGATTGCAAGTCACTATGAGCAACGAGAAGCTATGATGAGTGTAGTGTCCACTTGGTGAAAATTATAAGCTATTGGATTGTTGGCACTGGATTTGTGATTTTTATACCTAAATGTGATATTCCCTCGAGGTAGATATCTAATTATAGGGACGTGATATGCATGCATGGAGTAGAGCTTCCATAACACCCCCCCCCCCCACATCCCTAAATAGAGGGGTTACATTTATTGGATGAATTTGCCCTTGATTTTGATAAATCTGGCATGTAGGATGTTACACTGGATATGAGGGAGGGCTTTTCTCGCTTCAGAGCGACCTTTAGTATTATAGGACTGGAGGTTGAACTGTCCTTCTCCTACTTTTTCGAGTCGCGGATTACCCATACTTGATTCCTATATCACCAGTTAACGGGAGCAAAAAACTAAAAGAATTATTTCAAAACACAAGACCTCAACATTATAATTAAAAAATTAAACACATATTTCGGTTTTGCCAATTTGGTTCGCTAAAAAGACCTTAATACCGAAATAAAATATATAAAGTTCGACAATTTACTTCGTACTTTGTATTGAACCGAAAATTTGGTTCAATACTATGGATTTTCTTCCATCCAAAAGTGGGTGTAGGGTTTCGCACATGCAACACCCACATCCTAGCCATACAAATTCATAATTTTAATCCTGAGCCTCGATTACGATTTAGGTTGTACAATTACACTTTTTGTGTACAAACTTTTGAAAGTGTAAATGACCATTGTACCCTTTGTTTTAATTTAATTATAAAAATCCAAAACCATGCTTTATTCTCTTACTCTTCATTAGTATTGAATAACTTAATTAACACATATATTTTGTCTTGAAAATAATTTCTTTTTGAATAAACTACACATCTTTAATTAATTAATACCTATCTCCTTTTATACCACAAAAAATAAAATAAGAAAATATTTTATTTTTAATAAAACGAATACAGAAAAAATTCCCCCACTCCACCCAGCACCACCGTCGACGTCCACCAACAAATTCATGGTGTTAATATGTAAATATATGGACATATATGAATTTGTATAGATGAACAAATTGTAAACTGGAGAACTATTATGTAAATAAACTTGTAAATTGTATTTGAATTGTAAAGTATTGTGTACAGAATGAAGGAACTTACAAGTGTTTAAATAGACATAAAACAGGGGTAGAAAAGTAAATAACCTATAACCAAAATAACTAACTGATAATACACGGAGGAGAATCTAATTACAATTAAATGAGCCCTAATTTCATCTATCCCTTTCTCTTTCTCTCCCAATTTATTCTTCTGATTTTCTTCCCTTTTCTTCCAAATTGACATTCAATTCTTGCTGAGCTAATACCCCCCCGCAAGATTGAGGTGCGTAGATGTTACGAACACCAATCTTGTATAAAAGAGCTGAGAATTGAGGCTTACGAAGTGGCTTAGTAAAAATATCAGCAAGCTGCGCTGATGAAGAAATAGGGAGCAATTTGAGGTTGTTGCGTGAAATATGATCTCGGACGAAGTGAAGATCAATTTCCAGATGTTTGGTGCGCTCCTGAAAGATGGGATTGTGGGCTAGGTGGATTGCAGATGCATTGTCGCAATACACTGCTGGAGGTAACCTTAAATTAATTTGTAAATCTTGTAGTAGTTGAGTTAACCACAGAATTTCACTAGTTATTGAGGATAGAGCACGATATTCAGCTTCTGCACTTGACTTAGACACAGTAGGTTGCCTTTTAGCTTTCCACGAGATGATAGAATTTCCCAAGAAAATACAGAAGCCAGTAGTAGATCTTCGTGAATCTAGGCACGATCCCCAATCTGAGTCACAGAATCCTGTTAAAACCAAATTACAAGATTTAGAGTAGAACAAACCCTGTCCAGGTGTTGATTTAAGATAACGAAGTAGATGATGAACTGCAGCTAGATGAGCATTAGTGGATTTAGAAATGAATTGGCTGAGTTTATGAACAGTATATGAAATATCAGGTCTTGTAATTGTAAGGTAGATTAATCTTCCAATTAATCTCCTGTATGGAGATGGATCTTGTAGTAAGTCCTTATCATCTGATTTGAGATCATTTTTAGGATCCATAGGAATGTTGACTGGTTTGCTAGCTAGGTATCCAGTGTCTTTTAAAATTTGAAGAACATAGTTTCTCTGAGATATGATAAGTCCTGACTGAGAATATGAAAGTTCAATGCCTAGAAAATACTTAAGTCTGCCTAAATCTCTGAGTTTGAATATACTGCCAAGTTTAGTTTTAATATCACAAATGAGGTTAGTATTAGGACCAGCTATCAATATGTCATCTACATAAATGAGAATTGCTAAAAAATTAGAACCAGAACCAAATGTAAAAAGTGAGTAATCTGACCTTGATTGGTTGAAGTTTAAAGAAGTAAGAGCTTGTGTGAGTTTATTATTCCATTGCCTGCTTGCTTGCTTTAATCCATAAATTGATTTATTAAGTTTACATACCAGAGGAGAGGACATACCTGACATAGAGAGATTAGGGGAATAACCCTTAGGTAAAGACATATAAATGTCCTCATCCAAGTCACCATTTAAAAAAGCATTTGTAATATCCAATTGGTGTAAGTCCCAATTTTGTGCCATTGCTAAAGCTAGTAGGACCCTAACAAAAACCAGCTTAGCAACAGGTGAGAATGTAGCAGTGTAGTCAATACCTTCTTGTTGAGTAAATCCCTGTGCAACAAGTCTAGCTTTATATCTTTCAAGTGAGCCATCAGAATTAGTTTTGATTTTAAAAACCCATTTACAACCTATAGGTGTTTTATTAGGAGGTAATGGTTGTACAGTCCAAGTGTTGTTATTCTCCATGGCAGTTAATTCCTCTTGCATTGCTTTAATCCATTCTTGATCTTTAACAGCCTGTTTGTATGTATGTGGCTCATGAATAGTGGAAATGTTAGCTAAGAAGGTCCTATTAGGTTTAGATATACAAGAGTAATCTAATACAGAACTGAGTGGATATTTGGAAGTGGATGGTTTGTTACTATTAACAATGGTTGAATGACAGTGATAATCTTGTAGATAGGTAGGTGATCTAGTGGTTCTAGAGGACCTCCTAATGACAGGATCAGGTAATGTAGGAGAATCAGTAGGAAGAACAGAACTAGTAGGAGAGGGACATGTTGAATGATGTAATGGAACTGGATCAAGAAGAGAAAAGTCAGTAGTGGAGGTAGTGTTGACTGGATTAGGATTGGTAAATTGTGAGAAAAAGGAAGAGTCTTTAAATGGAAACATATGCTCATGGAAAATAACATTCCTAGAGTGAAAAACATCCAGAGATTGTAAGTTTAACAATTTATAACCTTTAATTCCAGGAGAATAGCCTAAAAAAATGCATTTAATAGCTCTAGGATCAAATTTAGATCTATGGTCTTTAATGGTGGATGCAAAAGCCAAACAACCAAAGGATTTCATAAAGTTATAATCAACAGGTTTATTATATAGTTTAGTGTAAGGACTGGTGTTATTAAGTACAGGAGTAGGTAATCTGTTCATGAGGAAAACAGCAGTAAGTATGCTTTCATTCCAATATTGTAAGGGTAGATTAGATTGAAACATTAAAGATCTTGCTATATTTAATATATGTTGATGCTTTCTTTCTACTCTTGCATTTTGTTGTGGGGTTTCTACACATGAGTATTGATGTAATATTCCTAATTTAGCAAACAAAGAATTGAAAGTTAATCCCTTAGCATTATCACTCCTAAAAGACTTGATTGTAGTATTAAACTGATTGTGAATTAATTTAAGAAATTTTGGCATAATATGACTGACATCAGATTTAAGTTGTAAGAGAAAAACCCATGTGAATCTAGTACAATCATCAACTAGAGTTAAGAAGTATCTAAAACCATTATGTGAAGTAAGTTTAAAAGGACCCCAAATGTCACAATGTACTAAATCAAAAGGGTTATGTGAAACAGTATTACTATTAGAAAAAGGCAGCATCTTTTGTTTTGCCAGAGGGCATATATCATAAATATGATTACTGAAAGATTTATCAGAAATGTTCAAAACAGAGTGTAATGTAGTAAGTCTATCAATAACAGGGTGACCTAACCTATTATGCCAGGTGTCTAAACTAACTTTATTACAAGAAATAGAAGTAGTAGGAACTGAATGTTGTAGGATGTAAAGACCATCAATGAGGTCACCCCTGCCAATCATCCTCAAAGAAGTCCTTTCCTGAATAATGAAAAAGTTAGATTCAAAAATAATATTGAAACCAGAAGTAGATAACAAAGTACTAACAGACAGGATGTTAAATTTGAAGTGGGGGACAAACAGTACATCATGTAGAATAATGTTGTTGTTTATATGAACAGTACCTTTAAAGAAAGTTGGAATGGTGAGATTATTTGGTAAAGTAATAACAGTGTTAGAAATAGGAAAAATTTCAGTGAAGTAATGTAAATTATGACAGATATGATTGGAAGCCCCAGAATCCAAAATCCATGAATCTGGAAAATTAGGAGAATTAAATGTAGAAGCACATGTACGTGTTTGAGTTTGAATTGTGCAAGAGTGAGAGGCAGTGATATTGTTATTATTGTTGCTGGTGTCTGATTGTGCTGACTTCTTGTTGGTTGTGGAATTCAGAAGGTTAGACAATTGAGTGACTTGATCAGGTGTCATGGAATGTAGGAAATTTTGTAGAGAAGAGTCTGGAGGGTTTGAATCTGAGGAAACATTATTGAGTCTTATATTGGGGTTGTTTTGGGGCCTAGGTGCTGGGGGTCTGTACCCAGGAGGAAATCCATGTAGTTTAAAGCAGGTGGTAATGGTATGGCCAGGCATCTGGCAGTGGGTGCAATAAGGCCTATTTGGCCTGTTATTGTTGAAAGGTGGCCTGGAAATAGGTCTAAATGTGTTTGTAGGAGGTCTGAAGTTATTAGATGGGAAGGTAGTAGGCTGGAAGGGAGTGATAGGGGGTCTGTTTGATAGATAAGAGGGTGCAGACCTGGTAGAAAATGCCATAGTGTTCAAGTTGTCAGATGCAGGGGTGAAAGAATGAATAGCTCTTTGAGTCTCTTCTTGTGAGACCAAAGAGTAAGCCTTAGTAACATCAGGAAGGGGATCCATAAGGAGTATTTGGCTGCGGGTATGAGAGAGTGACTCTTGAAGCCCCATTAAAAATATCAAGAGGTATTGATTCTCAAAATATTGGTCTAATTGTCCACAGGTACATCTTGGTCTGAAATTACATATTTCATCCCATATAACCTTTAGTTTAGAAAAATATGCATTGACAGAAAGGGACTGTTGATGTAGATACATAAGGTCCCTATGTAATTGGAACATTCTTGGGCCATTGGCCTGTTGAAAACGTTGTTGGAGTTCTTTCCAAAGGTTTGTTGCAATAGTGTGGTACTGGACTGCGTGGTTAATGTCCTTTGAGAGGGAGTTTAGAATCCAAGTGATTACAATGGTGTTATTACGATCCCAGTAATTGGCAAGAATAGGGTCATCCATAGGTCTAGGTAATGAATCATCTATGAATTGCAATTTGTTTTTGACTGTTAGTGCCCTGATCATTGCTTTTGACCAAGTCTGGTAATTTTTGTCATCTAATTTTTCTGAAACAAGGATAACCCCTGGTCCATCTGCAGGATGCAAATAGAAGGGAGATGAGGGATCTTCAATTTCTGCTCTGTTTCTGGAAGAAGTAAAGGCTGTGGTGGTGGAAGCAGTCTGTGAAGAGGAAGAAGACATTGGTATGTAGTTTTCTTGATTATGTATAGAGGTTCTGTATGAAAGAATGAATCTGATGTGCTTTCTTGAAGTAGGATGAACTGTTTTCTTGAAAAAAAAGGGGAAGGAGATGTGTGTTTCTTGGATTTGAAAGTTAAAGATATGTGTGTGATATGAATGCAAGGAAGAACAGATTGTAAAATGTGTTTTCTTGATTGATATGATAGAAAGTTTATAAAAGACAGTAATTAATGAGAACGATTAGAAAACTTAGCTGATTATGATGAATATATGTAGAATCTGATCTGGAGAAACTGATTTGAAGGATTCTTGATGTAGAATCTGGATATAATGACTGAAGATTTGATGGATAGTGAATGCCGATATGTATTTGAAGGATGAAGAACAGAGAATTGATTTGATGATGAGAACAACTGGAAACGGAATTGAATCTGGGATGGATGGATTTGATGAACAGAATAATTGAAAACTGAATGCTGCGGATGAAGATTTAAAGATTTTCAGCTGATACCATGTTAATATGTAAATATATGGACATATATGAATTTGTATAGATGAACAAATTGTAAACTGGAGAACTATTATGTAAATAAACTTGTAAATTGTATTTGAATTGTAAAGTATTGTGTACAGAATGAAGGAACTTACAAGTGTTTAAATAGACATAAAACAGGGGTAGAAAAGTAAATAACCTATAACCAAACTAACTAACTGATAATACACGGAGGAGAATCTAATTACAATTAAATGAGCCCTAATTTCATCTATCCCTTTCTCTTTCTCTCCCAATTTATTCTTCTGATTTTCTTCCCTTTTCTTCCAAATTGACATTCAATTCTTGCTGAGCTAATACATGGCCGCCTAATTCCATTTTCCCTCCTCACCCAGCACCCACCGTCGACGTCTACCAACAAATTCATGACTGCAGAATTCCTTTTCCTCTACGTGACAACAAGAATCTCCACCGCCCCAAAGCCCCACCCCTTTCCCCTCTTCAATTTGGGGCTGTAACTTTGAATTCCAAGTTATGGCATTGGTTGATTTATGGGCTATTTCGGGTGGTTCATGAAGGAGTTAAATAAGCTTATTTCTTAAAAGAGAACAGAGGAATGAATCGATGAAGAATGGCAGTGGGTGGTGTGGCTGACGACGGATTCGGTGGAGTGAGTAGTGTTTTTGCTATATTTGTCAATGGTCCGAAAACGGTTAAACGGTTAAATATTAATTGAACGCTGATCCTTAGCGGGGGATCCAAACGGAGAACCAACACTTATGGTAATATTAACTCTTCCGTAAATCAAAACTAGTGAGATTTGTCGATTACTCAATCGGGGGATCCAAACGGAGAATCAACACTTATAGGATAACTCTTCCGTAAATCAATACTAGTGAAATTTGTTGATTTTACTCAATCGGGGGGTCCAAACCGAGAATCAACACTTATAGTAACATTAACTCTTATTAAAAATAAAAAAAAAACTCTTCGTAAATCAAACTAGTGAAAATTGTTGATTTTACTCAATCGGGGGATCCAAACGGAGAACCAACACTTATATAGTAACATTAACTCTTCCGTAAATCAAAACTAGAAACTAGTGAAATTTGTTGATTTTACTCAATCGGGGTCCAAACGAAGAACCAACATTTGTAGTAACATTAACTCTTTCGTAAATTAAAACTAGTGAAATTTGTTGATTTTACTCAATCGGGTGATCCAAACGGAGAACCAGCAACATTAACTCTTCCGTAAACCAAAATTAGTGAAAAAAATTTAAGGTTTATCTAAATACTAAATGAAAAGTGATTATTATTTTTTTTAGACAACAATAAAAAAGATCAACGGGAAAAGAGCTTGATTTTAACTATATGATTCAATTTTATAAAGTAGTTAGTGGAGTATATTATATAAAAGGGTATTAGTGTCTTTTGAGAATGATAAACAAACCTACTATGTATATTATACAATTAACATGACATATGTCAAATTCTGAAGGGGGTGTTGTATGTGCAAAACCTACAAGGGGTTTTGGATGCTAGACGCCCCGTCAATACAAGGCACGAACATGAAAATTCAAAATTGGTTTCGGCATGGTTTACCAAACGTTGCACGACCCCATACAACAGAACCCGTACAGTCCATTTAACAAAAATCTCCCCAAACACCCACTTAAGTCCACTTTGTTTTTCCAAATAAATCTCTTGGATTAATATCATCCTAAATTTCTTCTCCGTACATCCTCCCTCTTTCTCCTCTCTCTTCTGCAGCTGAATATTCGTAGAATAACCGATTGAACTGTGATTAAAGCTGAGACTTTTGAAAATTAGTCTTGAAATTCATCGATTTTCTTCTTCTCCCCATCGTTTCTTTATTTATATCAGAAATCGCTAATTGAATTCTGAGCTAGGGCTTTTATTGTTGAACACGATCCTAAGACAGGTACATTTGTAAAACTTTGTTGACTTTTGGATTCCTTTTATCACATAAATGAGTTGTTCCATATTTCTTTTGTGATGTCATTTTCTGACTTTTCTGGATCCAACCTTTTGTCCATACCTGGAATGACCCCATAATTTTAATGGTTAGGCTTTCGTATGAATTATGTTTATTTTCTTTAATTTGTTAAATAATCATATTATTATTGCCAACTTGATGAAGATTACCTATTTTACAAACTTGTGGGGCTGAAGGTCAATGCGTTGTTGGCTCAGAGAACCTGGATTTCTTTGCTTTCCGAGCTTATAACAACAATAATTAAACTGGAGGCCTAGCTATGTCCGCTTCAAATTGCAAGGGGATCAGTATGATCAACTGTATTTTTCATTTTGCTGAATGGCATCCTCTAAAATAGTGTGGCCAATCGGGCTTCTGAAAGCCCACTACGCGATTGACAAAGCAAAAAGGTTATAATTGACTTTACTTCCATTTGGGAAATTTGAAATTAGGAAATTTTCTGCTATGATGGTGGCATGAATTTTTACCCCTGGATTTTTAATTCCAGGGTTGCGATTCCATGCTGTGAGATTTAGATATGTATCTTATAATTGATTATTACTGAATTTACAGTTAGGTCTTGACATATTGGTCTAATCTTTTTGTTCTTCAGGTTCTGTAATCAAGTTTGTTATTGGGTGATAATCTTTGTGGTGATGTTTTTTAAGAGGAATTCAATTGAAAAAGTGAAAGAAATGGATTGTTGTGGGTGTTTTGGTTTCTCATTTGTTAGAAAGCGCAAGAAGGTGTTGAGAGCTAGTAGGGTGACAAGCAATAATACTTCTCAGGAACCCTTGTTAGATACCGATGTGGATGATGATGATGATGATGGCTTTTATAATAGTGATATGACTGATACTGGGAATGGGAATGACTGTGAATTCCAAAGCCCAACGAAAAGATCAGAGGAGATTCTCATGTACAGGATACAACATGGATTGATTTGCAGGGAGAATCCTGTTAAAGAAACCTACATTGTTTTTCGCTCCGAGGTACGATGCAGATAAATGCTGATGAGTTTCATCATGTGCACTGATAAAATAATGGTTATTGTTTAGTCTTATGATGGGGCTAGTTCATCTGTATTTGGAAATTTGAAATCAGTATATGAATTCTTTTTTGGGTGATTTACACTTGGAACCCCTGCGGTTTCAAAAAATACATGGACACCCCTTACAATGGGTTTTTTGTAAACATTTTAAGAAGTTGTATGGGGTGTCCTTGTAAGGATTTTGAAGCTGTAAGGGGTATTTTGATATATAGTCTAAACCAAAGAGGGTTCCTTGTATGACGGCTAAACGTCAGGGGGTCCGGTCGTAAATCACCTTTTTTTTTTTTTCTCTATTTGACATAGCTAAACAATTATAAATAAGATCGGTATAAAGCAACTAAAACGAATACGAAGTAATATTTAAAAGATACTTGAAACTTTAAAAAGAAGGGAATAAATCAATGAAAAGACTAAGTTAAAACTGAAACCTTTGATCTTCTTTAACCACGAAAGCATCAACCATTTAACCGGCTTTTCACCCTCTCCCACTTCTTACCTACTCCAATCTCTCTAAGATTCGTTGAAATTATTCTATATCTCTCATGTGACAAAATTTACATGTAATTGTGGTTTCACGTAGTCAAAATTCATGATGTTCATGGTCCATTAAAAACCTGTTCATATAAAAGTTTCCATTGCTTTCCTATTCTCGATTTGTAACTTTATCTAGCTTGTTAGTGTGGCTGTTAAAGTTGCAAACATGCTACAATAAAACTACATCGGTATGCCTGAATGTATAGCTGCTTGCTAAATCTGCTTATAAAGTGGGGTAGCTAAAGTTAAATGCATATCTTTATTTTGGTAAAAAAGATTGCCATGTGATTTTTTTAGTGTAGTATTATTGCATTTAATGTTGATTATTGATGATCTGATTCTATTATTTTATTAACTTCTATATTTTCAGGATGAAAATGGAAACAAGACTATCAATGAATATATCCGTGAACGCAAGATCGGTGCTGGTAGTTATGGAAAAGTGGTGAGCATGTTGCAGAAAAATATTTTACCTTCTGGATTTTCTATACATGATTTAATTTGTGCCCTTGGGAAAATGTAGGTTCTCTATCGAAGCCGTTTAGATGAAAAGTATTATGCAATAAAGGTAATGCTTCTTCACGCTTCTTTCATTTTTAGGTATTTAAGTATTCAATTTCACAATGTCTTTTTCGTACTCCTTATTCTTTAGGTAAAAAGTGTTTTTTGGATTTTCAAATATGTTACTTAACAGAGAGCTAATTTTTCCTTCACCTCCTGTGAAAGAACTTTTCCTACGGCAAATGAGACATTGAGGTTTGGTTTGGGTTGAGCATTGTGGTTTACATGAATGTGAATGCATCGGTGGGAATTTTTATTTGTTAACCTGCAAGAAGAGCAAAGCTTGAATCAATTTAGTCTCATTAGTCTTCATGAAGACAATAACTTAGAACCTCTAGAAAAATGTAAAGCTGTGTAGGAAATGGTTGCTTCATATGATTATAAGCTATTCTCTCAATTTTTGGACACAGGCCTTCCACAAATCTCATTTGTTGAAGCTACGAGTTGCACCTTCAGAAACTGCAATGACTGATGTTTTCCGTGAGGTATTCATACTCTCTCTCTCTCTCTCTCTCTCTCTCTCACACACACACACACACACACACATACACACACAAAAAACACACTTTTGTGATCAGTTACCGATATTCCACATTTATTAATGATCTCCATCCTTCCCATCTTATTGTTAGTTTAGTGATATTTTGACATTTTTCTAGTGTCCACAACTAATTAATAATAGTTCTGATTGTAACTGTATCATGCTCCCTTCATTATCGTTGCCCTGTCAGCAGTCAGTTTTAAACATTTATGTGGAACATATGTTGCTTTAGTAGTTCATGATATGATTTGGTCATGGTGACAGTTTCTTCTGTCTATGGGTGTTATGTTTTCAGGTTTTAATCATGAAAGTATTGAGCCATCCTAATATAGTCAATCTTGTAGAGGTTATTGATGATCCAACAACAGATCATTTCTATATGGGTAATTTATGTTATTCCCTCCTATTTTTAACCACCCCCACCTCCCACCCCCAGGGCTAATGTTGGGTATTCATCTGACTTGAATCCTACTGCTACTTTGTTGCAGTTCTTGAATATGTAGAAGGCAAATGGGTCTATGAGAGTTCTGGTCCTCCAGGTGGTCTAGGAGAAAATACTGCACGGAAATACTTACGTGATGTTGTTTCTGGTTTGATGTATCTCCATGCTCATGTATGATCCCAAGACTTTTTTGCAATTTTGTTCATCAGTTTAATTACACTAGTAACATATATTGCTTGTTTTGGCACTTCATTGATGTTACCTGACCTTTGTATTTTACTTAGTTTTCCCAGTAGTTTCCATGTCATCATAACCTGAATGCCATACATACTCTTGAGATGATAGTTGACAGAGATATTTATATTTAATTTCTTTATGTTTTACCTTTTTGCCTGCTAAGTCACAACCTTTTTCTCTGGTTGTCAGTTAATCTTTTTGGACCCAAGAGCTCACATTTGATACATGGAACTGTTTGTGAAGTTATTATATGATCTTTGAAATGTAGACTTTTATATCAGTCCAAAGCCAGTTATGGGTGATAACAAGTTTTGTAGACCTTATGCTGGCTTCACTATTTGCGAAATGTATGTCATAACAAAGTTTCCAGTTCACTAATGCATGAATTTGTCAAAAAAATAGCTTAGTAATTGTAATTCACATCCTTATTTGTAGTGTTGCTGCAAAACCATCCTGGACATGTGAATTAAATACAACTTTAATTTGGTCAAACCGAGAGATTCAAATCATATTTATCACTTCATTTATAATTATAATTGCTACCACATATCAAGTTGCAAATATTGTCTGCACCACCTGGGGTTGTCTTTACAATATCCTGAAGAACTTACTTTTCTTTTATCAATAATTATTTTAATTTGTACCTCTTTTACTTCAAAGCATTTTCGGTGGTGCCATGCTTTTGTATAAATATTCATGATGGTTTCCCGCACTTAACTTAAACATCAGAACTATATCTTCGAAATAACATATGCACCATTACAAGTTGAGGCTCAGTATTTTTACAGTTTAACCTTGCAAATACTTGTCTGATAATGTTTTTGTGCACTTAATCTAAGTTCCAATGTTACCTTCGCCTTTCCAGTGAATTAACACGGTATGTTATCGTGTCCAACTAACAGAACATTGTGCATGGAGATATAAAACCAGATAACTTGTTAGTTACTGGTTCTGGCACTGTCAAGATCGGAGATTTTAGCGTCAGTCAAGTTTTTGAGGTAAGAGAGATTACATAATGAACTTGTCACTGATATCAGCATGATATGCATGATTTGCCTGTGCGATAGGAGGGGCTTGATGGGATGAAAGAGGCTTCAAGATCATTGTTAATTTATTGCACCAAGTGAATAATAGCTCATGAAAAGCATTCCAGTAGTTTATAAATAGCATTGCGCAGTCTGTGTCTTGAACTTGTATTTTCATATGAGTTGGGTCTGTGGGATACAAAAATTTCTACAATAATTAATCTGTGTCGACTGTCACTATTTGATTCCCTGTTATATTTTTGAACAAACCCATTCTTTGCATTTCTAGTATCTTGGGAGCTAGGCTGTTAACACATTTACTTGCACACGGCATCCAGAAAGTATTTATTACATTTCATTGTCAATATGTGCATGGATGTCAACTCAACCTTCGTTAATAATTAATCATAAAATCTTTGTAATTTCAGTATATTTATTCATATTTTTTACAACAAATGGAACCTGTTTGATTTCAGCTATTTTTGTGGGGATATAATTTGCTTCTTTTTGTTTCATATATCTTTAGAAATGGAATCAAATGAAATTATGAAAGTTTTCCAAACTACTTGTCACTGTTCTTTTTCATGTGTGGTACCAACTATTTTTGCACATGGGACTTAGAAATGAGTTTTTTTTTTTTCTCTTTATGGGAAATTATTTCCAGTTGTTATTTCTGATTGGAGTAATTGTCATTTTGCAACCCGAAAATATATATGTTGGCACTTTGCACCCTAAAATTATTTGCATTTTGCAACCTTGAATTGCATATCCCTGGCAATACAATGGGCATTTGGCACACCAATAGGGAGCATTTCGCCACAGAAAATGCAATTTGAGGGTGCAATGTGCCAACATTCTAATTTCAGGGTGCAAAGTACCAAAATGATGTAGTTATGGGGTGCAAAATGCCAAATACTCTTTTCGATTGTCACAAGTCTTCCTCTATCTTGTGTTACTCCAGTTCACACCATATCAGCACATCCAATATTATTACTAAAGTGACCATTTTACCTTCATAATACACACGAAAAAAGAATTGTGAAGGGAGCATAAATTTCATTTTGGCTTACATGATTCATGCATGAATATTTGCCTTGGATTCTAAAACCCTAATCATTTAATGAATATAATTTGTAGATGATCTACAAAAGCACCTATTTAGGCATTTCGTTCATAAAAAGAACAAAAGTTAAGAGAAAGTCAAATTGTAAACCGCAATCAAATGTGAAAATTAATTTACTAAGGGACGCAATGGTGGCCCATTGTTGAGATCACCTGACATTGCAAGTGGAACAATAAACTCAACAACAACTTGTAGGGCCTATTTGGAAGAGTTCTGGCCCGGTCTCGCTCAACTGAGTCAGAAGTCTTCCAAATGGAGTTTGGTTGCTAATAAGAAAAGATATTTTTTATGCCCCCTGTCAATGGAACTGTAAGTTAGGATTTGTTGGTGCTGGGCCATTGCACTTGTCGCTGATGCTGTGTAGTGTTTCTCCTTCTTTTACTCGATATATTTCATCACATTCTTCTCTATTGTAATGATTAGATTGCAAATTGTGAAGATTTTCAAACAAAACATAAGCTTTCCCAAAAGAACTCAACTTCACAAGCAAAACCACAAGAAATATACAAGTCAAATAATTCATGTTTTGTGTGTTTTGTGTTTGTCGAAGGTTGTTTTTTGGTTATGTTGTGTTTAATGGGTGTAGCGAGGTGAGTTCATGGCCTAAATTTAGGGGCGCACTACTTGTAGTGTGTGGGGTTTATGTTAATTCAAACTGACTCCAAATTTTGTGAATTTCTTCAATGACCCTATGATGTTGTTGTCATTGTTAAGTTTGTATGAAATTGTTCTTTTGATCAGTGTTCACTGGGATGTGTGCAATTTGTTGATAAACTTTTTATGTATAGGATGATAATGACGAGCTTCGGCGCTCTCCTGGAACCCCTGTATTTACTGCACCTGAATGCTGTTTAGGTCAGTCTGTTAGTGTTTTCCTTTATCACTAACAACTAAACTCATTATTGCATTTTATCATGTAGACTCACATCGAATCAATCACATATCTAGGTATAACATATCGTGGAAAAGCTGCTGATACATGGGCAGTTGGAGTCACTTTGTACTACATGATTCTTGGGAAATACCCATTTCTAGGAGAAACTCTTCAGGATACCTACGATAAGGTTCAAAAATACTTTTTCCATCTATCTATACATATACACGCACATACATGTCTCTGTTCCAGTTTTGGTTTCCATGTCTTTGTTCAGCTTTAGTTTTGTATTGGGTCTTTCAATTATAGATGCTGTTGCTTTCTTCAGATAGTAAATAACCCAGTTTTGCTCCCTGATGAGATGAACCCTCTTTTGAAGAACCTACTTGAGGGCCTTCTTTCGAAAGGTTAATTCATTTTTTTTTCTGACATAATGATTTCCATCTTCTTTAGAGTTAATGGCAATTTACCGTCCTGTGATATGCATAATGTTCAATTTACCCCCATATGATTTAAAAAAGAGCACTTTATCCCCCCTATAATCTTATGAAAGTTTCACACTGCCTCCTTGACATTTTTATACTTGAAATAAATACGTATTGACGAAGCTACCCTCTTATATGTGGCACTTACCTCTAGTGTTATGATAAATGTGGTACTTTACACCCTGTGTTATGATAAATGTTGCTCTTTACCCCCCTCACCCCCCCATGTTACAAAACCAACTCTTCATGCTCACTCTCAGTTTTTGCGAGTGAGTTACACTCTCTGGTTAAAGGAAGTGTTTTCAAAATCACAGAGGGGTAATTTAAACATTATCCATATCACAAGGGTGTAAATTGGCATTAGCTCATCTTTTTATTCAATTCATTTTCATCACAGTTTGATTTTATTTTGCAGATCCAAGACAAAGAATGACTCTACAGAAAGTTGCAGAGCACGGTTGGGTCATTGGAGAAGAAGGGTCAATCCCTCAGTACTTGTGTTGGTGCAAGCAAAAGCAGACACAACAACAGGCAGAGAGGAGTAGTGGTGTTTGATCTCTGATTGATAATAATCTCACGTGAGTGATAATTATTAACATAGAGAAGTGTGCTGTTTTTTGTACAGCAGTTGAGATATAAGGATATATTTTCTCTTTGATTAATGCATGCGAATTACATTGATTGTGATTAAATTGCATTTGAGGATAAACCGGCTTGAACCTGTGAGATAGGAAACCATGGTAATTTATAATTTTAGGGAGAGCTTTTGCTTGATGGCAATACTAGTTGATGATTTTATTCAAAGTTGATATACTGAAATTTATTTGCACTATATTCAGAAACTATGTAATGTGTGCTATTTGAGACCAAGACCCACCTTTCATTTTGAAGGAATATCTTACGACTCGAAGAAAATTCAAACAGGTTAATAGCTTAAATATTACAATGAATTTTATTTGTATATACTGAACATCTATCACATTTTTTCGCATAATCTTAAGTAGGACTGTCAATGGGAAGATTTTAATCAGGATTCTATCCGATCTATTAGAATATTATTCGATTAAGAATTCGATGAATCTAATCCGATTAGCAAATCCGTAATTCGAAATAGATGGAACTAATATGGGTTTTGCATGATTCGATTCGTTTAAGATCCGAATCCGTGAATACACATGTAATATAATTTATAAATTTTGTTACATTAGATATAAAAAAGTTAAAGAAAAGGAAAATGTTTATATGACGGTCCTATTTTGTACAGTCTAATTTGATTAGGTGGAGCAAGTTTGCTTTGTGGAAAGAGTGTGGGCAACTTGTTTAACCGGTTTCAAAGTTTTTACCCCCAAAATTTTAAATAATAAATTTGAGTTCACTTATAATTTGTTGAATTTTTTTGCTTTGTGCAAATAGTGTGAACAACTTGTTTTAAAAAGATTATTATGTCAAGTAAATAATTTTTATTAATTATGAATATTGTACTGCTAATCTTACTAATAAGAAATAATTGACTGATAAACCCAAAATAATAATAAAAAAAAAAAACCACTACTTCCTTTAAATATAGGTTGTACTGTTATTACTCTAAAGAAATTTGTCCTCAATTAAAGCATTAATAACTACATGACAAATATCTCAAAAGAAACTGACTAGACATCATAAGTTGACCCATCAAAATGAACTTAGGGTGTAAGTGGTGGTTTTTTGCCCGGTCTCGCGGGTTTTGCGAGACTGAGCTAAAACCCTTTCAAATGAGTTTTCGTCAAACCCATAAAACCATCAAAAACCTATTCAAAGACTCACACTCAAACTCTTCAAACCTATAAAACATTGATTTGACACCTACCACCTACTTTTTCCCCCAAATCTCAGACAGTGATTTTACACCTTGATGTGACCATGATGAGTACAATAAACGAAGTGAAAATACGTGGAAGACTTGAAAGAAAAAGTTATGACAATTACTTGACGATCAAGATTGAAGAAGATCTAGCCCAATAATTAATTGTCATGTATGAGTTTTTAATTTAGTTATCTTTTCAGATTTAGATTTAGTTTCCTTGTTTTTTGTAGGAGTTAGTTTATTCATTACCAGGATTTTGTTTCCTTTTGGTATTAGGTTAGTTTACTATTTTATGGTTTCCCAGTTCTTTTCAAGATGTAATCTTGTCCTATTTAAAGGAATTTTTTCTTTAATGAATTCAAGATTTAGGGTGAGTTTGGCCCAGCGGTGAGAGCTCTTAAAAGCACTTCTAGACCTTCATTGTGATTTTTGAAGTGTTTGGCCCCAATTATAGAAATTGCTTTTAGTCAATCGTGATTTTAATGGTGTTTGGCCCCTAATATCATAATCACTTTTGGGATCTCCAGAAGCTAAAAATCAACTTATTTCAGAAGCTACTAAAGTGTTACTTTTGCAAAAGCTATTATCCAAAAGCAATTATTTTATAATTGAATTTTATCATAATCAATTATTGCCAAAATCCATTTTAATAAAATTAATTCTCCTATAATTGATTTTTGAATCGCTAGGCCAAACTCACCCTTAGTCTTCAATTAATTTGTGTTGAGTATTCTCCACCTTCATTGAAGAATTCTTCTTCATGAACTTATCAAAGATCAGTAAAATCTTTGTGGCGTTCAATGACTTATCAAAATTATTTATCCACCATCGTTTGTGGCGTCCTCACGAACTTATCAAGCATTCTTGTGGCGTTCCGACTTATCAAACGATTCAGTCAACATCGTTTGTGGCGTCCTCATGAACTTATCAAGAAGACTTGTGGCGTTCATCCATCGACTTATCAAGCGATTCATCCATCATCGTTTGTGGCGTCTTCATTAAATCCATCTAAACCTGATTGTAGAACGATCCTTGGAGTCCTAATTATTCGGGTCTCGTTATTCGTGGCGAGGTTCGTATCACACCTACCACTTACTTTTTTCCTCAAATCTCAGACAGGATTTGACACCTACCACTTACTTTTTTCTCTAAACCCCAACATCTAAACTCAATCCAATTGGGGTTTCAATTTATTCAAACCACAAAACCCAATAGCCAAAACTTATCCAAATGAGGTATCAAATGTTTCATCGAAATCATCCAAACCAAATTTTTTAAACCGAGACCCACAAACTAAGTCAGAACCAATCCAAATAGACCCTTAATGTTTTAAATTGATTTGGGCTTCTTCTTTGTTTTCCTATAAATAAATTTTACTAGCAGATATTTCAAATAAGGTAAAAGCCCAAATCAATTTAATTGATTTAGGCTTCTTCTTTGTTTTCCTATAAATAAATTTTACTAGCAGATATTTCAAATAAGGTAAAAGCCCAAATCAATAAATGCTCTTTATTTTTTTTTTTTTGGTACAAAGGGAGAAACAAAAACTACATTAAGTACTCTAAAAGTAGAGGGACAATAAACTCAGGGGGACTCTCCCACACGACATCAACATCTTCAATCTTATGTACGATAACCGCTTATCCCATATCTCTCTTTTTCATTCATCTACCTTATCTTTTACAAGTTAGTTTTTTTTTTTGATTTTTTTTCCCTTCATCTTATCTTAAAAATCGATCTGTTCTTTTGCATCATGGTGTTTTCGTCTCCTGTATCTCATTATGTTCAACAAGTTTTACTTTTGACCTCCATGTTTACCGGTGAAATTTCCGGCGTTAGCGATTACCCGTCTGCTAAGTAGGTGATCTAAAGAATTAGGCTAAATAAGACAGGTGGAAAGATTTATATCTTTTCTCACTTGTCACTTTAAAGAATAAAATAAATAAAAGGGTAAACATCATTAATGGTCTTTCTTATTATTATTTTTTTACAGAGTGGTCTTTCTTGTATTTATTTTTTCACATTAGTCCTCACTATAAATTATTTGTTTCGCTTTGGTCATTTTCAGGTGGTCCAAGGTTAACTAAAGTGCCAAAACAGTTTTATGAGGGACTATATTGATAAATAAACAATTTTCTGAGGTACTAAACTGATACAAAACAATTTTACGAGGAACTAAAGTGTAACACTATAAGTAAAAGACCCTTGCAAATGACCAAAGTGAAACAAATAATTCATAGTGGGGACTAACGTGGGAATAAAAATACAAGAGGGACCACTATGTAAAAAAGTTAATGATAAGGAGGACCATTAATGATGTTTACCCTAAATAAAACTAATCGTATTTTTAAAAATATTATAATCTCACTAGTTCTATAACTAATCAATGGATTGG
Organism: Penstemon davidsonii; assembly: GCA_034814905.1. NCBI lineage: Eukaryota > Viridiplantae > Streptophyta > Magnoliopsida > Lamiales > Plantaginaceae > Penstemon > Penstemon davidsonii. The sequence continues at coordinate 9,031,378 of JAYDYQ010001086.1, read as the reverse complement.
GATATGATTTTATTTTGTTGTGCTTGAGCATTTTTTCTGTTTTGATTAAATATTCTACTTGATTCTTTCTCATAAAAAATATTAAGAAACATTGGGTGTAGATAGATTGGTTTTAGTCTGGTTTCGACGAGTGTTGGTTTTAAAGGCGAAACATTTGCAACACAATTTAGATTTATTTGAATTTTTGGGTTTTGAAAGTTTGAAATGTGACTTGAATTGTACTTGGAAGTAGAGGTTTGGGGAGGAAAGGGGGGGAGGGGTTTCACGTGTCATAGCAATGACTTTTATAGAGTTTGAGATGATAAAATGTAGGTGGTAGGTAATGTGCGATAAACCTTTGGACCCGAATACAAAATAGGATCTCTTCAGTCTGCGTTTGAAAATTGATAACATGTACGTCAATACTTGCAAAAAGTAGAAATACCAAGTCGGGGTTGTGCCGGCAGAGCCTTCTCCAATGCCTAAGTCAACAATGGATATTAAATAAAACTTAGAGGCATAAATATTTTGATAGTAGGTTGGTTTGACTTCCATCGATAACTTTTGAACTCCAGCATTGAGTTCAAATCGGTGATAAGTTCAGTTGTACCTCTCCTTTATTTGCGTGCGCCAAGAGACCTGGTCAATCATGCTTCTTGGGTGTTTATGTGGCCGTGTTAGGTGGGATAATGAGTCCACTCACGTGGTCTTATCTCTTCCACTTATTTAGGCCTGTTGTTAATGTAGCCAAATTATTGATCATTGTGCAATGTATCTGCCAAGCCACCGATGATAGAGTCCTCATCGGCGGTTGTCCCATCGGCGCATTTGGAAATGTGCCGATATTCTGAGCCTAAAACTTTGTCTGCATCGATGGTGATGGCAACATCGATGGGGCGATGCATGCCACCGAAGGGCACTTTGGGAATTGTGAATTTATGGTATAAACAATGTCCCTGTAAGTTGTGGTTGAAGGACTTCGACCATAACTTATTCCCTAAATTTTAGTGACTCATCGAGGAGTTATTTGGTGTGGCTAAATAGTGGTGTTTTGGTGGTATCACAGCAGTGGTAATTGACCATACTTGGTCTGTCGCCATCGGTGATGTTCATTGATGCATTAATGATTAATATTAACGTTAATAGTGATCATTACCTATACACGTACCCACTTATACAAATACGTGCTGATTTGACTTTTATGCCACACGTTAAAAACCATTCCTTCCAACAGCGTGCTTTGCGCGGAAGTTTCAAGAAAAGGTAGTCATTGGCTTCCTTGATGTGTTTGGTGCCGTTTGGACTCCAAAGAGCCCTAGATCTCTTGGACTATTTAAACTCCAATTTCATCCTTGATCAACACTTCTTGCTCACCTTGAACTCTCTAACTCCCTCTCTTTTCAATCTTATTCAAGCAATTTCTGCTCTCTTTTTAGGTGTGAATCCTTCTTTTTTCTTGTTAATCTCTACTCTTCTGATGACATCTTCCAGCGCTAGTTTCTCCCAACCCCATATTCACCGCGAGAACTCCTACATGTTAGGCCCAATTCATACTTCAACCATTCCTTCAACCGACGATCATCTCCTTCGATCTTCCAAATCGTACCCATATATGCCATAAATCGATTTTCATCTTACATATGCGAAAAAATTTGAATTAAAGCACACAACAATAAAATCAAAAGCAAGAAGAGAAGATTTGCAATTTTACCTCACCACAGGTTCGGTGGTGGAAATCTTCGGTCTTCTTTTGATTCACAGTAGCACTCCAAACGTCGTGCCTCTAGAATGTATCCACACCAGATGGATTGTAGCAACACCTTCAAGTCTCAAGCTAAGACCTAGAACGAGAAGGTTTGACAAACTTCGCGAAGACATCCGTACAGCAGAGTGTACAGTGCGACAGTTGCAGGGAGCCGTTCCGCGTGTCAGGACCAGAACTCGAGGACTGTAGATTCCTGCCAACCTTCAACGGGCAGAAATTCAAAATCTGAGAGTATAAATAGAAGACATAACTGAAGATCTAAAGAGAGCTTGCATTATTCAAGATCACATCTAAAGAGCAAGATCCATCAGTTGAGTCGTCTGATCATAAGCGAAGTCATCTGTTGACGAAGCTGTTGTTGAAGAACAGAGATCATACGTTGTCTGTCTTAGTGACTTTCAACTGAGAATAGAAGGAGTGTATATCCATCTTTGTGAGTGATATAGCTTCCTAGTATAGGATTTCTGAGTGACCTCCTGTACTGAAAATAGCGTGAGGAGTGTAGATCCATCTTAGTGAGTGATCTAGCTTCAGAGTGTAGGATTTCTGAGTGATTTCTTACAGCGCACTTGTGGCTTTTCATTTGTTGATCAGCGCAAGCATTGTATACTTGATTACTTTGTGTTTTCTAGTATAACCCAAGATCTTTGTGACTTGGAAGAGTGGACTAAAGGATTTTTATCCATATAACCACTATAAAAATCCTGTGTGTTTGATTTACTGTTAGCTATACTTTGCATATTTATAAAAGAACTCAAACATACGACTTAACCAAAAGATTTTAAAAGGAGTTGTTAAAAACTGGGGACAAAATCTTTTGAGTGAGAAAACTTAAAGAGGAACAGATTGGTGAAAAACACTTTGAATATCCGCTGCCAACTAGTTTCTAAAAACTCTGATTTAACATCTGAAATCAGCTGAGTGAAAATCAGATGAGTGGTCAACTCTGCTGATAAAGCTTTGTGCGCATCAGCTCAGTAGTCTTACAAATCTCGATCAGCTTAGTCTGCTGATTTGAAAAGTTAGAGAAAAAGTTTTAAAGTTTTCAGAGGTCTATTCACCCCCCCCTTCTAGACCTCACTGACCACTTTTGGGACCAACAAGTGGTATCAGAGCAGGTTGCTCTGGTAATTTACCTAATACCATCAAGTAGCATCAGGGTAGGTGGTTTATCTTGAATCAGCTGCCTGATCAACGAGCTTGATCCAAAGTGTGTTTTTCAAATTTTTTCAAAAAGAGAGCATATTTTGAAAATCAAAACTTTTTGAAAAATGGATGCCATAAACCATGTTCCTCACATTGGTCATATGAGCTTTGAAAACTGGGAAATCAGAATGGAAATCTTTCTTGCTGCTTATAATGAAGACATGTTTACATGTATTACAAAAGGACCATTCAGATTCCAGAAGACTGTGAAGGTTGCTGGCCAACCAGATCAGATAGTTGACAAAGAGCTGGATGAGCTGACACCTAAAGAAAACAAGCTGTTAAATCTTGATAAAAAGGCGAAGTTCATCATGTTCAGAGCTGTAGACGAAGACAATTTCCAAAAGATCAAGCATCTCAAAACTGCCAAAGAGATGTGGGATAAAGTCTGCGGGCTAAGCGAAGGAAACGACGCTATCAAAGAACACAAGCTCAGTGTGGCTCTTGAGGAGTTTGAAAATTTCAAAATGAAGTCTGGTGAAAGGATCGATCAGATGGATACCAGATTTACCAAAGCCCTGAATGAAGTTCTAAGGTTTGGTAAAGAATTTTCGAACAAGGAGATCACAACAAAGGTTCTCAAGGCCTTGCCACCCAAATTCAACATGAAGGTGACAGCCATGGAAGAATCAAGGGATTTAGAGAAGATTTCTCTTTCCGAACTGTTCTCATCTCTCAAAGCGTATGAGTATCATATGCCAAGATTGGGATTAGAAGTGTCAACCAGTTCAGACCCTACTGCTGCTCTAATGGCGTCAGACAAGTCAAGAAAATCAGCAGACAAGTCAAAACAGAAGACTGTGCTGAGTTCAGAAAAAGGATACTGCTGACGACGTTACCCTGCTGCTAAATGATTTCAAGAAGTTCTACAAGAAGAAAATGAAATTAAAATATAAAAATGCTACTTCATCTTCTTCTGATCATTTTCAGGAAAACAGGGATTCCTACAAAGCAAAACTTAGAGACTATCATGAAGAGGAGTATGGGCTCTTGATCAAAGACCATCCAACCTCATCATCTGAGAAGTTTGCTGAAAAGGAAAAGAGTGATAAAAAGGAGCGTAAGCTTAGTAAGAGCAAATCAAAGTTAGCTGATGCAGCAAAGCTAATAAACTCCCGCACATCTTACTCAGACCGCAAGTCGTCTGATAAAGAATTTGAAGAAGTACCTGAGACAATATGCTTAACTGCCGTAGAATTTGATGATTCTGAAAATTGGGGTAACTTCTACTGATTAATGAAATGTACTGTTTGAATCGTTGAATTACAAATTCAAATATTGTTTGTGCATTTGCCAAGCTTAATGAAGAGATGACTCTGCTGAAAAGAGCAAATCAGATCACTGAAACTTCAGGTTGAAAAATCTCAAGAATCAGCTGAATACAAAAAGCTTGAGCTTGAGAATGAAACTCCAAAAGCTGAGTATGCAATGTGTTTTTAATACGTAAATGAACTTAAAAGAAGTAATTGCATCATTCTCTAAAAAGAAATCAGAGGCTTAAGAGAACAAGTCTACTGATGCTCAATAGGTTAGAAAACCTAGTAAGCTACCTAAGACAAATCAGACTACTAAAACCCATCAGCCGAGTAAGCTGAAATAGGCTGCTGATAGGAGTAAAATTAAAGTGGTATCAAGTCTGTTGAATCTAAGGAGAGTTATTAAATAACTCTGGTAAGAAATTGAGGTTAAAATGAATTATTTGGCAAGAATTTGAATCACATTATGATAATTGTCATTTCAACATGCTTTATGCCTATTCATATTATCATGCTGATCATGTTCACTGTACTGATTGCCATCCTCATTTCAATATGCATGCTTATCACATATTTCATGCATCTTACCTTGCTTATGAGCTATGTTTTAATCATGACCAACAAATGTTGAAAAACAACAAGTGGTATTATCATGATAAAACATAAGTCACTAGATCATCACATGTTAAAGGTTACACTAACCATGCTGGACCCAATAAACAAGGGGTACCAAAAATTGTCATCTGTTTTACAGGTGAAGCACATGTGAGATGACAAAGATGAGTTGACTGCCTTGCAAATTTCATCAAGTTCAACAAGTGGTCTTACCAGCAAGCATGTACCAACAAGTGTTATCAAATAAATGGTATAATTCAAGTGGTAGACTCTACATCTGGAGATTTCAAGGAACGCAAGTTGTTGAAAAGTTGAAGAATAACAAGGGGTTCAGAAACCAAGTGGTATTAGAGACCAACAACTGATTGCAACAAGTGATACAACTATTCAAGTGGTATCAGTCAACCATGTGACAAAAGAAATTGGTTTGTTGATTTTGGATTCATAGGTTGAGGGGGAACTCATCAGAAGACCAACCCAGAACAGCTTACTGGAATTCAACGGCTGAGTATATGTCAAGACTGATTCTCATCAGACTACTTGACTACAGACTCTTGAACTTAGGGGGAACGTGTACGACTAGCGGTACTCCTAAATAAAGATGAAGTTTTCAATAAGTCAAAATGAAGTTATCAGAAGACTGCTTCTCATTAGCCGACTGGAACTCAACAGCCAAGTGACATTCAAGAATGTACTACACCAAGTGGTATCAGCAAGTGTTATCACATCAACAAGTGATATCAGCTGACTAATCTGATTTACATTCATACAAGTAGTATCAGACTACAAGTAGCATCAGACTACAAGTGGAATCAGACCACAAGTGGTATCTAGTGGTAAAAATTCTTGAAGTTAGGGGGAAAATTTTCTAGCTGGAGTGATAAACAGCAAAGAAGACTACCTCGATCAGACAAGTACTTACCTGCCTGTCTTCAGCATACTAAGCTTGCAATCTTCACCAAGGAAAAATGGATTAAAAGAAGAAAAAGGGGGAAGATAAAGATGCAACTAAGTATTGATGTTGATGACAAAAAGGGGGAAGATTAAAGGATGCAACTAAGAACCCTTTAAACAGAAGATCAGAAAGGGAAAAAGAACCGTCAAGTGGTAATTTTTAAAAGTTGTATCAGATCAATAATTTCCATCTCAGAGTATGAAGACTAAATCAGAAACTTAGATGTGTTCTTAGTTGAAGGTTTTGTCATCATCAAAAAGGGGGAAATTGTTGGTATAATTTAGAGAAGGTTTTGAAGATGACAAAAAGGGTATAATAGTCAAGGAGGCTAATTTGAAAGTCATCAACTAAGAACTGGACAGCTTAGTGAAACCTATCTCATGGTCTGGAAGCTAAGTGACCGAATCAGCGAAGTGGAATATCAGATGGGTATTATCAGCCGAGTCAAGATAGATGTGTTCATTCTTGAATCAGCCGAGAAGCCATCAGCCGAGTGATCAGCAGAATGATCATCAGCAGAGTATTTCCATCAGCAAAGTGAAGACGGTCAAGTAAGCTTATCAACGCAACGAGCATTAAATGCGACTGACATAAAGTAGACATCCGTACAGCAGAGTGTACAGTGCGACAGTTGCAGGGAGCCGTTCCGCGTGTCAGGACCAGAACTCGAGGACTGTAGATTCCTGCCAACCTTCAACGGGCAGAAATTCAAAATCTGAGAGTATAAATAGAAGACATAACTGAAGATCTAAAGAGAGCTTGCATTATTCAAGATCACATCTAAAGAGCAAGATCCATCAGTTGAGTCGTCTGATCATAAGCGAAGTCATCTGTTGACGAAGCTGTTGTTGAAGAACAGAGATCATACGTTGTCTGTCTTAGTGACTTTCAACTGAGAATAGAAGGAGTGTATATCCATCTTTGTGAGTGATATAGCTTCCTAGTATAGGATTTCTGAGTGACCTCCTGTACTGAAAATAGCGTGAGGAGTGTAGATCCATCTTAGTGAGTGATCTAGCTTCAGAGTGTAGGATTTCTGAGTGATTTCTTACAGCGCACTTGTGGCTTTTCATTTGTTGATCAGCGCAAGCATTGTATACTTGATTACTTTGTGTTTTCTAGTATAACCCAAGATCTTTGTGACTTGGAAGAGTGGACTAAAGGATTTTTATCCATATAACCACTATAAAAATCCTGTGTGTTTGATTTACTGTTAGCTATACTTTGCATATTTATAAAAGAACTCAAACATACGACTTAACCAAAAGATTTTAAAAGGAGTTATTAAAAACTGGGGACAAAATCTTTTGAGTGAGAAAACTTAAAGAGGAACAGATTGGTGAAAAACACTTTGAATATCCGCTGCCAACTAGTTTCTAAAAACTCTGATTTAACATCTGAAATCAGCTGAGTGAAAATCAGATGAGTGGTCAACTCTGCTGATAAAGCTTTGTGCGCATCAGCTCAGTAGTCTTACAAATCTCGATCAGCTTAGTCTGCTGATTTGAAAAGTTAGAGAAAAAGTTTTAAAGTTTTCAGAGGCCTATTCACCCCCCCCTTCTAGACCTCACTGACCACTTTTGGGACCAACAAATATTATTCTGAGTTCGAGATAAATTACAAAAGAGTTGTGGGAAAGTACAAAGAATAAACTACTAGACTACTCCTATCATTCCTATGGTTATAATGAAAGATTGAGCAGCTGTCTTCATCCTCGGCCCACTAGACAAGCCTCAAGAGCAGTCACAGTTGGAGCTCTTGGTGAAGATTCTGTCTCAAATATTATTCCTCACTAGGTCTTGGAGCGACATCCGGCGGAGTTCGAAGCCTTTTGGACGAGGAATGAGGTGCAACCTTATTGCGCGGCATGTTGTTACACATGCTATCAGATGGTTTCTCGTCCTTAGACAGGCGAAACTTGCACTTTTGATCGAGTATGCCATCCAAGACTGAATAAAAGGGGAAGCCTTCACCAATTTAGTCTCAAACAGGTGAAGGCTTAAATTTCCAATTCCACCCATACCAACAGAAAGGTTAGAAAACTCTATGTTTCTCAAACTTGTTACGCAATAGGATCTCACTGTAAAAATAGGAATCGATCACGAGAGGGTGGTGCGAATAAAGGAAAAACATGTTTGAGATTTTGGTGAAAATAAGGGCAACTACACTCCATCTTTTATAGGGGAAAGGGGGTTAATCCAGCAGTCATCATCTAGGATATACAATCAACGACTCAGCTTGAAAACCTCGTAATCCGTTCCAAACTCGGACATCCAACCACAGATTCACAAGTAGACTTTTACAAATGACTCGTAAGGATACAAACGAAGTTTTACGATTGAATATCAAGCCGCTCGGACGAAAAATTAAGGTTAAAGCATGCAAAATTAGATTATTCTATTATGATCGATAAAAATGGGGTTACATGGAAGCAAAAATTAAAAATACAAAGGAGCTGAAATTAAAGATACAAAGGAAAACAAATCTCGAACACACTAAGACGACCGACTCGTTAAAGTTTCTTCAGAAAATCCCTTACTTCAAAATCTCGAAGCTGATAACCACGGTCGAATTCTTCACCTCTTGGATTAAATTTCTCTTTTTCTTGAATAAACTCAGCCTTTTGTTGAGTCAGCTAAGTTTTCAGCTCCTCAATCGATCGAGCTTCTTCTTGGGATGTTTTCATGTCTTCGCGAAGTTTGTCAAGCTCGGACATAACTTGCTCTTTACGAAGACTCTCAATTTCACACTGCAGCCCAAGGTTGAAGATATGTTGTTTGACCTGTACGAGAAAATAGGGGTTATACCTTAATAAAAAAAAAAAAAAGCCAAAACACGTACAAAAACACTCCACTTAAAGGCGGATTGTACGATCTTGGAAGGGGGGATGTGCAACTATTTGTCTTGCTCGACCGGAAGGAGATTGTTAAGCGTCCTATTCCAAGAAAACCCTTCTGAACCCCCAAAATTTGATATCTCAACATTGACCGAAATAGGAATGCTCGAAAGGTCCCCAGGGGGAAATTTCTTCTTATCTTGATAGATCTCCAGCAGAGATCTAGTATCAAGTGGATGGCACCTAGAAGGATAGGGAGCTTTTATCCCAAAGCTGGTCGCTTCTTTATCTTTTCCACCTGGGAGGTTTTCTCTTTTATCTGCTTAGGAACAGACTCCTTTGGTTGTTCAGAAGGCACGGACAAAGCTCTGGCCGATTTTGCAGGAGACCTTACGCTTTTATTCGCCTTTTTGTTCTAAGCAGGAGATTTAACTACTCCTGTGGGAATACTAGTGCGGTCTTGAATTGGTTGTTGATCGGAAATCTTTTTCCCATCTACGAGAATTAGAGGATCATCAACCACCCTTTTTGCCGATGGCTGTTTGGGAACTCTTTCTCCTATGTAGAGCTGAGCAGGATCGTCAACTATCTTAATTGGAGATTTGCTCGAGCCCTCGCCAGCAACTGAACTTTTAAGGGAACTGAACTTAGCCTTATTTATTCTGTCGTGTCAACAGTGTGAAAGTTGGTGAATCCGTCCATTTTTGGGTCAATTATTACGTTCGAAAAATATTAGGCCAAAAGAGAGCTCTGAACAAGATATTGGTATAATGATGAAAAGAAAGCCTTTATTCATTCATATATATAGGTTTCAGTGGGGGACTCACACAAAACACCTGAAATGCTTCCAGATCGAAAAATCAGTCTACCTAGTGCAGCGGATCAACGCCTAATTTTATATCAGGAGACATTTATTTCGGATTGATAAAGTCATAAGGATGGACAAAAAGCCTCTTCATTAGAGCCACGATCGGAATTTCACTACAAACATTTACGTCGAACATTGCAAGAAAGTGTTTACAAAAAAATAATAATATATATATATTTTATGAATCTTTAGCGGAATTTGTCGCTATTGTCGATGGATTTTTAGGAGGGTCTTTAGGAGGACCTTCAGCACCAACGATCAGCATGTTTTCAATCTCCTTACTGAATCGATCAAGGCGTTCATTTTCTACAACCTCGTCATCAGAACTTAATATTTCGTTCAGGTCGGGATTATAAGAAGACTTTTCGAACTCTGGAAAGAGCGGCGCGAACTCGTTTTGCTCCCAGTTTTGAATGGAAGTTGAAGACGATGCTTTGTAAGGTTTGCACTTGGCATTTTTGTTGAAGTCCATAATGCTAGCGTAAGTCTCTAAGTCATCGGATATGATGCCCTTGGCAGCAAGTTGTTGGACACCTTCAAATAAGCTAGTTTGCAATAAATTGGCAGCTTGAGCTTTGAAGATAACATCGGCCACTGGTGATCGTAGGAAATCCCGAGCAGCATCCAGCCTTGCTATTTCCCTACCCTGTTGATAAGCCTGCTCGGACTCGTATTTAACTTGAGCAAGCTCCTTCTTAACGTCTTCCAACTCTTTTTCAAGGGCACTTCTCTCGAGCACGGTCTCAATAATTGATTCCTCTTCAACATGCTTCTCCTTAGAGGGCTCAACCTTATGTTTTCAAACTAGCTATTTCAGCCCAAGCTTTTTCAAGATCTTTTAATGTCTTTTCGAACCGATTTTTCTCAAGCTCAGACTTGTAAATGCCTTGGAGTCCTAAATCCCCAACCTACAAAACGAAGAGATTAAGTCCAAAATTTTTTAAGATCCTTACCCCTTGGTGGTAACGAGCAAAGTCCTAAGGATCTGTTTGTTCTCCTTGGTCAAAAGATCGCTCCAATCGTTTTTGAATGGGCCAGCAAGGAAAATGTTAACAGACTTCTCTGCAAGGCTCTCTCCCTCTGCAGACTTAGTGTAAATAGTTCCATTAGCAGGATAGCCTCCGGCTCGGCGACCATCCAGGTAAGTCCGAGCCAAATCATACGTATCAGCTCGCACTTTTGGCCGAGGAGGATGACGGGACGGTTCAGCTTCTTCATTTTGCTTTTGCCTATGCTCGGCATCCATCTGTAAAAAAGCCATTAGACCCTTTCCCGCGCCATGCCTTGAAACCAAATCATGGTTTTCAGCGATGGGACTTACTGATAATGTGTCTCCAGACTGATGATCAGCGCACTTTGATTATGGGAGACGTTTCTACTCGAGACCTTTTGTTAGATTTACGAGCATGAGCTGGCTTCTGTCTCTTTGAGGTTTCTTGACCCTTGGAGCTCGAAGCCACTACTTTTCCTACAACGGAGGCTCATCATGTGGCTATGATCTCAGCTGAAAATAAATTAGGTGAGAATTCGTATTATAAGGATGACAAGAATCTAATCAAATTAAATAACACTTACATAAAGAGAGAGCATCCTCGGCAACGGTAAGATTGCTGATCCCGGCCTTGCATAATATCACCTCCCTTATGATTAGCGCTGATTGATAGGGGTCGAAAACTAAACCCCTCATAAAATCAGGGTCAAATTGGTGGAGAAGAGTACCTACCACCTCCCTTTTTCCGTATCGCCAGGCCCGAGGGCAGTTCGTCTTGTTTACGTCCTCCGTTTAAGGTCGGACATAAAAATATTCATGCTTCCAACCCGCCCCGTTGCTTGAAGTGTATTGATCGAAGACACACCTTCGAGCACGCTGAGAGATGTAGAAAAAACCATAATTCGAAGCGACAGAGATGGTAATCTTAAACAAATACCAAAAATTCTTGAAGTTAGTAACTTTATTGTGAGCCTTCATGAGCACTATGAAGGTAATCAAGTTAGCCATAAAGTTGGGAACTACTTGACTCGGAGCGAGCCTGAAAACATTGAGAAACTCAAGTATAAAACCATGCAAAGGCAACCTGAGTCCGTGACTAAATTGTTTGGCATAGAAAGCCCAACAACCTTTCGGCGGATCGATGGCGTGTTGATCTTCGGTCGAAAAGATTATCGACCAACCAGGAGGAAGGTACTTGCTATATTTGCTAAGAGCATCCTGCTGCTCCTTAGGCTCGAAAAAACCACACTCCGCATTTTCGGCTGGAACTTCCGTCTTAAGTTGAGGAGAGGTGCGGTTGAAAATATGAGGGAAGATTTGAACGAAAATACCCTTATAGACCACTATCTCCGCCTGCACAATAGGTGGTTGTTCCGGGACGACCGTACCATCTAGGTTCTCTGCTGCTTTTTCCCCAGTAATATCTTTTCCGGTCGTAGTTGCCCCAAAAGCATTCTCGACCTCCGTACGATCGTCCTCGTCATCACCATAAGAAGTTTGTTGACTATTGTGATAGTATGAGACTGACTCAATTTCTAATGGCTCTCCGGATGAGTTTTAGTCTACCCGAGGACGATGTGTTTTACGTGCCAAAGGCTGGTTCTGAGGAACTTCCTCAGAGGAGCTAGACCCTGAGCTCGAGCCCCCTTCGGAATCTAAGCTAGAACTGGAGGCTTAAATCTCTTTTGCTCGGGATATATCTTTTGACCCACACAATGCAGAGAATATACTTGACGAATATCGAAATACAAGAAAACTTTTTGATCAAAGAAAATACTGATGCTCCGAGCATTAAAAAGTAAAAAAAGGTAAAAGTAAAATGAAGGGCCCCTACTATATATACAAGGATAAAAAGGGAAATTGCGCTGAGAGACCCTTACTTTCGCGCCTCTTCGTTGTACCAATGGGCGCGAAAGGAAAAATCACAGCTAAGGCCCTAAAATTCAAGGATTTTGCGATATGGAACCAAAAATTCCACGATCTCGAAACACGACGATATTTTGTACTTCTCTGAACTCTTCGCTGCGCTCGAACTCGAAGAAGTGGGGGGGTATTGATGAGGGATATCCCACAAGGGGCTAATCTCGATCAGGGCGCTTTCCAAACAGGATCCCCTGCTCGTACTCCGATCTCCATCTCTTGGGCCGCAATATACGCCAAAGGGATGGCCTTGACCAAGACCCTTGGGCCTAGGGATTTATCCAATGCAGGGGGGTCTACCTGGCACCACAGTACATGTATATACACCCGGTACATTTAATGACTCACGACGCTTTCCAAGGCAAGGATATGGCTCGGACATTTATGCTCGGATCTAGCTTTACACTTAGTTTCTGTACGATTAATAGCAATAAGAACGTTAGCACGGTATCCAATACTATATCGGCAAGCCCGAGATACTCAAATACTTTGTACTCCATGGTTCGATATATATATATATATATATATATATATATATATATATAAAGACCTTTGTCTAATTATGTTCGAACTCTTACATAACGCTTTATTTATTTTTCAAGTTCTCATTTATTGATCGGTGAAATCACGTTAAATCAACGACTTCCCTGATCTGTTTTGTGGCCAGAAGTCTATCCACCTTGACATCAATTATCTTATCCTTTTTTCGACCGTTATTCCTTTTCTTCTGCCTCATGGTCTTGGTCTTAGGATCTATATTTAGAGAATGGGTGATTACATTAGGGTCGATCCCGATAATATCATCTGAAATCCAAAGCAAAAACATCAACGTTGCTCTTCAAAAACTCAATTAACATAAGTTCCATTCCCGAGCTCAAATCTGTACCAATCCTCGTCAACTTTTCAAGGTTCCCCGGAATTAACTCGACTTGTTTGTGATCGGGAGGGTGAATGCCCATGTCAACTATTTTTTCTTTCTTTCTCGGCAGCCTTTCACAATCGGGTAGTTGACTGTCGAAAAATTAACCCGGCTCAAAATCTCTAACTCGTCTCTTGGCTAGGTCATAGGTTCGACCTTCTGCTTTTGTGATAGTGCAGTATTATAACATTCCCAAGCCATTACAATGATTGTTGACCATCTCTCCAACCCCAACCATTGTTGGAAATTTCACTTTCTGATGATACGTTGAAACCACTGCCTTAAACATGTTTAGGACAGGTCTCCCCAGAATTGCATTGTATGCAAAAGGAGTGTCAAAGACCAAAAACTTAACCATCTTCGTGATCTTTTTTGGTTTCATTTCGAGAGTTGTGCCCAACATAATGGTACCGAGAGGAACAATTTCTGAACCCCCAAAACCAATCAATGGAGTCAAAACTCTATCTAGATGAGGATACTGTAGATTCATCCTGCTCAAGGCATCGAAAGATATAATGTTAGCAGAACTCCCATTATCGATTAATACTCTTTTTACTCCAAAATTTGCCATTTTCAAAGTTAAAACCATAGAAAAATATGGATCATCTTCTCTCACATTCCAGGTTACATCTTTTGGTCTGTCGTCCTCGCTAAAGCTGATCACCAGATTATCCATGGATGGGTGCTCAAGTGATAGAATTTCCCTTCCAACTGATACCCCGTTGTTATTGATCTTTGCATTCGTTTCTCAGCATTCTTGTTGTCCCCACCAGCAGGACCACCTGAAATTACGTTGCTCACTCCATCCACATGATCACTTCCTTGATCTCGAGCCCCAGAATTCGCTCCAGGATGAGCCAGTCTTTTTGGGCTCCTCGATCTGTTACGGATGCTGCTGGCGTGCTTTAAATACTCTTTTTGTTTTCCTTGAGCGATTAATCTTTAAATTTCCTGCTTCAAATGAATACAATCCTCGGTATTGTGACCCCTAGCCTTGTGATACCTACAATATTGATCGTAATTCTTAGATCCTGGTCTCGCTTGTTTTATACGATGAGGTTTGGTACCCCAATTATTCCGTTCTAGCACCGTCAGTATTTCATCTCGTGATGCATTCAAATCAGTGAAGTTGACCAAGTCAACATTTCTCCGAGGTGCTCGCTCAGGAGAAGGTGGTCTAACATAAACATCATGTCTTTGGACAGCCACTGGTGGTTTATAGACATCCAGTCTTTGCCACAAGCTTCCTCGTTGATTATTATTCTGTCCCCCATAATCTCCGATCTTAGGGATTGGGGCTCGTTCCAACTTCTTGCTGATCGGGGACTTTTGACTTTGGGAATTCTTCATTCTGTTCATTTCCTCTTGAATCATATACTTTTCAACAATTTCCATAATTTTTTCAAAAGACTTAGGCTGCTTCCTGTATAGTGCGTTTCCGAATTGCACATTTCGAGTGAGCTCAAACATCAAAGTAGATAAAAATTTGATTCTTTCAACAGCTCTATAATGAATCTTGCTAGCCGTCTAAATGATTCCTCTTCCAACTGCCTAATCGTACCCAAGTGATTAGCAGGCAACCTAGGCTTTCTCTGAATCGCAAATTGATGCTTCAACCTATCACACAACTCGTCGAATGAGAAGATCGAATTTGGCGCGAGCTTTCCTAACCAATCCACAGCGATGCCGTCGAAGGTAGTCACCATGATTTTGCAACAAAAATCTTCCGAATGGCCGTATAGATTCAACACATTGATAAAACTATTAATGTGTTTGTTAGGATCAGTCATTCCATTGTAGCAAGGCAGACGAGTGGGCACTGTTACCAATCCTTTGGCTTCCCGAATTTCTCGACAAAAGGCAGAACATCTTATTATACTGTTCCCGATTTCCTTTCTCGAACCGTTAGCGGGAGCAAGTTTCTTCTATCATCGATTACCACCACATCCTCTCGCTCCTTTCCTCGATCTTGAAAGTTTTTAGATCGATTGTCGCCCGCGAGATGTTTTGCAACCCTCACATCGATGATTTTTTCGAGCTCACTTCTGAAACCCTGCGGACGGTTGGCTGTTTTGCTTTTTCTCGAGCTTCTGGACAACTTTCACCAATATTGAAGCGTCATCAGTGCCCTTATTATGCTCAGAACAAACAAAAGTTCTTGCTAGAACTGGGTTTAGGCTACGAGGGGTTCCTCTAACGGCATACCTCCTAACACTTCCATCTCTCTTCTCACTCGAGGCAGCACGCTCTACCCTTGAAGGAACACGTTCCTCATCGACCCGAGGGTCTACCCAAGGTTCTTTATTCCCCTCTCTGTGTTAAAAAATTCCTTACACATTGTTTCGATAATTGGTCTCAAATCAGCAACAATTGTGTGAATGTGTTGATCGTCGGAAGGGAGCTCCGATTGATTTCCTGCCTGGGATTGATCATCGTTCGGACCCAGATTAACAGAAGGTTGTCCCTCCCCTTGATTGTATGATTATAAGTATTTCTTCGTGTAGCTGGAATATTTCGATCTAATACCCGAGCAGGCCCCACGATGGGCGCCAATTGATTCTGCTCAAATTCATATTTAACCAAAAATAAAAAGAATAGTTTAAAGTAAGTGCGAGTGGTAACTAAATAATGGTATTCCAATCTTTATATTAATGATTTACAGGGTATGTTCGGGTATTACAGGATGCCGTACATTACAAGACGAATACAAAAAAACCTATCGTCTAGTCCGAGTTGTATGCCTTGAAGTGCGTGTATGGTGGGGCTAGGTGATCCTTCTTACAAAAACCTATCATCGTCTATTCTTATAATCTGTCATGAAATGTACTTGGTATATATAGGTGTATGGTGGGGCTAGGTGATCCTTCCACACTAGAATATGTCTCGGCCCATAGCCCAAGCCGTGTGCCAGGCCCAACTTGAGCTCGAAAGTTTCATGTTCAGAAACAGGTCCGCGGACTGTGCGGAGTCTTGAGATTGGAATCCATTGCCTTTGAAGGTCAGAAATATCCCTCATCAAGTTTAGTATCTTCAAAGCAATTAGGAGGGCTAATCCCCAAAATGAAAAAGGAAGTTCAGCGTAACTCATCATGGAACGAACCATGTCCAACAAAGTTCGATTCCTTCTTTCAGACACTCCATTAAGGTGAGGTGTCCTAGGAGGAATTCTTGTGAGAGAATCCCATTCTCTTTAAGATAATTGAGAAATTCTTGGCCTAAGTATTCTCCACCTCGATCTGATCGAAGTGCTTTAATACTATGTCCCAATTGGTTCTCTACTTCCATTCGAAACTCCTTGAACTTTTCAAAAGTTTCGGATTTGCACTTCATAAAGTACACATACCCAAAAAATTCGTCCGTGAATGTTATGAAGTAGGAGAAGCCTTCTCTTACACTGACACGCAGTGGTCCACAAACATCAGTATGGATCAAATCCATTGTTTGTTTAGTCCGCTCTGGTTTCCCTGTAAAAGGAGATTTGCTCATCTTTCCTTTGAGACATGATTCGCAAGTTGGAAGTTCATCTAAGTTTGTATTTCAAGAGCCTTAGTAGAGACCAACTTTTGGATCCTACTCTTGGAGATATGTCCAAGTCTAGCGTGTCAAAGTTGTGGACTATTATCTTTTAATTAATTTAATTAACTCTTTAATTCAATCACTCATTTAGTTTCAATTCTTTAATTAAAACCTTGCCCAATTAATTAGACCTTCTAATCAATTAATTATTTTCTTTTTCAGTGCCCTATTTTCTAACAATGGAAAGTTCGACTCATGGGCTTTTGCGCTTTTTCTTAACTACCTTCAAGGTCGTTTTTGAAGAGAAAACTTTCTTCTTCATTTTACCCTTCTTCAACTTTGCAGTCTTCAAAGTGTGAGCGATCATGACATGTTTATCCTTTTTCAAGCTTGCTTATGCCTTCTTCAACACATAAGTTAATTCATGAAGTGTGACCAACTCATTTGATCATGAATTGTTCGAATGAGCTAGGAAGAGAATGCAAGAGGAGGTCAAAACTAAGATCAGCTTGCAGTTTCAACCAGAAAACGAAGACAGTGATATTTAGCATTGGCTCCTTCAGTTATTATCGAGTTAAACAACTCCTTAGTAGTCCCGAACCCTTCGGTTCTAAACTGCTCCCCAGACAACTCTTTGAGGTGGAGGTTGAGACATACTCTTAAGTCGCTTCTGCAACTCATTCGACATATATGAGGAAATGAATCATGAAGATCACCATCAACCCATTTTCTGCAAGTGATTCATTCCTCTTCCGAGGCTCAGCTCAGAGGTGCTTCAGGCATATGTTAGTTCAGAACATAATTCCGAATTTCGAAATCGAGGACAATCTTCAATTAACTAAGCCAATCGATATTGTTTGATCCAGTTAATTTTGTTACTCAAGGATGATGGATAATGGAACCTAAAGATATATTGATATTTTAAATGAAAAGAAGACAACCTTCAGCTGACTGATCTATGCTGAACACTTATAATCAACGAATATTGGACTTGCTTTCGATAAAGTTTTCCTACTATTTTGTCGAAAGAATTACCCCTTCAATTGTTTGGGAAATCTTATTTCCTAGTAGGTCTTGACTTCCCAGCAGACATTAATTGCACCCACGACTCGTGGCCATATAATTAATTCCCTGGGTAGGAACACTTTTACCAATTGTGTCTCTACACAACCTTAAAGTTATTTTGCCTCGATTTTCACACTCATCTAGCACTGCTACATCATGAGTGGTACTACTCGTTAAGTCTAACCCATCAATCTTGATGATCAACGTACCGGTCACGAAATCTCCGTATGTAAAAACAAGTGTCAAGGAATTTCGTGTACTGTCCCTTTCTTCGCCTCGGATGCGAAACTGTTGGTCCCAATTGGTCAGTTGAGGTCTAGAGGGGGGGGGGGGTGAATAAACCTCTTTACTTTTTCAAATTTCTCCGACTTTTCTTATCAGTAGAGTAAGCTGATCGAATTGGTGAGACTACTTTGCTGATTGCGCACTTAGCTTAAACATCGAAGTTGACCACTCGTCTGATTTACTTATCTGGTTCAATTTAAATCAGAGTTTGAAACTTGTATGCAGCGGATATGTCAAGTGTGTTTCAAACAAGTTATTTTTCTTACTTAAAAGATTTTTATCCCCAGTTTTAAACTCCTTTTAAAATCTTTTAGTTTGCTCAAAGTGTTTGTATGCTTTTGAAATATGCAAGTAAAAATGCAAGTAATCAAACACAAGGAATTTTTATAGTGGTTATATAGACAAGAATGTCTCTTAGTCCACTCTTCCAAATCATGAAGATTTTGGGTTATTCTAGAAACACTAAGTAACCTAGTACACTCTTCTTGCGCTTTTACAACAAATGATAAAGCCACAAGTTCGCTAAGGGAGATCACAAAGAAAATCTATACTATGAAGTTATATCACTCACAAAGATGGATATACACTCCGCACAACACTCTCAGTTTACAGAAATCAATCAAATTTAGTTTTTGCTTTGTTTCTTCAACTCGGTTTTGTCAACAGATGACACGGATGATGGTGATCTGTTTATGAGTTTTTGAGACTTAGAAAATTTGCTTGCTTGAGTTCTCTCTCAATTGTGTTGTTGTTCTTGTTGTCTCTAACTCTTGAATATAGATCTATTTATACTCGTGAGTTTGAATTTCTATCCGTTGAAGTAAGACAGATTTTCAGATCTTCCTCGAGTAGTGGTCCTTGTTGGGTTATTGGTAACGTCAGAACGTTAAAAGCATCGAAATTAAATTTTTTTTTTAAAACAACCCAAACAGGATCTTTATTCATCTAGTCATACGAAAAAGGATTTTGCAGCAAATAAACCAACCATAGGGGGTTTATCGATTTTTACCTCACCATAGGAACGGTGGTGGTTTTTCTCCGGTCTTCTTTCAGATCTGCAGGACTTTTGGTTCGGAGAAGCACCCCATGTGTTGTGCCTCTAGTGGTATCCACACCAACTGGATTGAAGCAACTCCTTATGAATCCTCAGACTCAGAACTAGGATCCAAAAGTTATCAGACAGGAAGAAGGAGAAAGAAATCGCATGAACCCTGTGCAATTTCACAGGGTTCGGCCGAACCCATCTCTGTAAGAGAGAGGGCGGCGCTTTTCAGATCTGGAGAGAGGGGGGCGGCTACTACTTAGTCTTAGGGCTTAGGTTTTTGAGGTCTTGAGCTTCTTATATAGACTAGGAGTCTTGACCTAGATGTGATCTAATCCAAGTAGGAAACTTAAAGCCCATTTAAGCCTTTATTTGTTTCCTAATGGACCTAGACCATCTTTTAATTAATTAAACTCTTTTAATTAATTCATCCCATTTAATTAATTAATCCAATTAATCAATTAAATTAATTCCTCTCTTATTAATTAACCCTTTAATTAATTAGTTTTTTCTTCTTCAAGAATTAACACTTTAATTCTTTAGTTTTGATTTAACTCTTTAAATCAAACTTTCCTTATATGATTTTTTGTAGTCCAATTGTATTGTGTGTGACCCTCTAGGTTCACCATCAATTGGCCATGGGCCCACGACTTTCGTGATTTAATTTACGAGCTTATAAATACTCCGATTAATTAAACCCCTTCAATTAACCACTCAAGAATTAATCTTGCTATTAATTCATGAGTACCCACACCTCATGGTCGATGTCTAGCCACAAGCCCATGAGGCCCAACTTCAGGTGAATTGATCTTAGTGAACCTCACCTCTTATAAGTATCACGTACATACGGTCCTTCTATCGACTTAATTTCCCGATCGAGACCTATGGTGTGTGAATTGATCGGCACCTCTAATTATCTCGATAAATATACTTTCTAATTCTGGATAATGATTCCAGTGTGAATGCTAAATTTGGAAACTCCTTTCCAAATCCATCACCAACTATGGCCATAAGTTTCTCGGAATCTATTATCTAAGAACGTATAGGAAATTCTCTCAACACACTACGTTGAGTCGGTCGATCCCATATTAGTGCTAACCATTCGCGTACACGATCCTACGTACCCAAAGTAGTCGCACAATGATTAGGCTAAGTGATCGGCTCCTAAATCAAAGTACGTACTCACGTGCACCGAATTCGCCCTAGCACCTCAAGTCAAAGGACTAAATCGTACACTATTATAAGTCTTGAGAAACATCCCATCGCTGATGTTCGTCATGCGCTTCCACAATGGGTTTCCCTGTTCGGGTCGTTCGATGCGTTCGATCCCCTATCGAACCACCTACTCAGATGCACTGGCATCAAATGCCTTGCTCATGAAACGCTACAAATTCACTCCACGTGAATCATGCATACTCGTACAAGTCTTAACGATTCCTTCGATACCCCGTCTCGACAGGAATCTATGACTTGGAACGTTTTAAGATCACGACCTTAGAGACCGTTTCATGATTGCACTCATATTGAAGTGAATCATCCCATAGTCTATTGTGATCCAAGGATTTCATCCAATCGCTTAAGTGATTCGCGAGAGATGAAGTTGGCCATTGTTTGATTTACATACTATAAACAAACGAGCGTATTAACTCATTTATACTAGAGAAAGTTTACGATAGTCTTAATACAAGCTAAATATATTGGCTTGCAGGGCACTATCCTTTCAATCTCCCACTTGCCCTAAAGCCAATCACAAACGCTTCCAAGACCCTTCTTCCAAAGATGTTCTTCGAACTCTTTTCGTGACATAGGCTTTGCTAGTGGATCCGCTAGGTTGTCTTCCGAGTCGACACATCCATTATGTGCGTTAACTCTACCAATGACTTCTCTAATCAAATGGTACTTTTCTCTCAATGTGTTTAGATTTCTGGTGAGATCTCGATTCCTTTGCTTTAGCAATAGCTCCATTGTTATCACAAAAGATAACCACGAGCTTCGCAATGCTAGGCACTACATCCAACTCTTGGATGAAGCTTTCGATCCAAACACTTTCTTTTGTTGCATCCGATGCTGCGATATATTATGCTTCAGTGGTTGAGTCGGCAACGGTGCTTTACTTGGAACCTTTCTAATTTTCCGCTACCCCATTGAGGCAAAATATGTACCAAAATTTGAATCTATATTCATCCACATCAGACTGGAAACTCGAATCAGTAAATCCTTTGAGTTTCAATTCTCCACTACCACCGTAGACCAAGAGAAAATCCTTAGTCTTTCTCAAGTACTTAAGGATGGCTTTTTACGGTGGACCAGTGCACTTCACTGGAGTTTGACTTGTAGCGGCTCGTTACGCTTAGAGCATGTGCTACGTCTGGTCTAGTACATAGTATAGCATACATTATGCTACCTTTTGTCGAAACATAAGGTATTTGAGACATTCTCTTTTTATCCTCATCCAATGTAGGGCACATCGATTTGGAAAGAGAGATATACAATGTCTCATTGGAAGCAATCATCTCTTGGATTCCTCCATACTGAATATTTTCAGTATTGTTTCTATGTACTTAGATTGAGAGAGTCCCAACATCTTCATCGATTTATACGTATCCCAATACGCAAAATCTTTCATGGAGAATTGCATGGATAACCATGCTTTTGTCTGTGCTAACATTCCAATATCATCCCAGATAAGCAGAATGTCATCGACATATAAAATATGAGCTCCATAGAGCTCCCACTAATCCTCTTGTACACTCAAGGTTCATATTCGTTTTTGATGAAGTCAAATGCCTTGACTATCTCATTAAAACAAATGTGAATCTGAATGGATTCAGACATCGCTACTGGAGAAAAGGTTTCATCAAAGTCTGCTCCAGGACTTTGTGTATAACCTCTCACCATTAGTCGAGTCTTAGAGGTCAATACCTCTCCATTCATTCCTAGCTTGAAATTGGTGTACTAGACGGTTCAGTAGTTTCTGGATTAACTCCCACTGTTTGTGGGGATGGGTTCCACTTCTTGGACCTCATCAAGTTCTACAAGAGTCCCGTTTCTATTCGTGAGGAAGTCATCCTCTAAGAAATGGACATTCCTCGAAACAAACGCCGTTTGTTTTTAGGATTGTAGAACATGTATCCAATGGATTTCTTTGGATACCCCACAAACTAATACAAATTGGATCTACTAGCCAATTTATCTCCTTTCTTATTCCTAACATAAACAGGAGATCCCCATACTCATAAGCAAGAGTACAGAGGTGATTTACCATACCTTTCTTGGTAAGGCTTTGCAGGCACGGACTTTCAAGTTACTATGTTCAGTATCTTCGGTGCAGTCATGAGGGTCAACCCCTAGAATGCATAAGGAAGCTTAACATAACTCATTGGTGGGGGGGGGGGGGGGTGGGGGGGGGGGGGGGTGGGGGGGGGGGGGGGTGGGGGGGGGGGGGGGTGGGGGGGGGGGGGGGTGGGGGGGGGGGGGGGTGGGGGGGGGGGGGGGTGGGGGGGGGGGGGGGTGGGGGGGGGGGGGGGTGGGGGGGGGGGGGGGTGGGGGGGGGGGGGGGTGGGGGGGGGGGGGGGTGGGGGGGGGGGGGGGTGGGGGGGGGGGGGGGTGGGGGGGGGGGGGGGTGGGGGGGGGGGGGGGTGGGGGGGGGGGGGGGTGGGGGGGGGGGGGGGTGGGGGGGGGGGGGGGTGGGGGGGGGGGGGGGTGGGGGGGGGGGGGGGTGGGGGGGGGGGGGGGTGGGGGGGGGGGGGGGTGGGGTGGGGGTGGGGTGGGGGGGGGGGGGGGGGGGGGGGGGGGGGGGGGGGGGGGGGGGGGGGGGGGGGGGGGGGGGGGGGGGGGGGGGGGGGGGGGGGGGGGGGGGGGGGGGGGGGGGGGGGGGGGTAGTTTTTGAAAATCAAAAGTTCAAGATGAAAACATCTTCTTGTTTCTTGAACAAAGGGTGGCTTTTTGTATGTTTAGGGTTGAAGAACTTTTTCTTCTTTTGAGTGTAATCTTAATGATTTCATAAATCAATGATAATATTCTGTAAGATCTATATCTCATATGTATATTTGTAGATATGGGAGGAGTTAAACTCCTACCATAACTCACTCAAAGTTTCCTACTAGGAAAATAACTCTTCTTTCTCTTACCTTAGGAGAGTTATTAATTAAATACAACTCTTGTAAGTAATTAAAACATACATAAATATATATATATATATATATATATATATATATATATATATATATATATATATATAATTTCGAAAATTACATATAAAAATATATAATTTTTCCTTTTATTTATTATACAAATATATCATATATATTTACATAGTAAATAATTAATTTCTACAATTAGAAATTTCATAAATGCCAATGTTTCCTTTTTCTTGAATCTAGTATTCAATTTCCATTAGATTCAATTCAATAATTAAATCTAATGTAACTAATCATGATTTTTTCTAATTAACTAATTCTAAATTAGTTAATTAAATATCATCTAATTAGTTCGGAGTTTCTATTTTGGGAAACTATTTCCAAAATTTAACGTGAATGAATTCGTTCTGATTTCTTAAGTTCAAATGTAGATTAACAGGAGCCGTGATTGAGGACCTATGGACATGTAACTTCAAGCTCCAATAAATCGAATAATTTATCAAACTATAATTAATACGATCTATTAATTCCAAGTGATTCCACTAAAGACTTGGAATTGCACTCTTGTCATTACAATATATTTTACTCTAAAGATCAAGATAGTCCATTGATATAATCACTACAAGCAACTTGATCCTCCAATGATTGATTCGTAACTAGAGCTAGGCATAATTACCATTTTGCCCCTCTAGTTACTTCTTTATCCTTAAGTTCCATTAGTTCACTAGTAAACAGTTGATTTATGAACTTATTCATAAATCAGAGCGCTCTACTGTTCAGTTCCAGAACTAAAAACGAAGTAGAGAATCAACAAAGGCATAGTATTAAGGCCATTCGATTTGATCGAGGTGGCAAATACTTGAGCTAAGAATTCCTCGATTATCTTACTGAGAATGAGATTCTCATACAACTAACTCCTCCTAAGACGCCTCAACTACTTGGAGTGTCTAAGAGAAGGAATCGAACCTTGTTGGACATGGTTCGATCCATGATGAGTTATGTTAAGCTTCCTTATGCATTCTAGGGGTTGACCCTCCTGACTGCATCGAAGATACTGAGCCCAATACCTTCAAAGTCCGTGCCTATAAAGCCTTACCAAGAATGGTATGGTAAAGCACCTCTATACTCTTACTTGTGAGTATGTAGATCTCCTGCCTATGTTAGGAACAACAAAGGAGATAAATTGGATAGTTGATCTAATATGTATAAGTTTGTGGGGTATCCAAAGAAATCCATTGGATACTTGTTCTACAATCCTAAAACAAACGGTGTTTGTTTCAAGGAATATCCATTTCTTAGAGGATGACTTCCTCATGAATAGAAATGGTACTCTTGTAGAACTTGATGATGTCCAAGAAGTGGACCCATCCCTATAAACAGTGGGAGCAAATCCAGAAACTGCTGAATCGTCTAGTACACCAGTACTTCGTAGATCTGATCAAGTTTTTAAGGAACCTGAAAGATATGGTTTCACCATATACGAAGAAGCTACATTGGATGTAGGCATGCATGCATGACTAGAGTTCATGCAACCCGAATTGGATTCCATACATTCCAACAAGGTATGGAACTTGGTCGATCCACCCAAGGGATTTATCCCTGTAAGTTATGAATGGATCTTCAAGCTAGGAATGAATGGAGAAGTATTGACCTCTAAGACTCGACTAAAGGTGAGAGGTTATACACAAAGTTCTGGAACACACTTTGATGAAACATTTTCTCCAGTAGCAATGTCTGAATCCATTCAGATTCACATTTGTTTTAATGAGACAGTCAAGGCATTTGACTTCATCAAAAACGAATATGAACCTTGAGTGTACAAGAGGATTAGTGGGAGCTCTGTGAAGCTCATTATTTTATATGTCGATGACATCTGCTTATCTGGGATGATATCGGAATGTTAGCATAGACGAAAGCATGGTTATCCATGCAATTCTCCATGAAAGATTTGGGAGAGGCATCTTACGTATTGGGATACGTGTCTATAGAGATAGATCGAAGAAGATGTTGGGACTCTCTCAATCTAAGTACATAGAAACAATGCTGAAAATATTCAGTATGGAAGAATCCAAGAGAGGATTGCTTCCAATGAGACATTATATCTCTCTTTCCAAATCGATGTGCCCTACATTGGATGAGGATAAAAAGAGAATGTCTCAAATACCTTATGTTTCGACAAAAGGTAGCATAATGTATGCTATACTATGTACTAGACCAGACGTAGCACATGCTCTAAGATTAATGAGCCGCTACAAGTAAAACTCCAGTGAAGTGCACTGGTCCACCGTAAAAAGCCATCCTTAAGTACTTGAGAAAGACTAAGGATTTGCCCTTGGTCAACGGTGGTAGTGGAGAATTGAAACTCAAAGGATTTACTGATTCGAGTTTCCAGTCTGATGTGGATGAATATATATTCAAATTTTGGTACATATTTTGCCTCAATGGGGTAGCAGAAAATTGGAAAGGTTCCAATCAAAGCACCGTTGCCGACTCAACCACTGAAGCATAATATATCACAACATCGAATGCAACGAAAGAAAGTGTTTGGATGAAAAACTTCATCCAATAGTTTGATGTAGTGCCTAGCATTGCGAAACTCATGGTTATCTTCAGTGATAAGAATGGAGCTATTGCTAAAGCAAAGGAATCGAGATCTCACCTGAAATCTAAACACAATGAGAAAAAAGTACCATTTGATTGGAGAAATCATTGGTAGAATAGACGTACATAATGGATCACCTCGACTCGGAAGACAATCTAGCGGACCCACTAGCAAAGCCTTTGTCACGAAAAGTGTTCAAAGAACATCTTTGGAAGATGGGTCCTAGAAGCGTTTGTGATTGGCTTTAGGGCAAGTGGGAGATTGAAAGGATAGTGCCCTGCAAGCCAATATATTTATCTTGTATTAGGACTATCATAAACTTTCTCTAGTATAAATGAATTAATACGCTCGTTTGTTTATAGTATGTAAATCAAACAATGGCCAACTTCATCTCTCGCGAATCACTACAGCGATTGGATGAAATCCTTATATCACAATAGACTATGGGACGATTCACTTCAGTATGAGTGCAATCATGAAACAGTCTCCAAGGTCGTGATCTTAAACGTTCCAAGTCATAGATTCCGAACGAGACGGGGTATCGAAGGAATCGCAAAGACTTGTACAAGTATGCATGATTCACTTGGAGTGAATTTGTAGCGTTTCATGAGCAAGGCATTTGATGCCAGTGCATATGAGTAGATGGTTCGATAGGGGATCGAACGCATCGAACGACCCTAACAGAGAAACCCATTGTGGAAGCGCATGACGCACATCGGCGATGAGATGTTTCTCAAGACTTATAATAGTGTACGATTTAGTCCTTTGACTTGAGGTGCTAGGGCGAATTCGGTGCACGTGAGTACGTACTTTGATTTAGGAGCCGATCACTTAGCCTGATCATTGTGCGACTACTTTGGGTACGTAGAATCGTGTACGCGAAAGGTTAGCACTAATATGTGATATACCGACTCAACGTAGTGTTTTGAGAGAATTTGCTATACGTTCCTAGATAATAGATTCCGAGAAACCTATGCCATAGTTGGTGACGGATTTGGAAAGGGGTTTCCAAATTTAGCAGTCACACTGGAATCATTATCCAGAATTAGAAAGTATAGTTATCGAGATAATTAGAGGTGCCGATCAATTCACACAACCTAGTTCTCGATCGGAAAATTAAGTCGATAGAAGGACCGTATGTACATGGTACTTATAAGAGGTAAGGTTCACTGAGATCAATTCACCTGAAGTTGGGCCTCATGGGCTTGTGGCTAGACATCGACCATGAGGTGTAGGTACTCATGAATTAATAGCAAGATTAATTCATGAGTGGTTGATTGAAGGTGTTCAATTAATCGGAGCAATTAATAAGCTAGCAAATTAAATCACGAAAGTTGTGGGCCCACTGCCAATTGATGGGGAACCTAGAGGGTCACACACAATACAATTGGACTGCAACAAATCATATAACGAAAGTTTGATTTAAAGGGTTAAATCAAAACTGAAGAATTAAAGTGTTAATTCTTGAAGAAGAAAAACTAATTAATTAAAGGGTTAATTAATAAGAGAGGAATTAATTTAATTGATTAATTGGATTAATTAATTAAATGGGCTGAATTAATTAAAAGAGTTTAATTAATTAAAAGATGGTCTAGGTCCATTAGGAAACAAATAAAAGCCATGGGCTTTAAGTTTCCTACTTGGATTAGATTACATCTAGGTCAAGACTCCTTATCTATATAAGGAGCTCAAGACCTCAAAAAAAACCTAAGCCCTAGTCTACACAATAGCCGCCCCACTTCTTCTCCAAGATGTGTGGTCGCCGCCCCTCTCCACTCCAGATCTAGATCTGATTTCTTCTTCTTTCTTCCTCTGTTTGATATCTCTTTCATCCTAGTTCTGAGCCTGAGGATTCAGGAGAGTTGCTTCAATCCAGTCGGTGTGGACACCGCTAGAGGCACAACACATGGGGTGCTTCTCCGAACCAAAAGTCCTGCAGATTTGAAAAAAGACCGGAAAAAACCACCACTGTTCCTGTGGTGAGGTAAAAATCGATAAACCCCCTATGGTTGGTTTATTTGCTGTAAAATCCTTTTCGTATGATTAGATGAATAAAGATTGATGGTTTGGGTTACTTAAAAATTTTTAAATTCCGCTACTTTAACGTTCTGACGTTACCAATAACCCAACATGAAAGTCCTTCAGCATCATTTCCTGAAGTTGCCGCATAGATACCTGAAGCTGCAACTGAGTATCCTGGATAGTGTTCAGCTGCCCAAATATATTCTGCTCCATCTGGACTTGATAGTCCATAAGCCTCTGCGCCTCGGCAGTCTGCTGAACTTTAAGCGTCTGCTCCATATCATGTGCCCAGACAGGTATTTCTTCATTCCTTGGTTACGAAGATGATTTTGGTTGAGCTTGAGAACTGGAGGCACCATCTTTTCTTCGGAGACGCTTATGACCAGTTTGTCGGCGCACAGGGGCAGGAGCAGGGACATCAGGGGCATCAACTACTTGGCTGGGTGGCCGGTTCAGGCATTCGGGATTTCCCTCATCATCCCGAACAACCACATATCGATCTCCGAAATATTCAGTTAGTAGACGATAACTTGGAAATCGATTAATCGGATTAACTCTATCGAAAAATAGGCCACATCGACTCTGTGTCATCCGGCATTAGTCGGGGGATCACAGCCTGAAAAAATAAAAAGACATAAATTATTTAAAATAGATATTTCAAGTGATATGTCAAAAAAAATTTATTAATAATTACGATTAACATACCTGAACCTGATCAAAGAACTCGTCCATGGCATCATAGTTGGGCCAATTACCGCCCCCGAAATCCCAACGTAATATTCTTGGATATCTCGGAACATTTGGATCGTTCCTTCGAAAACAATTGGCCGCATTGGGCATGCCTTCAATGGCTTCCAACATCCAAAACTGTTCACATTCAAAACATATCCAAAATTTACGAAAAAATAACTAAAAACACATATGGAAATCAAGAATTGATTTTACAAATATACCAGTATAATGTGTGGGAATCCGCCCGTATTCCATCTACGGATGTTGTCGATGGCAGTCATTTGGTGGTCGGAGCATATATGTGCCATAAGCTCATCCAAAGTAACCTCCAGATCTTGTTTCCCCAAGGATACCTCTCGCAAAGCTCGAGATTATCACATACCTTCAATGTAGACAAATTTATAGAAAATTATTTTTAAAACTTTAGAGAAATAACAAAATTAAAATTAAAATTTACTTACCCCGAAAATATAATTTTCAACCACTCTGGTGGACCGTGTATGTAACAACACATATTCACTCTATATAATTCGGATTACGGATCTTCTTAATCGGACCAGGTCCATCGGATCACTAATCGGACAATTATTCTAATAAATCGGACCGAATTCGGATCGGATCCGAATTGAAATCCGCCCCATTGACGGCCCTAAAGTCAAGTGAAAGTGATATAATTTTTATTGGTTCTACCAAACCGTCCAAGCAATTCTAAATAGAAAGCCCATGCAAATTCCAAGAAGACTCACTTGATGATTATAATAAGCCCATTAGTTTTCTTACTCTGAGAACAAAATTGAAGTCTGTGGAACTTTGCTGATTAATAAAATGGAACTTTGCAACTTGCAATTAGAAATAGTGATCCATGATTTTCTTAATGATTTGATTGTAATCGAATCGAGTTTCTGATCCAGTAATATTGATGATTAATAAAATGGAACTTTGCAACTTGCAATTAGAAATAGTGATCCATGATTTTCTTAATGATTTGATTGTAATCGAATCGAGTTTCTGATCCAGTAATATTGATGTAATGATGTAGTGATCATTTTTCTAAAGATAAAAATTGCTTTAAAAAATTTTTGTCGCACTTTTTCTTTCGCGGAAGTTTATATAAGTTTGCCATTAATGTGTCTGTTTTTCTCTAAATGGACTGTTTCTTAGGTTTTTTGAGATTGTTTTTAGAAATTTGGAGAAATTTTTCTATATTCTTCGGCATTTTAAAAAAAAAATCGATTTTTTATGTGGATGCTGCACAAATCTTGAAAAAGGACGTTTCAGATCTTAGGATATAAAAAATCCCAAACAAATAGAGACATAATTTTTAAAGAGTATTTGAAGAGCAAAATCATTCTTTTAATGCTTAAGACAATTATAAGATATTGGTCCCAAGTGGTCTAACGAGGTCTAGAGGAGGGGCGGGGTGAATAGAGCTATGTACCTATAAAAAATTTCTCTGACTTTGCTTAAGTAGAGTAAGTTTATCTGTCGTATGAGACTACTTAGCTGTTCTAGCACTTAGCTTATCAGCGTAAGATAGACCACTCATCTGATTTACTTATCTTCTCAAATAAATTCAAAGTTTTAAACTTGGATGCGGCGGATATGAAATTATGCGTTTTTCAAATAAGTTTAACTTAAAGGTTTTAACCCTAGTTTGATAAATTCCTCTTTAAAAGATAAGTCTTTTAACACTTTACTTTAGTTGTGAAAATATGCAATGCAAATGCAAGTAAATAAACACAAGAATTTTTATAGTGGTTCAGCAGGCAGAATACTTATTAGTCCACTCATCTAAATCACGAAGATTTAGACTCCACTAAAACACAAAATAACTAGTACACATACTTGCTTTTACAACAAAAAACTAAGCAACAAGCTCACTATAGGAGATCACTCAGAAATTCTATTCTACGAAGTAATATCACACACAAAGATGGATATCTACTCTTCACAACACTCAGTTGAATAAAATCACTCAGATTTTATAAGTTTTTAGTCTTTTCTTCAACTTGTTTCGTCAACAGATGACTTAGCTGATGATCTCGTTCTTGAGTTTAGACTTAGAAAATTTGTTCGATTGATTTCTCTCTTGTGTTGTGTTGTCTTAACTATTGAATGTAGATCTACTTATACTCGAAAGTTTGAATTATGTCCGTTGAAGTGAGACAGAAAATCATATCTTTCTCGAGTCCCGATCAAATCCTCAAACTACTCTCATCAACTGTTCACTGCAACTATTTTGTACGGAGTGTCAGTCGCATTAAATGCACCATGCTGATAAGAGGTAATTTGAATTAACTCCTCCAATCATGTGCCATTAATACCCTTTCAGATATCATTTACTACACCAAGTGCATTTTTTATGGTATTATGATTCCTTTCCTGAGGGATTTGATACTAAAAATAAAAAAATACATTATTACCCATATATCCTTTCTTAATTATGATATTTTTATTCTTCTCCCTACATAATATTTCTCTCCCATAGCCATTGTTTTTTTGTTTCTTGCGTTCTTTTCCTTCTTCAACTGCTTAAATCACATATCAAATTATCATGTTCATTTACCTACTAGTTGAATCTACTGAAATAATAAAGAATATTGTTTAAATGTGAATTGATTTGAAAATATGTATATAGTTTATATGTCAATTCACATGCCAAATCCAAAGCTTATGCTTCATAGCACATTCATTCCAAATTGTACGCTTAATTTTGTTATTGCTTTTGAAAGTGTTAACTTATTTATAACTATTATCACACAACATTTTTTGTGATAGTTACATTCTTGGATTATTATGATATATATATAGCTGCAACTATATACGACTCTCCTCTAACACTAATTTCTTTTATGTTCTTTAATTTTTACTATATATTAATTATATTATATGATATAATATATAAATTATTAATTGATATATTATACATATTTTTTTAAATCAATATATTTTTAATAATACTATATAATAAATGATGCTTTAAATTGATTTTTATTTAATATATGAGTGGGGGTATTTTTGTGAACTTTTTAATTATGTAATCCATTCTTTGCTATTACCAAATATTTGAAAAGGAATTCAATTAATTTCATTGGTACAATCCCAAGTTTTACCCAAACACTATTATGAAATCATATTTCTGAATATCAGATTACTAGAAATCAAATACCCAAAATCAGATTACATGGCCGTCAAACAAACGGCTCCTTAGTCAAATGAGATTCAAATAAGTGACTCAGAGGTAAGTTTGGAATTTGCAAAGGTACTAATTTAGAACTAAATTACCTTCGTAACAATAATTTCTCCTTATTAGAATACAACAATGAAGATCATGGCAATACATAAGAGTACATAAATTAAAGGCATAACGTAGAATAATATTACAAAGAAATTACATAAAATAGTTTTAACCACGAACATCGATCCTCTTAGACTTTCCATCAATTAAAAGATTTTTGGTTGGATGGATCGTAGGAGGTGGCAAGGAGGTAAAGATGTTCTTTTCTTGGAGCTGATATTCCAGGATTCTCAGTCATATTCAAATCAATAGACCTGATTCCACTTGGTAGTTTCCAATCAAAGTGATAGAGCAATTGAGCTAAAGGAACTTCTACGCTTGCTAAGCCGAAGGCCATGCCTGGGCACATTCTTTTTCCGGCACCAAAAGGTAAGTATTCAAAATTACTTCCATTAAAATCTATTCCATTATTCTCAAATCTCTCTGGTATGTAACTTTCAGGATTTGGAAAATATTTGGGATTTCTTCCCATTGCCCAGTTGTTTACCATCACTCTTGCTTTTGCAGGTATAAAATATCCAAATACTTCACTATCTTCCCTCGAAGCCCTTACCAGTAAAGGAGTTGTTGGGTGTATCCTTAAGGTTTCTTTCACTACAAACTTTAGGTACTTCAACTTTCCAACTTCGTCTTCATCCATTATATTACCGTGTTTGAAGGCCTGTCTTACTTCAGCTTGTACCTTTCTCATCACGAGTGGGTTCCTCATTAGTTCAACCATAGTCCAATCGAGTGTTGCAGATGAAGTTTCAGTTGCAGCAGCAAACATGTCCTGCAATAGCACAAATAATTGAGTGAATTGCATAAATACTCCCTATGCTTTGCCTAATTAGCAAAAATCTCCTCAATGCTATTTTATTTTAAAAAACCCGTACAAAGCCGGAGTACATATTTTGCAGAAATAATTATACTTTTAACCCAATAAGAAATGCGAAAACACCCCTAATCACCTAGAAAATTGACAATAATCCCCTGTTAACTCTGAAAATTGATAATAATCTCCCTATTGATTAATGAAGGAATTCGAATGGAGGATTTTGCTACTAAAAAGAACACAAGAGGATTTTCCCTAATAAAGTTAATGCAAAGGGATTTTTGACAATTATGCAAAATACAGGTAGTAATTTTTCTATTTAGCACAAAATAATTTTATGCAGTGATACGTCGGATCTTATTATCTGTTAGTAGCGATCGATATAATTAATTAAATGCGCGTATGAAATGGAAGTAAACTTACATAAATGATAGCTTTGATATTATCATTCCCAATAGGAAATGCAAGCTCTCCACCTTCTTGCAATCGTAGCAAAACATCAACTAGATCTTCATTACCAGACTCTCCATTGCCTTTTGTTATTCCTGATGATAAATTATCTTTGTGCTCATTGATGATGGAATCAAGTATCATATCAACCTTACCGCGAATCCTCAGCAACCTTTGCTTATTCCAACTCAGAATGTTAAGAAGTTTTGATGATGGAAATAAATCCGCTATCATATACCCTCCTGTATGCACCAATGACTCATTCATAAGATCTATCAATGCATCTCTATCTCTACATACCTTACCATATGCTGCTCTGCAAGTTATGGAACTCGTAATCTTGAATATCATCTTAGTTATATCGATTACAGATCCAGTAGATGCCGAACTTTGGATGGATTTAATGAGATTTGAGATCTCATCACTCCTTATTGACCCAAAGGATCGAACATTTTTTGCACTTAAGAGTTCTGCAATGCAGATTTTACGCATTTGTCTCCAGTAATCATTGTATGGGCTAAACGCAATGTCAATGTTATTATACCACATGATCTTTGTGGCTAGACTAGTTGCCCTGTCAGCGAATAAAGGATCACGGGTTCTGAGCACCTCTTTTGCAATCTCGGGAGAGGACACGACAAAGGCGTGAACTTCCCCGAGCTTTATGTGCATAATGTCCCCATAGGTTTCCGCTAGGGACATGAAAGAACGAAATGGTAGCTTTCCTAGAAGGTGTGCGTGCCCGATTATTGGAAGTTCGGGGGGACTAGGTGGAAGGTTTGATGGTTTGTTCTTGGAATTTGATTTACTCCATGGCTTAATGAAAAAAAAAATTGAAAAGACGAGAATCAAAGCAGTAGAGAAGTAGTAGTACTGCAGAATCATTATTAATTACGTTTTCTTTTTTGTGCAAGTATTCCTGAGTTTGATTATCCAATAATGCTTCCGGTCCATTGAATATATAACTTGGGGAAAACATTATTAATTCATTAATGCTGGTCAAGGATTAGTTATATTATTATATTAAGGAGTGAATAGCATTTTTGGTCCTCCTTACGGGATAAATTTTGCACTTTCGTCCCTCTTAATTTTTTTTATAGCAGATTTGTCCCTCTTATCAATATAGTGTAACACATTCGTCCCTCTTATAACACATTCGTCCCTCTTAATTTTTTTGTAACAGATTCGTCCCTTTTATCAATGTAGTGTAACACAATCGTCCCTCTTAAATTCAAAATAAATCAACTTTCGTCCATTTTAGAATATATTTTGGATTTAAGTGATGTATTTTGTATTTAAAAGGGACTAATGTGTTATGCGTTTTAATTTTAAGAAGTAAATTAGTTTTTTTTATCCATGCATAGCACATGGCCAAAGCTAATTTTTTTTTTATATTATGTCAAAGTCCACTATATCAAATCAAATAAAGTAATCACTACAAAAAATTTAAATTTTAGCGACAAAATAGTAAATGATAAAGTGACAAGAATTTAAATATTGTCACTCAAATGATTTATATAGACACACTAGTGACAAGAAATGTGAAAAAATTGTCACTATTGACTTTTAGTGATATCCTAAAAGTGACAACTAAAAAATTTTCACTAAATTGTAGTGACAATATTTATTGTCACTACGTTGTCACTGAAAGGGTGTAAATAATTGTCAATAGTGACAACTTAAGTTTCATACACTTGTCGCTAATAGCAATTAGTGACAACTTAAAAATATATTTTGTCAATATTTCACTTGCCACTATTGTTATTGTGACAAAACTAATATTTTTGTCAATAAATATATTCAAAAAGTAACAATTTCAACAATGTCACTTAATATTTTGTAACTAAAATTCATTTTTCTTGTAGTGAATTTTAAGTATACAGTTGTAAAGTCCTAAATAATTAAGTCAAATTTTGACTGGTACATAAAGGTTACGTGGTTAAATTTTAAGTCTGAATTTTGCACATTACTTTTCACTGGTACACAAAGGTTACGTGGCTTCATACGGAATAAAGACTTGTTCTGGCCTGATTTGCAAAACCGCGAAATTGAGTCAGTAATAATTTAACTCGTGTTTGGACAAGAATTAATCGCAACACAACCTACAAAGGAAAAATGAAATATAGTGAATCCTATCAGTATTATGATCTTATTTTTTTTCCTGTCGCAAACTCTAACAAAATCATTGACATTAAAATCCACAAATCTCAATGTCCAAACTCACTCCAAATCGTATTTAAGAGGTTCCATCGAAACCAACCAAATTAATAATTCTCAAAACACATTTAAATTAAACCAAAAAATATCTAATAAGTGTCAAGTCTTCTCAATAGAAAACTTTGGAAGATTTGACTAATTTTCCATCATTTCCTCCAATTTTCTCCCTACATTTCAAACAAGAAAAATAGCTTCAATATCTAAATAAGTTTTGCGCCTTTGAAAATTGTTGTTTTGGAAAGTTTCAAGTATCGCGATTAACAAATATATTTAAGTTAGTATCATTCAAAAAGGGGGTGCGGT
Organism: Penstemon davidsonii; assembly: GCA_034814905.1. Lineage (NCBI taxonomy): Eukaryota > Viridiplantae > Streptophyta > Magnoliopsida > Lamiales > Plantaginaceae > Penstemon > Penstemon davidsonii. The sequence continues at coordinate 8,995,583 of JAYDYQ010001086.1, read as the reverse complement.
TGGGAACTTATAAATAAGTTTTGCGCCTTTGAAAATTGTTGTTTTGGAAAGTTTCAAGTATCGCGATTAACAAATATATTTAAGTTAGTATCATTCAAAAAGGGGGTGCGGTTGGGAACTTATTGGAGCTATTTTTCTTGTTTGGAATTTAGTGGAGAAAAATGATGGAAAATATGGTTTTCTATAAAGGGGTGCGCCTTTGAAAAAAGATTAGTCAAATTCTATAAAGTTTTCTATTGAGAAGACTTGAATATTATTAGATATTTGTTAGGGATAATTACAGGGGAGGTCCCCTGTAGTTTGGTACATTTCGCGTTTAATCCCCTCCAAGAATCATAATTACAACGATCTCCCCTGAGGTTTCCAAAACATTACAAAATCCTAACGGACATGGACGGAAGTGGACGAAATCTATGAAATGACTTAAATGCCCTCGTCAGTTTTAATTAAAAAAAATGTAAAAAATCTTTTTAACAAAATGTCTTATTAATCCTTGTAGTAATTTATAAAATTACCATTTTACCATTACAAAATTTAATTTTAATTGGATAAAAAAAATCATAATTGCACATTAGTCCCTAAATTTTAATTTTAGATGGAAATAAAAAATCATAATTGTACATTGGTCCCTAAACTTTAAAAAATTAATTTTATACATAAAAAAAAACTCAACCATCCCTAATCTCCCACCCCAACCCCACCCCACCTCCCCAACCCCCGCCGTACCTACCCTCCTTCCAGGCCTCGTCGCCAGCCTGGAAGGAGTCAGGCCATCGCCGGCTTGGGTTGAAGAACCCAGGCCAGCGACGGCATGGCTACCGTGCCGTCGCAGGCCTGGGTTCTTCAACCCAGGCCTGCGAGCACCGCTCCATCCAGGCCTTCACCGGCCTGGAATCTTAGATCCCAGGCCGGCGACACGGCCTAGAAGGAGTGGTCATGGTTGGATATGGCGGGTGGGGCGGTGGGCTGCGGGGTGAGATGGGGAGGGTTTTTTTTTTTAAATAATATATATTAAATTTTTTTATTGATTTATAATAATTATTTTTAATATTTATGATTTTATAATCACTATTTTATTAAATTGGGTATTTAAATGAGTATTTTTACTTTTTGTAAAAAAAAATTAGTTAAAATTTTACGATATTTTATAGTCTGGATTAATCATGAATATGTGAGCATTTTTATAATGTCTAATAATTTATGTTCAAGTTTTTTTTCTTCTCATGATTAAACGTAATTCATTTACTTTAATTATGAATTTTTCTTGAAATTATAAAAATTACGGGTTAAATATGAAAGTTGAATATATTTACATTTTTATTTATGTTCTGCAATGTTTTTATTATAATTAACAATTATTTATTTACTTTTCTTTGTATTTTAATTGTAAAAGAATTATGAAAAAAAATTGATGTGTTATTATATTTTTATTTTAAGAATATATATATACATATCGGGTTAAATGTGAAAGTTGAATGAATTTAGATTTTTATTTATGTTCTACAATATTTTTATTATAATTAACCATAATGTATTTACTTTTCCTTGTATTTTAATTGTATATACACTAATAAACAGATTATAAATTTCATGTAAATTTACAACATTTGAATCCATACTTATACATATACATTACAAAGAAAACCTTCCTATATATCGAACATAATAAGGGCATAATTGTCCACTATAATTGCTATAGTAAATTGTAGGGTAAAATGGGGTTTTCAATAAATTTGGGCGATGGCGTCAGCAGAAACTAACGGATGTAAGGTTTTTGAAACATCAGGGGAGGTAATTGTAATTATAATTCTTGGAGGGGATTGGACGCAAAATGTACTAAACTACAGGGGAGGTCCCTGTAATTATTCCTATTTGTTAATAATGAAAATTCAAATCACTGTAAAATTGTTACAGTTATTAGTGAATACTCAAAATTGATTTTGTTACTATTTGTATTTGTCAAATTATATTATGATAAAATCATATTAACTTGAAATAAGTTTTCCCAAATACACAATCTTTTGTTAATATTTTCTACAAAATATTCGGTAAAAGATTTTATATTCAAATATTGTTTTGGACGATCATCCAAAAAATTTAAATACACATATGGGTTGGACTAAATTCATATGATTTGATCGGAAATTATTTCAAAAGGTATCTCAAGAGGTATAAATTATCCAAGACATTAGAAAAAATAATTCAAGACACCCAATCCAGAAGAGACATTTAGAGAGAGTTTGACCCATCGGTGGGAGCACTTTTAGATCTCTATTGTGATTTTAAGGTGTTTAGGTCCAATTATACAAATTATTTTTGGTCAATCGTGATTTTCATGGTGTTTGACAGTCAATGTCATAATCAATTTTGGGACCTCCAGGAGCTAAAAATCAACTTATTTTAGAGGCTACTAAAGTGTTTCTTTTGCAAAAGCTATTATACAAAATCAATTATTCTATAATTAATTTTATTATAATCAATTATTGTCAAAACCCATTTTAGTAAAATTAATTTTCCTATAATTGTTTTTCGAATCTCTAGGTCAAACAAAAATAGAACCCTCCCAATATTTATTTATCTACAAAATGAAGGGCACGAAGACAAGGATCGAAGCCAAAATATTATATATATATATATATATATATATATATATTTCTCGGATTTGAAGTAAGTCAATTGTATTGTTTTCTTTATGCAATTAAAAATTATATAGTATTTATTTACTCTATATTGAAAGACCATAAGATCGTTCAATCAACCCAACAATTGGACCAAGTCAATATGGGTAAAATCTATGTAAGTATATATTAACACTCAATATTTATTAGGTACTCATATATCAAAAATGGCTGCCGCAGGACTAGTGCTTCGAGTTCCACAATCTAAACCACCATTTTGTGTTATCTACCTGAATTACTTGAAATCAAACAAAAGAAAGAAGGAATTAGGGAAAAAAATTCACTCAAAACATACTAAGGGCCCCACATTCGAAGGCTGACCGTAATTAGAAACCCAAGAAAAAAATGGAAAATAAAATCAAGACCTAGATAACTAAATTCGCGCACCCAAGGTGTCGACGCGCTCCGAATTCGCGAATCGGAGCGCATTTGCAAAATTCGCAAAAAAAACGCGAATTATTGAAAGTGAGAGCGCGAATTTATAATATTTGGAGCGTGAATTTATAATTTTAGGAGCGCGAATTTATTATATATAGAGCGCCGTTTTAATTTTGATAGAGCGTGTATTATCTTTACAGAAAACATGCATTACACAATTTAAATTCACGAATTTTGACAAAAAGTGTATTTTTTACATAGATTTTGTAAAGTCTATTGGTTTATTTTGTCATTTACAAATACTTATTACTTGATAGAATTTCACTTTTGGTACCACAAGTAACCCTACTTTATGGTTAAGATAGCATAACTTTATAAACATACACATTTGGTACCATATATTAACTGCCCTCGACACATTTGGTACTTCCGTCAATTTTTGTACGAAATTCAATTTTAGACGGAAAATTTACAGAATTGGTCCTATAGTTATAAATCGTTGCCAAACTTTGCCCCACATATTTTATGGCCGACAAATTTACCCCACAATTCATAAGTTTGAACCATTTTAATCCCAATTGCAAATATAATTAATTATAAATCTATTTATAAATTTTATATACTATAATTATTAAATTTCTTTCACTAGATTTTATATATAATATTTTATATAAAATCCCCCAAAAAAATATCAATTAAATTTATTGGATTTTTTAAATTTCAAAAAAAATCTTTTAAACTAATTAGATTTTACATATAACACATATAAATTAAATAATATATTATATAAAATTTGAAAAAAATAAATATAAATTAAACTTATTAAATTGAAAAAATCTTTTAAAATAATTAGTTAATAATATATACAGATTAAATAATATTTATTATAAAAGCTGAAAAAAAAATCTTTTTAAAATTATTTAAATAATTAAAAAAATTAAAAAACCCTAAATATAATTAGTTAAAAAGATTTTTTTTTAATTTAAAAAATTTAATAGTATATTTATTTTTAATATTTTATATAAAATATTATTAATTTATATATATTATATATAAAATCTATTAGTTTAAAAGATTATTTTTTGAAATAAAAATATTTTAATAAATTTAATTTATATTTTATATAAAATAATATTTATTTTATATATAATCTAATTAGTTTAAGAAATTTAATAATAATAATATAAAAAAATTATGAAACTTGTTAACTTTTGGTGTAAATTTAACGGCCATGAAATATGTGGGACAAACTTTAGCAGTAATATATAACTATAGAACTATTTTATGCAAATTTTCCATCAACTTTCCGTCCAAAAATTGACGGAAGTACCAAATATGTCGAGGACAACTAACATATGGTACCAAATGTGTATGTTTTTAAAGTTATGATACCGTAACCTTAAAGTAGGATTACTTGTGGTATCAAAAGTGAAATTCTCTCCTTATTACTTGGAAGCAAAAAGAATTTACAACCACACAAAAAAAAAACACTAATAATGCTTGTAACTTTATTTTTTAAAGTTTATGGGTTTATTTTGTAATTTACAAATAATTATAACACAAATAATAATTGTATCTTTATTTTGTAAACTTTATGGATTTATTTTGTAATTTACAAATAATTGTGAGTCTAAACTGATAAAGTGCTAGATAGTTACTAGTGTCCACTATCCAGTACTACCATAGTGTGGCACTTTTGAGAAAACATATGTCTATAGCAATGAAAATACATTTGCTCATGATATTAAGTCGTTTTAGATAATTAGATTCATATTTAGTCATCATAAACTATACTTATTAGTTGAAAGACATATATTTTGCTCTTAATTCTTCTAAAAATGTAGTCGTAACTTATCTCTTTATTATATATTTCTTATTTTAATACCGTAAATTAATAATTTTATATTATTAATAATTATTTTAATACACGCTCTATAGGCGCTCTCATATTCTAAGATTTTAATATGTCACGCTCTCACGCTCCCGCTCGCGCTCCCGCTCCCGTTCCCGCTCGGCGTTTTAGTTACCTAGATCAAGACTGCTCAACGTACAACACTGAGGAGGACGGAATAGGGAAAACGGCGCAGTTTTGTATTTGTGGGGGTGGGAAAAAAAACGATATGAAAATACGGGTTACTGTTCACAAGTGGGTTACCCCTTTATAAGGAGTAATTGTTTGTACTCAAAAAATCACCCTCGATTTATCGAGGAATATTGGTTCGATGATGGGTTGATGAACAATAACGGGCCAATAAGCAACAATGGGCCGAAAATAACAAGGCCAATGAGATGAAAACGGGTCAGACCCACTTCGGCCCAGAAACTGGTCCAACCGAAATCAGAAACGGGTCGCAGGCCCAATATGAATTAAGCTCAATTAAATCAAGACTTGATTTTGGCCAAGTATGAATTAATTAATTAATGAATTAATTCATTTATGGCCCAAGAGGGATTAATTAATCAATGGGCCAAGTTAATTAAATAATAAATGGCCCATTAGCAGATTTGGTAGTTGAATTAAATGGTGAGATATGCAACAGAGCCACGTAATAGTTGGCTAGTTAAATACAACCACTTCCCTTAATTATCTCAAAGTTAGTTAAGGAGTGAGAGATTGGCCACAATTCAAATTTAACTACCAAATTGAATCTGAAAATTGAACGTGGGAAAGAACAAGGATAAATAACCACCATTAGTGGAGGTAGTGGAACAAGTGCAGGTGGTGGAGATAGTGGGATCAGCCGATCAGTTTCTGGCAAGCAGCTATAAATACAGAAAGACAGCCATATTCGGGACACACAACTCAATCAATCAACAAATCAGTCTACACTGAAATCGGCTCAACGCCTCTCCGGAAGTCCAGCCTACGCTGCTTCTACCGTCAGTCAGCACTGCCAATTCCTTGACATCAATCGTCAATCCTCAGCAACCAGCAGGACATGGCCGCCTGAAGTCCAGCACCGCCGCTCAAAGTAAGCCGCAAAGCTGCTTCCGCCGTCAGCAAAGCTGTCTCGAGCGAAACCATTCGATATCAAGCAAAATAGCACGCTGCAACGTCATGTAAGTGCCCACGTAATTACATGGCAACCTCGTCAAGTAGCCATCTGCTTGATGAGTCCGCTGTCAAGTAGCCATCTGCTTGATAGCAATCGGTTGAGTAGCCATCCGCTCAATTGATGCCCTTTCCAGCGGCCACCCGTTGGTTAGGAGCCCGATTGGTAGCCATCTGCCAAGGTTGGGCGACCCATTGATGATGATTCTCTGTCATCAATGTTACTTTCTGTCAACAAGCTGCACTATCATATATCATCAGCTCATTTGGTGGGTCTACCTGCCAATCAAGGAGTATTTTCTCAGAACTTAATAGAGTTATCAACTCGTTTGACAAACATATGTCGACACAGGAGACTAATTTATCGTTTTGCATGCTTTGTAATACTTGTAAATCGGGGAACTCATTGTAGGCTATATGTTTCTTTTACAATTCAATTAATAGAAGTATTTGGCCCATATCTCTCGATTTTAATTAAAGTATGTTTTACGTCAAGTGATTTTCATTGAGGCATGATCAGTATGTTAGGTATATCTTTTAAGTCAAGTTGATACAAATTAAACTGATTGATTATCAACTCAATTACTGATTTGTAAATGCATTGAGGTATTGAGTAAGCCATCGATTGGCTATGAACTTTGGCATTTCAGGAAGGTTATCATAAATTATTTAAGTCTTGCGGCCAGGCAGGCATGGAAAAGAATCAGGGGTAGTGTTTGCCTACTCCGCCGCAATCGATTGATTAGAAGTCAGCCTTATCAGGACATTTAATTATGTTTTACATTGATATCAATATGTCCAATTTTAAATCGTTATGTTTGCACGCACAAACATTGGCACGCCCGCACTCATTTTACACCATATCGAGCCATTTGCACATCGAGGCGATCGGTGTCAAATTTATAGCAAACAATATTTTGGCACGCCCAGTGGGACTTGATAATCTTTTTGCCAAAAAGTCAATCAGTTGATGCTAAACGATTAATCTTTTGCTGTTGTCAGATGATACCACAGATAACGCGAAAGACTCGATCTAGCTTGACGAGGACACGCTCTGATCTAACGCACTCTCTGGAAAATCTGTCCACCGTCCCGCTAGCTATGGAAGGGACTGACAAGATAGAGGAATTAACAACGGAGGTCCGCAACTTCACTAAGGACCTTGAGGCCAAGCAGGTAGAATGGTCAAATGTTGTCAGTAAGTTCGAGAATATGCTAGGCTCGGCCACTGCAGCCAGTCAGGCCAATACTGAAGCCAGCAATACTGTGAATTCTTCCTTGATGCATCTCGAATAAAAAATGGCTATGCTTGCTGAGAGCATCAATACCCTTGCCAACGGGATACAATCGCAGGCCTGGACAGGGCCGCCCAAAAGCTCTGTTGACAAAGGCAAGGGACCCGCGATACATATCGGGGGAAGTGGTTCGAGGGATGAAACGCCCTACAAACAGGGCAACGGACAAACTAATGTCCTTGATAAGAAAGGAAGTACCTCCAAAGCCAGGTATCAACGCCCAGACTCGGGGGGCAAGTCGGAAGAGGAACGATCAGAGGCCATAGGATATGGCCCAGAGGGACATCAGGCCATTTCATCGGCCTATGATAGAACAAATCGAGCCATGGAAGGTCAGGATGACCTGTTGACGATGAATCAGGCTCAAGAGATGTTCGTAAGAAGACAAGGGAATAGGGCATCAAGGTATAATAAGCCTCATCCAGAATACATTGATCAGGTGCCATTCCCGATGAACTACAGGGCACCCAACTTTACTCTATTTTCGGGAGAAGGATCCCAGTCTGCCACCGAGCATCTAGCTCGATTTTCTCTGGAATGTGGCAACTTAAGCAACGAGTTGAAGTTAAAGTTGTTCCCGAATTCACTCACCGGCATGGCGTTCCACTGGTACGCCAACCTGAAACCAGGATCGGTACTTGATTGGCCATCTATGGAAAAGGTGTTTGTGATGAATCACTATCAAGCCCCGCTCGAAGTATCTGTCATCGAGCTATCCAACATGAAGCAACTGACAGGGCAGACAGTAGAAGACTATATGAAAGCATTCATCAGGGCCAGAGGGTTCTGTGCCATACCCCTGCCAGAGAAAGAATGTATCAAGATTGCCATCCATGGCATGCATTTTGAGCTGAGAAAAATCATGATGGCCCAGTATCATGAAGATTTGTTTGAACTGACCGATCACGCGGTCCGATACGAAAGGGTATTAAGAGATGAAAACAGGCGACTGCCCAGAGGGAACCACTACCAAGTAGGAATGGCTGACTCTAGTGAGGAGCCATTAAGCAGGCTGATGGAGCAGCCAGGTATTGAAATCGGGTTGGCTGAAGTGGTCTGTCCAAAGAACACTGTCTGTCAAGCACTTGCAAAACCGAAAGAGCCTCAACCAGCTATCAAGGTGCCAAACAACTTGGTAAGGAGAGATGTTGAATATAAAACAGACCGCGAGAGACGTTATTCGTTCGATGTCTCTAAGACCGAGGCCATTTTCGATCAACTCTTGGCCGACAAGGTCCTCAGGTTGAAAGGAGATCATGTCATACCGTCTCCGATGAAAATTGCAGGTAAGACATATTGCAAATATCACGACGTGTGGACTCACTCTACGAATGAATGTCTCGTTTTCAGGTGGATGGTACAAGATCACCTTGATAAGGGCATTTTGAGGTTTGCCCCAGATTGGAAAATTACTAAGCCGATGACGGTGGACACTAACCCCTTCCAACAAAACGAGGTGGGGATAAACATGGTAGGGGTTACAAATACGACAGGAAAGCAACATGCGGAAGGGGACCCTCACCACTTATCCTCTTCAATAAATACGCAAATGGGATTATGTGCCAGGTGCCACGCTGATTTGGCAACAGTACCATTGTTTGTGAACCCAAACCTATATGGCCAGTACATGCCTTGGCCAAACCCTACGCAAGGAGCATATCCTTATCAGGTGATGCCACAGTATCAAGTAATGGCACCGTCTCCAGTGCCGACACCTTTGCCAGTGCAGACAACTCCACCAACAGTGGAACCGCCTAGGGATCAGCCCATACCTAAAATACCTCGACAGTCGCAGGAGGGTACTAGCCGTAGCAGCAGGATCAGGGAGAGATCACCCGGCAGATCACCAGTTAGGCAGGTCAGATCGACCCCCTATCACAGAGATAGGACTTATGGGCCGTCGATCAAAGCTACATTACCTGGTCAATATAGGCCGCGAACCGTCCATACCCCTGCAAATACTCAAGTAGGGAGGTGGGTACCCGTGAGGCATCCAAAATTCCCTGGAAATCAAAGGGTTGATCAGATGACTAGAACACAGTATCGTCGTTATTTACGTCAAAGAAAAGAAATCGAGGTAGTCAGAGGAAAGGCCCCTATGAGACAACGAACGACAAAACCACGGGTTACGGACGTAAAGCCTCCACAAGAGGCCAATGAGGCCAATGAGGCCGAACAGGGAGCTGTTTCCCCATGGCGGTCACCAGGGAAGGCCAAATATGGCACAATTGATCTGGAGAAAGAGTTGGAAGAAGACGAAAATGAGCTTAGGGTGAAATTTGACAAAATCTTTGCCGGGAACGATGGTAAGATAGATGAGGCCGAATCTGGCCAAGCAGTCGAGGAAAAAACAGTTGACGAGAAAGCTAAAGAAGACGAGGGAAGTGGAACCAGCCAGCCGTCAGCCGGTTCGGCAGTGATGCAATGTAACGCAGTAAGTTCTGAACTCGTCGATGCCATCGACGAGGAGCTGGAATACTTCACTGATGGAGTCTGGGACGAAGGGATGCCAGTTGTACAGATGGCAGAGGATTTGGGAACATTATCGGTCGATGACGGAAAGGAGACCGATTGGGACAAGAAGGTAGAAAATATTTTCCAGAAACCACCTTCATTCATGGTCAGACACATCAGGCCATTATACATATCAGGACACATCGACGGTAAACCAATCGACAGGATGCTGGTCGATAACGGGGCCACAGTCAATGTAATGCCAGCATCTACTATGTACAAACTAGGCAAGGTCAGTGAAGACTTGATGGAAACAAGGGTGATCGTTAGCAACTTTACTGGAGGAAAGGCTGATACATTAGGAATCTTACCTGTCGAGGTCAAGATTGGAAAGACTAGCCTGAAGATTGCTTTCTTCGTGGTAGATGCTGCCACATCTTACAATGCGTTGTTGGGGAGAGACTGGATTCACTCCGCTTTATGTGTGCCGTCTTCTCTTCATCATTGTTTACTGATTTGGGGGGATGCAACTGAACCTGAGATTATAATGGCCGATAACAGGCCATTTACTGTAAAAATCAATGCCGTCGAGGCGGCATACTATCGGGAAGATGTGGGACCTTATCGATTTGTCGGGCAGGACAAATACGGACGGCCTATAGAGGTCACCTCGAGCAAAAAACTAACTCAGCTCGAAATGACTTGTCTCGCTAAGGAGTTAAGTCGGCCCTGCAATGTCAAGGAAGAGGGGCCGCAAGAACAGAACAATCAGTCCTTATGAATTATACTGTTGATGATAAGGAACCATCGGCCGATAAGGCAGAGCAACTGGAAATTGATGAGATCGTTATCATCGGCCCAGAACAGGAAGCATGTGCCGATCTGATTCGAAAGTTTCGGGCCTATGTGGCCGAATGTTATACAGGCGATCTTATCTTTGAAGAAGAAACGCCAATATCAGGTGGCGACGAAATTCAGTTAGAAGAATTGGGAACGGCGCCAGCCAAGCTTGATGACATAAAAATCCAAGTGCAAGATCCTGTCATCGAGATTGAGTTGGGCACCGCAGAGGATCATAGGCCAACGTACATCAGCGCATTGCTGGATGATGGCCGGAAGGAATGATTGATTCAAGTATTGAGAGAATACAAGGATTGCTTTGCCTGGGATTACGACGAGATGCCAGGACTAAGCAGGGAGTTAGTTGAACATCGAATTCCACTACTTGAAGGGTACCTAAAAACAGCCCTTGAGACGGATGTCAGTGGAAGTCTGTCAGCTGATCAGGGAGGAAATTGAGAAATTGTTGAAGGCCAGTTTCATCGAAGTGGCCCGATATCCAGAGTGGGTAGCCAATGTGGTGCCCGTAATGAAGAAGAACGGCAAGATCAGGATATGCATTGATTTCAGAGACCTAAATCTTGCATCTCCTAAGGATGAATATCCGATGCCAATGGCGGACATGTTGATCGATGCTGCCGCTGGTAATATGTTTTTGACTGCCGTCGACGGAAGTGCAGGCTATAATCAGATATTTGTGGCCGTGGACGAAGTACCAAAGTTAGCTTTCCAATGTCCGGGGAGAATAGGCACCTTCCAATGGAAAGTGATGCCATTCGGACTTAAAAACGCTGGAGCCACTTATCAACGGGCCATGAACTGCATTTTCAGTGAGTACATCGATGACTTTGTCAAAATTTACATCGATGATATTGTGATCAAATCAGCCAGTTACAAAGAACACTTGACACATTTGGCGAAGTCATTTGCCAAAATGAGAAAACATAAACTGAAACTTAATCCCTTGAAATATATTTTTGCAGTTGCATCAGCCAATTTTCTTGGCTTTTTAGTGCATCGTAAAGGGATTGAAATAGACAAGAACAAGTCCAAGGCTATCCTGACAGCCAAACCTCCATCAACGAAGAAGGAATTACAACAATTCCTTGGCAAGGTCAACTTTCTAAGAAGGTTCATATCAAACTTGGCTGGAAAAACAAAGGTCTTCTCACCTTTGTTAAAGCTGAAGGACAAAGAGGAATTTTGCTGGCAAACGGAGCATGAGCAGGCGTTTCAAGAGATAAAAGACAAACTAACTACGCCGCCTGTAATGATGCCGCCAGTCAAGGGAAAACCCTTGAAATTGTATATATCTGCCACAGAGGATACTGTCGGCGGATTTCTGGCACAAGACGATGAGAATGGATTTGAACGAGCTATATACTACTTGAGCAGGCATCTGTCAGAAACGGAACAGAGGTATACCCCGATAGAAAAGGTATGTCTTGCACTGTTTTTTTCTTATAAGAAGTTACGTCATTATATGCTGCCTGTTAAAGTATTAGTAATTTCTAGTATTGATGTTATTAAGTATATGATAGCTAAACCTGTAATGAGAGGAAGGATCGGCCGATGGGCTATCCAACTGATGGAGTATCAATTGCAGTATGTACCGCAAAAAGCAGTCAAAGGCCAAGTATTGGCTGATTTCCTGGTTGACCATCCATGCATTGACATAGATCAAACCGTTCTAAAGGAACTGGACTTGATGACAGTAGAGATCAAGCCATGGACACTGGCTTTCGATGGGTCAAGAACCGATAGACTGTCTGGGGCAGGTATTGTCTTGATTTCACCATCTGATATTAAAACTAAGCTATCAATACAATTTGATTTTGAATGTACCAATAATCAGGCCGAATACGAAGCCTTAATTATCGGACTAGAAATGCTAAGGGAGTTACATGTCAAATCCGTTACCATCGTTGGAGACTCACAGTTGGTTATCAGGCAAATTCAAGGTACATATAAATGCCGAAATCCTACTCTTGACAAATATTACTTGACGGCAATGTCTTTACTTTCAGAATTTGCTGATGTCACTTGTTATCATATAACAAGAGGGCATAATAGTGAGGCCAACAGTTTGGCCCAATTAGCAACAAGGGTTGATCTTCCTGATGACGTCGATGAATCTCATTACGTCGTCAGGAGACGACACTGCCCATCGTTTATGTATCGGGATAATATTCTAACTGTCCTAAGTGTGTTTCAGGATCCCGATGACTGGAGAGAGCCGATCAGAAAATATCTGGCTAATCCGTCTGATAGAACATCTCGACAGACAAGGCTTAGGGCCGTCAATTATGTCCTGATGGGAGATCAATTGTTCAGAAAAGGCCATGACGGTGTGTTACTGTTATGCGTCGATCAACAGGAAGCCATGAGAATCATGATGGAAGCACGTGAAGGAATTTGTGGCGCCCATCAAAACGGACACAAGTTAGCATGGCTGTTGCGCCGATATGGTTATTATTGGCCAAAGATGGTGGGAGATTGCGTTCAATTGGCAAAGGGATGTGAAAAATGCCAGCGATTTGGAGTAGTTCAGAGGATCCCTATCGAGGAGATGAACATGGTAATCAAGCCATGGCCTTTCAGATGTTGGGCCATCGATATAATCGGGGAGATACATCCATCGTCATCCAAACACCATCGATACATCATTGTAGCCACAGATTATTTCACCAAGTGGGTAGAGGCCAAACCACTCAAACAGGCCAATCAGGCCGAAGTGATGAAGTTCATCAAGGACTTAATCATACATAGATTTGGCCTGCCACAAACCATTGTCACTGACAGGGGGCTGATGTTTGTTGGTCAGGAAATCAAGGAGTTTGCCAGATCAATGGGTTTTGAACTGGTCCATTCGACACCTTATTATGCACAAGGGAATGGCCAAGCTGAAGCCTCAAATCGAGTCCTTAAGGACATCATTTCAAAGATGATCGAGGAAAACCTAAGAGCATGGCACCTGATGCTGTCAGAGGCATTGTGGGCTTATCGGACCAGCAAGAGAACAAGTACAGGCATTACTCCATATAAATTGACTTATGGACAGGATGCCGTGTTGCCAATGGAGATAAACGTCCGATCACTTCGGGTGATGCAACAGAATGAGCTGACACCCGAAGAATACACTGAAAGTATGCTCCAGGAGCTTGATGAACTGGACGAAGTCAGAGTTCCCGCGTTGGATAATATCGAAAAAGAGGCTGGTTGCCCGTTGCTACGATAAAAAGATACGCAGGAAACACTTTGATGTCGGGGACTTGGTCTGGAGAACAGTCTTGCCACTTCATCAGCGTGAGAAAAAGTATGGCAAATGGAGTGCAACATGGCAAGGGCCATATGAAGTCTTCTCGATAACTCGAGGAGGGGGTTACATATTGAAAAAGCCAAACGGGGATCTTTGCAGAGACCCCATCAATGGAAGATACTTGAAAAAGTTCAGACCAACCCTCTGGGAAACAATGTGTCTGGAGCATCAGCGAGCCTTGGAGCTAGAAATTGAAGCACGGCGCAATTAACTTTGTTCGCCGTCCCTTTGTATATTGTAGTTTAGGAAATTTTAGGGGTTTTTCAATTTTATTTGTTTCCGTGTTTTCTAGAGTAGTGGTTAACTTTTCATTCCGTTGATCTTCCCGATAAACAAACTTGTTGGAGATACATAACGGATGGCTTGAAAAAGCCACAACACATTGTTAATGGCAAAAGCCATCAGGAGTCTTGATAAACAAGAAAGGGAGAAGGGGTTGACGAATCACCAATTAAAATATCAGTGCAGGGAATCAACCCTCGATATCAACCCATATCATATCAATATCGAGACACACCTCTCATCAGGATGAGGTACATCAAGTCCATAAGCATCAAGGCCCCTAAATCAAATTGGAGGCCATGTTCATCAGATCAATCACTTGAAAAAGTGAAGTTGGTTAACTGCCAAAATTTTGGCTGATCACTAAGTCCTCGGTATATTACTATCAGGTATCTGATATCGAGCCTACTCAATACGAGAGGCCCACTAATATCGACGCGCTCATATCAAGAGATGCCTTGATATCGAGGAGATCCACATTGCCCTGATATCGAGGAGATCCATACTGGCTCGACATCGAGAGATTTGCCATCATCAAGGCCATTGTGAGATGGTCAAATTTTTTGACAATTTCGGTTTCATAAAGCCGATAGTTGGTTATTAAATGAAGCATTGTCCTAATTTCTCATCTTAAAAGAGAGAGAGAGAGAAAAACTTTAATCTAAGTCTAATTCGATTGAATCAATTTTTTAAATTAATTACATCGAATACGACTTACGGGGGGCATTGTTTGTACCCAAAAAATCACCCTCGATTTATCGAGGAATATTGGTTCGATGATGGGTTGATGAACAATAACGGGCCAATAAGCAACAATGGGCCGAAAATAACAAGGCCAATGAGATGAAAACGGGTCAGACCCACTTCGGCCCAGAAACTGGTCCAACCGAAATCAGAAACGGGTCGCAGGCCCAATATGAATTAAGCTCAATTAAATCAAGACTTGATTTTGGCCAAGTATGAATTAATTAATTAATGAATTAATTCATTTATGGCCCAAGAGGGATTAATTAATCAATGGGCCAAGTTAATTAAATAATAAATGGCCCATTAGCAGATTTGGTAGTTGAATTAAATGGTGAGATATGCAACAGAGCCACGTAATAGTTGGCTAGTTAAATACAACCACTTCCCTTAATTATCTCAAAGTTAGTTAAGGAGTGAGAGATTGGCCACAATTCAAATTTAACTACCAAATTGAACGTGGGAAAGAACAAGGATAAATAACCACCATTAGTGGAGGTAGTGGAACAAGTGCAGGTGGTGGAGATAGTGGGATCAGCCGATCAGTTTCTGGCAAGCAGCTATAAATACAGAAAGACAGCCATATTCGGGACACACAACTCAATCAATCAACAAATCAGTCTACACTGAAATCGGCTCAACGCCTCTCCGGAAGTCCAGCCTACGCTGCTTCTACCGTCAGTCAGCACTGCCAATTCCTTGACATCAATCGTCAATCCTCAGCAACCAGCAGGACATGGCCGCCTGAAGTCCAGCACCGCCGCTCAAAGTAAGCCGCAAAGCTGCTTCCGCCGTCAGCAAAGCTGTCTCGAGCGAAACCATTCGATATCAAGCAAAATAGCACGCTGCAACGTCATGTAAGTGCCCACGTAATTACATGGCAACCTCGTCAAGTAGCCATCTGCTTGATGAGTCCGCTGTCAAGTAGCCATCTGCTTGATAGCAATCGGTTGAGTAGCCATCCGCTCAATTGATGCCCTTTCCAGCGGCCACCCGTTGGTTAGGAGCCCGATTGGTAGCCATCTGCCAAGGTTGGGCGACCCATTGATGATGGTTCTCTGTCATCAATGTTACTTTCTGTCAACAAGCTGCACTATCATATATCATCAGCTCATTTGGTGGGTCTACCTGCCAATCAAGGAGTATTTTCTCAGAACTTAATAGAGTTATCAACTCGTTTGACAAACATATGTCGACACAGGAGACTAATTTATCGTTTTGCATGCTTTGTAATACTTGTAAATCGGGGAACTCATTGTAGGCTAAGACTCATATGTTTCTTTTACAATTCAATTAATAGAAGTATTTGGCCCATATCTCTCGATTTTAATTAAAGTATGTTTTACGTCAAGTGATTTTCATTGAGGCATGATCAGTATGTTAGGTATATCTTTTAAGTCAAGTTGATACAAATTAAACTGATTGATTATCAACTCAATTACTGATTTGTAAATGCATTGAGGTATTGAGTAAGCCATCGATTGGCTATGAACTTTGGCATTTCAGGAAGGTTATCATAAATTATTTAAGTCCTGCGGCCAGGCAGGCATGGAAAAGAATCAGGGGTAGTGTTTGCCTACTCCGCCGCAATCGATTGATTAGAAGTCAGCCTTATCAGGACATTTAATTATGTTTTACATTGATATCAATATGTCCAATTTTAAATCGTTATGTTTGCACGCACAAACATTGGCACGCCCGCACTCATTTTACACCATATCGAGCCATTTGCACATCGAGGCGATCGGTGTCAAATTTATAGCAAACAGTAATATATATATATATATATATATATATATATATATATATATATATATATATATATATAATGTTTCTATCTTTGTTGCTTTTATGATTTCCATAGTAGAGGTATATATATGTTGTAAATTGTGAAAGTCAGAAATGCCATAAAGATAAGTGCAAGGATAGTTTATTCCTACCTAATAAATATAGTTTTTATTATAGAAATTGCAGAAAAGTTTAGACAAGCAGTGATTTGGCTGTAATTGGTTAGACCACGAAAATCAGTAAATAAGAATCAGTAAGATCAACAAAATAGGGTAAATACTGATTTATTAATGATATCAATCAAGATTACAATGTTTGGGTCCGATCAAAGTACTAAGGGTGTTGTAACACAAAATATTATAAAGTAAGTAGACTACCGAGTTGAGTAGTATGGGATTGCATGCGCGATTTCTGAATTGGCCCTTCTACCATTAATTATCCTGGTATTCGGGTAGTCATGATTGAACATGTAGATTGATGATGCTTCTTCTGGCTTTTCCGGATTGGAAACTACTATCTTGATTTTGATCGATGAAGGTCTCTAAGTGATCGGGATCGATCTTGAGCAGAGGGGATGCTTCCGGTCTGGAGCCGTACGGAATATCCCTTATCGGTACCCCCCCCTTCTCGTGCGTAAGTAGCTCGGAGAAGTAGCTTCTTGATAAAAGTGAAAATTTTTTTATCCTTATTTGTACCCCCCCCCCCCCCCCCCTTCTCGAGCTTAAGTACAGATGGAGCTCGGATTAGTAGGGGCTCGGGAAGGAGATTCGGGATCGGCACCAACATGCCTCAAGATGAGGGCAATTTCGTATCTCACTAGATCCGGATTCATCGTCCTGCCGAAGACCAATCTGGATCCCTCCATTCTGATTGATTTCCAATGTTATGGATCGAGAACCGAAGGATTACCTCTTTTGTGTATAAAGCATGAGTATGGTGACTGTCCGATTGTGGGGGGGGGGGGGGGTGGGGGGGGGGGGGGGTGGGGGGGGGGGGGGGTGGGGGGGGGGGGGGGTGGGGGGGGGGGGGGGTGGGGGGGGGGGGGGGTGGGGGGGGGGGGGGGTGGGGGGGGGGGGGGGTGGGGGGGGGGGGGGGTGGGGGGGGGGGGGGGTGGGGGGGGGGGGGGGTGGGGGGGGGGGGGGGTGGGGGGGGGGGGGGGTGGGGGGGGGGGGGGGTGGGGGGGGGGGGGGGTGGGGGGGGGGGGGGGTGGGGGGGGGGGGGGGTGGGGGGGGGGGGGGGTGGGGGGGGGGGGGGGTGGGGGGGGGGGGGGGTGGGGGGGGGGGGGGGTGGGGGGGGGGGGGGGTGGGGGGGGGGGGGGGTGGGGGGGGGGGGGGGTGGGGGGGGGGGGGGGTGGGGGGGGGGGGGGGTGGGGGGGGGGGGGGGTGGGGGGGGGGGGGGGTGGGGGGGGGGGGGGGTGGGGGGGGGGGGGGGTGGGGGGGGGGGGGGGTGAGTCAAGAAAGAAAAAGCTCCTAAGTCTCGGGATTCTAAGTCCACTGAGGCAGGCAAAGTTTCTAAGGCCGACCGTGGAAAAAATAAGTTCGATCCTCCTTTGAATCCAGGGCTCAAACGATCGGAGGTTCCTAAGGGTGATCATGGCAAAACTGAGGCCAACCCTTCGCCTAACTCCGCGCCCACTCGATTCGAGAAAGGGCCTGTTATACAAATTGCGGACTTTCCCTCCAGATCGAAGAACAACTCCGAGGGGAATAAGCAGGTTGCTAGCCCTAGCAAGCAAGTCACATCTGGTGGCTCCGAGCTTGCTTCGAATAAAAGGCCGTGCGTGGATGAACTGATTCCGACCTCAACTTTAATCCAAATGGCTGGGGAAAATAAGACATTGGGGGCTACTAAGGGCGTTGTAAACGAGCCTCCTAATAAAAAGGTCAAAATAAATGACCCTTCTGTCGATCAGAAGAAGTCTTCTCCGTCGGGTGAGAATCCCGAGGTCAATAGCTCTGTCACCGATGTTGCTCGCACACTTGGTGCCTTTTTTGAAGAGGTGAAAAGTAGGGCAGTGGCTGGGGGAGTTACTCCGAGCAATTGGGAGATTACTCTCAGCAGTATTCAGTTAGCGGAGCAGGAACGGTTGAGGGGGAAAAGTGCTCGGGAAATCGTGCAATCGAGTGCAGATCTACTTACCCAAGTGAGTATCTTTTTTTTTTTTTTTTTTTTTTTTTAACACATCAACTTTGATCCTTTGAAGGTTGGACAGCAGTTATTCAGCCTTGGGTTGCAGGTCGAGCAAAAAGCCGAGCAGCGTGCTAAGACTGTCCTCGAGTTGGAGGAAAAGAAGGTTGCACTGGCGAAGTCTCTTGAAGAAACTAGAGCCATCGAGTTGAAACTGGCCTCTGAGACGGAGAAAGTCGTGAAGCAGAAAGAGAGCCAAGTTCACGAGGAGTTGAACAAAGAGTTGGACAGGCTGAAGTCCCTTGTCGAGCAGGAGAAGAAGAATGCCGAGCTGCGGGAGCAAGAGGCTTATAAGAAAGGTTATGATGCGGGGTATGAGGCCCGCAGTGTCGAAATCTGCAAGCTCTTTTCCAAGAACAAAATTATCTAGAGATTTCGTCTCTAGTTTGTAGTTTTTCCTTCTTTATGCTCGATCAAATGTTGTACTTTTATCTTTTCCCTTTTTGTAGTGTTGTTTTTGTGGGAATAATAAACCTTCTTTCTCTTTAAGCGATGTTGTTGAGTGGTCGGACAATTATATTTACTTTGAACTTCCTTATCTTCGAGTTATTTTCTTTTTGTAAAGATAAATTATACTTGAGCTGTGAATGATCGAAATTCCGAACACATAATGAAAACGGGAAATTTCCGCACCGCACATCTGACCAAGTCATAGTATTCCCCTTTTTTCAGCTAAGTTCCAAAGAAATTCTGACCAAACGGTACCTAAACCTCGGGAAGCGGAACAGTCACCCGTGATATAAGCCTTGATCTGGCCCGTTGGCTTAGTTGAATAATGACCGTCGATCTGAACTTCCTCTTAGTATATAAGGGGCTTTTATTCTGTTGGAAAATTTTTACTTTACGCCGTGAAAATGTTTCATCCGAGGACTAAGCTCGGATCCTTCCTCCTTTCTGTTCAAGCCTTTGAGATTTGGCTTCGAACATACTTCCGATCTTACAAACAAAATAGACATTTCTTTTGTATGGGCGGAATCGGAAAAGAGGGGCCTCTCGATCATCTGGGGGTCTCTGATCCCTGAAGATGGGATCTCCCCTCGAAATACCAATGTGCGACCGACCCTTGCTCGGGTATTTTGGGCAGGGTTAGCAATGCGGATTTCGAGGGGTATCCCCGAGGGCAGAAAGCTGGTCAGAAAATTAAAAGGAAGTTTGACCTGGAGTACCAATTTCTTCCTTTCTTCCTTGAAGAATGGTAACTTTGGGTCGAGCTTCCCGATCATAAAATGACGACCGGCCGGCTTAGGTTGCAATTACGGATCTTAAAATGAGGAATTGTAACCTTAGACGCCAACTCGGGGAAGTGATCGGGCTCGACTGGTAGCAAGAATGCTGGGGACTGTATGGAGATCAGAAAAAATAATCTGCGATCCATATTGTCTAATTTCAAATCCAGATATCATAAGACGATAAACACATACAGCTCGATCACTTTACAAGTCTACCGGACAACCGATTTGTCACACAAACTGTGGTGCACTCATCGGATGCTCGCTAATGCTCCTGGTCGACGACACTGAAGGATGCTCGAAGACCATAGAATAGGGCACAGTAGTTGTATTAGGACTTTATTTGTAAATATACTCAATAACTTTGTAATCTGTCCAATGAACATCAATAAAGTTGTATTTGTATTTGACTGATCTCTTGTATCTTGCTCGGAACTTATAAATAATAAGACCTTTATGTTTCAAATAGAAAACTTGCAATGGATCTTTCTTTTCCATCGTCTTTGTTATTAATTTTGCTCGCAACGCCCAACTCGATGACGAACTAATAATCCGATAAAACTTTAAAAATCTGGACGTGAAGTTTAACCCATGATTGGAATAATCATCAATCGGCAAAGTCATCTTGGATAGATTATCCGACAAGCATCCAAATGAATAATAGCTGAAACTCGAGAAGTTTACTTCGAGCATAATTGAACTTAGGAAATAATAATTCCAACTTAAGAAGGAATTTCCAAAGGATATGAAGTCTTCACAAATCTTCAAATTTCGAGCAAGGCTACTTCATTATATTATTTCGAGCACCAATCGATTTTATCCAACCATAAATCATTTTACAACTTTATTATTTAAGCACTTTTTTCCGAGCCTGGCAGTCTTGTTTTAGCAAGTCTTTATCGAGCTGAGGGGCATAGCAAAAGCTTTCACCCTCAGTCGAGACGTTCTGCTTTTTTGAGCAAGTCTTTATCGAGCTGAAGGGCATAGCAACAGCTTTCACCCTCAGTCGAGACATTTTGGTTTTTTGAGCAAACCTTTATAGAGCTGAGGGGCATAACAACAGCTTTCACCCTCAGTCGACACATTTTTCTTTTTTGAGCAAGTCTTTATCGAGCTAAGGGGCATAGCAACAGCTTTCACCCTCAGTCGAGACATTTTGCTTTTTTGAGCAAGTCTTTATCGAGCTGAGGGGCATAGCAACAGCTTTCACCCTCAGTCGAGACATTTTGCTTTGTTGAGCAAATCTTTATCGAGCTGAGGGGCATAGCAACAGCTTTCACCCTCAGTCGAGACATTTTGCTTTGTTGAGCAAGTCTTTATCGAGCTGAGGGGCATAGCAACGGCTTTCACCCTCAGTCGAGACATTTTGCTTTTTTGAGCAAGTCTTTATCGAGCTGAGGGGCATAGCAACAGCTTTCACCCTCAGTCGAGACATTTTGCTTTGTTGAGCAAGTCTTTATCGAGCTGAGGGGCATAGCAACGGCTTTCACCCTCAGTCGAGACATTTTGCTTTTTTGAGCAAGTCTTTATCGAGCTGAGGGGCATAGCAACAGCTTTCACCCTCAGTCGAGACATTTTGCTTCTTCGTCCTCTCTCTCTTTTTTTTTTTTTTTTTTTTTTTTTTTACGAGAGTCTTTAACTGATTTGAGGGGCATAGCAACAGCTTTCACCCTCGGTGGAGACATATTGCTCTTTCTTCATCATGGTACTCGGAATACAATTTGAGCGTAAAAGAGGATTTCATTGATTGTGCTTACACTTGTAGTAAAACAGAGTTGTAAAAACAGTAAATTACAAGAAAAATTAAAATGATTGCAACTATTTACCATAGTATTTTCTCAGGTTAACTGCATTCCAGGTTCTTGGTAAAACTTCTCCGTTAAGGTGAGCGATCTTATAGGATCCCTTCTTTCCGACCTCCTGCACGACATAAGGGCCATCCCAGTTTGGTTGAAGCTTTCCGACGTGCTTTGATACCTCCACCTTTTTTAGGACCAAATCCCCAACTTTAAATGTCCTTATCCTGACTTTCTTGTCATAAGCTCTTTCCATGCTGGATTTTGTGGCTTGGATCTTTATGCACACTCGGTCACGTTTGCCATCTGTGTGGTCGACGTCCATTTCTCTGAATAACTGGTTCTGATCGGGATCATAAGATTCAACCCTTGGTGAAGGCACTAATGTCTCGACTGGGATTACAGCCTCCGAACCGTACACCAATGAGAAAGGAGTCTCTCAAGTAGCTGACTTCACTGAGGTTCTGTTCGCCCAAACTACTCCAGGAAGCTCGTCCAACCATTTGCCTTTTGCCTCGGCCAAACGTTTTTCAAGTGATCGGACAATTTTCCTGTTGGTGACCTCGGTCTGCCCGTTTGCTTGGGGAATCCCGACCGAGGTGAAATTCTGCTGAATTCCAAATTTTTCACACCACTCCAAAATCTGCTTTCCCACAAATTGGGTCCCGTTGTCGGAGATCAGGACCCTCGGTATCCCGAACCTGCAAACAATATACTTCCAGAGAAAATTTATAACCTGAAACTGAGTAATCTTGGTTAGTGCAATGCATTCGACCCATTTACTGAAGTATTCAACAGCAACCAGGACATAGTTTTTTCTCGATCTAGCTGTTGGGAAAGGTCCCACGATATCGATTCCCCACTTATCGAATGGCCAGCAGATCGGAATTGAGTGCAGCTGCTCGGCGGGCTGATGAATCAAATTTGAATAAATTTGGCAATGATGGCACATCTTGACATAATCGATGGCATCCGAAATCAAAGTAGGCCAATAGTATCCAGTCCTCGAGCACTTCAAAGCTAATGCTCTTGCACCGCAATGGTTTCCAGCCTCACCTTCGTGAATTTCCTTCAGATCAAAATGGCTTTCCGGAATACATTTCAACAGAATTCCTGAACTAGATCTCTTATAAAGCTGGTCCTCGATCAAAACGTACATCGGAGCTCGATATTTAATTCGTGGGGCTTCATTTGCTTCCCCTGGCAAGGTACCATTTCTTAGATAAGTTTTTAAGGGATCCATCAAGGAAAGCCCTTGAGTATCTATCTCCATGATTTCTGAGCTCGGAGTTACGTTCAAATCTACGGCTGGAGCTAGTGTTTGACATCAACCAAGTTATTACTCTCTCCTTTCGTCCATCCAACGAGCCCGTAAATTTTGAAAGCAAATCCGCCCAAGAGTTTTCTTCTCGAGGGATAGCTTGTATATCGAACTTATCTAACTTCGTCACTAGATCCTTCACCCTCTTTAGATACTTTACCATGTTGAACTTT
Source organism: Penstemon davidsonii (assembly GCA_034814905.1). NCBI lineage: Eukaryota > Viridiplantae > Streptophyta > Magnoliopsida > Lamiales > Plantaginaceae > Penstemon > Penstemon davidsonii. Next base: position 8,972,047 of record JAYDYQ010001086.1, on the reverse strand, counting down.
TTTGCCTCATAGACCCCTTTTACTTGCCTATGTATCAGCTCGGAATCAGTCAACACGGTAAGGGACTTTATACTTGCTTTAATCGCCATTTCTAATCCAGCGATTAGGGCCTCGTATTCTGCTTCATTGTTCATGACCACAAAATCTAGAGTAATTGCATAACTGAGGTCCTCCCCCTCGGGGCCCTGAAAGTGAATTCCGGCCCCACCTCCTTCTCTAGTCGACGACCTATCGACATGCATCACCCACACTTTCTCCTGAACATCTACCACCAGGTTAACCTCGGGAACCTTGTTGGATGAAGATGAAGAAGGAAGGCTTAAAGTGATGGGAGGTTTTGATGATTTCCAAAACATCAGAATCAGCTAAGTGGAAGCTTAGTACAAACCTTCAAAGATATTTGACCAAGGAAGAAGTATTTCAGACGAGTCAAATATGGTCCAGAAGACTACTGATCTATTGCTGAAGAAAGGAATCAGACTGGTGGACAATCAGCCAACTCAAATAAGATTAGTTCAAGTTTGGGATCAGCAGAGTATACATCAGACGAGTGATTTCGATCAGCAGAGTGGAAGGGATCAAGGAGTCTGATCAACGGTAATAAATGCACTTGGAGTAATAAATGCTGAAGAGGAAGGGTATTTATGACAAATGATTGAAGAGAAACCTCGTATCAGATTAGTGCATTAAATGCGATCTGACAGCAAGTACAGCAGAGTGTACAGTGCTCAGTCGCAGGTAGCCGTTTCTGCAGAAAGGACCAGTACTCGAGGATTTGAACAGCTGTCGATCTCTCAACGGGCAGAAATTCAAATCTACAAGTATAAATAGTTCAGTTCGTGAGTTGAAGAAGAAGATACAACACACATTGAGAGCAAAAATCTGAAGCAGAATTCTTCTAAATCTCAAACTCAAGAACAGAGCACTCATCAGCTAAGTCATTTGTTGACAAAGCAGAAAAGAGATAAAAACAGAAAATACTTGTAAAATCTGAGTGATTTTGTTAAGATTGTGTTGTGAGAAGTAGATATCAATCTTAGTGAGCGATATTACTTCAGAGGTTAGGAATTTCTTTGTGATTTCCTACTACGAACTTGTGGCCAGTTCATTTGTTGTTTGGCTCAAGCAGAGTGTACTGTAATCTTTGTGACTATAGTATAACCCAAGATCTAAGTGACTTGGAAGAGTGGACTAAAGGATTTCTATCCATATAACCACTATAAAAATCCTTTGTGTTTTTACTTGCATAAATTTATACATATTTAAAACAGCATACTTAAAACACTTAAAGGTTAACTGTTGGAAAAGTTTTTAAAGGAGTTTGTTTAAAACTGGGGATAAACTTTTTCAAAGTTAAAGAAAACTACTTGTGAAAAACACTTGATAAATCCGCTGCAAGTTAGTTTATTTTAAAACTCTGATTTTGATAAAATCAGCTAAGTAAAATCAGAAGAGTGGTCAACTCTACTGTTCAACAGCTTAGTCTGCTTACGATTCTCGATCAGCTTAGTCTGCTGACAGAAAAGTTAGAGAATTTCAAAAAGGTAGATTTTTGAAGAGGTCTATTCACCCCCCCCCCCCTCTAGACCTCATCTGACCACTTGGGACCAACAAACCTGTTGCTTTTCCGAACCGGTTCCCGTCGATTCTGCAATGAAATTGGCCAGGACCTGGGCCTTGATCGTTGTTCGGGGTTGGTACTCGATTTCGAACTGTCCAAGTTCCACCGCCCATTTAATCAATCTCCCGGACGTCTCTGGTTTTGACAGGACTTGCCTTAAAAGCTGGTTTGTCAAAACAATAATTTTATAAGTCTGAAAATAAGGCCTCAATTTTCGTGCGGCAATAACCAGAGCAAGTGCAAATTTCTCGATCTCCAGATAATTCTTCTCCGCCCCTTGAAGCAACTTACTCAGATAGTACACCGGCTTGTGATCGGAATCCTGTACTCTCACCAAAACTTAGCTTATGGCATCCATCGATACTGCTATGTATAAACACAAAGGCTCTCCCTCGACCGGCTTCGCTAACATCGGTGGGGAGACTAAGTACTTCTTAAGCTCTTCAAAAGCTTTATCGAACTCCTCATTCCACTCGAAGCTTTTCGATTTCCTCAGCAATTTGAAGAAAGGCAAACTCTTGTCCGCTGAGCGGGATATAAATATGTTCAAAGATATTATTTTTCCGATCAAACTCTGCACTTCAGATAGCTTCGTTGGCGGTTTAAGTTCGGCAATAGCTCTGATTTTCTCTGGGTTCGCCTCGATGCCACGCTCGTGGACCAAATACCCGAGAAATTTTCCCGATTTCACCCCGAAAGTGCATTTTGCTGGATTTAGTTTCATTCTATACTTCCTCAAAATCGCAATACATCTGTCGAGGTGCTTTATATGATCTTCCTCGGTCATGCTCTTCACGAGCATATCGTCGACATAAACTTCCATGATTTCTCCAATTAAATCCTTGAACATCATGTTCACGAACCTATGATAAGTTGCTCCAGCATTCCTTAGTCCAAAAGGCATCACTATGAATCAGTATACTCCGCGTTCGGTAATGAAGGCGGTTTTGTCTTGATCCCTTTCATTCATGAAAATTTGATAAAATCCTTGGAAGGCGTCCATCATGCTGAAGAAGATGAAACCGGCGGTCGAATCGACCAGCATATCGATCCGTGGTAAGGGATAGGGATCTCTCGGACATAACTTATTCAAGTCTGTAAAGTCATTACACATTCTCCATTTGTTGTCCACCTTTTCTCCCTTCGACACCAATACAACATTACAGAGCCACTCCGTAAATGTTATTTCCTTGATCTGCCCAGCTGCTAATAATCTATCGACCTCAGCATTAATGATTTTATCCTTTTCGCGACCATGATTCCTCTTCTTTTGCCTAACTGGCTTTGCTTTTGGATCGATATTCAGTGAATAAGTAATTACCCTTGGGTCGATCCCCACGATGTCATCGGAACTCCATGCAAAGACATCGGCATAATTTCTTAAGAACTCGATCAGCATAGTTTCCATCCTTTGACTTAGTTCGGTCCTGATCCTGGTAAACTTCTCGGGGGAGCCAGGAACTAACGTCACCTGTTTATGATTTGGGGGTTGAACGCTCATATCGACTTCTTTACCTTTCTTACTTTGCAATTTTTCACAATCAGGTAGAGGTAAGTCGGATACCGAGAAAACCTTTTTATCCTCTAACTTCATCTTCGAGGGCAAAATTGGCTCGAACTGCTTCTTCATGTTTAGGGACGTGTTGTAACACTCCCATGCCATGCATTGATCATTCCTCATTTCTCCGACCCCCGCCAAAGTGGGAAATTTGACCTTCTGATGGTAAGTCGACACGACCGCTTTGAAAGTATTTAAAGCCGGCCTTCCCAAAATAGCGTTATAAGCGAAAGGGGTACTTACGACCAAGAATTTGACCAATTTCGTCACATCTTTAGGTTTCTTGCCCATTGTGGTACTTAGGAGGATGGTTCCGAGGGGAACGACTTCCGAACCGCCGAAGCCAATAAGCGGGGTAGATACCCGATCCAGACGTGGGTGCTGTAAATTCATTCTATCGAGAGCTTCAGAGGAGATTATGTTTGCCGAGCTACCATTATCGATCAATACCCTTTTAACCTCAAAGTTAGCAATTTTTAAGGTCAAAAACATCGAGAAATCGGGGTCATCTTCATTAGTATCCCAGGTTACTTCGCTTGGTCTGTCAGCCTCGGTGAAACTAATGACCTGATTTATCGAAGGTGCTGGCTCTAAGGACATAATTTCATTCTTGGTTGACACACCTGACTTTATCGACCTAGCTGTCCTTTTCCTTGCATTCCTGCTATCCCCCCCAGCAGGTCCGCCAGCTATTACATTTATCACCTCGTTCGTCTGCTCCTCGGCATGATGTTGATCTTCACGGTGCTGTTCGGAAAATCTCCGTGGACTCCTAGATCGGAAACGGTTGTTAGGATTCCCCTTCCTAACGTACTCCTTCAGTTTTCCTTGGGCGATCAATTTCTCGATTTCTTGTTTCAACTGAAAACAATCCTCGGTGCTGTGCCCTCGAGCCCTGTGGTACCTGCAATACTTATCATGATTTATGGTCCCCGGCCTGGCCTGAGTGATACGTCGAGCTTCTGGGACCAAATTCCTTTCCTCGAGGCATTCAGCCTGGTGAAACTGCTTTTTTCAGGTTCTCTCCTTGGAATCCGCTCTGTAGAAGCAGGTCGACCGTAGACATTAGATCTGTGGGTCGGAGCCTGAGGTTTATAGACCTTAAGTCTCTGCCAAACCGAGCCTCTTTGCTGCGCGTTTGACCCTCCATAGTCGCTTGGTTTTGGAATAGGGGCCCTGTCAGGTTTCTTTCCTACCTGAGGCCTAGGATTCTGAGCATTCTTCAACTTGTTCATTTCCTCTTGAATCATGTACTTTTCAACTATTTCCATGATTCGCTCGAAAGATTTTGGTTGCTTTCGACAAAGCGCATTCCCGAATTGGCTATTACGGGTTAACTCGAACATCAATGATGACAAAAATTCGATCTGTGGAGTATCGACCTTTAGAAGTTCAATACTAAACCAAGCCAGCCATTGCCTTAGCGTCTCTCCTTCCAGCTGCTTCACCGTTCCCAAATGATTGGTAGGTAACCTTTGTTTCCTTTGGCTGGCAAATTGGTGTTTCAGCTTATCGCACAATTCGTCGAAAGAGAAGATAGAGTTCGGAGGTAGCTTTCCGAACCAATCCAAAGCGATTCCTTCGAACGTGGTGACCATGATTTTGCAACAGAAGTCTTCTGAATGCCCATATAAGTTCAACACATTTATGAAACTGTTAATATGCTCTCCTGGGTCGGAGGTTCCATTATACCTTGGCAACCTCGTTGGAACTGTCTCTGTACCTCGAGCTTCTCTAATTTATTGGCAGAAGGGTGAACATCGCATGATATTCGTACTCAATTCCTTGTCTCGCCCATCTTCAAGGAAAACAGCCCCATCCTCTTTAGCCTCGGCTCGCCGAGCTCTAACATCCGCGGGTCGGGATTCCTTGACCAGCATTTCCTTCTTCAACTCTTTTACAACCCTCTCCTGCACAATCTTCTCCAAGTCAGCCTCGGTCACTTTTCTGTAAACTGGCTTCTTTAACTTATCCGCAGCCTCGGGCTGACTCTCCCCGACTACTGAATCCTCCAAATCTTGGACGGTTCTAGATGGTTGACCTGAGCGGACAACAGTTCTAGCTCGAGGTGCACGGGGTGGGATATCGGATGGGGCTCCCATTGCAGATCGACGAATACTCCCCTCCCTTTGCCTGTTAGAAACGGGACCCCGAGTAGTAGGTTGATCGACCGGAGGCTGCTGATCAGGCACAGTTTCACGATCTGCTCTTTCTGTGTTCAAAAACTCTCTACACATGGTTCCAATAATAGATCGCAAATCGGCCACTGTTGTATGAATGGGCAAATCATTCGGCGGATCGAGCGGCGGCACCTCAGACTGGTGGGCCGCTCGGGATTGATTACTTGGTTCATTGTTTACCGAGCGTTGAGCTCCAACGGCATGTGAAGGCTCGCCGCGATTGTACGTGTATCTCCTAGTAGTAGGCATTTTTTCGATCTAACACCCGAATAAGCCCCACGGTGGGTGCCAATTGATTATGCTCTTTTTCGTTCGGAACAAATAAGGAAAGTCGAGCAAAACAATAATTAAAATCGAGTGTGTAAACGATGTGTATTAATATACGATCCGAATACAAGTTACAAAGTAGGTCTACTAGAGCGTTACGGGATGCTGTACAAATAGTTAGACAAGTACAAAAGAAAAGCAAGCTAAGGCCTATTCCGAGCTCTAGGTCCGAGCTGGAGTATATCTTCGTAATAGTGCCGTCCCTGATGTCATAAATGTGTTGTGTATATATAGGAACAGTAATGAACTAGGTAGACCCTCCGCATGGGAATACGTCTCGCCTGCTGTCCAGGACTCGAGGTCGGCCCCACAGTAATTCCGAGGATAGAAGTAGATCGGAAAATAGGATCTCGAGCCATCAATCTGGCTTGATCGGAAACAGCGTTCAGCAGGTCAAAGAATACCTTTCCTGGTCGGAATTGAGGTCGATCTCGAGCTGGGGTATTTCCTAAAATGGCGTATGCGAAATATCCCTCATCATGCAGTTTCTGGATTAACTCCCACTGTTTGTGGGGATGAGTTCCACTTCTTGGACCTCATCATGTTCTACAAGAGTACCATTTCTATTCATGAGGAAGCCATCCTCTGAGAAATGGATATTCCTTGAAACAAACACCTTTTGTTCTTTAGGAATGTAGAACAGGCATCCAAATGGATTTCTTTGGATACCCCACAAATTTGTACAAACTGGATCTACTATCCAATTTATCTCCTTTCTTGTTCCTAACATAGGCAGGAGATCCCCATACTCAATAGAAAGAGTATAGAGGTGCTTTACCACACCATTCTTGGTAGGGTTTTGCAGGCACGGACTTTGAATGTACTTTGTTCAGTATCTTCGATGCAATCATTAGGGTCAATCCTTAGAATGTATAAGGATGTTGAACGAAACTCATCATGGATCGAACCATGTCCAACAAGGTTTGATTCTCATCTTTCAGACCCTCTAATAGGTTGAGGCGTCTTAGGAGGAGTTCGTTGTATGAGAATCTCTTTCTCAGTAAGATAATCGAGGAACTTCTTGCTTAAGTATTTTCCACCTCGATCAGATCGAACGGCCTTAATACTATGCCTTTGTTGATTCTCTACTTCGTTTCAAAATTCTTTGAACTTTTCAAGATTTTCGGATTTGTATATCATAAGAAACATATATCACTAACGACTAAAGTCATCAGTAAACCTCACGAGGTATGAGTAATCTCCTCTCTCACTAACACTTTAGTGGTCCACATTCATTCGTATGGATCCAATCTAAAGTTTGTTTGGTACGCTCCGGATGCCCAGCAAACAGTACCTTTGCCATCTTTTCCTTCAGACAGGATTCGCAAGTTGATAGTTCATCTAAGCCCTATTTTTCGAGAAGCGTCGATGACACCAACTTTTGATTCCTTCCTATGGAAACGTGACCTAATCTTGCGTAATCTTGGTATTGATTGAACTTAACACATTAATTCAATCAATTTTGTTTCCTTTCAATTAACTCTTTAATTGAAACGTTACTTTCAATTAACTCTTTAATTGATTCATTTCCCTTTTTCAATTAACTCTTTAATTGAAACGTTGCTCTCAATTAACTCTTTAATTGATACATTTCCTTTTCAATTAACTCTTTAATTGAAACGTCTCTTTTCAATAACTCTTTAATTGAAACTTTTCCTTTTTCAATTAACTCTTTAATTGAAGCGTTGTTTAATTAATTAGACTTTCTAATCAATTAAACTTGTCAGTGCCTTTCTTAGGTGCAGTGGGATAATTCGATTTTAGGCTACTTTCGTTCTTTTGACTACCTGTATGTTCGCTTTGGAAGAGAACACTTTCTTCTTCCTTTTACCCTTCTTTGACTTTGCAGTCCTTGAAGTGTAAGCAATCATGACAGGTATACCATTTAAAAGGTTCCTATTTGCCTTTTACCAACACTTTGGTTATTTCGAGAAACCTGATCAACTTATCAAATAAGTTCAGAGTTTTTCACGAATAGTTCGAATGAGCGGGGAGGAGAATTTAGGAGGAAGTCAACGTTAAGATCACTTGCAGGCTTACGTTTAATCGATCCAGTTTTCAACCAGATTGATAAAACAAGGACAGTGATCCTTGACATTAGTTCCTTCACTTATTCTCGATTTTTTGAACAACACCTTAGAAATCTCGAATTAGATGATTCGAAACTGCTCCTCAAAACAAGCCTTTTGAGGTGGAGGTTTGTTTTAGAAGTTTCAGACATACTCCTATGTCGCTTCTTTAGCTCGTTCAATCTAGATGTGTATATGATGCAACGATCATTGAAATTCCCATACTCTATAGGTGATTCGTTCCTCTTTTGAGACTCATCTCAAAATGCATCAGGCATAGGTTGATTATTAAGAACACGATTCCGACTTTCAGAATTGAGGTCAATCCTCAAGTTTCTGAGCCAATCGATATTTTAATCCAGTTATTTTGTAAGTCGAGGATAAATAGTAAAAATGGACAATTTATGTAGATATCACAATATCTAATCTAAGAGAAGACAAATATCTAGAAGACTAGTTAATGAATAATACTTATAATCTACGAAGGTTGGACTTTCTATCGTAAAAGTTCTCCCACTATTTTATCGAAACAATTACCCCTTCAATTGTTCGGGAAATTCTATTTCCTAGTAGGTCTTGACGTCCCAGCTTACATTAACTGTACCCACGACTCGCGGCCATACAACTAATTCCCCAGGTAGGCATACTTATTACCAATTGTGTCCCTACACAACCTTCAAGCTATTTTGCCTCGATTTTCGCACCCATCTAGCACTGCTACATCATGAGTGGTACTACTCGTTAAGTCTAACCCATCAATCTCGATGAGCAACTGGCCCGGTCATGAAATCCCCGTAACGGGTTATCGGTCGATGTTCATGTCCCGACCAGTCCCCACCCTTGTCAAGTTGAATTAAAAACGAGAATCAAGGAATTTCGCGTATTGTCTCTTTCTTCGACTCGGGTGCCAGACTCTGGATCACCTTAATCGATAAGTGGACAACTCACGCTAGTTCCTATTGATGGAAGGCTTGGATTTATATAAAGACTTCATTTTATTTTAACCCAATATGACTTAATATTTGATTCAAGAGGGGTTTTCTGGTTTGAAAAATCAAGACAAACTCTCTCGAGATCTCACCGTTCCAGTTATGCTTTATCTTTTATTTATGATCTAAATTACTAGCGCATATCACCATACATGCTATAAGATAGATCAGTAAATAAAACATACACACCTAGCATGCTTGCTACCACAATATGTTTTCGATCGGAAGCCTCCTATGCGGGCCATCATCGAGCCAAAGATGTTGGCCCAATTGGTTAATTTAATTGGGTTCTAAAGGACCTAGGCTATTACATTTATAACCATGCATACATGGCCTTCACTTTTCTTGGGCTCCCACCTTGCTTGTAACGGGCCTCCATCATAAACTATTTGAAACAGTAAAGCCCTATCTATTACAAAGGCTCAAAGTGGCCCAAAAACTTAAGGCTCGCAGGCCCAATAAAACCAACATAATTAAAATTAACCAATCACATCTATCCTAGGGTCAAGGCTCGGTGCGATCGAAAACCACGTAAACAGTTCATGTAGAGCAAGAAACAAGCAAAACTCATTTTCTTATTTCTTATCTTATTTTAAAACTCCCTTTTAAAATACCTTTAGATTCTAGTTTTAAAATCCCTTTTAAAACAATCCACAATTTTTATTTTAAAACCCCTTTTAAAATAACCCCTTGATTCTCACTCTAGTCCCCACTAATTATGATACAATTAATTTTTCGGATAAACTAAACTCCTTTAGTGCACAAAACAGTTTCTGTTTTTCAACTTTTGAAAGATTGCAGTTCGGCCCCAGAATTTTCGAAAATTACATTTTGACCCCCAAACTTTCGGAAATTACAAATCAGCCCCAAAATTTCCAGAAGATGCATGTTGGTCCCAAACGTGGTCAATGAGGTCTAGAGGGGGGGGGGTGAATAGACCTCTGAAAACTTTAAAACTTTTTCTCTAACTTTCCAAATCAGCAGACTAAGCTGATCGAGATTTGTAAGACTACTAAGCTGATTGCGCACAAAGCTTTGAACAGCAGAGTAGACCACTAATCTGACTTTCACTCAGCTGATTTCAGATGTTAAGTCAGAGTTTTAGAAACTAGTTGGCAGCGGATATTCAAAGTGTTTTTCACCAAGCTGTTCCTCTTTGAGTTTTCTTACTCAAAAGATTTTATCCCCAGTTTTTACAACTCCTTTTTAAAATCTTTTGGTTAAATCGTATGTTTGAGTTCTTTGATAAATATGCAAAGTATAGCAAACAGTAAATCAAACACACAGGATTTTTATAGTGGTTATATGGATAAAAATCCTTTAGTCCACTCTTCCAAGTCACACAGATCTTGGGTTATACTAGAAAACACAAAGTAATCAAGTATACAATGCTTGCGCTGATCAACAAATGAAAAGCCACAAGTGCGCTGTAAGAAATCACACAGAAATCCTACACTCCGAAGCTAGATCACTCACTTAGACGGATCTACACTCCTCACGCTATTTTCAGTACAGGAATCACTCAGAAAGCCTATACTAAGAAGTTATATCACTTCACAAAGATGGATATACACTCCTTCAATTCTCAGTTGAAAGTCACTAAGACAGACAACGCATGATCTCTGTTCTTCAACAAAAAGCTTCGTCAACAAATGACTTCGCTTAAGATCAGACGACTCAACTGATGGATCTTGCTCTTATGATATGTTCTTGAATTGTGCAAGCTCTCTTTAGATCTTCAGTTATGTCTTCTATTTATACTCTCAGATTTTGAATTTCTGCCCGTTGAAGGTTGGCAGGAATCTACAGTCCTCGAGTTCTGGTCCTGACACGCGAACGGCTCCCTGCAACTGTCGCACTGTACACTCTGCTGTACGGAGTTTACTTTATGTCACAGTCGCATTTAATGCACTCAGCTCTTAGCCGTCGACAAGCTTACTGACCGTCTTCACTCTGCTGGTGGAAGTACTCTGCTGATGATCACTTCGCTGATCACTCGGCTGATGGCTTCTCGGCTGATTCAAGAATGAACATATCTATCTTGACTCGGCTGATAACACCCATCTGATATCCCACTTAGCTGATTCGGTCACTTAGCTTCCAGACCATGAGATAGGTTCCACTAAGCTGTTCAGTTCTTAGTTGATGACTTCCAGATTACCCTTTTTGTCATCTTCAAAACCTTCTCCAATATTAACCAACAATTTCCCCCTTTTTGATGATGACAAAACCTTCAACTAAGAACACATCTAAGTTTCTGATTTAGTCTTCAAACTCTGAGATGGAAATTATTGCTCTGATACAACTTAAAAAAAATTACCACTTGATGGTTCTTTTTCCCTTTCTGATCTTCTGTTAAAGAGTTCTTAGTTGCATCTCTTCCCCCTTTTTGTCATCAACACCAAACATTAGTTGCATCTTTTCTTCTCCTTTTATCCTTCCCCCCTTTTTAGGGTTTGTGATAACTTCTTTTTCATAAGATTGCAAGCTAGTATGCTGAAGACAGGTAGGTGAGTACTTGGCTGATTGAGGTAGTCTTCGTTGCTGTTTATCACTCCAGCTAGAAAATTTCCCCTAACTTCAAGAATTTATACCACTTGATACTATATGTGGTCTGATTCCACTTGTAGTCTGATGCTACTTGTAATCTGATACCACTTGTAACACCTTTTTCTCTGTAAGGGTGTAAATCAGATTAGTCAGCTGATATCACTTGGTGTAGTACATTCTTGAAAATTACTTGGCTGTTGAGTTCCAGTCAGCTGATAAGAAGCAGTCTTCTGATAGCTTCATTCTGACTTATTGACAACTTCATCTTTTATTTAGGAGTACCGCTAGTCGTACACGTTCCCCCTAAGTTCAAGAATTCGTGGTCAAGTAGTCTGATGAGAGTTTATCTTCAAAGACACTCAGCCGTTGAATTTCAGTAAGCTGTTCTGGGTTAGTCTTCTGATAAGTTCCCCCTCAACTTATGAATCCAAAATCAACAAACCAATTTCTGTTGTCACATGGTTGACTGATACCACTTGAACGGTTGGTGATACCACTTGTTGCAATCAGTTGTTGGTCTCTAATACCACTTGGTCTCTGAAACCACTTGTTAATCTTCAACTTTTCAACCTCTTGCGTTCCTTGAAATCTCCAGATATAGAGTCTACCTACTTGAATTATACCACTTGTTGATACCACTGATTTGATAACACTTGTTGGTACATGCTTGCTGGTAAGACCACTTGTTGAGCTTGATGAAATTTGCAAGGCAGTCAACTCATCTTTGTCATCTCACATGAGCTTCACCTACAAAACAGATGACTGTTTTTGGTATCCCATATTTACTGGGTCCAGCAGGGTTAGTACAAACATGTGATGATCTAGTGACTTATGTTTTATCATGATAATACCACTTGTGATGATACCACTTGTTGGTTTTTCCACACTTGTTTGTCATGATTAAAACATAGCTCATAAGCAAGGTAAGATGCATGAAATATGTGATAAGCATGCATATTGAAATGAGGATGGCAATCAGTACAGTGAACATGATCAGCATGATAATTTGAATAAGCATAAAGCATGTCATAATAGCAATTATCATAATGTGATTTAAATTCTTTGCCAGATAATTCATTTTTGCCTCAATTTCTTACCTGAGTTATTTAATAACTCTCCTTAGATTCAACAGACTTGATATTTTCAATTTTTCTCCTATCAGCAGCCTCGGCTGATGAGTTTACTAGTCTGATTAGTCTTAGGTAGCTTACTAGGTTTTCTAAGCCTCTGATTTCTTTTTAGAGAATGATGCAATTACTTCTTTCAAGTTTATTTATATTTTCAAAACAAATTGCATACTCAGCTTTTAGAGTTTCATTCTCATGCTCAAGCTTTTGGTAGTCAGCTGATTCTTGAGATTTTTCAATCTGAAGTTTCAGTGATCTGATTTGCTCTTTTCAGCAGAGTCATCTCTTCATTAAGCTTGGCAAATGCACAAACAGTATTTGAATTTGTAATTCAGCATTTATTCAATCGATTCAAATAGTGCATTACATTAATCAGTAGAAGTTACCCCAATTTTTAGAATCATCAAATTCTAGGGCAGTTAAGCATATGGTCTCGGGTACTTCTTCAAATTCTTTATCAGACGACTGAAGGTCTGAATAAGATGTGCAGGAGTTTATTAGCTTTGCTGCATCAGCTAACTTTGATTTGCTCTTACTAAGCTTACGCTCCTTTTTAGCACGCTTTTCCTTTTCAGCAAGCTTCTCAGATGATGAGGTTGGATGGTCTTTGATCAAGAGCCCATACTCCTCTTCATGGTAGTCTCTAAGTTTTGCTTTGTAGGAATCCCTGTTTTCCTGAAAATGATCAGAAGAAGATGAAGTAGCATTTTTATATTTTAATTTCATTTTCTTCTTGTAGAACTTCTTGAAATCATTTAGCAGCAGGGTAACGTCGTCAGCAGTGTATCCCTTTTCTGAACTCAGCACAGTCTTCTGTTTTGACTTGTATGCTGATTTTCTTGACTTGTCTGACGCCATTAGAGCAGCAGTAGGGTCTGAACTGGTTGACACTTCTAATCCCAATCTTGGCATATGATACTCATAAGCTTTGAGAGATGAGAACAGTTCGGAAAGAGAAATCTTCTCTAAATCCCTTGATTCTTCCATGGCTGTCACCTTCATGTTGAATTTAGGTGGCAAGGCCTTGAGAACCTTTGTTGTGATCTCCTTGTTCGAAAATTCTTTACCAAACCTTAGAACTTCATTCAGGGCTTTGGTAAATCTGGTATCCATCTGATCAATCGTTTCACCAGACCTCATCTTGAAATTTTCAAACTCCTCAAGAGCCACACTGAGCTTGTGTTCTTTGATAGCGTCGTTTCCTTCGCTTAGCCCGCAGACTTTATCCCACATCTCTTTGGCAGTTTTGAGATGCTTGATCTTCTGGAAATTTTCTTCGTCTACAGCTCTGAACATGATGAACTTCGCCTTTTTATCAAGATTTACCAACTTGTTTTCTTTAGGTGTCAGCTCATCCAGCTCTTTGTCAACTATCTGATCTGGTTGACCAGCAACCTTCACAGTCTTCTGGAATCTGAATGGTCCTTTTGTAATACACGTGTGCATATCTTCATTATAAGCAGCAAGGAAGATTTCCATTCTGATTTTCCAATTTTCAAAGTCCATATGGCCAATGTGAGGAACATGGCTTATGGCATCCATTTTTCAAAAAGTTTTGATTTTCAAAATATGCTCTCTTTTTGAAAAATTTGAAAAACACACTGAGGATCAAGTTCGTTTGATCAGGCAGAGGATCAGATGAACCAATCTGCTCTGATACTACTTGATGGTATCAGGTAAGTTACCAGAGCAACCTGAAATACCAGAGCAACCTGCTCTGATACCACTTGTTGGTCCCAAACGTGGTCAATGAGGTCTAGAGGGGGGGGGGGGTGAATAGACCTCTGAAAACTTTAAAACTTTTTCTCTAACTTTCCAAATCAGCAGACTAAGCTGATCGAGATTTGTAAGACTACTAAGCTGATTGCGCACAAAGCTTTGAACAGCAGAGTAGACCACTAATCTGACTTTCACTCAACTGATTTCAGATGTTAAGTCAGAGTTTTAGAAACTAGTTGGCAGCGGATATTCAAAGTGTTTTTCACCAAGCTGTTCCTCTTTGAGTTTTCTTACTCAAAAGATTTTATCCCCAGTTTTTACAACTCCTTTTTAAAATCTTTTGGTTAAATCGTATGTTTGAGTTCTTTGATAAATATGCAAAGTATAGCAAACAGTAAATCAAACACACAGGATTTTTATAGTGGTTATATGGATAAAAATCCTTTAGTCCACTCTTCCAAGTCACACAGATCTTGGGTTATACTAGAAAACACAAAGTAATCAAGTATACAATGCTTGCGCTGATCAACAAATGAAAAGCCACAAGTGCGCTGTAAGAAATCACACAGAAATCCTACACTCCGAAGCTAGATCACTCACTTAGACGGATCTACACTCCTCACGCTATTTTCAGTACAGGAATCACTCAGAAAGCCTATACTAAGAAGTTATATCACTTCACAAAGATGGATATACACTCCTTCAATTCTCAGTTGAAAGTCACTAAGACAGACAACGCATGATCTCTGTTCTTCAACAAAAAGCTTCGTCAACAAATGACTTCGCTTAAGATCAGACGACTCAACTGATGGATCTTGCTCTTATGATATGTTCTTGAATTGTGCAAGCTCTCTTTAGATCTTCAGTTATGTCTTCTATTTATACTCTCAGATTTTGAATTTCTGCCCGTTGAAGGTTGGCAGGAATCTACAGTCCTCGAGTTCTGGTCCTGACACGCGAACGGCTCCCTGCAACTGTCGCACTGTACACTCTGCTGTACGGAGTTTACTTTATGTCACAGTCGCATTTAATGCACTCAGCTCTTAGCCGTCGACAAGCTTACTGACCGTCTTCACTCTGCTGGTGGAAGTACTCTGCTGATGATCACTTCGCTGATCACTCGGCTGATGGCTTCTCGGCTGATTCAAGAATGAACATATCTATCTTGACTCGGCTGATAACACCCATCTGATATCCCACTTAGCTGATTCGGTCACTTAGCTTCCAGACCATGAGATAGGTTCCACTAAGCTGTTCAGTTCTTAGTTGATGACTTCCAGATTACCCTTTTTGTCATCTTCAAAACCTTCTCCAATATTAACCAACAATTTCCCCCTTTTTGATGATGACAAAACCTTCAACTAAGAACACATCTAAGTTTCTGATTTAGTCTTCAAACTCTGAGATGGAAATTATTGCTCTGATACAACTTAAAAAAAATTACCACTTGATGGTTCTTTTTCCCTTTCTGATCTTCTGTTAAAGAGTTCTTAGTTGCATCTCTTCCCCCTTTTTGTCATCAACACCAAACATTAGTTGCATCTTTTCTTCTCCTTTTATCCTTCCCCCCTTTTTAGGGTTTGTGATAACTTCTTTTTCATAAGATTGCAAGCTAGTATGCTGAAGACAGGTAGGTGAGTACTTGGCTGATTGAGGTAGTCTTCGTTGCTGTTTATCACTCCAGCTAGAAAATTTCCCCTAACTTCAAGAATTTATACCACTTGATACTATATGTGGTCTGATTCCACTTGTAGTCTGATGCTACTTGTAATCTGATACCACTTGTAACACCTTTTTCTCTGTAAGGGTGTAAATCAGATTAGTCAGCTGATATCACTTGGTGTAGTACATTCTTGAAAATTACTTGGCTGTTGAGTTCCAGTCAGCTGATAAGAAGCAGTCTTCTGATAGCTTCATTCTGACTTATTGACAACTTCATCTTTTATTTAGGAGTACCGCTAGTCGTACACGTTCCCCCTAAGTTCAAGAATTCGTGGTCAAGTAGTCTGATGAGAGTTTATCTTCAAAGACACTCAGCCGTTGAATTTCAGTAAGCTGTTCTGGGTTAGTCTTCTGATAAGTTCCCCCTCAACTTATGAATCCAAAATCAACAAACCAATTTCTGTTGTCACATGGTTGACTGATACCACTTGAACGGTTGGTGATACCACTTGTTGCAATCAGTTGTTGGTCTCTAATACCACTTGGTCTCTGAAACCACTTGTTAATCTTCAACTTTTCAACCTCTTGCGTTCCTTGAAATCTCCAGATATAGAGTCTACCTACTTGAATTATACCACTTGTTGATACCACTGATTTGATAACACTTGTTGGTACATGCTTGCTGGTAAGACCACTTGTTGAGCTTGATGAAATTTGCAAGGCAGTCAACTCATCTTTGTCATCTCACATGAGCTTCACCTACAAAACAGATGACTGTTTTTGGTATCCCATATTTACTGGGTCCAGCAGGGTTAGTACAAACATGTGATGATCTAGTGACTTATGTTTTATCATGATAATACCACTTGTTGGTTTTTCCACACTTGTTTGTCATGATTAAAACATAGCTCATAAGCAAGGTAAGATGCATGAAATATGTGATAAGCATGCATATTGAAATGAGGATGGCAATCAGTACAGTGAACATGATCAGCATGATAATTTGAATAAGCATAAAGCATGTCATAATAGCAATTATCATAATGTGATTTAAATTCTTTGCCAGATAATTCATTTTTGCCTCAATTTCTTACCTGAGTTATTTAATAACTCTCCTTAGATTCAACAGACTTGATATTTTCAATTTTTCTCCTATCAGCAGCCTCGGCTGATGAGTTTACTAGTCTGATTAGTCTTAGGTAGCTTACTAGGTTTTCTAAGCCTCTGATTTCTTTTTAGAGAATGATGCAATTACTTCTTTCAAGTTTATTTATATTTTCAAAACAAATTGCATACTCAGCTTTTAGAGTTTCATTCTCATGCTCAAGCTTTTGGTAGTCAGCTGATTCTTGAGATTTTTCAATCTGAAGTTTCAGTGATCTGATTTGCTCTTTTCAGCAGAGTCATCTCTTCATTAAGCTTGGCAAATGCACAAACAGTATTTGAATTTGTAATTCAGCATTTATTCAATCGATTCAAATAGTGCATTACATTAATCAGTAGAAGTTACCCCAATTTTTAGAATCATCAAATTCTAGGGCAGTTAAGCATATGGTCTCGGGTACTTCTTCAAATTCTTTATCAGACGACTGAAGGTCTGAATAAGATGTGCAGGAGTTTATTAGCTTTGCTGCATCAGCTAACTTTGATTTGCTCTTACTAAGCTTACGCTCCTTTTTAGCACGCTTTTCCTTTTCAGCAAGCTTCTCAGATGATGAGGTTGGATGGTCTTTGATCAAGAGCCCATACTCCTCTTCATGGTAGTCTCTAAGTTTTGCTTTGTAGGAATCCCTGTTTTCCTGAAAATGATCAGAAGAAGATGAAGTAGCATTTTTATATTTTAATTTCATTTTCTTCTTGTAGAACTTCTTGAAATCATTTAGCAGCAGGGTAACGTCGTCAGCAGTGTATCCCTTTTCTGAACTCAGCACAGTCTTCTGTTTTGACTTGTATGCTGATTTTCTTGACTTGTCTGACGCCATTAGAGCAGCAGTAGGGTCTGAACTGGTTGACACTTCTAATCCCAATCTTGGCATATGATACTCATAAGCTTTGAGAGATGAGAACAGTTCGGAAAGAGAAATCTTCTCTAAATCCCTTGATTCTTCCATGGCTGTCACCTTCATGTTGAATTTAGGTGGCAAGGCCTTGAGAACCTTTGTTGTGATCTCCTTGTTCGAAAATTCTTTACCAAACCTTAGAACTTCATTCAGGGCTTTGGTAAATCTGGTATCCATCTGATCAATCGTTTCACCAGACCTCATCTTGAAATTTTCAAACTCCTCAAGAGCCACACTGAGCTTGTGTTCTTTGATAGCGTCGTTTCCTTCGCTTAGCCCGCAGACTTTATCCCACATCTCTTTGGCAGTTTTGAGATGCTTGATCTTCTGGAAATTTTCTTCGTCTACAGCTCTGAACATGATGAACTTCGCCTTTTTATCAAGATTTACCAACTTGTTTTCTTTAGGTGTCAGCTCATCCAGCTCTTTGTCAACTATCTGATCTGGTTGACCAGCAACCTTCACAGTCTTCTGGAATCTGAATGGTCCTTTTGTAATACACGTGTGCATATCTTCATTATAAGCAGCAAGGAAGATTTCCATTCTGATTTTCCAATTTTCAAAGTCCATATGGCCAATGTGAGGAACATGGCTTATGGCATCCATTTTTCAAAAAGTTTTGATTTTCAAAATATGCTCTCTTTTTGAAAAATTTGAAAAACACACTGAGGATCAAGTTCGTTTGATCAGGCAGAGGATCAGATGAACCAATCTGCTCTGATACTACTTGATGGTATCAGGTAAGTTACCAGAGCAACCTGAAATACCAGAGCAACCTGCTCTGATACCACTTGTTGGTCCCAAACGTGGTCAATGAGGTCTAGAGGGGGGGGGGGGGGGGGGAATAGACCTCTGAAAACTTTAAAACTTTTTCTCTAACTTTCCAAATCAGCAGACTAAGCTGATCGAGATTTGTAAGACTACTAAGCTGATTGCGCACAAAGCTTTGAACAGCAGAGTAGACCACTAATCTGACTTTCACTCAGCTGATTTCAGATGTTAAGTCAGAGTTTTAGAAACTAGTTGGCAGCGGATATTCAAAGTGTTTTTCACCAAGCTGTTCCTCTTTGAGTTTTCTTACTCAAAAGATTTTATCCCCAGTTTTTACAACTCCTTTTTAAAATCTTTTGGTTAAATCGTATGTTTGAGTTCTTTGATAAATATGCAAAGTATAGCAAACAGTAAATCAAACACACAGGATTTTTATAGTGGTTATATGGATAAAAATCCTTTAGTCCACTCTTCCAAGTCACACAGATCTTGGGTTATACTAGAAAACACAAAGTAATCAAGTATACAATGCTTGCGCTGATCAACAAATGAAAAGCCACAAGTGCGCTGTAAGAAATCACACAGAAATCCTACACTCCGAAGCTAGATCACTCACTTAGACGGATCTACACTCCTCACGCTATTTTCAGTACAGGAATCACTCAGAAAGCCTATACTAAGAAGTTATATCACTTCACAAAGATGGATATACACTCCTTCAATTCTCAGTTGAAAGTCACTAAGACAGACAACGCATGATCTCTGTTCTTCAACAAAAAGCTTCGTCAACAAATGACTTCGCTTAAGATCAGACGACTCAACTGATGGATCTTGCTCTTATGATATGTTCTTGAATTGTGCAAGCTCTCTTTAGATCTTCAGTTATGTCTTCTATTTATACTCTCAGATTTTGAATTTCTGCCCGTTGAAGGTTGGCAGGAATCTACAGTCCTCGAGTTCTGGTCCTGACACGCGAACGGCTCCCTGCAACTGTCGCACTGTACACTCTGCTGTACGGAGTTTACTTTATGTCACAGTCGCATTTAATGCACTCAGCTCTTAGCCGTCGACAAGCTTACTGACCGTCTTCACTCTGCTGGTGGAAGTACTCTGCTGATGATCACTTCGCTGATCACTCGGCTGATGGCTTCTCGGCTGATTCAAGAATGAACATATCTATCTTGACTCGGCTGATAACACCCATCTGATATCCCACTTAGCTGATTCGGTCACTTAGCTTCCAGACCATGAGATAGGTTCCACTAAGCTGTTCAGTTCTTAGTTGATGACTTCCAGATTACCCTTTTTGTCATCTTCAAAACCTTCTCCAATATTAACCAACAATGCAAATCGGACCAGAAAGCAGAAATTAACAGAAATTTCCAGAAACTTTCGTTTAATGCAAACAGACCCCAGATTTTTATGGTAATTGCAAAAATAGCCCCTAGCCTTTCGTAAATTGCAAAACAACCCAGATTTTTGAATAATCCAGAAATTACAATTTGGTCCAGAATTGCAGGAAAAACAAAAATTAAATTTCTGTCCAGATTTTTGAAAACCGCAATTTGGACATAAGCCCTTAAATTTTTGGAAATTACAGTTTAGGGCCAAAAACGATTTATGCAAATATCCGAACACATAATTTATCATAACAAGCAAGAATCAAATCATAGAACACAACAAACAAATATACACATATATTTTGAAGTGTTTAGGCCTTTTCGTATGAGCGTAGTGAATTTGGCTCTGATACCACTGTAGGGATTTCATGGGGTATGATTGTCATACAACAGTGCGGAATTTAAAATTTTTCATACACCCATAATCCTAGGATTTTTCTCTAGCTCATACGAATAGGTTGAATTAAATTTTGCAACAATTTACAAAATAAAAAGGTGTAATTCGAAATTACCTCACCACAGGCAAGGTGGTGGTTTTTCTCCGGTCTTCTTTCAGATCTGATGGATTTGGTTCGAGAGGAGCACCCAAGTGTTGTGCCTCTAGCGGTATCCACGCCAATTGGATTAAAGCAACCCCTTTGAATCCACAGGCTCAGAAATAGGATTCAAGGGTAATCAGACATGGAAGAACGAAGAAAACCAGATCTAGATTCAGATCTAGATCTGGAGGAAGAGAGGGGGCGGCCACACTTCTTCTCCAAGAAGGGGGCGGCTAGTTGTGATAACTAGGGCTTAGGTTTTTGGTCTCCTACTCCTTATTTATAGATAAGGAGTCTTGACCTAATGTGGCCTAGTCCAACTAAGAAACTTAAAGCCCATTTTCTTGTGGCCTTTATTTGTTTCCTATGGACCTAGATCATAATTAATTAATTAAACCCCTTTAATTAATTCAGCCCATTTAATTAATTAATCCAGTTAATTAATTAAATTAATTCCTCTCTCATTAATTAACTCTTTAATTAATTAGTTTTCTTCTTCAAGAATTAACGCTTTAATTCTTCAGTTTTGATTTAACTCTTTAAATCGAACTTTCCTTATATGATTTGTTGCAGTCCAATTGTATTGTGTGTGACCCTCTAGGTTCACCATCAATTGGCCGCGGGCCCACGACTTTCGTGATTTAATTTGCGAGCTTATAAATTACCCCGATTAATTGAACACCTTCAATTAACCACTCAAGAATTAATCTTACAATTAATTCATGAGTACCCACACCTCATGGTCGATGTCTAGCCACAAGCCCATGAGGCCCAACTTCAGGTGAATTGATCTCAGTGAACCTCACCTCTTATAAGTGCCATGTACATACGGTCCCTCTATCGACTAATTTCCCGATCGAGACCTAGGGTGTGTGAATTGATTGGCACCTCTAATTATCTCGATAACTATACTTTCTAATTCGGGATAATGATTTCAGTGTGACTGCTAAATTTGGAAACCCCTTTCCAAATCCGTCACCGACCGTGGCCACGGGTTTCTCGGAATCTATTATCTAAGAACGTATAGGAAATCTCTCAACACACTACGTTGAGTCGGTAGATCCCATATTAGTGCTAACCATTCGCGTACACGATCCTACGTACCCAAAGTAGACACACAAAGATTAGGCTAAGTGATCGGGTCCTAAATCAAAGTACGTACTCACGTGCACCGAATTCGCCCTAGCACCTCAAGTCAAAGGACTAAATCGTACACTATTATAAGCCTTGAGAAACATCCCATCGCCGATGTGCGTCATGCGCTTCCACAATGGGTTTCTCTGTTCGGGTCATTCGATGCGTTCGATCCCCTATCGAACCACCTACTCATATGCACTGGCATCAAATGCCTTGCTCATGAAACACTACAAATTCACTCCATGTGAATCATGCATACTCGTACAAGTCTTAACGATTCCTTCGATACCCCGTCTCGACAGGAATCTATGACTTGGAACGTTTTTAAGATCATGACCTTAGAGACTGTTTCATGATTGCACTCATACTGAAGTGAATCGTCCCATAGTCTATTGTGATCTAAGGATTTCATCCAATCGCTTAAGTGATTCGCGAGAGATGAAGTTTGCCATTGTTTGATTTACATACTATAAACAAACGAGCGTATTAATTCATTTATTCTAGAGAAAGCTTATCACGTGATAGTCCTTATACAAGCTAAAATCCATTGGCCTGCAGGGCACTATCCTTTCAGTTTCTACCGACCCAATCGGTTTTACACAATGATTTTATTTTACTTAGGTTTTATACCAATTATTGGTTTTAACCTTGTAGATAGTTATTAGGAGATCGATGAGTTTGTACCGACCCAGTCGGTTTTACTCAACGATTTTATTTACTTAGGTTTTATACCAATTATTGGTTTTAACCCTTGTAGATCGTTCTTAGGAGATCGATGAGTTTGTACCGACCTAATTGGTTTTACTCAATGATTTTATTTTCCTTAGGTTTTATACCAACTATTGGTTTTAACCTTTGTTGATCGTATTATAGAGATCGATGAGTTTCTACCGACCCAATCGGTTTTACTCAATGATTTTATTTTACTTAGGTTTTATACCAATTATTGGTTTTAACCTTGTAGATCGTTATTAGGAGATCGAATAAGTTTGTACCGACCCAATCGGTTTTACTCAACGATTTTATTTACTTAGGTTTTATACCAATTATTGGTTTTAACCCATGTAGATCGTTCTTAGGAGATCGATGAGTTTGTACCGACCTAATCGGTTTTACTCAACGATTTTATTTTAACCGATACTAACTCACACTACGCCGTCGAAATGCAATATATGGAGAAGTTAAGCAAAAGCTTTTATCATTAATGTAGACATACTCTGATGTCGAAACGAAATAACAGGACTAAACCCTAAAAAGAAAAAGCTATCAATAAACAAAATACATTCTGTAAAAGATGAGATATTCCAACTGCTTTTCTAAATCTCCTATCTCGATCTCAACGACCATAATATAATCTGAGGTTTACAGCATTCCAATTTCGAGGAAGCGGGGTTCCATCCAACTGAGCAATTTTATAGGATCCTTTTTTGCCAATAGTAGTTACTATGAAAGGACCTTCCAAATTTTGCTGCAGCTTTCCGACGTGTTTTCATACTTCGACCTTTTTAAGTACCAGATCACCCTCCTTGAACGATCGTATCCTTACTCTTTGATTGTAGGCCTTTTCCATGCTTGACTTAGCTTCCTGTAAAAGAAGACTGGCCTTTTCCCTTAGGTCCTCACTTAAGTCAATGTCATCCTTACTCAACTGGTTGTTCCTTTCCTCATCATACAATTCGATCCTTGGACTGGGAACAAGTGCCTCGACTGGAATAACTGCTTCCGATCCATAAACCAAGCTAAAAGGCGTTTCTCCCGTAGAGGCTTTTACTGTAGTTCTATTTGCCCAAACGACGCCTGGGAGCTCATCCAACCACTTTCCTTTGGCTTCATCCAATCTCTTTTTTAGGGACTTGACGATTTCCCGATTTGCGACTTTTGCCTGTCCATTCGCTCGAGGATGACCCACAGATGTAAAATTTCCCAGCAAATTTGGTTCCATTGTCGGAAATCAGGACTCTCGGAATGCCGAAACGGCATACTACATTTTTCCGAAGAAAATTTATAACCTGGAATTGTGTAATTCGAGCGAGTGCTATACATTCAATCCATTTGCTGAAATATTCAACAGCGACCAAAACGTAACTCTTTTTTGACCTTGCGGTTGGGAATGGCCCCACTATATCGATTCCCTATTGATCGAAAGGCCAACAGATCGGGATTGGGTGCATCGTCTCTGTTGGTTGATGGATTATATTCGAGTGCACTTGGCAGTAATGACAATATTTCACATAATCTTGTGCATCATAATACAAGTTTGGCCAATAATACCCCGTTCTTAAACATTTGAGAGTGAGTGCTCGAGCCCCGCTATGATTCCCAGCCTCTCCTTCATGAATTTCTTTGAGGATACTTTGAGTTTGATGTTCGGGAATCACTTTAACAGTATTCCAGAAACGGATCGTCTGTAGAGTTTCCCACCAGACTTTTATCCGCCGATCTATATTTAAACTGTTCAGGGCTACAATTTTACCCACCAGGCTTTGTACTTGAGAAATATTCCTTGGAGGCTTCATCTGAGTGATAGCGCGTATCTTTTCTGGATTTGCTTCGATGCCTCTTTGGTGAACCAAGTAACCCAGAAATTTTCTTGACCTTACTCCAAAGGTGCATTTCAACGGGTTGAGCTTCATTCCATACTTCCTTAAAATCTTGAAGCAACAATCTAGGTGTTCGATGTGGTCATTCTCGCTCATGCTTTTGACCAGCATGTCATCCACATATACCTCCATTATCTCTCCGATTAGTTCCTTAAACATTAAGTTCACCAAACGTTGATAAGTTGCTCCAGCTTTCTCAATCCGAACGGCATTACCACAAAGCAGTATACTCCCTATTTGGTAACGAAGGCAGTTTTTTCTTGATCCTTTTCGTCCATGAATATCTGGTAAAAACCTTGGAACGCGTCCATCATGCTAAAAATAGCAAAACCAGCTGTGGAGTCGACTAAAAGGTCGATTCTGGGGAGGGGGTATGGAGCTCTTGGACATAATTTGTTTAAGTCCGTAAAATCGTTGAACATCCTCCACTTATTATCTTTCTTGTCACCTTTTGATACCAGTACAACATTACATAACCATTCTGTAAAGTGTATTTCTCTTATCTATTTAGATATTAGCAGCCTCTCGACCTCGGCTTTTATTATTTTGTCTTTCACAGGGCCGTGATTTCTTTTCTTTTGCCTAACTGGTTTCGCGTTTGGATCAATTTTTAAAGAGTGGGTTATTATTCTCGGGTCTATCCCCACTATATCTTCCGAGCTCCAGGCAAACACGTCTGTATTCTTTCTCAAGAAGTTAATTAACATGATTTCTCCTTGCGGAGTTAGCTCCGTTCCAATCCTAGTGATTTTGCTCGAATCGTTCTCTATAAGTTGAACATCCTTATGCTCGGGTGCACGCAGAGTCCGATCGGTAGGTTCTTTCCCCTTTTTATCGATCCTTTCCATACTTGGCAGTTCTGGCTCTTGGGATTTTTCCACCGAAGGTCCTACCGCCTTTCTTTTCGATGGTGTTAGTGGGTCGATGTTTCGCTTTAGGCATAGTGTCGTATTATAACAATCCCATGCCATGCAGTGATCGTTAACTATCTCCCCATTCCCGAAACAGTAGGGAATTTTATTTTCTGATGATAGGTCGATACTACGGCTCGAAATTGATTTAAGGCCGGTCTTCCCAGAATGGCATTATAGGCAAACGGCGTCTCTACTACCAGGAACTATATCATTTTTACAACACGCTGAGGTTTACTCCCGAGGGTGACACTTAGATTGATAGTCCCTGTTGGTACGATTTCCGATCCTCCAAACCCTGCAAGTGAGGTAGCCACCCTTTGTAAAGATAATTTTCCCAAATTCATTTGATTCAGAGCTTCAATGGCTATTATGTTAGCCGAGCTACCATTATCGATCAGAATTCTTTTTACATTGAAGTCGGAAACTTTTAGTGAGACTACCATAGGAAAATCACGGTGGTCTTCGTTAATGTCCGAATTCAAATTTTTTGGGACTTCACTATCATCGAAGCTGATTATTTGTTTCTCGGAATTTTTATTCTCGAGCGCCCATACTTCTTTAGGGATTACAACTTCCTTTTCCAGAGATCGAGACGTTCTCCGTCTCGCGTTACGACTATCACCCCTAGCCTGACCACCAGAGATCACATGAATGGTTCCATTGACGTGATCGTTATCGATGTCATCTCTACGGGGCGCGTTGTTGGCTGGAGACCTCCTGGGTAGGCTTCTATTTCCCTCCCTTCTTCTGGGACTGCGTGTCCTTTGTCTCCTTCGATCTGTTCTTTCCACAAACTCATTCAATTTGCCTTCTTGGATCAACTTTTCGATCTCCTGCTTCAAGTGATAACAATCCTCGGTCCTATGACCGTGTGCTCGATGATATCTACAATAGAGATCGTAGTTTTTCGCCACAGGCTTAGCTTGCGTAATTCTCTTCGCCGGGGGAATCCAGTTGTTTCTTTCCAGTATTACCAATATATCCTCTCTGGGAGCATTTAGTTTGGTATACTCCACATAATTGATCCGATCTCTGATATTCCTTTCTGGAGTTCGAGGTCTGAGGTAGACATTAGGTCTTTTCTCAAGGTTGCTTCCACCATATTCCAATCTTTGAAAGACATTCCCCTTTCGGGAAGACCGATCGTAGTATGTTATTCTAGGGATTGGTGCTTAATCAGGTTTCCTTAATCCCGAAGTTGATGCCTTGTTCTTGTTCTTATCCTTAAACGAGTTCATCTCTTCTTGAGTCATATACTTAGAAGCCAACATCATAATTTTAGCGAAAGTTCGAGGTTGCTTCCGACTTAATGCATTGCCAAATTGTCTATTTATTTTAAAGTCGAATAGGATCGATATGATATAGTCGATATTTGGAGAGTCGATCTTTAGTAATTCGACATTGAACCTTGCCAACCAGTTCCTTAGAGATTCTCCTTCCTGTTGGGTAATAGTTCCTAAGTAGCTCATTGGGAGCTTTTGTCTTTTCTGGCTTGCAAACTGTTGCTCTAACTTGCTACATAGCTCTCTGAATCTAAAGATTGAATTAGGTGGTTGTTTTCCGAACCAATCCAGGTTTCCTTAATCCCGAAGTTGATGCCTTGTTCTTGTTCTTATCCTTAAACGAGTTCATCTCTTCTTGAGTCATATACTTAGAAGCCAACATCATAATTTTAGCGAAAGTTCGAGGTTGCTTCCGACTTAATGCATTGCCAAATTGTCTATTTATTTTAAAGTCGAATAGGATCGATATGATATAGTCGATATTTGGAGAGTCGATCTTTAGTAATTCGACATTGAACCTTGCCAACCAGTTCCTTAGAGATTCTCCTTCCTGTTGGGTAATAGTTCCTAAGTAGCTCATTGGGAGCTTTTGTTTCTGGCTTGCAAACTGTTGCTCTAACTTGCTACATAGCTCTCTGAATCTAAAGATTGAATTAGGTGGTTATTTTCCGAACCAATCCAGTGCTAATCCTTCGAACGTCGTGACCATTAATTTTGCGGTGTATTCAGCTGAGTGAGCGTATAAATCCATTATATTCGTGAAACTGAATATATAGTCACACGGATCACCCGTCCTGTCGTATCTGGGAAGCCGACTAGGTAAAGGTCCCGAGGCCTGTGCTTCTTTAATCTCCAGGCAAAATGGGGAACAGGTCGCAATACTACCATGTACTTCTCTCGAGCGAGGCCAGGGCTGTCTTGTAGCTAACAACTTCTATTCCACTCGTTCCTCCACCATTCTCTCGATATCTCTCTCTGAGAATCTTCTAGTCGCTCGACGATCTATAATTGGAGGCTCCATATCATCGTCGATTGGAATAACAGTCCTTTCTCTAGACTGATGTGGTTCAGGACGAGCATTAACTCTTGCCTGATTAATTCTTCGACCAGGAGGTCTTTCATAAACGTTTGGTGGAGAAATCTGGGATCGTTGATCTGCGTCTGGACTCTCTGCTTGAGCCTATACTCGGTCGACAACTCCTCGAGGTCCCCTATTATTATTGAACACTTTTGAGGGTTGAACCACGGTCGCCGTTGGTCCTGCCGTTTCCGGTGCCGGTGCTTGCAAAATCTAAGAACATAGTGAGCTCATAAGTTGAGCAATTTGCCTCAACATTTCCTAGTCAGCAGTTAAGGGGGGGGGGGGGGGGAGGGACGGACCGAGCAGGTGAGCCTAGGGCCCTGCTCCAACTAGGGGCTTGTTGTCCCCCAGTGTTTTGGTTATTAGCTGCGTTCCCCGTAACATGAGTATCAATACGATCTAAATCCTGCCGTTCTGCTGGAGGCGGCATACTATTACCACTAACCCTTTGAGAAGTTTGAGGTAAATATTCAACAGTACGGGGAGGCTGAGAAGCCGTGCTTTTTCTGGCGTTGCGCGTACTCTTCCTTGGAATGACCATATTTCGTTCGAGTAATTAACCTGCCCCACGGTGGGCGCCAACTGATTTAACCTAATTTTGTTTATAGGCTTAATACCAGTAATTAATATGATTATGATTTATATTTTTGGGTTTAGTTAAAGTACTCAGTATGGTACAATTCAAGGTTTATGCAGAATATATTAAATACGTAATTAATTTGCTAAGGAGAATAATAGAGTTCTTATTATCAATAGAGCCAAAGTTGGGATCCTAAAACAATGAAGGATTCGCTATTTATAATGAATACATAATCCTAACCCAAGTAGTATCCTAACGTAATTAGGAGTCCTGCATGGCCCAGAAAACCTTCGGGATCGGTCTTCAGGTCGACTAGATGCGAATGGCAGATCGAGTCGATCATAGATGTTTCGAGGAGACTAATTCCAATCTTCGTGGGTCGGATCGATCTGAACTAGCTCGAAAAGTACTATTCAACTATAAGTGTAAAATAGCCCCCATGACCCATAAACGATAATATTTTAATTATGCAAAAGAAAGAAAAAAGAAAACTTACAGGTAGCTTCCCGCCTTCGTTCTTTTGGTTGAACTTTTTGCTTCATGCTTTTCTTGAGTTTGATGAACAAACGGCTTTGATCTTTTTCACCATGGATATCAACCACGTTCTCCTTCTACTAGGCGTGTGGGAACCAGCTTAAGAGAATCGAACTTTCTTCATGTTTTAGAAATCAAAAGTTCAAGATGAAAACTTCTTTGTTTCTTGAACAAGGGGTGGCTTTAGTATATTTAGGATTGAAGAACTTTTTCTTTTGAGTGTAATTTTAATGATTTCTTAAATCATCTCAGATCTATATCTTATATATATAGATATGGAAAGAGTTAAACTCCTACCATTACTTACTCAAAGTTTCCTACTAGGAAAAGAACTATTCTCTCTCTTACCTTAAGAGAGTTATTAATTAAATACAACTCTTGTAAATAATGAAAACATACATAAATATATTTACATATATAATTTCAAAAATTATATATATATATATATAAATTTTCCTTTTATTTATTATATATATATATATATATATATATATATATATATATATATATATCATATATATTTACATAGTAAAAAATGAATTTCTACAATTAGAAATTCCATAAATGTCAATGTTTCCTTTTTCTTGAATCTAGTATTCAATACTCATTAGAGTCAGTTCTATAATTAAATCTAATATAATTAATCATGATATTTTCTAATTAACTAATTATGAATTAGTCAATTAAATATCATCTAATTCATTCGGAGTTTCTATTTTGGGAAACTATTTCCAAAATGCAACATGAATGAATTCGTTCTAATTTCTTAAATTCAAATGTAGATTAACAGGAGCCGTGGTTGAGGACCTATGGACATGTAACTTCAAGTTCCAATAAATCGAATAATTTATCAAACTATTTAATATAATTAATACGATCTATTAATTTCAAGTGATTCCACTAAAGACTTGGAATTGCACTCTTGTCATTATAATATATTTTACTATAAAGATCAAGATAGTCCATTGATATAATCACTACATGCAATTTGATCCTCCAATAATTGATTCGTAACTAGAGCTAGGCGTAATTACCATTTTGCCCCTCTAATTACTTCTTTATCCTTAAGTTCATTAGTTCACTAGTAAACAATTTGATTTATGAACCTATTCATAAATCAGAGCGCTCTACTGTTTAGTTCCAGAACTAACACTTAAGGGAATCAATATTCCAGCTTCTCGCATGAAGGGTTGGATTCCATATATGTAGAACACATTCCCAGCCATTTATCTCAACGGATCTTCAAGACATAAGTTTTAGGCTCGACATGGTTACGGACCATTACCTATGAGTCAAAAGAACTCGTTAACATAAATAGGAGTTTATGCCTACTCAGGATTTAGATCAATTCACATATGATCATCAGTTGACATGTTCTACAACCATTATATCAATGGTATCTTATTTATTATTCTAGATCATGTCTGGTCTAGTCCTATGTAATCGAATTACACAAAGTACCTCCACCTTTGATGTCTCTACATCAATAATTCGGATCAAGATTACTACATTGTAAATGTTCTTTGGACCGTACTAGTAGTGTTTAGTTAAAGATCCCAACTTTAACTCACTACGGACTTTTTAGTCTATTAGCTATAACTTAAATCCTCCAGTATAACATATATACTTAAGTCATAGTCTCTTTAATAGACTTGGAATTTTCTGATGTTTATATTATGCAATAAATGCATAGTCGAAATGATTATATGAAAAATAAATTTCAAATTTATTTATTTAATTCATTTAAAGAATATCAAATAAATGCTTTAAGGCCCCGTTTGTTTACCTGAAAATGGCATGTAGTTTGGTAATCGTATCACCAGGCATCACATAATAATGTTTGGGTTGATTTATTGGATTTTGGGAAAGGAATTAAATTCCTTGGGGGGGGGGGGGGTGGGGGGGGGGGGGGGTGGGGGGGGGGGGGGGTGGGGGGGGGGGGGGGTGGGGGGGGGGGGGGGTGGGGGGGGGGGGGGGTGGGGGGGGGGGGGGGTGGGGGGGGGGGGGGGTGGGGGGGGGGGGGGGTGGGGGGGGGGGGGGGTGGGGGGGGGGGGGGGTGGGGGGGGGGGGGGGTGGGGGGGGGGGGGGGTGGGGGGGGGGGGGGGTGGGGGGGGGGGGGGGTGGGGGGGGGGGGGGGTGGGGGGGGGGGGGGGTGGGGGGGGGGGGGGGTGGGGGGGGGGGGGGGTGGGGGGGGGGGGGGGTGGGGGGGGGGGGGGGTGGGGGGGGGGGGGGGTGGGGGGGGGGGGGGGTGGGGGGGGGGGGGGGTGGGGGGGGGGGGGGGTGGGGGGGGGGGGGGGTGGGGGGGGGGGGGGGTGGGGGGGGGGGGGGGTGGGGGGGGGGGGGGGTGGGGGGGGGGGGGGGTGGGGGGGGGGGGGGGTGGGGGTTACAAGGTTTTAAAACTTCTAAAAATTCCAACAATCCCCCACAAGTTTTAAAACTTTACAGAATGCCTACTGAAAATAAAAGGGCACTAAAATACTGTGCAATGGGTGCAGGAGCCTTCCGGGCTTGAACCTACACTTAGTGTTGATGATTTCATTTGAGGAAACCATAATGGCTCAAGCGCTTTGAATTAGGTCCCTTGGCCAAACTTCAATACATCACACACACAGTATCGACATTGGTCTTAGTTCGCGGGTTAGCGCGTTAACGGCCATGCGCTCGAATCTTGATTCTCATGAGAGTTTCTAGGGTCATCCCAAACCCATAGCCACGGCCCCATGGCAACTCTCACTTAGGTGAAACCTCCAAGGGTACGTGCGATCTATACCCTGCGGAATTCCCGCCTTGATCTCATTAAGGGTTAAACCCAACCGTAATATCACACTATGAAACACTATCACCATAGGGATGGGAAGGATGTGCTCTCCTATAAATTAGTGTTAACCGAGTCACGCATTACAGGTTGTTCCTACCCATTGAACCTTCTTCATGGGGCCTCCAATCACAAAGGTTGGGTTACTCCAGGAGGTGACTCCCTTACGGGCTTATGCCCATCCCCCTCGATGATTAAAGATCTAGCCTTTATAGCTAGTCCTGAGACAAACTTCCACCTCGTGAAATTATTATATATTGCCTCTTAGTTTTAATTTTCACATATGTTTTTTTTTTTTCCCTCATATGATCTGCGTTGCATATGATTTCTTCAATATTCTTTTGACTCGTGCACGTGCACCTGTTATAGTAATAACTCAACAAAAGAGAATTGTTAAGAAATAATCATGATGTGTTCGGCTGTTCGCCATCAATTTTTTTTTTTTCAGACTTTTCATCCATCAATGCTAGCTTGAGTTTGAATCTTATGATACAAGTTATTTAGGAATTTCCATCTCACTGATTTTCTTTTAATCAAAATAAATTATATATGACATCATTTGATTTATCATCATAGTGCACAACTTCAACTCTATAATATATGTCATAAAGAAATGATAAGCGGTCAATTTATACTTTTCACAGTAGCTCATATCATAATTTCATATTAATGAATTAAATAAAGACAATAAAGTCTTTATCTACAATAAGTTTTAATTTCATCAAAGTAATCACCACAATCCATTATATTTAATGAGTAACAGTATATAATAATTATATGCTTTAAATCTAAGCAAACAAATATCTTTAAAATGTAATTAGCATAGACGATTTTTTTTTTCTTTCTCACAATCGTTTATGAAAATCCAACTTGGATAAAATTTCACCCCCACATTTGTAAGGATTTATTTATAATATCAAGATAGCTTATCAGCACATAATTTCGTCATTTTACCCAAACATTTGGAAAATATTAAGTTACTTATATAGTATGTAAGCTTTCGTTAAACATGCATCAAAACCTTTCATTGTGTAAACTAGTTTACTTTCTGCATGCTTAAAATTGTTTATAGGCTAGCAAGTAACTTTATTCTAATTTGTAATGCACTTATATATATGTAACTCTCATAATAAAGACATATTATAGGCATTGATGTCTAGTATTCAAAATTTTTAATATTTAAACATCAATTAGCTATTGGAGTTACATGTAACTTCTAACAATAAAGATAGACCATACCGTTATGCAAGATTAAGAAATTCCAGCACATAATCCCACATATTTTGTAGAAGAGTATGAACAAGTTCAGCTTCTCTTTGCTTTATAGCAACAATCACTTACCTCAAAGATAACATATGAGGCTTATAGACTTTAAATAGTTTATATATGCATGTCTCAATAAAATTAATATTTTCTATTGGCATACCAAATACCTTGTATTTGAGTATCTGCACTTAAAATGCTTAGCAAAATAACATACTTTATTATTTTATTTAAACTAAATATTTTAGTATCTCAAATAATTATAAGGCACATATTTATGGAAATTCAAGTGACACTTATAAATAATCAATTAAGTGCAATATCTCCATGCATTATTATTTGTCTAGTAATAAATTAAGCAAGCAACATATAATATAAGCATCTTATCTTTGCTAACAAAGATGATATGACCTTGACCAAATCGGTCCATGCATCGAATTATATTTACATTTGCCACATTAGAATATCATGGAGTTTCTTAATTAATCACATGCCGATTAAATCATTTTATCACAACATGCAATTTGATATTTAAAACATAAAAGTTAGACACAAGTACTGAAATCTCTTCATAATTAAACCATAACCATTATAGATATCTCCTGAAAAGGCAACTTTGCGGTTAAGATATAAACAGGCTTTAGTGCATTGAATATAAACTTTTTTTTTAAAAAAAAAAGAAAAAATAACTTCTTGACCTTCATAGGAATTTTATATTGATTAAAGCATTCCATATTCCATGTGTATGATTATAATTGACAAAGAAATGCATTTATTACCACTAAGTAATGCATACATTTTCTCCATATCATACTATCAGATTCGTAGTATCAAATATTGAACCAACTATAATATATGAATGGAAAATTATACAATCATTTGAAATGTAAAATCATTTTTTCCCAACGAGCTCAAATAAATTTTTATGGCCTTAAATCATAACTTAACGTAATTGCACCTTAACAACTTCATAATTACTCAATCAAAATATTGCCAAAAAGAAATTAATGCACTAAAATACAATTTAAAATATTTTTAATAATGGTTTTTATCATTGTTAAAAAAAAATCGGATAATGTGAAAGGATAGTGCCCTGCAAGCCAATATATTTAGCTTGTATTAGGACTATCGTAAGCTTTCTCTAGTATAAATGAATTAATATGCTCGTTTGTTTATAGTATGTAAATCAAACAATGGCCAACTTCATCTCTCGCGAATCACTTAAGCGATTGGATGAAATCATTGGATCACAATAGACTATGGGACGATTCACTTCACTATGAGTGCAATCATGAAACAGTCTCTAAGGTCATGATCTTAAAACATGTTCCAAGTCATAGATTCCGAACGAGACGGGGTATCGAAGGAATCGCAAAGACTTGTACAAGTATGCATGATTCACTTGGAGTGAATTTGTAGCGTTTCATGAGCAAGGCATTTGATGCTAGTGCATATGAGTAGGTGGTTCAATAGGGGATCGAACGCATCGAACGACCCAAACAGAGAAACCCATTGTGGAAGCGCATCACGCACATCGACGATGGGATGTTTCTCAAGACTTATAATAGTGTACGATTTAGTCCTTTGACTTGAGGTGCTATGGCGAATTCGGTGCACGTGAGTACGTACTTTGATTTAGGAGCCGATCACTTAGCCTGATCATTGTGCGACTACTTTGGGTTAGTAGGATCGTGTACGCGAATGGTTAGCACTAATATGGGATCTGTCGACTCAACGTAGTGTGTTGAGAGAATTTCCTATACGTTCTTAGATAATAGATTCCGAGAAACCTATGGCCATAGTTGGTGACGGATTTGGAAAGGGGTTTCCAAATTTAGCAGTCACACTGTAATCATTATCCAGAATTCGAAAGTATAGTTATCGAGATAATTAGAGGTGCCGATCAATTCACACA
Organism: Penstemon davidsonii; assembly: GCA_034814905.1. Lineage (NCBI taxonomy): Eukaryota > Viridiplantae > Streptophyta > Magnoliopsida > Lamiales > Plantaginaceae > Penstemon > Penstemon davidsonii. The sequence continues at coordinate 8,937,353 of JAYDYQ010001086.1, read as the reverse complement.
CCCTAGGTCTCAATCGGGAAATTAAGTCGATAGAAGGACCGTACGTACATGGTACTTATAAGAGGTGAGGTTCACTGAGATCAATTCACCTGAAGTTGGGCCTCATGGGCTTGTGGCTAGACATACGACCATGAGGTGTGGGTACTCATGAATAATAAGGAGATTAATTCTTGAGTGGTTAATTGAAGGTGTCAATTAATCGGAGCAATTAATAAGCTCGCAAATTAAATCACGAAAGTCGGGGGCCCGAGGCCAATTGATGATGAACCTAGAGGGTCACACACAATACAATTGGACTGCAACAAATCATATAAGGAAAGTTTGATTTAAAGAGTTAAATCAAAACTGAAGAATTAAAGTGTTAATTCTTATAGAAGAAAACTAATTAATTAAAGAGTTAATTAATAAGAGAGAAATTAATTAATTAATTGGATTAATTAATTAAATGGGCTGAATTAATTAAAATAGTTTAATTAATTAAAAGATGATCTAGGTCCATTAGGAAATAAATAAAGGTCATAAGTAAATGGGCTTTATGTCTCCTAGTTGGATTATAATGCATCTAGGTCAAGACTCCTTATCTATAAATAAGGAGTTGGAGACTCAAAACCTAGTACTAGACTAAGTAGTAGCCGCCCCCCTCTCTCCAAATCTGAAAAGCGCTGCCCTCTCTCTTACAGAGATGGGTTCGGCCGAATCCTGTGAAATTGCACAGGGTTCATGCGTTTTTCCTCTTCTTTCTTCCTTGCTTGATAACCTTTGGATCTTAGTTCTGAGCCTGTGGAATCAAAGGAGTTGCTTCAATCCAGTTGGTGTGGATACCGCTAGAGGCACAACACATTGGGTGCTTCTTCGAACCAAGCAGATCTGAAAGAAGACCGGAGAAAAACCACCACCGTTCCTGTGGTGAGGTAAAAATCGCTAAACACCCTATGGATGTTTTGATTTGTGTAAAAATCATTTTCGTATGACTAGATGAATAAAGATTCAACTTGGGTTATTTTAAAATTTTAAAATTCCGCTGCTTTTAACGTTCTGACGTTACCAATAACCCAACATAATGGACAAACACCAAAATCGGTAGTATGTTTCCTTTCACAAATTGTTCTAAAATAATGTAACCCACATATATTACGTATGTAATGCCATTGGAGATTATAATAATGCTAGAATTAATACCTTCAAGGTCAAAAGAATTAAGTATGTCGTTAATAGGGTGTTTTATTCTATTTCAATAAATTGGTTTTAAGGCTCGTCTTATAAAAGAAATATTAATAACAATATATTAATGGCATTAATTTTTAGCATCAAATGCTTCATTAATTTATTAAATAAATTAACTAACCATTAAATAAATATATACATGTAACTTTCACACAAATAAACTAAAATAATTCATGAAGCACATAAAACACAATTATTGAAGTTTTATTTTATACAAATCTTATCTCTTACATGTATGTATAGCTTGTATATTTTGTGACAAGAAAGCACCGATGTACTTTTCAAAGATTAGAGCAAAATTGTATATGTCCTTAATTCACTTCATCCATGAACAAACCAATTACGATTGGTAATGTTTAATTTAGTTTATAAGGATAAATCAAAATAATTTTTTATTTTTCATAATAAACGTAAAGAACTCCAGTACCAATTCTTGGCTTGCAGAAATACTTTTAATAATAAAATGTAAATTCATATAACCATCAAAATAAAAAGCTTGTTAAAATAGGCTTTAATCACTTAATGGGTTTCAGTATAAATTTTCTCAATTACTATGTACGAAATTGCATCCTAACCTTTGTTCATGCTAATCACACATGAGAATAAAATAACTTTAATGATCGATAAGGACTACACCAATTTCGTAATATAGTTTTAAAATTTAAAAATTTAGAACCATCAGCACATATCACACTAAGGCCAAACTTGAGAAGAGCAGTCACAAATTGATCTTTTAAAGTTTGATGTCATATTCACAAATTATTTATTCTTTTTAATAGTCAGATATCATTTTTAACACGAAAAATAAATTGTAATAGGCCAAGTTATAAGCTGAATGTGTACACATCATGGAAAAACATACCAGCATTCACACATCATATTTGAATTAGATCAAGAGAAATAATTTTAATTATAAATCGTACCTGAATTTTTTTGATTCTCCAATGAATTATATACCTCTTAAAATAGGCTAATAGACATATACATGCTCCTTTGAAATATCCCAAAATCTTTTGCATTAGACAAACTTTTGATTTGCATAAATTCTCCGAAGTACCTCAATCAAACATAAGATGAAATTGTTAAAGAATTCAAACCCCTCAAATCTCTTACTAAACACAAATCACAAATATAATCACTTTCTTAGATTGTTGTGAAATTTTTCCTTTTTTATGTAAATTTAATAATCATAGAATCATAAACACAATATGAAAATTTAATAGAAATATAATATAAATTTCAATAAACATCTCATATAATTTTATAATATGATATATGACATAAAATAATTAAAAATATAAAACGACTTGCCTGATTTGAGAGTCACATTACTAAACTCTCGTCCTAATAAAGTGATTGCCTCCCCTCGTGCAGGTATTGGCGGCTGATCACAATCCCAAGATAAAACCCAATGGCCACGCCGGCGTCCTCGTCTGTGAGCACGTTCACAGGAAGACAAAGAACCAAACCTTATCTCTAGTGCCCAATAACAATAATAAAAGTATTTCGTGAATGCAACCTAGCTAGTGAATGTGTGTTTCCTATGACCCTAGGACACACCTATATATAGTGTTCATGAGACCTTATTGGTCAAAACATTTAAAGCCACATAATGGTACATTGAGGGGAATTATTGAATTTAATGACACCATAATTTTGACTGTTACAAAGTTCAAAAACTTCTAAAAATTCCAACAGTTTCCATTGCATATCCCGAGTTACATATGTATCTCTAGTTTCTTGTCGGTCCTTACTTCTGAACGAGCATGCTTTGGTGGAACAGAATTACCTATAGAGTCTTACTATTACAACCAGAAACATAGTTAAAATACTTTGTTAGTACTTCATAAATCATCAAATTTATGTAGTGTATTTGATTAAGTAATATTCCCTCCGTTTAATATTATTTGTTGTTTTTTGTAAAAAAATTGTTTCCTATTATATGTCGTTTTAGAAGTTCAATGCAAAATTAATTTACGTTTTTCAGATTTACCCTCTCATATTAATTGTTCTAGCTTCTCATTAAGAGGAGAGAAAAAACAATTATTACTACTGAGTAAGGATATTTTTAAATTTTTATCTTCAAATGATGACTATTTAATAGATATCTTAAGATGTGTGCCACTATTCAAAATGACAAATAATATGAAATGAAAGGAATAATCTCTACTATTATAATAGCATGAATATTTCTTAACTTTTTTGTACGGACTAAAATATCCCTTTGTGATTTTAAAAAGCAAAAGAAACTCAAGAAGTATAGGTAGCTTTGGAGATATCAGAAGTTAAAAGACTTAACATAATACAATTCTAACTAAAATGTATTAATAGGCAAAAATAAACTTAAAAAGTATAGCTAGACAGGAATCACAAGGTATAACAAGATTACGAGGCATAATAAGTTAAAAGATTTAACATATTACAATTTTAATTATAATTAAAAATTCAAACAAACAATATGTTGGTTGTATAATTGAGCAAGACCACGTGACAAGATCCTAAGAATGGCACATGAGATATTACACAATTTGACAACAAATTAAATTTGAGGCCATATTGTGTGTATTTGGATCTTGATTTACTTTATTAAATATTTAAACCTATTGTCGTAAAATTAGAAGATATAAATCTAAATGTGTTTGTAATTTATACAAAAATATTAAGCTTTTATAGTTTTTAATAAAGTCTAAAATGAATTCTATAGAAAAAGAAAGCTATGTATAATACTCTGTAATTATAATAAAAGTTTCTATACATATAATTTTGTGATACGTTCATTTTTTCTGTTAATACCTATATTTATTTTATTTGTGCATAGTATTGTATGAAAAAAATTCAATAGCAATTAGTTGAACACACGCACTGCGAGTGCATTTTCCTAGTAAATTCAAAAAGAAAAACTCTCTCGAAAATTAGGACATGCTTTGTTTGTATGGCGGTTCACATATTTGATTAAAGATGAAATGTCCACATTTTTAGTTGTTTGGTAGCTAGGAAACAATTCCAGATTTGGCTGGCCTAGTTTGAGAACCAATAGTTGGAGTTTTTATAGGTGAATGAAATAATTTGAAAGAAGAGTCGTGTATGTTCGATCTAATCTGCTAAAAAGTCTTTTACGTCTATAAATATGAAACAAAATCTGGTCAATTCTGAATTAAAAAAAAAATAGTAACTAAATCAAAATTTAAATTCTTTCTTCTCCAATTCTTATTTTATTTTTTAAAAGTCGAAGTTCTGTTTGTTCCAACTCGTCCATGGCCTTTTTGTTAGTGCAAATTAACAACAAAGGATCAAGATTGTTGTATCTTGGGTGGGGAATACTGTGTGCACTGTAGGCAGCCTCGAAAATATTGCCTTAAGGAGATTGTATCTGCAACCTCAGCCTCAATTATTATTTCCTATTTCGTGGTTTGGTTGAAAAGTTATTCTGATTAATTCTAACCAAGTAAGTATGTTTACATGTTTTAATACGTGTATAACTCTATGTGTGAATTTTAAATGCATAAATAAGTGCACAGATTGTTAGACACCAACAATCTTAAGACAATATTATTTGTTTAATTAATCTGTGTGAATGCATAATTATTTATTAAGCACAAATCGTGTTTGCCACTTGAAATAAATGAAGAGGTGATTATGATCTATATGAGTAAACAGAATATGAAAAACTGCTAGATATATAGATTGTATTAAAACATTGTGATATTAGTTTCGTTTGAATAGCAATCAGAATTTTATTTTCTATAATTGTGAAAACCAAGGTTTTTATTCAGTGCAAGAGAAATATTGAATGAATTAATGGGCTTAGATTTCCATCAATCTGGAGTATACTGGATATCATAATTCTGCAACATCTTTCGAAACTAATTAGAGAAATTTCTTACACTAAGAAAATTTTGGAATGATATGAAAGACTAGCAATTATTTGAGAATTTCCTTCTACACCATTCTAGCTATAACTAGAATTGAGAATTTTATATCTCTAAACTGGAACCAATCTTTTGATGCTATAATGTGGAAATGTAAATTAGCACTTGACTTGAGTAAATGAGAATTGAAGACGCAGAGGCGTCTTTTTCCTTTGAAAGCCTCATTTTCATATGAATCAGTACTTTGGTGCCAATTCGTGAAATGTGATTTAAGAATAAGCTCTATGGCATGAGAAACGGTCTATGTGTAATGCTTCCAGGAGGTGCCTTTAATTCAAGACTAGGTTCCCTTTAACAATTCTGCATATGAGTATGCGAATCGGTGCATGGAAAATACAATTTTGGTTTTTAAAGTAGTGGGTTACTGAAGCCGAAGGTTTTGAACTCTTGCGAAAAGATGGTCCAATTAGTGGAAACATTATTTTCAAAACTAATTAAAAACATACTAATGCTTTCGTAAGTGCCTTTTAATTAATTGGCATATATATGTGAAGCGGTGGAATACTTCATTAGTGGCCAATGTTTTTCATCGTTAACATTATACGGTCATATGTGAAAATCAAGAAATTGGGTTCTAATGAAATGATAATCTTTTTTTTCTCGAGATTAGAAACCATCAATTGAATTAAAAGGAAGTTCATAACCCATCAATTGAATTAAAAGGAAGTTCATAACCATTCAATTGATATGCCGATTCCGTACATCTACGGAGATGTCATGAATGGGTGCTAATATTAAATTATTTTGGTTAGATATTGTGTCTTCAATATTCCAAGTCTAACTACAAAATTTGATTTCAATGATTTGAGTAACTAGAAGTAAGTTAATGGAATTCTTTGCGAAAGAATTGTAAATGGATGCATTTATAGCATTGCATATTTACGGATTGAGCCGCAACTATTCACATGATTGTTGAGATGTGATTTTAATACATGAATTTTAAAATTGGCCGTGAGTTATTGGATAAATAGGAATGCCTGTTTAACCTTGTACAAGTTAAAATGAATTATTTTTCTTATAAATACTTTAGTGGTGCACTAATTTATTTATAGAAGTAAATGATATATGTCATTACTTAGATAATAATTTAAATAAAATGTAATGACATGAGCATTAAATTATGAAACTCATATCAGTATGTGATTCATAGCTCATATACATTTGTTTAATAAGTGCGACTTATACATATGCGAGATATATTAGAAGAGTATACTAATCACTTTTATGAGGAGATACAAGATTAATTAGTATTTACTACCACATCAATATTTTATTTGAGAAAATATTGATTTTATTTGTGAAAATATTTATAATATATTTGCGAAATAAATGTCAATATTTTATTGAGAAAATATTGATAATATTTTTAATTTATTTGCAAAATAATTATAATTTATTTGTGAGAAATAATTATAAATTATTTGTGAAATAATTATAATTTATTTGTTTGTGAAACATATGTGTAAGAGTTCAAAACTTTAAAAGTAATTAAATTAACTGTGTGATTTTGAAATTATTACTAACTCGTGGAGTTTGATAATGTATTTAATCACATAGATATTATTGCGCTATTTATTGAGTTATAAATATGAGACAATCGCGAAATACGAAGAGATGCATTTGTGAAATACAAATCTGGATAATGGAATGAGAAAATTTAAATTCTTATATCCAAATTGTGGGGGTAAATAAGAATATATTCATTTACACAAGAGTGTGTTAAATTGGGAATATTTCGTCAAATAATTTACCTGGGTCAACTCAATTGAATTTGATAGCTAAATTAACAAAATTTGAAGATGCGGTTAAACGTCATTCTTTAAATCCAAGTTTACTTGACAACTTGTGGCGGAAAGCTCATTAGATGTCTACACACATACTAAGTCGAGTTTCATACAAGAAAGTCAAATATCATTCCATATGAGTTATGGAAGGGAAGAAAAACCAAACACCTTAAAATATGGGGGTGCTTGGGTCAGATTTCGGTTTCACCACCGCAAAAGAAAAATAACTTAAAAATATTAATTACTCCTAGCTTTTGCGATAAATAGTAGCAGTTCATATTTTTGGTGTTTAAATCTGAAATAAATGTAATCATGTGAACCGAGTCACGTGATGTAACATTAGAGATAATTATAAATTGTTTATTCTGCGAGCATAAACACTTTAGTCTAACCCATTTTAGACAAGAATATTTTTTTAAATTTCATAGAATATTTTGCGAAAATATTTAATTGATTTTGATCAAGAGGGTCAACTTTGTGAAGTTTATAATTATATTTAATTATAAACTACTATATTCAGCAATAATATACATATGAATCGATCTCTAAAGAGGTCAATCTCTTATATGTTAGAGGATTAACCTCAAACATATAAATAAATTATGTCATGATCCAATATCGTGGATTGGAAAGAGACGATTGACAGCGAGTTACATTAATAAAATTGGTAGACCTCGAGGAGTGAACCAATTAGATATGTTCAAGAGTTTAAAAACTTCGATAAGTCAATCGATAAAAACTAGGCTAGATGAGTTGCCAATGTGCCTTATTAAAAGAAATACTTTTACTTCTTTGACTCATATTCACTAGCGATTAGGATGACATCCATTTGAATGTTAATAGCTCTAATAGCTACATACAATACAAGGTTTTATCAAATGGATGCTAAAATTGTCTTCCTTAATGGTGAATTAAATGAGAATATTTATGAGGAGTAACCAGAGAGTCTCGTTGTTAAAGGAAAAAAAACATAGTTTTCGAAACTTTTATATTTTCTTGTTGACCTTTAACATGCTCCTAAACTAAGACACGAAAAATGTGATAGTATCATCAACAAATTTTGACTTTCATATTAATAAATATGACAAGTGTGTCCATATAAACAAATTGGATAATTGAGTATCACAGTTTGTTTACACGTAAATGATATGTTAATATTTGAGACTAATATAGAGAATATTAAATCCACCGAGAAAATATTAACTTATGATACGAAAAGCTTCGGTTTAATCAATTATGATTAAGAGGTCATGCGATGACATTAAATTATCCCAAGCACATTATGTGAATGCGTGATAGATAAGTTTAATACTTACTAAATTAAGAGATTTCATAATTCTATTTAATTCATATCTTGTGTGCTACACGACAACAAATGTAATAGAGTATCACAATTTGAGTATGCTCATAAAATTAGATGTCACGCATATATCGTAAAATGCAAGAGGCAAGCATCGTCTCTCTAGCTAATAAACTAAGGAGATACACGAACAATCTTAGCAAATTCGTTGGGATGCATTAATGAGAATGCTGGAACCTTGAAAGAATACATTTGTATGTGTATTATATTTTGAAAAAATATCTAACTGCCCAGGAGGGATATAGTAATGTAAATGAAACTTCTGATTTAGAGGAATCAAAGTTTATAAGCGGATATGTATTCAATTTAGGAGGCACCACTATTTCTTGAGAATCTTTCAAACAAACGCATATAGCTCAATCCACTATGACATTAAAGTGCATAGCATTGGATAAAGCTAGTGAAGAATTTGAGTCGTTTCACAAAATTCATGGAAGATATCCTAATATGACTGAAAATTGTGTCAGCCATACGTAAAATACGATAATTAAGCGGTGATACACAGAGCTCAACAAACTCTATGTATAATGGTAAGTCACGAAATATTCGTTGTCGTTGATCCAATACCGAGAGACGTCTACTTTCAAATAGAATGGACTTTGTGAAGTCAAGAGATATTCCTGATTTCGGATATTAAAGGTTTGTTTAGAGAGTAGTATGTGTACCCAAGGTGGTTGGGCCAAGTGGTAGTGACTTGCGACCCCCAAAAGCAAGACTCAAGTTCAAATCTACTGGAGACACCACACTGGGGGAGGACATATACCCTTTGAACTCTTCGGTTCGAGCTGCAAATACACAGTCTGATTGATCAAAAAACAAAAACAAAAAAAAAGAGTAGAATGTGCATCTAGGGGAATGGGTTTAAAGCCTAAATTATACTAAGTCTCCTCGTACGGAAACCTAACCTGGCGACTGGAGATCCCAAGGACCAGGTTCAATAGGACAACCAGTCTTGGCTAACTTAAATAAATCATTTAATAGTATAACTCTATCCAATTCTTATGATTCTTTAAGTGCAAGTCTACCTCGTTTATAAGGTTAAGCAAACGCTTTTAATGACGTCTATACCTTGCATTCTTATTATATTTTCCAAAAAATAGTGACTAAATTTAAATTCTCTCTTCTCCAATTCTCATTTTATTTTCCAAAAGTCGAAATTATGTTTGTTCCAACTCGTCTGTGGCCTTTTTGTTAGTGTAAACAATAAAGGATCAAGATTGTTGTATCTTGGAAGACTGCCGAGGAATACTGTGTACACTGTAGGCAATCTCGAAAATATTTTCTTAAGGAAATTGAGCAAAAGACAAAAAGACCCCCTATGTTTTGTCTAACTCCCAAAAATCCCCCTGTGTTATTTTAACTCCCAAAAATCCCCCTGTGATCTCAAATAAGTGCCAAATACACCCCCAAAAAAGAGAGTGTGTTTCAAACGCCAAAATGCAAGTATTTGTTCACATTTTGCTTTTGATATGACAATTTTACCGCTCACATCGAAAGACAAAAACACCCCCTATGCTTTGTCTAACTTCCAAAAACCCCCCATGTGCCATTTTAAATCCCCAAAACCCCCCTGTGTTTTATTTCAAATACCACACTCGACCCAAGTAGTATATATTTAATTTTTCAAAAATAATAAATAAATTCTAAAAAAAAAAACACAATGGGGTAATCTTGTCATTCCACCAAAATTCAAAAATAAAATTATAAGTATATGCTACTTGGGTTGAGTGTGGTATTTAAAACCAAACACATGGGGGTTTTGGAGAGTTGAAATAACACATGGGGGTTTTTGGGAGTTAGACAAAGCATAGGGGGTATTTTTGTCTTTTGCTCTAAGGAAATTGCATCTGCAGCCTCAATCTTAATTATTATTTCCTATTTCGTGGTTTGGTTGAAAAGTTATTCCGATTAATTCTAACCAAGCAGGTATGTTTATATGTTTTAATACGTGTACAACTATGTGTAAATTTTAAATGATTAAATAAATGCACAAATTGTTAGACATCAACACCAATAAATTTCCTACGCTGTTCCAAATTGATGCCGCACCCCTTTTCCTTTGAGAGATATGATGAAGAGAATGCAAGTTTTCTTGATCTGAGAAACAGGCCTCTCCAACTCCATCTCTCTTAATTTATATGACAAATATTAGTAGAATTTTGTGTCTATAAATTTTTTAAGGGAAAGTGGAGTTAGTTAAGATAATTTAATGTTTAAATTTAATGAAATTGCATAATAAAAAAATTAGCTTTAACGAGGTAATTGAAGATTTTAATAGTGCAAGAACTAGTTGGAGATATATAAAAGTACTGGGATGCATCTGAAATAATCATTAAGGTTAAAATTGGGAAGAAGAGCTAGTTTTTTGTCAAGCCGACAATTGATAATGAATCTTTAACAAAAAAGTTAATGGCATGGGGTAATTGAAGGATTTAATAGTAAAGGGGTGGTAGGTAAAATTAACAAGATTACGTGGGAAGTATGTGAAATTAACCCAAATTGATTTAACAACTTCCTTAAATTAGATTGTCACCTTATTGTTTTCGCTTATTAATTAAATTTCTTGTAATGTTCTTATTTGCGTTAGACTTAACATCTTTCACTCTTTTAAATCTTGAAATATCTAAGAAGTTACTTGTATTCGCTAGTTGTTAAATTACAAGTTCTCAAAACAAACAAAAAACAAAAATGTTAAATTAAATGATTCAGTTTGGATCTATACTTTTTAAATATTAATTTAATTACAGTTCTTGAAAGATGCGTCTATAGTAATAATAATAACTAATATTAATTTGTAATATGTCTTGATACTCTTCATACTTAAATTAAGCTTTGTAAAATATTACTATATTTTTATTATTTTAACATTGTGTATTACTCATGATATATGTGATATTTAATATATATAAAAAATCAAACTCAATAAATTCCCGAAAAGAATACGGTATAATTTGAATCACAATAACAGATCTAATTAACCAAAAAATATATCATAACAAAGACATAGCTGATAACAATAGGCTTCTTTTATGTGTATCTTCTTCTTCACAAGTTTTTATTTTTGTTTCCTTAATTGGATATATATTACTTTTAGGAGAACCCTAACATATAGAAAGTTAAGAGTTTACAAGGAAACTAAACACAATTAAAGGCTGGTGTTTCTTTCATACACACAATCTCATTAATTGATCACAATACACAACATACTTCGGACTTCTTCTTTCAAGCTTTCTACCATGGAATCAGTAGTTGCAGAGAAAGTAGAGGGCAATTACGACGTTTTAGTGTCCATACTAGTTCGATTGCCGCCAAAATCAGTGTTCAGATTCAGGTGCGTGTCAAATAGATGGAACAATATCATCGAAGATCCTTACTTTCTTAAAAGCTACAGCGCCATAACAAGAAAACATCAGCTACATGGAAAACGTCTGCTAGCATTCTTCAAATTAACACATGCGCACTTATATATAAGAGAAAAAATATTGTGGTACAATAATATTGAGTTGGTGCAGAGTCCACTATTGCCAAGTGAATTGGGCAAGTTCATCAATTCCTCAAACGGACTCATCCTCCGACGCTCAGTCTCTTTCGACACTTACTACGTTGGGAATCCCATAACGAAAAAGTGGGTTTATTTGCCGCCACCCAAGATTACTGACCGTACACATTACAGAATATCAACTGGATTAGTCTGCGAGGAGAATACAAACGAACTCGTACCAAATTACACGGTTGTACTAGCTGGCATACCGACAGGTGGACATAGGGATACTATGGATATAGAAACTTATTCTTCTTGGACTGACAGGTGGTCTATGCCGACACTGATCAGCACAGGGAATTTCTATCTACATCTGGACCAGCCGCCTCTCGTGTGTAATGGTGTCGTGCATTGGAGTGGATGGAGCTCGATCGCCCTTTACGACTTAAACGGAGGTGAAAATCATCTGCAGTTGATCAAGTTGCCACCACCAGATGACGGAAAATTTTATGACTTTAGTTTCATCAGGTCAGAACATGATGATGTCTTATGGCTTGGCATACACAATTATGAAAACATGCAATTTTGGATGCTCCCCAAGAGTAAAGAAGGAAGTTACAGGGGCTCCACCACTATACCTACCAATGAGTGGGTCTTGATGCACACGATCACGAGTGCTTCCCTGCTTAAAGAACCTGCCATATCATTGCTACAAAACAACAAAATAGATAATGAAATATTAGATTCAATTAGGCTCGAGGGATTCATTCCACGCAATCCAATAGTTGTTGTTCTCAGGCAGGGGGAAAGAGTATTTCTTCACAACTTAGAGACCAAATCAATGGAGTCACTTCAATATCATGGCGGCCAACCTACTGAATGGTGGTATCCCTACATGGAGTCCCCTTACTTATCTTCATATGCTCTTAAAGAAAATCAACAGCTTCCGTCCCCCTTCAAAAAGAAGCCACATAGCAAGAACAAGAATACCTTTAGCTGGCTTGTAGACCTGTTCACAAAGAAGTGCATTTTATAACTCAGGATTTTAATCTCGTACAAGTAAAAAAATGTTATCACTTAAACATTTTCATACTTTATCGCATACATATTAGATACTCAATCTTGTACAAGTGTCTCATACATATTGGATATCAAGAAAGTGAAAATAACGCCACAAAATTTTCCACCCTCCTCCCTTGTTTTTTAGAGTATAGTGACCAAGTCATTACATAGTTTCCATATTTACATGTACATTTAAGCTCCTTTTGTGTACCTTCATTAATGCACAAGGTATAACAAGATATATTACTATTGCCAAAGGCTTTGTTTATCTCAATAACCAGTTGCTACTTTTTAAATGAACTGGAAAAAGAAAACAGAGAAATATTTCACCCAAAGTAGGAATATCTAGACCTCTTTTATTTTGTTTTTGGAAAAGAGGAATCTAAAGAACTTGTCAACTATTTTATAACTTTAATCCAAATTCAAATTAGAAAGCATGGACCTTGAAAACAATATTGTAGTGGATTCCTTAATCTTTTTGGTTTATCCAATGTTAACAGAACATTTTATTTCTTCAATTTACACCATCAAAGGTAAAAACCCAAACACCCAATTTCCACCGTAAAAACCTAATTTCTTTACTATTCTTATTATTGTCAAATGATTTATCTTCGGCACTCAATTTTCTAAAACTTCGTGTGCATTTAATCAGTAGCTGATAGCAATTGTAAGAAAAGAAGAAAAGAAAAAAACGTAATTATACAAACAGAGAGAGAGAGAGAGAGATGAACCTGCAGAACATTCGAGATGCAACGCAACTTGTAATTTTCGTCGAATGGATTCTGAATTTAACCATCTGAATCTAGCAAGGTGGAGAATTGGAAGGAAATGATGAATTAATGGAAGAGAGATTCAAGAGAGAATTAGTGAGAGTGGGCAAAAGGAATTTAACCAAAAAACTTAATTGTGAAGAATGACCTTTCCACAATCCAAAATTCTAAAAATGACCTTGTGCAAATATTCCCAAATAAACCTTATTTGCAAAATAAATCCCCCGAAAGTTAGAAAAGAAAAAATAGACCAATAAATTATTTAAATAGGCATAACCGAAGAAGTAGTCGATTTACCAAAACAATTAATAGGTATAACTAAAGAAATTGCTGATTAAAAGAACAATTACTTAAGATAAATAAAATATTAAAAAAGGAAGATATTTATAAAATTCTTGACGAATTCTATAATGAAAAAGAAAATATACCTAAAGAAAAAATTAAAAATTTAAGTTACGAATTAGAGAAAATTAAAGACTTAGTTCTAATAAACAAACAAGAACAAATATTTAGTTCATCTAGAGAACTACGACCACCAAGGAATTTACTAAAATAATGGAAGAACAAGTAGAAGAAATTAGAAAAATGATTGAACAAATAAACATAATTGAGGAGGAACAAAATATAAGACAAACAAATTTTACAAATAATAATGAAGTAATTTATGGATACGAGTCGGATGATTCTATTCCTGCATATATGGAAAAAGGAGAAAGTAGTCAAATAAAAGAAGAACAACAAGATAATGAAAATAATAAAAAACGAAAGTCTAGTAGGTTTGAATGGATCGATATTGATCCAGAAAACCTTAGAGAAATAAATGGTTTTTATCAAAGAAAACAAGGAGGATTCCGAAAATTACCAGATGAATATACACCTCATTTACAACAAATAAAACAAGGGATATTAGATGTAAATTGCGCTAGAAACACAGAAGGATTAATACAAGAATGGGCAAACCAAGTAAACCTAATTCTACAAACAGATGATATATTTAAAAATGCCTCAATGGATAATATATGGAATTATATGGTTTTTAAAACAATAGGAAATGTATTCCAATACTTGAGTGATTATAAATACATTGACCAACTAAAAGAAGCAAGCAAAAATAATGTAGAAAATTTTTACTGGTCAGTAATAGCACTTATATGGAAGGAATTTGTTGGTCAAGATCAAATAAATTATGCAGAAAAAGTTACAGAAAAACAAAATGAAATAGCAACTTGGCATTTAAACAGTATGACTATCTGTGATATGTTTCAATACGAGAATTATGTTTGTGAATTTTCAAAAAGTTTTTATAGATTAAAACCTGAAAATCAGGAACATACGAAAAAATTATTACTAATAAAATTACCATACCCAATAAATAAAGTTTGTTTAAACAAATTTAATGAAGGAGTAAAAGACGGTACTATAGCAGATAGTCTAGGAGGAGCAATTCTCGTAGGACGAGAATATATAATAGAAAAATTTACACAACTAAATGAAACAAAACTGGTAAAACAAGTTAACAAAGTTTGTTGTGAAGGTAACCCAGGAGTACCACAACAGTATGGGTGTAAAGAACGTAAATATAAAAAGAAATATCATAGAAATAAATATTATAATAAAAAATATAAATGGAAGAAACGACCTTTTCAAAAATATAAAGAAGAGTTTTATAAAAAACCAGAACGATTTTTTAGACGAAAGCAAAACAGGAAATATTGTCCAGAAGGAAAAAAGAAATGTAAATGTTGGTTATGTAAGGAAGAAGGTCACTATGCAAATGAATGCCCAAAAAGAAAAAATAAAGAACAAAAAGAATTCCAAAAGTAGCAGAGTTAAGAAGTCTAGAACCAATTGAATCTGATATATCAGATATTGAAGAAATATATATATTATTAACCGATTCAGATTACGAGACAGAAGAAAGTCATGAGACAGAATTATCTACAGAATCAGAATAGAAGGAACCCAAATTCTACTTTTATAAAGGTAGAAATAAAAGGATATTATTATTCGGCATATATTGATACTGGAGCTAGTATTAGTTTTGCTTCTAAAAATATAAAAGGATTATTTTGGAGAGAAACAGAAAGACCAGTGAGAATTATGATAGCTGATGGAAGTACGCATAAAATAGACTTAGCAAGCTATTTTAATAAAATAAAAATTATAGATAAGACTAAGACACCCTATATATTCATGGTACCATCACTCTACAGGCAAGAATCAGGATTTGATATTATTCTAGGAAACAATTTTCTTAGATTATACCATCCCTTTATACAATGGTTAGAATATATAGAGCTAAAAGCACCAATAGGAAAAATGATAAAAATCCCGATCATAGACAACCTTGAACGAGCAAAATTAAAAATATTACACATTCTTAACGAAACATTATTTTTTATAAAGGAAAATAATAAAACAAGTATTGAAAAAGAAGTAGAAAATCTTTTAGAAGAAACTTGCTCAGAAGACCCGCTAGATGTAAAAATAAATACTAATGAAGAACAAATCACTATAGAATTAAAAGATCCAAAACAAGAAGTAAATGTACCAAATAGGATACCCTATTCAAAAAGAGACATAGAAGAATTTACAAAAGATTGTAGAAAATTATTAGAAAAAAGACTAATAAGATAAAGCAAAAGTAGACATGCTGCTCTAGCATTCTATGTAGAAAACCATAATGAAATAAAACGAGGAAAAAGGAGAATGGTATTAAACTATAAAAAGATGAATGATGCCACTGTAGGAGACGCACATAAGTTACCTCGAAGAGATTCAATAATGGAAAAAATAAAAGGAATGACTTGGTTTAGCTCCTTAGATGCTAAATCTGGGTATTATCAATTAAGATTGCACGAAAATACAAAACCACTAACAGCATTTACTTGTCCTCCGGAAAAACACTATGAATGGAATGTATTACCATTTGGGTTAAAACAAGCACCTGGAATATTTCAAAGATATATGAGTAAAAACTTAGAAGGATTAGAGGAAATATGTCTTGTATACAAAGATGATATTTTAATATTCAGTAATACTTGTAAAGAAGATCATTTAAGAAAGGTAGCAATCGTACTTAAAAGATGTAAACAAAAAGGTTTAGTATTAAGTAAAAAGAAAGCACAAATAGCAAAACAAGAAATTGAATTTTTAGGAACAATAATAAAGTCAAATGGAGAAATTGAATTACAAAAACATGTCTTAGAAAAATTGCACCTATTCCCAAATAAAATCGAAGATAGAAAGCAATTACAAAGGTTTCTAGGATGTTTAAATTACATATCCGAATTAGGGTATTTAAAAGGATGTGCCAAATAAAAGAAAAAACTACAAGAGAAAATAAGTACTAAAAAACAATGGTTTTGGGATAAAGAAGATAGTAAAATAGTTGAACGAATAAAACATATCTCGAAAAACTTACCAAAGCTATATAATCCAACTTCTAATGATTATTTAATAATTGAGATTGACGCATCTGACGAAGTCTGGTCAGGATGTATGAAGTGTATACAAACAAAAATTCCACAACATGAAGAAGCTAAAGAATCAGAAGTATGTAACTTAAACAATGAAATCAGCTCTACGAGCAAAAGCATACATGATGATACCGTATGTAACTTAAACAATGAAATCAGCTCTACGAGCAAACGTATACATGATACCGATATATTATTTATGGAGAATTCAGCAGTCAAAAGTCCAGAAATTCTGTGCAGATATATATCTGGAACGTTTTCTGAAACAGAAAAAAGGTATCCTATCCATGAGAAAGAGACATTAGCATGTTTAAGGACATTTAAAAAAATGAAGGATTGATCTGTTACCCAAAGAATTTGAGCTTAGAACGGATTCAAAATATCTAACCTGATTCATTAGATACAAACTACAGGCGAATTACAATCAAGGACGACTAATAAGATGGCAACTTGAACTAAGCAGATACCCAGCAAAAATAAAATATATAAAAAGTAGCAATAATATTATTGCAGATACATTAACAAGAGAATTCGCATCAGGATAAACTATCTAAATTATGGAAGGAGCAATAGCAACACTGAAGAATCAAGCGAAGCAGATAAAAGGAAACATTGATTCAAAAATTCGTGAACTACAAGAATTAGAAAAGGCTATACAATCCCTGGATACAACTTACAAACCATCAGAGTTTAGCATGCTAAGCGTAATGGACGAACCAAAAACAACAAAAGCAAAAGCAGAAGAAAAATCCGAACCAAAACTAGAAGTTCCATCAGATATCAAAATTCAGGAAACATCTTCATCATCATCATCAAAGAAGTACTATGTCATCTTCAATGGACCAGCCAAAGGAGCAATCTTTGATGAATGGCATAAAGCATCACTATACATTAATGGTCACAAAGGAATCATTCATAAGGCATACAAAACTATGGCGGAAGCAAAACTTGCAGTCGAAGAAAACAAAGCGATCTCGGAAGCAGAAATTAAAGTCCAACCATTCAAATCAGCGTTAGTCAAACCAAAAGCAACAATGTTAGATCAACCATCTTCTTCAATGAAGGTACTCGGAAAAATAACGAAGTTAACACAGGTACCCACAAGACAGGAACACATGCAGCTCAAAAAAGTAAATAAGGAAGATTTTCAAGAATACATGAAAATGCTATACAATTGGACGGAGGAAGATATGACAAAATTCTTTTATCCAACTGAAAAAAGAATAACAGGACCTAAAGCAGTCATCATCAGCGGAGCAAGTCCACTAATGACGTATAAATTCTTCCAATGTGGATTAATTGATACGATATACATTGACGAAAGCAACACTATTCTCCAAGAATTCAATCATGGGATCCAACAAACAGTGAAAAATTATCGAAAGTATTTTGGTAAGGATAGAGAAATATATTTAAAAATATATAGCTCATATCCCTACTTTAATGAACAAGGTGAAGTACACGTGCCAGCTTATTCACTCATTTACATGGGAGTATCCAATGGAACATATCCAGTTCGTGATCAACCAGTTAAGCAAAATGAAGAAAGTCATCAAGTCATGAATACCGGATTAATCTATGGAATCGTTTCCATGTTACAACGATTAACCGAGGAATCAAAAATTAAAATAAATTATAAAAATGAAACCACTATGATATATTCAAATTTTAAGGATAAAATCAAAAATGAAGAATTTAAAACATTCATGGATTTTGAAGAAGACATCATGAAGATACAAGGAGTATTCAACAAATTATCCGATGAAGAAAAACTCCAGATATGTGAAACATTGAAGGAATTCAAAGCTCACAAATACAATTATTGCATGGATGAATCTAGTGGAGAAGAAACAATAATTGAAGGATAAAAATATCAGCAGAAGAAGACAAGAGTGTCGGCAAGAAAATCTGAAGTCAATCTTTACTTTTGAAAAAATAGTAGAATCCAATGTAAAAGGTCGTGTGACTTTACTATTATGTAGGACCTACTGTTGAAAAAGTAGTAGGATCCAATGTAAACAATTATGTAAATTTACTATTTCGTAGGACCTAAAAAAGATCCTTATCACCTTATGTGATCTGGATGAGTGGAGAAAAATAGCTTCCCCCTCCTATAAATAATGATGTTTAGTTCAGTTGTAAGTGTGCGAAAATTAATAAAAGAACTCTGCTTCTAAATTTTCTCTCAAAATCTTGAAGTTGTAACAAACCTCTGAATAGGATTTTTCAAAAAGAAAATCAATCATAAATCATATATTATCTACAAAAATCCCAAATACTATCTACACGGAGCACTAAACTCAAGAACAACCAAGAACATATCAGGTATGTATGATTTAGATTTAATTTCAAGAAATCAATTTCTACAATATCATATATTAGGAGTTATAAATAGAACAAAAATTATTTCGATACTCATAGACACAGGAGCATCTTTATCACATGTTCATCCAAGATATGTAGTAACTAAATCTGCAGCACCACTGGGTGTTATAGATACAATAAAAGGAGATAAAACATGTAATGAAAAAACTACTATAGAACTCATGTTTCATGAGGAATTAAGATTTCGTCTTACTATGTATATAGATGAAAGTGATACATGATCAGATATACTATTAGGTACTGATTTTTTAGAACAAATAAGATATGAAATTCATTCACAACATATACAAATAGGAGAAATAAAAATACCAAGAATAAAATTACCTTATTATGAAATAAATAATAAAATATGAGTTCCCCACTAAAAGAATTCGATAGACATATACAATTATTAGAACAAGAAGAAACACTTGGAATGTTCTCAGCCCAATCAATTATTGAGCATAAAATAGAAAAAACTAAAAAGGCAAAATTAGATCTAAAAGAAGGACAACACTTTAATAAATCTATTTTTGAAAAAATAAAACGAAAAAATATTATCTATCATGGTTTATTTACCCAAGAAGTACCAATAGATATAAAAACCACTAGAGGAACCATTGTAATTCCCATAATTGATAGTGATCAAATAGCAGCTAGAATAGAAAAAATTAGAAATAAAGAAGACAGAAATAAAATAGGATATATTCAAATTGCTACGATACAAGTATTGATAAAATCGACTTTTAAAGAAGGTATTAATTCACCAATAGCTTTAATAGCTTACGACCGAAGAATTAAAGATACTCATGATTCGGTTTTAGGAATAACTATGGGAAACCTAGCATATAAAACACTAAAGTTTAATCTAGGAATTAAATATGCAATTCCTTTATCTACAAAAAATTTAGATAATAGCATTTGTTTAGAATACAAATTTGCAAGAAAAGAACTAATGGAAGAAGGAGATCAACCATTTAGTCTAACATATATGGTAGAATATGCTTTAACAAATAGTCATCATAGTATAAATTTCTTAGATCAAGAATCTATTTATTTAGATAAATTATTTGAAGGAATAGCTCAGATAAAAAAATTACCAATGAAAGAAGTAACAATAGAAGGAACTAGTGACCAAATTAGATGATCAATATCGTTTAGATCACCTAACATAAAACAATTACCTCTAGAAAAACCTAAAAATCTAATAAAACCAATAAATAACGAAGATAGAGATTGTACAAAATCCAAAGAAGAAAGTGAGTATACAAAATTAGAAAAGAAAATTTCGGATTTAGGTAAATATTTAGAAGACAAATTATGAATAGTAAACCTGAAAATAATTGTAAACATATATCAGATTTAGTTAAATACTACGAAAAAATATTAGAATATTTAAGATCAACATCGATTAGTACCAAAATGTATAAAATAAATAAAGAAATTATAAGAACAAAAATAAAAGAGGCCAAAGGATCATGTGTTATGTGTAAAGAACAAATTTTAACCAAAAAACAAACATCCGCTGCCTCTGACCAATTTTTGGTATCAGAGTCGAGTAACGAAAATGGAGAAAATACAGAAAATACAAAATAAATTACAAAAAATTAGTGAAGAAATTGAAATTTATGAAGATAAATTAGCTAATATACAATTTCTAGAGGTTCATCCTTGTACACCAGGAATATTAGACTTCAAAATAAAAATATTAGAAAGACTAAAAACTGATTATGAATATGAATTACATAAGCAGAAATTGATATATCATATAGAAAACAAGTAGTAAACTAGAGGGTATTAAAAAGCAAATTACAGAAATGAAGAATATTAATGCAAATACCATCTCTACAGGAAAAAGCCCCTGAAGGTCAGTTTTGAAAATTAAACTTTCCAAAAGGCCATTTTTAAAATCCACTCAAAAAATGTTCAAGTTTTCATTATTTTAGTTAGGATTAGCATATCTTTTTTGATCTAAAAAAATAAAAATAAAATAAAATAAAATAAAATTCCTAGTCCTTACTAAAATAATCGAAAACTTGAACCTTTTTTGGTGTTTTGTTTACTTTTAATGTTGCAGGGAACATCCAAATTTCATAGGATGCATTGAATACCCAGATGCCATTCCCAAATATTGATATTAGAAAAATTCCATCGGCATTTTTCCTTTTTTCTTTAATACAAAATTTAATTCAAAAAGGTAAATAAAAACTAAATAAATTGCAAATAACACCCTCTATTCTTTAATCCTTCATTTAACTCCTACTTCAAATAATTAACAAAAAAAAAAAACACTTTCCCCTCTTCTCTTCTTCTCAGATCTAAACACCCCTCTCTATCGACTCTTCTTCCTCAATTCAATTTCTTTTCAAATTCTCACAAATTAGAAATGGCACATAATAACAACATTGCAAGCGAAGGTGATGGGGAGAGGATGAACGTAGAACAAGCACCACATCCATACACCGTAAGTTTTATTTTTTTTTCCAATTATGAGATCCGGTTTCGTATTTTGGCGTTTGGCGTTTGGTATGAACAAACGCCAAACTCCAAATCTTCATGGCATCTGGATTTTGGTCTTCAGACTCCAGATGCCATGTATAACTCACCGCGGTGAGTTATATACTCACCGCGGTGAGTAATTCATGCCGTCTGAAGTCTGGAGACCAGATGCCAGACGCCATGAATATTTGGAGTTTGACTCCTTGGCCTCAGACGCCAAATTCCAAACCTTTTGAAAAAAATATTATGTTTTAATGACATGTTTGTGTTTATAGGGATAAGGCATAATACCGACGCACGCCCTTCCACAATTACCTCCATTCCACTATGATAAAGTGGTTTTGAAAGGAAAAGTCACACAACGGACTGCATGGTCTGAAATTACTTCAATGTGAAGGTTGATGCGACCACATCATATCCAGATGTTGGAAAACTACCCCAAATTGGGAATTTTTTGCGGCTCAGTGGTACAGGCAAATTTAAGGGGTCGATTTTGCACAACTTGATGCTTAGAATTTGCAAACGGAAAAATAAAAGAAGTAAATATGAGTACTGGTTTTTGATCAATGGAAAGCCAATAAGGTTTGGGGTGGAGGAGTTTAGCCTTATGTCGGGGTGGCGCTTTTGTAGGGCGAATTCTGAGGATGCGCAACATATTGCGGAAGGTGCAACCCTGAGAGACAGAAGGTTTCATAGATGGGGGACGGGGAAGGTAACTATTGAGGCAGTTGCAAATGAAATAAAAAGATTATTGGTTGTGGATGATGAAGATGATGATATTTTGAAATTGTTCTTTGTCTGGGTTATATCAGCGGCGTTGATGCCTGCACGTCCTATTAAAGTTGTTGATGAGTTAGTTTTCAGTGTAAGTAAACTCAAATGTAATTTTTTAAATTGATTTTCCTTCAACTTTTAGAACTAATTATCCATATAAATTTGTCTTATATTGCAGGTATGTGATGACCTGGACATATGCGAAAGGTATGGATGGGCTAATAAAATCTAGACAGTTACTGTAGATGAACTATTGGCAAAATTGGCTCCGATTATGAGATGAGACAAGAGACCGTTCGTAGATGGAATGTAGATGGATGCCCTTTTCTTATATTGGTATTTTGTAAACTCAATTTTCGATTTGAATATGTTTTTATTTATATATATATTTTCTTAAATTTAGGCTATTTTTGTGCAGTTTTGAATGTTGGAGAGCATTGAAGGCTTGCCTGAATTGGCCAATTGTTCATCAAGAATGTCTCAAACTATTCCTTGGTATCCGAGAATGTTACACACTGATTACCCTCATTTAAAAATAAGTTGCCTGTCAAAGGCCGGGTCCGGTTCGGACCAGACCCTAAATTTAATGACAGGGTCTAGACTCGAAAAAAGATATTTCATCTCTTTCTTTTTTTTCTCAAAAAAATTAAAAAATGAAAACTATAAATTAAAAAAAATGAACATCTTCTCTATTGCCCAGTTCACAACTTCATTCCAATGTGTTTAGAACCGGACCGGGCAATGAACCAATGAGCCGACTGGCCACTAATTTGACTAGTCGGACCATTGATCGAACCGGCATGACATCATTATTGTATAATATTAATTTTCACATTTAAATATATATTATGTACAAAAAATATGAAACGATATCATTGAAATACATACAAATACTCAAAATTTAGTTTATATGTTTCAAGTAATATAATATTATTAACTTATCTTATCAGAATAATAATTTAAATACAAAACTAATTAATAAAACAATATAAATATAAAAATAATAATATTCAATTAAGAAATATTTAAAATAAAGAAAAAAATAAGAGATTAATAATTCTATGATAAACTTTTGGGATATAAAAAATATAAAATCTAATCTCTTAAACATTATATTATAGTTTGAAATGAAAAAAAAAAAGACAAACATATATCTAGTTAAGAATTTGTATCAATTTAAAGAGATTTAATACTAAAAATAAAATAAAAAACTAATTATTAGGTGGTCTAGCATTAGTTATCACAAACTAATTATAATACATTAGTATATGTTTTGTTTAGTGAAATTTCAATAAAAGGTGTTTGGCTTACCTCGTTCTTTCCTTAAGGTCAATGGTTCAACTTCCACTACTTACAAACTTTAAATATTTTTTAACACTAAACAAAACTTTAAAAAAATATTTCACTAGTATACATAAATTTGTTTAGAGAAATTTTAATAAAAGGTGTTTGGCTCACCTTGGTCTTTCCCTAAGGTCAAGGGTTCAACTTCCACTACT
Organism: Penstemon davidsonii; assembly: GCA_034814905.1. Lineage (NCBI taxonomy): Eukaryota > Viridiplantae > Streptophyta > Magnoliopsida > Lamiales > Plantaginaceae > Penstemon > Penstemon davidsonii. Next base: position 8,913,128 of record JAYDYQ010001086.1, on the reverse strand, counting down.
TACAAACTTTAAATATTTTTTAACACTAAACAAAACTTAAAAAAAAAAAATAATAAAATAGGAATGAAACCTTGGTTTATCGAATCCAATGGGTTGCCGGTTCCAGTTCTCATTGGTTATTTAGGGGTTTTTGGACCTGACATGCCACTGATTTGCAGTAAAATCGATTAAATCGGCCGGTCCGGTCCGGTTTTAATAACACTGGACAGGACCGGACCGGACCGGACCGGCCGATTTAATCGATTTTACTGCAAATCGTGCTAGGTATATCAACCTCCATCGTGCTAGTATGTATTGTAATCTAAAAATTCATATGGAAGATGAATTATAAAATCAAACTTCTCTGTTCTTGAAGAAAAGAGAAAAGAAGGAAGAAAAAATCTTCAATTTTTTATTCTCCAGAAAAATGAAAAAATATGTTACAAGTTGGGTTTGAACCCTCAACCTATTTATAGAAGACTAAGGAGCCTGTCGCTAACTAAATAACAAACTTAGAAATAAAATAGCAACTTATACATATATACACGCTTTTCTTATAAACTAAAAGAGGGAAAAATAATTTACAAATCCCTAATTCCTTTCTTCTTCATTGAATCAATTCTGACCGTTTCCTTCTTCTTCTTTTGTGCAGATGCTGAAGATCAATTGAAGATGAATACTGCATCCAATACACCCCCCTCAAGATGGACCATATATATCAATGAGGGACAGCTTGGAAATAAGCAGCCGAAACTGAGGTAATAGCAAAGCTTTGGTTAATATATCTGCTATTTGGTCCTCTGTACGTATGGGCATAAGCTTGATTATTCCTTTAGTAACTTGCTCTCTAGTAAAGTGACAATCAATTTCGATATGTTTAGTTCTTTCATGGAAAATAGGATTTGTAGCTATATGTCTTGCTGATTGGTTGTCACAAAACAGTAATGTAGGGGAATTAGGATTAATCCCAAAATTGTTAAGAATCTGATGTAGCCAAATAATCTCACTAGATACTGCTGCCAAAGATCTATATTCTGCTTCAGCAGAAGATTTTGACACTGTAACTTGCTTCTTGGACTTCCAAGACACCAATGAATCTCCCAAAAAGATGCAAAAACCTGTTACTGACCTCCTTGTGTCCATACAAGAGGCCCAGTCAGCATCAGCATAAGCCTTGAGATGTAGATTAGAAGTAGATGAGTAAAAAAGTCCCTGTCCTGGACTTGACTTGATATATCTTAGAATGTGATGAGCAGCTTGCAAATATGGAGTCCTTGGTTGAGATACAAACTGACTAAGCCTATGTACAGCATAGCTTAAGTCAGGCCTAGTTATTGTTAGATAGAGGAGTCTGCCAATGAATCTTCTGTAGGAAGTGACATCTGAAAGTGGTTCACCATCCTGAGAATTAAGCTTGACCTTAGGATCCATAGGTAAAGAAAGTGGTTTTGCACCTAGATATCTTGTATCATCAAGAATCTGTAAGGCATATTGTCTTTGAGAAATCACAATCCCTTTAGAGGATCTAGCTATCTCCAAACCAAGAAAAAACTTAAGATCCCCCAAGTCTTTTAGTTTAAATTTAGTATGTAAAAAAAATTTTAAATCAGAAATAAGTTTGAAGGAAGGACTAGATATTACAATATCATCAACATAAAGTAAAAGAGCAAGAAAGGTATCACCTGAGCCTTTAGTAAAAAGTGAGTAATCTGCCTTTGATTGTGAGAAGCCATAAGCTAGAAGACATTCTTTAAATTTATCATTCCATTGTCTAGATGCCTGTTTTAGACCATAGAGTGATTTATTTAGTTTACAAACCAGTTTAGGAGATGAATGAGACCTAGGATAACCTAATGGTAGGTCCATGTAAACTTCTTCATGAAGATCACCATTTAAGAAGGCATTATCAATATCAAGATGATATAACCCCCAACCCTTAGAGGCAGCTAATGCCAATAAAACCTTTACTGTGACCATCTTTGCAACTGGGGAGAATGTTTCTGTGTAATCAATTCCAGCCTGTTGAGTGTAACCTTTTGCTACAAGTCTAGCCTTGTATCTTTCCACAGTCCCATCAGAATGCCTCTTAATTTTATAAACCCACTTACAACCAATGGGTGTTTTATCTGGGGGTAAGGAAACCACAGTCCATGTATTAGTGTCCTCAAGAGCCTGTATTTCAGTTTGCATTGCTTCTCTCCATTTCTGATGGCCAATAGCTTGGTGATAAAACTGAGGTCCATTCTCAGTAGAAATATGCATTACAAAAATTTTAAAAGAAGATGAAAGCTTATCATAATGTAAAACATTAGAAAGAGGGTATCTGACAGAATTATTAGAACTTATAGAGTTGCAATGATAATCATTGAGATATGATGGTTTACTGGATATTCTAGTAGATCTTCTTATAGGTGGTTGTGACTGTGAGTTCAGAGAATCAGATAAAGTAACATAATCAGAATCAGAATTAGAATTATTATAATCAAAATTATTGTTATCAGGAATAAAATCAAAATATGGAGATTCAGGAGAAGAAAAAATTCTTTCATTAGGTAAAGTGTGTGTCGAAGGTGCATTAGATAGGGTCTGAAAAGGGAATGTTTCTTCATGAAAAACAACATCCCTTGAAATAAAAATTTCTTTTGTTGTTATATCAAATAATTTGTATCCCTTGATACCCATAGGGTATCCAATAAAAGCACAAACTCTAGCCCTAGGATCTAATTTTGTTCTGCCTCTTTTAAGTGTAGAAGCAAAGGCTAAACATCCAAAAGATTTCATGAAAGTATAATCAACAGAAGTGTTATATAATAGTTCAAAAGGAGTTTTATAATGTAAAACTTTTGATGGAGTTCTGTTGATTAAATATGCTGCAGTAGAAATGCATTCACCCCATAATGAGATAGGAACTTTAGAGTCAAAATATAGAGCTCTGGCAATGTTAAGTAGGTGTTGGTGTTTTCTCTCCACAACAGAGTTCTGTTGTGGAGTTTCAACACAAGAGAACTGGTGTAAAATACCATTTTCATTAAACAAAGAGGTGAATTTTAATTCAGGAGCATTATCACTCCTAAATATCTTAACAGTGCTGTTAAATTGATTTTTAGCCATAGATAAAAAACTAGGAATAACAGAAGTAATATCAGATTTATTATGCAATAAACAAACCCAAGTAAATCTGGAAAAATCATCAATAATAGTGGCAAAATATTTTTGACCAGAAAGTGTAGGAGCATGGAAAGGGCCCCAAATATCACAATGTATTAATTCAAATATCTTTGAAGTAGTAGAAACAGAAGTAGGAAATGAAAGCCTCTTTTGTTTAGCAAGAGGACAAATGTAACATGGATTAGTGCTATTATTAGGACAATTATTTAGAGAATCTAAAGCTAAAGCTTCCTTTATTCTAAGCATATTCTTATAGGGCATGTGACCTAGCCTTCTATGCCACACCACACTAGAAACTTTGTTGCAGTGAAACTGAAAATGAGCAGTTGATCTTGGGTGTAAGACATAGAGTCCATCTATCAATTTACCCCCTCCAATCATCTTCCCTTGTAGGTCCTGAATCATAAAAGATTCTTGTAAAAATTTAATAGTGAGGTTATTCTTAAGTAGTAATTCACTAACAGAAACTAAGTTAAATTTGAATGTGGGAATGTAAAAAACATCTTTAAGAGTTAAGTAAGAATTCAAATGTATATCCCCTATTTGAGTGACTGGAAGCCTACTGTTATTAGGCAAAATAACATGAGCATTAGTAATAGGTTTTAAAGAAGTAAAAAGAGAGAGATTATAGCAAATGTGCTTAGTAGCACCAGAATCAATGATCCAATCAGTTGGATCAGGATTTTCTTTATTAGTAAGAGAGGTAGAACATATACCTGACACACAAGATATGTGTGCAGAGTCAAGTGTTGTCTCAGTAGCAGGAGCAACATTCAAGTGTGTGCTGAACAAGTTCATAAGATGCTGACATTGTTCTGAGTTCAAACTCTGGAGTAGAGGGGTGAGAGGGTTGTGATTGTTTCGATTATGGACAGGTTGGGTATTCTGAGTGGTGAAAGTATTAATGGGATTGTTAGGATAAGTAGGAGGTCTAGGTTTAGAACCAGTAGAAGGCTTGTAACCAACAGGATATCCATGAAGTTTGTAACATTTGTCAATAGTGTGGCCCTTGAAATTGCAGTGAGAACAAATAGGAATTTCCTTTTTCTTGAAGTTTGGGTTAAAAGTTGGTGGATTCTGTGATGAATTGGGTATGGTGTTTTGTTGGAACTGGTTATAAGGCCTTTTATGGGGCTGCTGTGTGAAGGTTGTATTGTGAGAGTTGAATTTTGAGGCAAAAGCCATGGAAGTGGATAGATCAAAAGAATGAGTTTGTCCAACCTGTTTCTGCCTTTCCTCTTGAGTGGCTAAAGAAAAAACTCTGTCAATTGGAGGGATGGGATCCATCAGGAGGATTTGACTTCTAAGGTTATTAAAAGAATCATTTAGGCCAAGCAAGAAGGTAAGGACAAAGTCTTCTTGGTAATGATTGTGAACTTTCTGGGAACTGTCACATGTGCAAGAACTCAAAATAGGCCTATAATTGGCCAATTCATCCCAGATTGATTTAAGTTTTGTAAAAAACATGTTGACAGAAAGAGTATCTTGATGGAGATTTGCAAGTTCTCTGCGGAGTTGCAATTTTCTGGGACCATTACTATGTTGAAATCTGGTTTTTAATTCATCCCATATGTCTTTGGCACAATTTGTGTACATGATACTTGAATGGATATCTGGAGATACCGAGTTAAGAATCCAAGAAACAACAACATCGTTGTTTCTTGACCAAGCAAGTTGTAAGTTTCCATCAGTGGGACCAGGATCTTGGAGAGTGCCATTGATGAAGCCAAGTTTGTGTTTGACATTCAAGGCAAGCAACATTGAACGAGACCAGGAGGGATAGTTATCTCCCTTGAGTGATTGATGAACCAGAATTAACCCTGGGCCATCTGAAGGATGTAGGAAGTATGGGTGTGAAGGATCCTCCATTGGAGGTTTGGAACGGATGGAATCAGAAATAGTGGTGGATGAAGAACCAGATGAAGACATGATTATTGAATAAAATCAAGAAACGGGAAGAATAAAAGGAAAGTGGATCACAAGATCACAAAATCAGAGAATTGAAAACGTTAAAGAGTGCGGAAATCGTGTATAAACTATACTGCTGATACCATATTGTAATCTAAACATTCATATGGAAGATGAATTATAAAATCAAACTTCTCTGTTCTTGAAGAAAAGAGAAAAGAAGGAAGAAAAAATCTTCAATTTTTTATTCTCCAGAAAAATGAAAAAATATGTTACAAGTTGGGTTTGAACCCTCAACCTATTTATAGAAGACTAAGGAGCCTGTCGCTAACTAAATAACAAACTTAGAAATAAAATAACAACTTATACATATATACACGCTTTTCTTATAAACTAAAAGAGGGAAAAATAATTTACAAATCCCTAATTCCTTTCTTCTTCATTGAATCAATTCTGACCGTTTCCTTCTTCTTCTTTTGTGCAGATGCTGAAGATCAATTGAAGATGAATACTGCATCCAATAGTATGCAAAACAAACCGGCTAGGTATATTTGTTGATTTGGAACTAAATACATCACGATTTTTTAGTATTTTGTGTAGATCTGAGTTCATTTGGGTGTTTTGCCGTTGATTTGTGTTCGTGATTGTATATCAAGACTAATCCATGTTTGTTTCTGTGTAAATATTTCTGCTGAAATTTTTGTTGCTGCTGAATTTTTTTCCCTATATGTTAATTATCGTGATTTGTGTAGATCCATAGTTCTATGTTCTTGATTTGTGTATATCTCTATATGTTAATTTTTGTCTCTGCATAAATTCTAGTGTAATTTTAAGATTTTTGTTTCAATAGAAATTATCATTTCCTTTTAAGTCCACGAGCAGGGAGTTAATATTTAAACTAGAGTGTTTTGTGAGCAGGGAACTAATGTTAAAATTAGACAAAAGACTAGTTGATTTGGCATCATGAGGAGAAGTGGCAAAAGCCAGATAGCATCAGTCAAAAGACAAAAGCTAATATGCTGAAAATTTATTCTCAAGAAAAACATCAAAAAAGAAATCATGGCATCTTTAAAAAATTTCTCCTCTACGGCTACTGTAGTACATAATTTCTTCCTTTTTTGTCCCCGAAACCTCTGTGCTTATCTTGCTGGATAAAAAATTCAGCTTTATCTTTTACTTTCTACATGGATGGAATCATTCAATATGACAAAATTGCAGTCTACAGTGGATTTTTTCTCTCTTTATGTGATAGTTGAAATTGCAGTTTATAGTAGGATATTACATAGTTTACTGCCATGCTTGGGGTTTACTCAACAAGATTGAGTAAGTAAGTCATTCTCCAATGGCCGTATTAGACGGTTCTTATTTGTTTTTATTTCGGAATGCAATTGAACATGATATCACGTAATAAGTGGGTCGGTATTTAAGGTGCTCACACCATGTCTATTTAAAATATTTTTGTTACATATGTGTATTTGTTGTTAGGTTAGATATGTTTTTTTTCCTATTTATTGAGTGTGTTTATTTTGTATTTCCAAGATTATGATATGTGATATATTTGGATATATATGCTATAGTTTGTTATTTGCACACAAGCACATTGTTAAATTAGACTTTGTGTGAATTAATTTGATATGCATTAACCTTGGTGAAATTAATTTTTCAATGGTTTATGAACCAGATCATACATTATTTTATAAAAAAAAATTACAAGATCTATGTTCTTAAACATGTTATGTGATTGTATATTTCTAATTATTTTGTTAAAATGTAGTATTTTCTATTGGTTTTTCTAGTATAACTGTGATCATCAGTTGATATATAGGTTGTTGTATAATATGTAAGAATTTTGAATTCAAATTCAAATTATTAGAATTTTAATTTATTATATTTTGTGCTCACTGTTTTACTCATGTTACTTTATTTCATTTTACATAAATTCATAATCTTTCAAATTATAACTATAGAGTTACTTCAATAGACAAACAAAAGCATAAAAAATAACATGGACATTGTCTTTAATTTTTTGGTTCTTATGTAATGGAATGAATGTTCAAATTCATCTTAAATCATATTAATGTAAAATGTTATTAAATAGGTTTGATTATGATGGTGAATGGGCGGATTTTACACGGAATTAGGTCCATATCCGATATGATTTAATATTAAATATCATTCTCGATGGATATAATCAAGTAAAAAAATGATTTTATATTTCAAATGAGATTTAATGATGTTCAAATTTTTGTAAATAGTAAACCAATCTTATCTTAAATACAATTGGCTTATTTAAAAACTAACACAAAAGTATGTTGCTCGTAATTTTATTTATAGATGAATCTTGTTAAAAAAATCTATTAACCAAAGTCAACTATATTGGTATTGCAATGAGTAAAATATGTCCCAATAAACTAATTTAATTTATATATTCTAACTTAAACCAACTTTTATAAATTCTTATTTAAAAATAACTAATAAATAAAAATTAAGATATATCAAAAAAGTTAGATATATAAAAAATGTATAACTTAAAAATTCTAACTTAAACCAACTTTTATAAATATTTATTTGAAAATAACTAATAAATAAAAATTAAAATATTTCAAAAAAGTTAGATATATAAAAAATGTATAACTTATAAACTCTAACTTAAACCAACTTTTATAAATTCTTATTTGAAAATAACTAACAAATAAAAATTAAGATATATCAAAAAGTTAGATATATAATGTCGGGATACCTCGGTTGTCAGAACAACGAAAGTGCGGAATTTAAATATTTTCCGAAGTACCCATACAACCCATGATTCGATTTCCATCTTACATATGCGAAAAGGTTGATTAAAACAAATAATTAAAACATTAAACAAACTAGAGGGGGTGAAATCGCAATTTACCTCACCACAGGTTCGGTGGTGGTAACCTCCGGTCTTCTCTTTGATTCACAGAAGCGATCCAAGTGTTTCGCCTCTAGAGTGTATCCACACCAGCTGAATTGTAGCAACACCTTCAAGTCACAGACTCAAAACTAGAGCTTGAAGGTTTGTCAATGGAGGAATACATATCTAGATCTAGATCTAGATCCAGATGGGGAAGAAGAGCAAGAGAGGGGCGGCTACTCAAGGGGGGCGGCTAGGGTTGGAAAATGCAAAATGAATATTAGGGTTTTGAGTCTTCTCAAGACTCCTATTTATAAGCCCCTAGTTACCTTGATGTGCAAGACTTCTCATGCGCTCTTAATTAAAGTGGCTCATGTCTTGCACTTTAATTTAATTAACCCATTAATTAAAGTAACCCAATTAATATAATTAATTTCTCTCTTATTTATTAATTAACACTATAATTAACATTTAATTAATTAGACCATCTAATTAATTATTCTTCCAATTGAATTAACACTTTAATTCAATTATTGATTTAACTACTTTAAATCATTTATTTTCCTTTTATGACTGTCACTGTCCAACTGTATTGTGTATAACCCTCTAGTTTCACCATCAATTGGCAGCAGGCCCACAAACCCTTCGTGATTTAATTAGGAGCAATTAATTGCTCCGATCAATTAAACACTTTTAATTGACCACTCCAGAATTAATCTCTCATTAATTCAAGAGTACCCACACCTCATGGTCGATGTCTATCCACAAGCCCATGAGGCCCAACTTCAGGTGAATTGATCTTGTGAACCTCACCTCTTATAACTGCCATGTATATACGACCCTTCTATCGACTTAATTTCCCGATTGAGACCTAGGTTGTGTGAATTGATCGGCACCTCTAATTATCTCGATTCTGTACTTTCTAATTCTGGATAATAATTCCAGTGTGACTGCTAAATTTGGAAACCCCTTTCCAAATCTGTCAACGACCGTGGCCACGGGTTTCTCGAAATCTATTATCTAAGAATGTACTGGAAATTCTCTCATCCATTATAATGAGTCAGTAGATCTCATTGAAGCAAAAAGTTCAACCAAAAGAACAAAGGACATAAAGCTTTCTGTAAGTTTTTTTTTTCTTTCTTTTGCATAATTAAAATATTTATCGTTTATGGGATCCTCGTTTTATGTTATTTATTTTTTAAATACACTGTGAACATAAAACCCACAAAATTCCACAATTGGGTCGAATTAGTTCGATCATGTTTACTCACCGGGTCGAATCGTTTGGATCCGAATGGGTAAAACTCCAACAGACTCACATTGGCCAATCAACTTAAAGGACAACATGGCTGTAGAAATGTTTCGAAAAAGAAAAAAAAACTGAAAATTTCTTTTTAATTAACTTTTATTGTCTTTTTTCTTATAAAAAAAATGTATTACATAACGTAAAAATTTCCTCTCACCAATTTTCTATTTTCCAGCAATAAAATCAATAATAAGTATATCATAATCAATTACATACATAACATACTATTTAAAGAATGAGAGTGTGGTAAAATATTTGATTCCATGTATCAGGTACTCCTGCCAAGCACCAATGGCTGCAATCCAATGTTCCGGGAAGCCCATAAATTGAAGGGTGTCCATCTTTTCTCAACAATGAAAGATTTGTTATATCAAGTAATTTCACAGGCTTCTTTATAGTACTTAAAACTTTCTTCAAAACTGTTAAAGCAGGGGGTAATCCTCCAGGATATGTAGATTCAAGTAGAGGCTGTTTCTGCCCTATGCAAGATTTTGCACTCGGTTCATTCCATGAGCTACCACTGTTTATCATTCAACATAACAAAGTAGAGTTAATGACAATTTAACCCTCCGTGATTTTATAAAAGTTTCACACAGCCTCCCTGACATTATTAACTTCAAAAAAAATACAAATTGACAAAACTACCCACTTATATGTGGCATTTTACTTCTCTGTGTTATGATAAATATGACACTTTACCCCCTATGTTACAAAAATATTTTTCATGCCTACTCTTAATTTGAGCGAGTGATCGAGTTACAGCCTCCGGTTGAAGGAGGTAAACTGCTCTTTTAAAATTTTCACAAGGAGATAAAATGCTCTTTTTCAAATTACAGAAAAGTAAATTGAAAATTATGTAAACGGAATAACTTGGCTTTAGCTCAAACAAAGTAATACAATTAACATCAATATCTACCTACGTGCGTATTGTACTACATTGAGTGTCAATTGGGTGGGTCATGCTGCAAATGTTTCGAACCTGTTTTTAACATTTCAGTGCTATTTGAAAAACACAAACAAATAACTTTTTTCCTATAAGAAAGAAACTTATCCGATAAGTTTATATCTTAACTTTAAAAAATGATCTCATTTTAGAAATATTATCTTATCTATGAAAATTCTAAAGAAACTCTACTTTAGTCATCTAAATAGCTTGTTTATAAAAAACCAAATTTAAGAAAAATAGGTAGATGCAAACAAAGTTACTTATATATTTAAAATTATTAAAATAGTTTGTATGTGATTAAAATTTACATAGTTTTAAAAGAATAAGGTTAAAATCAAATCGATCGGGTAGGGACGAGTCGAAAAAGGTATAGAGACAATTTTGAGGTGGTTAGCCAATCACGAGTTAAAACACGTAATTATATCGAATGTTGTACTCCCTTCCCTATTTTTTTACTTCATGTCCCACAATAATTATCTTTTTATAATGGAATTATTTTTAAAAAATTATTTTTATTAAAAATACATCTTTCATAAAGTAATTATTTGATACCACAACTCTCAGTCACTACTTTTAAGGGCATAAATGTAAAAATATGTAAAAATTTTACTTTTTCAACTCATACATAAAACTCCGTTCAAAAAAGTAAAAGAGACGGGGGAGTATTTATCGTTGTTGACTTAATTATTTAATTCTTAAGTACTAAATAGTTAACTTACTTATAATGTGATGGAGAAATTCCCTGAAAGAAAACCTTGGTCTTGGCAGGATCAATGTTGTTGTCCACCCATCTACCCCATGTATTTAGTGCTTTCTCAAAGGCCACAACTCTGTCCATGTCTTTGTATAATTTTCCTCCTATTTCAATATAATCCCATCTACAATTGCACAAAATAAAACATTATTTACATGATGATTAAACCAATTCCAATATATTGTACTTTAATTAGGAGAAATTAATTAATTAATTATATACTCACGGTTGTGAAGCTCCTCGACGATTCCACCAATGCCATGTATTGAAAATTAGCATGTCAATCCCTTTCCATAGCTTGCAACCTTCAATTGAATCCAATTTCAAGATTCTACCTTTGGCTTCTTTCAATACATCTACTAGATATACAGTGTGATCAAGCATAACCTTAACTCCAAATTCCTACAACATTGTAACAACTTTTAATTTCATGAAATTTCTTAAGTAATAAAGTAGGGAAAATGCCTAATACTCCTTTGAAATTTCTATTGCACCAAATCCCCAATATATAATGAGATTGTGTGTTAAGTTTAAAAAGTAGTATAAGCGATTTTGAGCTAAATTTAAAAATTACACAGAAATTATGTGCTAAGTTCAAAACGTACAAGAAAATTTCGTGCTAAGTTAGTAAAATACAAGGAGATTTCGTTCCGAGTGAAATTAGACAAAATACAAGAAAATTCACAAGAAAGTCGCGCGGAACACACATTAGTCAAAAAACTGACGGAAGTGGGCATACGGGGGATTCTATGCAGAGAATCTGAAAGCACAAGTACAATAAAAAATTCAGAAAGAATTTTAGTGCAGATTTCGCATAATACATAGGAGTACCATGCATTTTTCTGTAATAAATTAAAGTAAAGGAAAAAAAAGACCCAACTTAAAATTTGGTTGAGAGTAGTAATTACATATTTAACTTAGAACTTTAACAATATAAACGTGTATGTGAAAAAAACAAAAAATGAGGTTGTTGAAGGGAATAACTTTAGTTTGTTAAATATGTCCAAAATTTCTTGGTGTGGTGTGCATGATGCAGGAAGGTTTTGCCTTTTCTGTTAAAAGCATCATTTATCATAATGGTTGTTGAAGTAAATTAGAAAAAATCAAAAGTTCTACGTAACATGTGCAACGTACTGTAGCACAGTCGGTGCGTCTTCTTCCTTTGCAACACGACAAGGCATTTAATTTATATTATTGAATAGTTTTTTTCTCAAAATAAATTGGAAAGTTTTAGTTTAAACTTTAATAAAAGAAATGTAATATAAATCAATTGTAAAATATGGAGGGAAAAACACTTTTGATACCAAATTTTAGTCCAGAAAACACATTTGGTACCAAGCTTTTCGAAAAAATACATTTCATATTATGATTCACACTTTCTTGACACATTTTCTTTTGCCATCAATTTTCGGACGGAATTCAGCACATGCCGCTCACGTGTCCGTTAAGCTGACAATGGGAGGGAAAACATGCACTGGTATCAAAACCCAGAATTGTCAACTTAACGGACACGTGAGCGGCACGTGCTGAATTTCATCCGAAAATTGAAGGGCAAAAATATGTCAAGAGGATGTGAATCATGGTATGAAATGTATTTTTTCGAAAATTTGGTATCAAATGTATTTTTTAGACAATTTTATTATCAAAATTATTTTTCCCACCTAAAATATTAGCCCAAACTTTCTTTGATCGTATGTACATTAATTATAAAATAAGTTATTATGAATTGCTAGTAACCATAGGTATAAAGCGACCAAAAGATTACAAGCTATGTATAAGTACAATACTTTCACAATAAAAAAAATGGTCTTTCGGGGCATCAAATATGGTTGCATAATGAAGAAAATGTCACAAAAAATTAAAGTTAATGGCAATTTACCTTCTCTGTGATATTCATAATGTTCAATTTATTTTCCTGAGATTTAAAAAATAGTTATTTACCCTCTCTATAATTTTATAAAAGTTTAACACCGCCTCCCTAATATTTTTATATGTGACACTTTACCCCCTATGTTCTGATAATGTAGCATGTTACCCCCTGTATCATGTTAAATGTGGCACTTTACCCCATATGTTATGATAAATGTGGCAATTTACCCCCCTATGTAACAAAAATACTTTTCATGTGCACTCTCAATTTTGGCAAGTGAATTACATTATCTGGCTGAATGATGTAAATTTCTTGTTTAAAATTTACACAGTGAGGTAAAAAATGCGCTTCTTTTCAAATCACGGGGAGTAAATTGAACATTATGCATTTCACATGGACTAAATTAGCATTAACTCAAAAAATTAATATAGTCATATTTTTTAGAAATGTCATGAATTATAATATTAATCATATTGTTTAGTGATATTTTTCTATTACTGTGACACTTTATTCTCTTCTGAATGTCGTATTAAAAAATTAGTAAAATAGATAAATCAAGAAAATATATTCAAAAATCAAGAATAATTGCCAATATTGAGGAAATGAATGAAACAAATTAATATTACCGTAAATGTGAAGGTAGAAAGTCCGGGTGTAGAGGTCTCAGTGTATTTGGTCCCGGGTACAGCCGTATAAAGCATGCATATGAGTGACTGCCATTGGTTTCGGCTCAATGAATCCCCAACAAACATAATACTTTTTCCTTTAAATCTCCGCAAGAAATCAACCCCATTAAATCTGTGATCATTTTAAATTATTTAGTTATAAATTTGCAATAAATTAAAATATTTGAAGAACTAAATTTCTACTTAATTAGTACTAGCAGAAAACAGGATTATTAGAACTCACAATTTGCTAGTGCTAATGTTAATTTACTGTATGTGACATGTATAATGTTCAATTTACTCATTTGTGATTCGAAAAAAAAAATCATTTACTTTCAAATGAAAATTTTAAAGGAGGAATTTATCTCTTCAACTGAATAGTAAATCACTCGTTGAAATTGAAAGTGGCATACAATGTATTTTTGTAACATAGGGAGTAAAGTGTCGCATGTAATATAACACATAGAATAAAATGTCATATTTCTAATAACACGGGTGTTAAAGTGTCACATATGAAAATGATATGGGGGGGGGTGGGGGGGGGGGGGGGTGGGGGGGGGGGGGGGTGGGGGGGGGGGGGGGTGGGGGGGGGGGGGGGTGGGGGGGGGGGGGGGTGGGGGGGGGGGGGGGTGGGGGGGGGGGGGGGTGGGGGGGGGGGGGGGTGGGGGGGGGGGGGGGTGGGGGGGGGGGGGGGTGGGGGGGGGGGGGGGTGGGGGGGGGGGGGGGTGGGGGGGGGGGGGGGTGGGGGGGGGGGGGGGTGGGGGGGGGGGGGGGTGGGGGGGGGGGGGGGTGGGGGGGGGGGGGGGTGGGGGGGGGGGGGGGTGGGGGGGGGGGGGGGTGGGGGGGGGGGGGGGTGGGGGGGGGGGGGGGTGGGGGGGGGGGGGGGTGGGGGGGGGGGGGAAGCTGGGGGGGGGGGGGTGGGTGGGGGGGGGGGGGGGTTGGGGTTGCGGTGGGTGGGGGGGGTGGGGTGTGGGGGGGGGGGGGGGGGGGGGGGGGGGGGGGGGGGGGTGGGGGGGGGTGGGGGGGGGGTAAAAACGGAGGAGTGTGCTCGGGTAATCGAAGAGAGCTGGAATTCGGCCAACGAAGACCCTCATAGGCAGTGGGGCAAACTGGAAGAATGCAAGTTGGGATTAATGAGTTGGAGCAAAGACACTTTCGGAAGTGTTACTAAACGAGTCAGGAAACTGAAAGACGAAGTGATGAACCTCAAGAAGGCCATCCTTACGGAGGAGACAATTTCTATGATTAAGAACAAAACTGAAGAGTTGGAGGGTCTTCTAGATAAAGAAGAAATGATGTGGAGACAACGAGCTAAGGCTCACTGGATGCGAGAGGGGGATAAAAACACCAAATTTTTCCATGCTAAGGCATCCAGTAGAAGGAAAACGAACACCATTTCGGGACTTAGAAATTCAGAGGGCGCCTGGTGTGAAGAAGATGGGGAATTAGAGGAGATAGTGGCTGGATATTTTCGGGATATATTCAGATCAAAAGATCCGTCCATGGCTGACTTAGAGGCTGCTCTAGGGGCGGTGATACCGTCGGTTACTCCGGATATGAACGAAACTTTATTGCGGGAATTTTTACCAGATGAAGTTAAAAAAGCGCTAGATAGCATGCACCCACTCAAATCCCCGGGACCGGATGGATTTTCAGCTATATTTTATCAGCGTTTTTGGAGAATTGTGGGTAACGATGTTACTAGATGGGTTCTTCAGTTGCTTAATGATAAGATCCTCCCTACTGTTTGCAATTATACATATATTGTGCTTATTCCCAAATGTACTAATCCAGAGACTGTGGCAAACTTTAGACCGATTAGTCTGAGTAATGTAGTGTATAAGATTGCATCTAAGGCTATTGTAAATAGTTTGAAACCGCACATGAACAATATTATTTCTGAATCTCAGTCAGCGTTTGTACCGTCGAGGTTAATCTCTGATAATATTCTTATTGCTTATGAGGTTACTCATTATATGAAACGTAGTTCGGCAGCCCCTATGGCGATAAAATTAGATATGAGCAAAGCATACGATCGAATTGAGTGGAGTTTCCTTAGGAGTGTAATGTTGCGTTTGGGCTTTGATGAGCAGTTTGTGGATTTAATCATGCTATGTGTGACGACGGTAACTTATTCGTTTGTGCTAAATGGAGGTTCGTTTGGTTTTCTGAAACCAGAACGGGGATTACGACAAGGAGACCCATTATCGCCATATTTATTCCTTTTTTGTGCAGAGGTCTTGAGCTCGCTTATACGGAGAGAGGAAGCTATGGGGAATATAATGGGCCTTGAAGTATGTAAGGGAGCTCCAGCCGTGTCTCATTTGCTTTTTGCTGATGATACAATGATATTTTGCAACGCTAATACACACTCTGCCGAAAGTGTTAAAAGAGTCTTACAAATCTACGAGGATGCATCGGGGCAGCAAGTCAATTTTCAAAAATCTAGCATAGTTTTCAGCAAGAGCACAAGTACAGAAATGATTGACTCCATTCGGGGAATGTTACCTATGGATGTGGTGGATAAACATGAGAAATATTTGGGACTCCCATCAGTAGTAGGAAAATCGAAGCGAGAAGCCTTTGCAAATATTCGGGATAAGATTTGTGTTAGATTAAAAGGGTGGAAAGAGAAGTGGTTATCGAAAGGAGGCAAAGAGATTTTGATCAAAGCGGTTATCCAAGCTATTCCCTCGTACGCCATGAGCTGCTTTCGGCTTCCGTCATACTTCACGAAAGAGATTGAGGGCCTTATGGCCAATTTCTGGTGGGAAGGAACGCAAGGTAAGGGTATCCATTGGGCAAAGTGGCGCGACCTTTGTAATAGTAAACATTATGGGGGGCTGGGTTTTCGTGATTTAGAGTCGTTTAACATGGCTCTCCTTGCAAAACAAATGTGGCGTTTACTGGAAAACCCGGAAAGTCTACTAAACAGAATTTTCAAGGCTCGATATTATCCGGACACGGATATTTTGGAATCACGTTTGGGATCAAATCCGTCATATACTTGGAAAAGCATTTGGGGAGCCAAAAATCTACTCAAAGCTGGCCTTCGTTGGCGCATAGGTAATGGCAGATTTGTGAAGGTGTGGGGCGATAAATGGATATCAAGGGAATCTACTTTTCAGCTGATTACACCGAGAGGTAATAATCCACCCAAGATGAAGGTTTGTGAACTCATAAGTAGCACTTCTGGCCAATGGGATAAGGATAAGATGAGTTCGATGTTTTTTGCTGAAGATTGCAATCTCATTCTCTCAATCCCACTGGGCAGTGGCCAAACCGAAGATAGACGGATTTGGCATTACAGCAGGAATGGCCTTTTCTCCGTACGTAGCGCATACCATCTTGCCGTTAAAAGAGTTCAAGAATCCGAAAGAGGGGCTGGTAGTAGTTCGAATATCTCAACTGCGAAGGATTGGAAATGGCTATGGGATTTAAAGCTACCAAATAAGATCAAAATTTTCTTATGGCGTGCGTGTAAAAATTTACTGCCAACGCGAAGCAATTTAACAAGACGAAAGGTGTCTTTGGAGGATAAATGCGGGATCTGCTTGGGGGGAGTCGAAGATATCCAACACTGTTTATACTCATGTACTTGGGCGCGACAAATATGGGCTTTAAGTGGGATTTCATGGGCGACTTATCAGTTTTCTGGAACAAATACAAGTGAGTGGTTTTTGAACATGAAAAGAAAATCGGATGCTGCAGCTTTTGAGCTATGTGTTGTTATTTGCTGGAGTATATGGCATTCAAGGAATAAATTAATCTTTGAAGGTATTGCCCCAGATGCATTAAGGACAGTAAGTTTTGCAAATAATTATGTGGTAGATTTGAAAAAAGCTACAGCTGAGGTTCTTAGAGCACAAATATTTGGGAATAGAAGAGATGTGAGATGGATTCCACCTGATGCAGAGTGTATCAAATTGAATTTTGACGCGTCTATAAATGCGGAAGATGGCTCGTGCTCGCTGGGATTGATTGCCAGATCGAATAGAGGGGCTTGTGTCGGCTGGTCGTCAATTTTCATTAAGCAACCGCTAGATCCTTTGGCGGCAGAAGCAAAGGCTGCGTTATTTGCAGTGAATTATGCGGCTGGTCAAAATTGGAGGAAAATCATGATCGAAGGCGATTCGAGTGTGATTATTGCAGCAATTGAAAGTGAGGGCGCTTCGAGAGCAGATTTTGGAGGAATTATTGATGAGATTAAGGAAGTAGGACAACTTTTTGACTCGTTTAAAGCTTGCCACATCCGACGCGAAGGAAACAAAGTAGCTCATGAGATTGCAAAATTGTCATTTAGAGAAACGTTTGAATCCTGTGTTTTACCGGAGTTTACCCATGACATTGTAATTTCTGATATGATTTATGAGTAAAGATTCCATTTCCACTCAAAAAAAAAAAAAAAAAAATCAAAATAATATCTCTTTCATTTCATAATCCTTTGGTAGCTTAATTAAACTTTGTCGGGATGAATGGTATCTTAGCCATGTGATTTCTTTCATTTTCACGTTGTATGGATAACAAAATTTCAAAAGCATGCTCATAATAAGAAATACAATCACTTGTGCAATAACACTCACTAATTAAATAGTGTTTTCTCTTTTTCTAAAAAATATTTTAGAGGTTTACAATTTCATAGTTTTCTTTGGAGTTGATTATATATATATATATATATATATATATATATAGAAAAAAAGCAGTTTCTCTCATTTTCCTTTTTTTTTTTTATTGATAAAGATATTTTTCTCATTAAAAAAGTTGCCTTTAGGTTGATACTATCATTTCTTTATCCAGATTACTAACTTAAACAAATATCCAATTATAATTTATAACAAATAAATATTTAGCTAGTTTGTTTCAATGACGATTAATTAAATAGCCCAAAATTTGAAATACTCTGTTAGAGAGTCAAAACCAGTTTTCATCAATGACCGGGCCAATTTTCTTGGACATTCCGCCGATCTGGTGGGATCAAATAGTTTTATTCTTTGACATTGTAATTTCGAAAACCCCTTTATTTTTTATAAATCAATTTGATTCTAAAAAAAATGGGATCCAAATAGGTTGTCATTGGCGGGAATTTCAATTCAAATTAGGCCCGAGTTTGAACGGATTTATATTTTTCCGATTAGATTTTCGATGAATTTAATCCAATTAGGAAGATCCATAATTCGAAATAGATAGAGCCAATTTGAATCTAATCTAGTCCAATCCATTAAAGATCTGAATATATATACATATATAGTATCTTAACCAAAGTAAAAATATAAATTATCTGTTATCATATAATTATCATATAAACACTAAACTGCACTTAAAAAGGTAACTAAAAAATGTTGTATTAAAAATGCTAATGAGTTAGACCATTATTACGGATGGGTCAGGGCCCTATGTTCCATCTATTGGTTAAAAGTCAACCGGATCGGAGTAATTAAATCGGTCCAGCCAGGTCCAAAACACTGCTATATATACATATGAATTGCGTCTAGGGTGCGTCCCTATGTAACTGGCCGCACGTGCGGCCATGCCTTAAAAACACGCCACGTGGCATTGGTAACTTTCGGATTAATTTTGGCAACTTAGACCGATTATTTATAGTCCAAAATAGCCTTATGTTTATTTTTTAAAGGAAAATTAAAATAACAACTTCAAATTGAAAAGTCATTTATATCCTTTTTACTTAACTTAAATTTAAAACACTTAAAACTAAATTAAACAAAGACACTTATAACCTTTCACATAATAAACCTAAATTTATATTCGATTTACTTCCATGATTGAAAAACACAATTTTCGGTTCTTCATGTAATTAGGGTAAATTCAAATTTCTTCTTTCACGTTTAAGAAAACTAATTAGCAGTTAGTTCAAAATCAATCTCTTCATCACGATCTCCTCAAACCTAATCAATCTCTTCATCACGATCTCCACAAACCTAAAAATGGTGGGTAATTGTACAATCCCGGATGACGAAGTTGATGCAAGCCGTAATGAACATGGTAAGTATTTGATAAGAACTCTGGGAAATAGTTAATTCGGCGATGATAATTTTGATTATGTGAACAAATTAACGTAAAATTCAATCGAGATTACAGTTTTTATACGTAATTATATTATTCTCTTAATTTTGATTAAGTAAACTATTTACAGAAAATTTTGAATCCCTTAGAAATATAATTTGGTTTTATCATAACAATCGAGTTTTACGTAAATTTCAATTGAGTTTTATAGTAAATTTCAATCGAGTTTTATAGTAAATTTCAATCGAGATTTATAGTGGTTTATAATTGACCATATTGTTCTCTTAATTTTGAGCAATTTAACAATTTCTCGTAACTTAGAACCAGTTAATTCATAAAATATTTTTATATATTTTGGTTTCATTCATAGATTGAAGAACATCATAATACAGTTGAATTACCATTTAATATGCTGTTGTTTGAAGTTTAAACTATTAGGTAATTGCTGTGTTGGTGCTAATTTGGCTATATATTCTGAAGTGTTGTTTTAAACAATCATTTGTACTACTATTTTTCAAGTAATGTTATATATAATGTTTTGATGACATTATTGAATTACTGAGAGATTAGTTCGGTTAATTTTTTCAATTAAACTTTGATTCTATAGGTGTATGTTTTAAAATATTAAATTTGTATTTACATTAATTTACCTTTTTATTTAGAGTATAGAAACAGTAGTGGAACATCCTCCTCCGATACGGAAGAAAGTGTTTCGAATGCCAATTCACACAACCACGGTGGCGACACCGACGTCGAAGAGGGGAATAACAATTCTGACCCAACTGACGATATCACTAACATTGACCGAGTTCGATCATTAACGTTTAAGACTATTAAGGAGGCAGAAGAATTTTATATTTCTTACGGTAGGAAAGTTGGATTTGATGTCAGGAAGACCTCGTTAAAAAGGAAGAGAAATAGTGGCCTCGTTTTGAGCAGGGTATGGTTGTGCGCTCGAGAGGGCTTTCGTTCAGAAAGAATTAAAGATTATGATCGGAAGCGGGAAGCAAAGGTAGAGACACGGTGTGGATGTAAAGCTAGTTTTCGTGTTGCTATTGATAATTCTACAGGAGAATACAAAGTGACGAGGTTCGAGCCCCAGCACAATCATACTCTTGAAACTTCCGATACATCTCACCGCCTACGCTGTAATAGGTAAATAAGCTATTGTAATTAGTTAATTAATTTAGGGATTTTTGCAGGTCAACCCCCAGAAAAGTTCCATTTTCGCACTTGCCCCCCTATAATTGAAAAAACATGACAGTGCCCCCTATAAGTTGATAAATGAGTGCACTTTGCCCTCTAGTCATTTTTAAGTAATTTTCAAAGGGTCAAAACGTCACTCAGGGGGTTTTCTGCAATAACAAACAACTTTAAGGGGATTAAGTGCACAAAATTTTAAAATATCCAAATGCGACTTGCAATTTAAAAAAATAAAAAATATTTAGTTATATTTTTATACGAAATTTCAAATTTAAAAAAATGAAATTTTGATTAGTCCTAATTATATTTATTTATTTTTGTTACAAATAAATCATCTCTATTCTAAAAATGTTTTAATCAAATCAAAGAAGTTTGAAAGTAAAACAATTAAAATAAAAAATATGTTATAAGACTAAAATTAGATTACAATGTGATTTATCAAGGTAAAGAATTCTATGAAAATTTGCTTTGAAATGTTAATATTTAATAACTTAAATTAATAATATTTTGTGCACTTAGCCCCCCAAAAGATTAAAATTATTGCACTAAACCCCAAATTTACATTTCTGCCCTTTGAAATCCAACTAATGATTGACCAGGGGGCAAAGTGCACTCACTTATCAACTTCTAGGGGGTACTGTCATGTTTTTTCAATCATAGGGGGGAAAGTGCGAAAATGAAACTTTTTTCGGGGGTGACGTGCAAAAATCCCATTAATTTATAGTGTTTTATGTTATTGTAATTAGTTAATTAATTTCGTTACTACGTTGACTAATAAAATAAATTATTTAGAGACTGACTTGTTCCAAATTTGCATATAGATATTTGACCCCATCAACAAAGTCAATGTTGAACGTGATGACAAATGTCTGGTTTAGACCTTCTCATGTTATAGATTTTGTAGAAGAATTGGGGGGAGGCAGTGCTAGCGGTGTGTTTAATAGAAAGATGGTTACAACTATTTGAACAGTCAAAGATTGAAAAGGATCGAAGGTGGCGACGTGAATACTGTTTTGGGTCTTCTCGAAGGTATGAAGTTGAAAGATGAATCCCTCAGGTTCAAGTACACTGTCGATGGAAACGGGGCACTTACAAGACTTTTTTGGTGCGATGGAATGTCGAGAGCTGAATATGAGCAGTTTGGTGATGTTGTTTTATTTGACAGTACGTACAAGACCAACATGTATCGTTTTCCTATTGTTCTATTCTCCGGAGTAAACTGTCATTTGTGCACTTGTATATTTGGAATTGCTATTTTATACAGTGAGACAATTGAATCATACAGGTGGTTGCTACAGACTTTCCGCGAAAGCATGAATGGAAAATCTCCTATTGCGGTTTTGACAGATCAGGACGCGTCAATGCGCGCTGCTGTGCTTCATGAATTTCCTGAAGCGAAACATCGGCTTTGTTGTTGGCATATCTCCCGTAATGCCGAATCAAATATTAAAACTGGAGATTTTTCAACAATGTTCTCCAAGTTGATGAAAAGGCCGTGTCCTATTGATGAATTTGAAGAAAGATGGTCTAAATTGATTGAGGAATACGGTGTTACAAACCATCAATGGGTATTAGAAATTTACTCAAAACGGAATCAGTGGGCAGAAGCATTCTTTCGAGGTCATTTCTTTGCTATGATGAGGAGCACACAACGGGCAGAATCCATGAATTCATTATTAAAACAGAAAGTGCGTCCCGGCTTTAGTTTAACGGATTTTTTTAGACATTACAACAACGGTTTTTTAAAAAAAAATTAGGAAACGGTTTTATCAATTACAAAAAGAATCCGAGGAGCCACCAAAAGAACTTAAAGTTGGATTACTACGAAATCTTCAGAACCATGCTGCACGCATATGCACGAGAGCTATATTGGATCATGTACTAAAGGAGATAAACGCGGATGAGGATATTGTTGTTCAGAGTATGTCCTTACTTAAAGATCGGCGGTACCAATTCCAATTTGGCGATCATACCATGAAAACTCCTCGCACTTTTGCTGCCATCATTGATCTAGATGAGTCCAAATTCGAATGTGAATGTTTGATGCTTCAATCTGATGGGATTCCTTGTCGGCACATAATCTGTGGATTCAAGAACATGAGAATTTCAACCTTTCCTGAGAAGAGTATTTATCCTCGGTGGTTTGTTGAAGTTGGCAAGAAGCTCAGAATGGATTTTCCATTCCCTTCAGACGACAAACCTAAAGAAGTTTGGTTTCCTAAGATGAACATGGAGTGTATGCACTTCTCAAAGTTATCCTCCCAAAAGCGTAAACCATTCTTTGATAAATCAATTAATGCAGTCCGAAATTTGACAGTGGCGGCTGAGGATGACTCCGACGCACTTTCAGAGTCTGATGGTGAGGAAATTCCAAAAGAATTTGTGAAACATTCCCACAATGTTGTAGATCCCGATAGGATTATTCCTAAAGGTGGAACCAAATCAAAGAAGCAACGTTGTGGCTTGTGCAAGTCAGTTCTTAGTTGTTGTTTTGATGATGTCATGATTCTTTTATCATATCTCTTGTGTAATCTTGTTCTAATCATGTTTATTACTTTTTCAGGAAAATCGGACACAAGTCAACCACTTGTGAGCTAAACCCGAAATTTGCGGGTACTTCACGTGGGAGGCAAAATACACCTTCCACTAATTCTCAAATGCCCCATGAACCAACAAAAGATGATTATGTTGGCGATGACGATGAGACCCAACCTTCGTTGAATCAACCTTCACCAAGCATGTCGTCTTTTGGTATGCCTGACAATCGCAACACTCACACCAATCTTCTCTTTAGCATGCACCATCCTCAATTTCAAACTACAAATGCTGGTTTGCTTCTCAAGTACGATTTCCAATGAATCCACAGGTTAGAAATTTTTTGTTTCGTATTATTACAATTTCTGAACTTGAAGTGCTTCATTTTTTATTGTATTTTGAACGTATAATAAAATAATATTTTGGTATGTACATCGCAGGCAGGGCCAAGCACTCACAATCCTTATGCGTTTCCTAGTTATATTCCAGGCATTCCTCCACAAAATTGGACATTTTTTGGTCCACCCAGACCACCCCCCCGGAATTAGTCAATTGTTTTGTTTCTTTGTTTATATTATTTATCCTAGTTTTTTAATCATTATAAGATTTGGCCATCTAATTTCTTTTTCCGCACTTCACCCATGAAATGTATTTATTTTATCATTTTAGTTAATGTATTGTATCGATTGAATGAGAATATTTGTTAAATATAATTTTTAGCATTTGAAAAGAGAATTTCGTGGTATTCTTGAAATAGGTAATTATATCTTACTTTAATTTAGACTAACAACATTTTTGTTGTTGTTATTGTTTCATATTATTTTACATTTATTTTTGTATTTAATTAAATACAACATTAGTATAATATTCTTATTAAATGAATAAAAATAATTAGATTTAGTCTTCACATGACAAACACCCAACACTCTAATTTTGTGTTTATCGGGTCAGTTTAGTCTCTGATTAAAGATTTTCTATTGGGCCGGCCCTTAATGTCTTGGGTATGGAATTTTTTATTGGGTCGTAATAATAACAAAAGAAAATAATCTCCTGGGCCGGCCGGCCCTGTTTATATTCATTTGGCTCATTTTTATGAAATAAATAAATACTTATAAACTTTATAATTTTTTCCATAAATGATTTCATTTCGATTTTTCATTGGGCCGTAATAATAACAAAAGAAAATAATCTCGTGGGCCGACTGCTGCCCCGGTTTATTTACCTTTGGCCCATTTTTTTTTAAATAAATAAATACTTATACACTTTATCATTTTTTCCATAAATGATTTCATTTCGATTTTGCATTTTTGTAAAGTAGATTTTTAAGCGACCCGAACGGGTTTGTCACAGACTCGTTAGTTGACCGTACCCATTTTGAACCCAGCCCGACTAGTTTTAAACGAATCTGTATATTTTATTTTACAAATGATATAGAAACTAGGGGATTTCAATTTTTGTCCAAGTAGCTTAATTACTAGAAGATTTAAATTTTTGTCCAAGTAGATAAAGAAACTAGAGGATTTCAATATATCCCTAGACAAACAAAATCACATAAAATATTAATGTAGACAGCGACTATAACCCGAAATAGTTGTAACCATCTTTACTATTAAAAAAGTTAAACAATGAAAAACATGTGATGTGCAAAAATCCATTTTTTTTTATCAATATATAAGATGTCAAAACAAGCATGACATAATTTTAAAAGCCGAAAACATAAAATATTGTCTAATTCATGAAAACCAAATAAAATAATTGTCCAGACAATGCAAATTAACATCAAATATTAATGTCCTAAGCAGATATAACCCCATCAATATAGATCCAAACCAGTAAAGCCACTTCATCAAAACAACGAACAAGAAACCATTTGCAAAATATCAAGTCTAAACTAATAAAAAGCACACCACCAAGAAAACCAAATTAAATCTCTATAGTTTGACCCCATTTCCAAAATCAAGCGAATGTAATGGATTCCAAGCAACTTTGTTTCTTTTGCATCTGTAGAGCCTCAAAGCAATAGCTTCTCTTGCAGAAATAGATTCTTCCTACAAATGATCCCAAACCAATTAATAAAATCAATTAGTATGCAAAACAAGACAATAAAATATGTTTAAAGGTAAGTTTAAAAGGTGTGCTCACATCCGTCAATTGTTTTTTGAACTCTTTGTGGAACATCATAACCATGCAAGCATACAATCCACAGTCATACCTGTACTTTGAATTCTTAGGATCTAATAGTTTAAATGTTTCGCTAAATTGAATCTATTATTTTTTACCTATTCGGTTGAACAGGTACCCAATCAGTTGATTCAAAATTCAATAGATCGCGCTTGAATCTTCTTTTAGCCATAACTGGGTTCCAATGTTGGAACAATCTCTCGAATCTTGAGACCTGTATGATTGAGTTGACAAATAAATATAATATTTTGAGCGGTAATCGAACTTATGCACATAGATAGATTTGTAGGTATTACCAATTGTTTGACAATGTCCATTCGACGGGTGCTCCTTTCAGGTAGAGAATCACAAACAGATACTGTATAAGTGTCGATGTTTATTACAACACAAAACCAATGATCCATCATGTCGTTAATTGGGATGAAAATCTTTTCACAATTTTCTAACGACCCAACTAACTTTGCACCAAAATCCAAAAATTTTTCCTTAATGGACTGGAGACTATATTCCTCATTCAACAATTGTTGTTGCATTAACAATCCAATAAAAAGAATTTTCACTATTATTATATCTCAATTTGTTCGAAATTGTATTTTATGAGCAATTTTATACTCACCGAAAATAAACATGGAAAGTACCATCGGGGTTGAGAACGTTCCTCATCAATCATATCCAGACATAGCATATACGCGACACAATCTATCACCTGCATCAATGTAATAAACATTCATCAACTTGATCGGTGCTAAATAAAAAATTAAACTCAGTAGATATTGGTACTTACATGTCCCCCTAATTCAATGGCAGGCATCAAGCATCGAATGTCTGTCCTATTGAGATACCAATTACCCAGGTCTACAACAAGTTCACTACATGCAGTAGTATATGATATATCCTAACTTTAGTTTCTAAATCAATACAATTAATATTATATTCTATTAATTTAAAACGCTATTTTACCTTTGATCGAGATGTTGACTGAACAAATATTTAATTATGTCTTGATCTTCAGCTAATGGATTGCAAGGTGTAGAATCCAATTCAGTCTCAACTTCATCGACATTCTCATCTTGTCCAGTTAAATCAATCATTTCCGAACTATCACGACTTCTCTTTGAAGCAGCATTAAAATCCAAAACCTTAGGCTCGAGAGTTTCTTGTTTGCTGTGAGACCTAGTTTTGGGGTATGATGTTTTTTCTTTCCGGCTACTAGGTCGTTTGGTTGATTTTGAACAAGAACCCTGATTATTTAGGGATGGGGTACGATTCATTTTCCCGGATTGCGACTTCAGCAAGTTTGGCAGGGTCTCGCGAAGTGTTGATTCAACTGCTTGTGGTATCTTGTCCAGGCAACACTTGATATTATTGGCAATATTCTCAAATGGTGATAACTGTTTCACCCCCGAAGACATGTCTTTGATTGGTTGCTGCATTAGTATGGCATTCAGAGTGGTTGTCATTTGGGCGACTTGGAACTCAAGAACATTAATTCGGTTCGTGAGCAATGCATAAGCCTTTGAATCTTCTGTATCACCAGTCAGATTGGCAGAGTGGGAAAGCATGGGATTATGAACATGGTTGTACGCTCCCATATCATCATAACTGTTTTGATTGTCCCAAATTGGTGAAAATCTGCCAGAACTCTTAATCTTATTGGCTTCTAATTTTTCCAATTGACTTGCAACTTCTAACTCATGAATCACCTGATTCCTTGATTTACTTGAATCAAAGGTGATAGTCTGAAACTTGAAAAGGGTTGTTTGTATCAGTAAATTTCATTATACAGATTTATAAAATATATTATCTTTGAGAAATGTTTGGACGGAAATAGTTACCTTAGGGTTCCAATAACCGCCATTGGACTGCAGTTCTTTAAACAACGTTGTTGATCGTTCCTTTGGAAGATACTTTATAAAAGGTACTTCTGTCTCCAAATCAAGTGTACATTTTGCACGGACTGAACGTACTCGTCCGTAGAATATTATCTACATCATATTTACATATTACGTTAAATTAACAAAATATATATTTAACTAAAACATCATATGAGATGGACAATTAACTATTTACCTGTAATAATAATAAACAACCAGGTATGTAACCCTCCTTTGTTCTCTGGAATGTCCGTACTCCCTCATCTAATTTACTTATCACAAGGCTCGCCCAATTCATTTTGGGAACTTCGTCCAGGTCCTTAAATAGGGTCAGGTAATCCCCCGGTATGTGACATTGGTTACTCGGATAGAGAAACACACCAAACAAAAATGTCAAGTACATCACCTTGAATTCATCTCCGTGAGTCTTAGTTTTAAGCAATGACTCGTACAATTCTTTAGAATCAACTCTACCTCGTTTGATTGTGACGAATGAACCGTATTTTTCCACGCCACTCCTATCTGTCCAAGAGTGATACAAACTATCACCCTTGTATGTGTTAAGTGATGTATATTAAATGATTCCTCTCTAAAGAGAGAGGAATCATTTAATATATATCACTTAACAGTATGGAACCCCAAGAGCCTCATAAACCGCGTAATCTGTCACCTCAAACTCCTGTCCATGTATTTTGAGGATACTTGTGGTAGGGTTATACTGATCAATTAACCAACGTACCATAGTGCGGTTCATATCCTCACAATTCAATCTAGCCAACGTTCCAAACCCCATTTCATCTATCACGTCCAACTGAGAATTTAAAAGGGTTTTATTCACCGCCATCAATTTCACGAGCGACATCCTTGTGTCCAGTCTATGATGCTTGACATGTTCAATGAAAAATGTAAGTGTGTTTAGAATAATAAACTAACACATAATTTTTATTTTTTAAAATTGTTGGTGGTAAAGTGGAAAACATATAACTTTAATGTGGTGAAGTGCACTTTCATAATTTTTCAAGAAAATCTTATATTTCGGTTTATGGTAATAAAAAGTGCCCAAATCCAGGGGGTTAATTGATATTTTTTAAAAACGTTCGTGGTAAAGTCATTGAAATTGAACTCTAAAACATGAAATTGCAAACAAAATCCAGAATTAGTCATCAAGTAAAAATAAGTCCTAATTATATGTCAATCAACACAAACTCATAATTAACATAACCCTAATTACATGACAATCAACACAACTCTTCTTCCCTGCCAAGAAAAGTAGGAAAAAAATTATTAACATTCATCATTAAAAAGTTGGTTTTCTTTGAAAGGTATTATATATTAAGTATATACTATTATATTCTTGTAATTTTTTACTCATGTATTTGTAATTACTAACCCATTATTTCAAAGAAAAATAATTAAATTATTAAAATATCTTAAAATCGTTCGTCTTTTCTATACCAATTTCATGGCCATTTTTGACTAATAAAATACTAGTATCGACTTTTGAAAGGGTTTTTTATTTATTTTTACGCAATATATTTCTTATATTTCTTAGATATAAGAGAATAATAAAAATTATATTTTCAAATCATGTAATTAATGTTTCATAATTTGCATGTTAACTTTATTCTTTCAAATCTTGACATCAATTTCTCCCATTTTTCAACCCATGTTACAACAATTTTTTGTGGATTTTTTCAAGGAAAGCAAAAAGATGAGGATTAAAGGGCCGACCCAGACCCGATATAGACCCGACCCGATTACGACCCGACCCATTTTCGACCCACCACCACACACCCATTAATGACCCGACCCGTTTCGACATGACCCGAACCTGACCATTTGCCAAGCCTAATAACTCCTATTTCCAAATATTATTAAAACCCACTTTAATAAACAGAACCCAAAAAATAAACCAAGATATGAGAAATTAATAAATTCACATATGTAATGAGGAAACCAGCATTGTAATTGAACATTCACTAAACAGTATATGAAGCCTTGAACACGATTATAATTTCAATTGAAAATGCACAAAACAGAACATTAAACCTTCAATTTCGTTAAATTTTAGAGACTTACTGTTCTTGTCTTTATGAAATCTTGGATCTCCGAAGCCTCCTTCCTCTTTCCATTTGATGACCTATATAATACCGAAAATATGTAAATTAGTAAAGATAAAAAAAAACATAATTGTTATAAGCTGGAATCATTAATAGCGAGTGGTTTTAGTTGCCGACTTAATTACAAACCACAATTATGCTTCAAATTGCACCCTCAATTAGTTACATGTGGTTTTAGTTGCCGGATTAAGGGCAAATTCATCTTGTCACATTAATAAACATCCCAATTTATTTTTCGTAATTTTTTTTTCGTCCTCCCAATATATTTCACCTAAATTAATGTGTACTGTATACAATATCTTAATTTTTCTAATACAGTAAACAATGACTTGATGGGATAATATCTTAATTTTTCTAATACAGTAAATTGAATTGCATTAAACAAATAAAAATGAAAACACTCACATGTTGTATCAATTCAAAGAAACTCGAAGATGTCGTGATGACGAATCTTTGTACTACTGTGTGTAGTAGCCTAAGAGTAAGAGATTGAATAGAATTTGAATTTGTGGTGAATTTTTCTTCTTCTTCAGTTTATGTTATATATATAAAACATATGTTTCGAATTATTTGTGTAGAAGATGGTCTGAAATATATTTGATTTAATGAAGTGTTTGTGTTTAATTAGGAAACTTCTTCCTTTAACTATATTCAAATCTTGCCATATCTTTTTAAGAATTTAACCAATCATGGAAATAATATAGTTACGGGAGTTTGTTAAATATGGGAGTGGGTTTAGTGGCGTGAGTGGTGTGGGTATGTGATTTCAAATCTTAAAAACAATTTTACGAAACTTGAAATAAATTTAAATTTTATTACTACATTTTAATAATTGCTATATATAACAAGGGACAATCAATTTCCTATTAAAAAATTTGTCAATGAAAATAACAAAAATTCTGCTCAAGACGACAAGGATGACGCTTACTGGTAAGTAAAATATTTTGGTTTTCAATACGTTTTCTTAATTTTTTTTACCTTTAATAAATCTAAATAAGTATATCGAATTTCTTTAATAAATGTTATTCATTGTTGGCTGGTGTAAAATAATTTGTAGTTTGACTTTCTCCTCTTATAATGTTAGTTACAATCGATATAAATAAAAAATAATCAAGTTTAGTGAATGAGAATTTTTGCCAAAGGTCTTAAAATATAATTATTTTATTGTGTTTAGATAGATTTATGTGAGGTGGTTTCTTCAAGTTTTCTAGATAGAATTATTTATTTTGATTGATTTAGAAAGTTTATATTGAGTGAATATGGAAAGTGTTTGGATAATTTTTTAAGGAAAATAAGATAGGCAACTTCGTGTAATTTGGTGATATTTATATAATTAGTAAAATTCAAAAATAGCTATGTAAAATTATCTTTTAGATAGTTACGTAAAATTCAAAGAATGTTTATTTTAGTGAAATCAAATAGCCTTGTGAAATAGTGGTGGTTAAATGATAAAAAATAAATAGAGAATATTTAAATAAATAAATAAATAAATTTTTTAAAATAATATACTGCACAAAAGGTGACGCTTGCATGTTTAATGTAATCATGTAATATGTTACATTAAACAAGCAAGCATCTCAGAACACTACAATTGTTTGAGTACATATAAAGTATGTCAAATCGCCTTGTTACTTCCATGTGGGATGAAAAGCTTTAAACATTAAAAAATAAGGCTTGAATATTATGAATAAGAAAGAAAGAAAAAATAAAACTTAAAGCATGCTAAGGGGAATCAAACCCTGATCCCATGACAAAGATAAACACCTTATCCAACCGGCCAAAGACCTATAACTGCTATAGTTTGACAGAAAATAAAGATAGCTTATTGAATAACTAAATAAAATTGTGCCAATAATAATACCTATTAATATTAATTATTATATTCATTTAAAGTTCCTCATCACTTAGCCCACTACAAGGATACCCTTCTCCTCCAATCGATGTCACCTCCGGCTCCTCATTTTCTTCTTCATCCTCCTCATGTTCTTCTTGACCCATGACTTCGTCTGCTGGAACCTGCTCCAAAACAGCATTTCTTGGTAGAGGTGGGTGGACTGCCTTAAAAATGAGGTCTAGTTCCCGCCAGTACATTTCACCATGATATCGGTACCTCTTCGCCCACCATTTGTACTGAATATCCTATGCATAAAAATAAAATAAATACTTAATTTCGGACTAGATAACTTAAAATAAACAACACATTAAAATAGAAGATTATGAAATGAATTAACAGATTAAATTTTGTTACCTTAAGAAGCATTTCCCATACTTCGTCACTGGCTAGCAATCTGTTCTCTTCCGGGAACAACCTGACAAACCGGCATCACAGTGCCTCCTGCCACGAGTAATAGCGAGTATGCAGCCTGTGAAATTCTTTATTAACCATATCGGATGTGTAATTCTTGCCGGTTTGTTGTTGTAGTCTTTCAGCAATTTGCCGAAAAACCATTGTGTTTCTCCATGTATAATGTATCGTGCCAGTCCTAGTTTTGTCAATCAACATCGCCAAGAAAAGTTGGAGGTCATCTTGAACCCAAAATACGGTAGCCATGATACTAAATTTAATTGAAAATATTTAATTGTGTTAAAATATAAAGCAAATCAGAATGTAAATAATAACATTAAAAACAAATCATATCATAAATTTTAATTAAAAAACAAAATCAGAACATAAATATTAATTTAAAAAACATGAGATAACACAAAACAATTTAATTATGTTAATCAACGCAACAATGACGGAAAAATAAGGTAAAATTCTTGTTCAAGAACTTTAATACGACAAAACAAAATATTGATCAATAATGGTGCAATAATGTAAAATTATTGTTTCAAGATCTTTAACATGACAATACCAAATATGAAGACATATAACTGAGCAATAAATTAGGTAAATTGTTTTAAGAGCTTTAACATTAGAATTCAATATATTGATCTATAACGCAGGAAAAAGAAAATATTAGAAGATGTTCATCCATACCTTAATTTTCGTTAGAGATTTTTTTTTGTGTTCCAGAACTCCAAACAAGTAGATCAATATTGTCAAGGATTTATTTTATAATAAAGAGCCACGATAATTTAAGAGTCCCATTAATTTGAGAGTCCTTTTAGTGTAAGATTTACTGCCTTTTAAAATTAATATAGTTGTAAAATTCAAATCTTGCCATATAATCGGTGATTTGCTTAATTATCTAACCAGAAGGCATACGGGATTTTTCTAGGATATATCTACATAATTACTTTAATTAAACTGGAATCTATGTTCAATTAGCAATACTTCCACTAACTACCTTAATTAATTTGTTTCCATGATTTCATAAATTCTTGAAACTGGGGGTGGGGGGGGGGGGGGGTGGGGGGGGGGGGGGGTGGGGGGGGGGGGGGGTGGGGGGGGGGGGGGGTGGGGGGGGGGGGGGGTGGGGGGGGGGGGGGGTGGGGGGGGGGGGGGGTGGGGGGGGGGGGGGGTGGGGGGGGGGGGGGGTGGGGGGGGGGGGGGGTGGGGGGGGGGGGGGGTGGGGGGGGGGGGGGGTGGGGGGGGGGGGGGGTGGGGGGGGGGGGGGGTGGGGGGGGGGGGGGGTGGGGGGGGGGGGGGGTGGGGGGGGGGGGGGGTGGGGGGGGGGGGGGGTGGGGGGGGGGGGGGGTGGGGGGGGGGGGGGGTGGGGGGGGGGGGGGGTGGGGGGGGGGGGGGGTGGGGGGGGGGGGGGGTGGGGGGGGGGGGGGGTGGGGGGGGGGGGGGGTGGGGGGGGGGGGGGGTGGGGGGGGGGGGGGGTGGGGGGGGGGGGGGGGGGGGGGGGGGGGGGGGGGGGGGGGGGGGGGTGGGGGGGGGGGGGAAGAAGCCTTGATTGGCTGTCCGGTTCAATTTAGATGGATGTATCCTGTTGAAAGGTAGTTTTAATATTTCTAATTATCATAATCCAATATTTGTGTACTATAGTCTTAAGCTAACTAGATAATTTAAATTGTTGGATGATAAAAAAATAGGAATCTTATGCCATTGAAAAAATATATGCGAAATAAAGCTCATCCCGAGGTCTCAATTGCCAAAGGGTACATCCTTGAAGAATGCATGACTTTTTATTCTAGGTATCTCCATGATGTAGAGACTAGAGCTAACAAGACTCCTCGAAACCATGATGGTGGTAATGAATCTGGTCGTCTCGTAGGCAATGGACAAAAATTTCATCTTGACCATGTCACTTGGGTTCAAGCTCACCGCTATGTGCTTCAAAACTCCAATGATGTGAAAAGTTATCGAGAGTAAGTTATTATAATTAAGAGCACTATACTTTTTAGTGGAATTGGTGGTCTTACACATTCTTAATGGACATGTTGCATAATTCGCAACTAAAAACTGAGTTTCCTCGTGCTCATCTAAAAACAAATTGAAAGCATCCATCATGAAAAGTTTCTTATTTGGTTCAAGGAATATGCAAGTAAAATAAATAATATCTATGTGTCTAACAAGATATTAAGAGGAATACGTATAATGCATTCTTGAATCATATTAAATATTTTATTCTTAACTATGAAACAGGTTGGAAGTTTGAGGTCTTCTTCTAGTGCCATGTTACCAGAAGATATCATAATATTGTCCAATGGCCCGAATGATTGGGGAAGGAGATATAAAGTTTGTGTCGTATATGGATTTAGATTTCGCATCAAAACCCTTGATGCAAAGAAGAAAACACAAAACAGTGGGGTTTTTTGTAGTGCATATACGAATTGTTATGCTAGTTCCAAGGACACTAGACCACAAACTGGAGTTGTTCAATATTATGGAATCCTAACTGACATTATTAAGATTCGATACTCTAGTAATCTACAGTTTACCTTGTTCAAATGTGATTGGATTAACAATGAAAAAGGGATGAAGGTAGATCAATTCAAATTCACACTGGTAAATTTTAACCATGTGATGTATACGGGTAATGAGTACTCAGATGAACCGTACATTCTCTCTACTCAAGCAGAGCAAGTTTGGTACGTTGATGACCCACTTGAAAGAGACTGGAAAATTGTTATGAAAATGAATAGAAGAGATAATTTTGATATTTATTCTTGGGAACGTCAGACCGAAAAGCATGCTTCACTTGAATTAGATGATCGTCCGTTTATTGGTGATGGACATTGGTTAAGGGAAGGGGTTGAAGAAACTGAGGTTGGCGACAACGAAGAAGAAGACTTGCAAGACGAATTTGACATTTGATTGTTGTTTTTAAAAGATTTATGTTGTTTTTGTTTTGTTGACTGTGAAAATACTTGCTTTAAGCTGATGGCTATTTGAGACCTTGATTAGTTCAAACTATGTTAATTGTAAATTTAATTACAGTTATATAATTTTGATATTGTCCTATTAAATTCAAGATTTTTGACCACTTTGCTGCATTACAATCCTTACATTCTACATAGATTCTCTCATGGCTGGTAAGAGGAAGCATGCTGGGAAAACGATGATGGATGTTGTAGCTGAGGCATCATCTACTAGTGCTTCTAGATCAGGTTTGTCTGAAATATTTTAAGAAGTGTTTTTGTTACTAATTAATAATTTAGATTCGAATCCTTTTTTACTCTTGGAAATGATTTATGAGATAGGTGTATGTATGTTCTGTCTTTGCCTATTTGACAAGTTAACAGTGACCTATTTATGCTAAATATTTAATTGATGTGTTTTACAATGCTTAAATTCAATGATAGATTCTCTCATGGCTGGTAAGAGGAAGCATATTGGAAAAACGATGATGGATGTCGTATTTGAGGCATCATCTGCTACACGTTCATTGTCTAGTCAATCAGAGGCACAATCTTGTTCCAGATCTGGATCCATATCTAGACCTCCTCACCCTGATGCTAGTTGTTCTTCTAGAACATGTTTGTACTATAATAAACCCTCATATATTTCATGATTCTAATTTTCTTGTTTAAATTTTCGATTTTTTACCAAATTCAGCGGGTAGTAGTGATCCAAGTAGTCACCAAGATAAAAAAAACGGGTAGAGGTCGGAGTAAAACAACTTCGTTGTGGGAATCAGGTGCGAAACTCCAATTGGTTCTAACGGATGATGGAAGAATAGATGGACCACATCGAGTTCAGTTCAAAACACAACTTGGGGTTATGGCTCGAAATGCCAACAGGTTTCCACTCACTAAAACATCATTCAAGGAAATAGATCCACATATCATTGATGCCTTTTGGAAGGAGATAAAGGTAAGAATAAGCATAACACAACTCTTATTTTGTTATATCAAATGTCATAATCTTTCTTTTCAATAGATTTTGCATGTTCTTGGTTTCAAGATTTTTATAGATCATTGTACTTGTAATTTAGGTGAACACAACTCTTTCAGACGAGGCAAGGAAAGTTGTTGTTGAAGATCTCGCAGCGAAATGAAAACAAGGAAAGTATAAGTTGAAGAATAAAAGGTTTAAAGCATTTAAAGACGATACTAAGAGAATGAAGGTACTCTTAGATCATTGTGTTTCTAAGGCTGAATCAGAGGCTATGCTTAAGTATTGGAATTTGGAGGAAGTACATGTGATATTTTAGTGAAACATGTTCTTTTATGTCAAAGGCATTTATTTATTTATTATTATTATTA
The DNA here is from genome assembly GCA_034814905.1 of Penstemon davidsonii. Taxonomy (NCBI): domain Eukaryota; kingdom Viridiplantae; phylum Streptophyta; class Magnoliopsida; order Lamiales; family Plantaginaceae; genus Penstemon; species Penstemon davidsonii. The sequence continues at coordinate 8,877,123 of JAYDYQ010001086.1, read as the reverse complement.
TTATATTGTGAGATATTATAAACATAATAATCATCATTTATCAAAAATGCGCTTTTATATATATATTTTCTATTTTTCAGAAGAAGGCAGAACAAAATGCTAAAAATATAAGCCAATACAAATTCCATCACCATCTAGGACGAATGCCAATCCTAGAAGTAGAAAAAGAGGTAAATTATTTTATTATATTTTTCATTAGATCACTTTAAAAGATAAAAATATATGTTAATGAGAGTTTATATACATAGAAATTTGGTTATTTGAGTTCTTTTTTATTATGCACAGCTTTTGGCTGAAGGGAAATTGTCGTCTCGAATTGATGTGTTTGTTGTATCTCGTGGACGAAATGGAAAAGCTACTGTCAATGAGCACACAGCCAAACTCATTGTAAGCATATTACTCTTTTGTAAAAGTAATTGTGTAGTTATGCAATTTAAGGTGCTTGATTGTGTGAGTTCGTAAACTACAAAAGAATTGGCTGAAGGCATATCCAAAATACCTGAAGAAGAACGTACACGAGAGTATGATGAAAGGGTTTAGGTTGAGCAAATGGGATTAGATGGTCATGGTCGTGTGAGGTGTGGTGGACAAGGTATTAAACCCTCGCAATATCGACATGCCTTATCTGTAAGTGACGCTATCAAAGAAAAGATTCGGGAAGAATTGAGTCGAGAATTAAAGGAGGAGATGAGGGAGGAAAGGGAGCAAATGAGGAAGGAAAGGAAGCAAATGAGAGAGGAAAGGGAGCAAATGAAGGGGTTAATGGAACAAATGACACAAAGGATGACTCATGCACAAGTGGTTACATCTCAGGCACGAAACGAAATGACCCAAGCAGTGGCTGAGGATGTGGTGTCTTATTTTGGTCTTGGCAACTTTCCTACTGCTCCATTTAGAGCACCTATAGGTCCACTTTCTGGTACATTTAGACCTTTTGGCGCTACATCGGTGAGTAAACCTCAAAATTGATCAATCTATTTTGCATAGTTGATTTCTTAAATGATATTCATATTCAAATATAGGTCCCCGGCGCATATAGCACCCATGGAGCTGGTCCAAGTGGTACACCGAGTTGCTTTTAGATACAAATTCTTGGTAAGTTTCTTATTTGGTTAATGGTACTTATGATTGAATTAGACTAGAGAATTCTAGTGGATTCGTTCAATTGATTTACAGTTTTAGTATGGCATGATATGGTAAAGTGTAGTATTTATTGTGTTCACTTTTTATCAGTGTAGTAGCTTTGGTTTTGCTTAGATTTTGGGTGTTTGGTTGTAGAGAAGTTATAGAAGTGTAAATGCTGGAAGTTTTTGCTATGAATTCTTATGAGTCAGAGTAATTTTGTCTCAATATTATATCCTTGATTTTTGTTCTCATTGAATTAAGTTGTGAAAGAATATTCTGTCTAATTTGTCATTTATTGTATTTCATATATGGCAGATTTGCAATACTTTTTAATTTGCATATTTGATTTATGAATTTCATCCATTGATGCAGGTGTTAAAATATGACAAGTGATGCTCGGATTAAAGTGGCAGTAATATAAACTGTTGGGTTTTTATTTCAGTTGAAGAATTAATTAAAAAAAAATAGACTTTAGTGGAAGTTTTTAGTCATTTTAATGCAAGATTTACATTTTGGTTATTGGACTAGAAAATAACACGAAGTAGACTGATGATTGAGATATTTTGTTTGTATGAGATGCTTTATTAAATGGTATGAGTATGTGTGATTTTGATAATTTATCTTATTATTTTCTATAAATTTATATTGGAAAAAGCCTAATTATCAAAAAAGAAAAAAGCTTCAATTAAAAAAATGAAAAATTAGCTCGGTTCCTTTGGTTGAGGAGAATTTCGGCCACGGCTCCTTTGGCTGAGGCCAAAGTATATCGGCCACAACTCCCACCATTTAGCCAAGTTTTGGCTACGGCTCCCTGGGCCAAGGCCATTAGGGGTAGCCAATGCATTGGCCACGCCAATTAGCCGAAGCCAAAGTTTTGGCCACCCTCACTAAAAAGTCGGCTAATTAGCCGTGGCAAGGTCGTAGCCAATTTGCATTGGCCACCTTAAATGAGTATTGGACACGGTTAAGAGCCGTGGCCAATACTAGTAATTCTTGTAGTGTTAAAAAGTATTGCAAATCTGCCATATATGAAATACAATAAATGACAAATTAGACAGAATATTCTTTCACAACTTAATTCAATGAGAACAAAAATCAAGGATATAATTAGTTTCTATCCTTTTTGTTTCTTACGTTTATCACATCCATTGTTTTACTTAAATTTTGTCAATAAAAATTAATATAACCTGGCAAATAGCAATTCAACAATCATAGAAGGATTAACTTCTCAAAGGTCTTATGAAATTGTGTTTTGTCCCGCATGAATAATCAAAATATCAAAATAGATTAGTAAAACAAAATTGAGTTTTTGTCACAGTCGTTGCTTGTTACTAAAAGCAAAATACATATATTTTTCTTGATAAATTTGAACTCAAAGTCAATTTAAAATTCAGATTAAATAAAAACTATAAATTTTGAATATAAACATATATACCTTATTGTATAGATAGAAAGATAGTAGTATCCACAATAAAAATATGAAAATTGTTGGTTCACTTAATAAGATGAGGGAAAGAAAATAATTGTGATAAAAAAAAAAAAAAATCCAAATTTAGTAAGGTAAGACTTCAATTTTTTTAAGGTGTTTCCTGAACTTTTTTCTTTTTCGTATTCTGATCAAAATATCTAGATGCATCTCAATTCCAATGTTTTGTATTTTATTTTCTTCACAATTAACTTATTCATTAATTAATTTATACTTAGCCAAAATTAATTAATTATGAAATTGGGTCGTATCTCTAATTGAGCTCGTGACCCGTTTAATTTCGGTCGGATTGATTTCCGGATCAGAGTGGGTCCGATCCTGATCCAATTCACTTGGCTCTACCTACTGGGTTCGGCCCATTATCACGCTAATATTCCTCGATAAATCGAGGGTGATTTTTTGGGTACAAACAATGCCCCCCGTAAGTCGTATTCGATGTAATTTAAAAAATTAATTCAATCGAATTAGACTTAGATTAAAGTTTTTCTCTCTCTATTTTAAGATGAGAAATTGGGACAATGCTTCATTTAATAACCAACTATCGGCTTTATGAAACCGAAATTGTCAAAAAAATTGACCATCTCCCAATGGCCTTGATGATGGCAAATCCCTCGATGTCGAGCCAGTATGGATCTCCTCGATATCAGGGCAATGTGGATCTCCTTGATATCAGATCAGTGTGGATCTCCTCGATATCAGATCAGTGTGGATCTCTTCGATATCAAGGCATCTCTTGATATGAGCGCGTCGATATCAGTGGGCCTCTCGTATTGAATAGTCTCGATATCAGATACCTGATAGTAATATACCGAGGACTTAGTAATCAGCCAAAATTTTGGCAGTTAACCAACTTCACTTTTTCAAATGGCTGATTTGATGAACAAGGCCTTCGATTTGATTTAGGGGCCTCGATCCTCATGGGGTCAATGTTCCTCATTCTGATGAGAGGTGTGTCTTGATATTGTTATGATATGGGTTGATATTGAGGGTCGATCCCCTACAATGATATTTTAATTGGTGATTCGTCAACCCCTTCTCTCTTCCTTGTTTATCAAGACTCCTGATGGCTTTTGCCATTGACAATGTGTTGTGGCTTTTTCAAGCCATCCGTTATGTATCTCCAACAAGTTTGTTTATCGGGAAGATCAAAGGCTTTATTGAATGAAAAGTTAACCACTACTCTAGAAAACACGAAAACAGATAAAAATGAAAAACTCCTAAATTTCCTAAACTATAATATACAAAGGGACGGCGAACAAAGTTAATTGCGCCGTGCTTCAATTTCTAGCTTCAAAGCTCGTTGATGCTCCAGACACATTGTTTCCCAGAGGGTTGGTCTGAACTTTTTCAAGTATCTTCCATTGATGGGGTCTCTGCAAAGATCCCCGTTTGGCTTTTTCAATATGTAGCCCCCTCCCCGAGTTATCGAGAAGACTTCATATGGCCCTTGCCATGTTGCACTCCATTTGCCATACTTTTTCTCACGCTGATGAAGTGGCAAAACTGTTCTCCAGACCAAGTCCCCGATATCAAAATGTTTCCTGCGTATCTTTTTATCGTAGCATCGGGCAACCAACCTCTTATGTGCCTCGATTCTATCCAACGCGGCAACTCTGACTTCGTCCAGTTCATCAAGCTCCTGGAGCATACTTTCAGTGTACTCTTCGGGTGTCAGCTCATTCTATTGCATCACCCGAAGTGATCGGACGTTTATTTCCATCGGTAGTACGGTATCTTGTCCATAAGTCAACTTATACGGAGTAGTGCCAGTACTTGTTCGCTTGCTGGTCCGATAAGCCCACAATGCCTCTGACAGCATCAGGTGCCATGCTCTTGGGTTTTCCTCGATCATCTTTGAAATGATGTCCTTGAGGACTCGATTTGAGGCTTCAGCTTGGCCATTCCCTTGTGCATAATAAGGTGTTGAATGGACCAACTCAAAACCCATTGATCTGGCAAACTCCTTGATTTCCTGACCAACAAACATTAGCCCCCTGTCAGTGACAATGGTTTGTGGCAGGCCAAACCTATGTATGATTAAGTCCTTGATGAGCTTCATCACTTCGGCCTGATTGGCCTATTTGAGTGGTTTGGCCTCTACCCACTTGGTGAAATAATCTGTGGCCACAATGATGTATCGATGGTGTTTGGATGACGATGGATGTATCTCCCCGATTATATCGATGGCCCAACATCTGAAAGGCCATGGCTTGATTACCATGTTCATCTCCTCGATGGGGATTCTCTGGACTACTCCAAAGCGTTGGCATTTTTCACATCCCTTTGCCAATTGAACGCAGTCTCCCACCATCTTTGGCCAGTAATAACCATATCGGCGCAACAGCCATGCTAACTTGTGTCCGTTTTGATGGGCGCCACAAATTCCTTCATGTGCTTCCATCATAATTCTCATGGCTTCCTGTTGATCGACGCATAACAGTAACACACCGTCATGGCCTTTTCTGAACAATTGATCTCCCATCAGGACATAATTGACAGCCCTGAGCCTTGTCTGTCGAGATGTTTTATCAGACGGATTAGCCAGATATTTTCTGATCGGCTCTCTCCAGTCATCGGGATCCTGAAACACACTCAACACAGTTAGAATGTTATCCCGATACATAAATGATGGACAGTGTCGTCTCCTGACGACGTAATGAGATTCATCGACATCATCAGGAAGATCCACCCCTGTTGCTAACTGGGCCAAACAATTGGCCTCACTATTATGCCCCCTTGTTACATGATAACAAGTGACATCAGCAAATTCGGAAAGTAAAGACATTGCCGTCAGGTAATATTTGTCAAGGGTAGGATTTCGGCATTTATATGTACCTTGAATTTGCCTGATAACCAACTGTGAGTCTCCAATGATGGTAACGGATTTGACATGTAACTCCCTTAGCATTTCTAGTCCAATAATTAAGGCTTCGTATTCGGCCTGATTATTGGTGCATTCAAAATCAAATTGTATAGATAACTTAGTTTTAACATCAGATGGTGAAATTAAAACAATACCTGCCCCACACAGTCTATCGGTTCTTGACCCATCGAAAGCCAGCGTCCACGGCTTGATCTCCACTATCATCAAGTCCAGTTCCTTTAGAACGGTCTGATCTATGTCAATGCATGGATGGTCAACCAAGAAATCAGCCAATACTTGGCCTTTGACTGCTTTTTGCGGTACATAGTGCAATTGATACTCCATCAGTTGGATAGCCCAACGGCCGATCCTTCCTCTCATTACGGGTTTAGCTATCATATACTTAATAACATCAATACTAGAAATTACTAACACTTTAACAGGCAGCATATAATGACGTAACTTTTTACAAGAGAAAAATAGTGCAAGACATACCTTTTCCATCGGGGTATACCTCTGTTCCGTTTCTGACAGATGCCTGCTCAAGTAGTATATAGCTCGTTCAAATCCGTTCTCATCGTCTTGTGCCAGAAATCCGCCGACAGTATCCTCTGTGGCAGATATATACAATTTCAAGGGTTTCCCCTTGACTGGCGGCATCATTACAGGCGGCGTAGTCAGTTTGTCTTTTATCTCTTGAAACGCCTGCTTATGTTCCGTTTGCCAGCAAAATTCCACTTTGTCCTTCAGCTTTAGCAAAGGTGAGAAGACCTTTGTTTTTCCAGCCAAGTTTGATATGAACCTCCTTAGAAAGTTGACCTTGCCAAGGAATTGTTGTAATTCCTTCTTCGATGATGGAGGTTTGGCTGTCAGGATAGCCTTGGACTTGTTCTTGTCGATCTCAATCCCTTTACGATGCACTAAAAAGCCAAGAAAGTTGGCTGATGCGACTGCAAAAACACATTTCAAGGGATTAAGTTTCAGTTTATGTTTTCTCATTTTGGCAAATGACTTCGCCAAATGTGCCAAATGTTCTTCATAACTGGCTGATTTGATCACAATATCATCGATGTAAATTTTTACAAAGTCATCGATGTACTCACTGAAAATGCAGTTCATGGCCCGTTGATAAGTGGCTCCAGCGTTTTTAAGTCCGAATGGCATCACTTTCCATTGGAAGGTGCCTATTCCTCCTGGGCATTGGAAAGCCAACTTCGGTACGTCGTCTACGGCCACAAATATCTGGTTATAGCCTGCACTTCCGTCGACAGCAGTCAAAAACATATTGCCAGTGGCAGCATCGATCAACATGTCTGCCATTGGCATCGGATACTCATCCTTAGGAGATGCAAGATTTAGGTCTCTGAAATCAATGCATATCCTGATCTTGCCGTTCTTCTTCATTACGGGTACCACATTGGCTACCCACTCTGGATATCGGGCCACTTCGATGAAACTGGCCTTCAACAACTTCTCGATTTCCTCCCTGATCAGCTGACAGACTTCCACTGACATCCGTCTCAAGGGCTGTTTTCGAGGTAAATACCCTTCAAGTATCGGAATTCGATGCTCGACCAATTCCCTGCTTAGTCCTGGCATCTCGTCGTAATTCCAGGCAAGGCAATCCTTGTATTCTTTCAATACTTGAATCAATCGTTCCTTCTGGCCATCATCCAGCAATGCGCTGATGTACGTTGGCCTATGATCCTCTTTGGTGCCCTGCTCAATTTCGATGACAGGGTCTTGAACCTGGATCTTAATGTCATCAAGCTTGGCTGGCGCCATTCCTAGTTCCTCTAATTGAATTTCGTCGCCATCTGATATTGGCGTTTCTTCCTCGAAGATAAGATCGCCTGTATAACATTCGGCCACATAGGCCCGAAACTTTCGAATCAGATCGGCACATGCTTCCTGTTCTGGGCCGATGATAACGATCTCGTCAATTTCCAATTGTTCTGCCTTATCGGCCGATGGTTCCTTATCATCAACAGTGTAATTCATAAGGACTGATTGTTCTGTTCCTGCGGCCCCTCTTCCTTGACATTGCAGGGCCGGCTTAGTTCCTTAGTGAGACAAGTCATTTCGAGCTGAGTCAGTTTTTTGCTCGATGTAACTTCCATAGGTCGTCCATATTTGTCCTGTCCGACAAATCGATAAGGTTCCACATCCTCTCGATAATATGCCGCATCGACGGCATTGATTTTTGCAGTAAATGGCCTGTTGTCGGCCATTATGATCTCTGGTTCAGCGGCGTCTCCCCAGATCAGTAAACATTGATGAAGAGAAGACGGCACACATAAAGCGGAGTGAATCCAGTCTCTCCCCAACAACGCATTGTAAGATGTGGCAGCATCTACCACGAAGAAAGCAATCTTTAGGCTAGTCTTTCCAATCTTTACCTTGACAGGTAAAATTCCTAATGTATCCGCCTTTCCTCCAGTAAAGTTGCTAACGATCACCCTTGTTTCCATCAAGTCTTCACTGACCTTGCCTAGTTTGTACATAGTAGACGCTGGCATTACGTTGACTGCGGCCCCCGTTATCGACCAGCATTCTGTCAATCGGTTTACCATCGATGTGTCCTGATATTTATAATGGCCTGATGTGTCTGGCCATGAATGAAGGTGGTTTCTGGAAAATATTTTCTACCTTCTTGTCCCCATCAGCTTCATTTCCGTCATCAACCGATACTGTTCCCAAATCCTCTGCCATCTGTACAACTGGCATTCCTTCGTCCCAGACTCCTTCAGTGAAGTATTCTAACTCCTCGTCGATGACATCGATGAGTACAGAACCTACTGCATTACATTGCATCACTGCCGAACCGGTTGACGGCTGGCTGGTTCCACTTCCTTCGTCCTCTTTTGTTTTCTCGTCGACTGCTTTTTCCTCGACTACTTGTCCAGATTCGGGTTCATCTTTCTTACCATCGTTCCGGGCAAAGATTTTGTCAAATTTCACCCTAAGCTCATTTTCGTCTACTTCCAACTCTTTCTCCAAATCAATTGTGCCATATTTGGCCTTCCCTGGTGATTGCCATGGGAAAACAGTTCCTTGCTCGGCCTCCTTGGCCTCTTTGGCCTCTTGTCTAGGCTTCATTTCCATACCACGTGGCTTTGTCGTTCGCTGTTTCATCGGGGCTTTCCCTTTGGCTGTCTCGATTTCTTTCCTCTGGCGCAAGTAACGCCGATATTGCGTTCTAGTCATCTGATCGACCCTTTGATTCCCAGGGAATTTCGGATGCCTTACGGGTACCCACCTCCCTACTCGAGTATTTGCAGGGGTATGGACAGTTCGCGGCCTATATTGACCAGGCGATGTTGTTTTGATCGACGGCCCATAGGTCCTGTCTCTGTGGTAGGCGGTCGATCTGACCTGCCTAACTGGTGATCTGTCAGGGGATCTTTCCCTGATCCTGTTGCTACGACTAGTGTCCTCCTGCGACTGTCGAGGCATTTTAGGCATGGCCTGATCTCTATGTGGTTCCACTGTCGGTGGAGTTGCCTGCACTGGCAAAGGTGCTGGCACTGGAAATGGTGCCATCACTTGATACTGTGGCATCACCTGATGTTGTGGCTGTGGCATCACCTGATAAGGATATGCTCCTTGTGTAGTGTTTGGCCACGGCATGTACTGGCCATATATGTTTGGGTTCACAAACAATGGTACTGTTGCCAAATCAGCGTGGCATCTGGCACATAATCCCATTTGCGTATTCATCGAAGAGGATAAGTGGCGTGGGTCCCCTTCCGCATGTTGCTCTTCTGTCGTATTTGTAGCCCCTACCATGTTTATCCCCACCTCGTTCTGTTGGAAGGGATTAGTGTCAACCGTCATCGGCTTAGTAATTTTCCAGTCTGGGGCGAATCTCAAGATGCCCTTATCAAGGTGATCTTGTACCATCCACCTGAAAATGAGACATTCATTCGTAGAGTGAGTCCATATGTCGTGGTATTTGCAATAAGTCTTACCTGCAATTTTCATTGGAGATGGTATCACATGATCCCCTTTTAGCCTGAGGATCTTGTCGGCCAACAGTTGATCAAAGATGGCCTCGGTCTTGGAGACATCAAATGAATAACGTCTCTCGCGGTCTGTTTTATATTCAGCATCTCTCCTTACCAAGTTATTTGGCACCTTGATGGCTGGCTGAGGCTCTTTCGGCTTCGAGAGAGCCTGACAGACAGTGTTCTTTGGACAGACCACTTCAGCCAACCCGATTTCAATACCTGGCTGTTCCATCGGCCTGTTTAATGGTTCCTCGCTAGAGTCAGCCATTCCTACTTGGTGGTAGTTCCCTCTAGGGTGTCATCCGTTTTCATCCCTTAGGACCCTTTCATATCGGACCGCATGATCGGTCAGTTCAAACAAATCCTCATGATATTATGCCATCATGATTTTCCTCAGTTCGAAGTGCATGCCATGGATGGCAATCTTGATACATTCTTTTTCTGGCAAAGGTAATGCAGAGAAGCCTCTGGCCCTGATGAACTTTTTCATATATTCTTCCACAGACTGCCCCGTCAGTTGCTTCATGTTGGATAGCTCGATGACAGATATTCGAGCGGGGCTTGATAGTGGTTCATCACAAACACCTTTTCCATGGATGGCCAATCAGGGACCGATCCTGGTTTCAGGTTGGCGTACCAGTGGAATGCCATGCCGGTAAGTGAGTTTGGGAACAACTTTAACTTCAGCTCATTGCTTAAGTTGCCACATTCCAAAGAGAATCGAGCCAGATGCTCGGTGGCAGATTGAGATCCTTCTCCTGAAAATAAGGTAAAGTTGGGTGCATTGTAGTTCATCGGGAATGGCACCTGATCAATGTATTCTGGATGAGGCTTATTATACCTTGATGCCCTATTCCCTTGTCTCCTCACGAACATTTCTTGAGCCCGATTCATCGTCAACAGGTCGTCTTGACCTTCCATGGCTCGATTTGTTCTATCATAGGCTGATGAAATGGCCTGATGTCCCTCTGGGCCATATCCCATGGCCTCTGATCGTTCCTCTTCCGACTTGCCCCCCGAGTATGGGCATTGACACCTGGCCTTGGAGGTACTTCCTCTCTTGTCAGGGACATTAGTTTGTCTGTTGCCCTGTTTGTAGGGCGTTTCATCCCTCGATCCACTTCCCCCGATATGCATAGCGGGTCCCTTGCCTTTGTCAACAAAGCTTTTGTGCGGCCCTGTCTAGGCCTGCGATTGTATCCCGTTGGCAAGGGTGTTGATGCTCTCAGCAAGCATAGCCATTTTTTATTCCAGATGCATCAGGGAAGTATTTACAATATTGATGGCTTCGGTATTGGCCTGACTGGCTGCAGTGGCCGAGCCTAGCATGTTCTCGAACTTACTGACAACATTTGACCATTCTACCTGTTTGGCCTCAAGGTCTTTAGTGAAGTTGCGGACCTCCATTGTCAGTTCCTCTATCCTGTCAGTCCCTTCCATAGTTAGCGGGACAGTGGACAGATTTTCCAGAGAGTGCGTTAGATCAGAGCGTGTCCTCGTCAAGCTAGATCGAGTCTTTCGCGTTATCTATGGTATCATCTGACAACAGCATAAGATTAAGCGTTTTAGCATCAACTGATTGACTTTTTTGGCAAAAAGGATTATCAAGTCCCACCGGGCGTGCCAAAATATTGTTTGCTATAAATTTGACACCGATCGCCTCGATGTGCAAACGGCTCGATATGATGTGTAATGATTGCAGGCGTGCCAATGTTTGTGCGTGCAAACATAACGATTTAAAATTGGACATGTTGACATCAGTGTAGTAATAATTTAAATGTCCTGATAAAGACATATTGATATCCATGTAAGATGTCCTGATGAAACTGACTCCTAATCAATTGATTATGGCACAGTAGGCAAACACTACCCTTAGTTCTTTTCCATGCCTGCCTGGCCGCAGGACTTAAATAATTTATGATAACCTTTCTGATATGCCAAAGTTTCACAGCCAGTTGATGGCTTACTCAGTATATCAATGAATTTACGAATCAGTTCAGTAAATGAGTTGACAATCAATCAGTTTAATATGTAACTTGACTTTAAAGACACAAACTTAACAAACTAATGCATCAATGAAAATCCATTGACGTAAAGCATACTTTAACAAAAATCAGGAGATATGGACCAAATGCTTCCATTAATTATAAAAGAAATCAGTGAGTTCCCTGATTCACAAATGTTACAAAATATGCAAAACGATAAAAGGTCTCCTGTATTGGCATGCATCTGCCAAACGAGTTGATGACTCTATTAAGTTCTGAAAAAATACTCCTTGATTGGCAGGTAGACCCACCAAATGAGCTGATGATATATGATAGTGCAGCTTGTTGACAGAAAGTAACACTGATGACAGAGAACCATCATCAATGGGTCGCCCAACCTTGGCAGATGGCTACCAATCGGGCTCCTGACCAGCGGGTGGCCACTGGAAAGGGCATCAATTGAGCAGATGGCTACTCAACCGATTGCTATCAAGCAGATGGCTACTTGACAGCGAACCCATCAAGCAGATGGCTACTTGACGAGGTTGCCATGTAATTACGTGGGCACTTACATGACGTTGCAGCGTGCTATTTTGCTTGATATCGAATGGTTTCGCTCGAGACAGCTTCGCTGACGGCGGAAGCAGCTTTGCGGCTTACTTTGAGCGGCGGTGCTGGACTTCAGGCGGCCATGTCCTGCTGGTTGCTGAGGATTGACGATTGATGTCAAGGAATTGGCAGTGCTGACTGACGGTAGAAGCAGCGTGCGCTGGACTTCCGGAGAGGCGTTGTGCCGATTTCAGTGTAGACTGATTTGTTGATTGATTGAGTTGTGAGTGTGAATGTGGCAGTCTTGTAGTATTTATAGCTGATGGCTGAAAAACTGACTGGCTGATGGCCGAAAACTGACTGGTTGATGGCCTATCTCCCCACTATCTCCACTACTCTTGTTTTCCTCCACTCTTCCCACTATCTTTGGAGGTGGTTTTCCTTCTTCTCTTTGCTGAATTTCGATTTCTATGGCAGTTTTAGGAGAGAACGTGTTCTGCCAATTTGAATTTCAGTTCAATTAATGTTGGTAACTAATTAGTAGATAATTAAGGAAGTTGTTATTAAGCCAACTACTTATTTGGCCTTTATCCTTATCTCCAATTATCTTAATAATCAATTGAACAACCCTTTCACTACTGGGCCGATTTCATCGGCTGGTTTATGGGCTGTTCTGGATCGGTTGGGAGTGATTAGGCCATTAATCCTTCTGTGATAATTGTAATTAATTATTTAATTAACTACTTAATGGCCTTATTTATTATATGGGCCGATTGTTTATGCTTGGCCCAATCAATTAACTAATTAACTTAGCTAATTAATTTATAATAGCCAAAATCATCTATTGGGCTCATTGGGCTTGTTAGTTTTTAACCCTCACTTGGCTTTATTGATCAATTGACTCTGGCCCATAAATTAATTAATCATGAAATTGGGCCGTATCTCTAATTGAGCTCGTGACCCGTTTAATTTCGGTCGGATTGATTTTCGGATCAGAGTGGGTCCGATCCTGATCCAATTCACTTGGCTCTACCTACTGGGTTCGGCCCATTATCACGCTAATATTCCTCGATAAATCGAGGGTGATTTTTTGGGTACAAACAGATACTATCCAAGTTACCTAAGAACCAAGTCGACCCTGGATGTAACTGCTAAGAAGAAGTTAGGAGTAGGGCTGTCAATCGGGCGGATTTTAATCCAGATCGATTTATTAGGATAATTGTTTGATTAGTGATTCGATGGACCTGATCCGATTAAGTAGATCCGTAATTCGAATTAATATTTAATACTCCCTCCGTCTCATTTATTTTGCTCCGTTGCTATAGTCAACTGGTCAACTTGGCTAAATTTATAAAAATTATAATAAATAATTTAATTAATATATTTCACTAATAAGTTGATAATATCACATGACACCATATATATTGATATTTAAAAGATTTAATACACCACAAATATAAATAATTTAACACGATAAGTCACTTAAAAGATTAAAAAGTTTAACCTGATACTATAGTGAAATGAGCAAACTAAATGGTTGGGGGGGGGGGGGGGTGGGGGGGGGGGGGGGTGGGGGGGGGGGGGGGTGGGGGGGGGGGGGGGTGGGGGGGGGGGGGGGTGGGGGGGGGGGGGGGTGGGGGGGGGGGGGGGTGGGGGGGGGGGGGGGTGGGGGGGGGGGGGGGTGGGGGGGGGGGGGGGTGGGGGGGGGGGGGGGTGGGGGGGGGGGGGGGTGGGGGGGGGGGGGGGTGGGGGGGGGGGGGGGTGGGGGGGGGGGGGGGTGGGGGGGGGGGGGGGTGGGGGGGGGGGGGGGTGGGGGGGGGGGGGGGTGGGGGGGGGGGGGGGTGGGGGGGGGGGGGGGTGGGGGGGGGGGGGGGTGGGGGGGGGGGGGGGTGGGGGGGGGGGGGGGTGGGGGGGGGGGGGGGTGGGGGGGGGGGGAGGAGGTGTGGGGGGGGGGGGGGGGGGGGGGGGGGGGGAGCGGGGGGGGGGGGGGGGGGGGGGGGGGGGGGGGGGGGGGGGGGGGGGGGGAAAGGGGGGGGGGGGGTGGGAGTGGCAGTATCTTTCAGGGCACTCCTTGTCCTTTTAGCCACATTTTCAGCTGGTAGTTCAGCTGAAACTGTTCTTTCAAGAGATGAGTTAGCTGACATCTCATCAATCTCCTTGACTGTTTCATCAATGATAGAATTCACAGCGTCCTTCTTCTTAGATACGACTGTTCTGGCTTCAACGGCAGGCTTTGCTGTTTGAACAGTTGTCTTGCTCTTCTTGCTTTTATCAGCAGGCACTTTATGCTCAGATGCCTTTCTTTTTTGTTGCTTCTTCTCTGGCACAACAGCAGGCTCCCTTGATCTTCCAGTTTTCACTGGGTCATAAGTTCTCAGCTCCTTCGCCTTATGAACATCCTTGCCATTGGTCACAGCACATCCCAAATTGACCAGCAGATGACTAAGGAATATCCTGTGCAGAGTCAGACCACGCACTTTGTGATCAGCAAGCACATACCAAATGAAGTTTGCCCAATTTATTTTCAAGCCATAGAAAATGGCTATCATCGGGTGAAACCGCTTCATTGGTACACTGTCCAATGAGAATGTGCAATTTTCAAGGACCTTTGCAACCAAATCAGCCATTCGCTGAAACTCATCCTTCAGCTGATTTTTCTTGATGCCTCCAGACATCACTTGATTCTTCTTCGAAGCCAAATTCCAGAAATCTGACTCGAGGGGTTCAGCTAAGTTGGCAATATCAGTAGACCCTTCAAGAGTGAGTCCGTACTTCTCATTCAGCAAATTGGGGGTTACGCAGATAACTTTATCCCCAATCTTGGCAGTAATCTCCAGTTTTTCAAAATTGACCTCATCTTTTGAACCGTAAAACTCCATTACTTGGTCTTTGAAAATCATATCTTTATGGGCTTCCATGAAGTTAACCAGTGTGGATGCCTTGAATTTCTCCAAAATTTCTTTCATCAAAGGTGTGCCAGTCGTGTGGTAAGTCAGGTAGTTCAGGAACATACCTTCAGCAGCAGCTTCTTTGGCAGCAGACATTCTGAAAAAGAGATTAAGGAAACGGAGAGAAATTTGCAGTAGATAATTTGCAGAATTGCTCTGAATGTTTTTGAAATTTTTAGGGTGCGTAAAAACGTAGTAAGCTGATCAGATCTGGATTTATAGATGTTAGTTCTTGTCGGTTTCCGTGAAAGGCGTCAACCGTTAGATCCGTTACTTGAAAAGCAGATCGTGTGATCGTGATACGCGGATTTCAAAATAGCATTAAATATGTCAAACAGGCGGGAATTTGAAACGCCACTTGTCTGTTACTTATAAAAGCGTGTTTCTGATAAAACGTTTTTAGAACAACACTTAAGTATAAGCTGACATAAATGAAAACAGATGAGTAAAATAATACTTATCTGATAGACGACTTGTCTGATACAATATATCACTAGTGAAAGCCAATATCTAGTGATCTTCCTTTGCTGTTTGTCAATCCAGCAAGATAAATAATCTTCAAATCTTCAAGAATTAAGAACAAATCTTCTGATTAAACAACTTCAACTAACTGTCATTGAAGATTTCATCTTTAAAACAAGGGTACCGCTAGTCTTACACGTTCCCCCTGAATTCAAGAATTCATCAGTCAACTAGTCTGTTGAGAGTCAGTCTTCTTGAAGTACAGTACTTGTTGATATCAGATTAGTCAGCTGTTGAACCCAGTCTTCTGATAGGTTCCCCCTCAGCTTATGAATCCAATTTTAACAAGCCCAATTCCGCTCTTAGAGTGGAAAATCTTGCTTCATTCAAAGGTTTGGTGAAAATGTCAGCAATCTGATTGTCTGTATGAACATACTCAATAATAACATTTCCCTTTTCAACGTGGTCTCTGATGAAGTGATGTTTGATCTCAATATGCTGAGTCCTGGAATGACTAATAGTATTCTGAGTAAGTGAGATTGCACTTGTATTGTCACAGTAGATAGGGATTCCACTGATCTTAAGATTATAGTCTTCTAGTTGATGCTTCAACCAAAGTATTTGTGCACAACATGCTCCAGCAGCAATGTATTCAGCTTCAGCAGTAGATATGGATACTGAAGTCTGTTTCTTACTCATCCATGAGATCAGACGACTGCCTAAAAATTGACAAGCACCTGTAGTACTCTTCCTGTCAATTTTGCAGCCAGCAAGGTCAGAATCTGAATATCCAATAAGTTCAAATCCTGATTCCCTTGGGTACCACAATCCCAATTCTTGTGTGCCTTTGAGATATTTTAATATCCTTTTAGCAACTAAGAGATGAGATTCCTTAGGATCTGATTGAAATCTCGCACAAACCCCAACAGAATACATAATATCAGGTCTACTAGCTGTTAAGTATAACAGTGACCCAATTATGCCTCTGTATTTGGTAATGTCAACTGATTTGCCACCTTCATCCTTGTCCAGACGAAGTCCAGTAGACATAGGAACATTAACAGATGAGCTAGTTTCCATACCAAATTTCTTGAACAGATCTTTTGTGTACTTTGCTTGATTAATAAAAATACCATCAGGTAGCTGTTTAACTTGTAATCCAAGAAAGTAATTCAGTTCTCCCATCATGCTCATTTCAAACTTGTTCTGCATTAGCTTAGAGAACCTTTCACACATCTGTTTGTTAGTTGAACCAAAAATAATATCGTCTACATATATTTGAACTAACAATATATGTATATCCCATTCAATAGTAAACAAGGTTTTATCTACTTTACCTTTGCGAAATCCTTTAATTAAAAAAAAGTCAGATAAAGTATCATACCATGCTCTTGGAGCCTGTTTCAGTCCATAGAGAGCTTTCTTCAGACGATATACCTTGTCTCCTTGTTGATAAGCTTCAAAGCCAGGAGGTTGTTCAACATAAACTTCTTCTTGCAATTCTCCATTGAGAAAAGCAGACTTCACATCCATCTGATAGACAGTGAAGTTCTTGTGAGCAGCATAGGCTAAGAATAATCTGATTGCTTCAAGCCTTGCAACTGGTGCGAATGTCTCATTAAAATCAATGCCTTCTTCTTGGCAGTAACCTTTGGCAACTAGTCTTGCTTTGTTTCTGGTAACCATACCATCTTCATTCATTTTATTCCTGAATACCCACTTAGTGCCAATTACTCTTTGATGAGTAGGTCTGGGAACTAAGTACCAGACTTCATTCCTTTCAAATTGATTCAACTCTTCTTGCATTGCTTCAATCCAGTGAGAATCACTAAGAGCTTCATCAATTAACTTAGGCTCAATTTGTGAAAGAAAACTTACAAACAATGTTTCATTTGCAGTTGACCTTCTAGTTCTCACTCTATCCAAAGGATCACCAATCACTAACTCAGGTGGGTGATCTCTGAGCCATCTGAGATCAGGTTGCAAATCTGGATGTTGTCCTCTTGATTGATCTTGCAACACTACTGTTGGAGTCTCAGTAGTAGTCTGTTGAACAGTTGTAGTCTGTTGAACAGTCTCTGGTCTGTCAGCTGTTTGCAACTCCTCTGTTAGACAATCAGCAGACTGATTTTGAACAGCACTTGAGTTAACAGCTTGAGTTAAATCAGGTAGTATGATGGGTACATATTCTTCCTTTCTTTCCATACTCAATTTCTGAAAGTCAGCAGATATCTCTGGATTTGCACTTTGATTCTTTTCAGATGATTGACTTGGTTCATCAAATACTACATGAATAGATTCTTCTACAAGTAAAGTTCTTTTATTAAACACTCTATAAGCTTTACTAACAGTAGAGTAACCTACAAAAACAGCTTCATCAGCCTTTTCTGCAAATGCAGTAAGGTGATTTTTCCCAGTGTTCAAAACATAACATTTACAACCAAAAATCCTAAGATAATGTAAATTAGGCTTTCTGTTGTTCCATAGCTCATAAGGTGTCTTGTTTTGACTTTTGTTGATCATACACCTGTTCTGTGTATAACATGCTGTATTTGTAGCTTCTGCCCAGAATCTTTGGGGCAGCTTTGCTTCAGCTATCATTGTCCTGGTAGCTTCTTTTAGAGTTCTGTTTCTCCTTTCAGCAACTCCATTTTGTTGAGGGGTTCTGGCAGCAGAGTACTCATGACTGATTCCTCTGGAATTACAATACTCTTCAACAGTAGAATTTGTAAACTCAGTCCCTCTATCTGATCTGATCTTCAATATTCTTTGACTCTTCTCATTCTGGATCAGTTCCATCAGATTAGTAAGATGTTCCTTGGTTTCACTTTTCTTCTTCATGAAAATCACCCAAGTAAATCTTGAAAAATCATCCACAACAGCCAGGCAGTATTTCTTTCCACCATTGCTGATTGGATCAATAGGGCCAAACAAATCCATATGTAACAGCTCCAAAATTCTAGTTGAAGATTGGTGCTTCTTGCTTTTGAAAATGGACTTCACTTGTTTTCCCTTCTGACATGCGTCACAGAGCTTGTCTTTGCTCATGACTGTCTTTGGAATTCCTTCTACCAGATCATTCTTTATCAATCTGTTTATGGTCTTGAAATTCAAATGATTCATTCTTTTGTGCCAAAGCCAACTGATTTCACTTGGTGTAGAAGCCACCAAACAAACATTAGAATTCTTGTCCACAGAATTCCAGTCGACTACATAGATGTTTCCCTGTCTTCTTCCAGATAAAATAACATTCTTTGTTCCAACTTGTTCAACATAGCACTTATCTGATGAAAACACTACGGAAAATCCCTTGTCACAAAATTGACTTATGCTCAACAGATTGTACTTCAGGCCATTTACATATGAGACGTCAGATATCTCTATGTTTCCTTTGATAAGCTTTCCAACAGCTACGACCTTGCCTTCTTTGCTGTCTCCAAAAGTAACTCTTGGACCATTTACAGCAACAGCATCTGCCAGTTCATGTATGTCTCCACACATGTGCCTTGAACATCCACTGTCCAAGTACCATTTCTTCACTATTTTACTCCTACTCCTAATCCTAACCTACAAAACAAAATACTCCTACTCCTAATCCTAACCTACAAAACAAAATAAAAATGTTTTAGGTACCCTTTATTGAGAGGGTCCTGGTGGATTAGTGTCACCTTTGACAACCCAAGATGTTGAAGTCTTAGCCTTCTTAGGCTTTAGAGTTTTAGCAGGAGCATGAGCAACTTCATTTTCATCATAGTCAGCAGGCATGTTATGTTGAAAATCATTATGATGAGGATAAGGCTCATAAGCAGGATAAGATGCATGATAAGCAGGGTGAACATGCATTGGTTGATGAGCAGGATATGCAGCATAATAAGGTGGATAATGAGGTGCAGCATAATATGGTGAATAAGCAGGTTGCACATAGTGAGACTCATTTCCATACCAGGCATTATAGTTATAATTTCTTTGCTTCTTTGGTCTGCTCTTAACTTGCTCTTTAACAGACGACTTAGGTTTACTAGTCTGATTGGTTTTACTCTTATCAGCAGACTTCTTAGGACTACTCTGCTGTTTGGGTTTACCAGTCTGTTTTTCATTTTCAGGCTTTTTACCCTTTTTAGCCTTAGGAGGACTCTTCTCCTTTTTCTCAGTTTCTAGTGAAGTAGATTTAGTAGTCTGAACATACAGGATAATGTTACTATTATCAGCAGATACAAACTTCTCAGCTCTGTTCAGTTCTAAACTTTCTTTCACCATGGGTGTGGTCTGTT
This sequence comes from Penstemon davidsonii, assembly GCA_034814905.1. Taxonomy (NCBI): domain Eukaryota; kingdom Viridiplantae; phylum Streptophyta; class Magnoliopsida; order Lamiales; family Plantaginaceae; genus Penstemon; species Penstemon davidsonii. Next base: position 8,857,424 of record JAYDYQ010001086.1, on the reverse strand, counting down.
CAGTTGATTTATCTATTGATGCAACAGACAACGTAGGAACAGGCAACTTATTATGTGCAGATATTCTAGCTTCAAGTTCCTTGATTTGTCCCTTGTACATTTCACATTCAGCTCTCAGAGATTCACATTCATGCGAAAGCTTTTTATACATGGCTGATTCTTCAGGTCTTTCAACCTTAAGTTTCAGTTTAGCATTTTGCTTTTTCAGCAGAATCATCTCGTCCTTAAGCTTAGCAAGCTCATTAACAACATCTACTTTGTTGTTCATCATCTGCTCAAATGAGCTAAACAGTTCAAGCTCACTTTCAGAGAGTATTACCTCATTGTCAGAATCATCAGATTCCTTGGCCATGAGACACAGCAGTGCAGGTGTTTCGTCAAAAACAGAGTCATCACTTGAAGTGCCAGATTCTGTGTTTGATGAGTAGATGGCTGCCATCTTTTCAGCTTCAGCCAACAGCACCTTGCTCTTTTGGTATCTCTTCTCTCTTCTTTCTTTTCTTTGTTTCTTTTCCTCCTCTGTATATTTCTCCGCTTTAGGATATGGGCAGTCTTTGATGAAGTGTCCCAATTTCCTGCAATTATAGCACATCATTTTGGATTTATAATCATCCTTAATATCATGAGAATTAGAGGTAGGTTTAGAAGTAGAAGCATTGTTATATTTGTTCTTCATTTTTCTCTTGTAGAACTTTTTGAACCCGTTCAATAACAAAGCCACATCGCCAGCAGTGTACTCCTTTTTGCTCCGTACTGGGGCCTCATCAGATGAGTCCTCTTCTATGATCTTTCCGGCAGATCTTCTTGTTCTTTCTGCAGCGACCAGTGCAGCAGTGGGGCCAGAAGTTGAGGTCTCTTCTATTCCCATCCTCGGCATTTTATACTCGTATGCCTTGAGTGTAGAAAACAGCTCAGTCAGTGAGATCTTTCCCAGATCCCTTGATTCTTCCATCGCTGTTATCTTCATGTTGAACTTTGGTGGTAGCGCCTTTAAAACTTTAACAGTGATCTCCTTATCTGTAAACGTCTTTCCCAACTTCAGAACATTGTTCAACACCTTTGTAAACCTTGAATCCATCTGGTCAATGGTTTCTCCAGGTTTCATTTTGAAGTTCTCAAACTTCTCAATGGCAACACTTAGATTGTGTTCTTTGATGGCGTCATTTCCTTCGCTCATATCACGGACTTTATCCCACATCTCTTTTGATGTTTTACAATGTTTGACCTTGTCAAACCTTTCATTGTCCAGAGCTTTTGTCATGATGAAGATTCCAACTTTGTCAAGATTTTTCAGCTTGATTTCATCAGCTGTCATCTCGTCTTCATCTTTGTCAACAACCACATCTTCTCCATCAACCTTGATTGTTTTGGTAACTCTTATCGGACCTTTTGTTATGCACCTGTACATATTATCATTGTAAGCAGCAAGGAAAATTTCCATGCGTATCTTCCAGTCCTCAAAGCTCATACCGCCTATGTGGGGAACTAGGCTGATACAATCCATTTTTCAAAAAGTTTTGTTTTTCAAAAAGATGCTCTTTTGAAAACTTTTGAAAACCTTTGAAAAACACTTAAGGATCAAGCTCGTTGATCAGTCAGATGATTCAGATGAACCACCTGCTCTGATACCACTTGTTGGTCCCAAGTGGTCAGATGAGGTCTAGAGAGGGGGGGGGGGGGGGAATAGACCTCTTTAAAAATTTATCTTTCAAAAACTTCTAACTTTTCAGTCAGCAGACTAAGCTGATCAGTAATCGTAAGTTGACTATGTTGATCTCGCACAAGGCTTTGAACAGCAGAGTTGACCACTCTTCTGATTTCACTCAGCTGATTTTATCAAAATCAGAGTTTTAAAATAACTAACTTGCAGCGGATTTATCAAGTGTTTTTCACAAGTAGTTTTCCTTAACTTTGAAATAGTTTTATCCCCAGTTTTAACAAACTCCTTTAAAACTTTTTCAACAATTAACCTTTAAGTGTTTTAAGTATGTTGTTCCAAATATGCAGAAATTTATGCAAGTAAAAACACAAAGGATTTTTATAGTGGTTATATGGATAGAAATCATTTAGTCCACTCTTCCAAGTCACTTAGATCTTGGGTTATACTATATCACGCAGATTACAGTATACACTGCTTACGCCAAACAACAAATGATATGACCGTAAGTTCACAATAGGAAATCACAAAGAAACTCCTATCCTCTGAAGTAATATCACTCACTAAGACGGATATCTACTTCTCACAACACAATCCTAACAAAATCACTCAGATTTTACAAGTATTTTCTGTTATCTCTCTATTCTGCTTCGTCAACAAATGACTCAGTTGTTGAGTGTTCTGTTCTTGAGTTTGAGACTTAGAAGAATTCTGCTTCAGATTTTTGCTCTCAAAGTGTGTTGTATATTCTTCTTCAACTCACGAACTGAACTATTTATACTTGAGATTTGAAAATCTGCCCGTTGAGAGATCGACAGGTGTCCAAATCATCGAGTACTGGTCCTTCTGCAGAAACGGCTACCTGCGACTGAACAATGTACACTCTGTTGTACTTGCTGTCAGTCCGCATTAAATGCACCAAGCTGATACGAGGTTTCTCTTCAATCATTTGTCATAAATACCCTTCCTCTTCAGCATTTATTACTCCAAGTGCATTTATTACCGTTGCACTAACTTCTGATCCACTTCCACTCTGCTGATCGAAGTCACTCGTCTGATGTGTACTCGGCTGATCCCAAACTTGAACTAATCTGATTTGAGTCGGCTGATAGTCCACCAGTCTGATTCCTTCTTCAGCAACAGATCAGTAGTCTTCTGGACCATATTTGACTAGACTGAAATACTTCTTCCTTGGTCAAATATCTTCTAAGTTTGTACTAAGCTTCCACTTAGCTGATGACTTTGGAAATCATCAAAACCTCCCTTCACTTCAAGGTCTTCATCTTCATCCAACAAAGTAGCCACGATAGACTGCAGTTTCGAAACCTAGCTTACTGCTCCTCCAGCAAAAGTAAACACATAACCAGTGGTGGACTTACTTTTATCAAGATCACCTGCAAAATCTGAATCAACATAGCCCCTGACAGTAAAGTCTGATCCCCCATAACATAAGGCAGCATTCGAGGTACCCTTGATATATCTCAAGATCCTCTTCATAGCACTCCAATGCTCTTTACCATGATTCGCCATGTACCGACTAACTGCTCTCACTGCTTGTGCAATGTCTGGTCTAGTACAAACCATAGCGAACATCAAGCTACCCACTGCTGATGCATACGGTACTCGAGACATTTCTATCCTCTCCGCTTCGTTGCTAGGACACATACTTGAGGATAACTTGAAATTAATAGGAAGAGGGGTAGAGATTGGCTTACAATCTTGCATGTTGAAGCGCCACAAGATTTTCTTCAGATAATTTTGCTGAGAGAGCCAAATCTTCCTATTATTTATGTCTCGGTAAATTTGCATCCCTAAAATCTTGTTTGCTGGTCCCAAGTCCTTCATTTCAAATTCCCTAGCCAGTTGTGACTTTAATTCTTTAATACGATCTTTGTTGGGGCCTGCTACCAACATGTCGTCTACATACAACAGCAGAATAATGAAATCACCATCACCAAATCTCTTGTAGTAAGCACAAGGATCTGAACTAAGTCTGTTGTATCCAAGGCTCATGATGAAGGAATCAAATCTCTTATACCAACACCTCGGCGCCTGTTTAGGACCGTATAGAGATATGTTTAACCTGCAAACCAAGTTCTCCTTTTCTTTTTCTTCAAAACCTTCTGGTTGGAGCATATATATTTCTTCTTCAAGATTTCCATGAAGAAATGCAATTTTCACATCTAACTGCTCTAAATACAAGTCGAATGTAGCACACATTGCCAATACTACTCTGACTGTTGTTAGTCGAACAACAGGAGAAAATATCTCATTGAAGTCAATACCTTCTTTCTGAGCAAATCCTTTCACCACCAATCTAGCACGATACCGCTCCACTTGGTCATTGCCATCTCGTTTGATCTTGTAGACCCATTTGTTTCCAATGGCTTTTCTTCCTTGTGGTAGTGGAACAAGATCCCATGTTTTGTTTTTATGGAGAGCTTCAATTTCTTCTTGCATTGCTGTCATCCACAAAGAAGCTTCCTGACTTTTTGTAGCCTCATGGAAAGTTGACGGCTCTCCATCCTCTGTGAGTAGACAGTATGCAACATTTCCCTCCATAATGTAATCTGAGTGCCAAGCTGGTTGTCTTCTCTCCCGAGTTGATCGTCGAACTTGTGGAGTTGTCAACTCAACTTGCTCTTGTTCTTCATGTTCTGGTGCTATTTCAGAAGAATCTAGAACTTCTTGTTCTTGTCTATCTTCAACTTCAACCGTAGTAGTATCTGGTTTTTCTTTTGACATGCTATCATTTTCTTTTTCTTGTATTTTATCGTCTGTGAATATCACATCCCTGCTGATTATCACCTTGTGGGCAGTGGGATCCCACAGGCGGTACCCCTTAACACCATCAGCATACCCCAAGAAAATACATTTCCTGGATTTTGGATCCAGCTTCAATCTTTCTTAGGCATTGTACATAACATACACAGGACTTCCAAATGTATGTAAGTGAGAATAATCAGCTGGCTTACCAATCCACATCTCCATCGACGTTTTCATATCAATTGCGGTTGATGGTGACAGATTGATCACATAACAGGCGGTCTTGACTGCTTCTGCCCAAAATGATTTGGCCATCCCTGCAGTTCTCAACATAGCTCTTGTTCTTTCTAACAAGGTTATGTTCATCCTCTCTGCTACTCCATTTTGTTGTGGAGTGTATGCCACTGTGAACTGTCTCTTGATTCCTTCTTGTTGATAGAAGTTATCAAATTCATTGTTGGTATATTCTCCTCCATTGTCTGTCCTCAGACACTTGATCTTCTTTTCAGATTCAAGTTCCACCAGCGCTTTGAATGTTTTGAAAACAGAAAAAACATCTGATTTCTTCTTGATTGGATACACCCAACATCTCCTGGAGTAATCATCAATTAAAAACACATAGTATTTTGCACCTCTTAGGGACATAACTGGTGCTTGCCAAACATCGGAATGAATCAGTTCTAAGATAGCTTTGCTTTTAACATTTGAACTGTTGAACTTTAATCTGTGCTGCTTACTAGTGACACAATGCTCACAAAATGTTAATGATACCTTTTTTAGCCCTGGAAGAAGCTTTTTTTCAGCAAGAATCTTCAAGCCTCGTTCCGACATGTGGCCAAGTTTACGGTGCCACATCATCGTTAAGTCTTATGCTGAAGTTGCTGATGCCATAGATACTTCTCCTTTTTGATGTGTTTCTCCTTTAAGAATGTACAAATTTGCAGCTATCTTTTTTGCTTTCATCACCACAAGTGTGCCTTTGATTATTTTCATAATCTCGTCTTGAATATGGGTTTTGCACCCATTACTATCTAATTGTTCCAAAGACAATAGATTTTTCTTTAGGCCTTTTACGTGTCGTACTTCTAGGATGGTGCGAATTGTACCATCATACATCTTTAATTTGACGGTACCAATACCAACAATCTCCAAGGCATAATCATCTCCCATGAACACAGATCCTCCTGAGATAGGTTTGTATTGGTGAAACCATTCTCTCCTCGGAGTCATATGCCATGTCGCTCCTGATTCCATAAGCCAGACATCAGTTAATCTTTTTCTGCCTTCGGTAATTGTTGCTGCCTCGCTGTATAAAATTTCTACATCGTCCGATGTACTTGCTACACAATCCTGAGCTTTTGATGACTCATAACTATTTCCTTTAACTTCTTCATTCTTCTTGAGATGCCTACACTCACTTTTATAGTGCCCTCTCTTGCCACAGTGATAACACTTGACATTTTTCTTACTTCTGGATTTCGATCTCCCGTGATTTTGGCTCCCACTGAGGCCACGTTCCGTTGATCTCCATCTCGTCATCGTCAAAGCTTCAACTTGTTGTGAGCTTCCTATTCTATCTTCTTTGTTCTTGCGCCGACTTTCTTCTTCAAGAACCGCATCTGCAATATCATCGAAGGCTAGAACTTCTAAACTGTTTGTTATGTTGATGATGAGTTGATCATACGAATCAGGAAGACTCTGAAGTAGAATTTCGGCACGTTCACTCGTCTCCATATTATGCCCATCGTTGTGAGCTGTGAAAATAAAGTGGTGAGGGTATTGATGTGGTCAGTCACCGTGGTTGACTCCATCATCCGAAGGGTGTAAAGCCTTCTTTTCAAGAAGATTTTGTTGTGTAGTGATTTGGCCTCATACAATTTTATTAGTGTATCCCAAATCTCTTTTGTCGTCTTCTTCTCAGCCACACTTGACAACACTTCGTCAGCTAATGCTAAGTGCAAATCAACAATAGCATTGCCATCCATTTCATTCCACTTGTCGTTAGTGATCCCCTCGAGTTTATCTCCAATTGCCGCCAAACAATTATTTTTTCTTAACACTGCTTTCATTCTCATTTTCCACAATGAGAAATTATTCCCACTGAACTTCTCTATTTCATACTTTGACGTCATCGTTGAGGATGTCTTCTTTTACCACTAACTGGATCTTATTGTAGCACAAAGAATCGGCTATAAACCTGGTGGCTCTATTACCACTGTTAGGAAGTTGTGGTACCGAACCTCAATACAACTAAAGTAGAAATGAGAAAACTTATGAAAATGATATAAACAATTGGAGTCGAGTAAACCGTAGAAGATTTTATTATAGCAAAATGATTACAACACTTTGTATAACAAAGGAGAGACACAAAATATTAGGAGAAACCTCAATTTTATTCTCTCTATATTTTTCTCACACTCTCTCAATGCTATTCTCTCAAGTGGGAATCAATCCCTATTTTTGCTCTCAAAATGGGATTCAATTCTATGTTCTCCACTCTACACAAATGTTACAACTAATATAACATATATATAGATGATAATGGAGGTGTCTTGAATATTCCACAAGCTTCCACCTTGTTGAATAGTCAAATGTCTTAACAATGAAGTAACCTTGTTAGCCACCTTTGTTGACTTTTAATTACTTAGCAATGAAGATTACTTCTTTGCTAAGTAATTCCACCTCCTCAAATCTTCTATAAGCTTCAAGAGAGCCACTAACTTTAACATTAATTTCTCAGCATATAGGTAATCTTGTTAATGAAGAAATACCAACAAAATGGCTTTATCCCTTAACATGCAGCTTCTGTGCAAGTGGGTTAGTAAGGTTGTCCATATTCAGAGCTCTGTTTTATAGTTTGGCCCGAAATAATAAAATATATGAGCTGTTTGAATATTTTCATAGGTTTGGGCTGATGAAAGTTGTTCCAAATCATGTTCTGCTCCAAATCATGTTCGGCCGAGGGAAAAATTGAAAATGTTGGGCCGCATTGATTAGTTTCCAGCCCATTAACCAATTAATATTAATTCTGGCTTAGTAATAGAGCAACTTAGAGCTGTCAATGGGGCATATTTTAATCCGGATTTTTTCGAATGTGGTTTGATTTATTAGGATAATTATGATTAGAGATTCGATGGATATGATACGATTATAAAGATCTGTAATCCGAAACACAAGGAGGGAATATAGATTTAGGTCAATCCGATCTGTTAAAGATCCATATCCGATAAAAAATATATATATATATATATATATATATATATAATGTTTTATTAAAGTAAGCACCATTAATAATATTTCACTGTCAATTTAAGAAGATAGTAATTTATAACTCGTTTATAAATTTATTTAAACCAATATTTTCATCTAAAAATATGAATATTAGTAAAGGATGTTTGAACATGTGAGCTAAAATTAGATAAAATTGTAAAGTTAATAAACTTATTTTAGGAAAAAATATTAATGTAATTTTTAAATAAAATTTTTATTGGATCCGAAAAAGATCCGTTATCCTGTCAAATTCGACCAAGATCCATTAGATTCAATAAATCTAGATCCGAGCACAATCTGAACATGATCCGAATCCGACAGGACCCGATCCGATATAAATGAAATCGAATATGAACGAACTTGATCCGACCAGAATCCGACCCATTGATGATAGCCAACAGCTTTATGGAGGAAAAAAAAAAAGATTGTGTCATCCTCAAAAATATTTTTTCAGAAAACGGAAAATTTAGTAATGATTTGTTGAACAAGTAATCGTAGACCCCTTTATAATTTTTCTTACCTTAAAAAAAAAAAGTTTGACTAAGTTAACATGCGTACATCACTAAGCTACCAACATGACTAAGCTACCAACAGATTTCTAAATATGTATTATGGCAGCTTAGTCATGTTATATTTATAATTATAGATATATAGAGGTCTATATATATTCTGGATAACAATAACATTTACATAATCAATTCATAGTGATTAAACGTAGTTGGAAGCTAGTTACTTATTTTATAGAGTGAGAGATTTTTTTTTTTTTAGGTACAAATAGAGTGAGAGATACATCTGATCATAAGATTTCGTTTACATAACAAAATTACTAACTTTTTTTTTTTTTTTCCATCTATGATGCATTGCAGCATGAATTCCAAAAGAAAATCAAGGAGAAGCGCAAAAGGAGTTTATAAACGAAAGAAAGGAAAATATGTAAGTCTGATATGGGATCCGTTGAATAAAAAAAGTGTTTGGTTAGGCACTTTCACAGATAAGCAACTAGCTGCAGAAGTGTACATCTCCAAAAAACAAGAGTTTGAAAGGCTTAAAATTTACGTGAAAGATGAACAAGAATTTGGAGTGTTAGACGGCATCAAAGTTATGGATACTCATGGATTCCTCCTAGGTGAATTCAAGAAAAAAGATGATATGAGAATTCTACCAAATGAAGGTGAACGCATGGAAGTCAAAAAGGAGATTTCTTAACTCGTTATGATACTACATAAATTCCTATATGTTTGTTTTGTTTGTTATTTTTTTTTTTTTTAAGTAATTTATATATGTTTGTTGATCAAACATGTAATATTACATGAAAGTACCACACCATGTTGAAAATTTTATCATGTAACCTAAGTTGACGGGATATTTAAATTATATAGTAGTATTTTATTATATTTTTAGTATATTTACATGATTAATGTAACGTACGAAAAATTATTTACCCTGAATAAAATGCAATATATCCGATTTGCATTTAAATGAAGACATACACTTACATTCTGATTCTAAATTTAGAAATTGATTTATTTATATATACTCCATTTAGTTAAAAAAATCAATCCCCTAAAAAGAAAAGATCAATTAAGTTGATTATTTGTGAATCATAAATGTGGTTTTCTTGTCCGTGGACTTTCAAACGGCCTAAGCCCTAAGGCTAAGGAATAAGACCCAAACTACAGGCACATGAATGTGTTGAGAATATAATTGGGCCGTAGTTGTAATTAACCAGTAAATCTTTATAAATTTTTATAGGCAGCAGAAGCTCAAATATATATATGATTTGATTGAGACAAATCACGTCACGTGGCTAATAACAGTAATCAAAGACACTGTGGATATGGGTCACGAGTACCACGACAACAAATAAGGCTTTTACGATGCATTTTTGTTCGAATTTATATTTTATACGTGAATAAAATTAGTTGAGAGTAAAGTGTCGCATTTGTTCGATATAAAGAGGTATTCTTTGGACTAAAACAGTGCAATCTAAGCGATGTGTCTCTTGCGAAAAGACATTTATGTGTCTATAAATAGGAGACTTAATCTGGTCAATTAAGTATTCTTTTTCCGTCAATAATTAGAAATTACTCTCTTCTCTACTTCAAACTTATGTCGAATTTTTTGTTTGCTTCGGTTCGCCGTGGTTTCATTATTTGTGAAAATTATAAATAACAGACTGTTGTATCTTGGGAGACTACCGAGAATCAAACTGTATGTACCGTGACAGCCTCAGAAATATTGTCTTAATGAAATTGTTTCGGCAAACCTCAGTCTCATTTCCTAGTTTTCATGTATTGATTGAAGTTTTTGGTTTATTTCGATCCAAGTAAGTATTTCTTACTAGTTTTTTACGTTGATATATAATCTAATTTTATTAAAATTAATATATGTTGGACTATCTATATTTGTTCTATGATGAGATTTAAGTTAGAAATATTTTTTATGAAATATTCAAATACACATATTGTTAGACAGCAACAATCTTAAGACAATAGTTTATTTCTTTAACATATTTGTGGTTTGATTAATATTTGCGTTGAAATCATGATTTGTCTATTTACACAATGTTTGATATGATATGTGATCTGAGTACTTTCTGAATGAAAAAATAATTTTACCAATATGATATGTGATCTGAGTACGTTCTGAATGAAATTTTTTTTTTTACCAAAATCTATCAAGAATTTTATTTTAAGAAAAGTGGACTTCATAATTGTCAATGTAAACAAAATGTTACCCTTTGGTTTATTATTGAATAGAGTCTGTGGACTGGAATTTCTGTCATCAAACTGGAAATTTTTAATATCGACATAGTTTTTAATTCATTAAACCTCAGTTAAAGATTTGTTGAGAGTACACTAAAAATTGACTCAAAGGATTTAATGAAGTGAGGGTATTCATTACGTGGATTTATAGATGAATAATGTCCTTAATTACATCCTTGGAATCAATAAAATAATTACTCCATATAAAGCAAGTGATCTGCATCTTTGAGTCATATAGTGCATTTGAGGCATTTTATGTTCATAAAGCGATAATTCATTGCTTGTAACTTCTGAGAACTAGCGGACTGTCGATTGTTAAAACTCTTGCGAAGAGGTGTCTCAAATTTTGAGACTTATAAATAATTTATTTCTTTCTCCGTGTCATGAGGGCACTCCTTATTCTAAGGAAATTGAACACGTAAGAGTTGAGACTCTTTGCAAAAAGGAATGTCATGACATGAGGACAAATCAAATCATGATATCTTGGCTATCACAAAAGTGAGATACTGAAAGAACTCTTGGGAAGAGGCGCTCCAATTAAATCTTTAATTAAAGATGGAAAATTTCATAATTGGAAACCATCAATTAAGCCGTGTGATAATGAGTGCCCTGGGTTGATGAAAATTTAAGATAATAATTACATTTCTTCAAACATTAATCTCGTTGAAACCGCGTGACGCATCTTTTAAAATGGAGCCAAATAACAACCACTTGAGAAACTAAGAAGGTTAATTATTTTAATAATTAATTTGGTCTTTATAAGTGGACATCTGAAAACATTAAACATGTTGGAGGAAATGGGGAGTACGTATATCACGAGTGCGACTATGACTCGGTGTATAAGGAGTCATATTGCACATCGACTGTTGAATATTATTTTCTATTTTGAATTGCAAATTCAATGTATAGAAAATTATTTATAAATGAGAGTATAAATCTTCATTTAAACAAAAGATATTTTTGGGACAAATTGAAATGAGTTACTTCTTGTAAAAAATATTTCAAGTGTGCACTAATTTATTAATTGATCAAAGTAAATTATATATGTCATTACTTAAGGTAATGCTTAAAATATAGTTAAAATGTCACGAGCATTAAATTAATGATTTCATATGTGAATGTGGGGTCATAAATCATTGAATGGACATTTTTTAATTAGAGCGATTTATAATTGGACAAATGATATTTGTGTAATTACTAATAACTTTTATATGAAGATAAAGTACTAGTTAGTATTTACTATTACATCAATATTATATGTGAGAAAATATTGATAATAATGATAAATCATTTGCGAAATAAGTATGACTATATATCAGTATTTTATGGAGAAAATATTGAATTTCTTTTATGTAAAATTAATTATAATTCTTTTGTGGAATAATTATAATTTGCAATGATATCAATATTTTATTGAGGAAATATTGATTATATTTATAATTTATTCTCGAAATAAATATCAATATTTTATTGAGAAATATTGCTTATATTTATAATTTATTTGTGAAATAAACATTAATATTTTATTGAGATAATATTGATAGTCCTTAACTTATTTGTGAAATAATTATAATTTATTTATGAGAAATAAGTATAAAATTTGCGAAATAATAATAATTTATTTGTTTGCGAAACAAATATGTAAGAGTTCAAAATTTTTAAACAAATCCAAATTAATTATGTGATTTTTTGCTAACTCGTGGAGTTTAAAATGTATTTAATCACATATATACTATTGCAATATTTATTAAGTAATAAAGAGAAAGCAATAGATTGAGCTATTTTTTGATGTGTTTATTGAATAATAAATACAAGAAGGCGATAAATGTATTTGTGAAATACAAAGAGATATATTTGAGAAATAATGGAATAAGAAAATGAAAAACTCTTATATCCGAATGTGGGGGGTGAATTTGAATATTTTCATTTACACAAAATTTTGTGATAAAAAAAAAATTAATTCACCTAGCTTAACTCAATTAATTGATTAGCTAAACGGAAATAATCAAACCCTAAAAAGGGAGGGTAAGATTATTATAAATTTGGGTGTACCGGATAACTTGTGGGGGGAAACTCTTTGGATGCCTAACCGCATATTGAATCGAGTTTCACACAAGAAATCAAATATCATTCCATATGAGTTATGGAAGGGAAGAAAAACCAAAGACCTTAAAATGTGGGGGTACTTGGGTCAGATTTCGGTTTCACCACCGAAAAAGAAAATAACTTATTAATATTAACTACTACTAGCTTATGCGATAAATAGTAGCAGTTCATATTTTTTATATTTAAAATTGAAATAAATGTAATCATGTGAACTGAGTCACGTGATGTAATATTCATTGAGATAAGAATGATTTGAGAATCATTTCTTATAAATTGATCTTTCTTTTGGCTCAGATTTATTTTCAGTAAGTGTGATTTCCTGATATTAAAATATAATAAAGTAATATTATTTATTATATTACTTACATAAACCTTTTTACAGTTTATACTTAGAATTAATTATAAATTGTTTATTCTGCAAGAATAAGCACTATAGTCTAACCCATTTTAGACTAGAATATTTTGCTAAAATATTTAATTGATTTTGATCTAGAGGGTCAACTTTGTGAAGTTTATAATTATATTTAATTATAAACTACTATATTATGCGAGAATATACATATGAATCGATCTCTAAAGAGGTCAATCTCTTACTTCAACATGAGTTTGTTGAACGAGTTGAAGAGACAAATGAGCTAAAAGCTCGAGGTTATTTAATCTAGATATTCTAATTTATATACATATAAATAAATTATGTCGCGTTCCAATATCGTGGATTGGAAAGAGGCCATTGACAGAGAGTTACATTCATAAATTGGTAGACATCGAGGAGTGAACCAATTAAATGTAGACGGAACTTTTAAGTTCAAGAGTTTAAAAACTTTGATAAGTCAATTGATAAAAACTAGGCTAGACGAGTAGCCAATGTGCCTTATTAATATTCACTAACGAATAGGATGACATCTATTTGAATGTAAATAGCTCTAATAGATATATACAGTACGAGGTTTTATCAACTGGACGTTAAAATTGTCTTCCTTAATAGTGAATTAAATGAGAATATTTATGAGGAGTAACCAGAGGGTCCCGGTTTTAAAGGAAAAGAAAACATAGTTTGCAAAACTTTTGTATTTTCTTGTTGTTCTTTAACAAGCTCCTAAACAATGACACGAAAATTGTGATAGTGTCATCAACGAATTTTGACTTTCATATTAATAAATATGACAAGTGTGTCCATATAAACAAATTGGATAATTGAGTATCACTGTTTGTTTATACGTAAATGATATGTTAATATTCGGAACTAATATTGAGAATATTAAATCCACCGAGAAAACTTATAATATGAAAAAGTTTCGGTTTAATCAATTAGGATTAAGAGGTCATGCGATGACACTGAACTATCTCAAGCACATTATGTGGATAAGGTGTCGGATAGATTCAATAATTATGGAATTAGAGTAATTCATAATTCTATTTAATGTGGTCTACACGATAATAAATGTGATAACTTATCACACTTAGAGTATACTCGTAATATTTGATGTCACGCGTATATCGTAAAGAGCAAGAGGCCAGACATCTCAATTAATAAATTAAGTAGACACACGAGCAATCCTAGTAAGATTCAATGATATGCATTAATGAGAATGCTTGAATTCTTATAGAATACAGTTGTATGTGCATAATATATTGAAAAAATATCAAACGATCCAAAAGGGATATAGTAATGCAAATGAAACTTTTGATTTAGAGGAATCAAAGTTTATAAGTGGATATGTATTCAATTTAGGAGGCACCGCTATTTCTTGAGAATCTTCCAAACAAACATATATAGCTCAATCCACTATGAAATTAGAGTGCATTGCATTAGATAAAGCTAGTGAAGAATTTGATTGGCTTCACAAAATTCATGGAGGATATTCTAATATGACTGAAAATTTTGTCAGCCATACGTGAAATGCGATAATTAAGCGGTGATACACATAGTTCAACAACACAATATGTATAATGGTAAAGTCACGACATATTCATCGTCGATAATACCGAGAGACATCTACTCTCAAGTAGAATGAACTTTATGAAGTTAAAGTTAAAAGATAACCCTGATTCCGGATATTAACGGTTTATCTAGAGAGTAGTATGTGCATCGAGGGGAATAGGTTTAAAAAGCCTAAATTAGACTAAGTTACCTCGTACGGAAACCTAACCTGGCGACTGGAGATCCCACGAACTAGGTTCAATAGGACAACCAGTCTTGGCTAACTTAAAAGAAAGCACTTAAGAGTATAACTCTATCCCATTCTTATGATGCAATAAGTGCAAGCCTACCGCGTTATTTTATAGGTTAAGCAAAGACTTTTAATGACGTCTATATCTTGTCAAAACAAGTGGAGTATGGTAGGATACTCTTGATAGATGCGGTCACCTATGTTAGTGTGAGCTGGGTCGGCTCGTTGAGAATTTCTTTATAGGCTGGAATTCTCTAAAGCACTCGCATAACCAAGAATGTTCAGGGCCAAAACGAACACAACCGAGAACTTGAAACAAATCGGTTTAGTATACTGTGTTAAGTTTATTGTCTTGGTTTACACAAACAGCCGACGGTTCAAGATGAGATATTTCACCGATTGGCTAAGTAAATCCGATAAGCTTTAACTAGGGAAGGTTCAAGATGAAATATTTCACCTATCTCGATGCAGTATTATTCCTAAAGAAATTTCGACATGATATGTCTCATGAGAAGGAACTCGAAGAACAATTTCATTCATGTGGGGGATTGTTGGAGTTTTTATGTGTGAATGAAATAAATAAGAATAAGAGATGTGTCTATTCGGTCCATAGAGGTACCCTTTGGACCGAAACAATGTGTCCCTTTCCAAGAGGCACTTTTGTGTCTATAAATATGAGACAGAATCTGGCCAATTCTGAATGAATTTGATAGTAACAAAAAGGAAAATACTACTCTCTCTTTCTCTTACTTTCGTAAAAATTTAGTCCGAAATTTATGTTTGTTCAAGTTCGCCGTGGGTTCATTATTTGTGCAAATAATGAACAACAGACTGTTGTATCATGGGAGACTACCGGGAATCAAACTGTATGCACCGTGGCAGCCCCGAAAATATTGTCTTAAGGAAATTTGTTTTGGCAAGCCTCAGTCTTATTTCCTATTTTATGTGTTGATTAAAATGTTCTACAAATTAATCATAACCAGGTAAGTATGATTTATATGCTTTAATAATGCATGAATTTATTTGTTAAAACATTATTTATTATATTCTATGTTTTATGAAACATATAAGTGCACAGATTGTTAGACACCAACAGTGGCGAGAATTTTTTGCTAGTTTTTCGTTTTTGTAGTTAGAATCAAAACATGTATGTTTTCAATATTTAATTCAATTAAATAAAAGAAGAAATTAATTAATTAATTAATTGCAACGTCCAATTAATTAATTAAATAATGAGTCTCCAATTTAATTGGGTTTGACCAACTTGAATTTGAAGTACTCTTGATTTAACTGGGTCTAGTCAAATTAATATTTTTTTATAGAAACGATCTTGTTCCTTACAAACATAATTGAACTAGCTCTTGGGAGTTCATAATATTCAACAAAAGAAGCTAATCTAGCAAGGGAATGAGCAGTTTTTGTTGCATTTTCTCCTTATATGCATCCTAACAATATCTTCAATAATACTTGAAAACCTTGGAAGGTTGAAATATATCCTAACATCAACAAAGTCATAGCATGAAAACCTACGAGGGCCCATTGGAAAAACAACTCTCAACAGGCTGATGTTTAAACATGATGGTGATAGTTTGTGTTTTAGGGGTATATTAGTAATGAACATAATTCCTAGACATTAAAATAATTAAAAGAGCAATATTTATTACATTCTCCAAAAAGACTAATTTACCCCTAATTATGTATGCGGTATTAATGAGGTGCTGAAGAATTTCCTAGAAGTTCGTCCCGTGACGTTAGAACATGATTTGAAGACGATCAAAATAGGAGGAGGCAATCCCAGAGATACTCTTGCTCATTTTCACGCAACATCAAAACACAACTACATAAAAACAACCATTCATTTATTATCATCGAGCAACTGCTATCACCTATCGCACATGTCCTGTTTAAAGAATTGTTTTAGTGTCTTGGAAGGTAATGGAGTTTTACTTCTTGTAGCACTCTGTCATTCTACAAAAAATACTCATATCAACTTCATTGCATCTTATTTTCCTTTAAATTCCCAAAACTCAATTTTCTTCAAGCATTCGACCAAAAAAAAAAAAAAAAATCTTCAAGCTTACTGTTGGATATTTTGTGAAATTAGTGAACAAGAACAACAAGGAAATGTTTAGAGGAATTAGGAGTATGTCTCTCCTTTTCTATTATGCTTGTTGAAGACTTGATGATTTATAAGTACAAACTCTATGCCTATTTATACTAGACTAGGCATATGAAGTACATGTATTAAATTAAATGAAGTTTATGAATACTAGGTAGTCAAAGCATGCATCTAAGTATTCATGTATCCTATCATACATTGCAACTAGTAGTTCATGTATGTGGACATTTATTAATATAGGGAATATATTAACTTTAATACTCCTCCTTAATGTTTTTCCCGACAACTCCAAGCTTTTCTCTTAGAATTTGAAATTTTTCCCTTGGAAGCGCTTTTGTGAAAATGTCGGCTAACTGCTCGTCAGTGCTGCAATACTTAAGTTGGATGACACCACTTGCATCTACTTCCCCCAAATAGTGATACATGATGGCAATGTGCTTAGTTCGACTATGGTAAACTGGATTCTTTGTGATCGCTATTGCTGACTTATTGTCACAGTATAATTCCACCGAACCTTGCTTCTTTTCTCCCATATCTATTAGGATTCTCTTTAGCCAAACTGCTTGATTTGCAGCTCTAGCAGCTGCTACATATTCAGCTTCTGCAGTTGATTGTGCCACGCTGTTTTGCTTCTTTGATCCCCAAGAAAGTATGCCTGATCCCAAGCTAAAACAATATCCCGAGGTGCTCCTCATATCATCCTGCCCAATCACTGTCGGTGTAACCTACTAACTTTGCATTAGGATTAGATTTGTACCAAATGCCCAAGTTAGATATCCCCTGCAAGTATCTAAGTACTCTCTTTGAATTTCCAAAGTGAATTTGACTTGGGCTATTCATGAACCTGGATAACAAACTTGTGGCGAACATTATATCAGGTCTAGTTGCAGTTAAGTAGAGTAAACTACCTACTAGACTCCTGTAAGTTCCGACATCCGTCTTTTTGACTCCGTCTTCTTTCTTCAACTTCTCACTGGGAAACAATGGAGTTGCTACTGTCTCACACCCAAGCATCTTGAATTTTGAAAGTATGTCTTCAATGTACTTTTTCTGTGAAATGAATATGCCTTCTTTACCTTGAGAAACCTCCATTCCGAGAAAGTAATGCATGAGCTCTAGATCACTCATCTTGAAGGACTTCATCATGTCACTTTTGAATTTACTAATCATGTCTAAGTTGTTTCCTGTAAAGATTAGATCATCTACATACAAAGAAACAATAAGGATATCACCATCTTGTGTTTATGTGTAGAGTGTAGGCTCACTTTTGCTTTTCACAAACCCTTGTTGTGTAAAGTAGCCATCAATTTTTCCATACCAAGCTCGGGGAGCTTGTTTGAGCCCATACAAAGCCTTTCTTAACCTGTACACCTTTCCTTGCTCCTCCATGAAACCTTCGGGTTGTTCTACATAAACCTCCTCTGCAAGTTCTCCATTGAGGAATGCTGACTTAACATCAAGTTGGTAAATTTTCCAACTTTTTCTGGGCTGCAAGTGCTACAAGAGTTCTAATTGTGTCAGTCGAGCGACTGGAGCATAAGTTTCGTTATAATCTACTCCATATTGCTGAGCATACCCTTTTACTACGAACCTTGCCTTGTATTTCTGAATGGTCTTGTATGGATTCAACTTGACTTTGAAGATCCATTTCACTCCAATTACATCTTGGTTGCTCGGGCGATTTACCAACTCCCAAATATTGTTCTCTTTGATCATTTTCATTTCCTCCTCCATAGCCTGAATCCATACAACCTCCTTAGAAGCTTCTGCAAAATTGTTAGGTTCACGTAATGATCTCATCTTTCTAGGTGTTGTATCTGGTGAAAAAATTTCATCTTCAACATCTTGTGGAGTTGTTTCTTCTTCATTATTCTGATTTTCTTCAAAATTATGTTCTGGGATTGTAGTGCTATCATTTGCAACTCGTTCATCCTCCCAATTCCAGACAGCCTGCTCATCGAAGACAACATCTCTGCTTGTAATGAGCTTCTTAGTTTCAATGTTGTAGATTCTGTATCCTCTGGAAAAAGTATTGTATCCCAAAAAAATCCCTTTTCCAACTTTCTCCTCCAGCTTGATTCTTTTCTTTGATGGTACATGGATATAGCACACACATCCAAAGACTTTGAGATATCTCGCAGACGGTTGTCTCCCACTCCAAGCTTGAATTGGCGTTTGATTAGGCACTGCTTTGGTAGGGCACCTGTTCAGCAAGTAGACTGCAGTGTTTACTGCTTCAGCCCAAAACTTCTTAGGTAGATTCTTTTCATGAAGCATGGATCTTGCCATTTCCATGACTGTTCTATTCTTCCTCTCGGAGACTCCGTTCTGTTGTGGGGTATATGAAACAGTCAGTTGATGCTCTACACCTTCTTCTTCACAGAACCGATCAAACTGATGGGAATTGTATTCAGTTTCTCTATCATTTCGAAGAGTCTTCAATGTGTGACCGCTTTGATTTTCTGCAAGTTGTTTGAACTTCTTGAAAAAACCAAAAACTTAGGATTTTTCTTTCAAAATATACACCCACATCATTCTTGTATAGTCATCAATAAACAACATGAAATACCTGGACCCGTTTATAGAAATTGTCCTCATAGGACCACACACATCGGTATGCACAAGTTCAAGAGGTTTAGTGGCTCTCCATGCATTACTAGAGGGGAAAGGTTGTCTGTGTTGTTTGCCTAACATGCATCATTCACAAACAGAATTTTTAGCTTCTATTAGAGGTAAGTCACCGATCATACCTTTCTGATGAAGAAGCCTCAAGGCATTGTAGTTAAAATGCCCAAATCTTTGATGCCAAAGTGTTGAATCATCAATTGTTGCCGCCATAGCTTTAGGGTAATGCCAAAGTAGAGGAAAATCTCTACTTCTTCCCATTTTCACCTTTGCTATCTCCGTATTATTTTTCTCATCAAGGATTCTACATACATTTTCCTCAAAGTGCAAAGAGTAACCGTGTTGCATCATTTGACCAACACTTAACAAATTTTGATCTAAGGAAGGAACTAGAAGAACATCTTTAAATCTAGTACCTTTTGTTGTTTGAATAGCCACCGTGCCTTTACCTTTAAATTCCACCAAGTCACCATTCCCCATTCCCCATCTTGACTCTAGTCTTGATAGAACGATCTATGTGAGTGAAGATGCTTTCTTTGGCTGTCATGTTATTACTACACCCGCTATCAATGAACCATGTATCATTGACTTCTTCTTCCACAGCTTGACAAGCAAAGAACATATGCTCTTGATCTTCTTCTGAATAGTTAGCTTGCTGCTTTGTCTCCTTTAATCGACAATATTTTTCTAATTGGCCGAACTTTTTACAATTTGTGCATATAGGTTTTCCTTTGTGGTAGCAATCCAACCAATGATTTGTCCTTTGACAAACACCACAAGGGGGATATTCACCTTGTTTGGCTTTCCCTTTATTTTTGTCTCGAGAGTTTTCACCTTGACTTTTACTCTTTTAATTGTCACCCGATTTTGGGTTATTCAGGTTGACTTTGGATTGAAAAGCATTTTCCATAGACTCTCCACTCCTTCTGCTCAATCTTTGCTCATGTGCTTGCAAATATCCCATTAGTTCTACAAGGGTAAGTGTAGATAAATCTTTAGACTCTTCAATTGCTGCAACGTGTTGGATGAAGACGAAGACTTTAAAGTGAAGGGAGGTTTTGATGATTTCCAAAGTCATCAGCTAAGTATGGAAACTTAGTATAAACCTTAGAAGATATTTGACCAAGGAAGATTTATTTCAGACTAGTCAAATATGGTCCAGAAGACTACTGATCTGTTGCTGAAGAAAGGAATCAAACTGGTGGACTATCAGCCGACTCAAATCAGATTAGTTCAAGTTTGGGATCAGCCGAGTATACATCAGACGAGTGGTTTCGATCAGCAGAGTGGAAGTGGATCAGAAGTTATTGCAACGGTAATAAATGCACTTGGTGTAATAAATGCTGAAGAGGAAGGGTATTTATGACAAATGATTGAAGAGAAACCTCGTATCAGCTTGGTGCATTTAATGCACATTTAATGCGAAGCGACAGAAAGTACAGCAGAGTGTACAGTATTCAGTCGCAGCAGCCGTTTCTGCAGAAAGGGCCAGTACTCGAGGATTTGACAGCTGCCGATCTCTCAACGGGCAGATTTTCAAATCTCAAGTATAAATAGTTCAGTTCGTGAGTTGAAGAAGAAGATACAACACATTTTGAGAGCAAAAATCTGAAGCTGAATTCTTCTAAGTCTCAAACTCAAGAACAGAACACTCATCAGCCGAGTCATTTGTTGACGAAGCAGAATAGAGAGAAAACAGAATATACTTATAAATCTGAGTGATTTTGTTAGAATCATGTTGTGAGAAGTAGATATCCATCTTAGTGAGTGATATTACTTCAGAGAATAGGAGTTTCTTTGTGATTTCCTATACGCACTTGTGGCCGTTTTCATTTGTTGATAGGCGCAAGCGTTGTATACTGTAATCTTTGTGACTATAGTATAACCCAAGATCTAAGTGACTTGGAAGAGTGGACTAAAGGATTTCTATCCATATAACCACTATAAAAATCCTTTGTGTTATACTTGCATTATTGTTTGCTATAAATTTGACACCGAATGCCTCGATGTGCAAATGGCTCGATATGATGTGTAATGAGTGCGGGCGTGCCAATGTTTGTGCGTGCAAACATAACGATATAAAATTGGACATGTCGATATCAATGTAAACTATAATGTAATGTCCTGATAAGGACATATTGATATCAATGTAAAATGCCCTGATAAGGCTGACTTCTAATCAATTGATTGCGGCAGAGTAGGCAAACACTACCCCTAGTTCTTTTCCATGCCTGCCTGGCCGCAGGACTTAACAATTTATGATAACCTTTTGAAATGCCAAAACTTTGTAGCCAAATCAATGGCTCGCTCGATATATCAATGGATTTGTAGAATTATTAACCATCGAGCTGATTATCAAGCAATCTAAAACATGTCAACTTAATTTAAAACCTGAACTAACAGACTATCAATATAAAGCAAAGACATATTAAAATCACTTGATGAAAACATACTCGTGAGTGAAATCAGGAGATTAAGGCCAAGTATTCCAATATATTTAATAAACATAGTTGATGAATGAAAATACATTGAAGTCTAGCCTAAGCATGTTTCCTCGATTTACAAGAATAAAAGAGTATGTAAAGTTATAATCAAACCCCTCTGTTGGCATCGGAGTGCCAAACGAGCTGATGAATCCTTTAGCTCCTGATGAATTGCTCCTTGGTTGGCAGGAGGACTGCCATATGAGCTGATATGTTTATTGTGCACCTTTGTTGACATAAAGGTAACATTGACAACATGTGACTGCCATCAATGGATCGCCCAACCTTGGCAGATGGCTACCAATCGGGCTCCTAACCAGCGGGTGGCCACTGGAAAGGGCATCTATTAAGCAGATGGCTACTCAACAGATAGCTATCGGGCAGATGGCTACCTGATAACGAGCCCATCAAGCAGATGGCTACTTGATGAGTTTACCATGTAAATACGTGGGCACTTACATGATGGTTAGCAGCGTACTATTTTGCTTGATATCGAATGGTTTCGCTCGAAATAGCTTCGCTGACGGCGGAAGCAGCTTTGCGGCTTACTCTTGAGCGGCGGTGCTGGACTTCAGGCTGCCATGTCCTGCTGTCTGCGGAGGATTGACGATTGATATCAAGGAATTGGTATTGCTTACTAACTTGCTTTGCAGCGTACTATTTTGCCTGAGATCTAATGGTTTCGCTCGAAACAGCTTCGCTGACGGCGGAAGCAGCTTTGCGGCTTACTCTTGAGCGGCGGTGCTGGACTTCAGGCTGTCATGTCCTGCCGTCTGCGGAGGATTGACGATTGATATTAGGGAATTGGTAATGCTGACTGACTGACAGAAGCAGCGTATGCTGGACTTCCGATGGGCATGATGCCGGATTCAGTGAAGACTGAAGAGTTGATTGATTGATTGAGTTGTGTTGTGTATGTGCCATCCTCCTGATATTTATAAGCCCCTGACGGACAGTTCTCCTGATGAATGTCCACTTCTTCCACTTCCCCCTTTTTTAGGCATGTCCTCCACTACTTTGGCAGTTATTTGCCATGTTTATTCTCCTGACAGTTGTTCTCCTGACAGTTGTTCTCCTGATGGAGGTTTATTCTCCTGACGGACAGTTATCCTGATGAAGGTCCACTTCTTCCACTTCCCCCTTTTTTAGGCATAACCTCCACTACTTTGTTAACTGCCTTGACATGCTATGGGTGGTTATTTCCAGCACAAGTGTAACCTCCTTTGAGATATTTTAGGGAGTTAGTTAATATCAGCTTATTTCCCTCCAAAATTAATTGGTTACGTGGCCACTTTATTAAACTGATTTGGCCTTAATTAAATTAATATCTCTATTAATTTAACTAATTAAACATATTGTGTTTGGGCCAATTTTGGGCCTCATTAATTAATTAGGCCATTAATTAATTACTTAATTAGGCCTTTAATCAAGTTGATTTTAGTGGGCCTGTTTATTATCAAGGCCTTTTGTCGGCCCAACATGTTCATCAATCCATTATCGAGCCATTATTCCTCGACAACCCGAGGGTGATTTTTCGGGTACAAACAATGCCCCCCGTAAGTCGTATTCGATGTAATTAATTTAAAAAATTAATTCAATCGAACTAGACTTAGATTAAAGTTTTTCTCTCTCTTTAAAGATGAGAAATTGCGACAATGGCTAATTTGGTAGTAACCAACTATCGGCTTTATAAAACCGAAACTATTTGTAGGAAATAGACCATATCGCAATGGCCTTGATGATGGTGGATCTCTCGATGTCGACTCAATATGGATCTCCTCGACATCAGGGCAATGTGGATCTCCTCGATATCAGGGCAATGTGGATCTCCTCGATATCAAGGCATCTCTTGATATGAGCGCGTCGATATCAGTGGGCCTCTCGTATTGGATAGGCTCGATATCAGATACCTGATAGTAATATACCGAGGACTTAGTGATCAGCCAAAATTTTGGCAGTTAACCAACTTCACTTTTTCAAATGGCTGATCTGATGAACAAGGCCTTTGATTTGATTCAGGGGCCTCGATCCTTATGGGCTCGATGTACTTCATCCTGATGAGAGGCGTGTCTCGATATTGATATGATATGGGTTGATATTGAGGGTTGATCCCCTGATATTTTAATTGGTGATTCGTCAACCCCTTCTCTCTTTTTTGTTTATCAAGACTCCTGATGGCTTTTGCCATTGACAATGTGCTGTGGCTTTTTCAAGCCATCTGTTATGTATCTCCAATACAAGCTTGTTTATCGGGAACATCAAAGGCTTTATTGAATTGAAAAGTTAACCACTACTCTAGAAAACACGAAAATAAATAAAAATGAAAAACTCCTAAATTTCCTAAACTATAATATACAAAGGGGACGGCGAACAAAGTTAATTGTGCCGTGCTTCAATTTCTGTCTCCAAAGGTCAACTGGGGGAAAACTGTGATTTTCGCCTATCAGCCTAATGGCCCGATGGCAATTTTGGCGAAACATGACAATAAATGTCCTGATGTTGATATGACTTAGAATATGTCTCGCTATGATATTGATCATCCTCCGACCTGCCCCCCGAGTCGTAGCAAGGGTGCATATTTCTTACTCCTAGATATCGCCTATCAAGTGGCGTGCAATGCAAAGTGGTCGATTGACCTGATGGCTATGTTGTCAGTGGCTGATTTGCCAACGCTCTGAATGTAGACCATGTAGGCCATCGGCTTGTGTGGCCAGTTTGGCCCTGATACGCGCCAATATCTGATAAGTAGCTTGATTGGCTTCATTAGCAATTTTGGTGGCCTTTTCAGGGACACTATTTTAGTGAACCTTTTCAGGGACACTTATGTGCCGGCCTTATCAGGGTCTTTCCTCAAGTCAAGTGTCCTTGATACATGAAGATGACTTGATCCGACCTCCGATATCGGTGTCATTGATTTTGCCTATCAATCGGATGGCTTGATGGCGGTTTAATAAAATTCATTGATGAACATCTTGATATTGAGACGCCTGTAGATCGACATCAACATGGTACTGATCGACCTCTGATTTGGACCTGCCCCCCGAGCCGTAGCGAAGGGGTTGTTTTCTCGATGCATGGATGCGTTGATCAGTCAGTGTGCAACATGGAAGTACCGATCTGTTTGATGGCTCTCTTACAGGGCTTGGCCTGTTTTCATTGGCCATGGCATGAATTTTTCTTCCTCTCCCGTTTCAGTAGTAGATTGCCCGATGATCGGAGCATTGTTCATATCAGAGAGTCTATTCTGCAGGCCATCAGCCAGTGTGGATCGTTTGGCCTCGATGCGACATCCTGATTATTTCGGGACATCATACTTCCTGATGATCGGAGCATGTCTCGATATGACCTCCTGATATTTTCGGGACATCATACTTCCTGATGATCGGAGCATGCCTCGATGTGTATGTTCTGCAAGCCATCGGCCAATTTTGTTTGTCTCCTGATCTAGGATTGATAGTCTGTTGATTGTTCCTAGTAGTTGCCGACAACATCCTTGATGCCCTATTCCCTTGTCTTCTTACGAACATTTCTTGAGCCTGATTCATCGTCAACAGGTCATCCTGACTTTCCACGGCTCGATTTGTTCTATCATAGGCCGATGAGATGGCCTGATGTCCCTCTGGGCCATTTCCCATGGCCTTTGATCGTTCCTCTTCCGACCTGCCCCCCGAGCCTGATCAATGTATTCACGGTGAGGTTGGTTGTATCGGGGCATCCTGATGTCCTACTTTTTCATGAACATTTCCAGCTCCTGATTGACTGTCAGCAAGTCATTGTTCCCTTATGTCACCCTATTCGTCAGACCATAGTTTGGTGAGGTGACCTGATGTCCGTTCTGGACAAACTTCTCTACGTTCATCCTCTGATTTGCCCCCCGAGTCTGGGCGTTGATACCTGGCTCTGGAGGTACTTCCTTTCTTTTCAGGGACATTGGTTTGTCCGTTGCCCTGTTTGTAGGGCGATTCATCCCTCGATCCACTTCCCCCGATCTGTAGCGTGGATCCCTTGCCTTTGTCGACAGAACTTTTGGGCGGCCCTATCCAGGCCTGCGATTGTATCCCGTTGGCAAGGGTATTGATGCTCTCAACAAGCATAGACATTTTCGATTCCAGATGCATCAGGGAAGTATTTACAATATTGCTGGCTTCGGTATTGGCCTGACTGGCTGCAGTGGCCGAGCCTAGCATGTTCTCGAACTTACTGACAACATCTAACCATTCTGCTTGTTTGGCCTCAAGGTCCTTAGTGAAGTTGCGGACCTCCGTTGTCAGTTCTTCTATCTTGTCAGTCCCTTCCATAGCTGGTGGGACAGTGGATAGGTTTTCCAGAGAGTGCGTTAGATCAGAGCATGTCCTCGTCAAGCTAGATCGAGTCTTTCGCGTTATCTGTGGTATCATCTGACAACAGCAAAAGATTAATCGTTAAGCATCAACTGATTGACTTTTTGGCAAAAAGATTATCAAGTCCCACTGGGCGTGCCAAAATATTGTTTGCTATAAATTTGACACCGAATGCCTCGATGTGCAAATGGCTCGATATGATGTGTAATGAGTGCGGGCGTGCCAATGTTTGTGCGTGCAAACATAACGATATAAAATTGGACATGTCGATATCAATGTAAACTATAATGTAATGTCCTGATAAGGACTTATTGATATCAATGTAAAATGCCCTGATAAGGCTGACTTCTAATCAATTGATTGCGGCAGAGTAGGCAAACACTACCCCTAGTTCTTTTCCATGCCTGCCTGGCCGCAGGACTTAACAATTTATGATAACCTTTTGAAATGCCAAAACTTTGTAGCCAAATCAATGGCTCGCTCGATATATCAATGGATTTGTAGAATTATTAACCATCGAGCTGATTATCAAGCAATCTAAAACATGTCAACTTAATTTAAAACCTGAACTAACAGACTATCAATATAAAGCAAAGACATATTAAAATCACTTGATGAAAACATACTCGTGAGTGAAATCAGGAGATTAAGGCCAAGTATTCCAATATATTTAATAAACATAGTTGATGAATGAAAATACATTGAAGTCTAGCCTAAGCATGTTTCCTCGATTTACAAGAATAAAAGAGTATGTAAAGTTATAATCAAACCCCTCTGTTGGCATCGGAGTGCCAAACGAGCTGATGAATCCTTTAGCTCCTGATGAATTGCTCCTTGGTTGGCAGGAGGACTGCCATATGAGCTGATATGTTTATTGTGCACCTTTGTTGACATAAAGGTAACATTGACAACATGTGACTGCCATCAATGGATCGCCCAACCTTGGCAGATGGCTACCAATCGGGCTCCTAACCAGCGGGTGGCCACTGGAAAGGGCATCTATTAAGCAGATGGCTACTCAACAGATAGCTATCGGGCAGATGGCTACCTGATAACGAGCCCATCAAGCAGATGGCTACTTGATGAGTTTACCATGTAAATACGTGGGCACTTACATGATGGTTAGCAGCGTACTATTTTGCTTGATATCGAATGGTTTCGCTCGAAATAGCTTCGCTGACGGCGGAAGCAGCTTTGCGGCTTACTCTTGAGCGGCGGTGCTGGACTTCAGGCTGCCATGTCCTGCTGTCTGCGGAGGATTGACGATTGATATCAAGGAATTGGTATTGCTTACTAACTTGCTTTGCAGCGTACTATTTTGCCTGAGATCTAATGGTTTCGCTCGAAACAGCTTCGCTGACGGCGGAAGCAGCTTTGCGGCTTACTCTTGAGCGGCGGTGCTGGACTTCAGGCTGTCATGTCCTGCCGTCTGCGGAGGATTGACGATTGATATCAGGGAATTGGTAATGCTGACTGACTGACAGAAGCAGCGTATGCTGGACTTCCGATGGGCATGATGCCGGATTCAGTGAAGACTGAAGAGTTGATTGATTGATTGAGTTGTGTTGTGTATGTGCCATCCTCCTGATATTTATAAGCCCCTGACGGACAGTTCTCCTGATGAATGTCCACTTCTTCCACTTCCCCCTTTTTTAGGCATGTCCTCCACTACTTTGGCAGTTATTTGCCATGTTTATTCTCCTGACAGTTGTTCTCCTGACAGTTGTTCTCCTGATGGAGGTTTATTCTCCTGACGGACAGTTATCCTGATGAAGGTCCACTTCTTCCACTTCCCCCTTTTTTAGGCATAACCTCCACTACTTTGTTAACTGCCTTGACATGCTATGGGTGGTTATTTCCAGCACAAGTGTAACCTCCTTTGAGATATTTTAGGGAGTTAGTTAATATCAGCTTATTTCCCTCCAAAATTAATTGGTTACGTGGCCACTTTATTAAACTGATTTGGCCTTAATTAAATTAATATCTCTATTAATTTAACTAATTAAACATATTGTGTTTGGGCCAATTTTGGGCCTCATTAATTAATTAGGCCATTAATTAATTACTTAATTAGGCCTTTAATCAAGTTGATTTTAGTGGGCCTGTTTATTATCAAGGCCTTTTGTCGGCCCAACATGTTCATCAATCCATTATCGAGCCATTATTCCTCGACAACCCGAGGGTGATTTTTCGGGTACAAACAATTATTTTCTGCATATTTCAAAGAGCACACTTTAACACAAAAAAAAGGTTAACTGATTGAAAAGGTTTTAAAAAGGAGTTTATAAAACTGGGGATAAAACTTTTTCTAAGTTAAGAAAACTACTTGTGAAAAACACTAGAAAAATCCGCTGCAAGATAGTTATTTTAAAACTCTGATTTTTGATAAAATCAGCTGAGTGAAATCAGAAGAGTGGTCAACTCTGTTGTTCAAAGCTTTGTGCAAGATCAGCATAGTCAACTTACGATTACTGATCAGCTTAGTCTGCTGACAGAAAAGTTAGAGAATTTTTAAAAGTAAATTTTTAAGAGGTCTATTCCCCCCCCCCCCCCCCCCTCTAGACCTCATATGACCACTTGGGACCAACAAGTGGTATCAGAGCAGGTGGTTCATCTGAATCATTTGCCTGATCAACGAGCTTGATCCTAGAGTGTTTTTCAAAGGTTTTCAAAAGTTTTCAAAAGAGCATCTTTTTGAAAAATAAAAACCTTTTGAAAAATGGATTGTATCAGCCTAGTTCCCCACATAGGCGCTATGAGCTTTGAGGACTGGAAAATACGCATGGAAATTTTCCTTGCTGCTTATAATGACAATATGTATACGTGCATAACACAAGGTCCTATAAGAGTTACCAAGACAATCAAAATTGATGGCGTAGATACGGTCGTTGATAAAGAACGATCAGAAATGAAACCTGAAGAAATCAAGTTGAAGAATCTTGACAAAGTCGGAATCTTCATCATGACAAAAGCCCTGGACAATGAAAGGTTTGACAAGGTCAAACACTGCAAAACATCTAAGGAGATGTGGGATAAAGTCCGCGACATGAGTGAAGGGAATGACTCTATCAAAGAACACAATCTGAGTGTTGCCCTAGAGAAGTTTGAAACTTTCAAGATAAAACCTAGAGAAACCATTGACCAGATGGATTCAAGGTTTACAAAGGTGTTAAACAATGTTCTGAAGTTGGGAAAGACGTTTACTGATAAGGAGATCACTTTAAAAGTCTTAAAGGTGCTACCACCCAAATTCAAC
Source organism: Penstemon davidsonii (assembly GCA_034814905.1). Classification (NCBI taxonomy): domain Eukaryota; kingdom Viridiplantae; phylum Streptophyta; class Magnoliopsida; order Lamiales; family Plantaginaceae; genus Penstemon; species Penstemon davidsonii. Next base: position 8,827,866 of record JAYDYQ010001086.1, on the reverse strand, counting down.
ATGAAGATCACAGCGATGGAAGAATCAAGGGATCTGGGGAAGATCTCACTGACTGAGCTGTTTTCTGTACTCAAGGCGTACGAGTATAAAATGCCGAGAATGGGAATAGAAGAGACCTCAACTTCTGGCCCCACTGCTGCCCTGGTCGCTACAGAAAGAACTAGAAGATCAGCCGGGAAGATAAGAGAAGTGGACTCATCTGATGAGGCCACAGTACTGAGTAAAAAGGAGTACACTGCTGGCGATGTTGCTTTGTTATTGAACGGGTTCAAAAAGTTCTACAAAAGAAAAATGAAGAACAAATATAACAATGCTTCTACTTCTAAACCTACCTCTAATTCTCATGATATTGAGGATGATTATAAATCCAAAATGATGTGCTATAATTGCAGGAAGTTGGGACATTTCATCAAGGACTGCCCATATCCTAAAGCTGAGAAGTATACTGAGGAGGAAAAGAAAAAAAGGAAAGAGAGAAGAGAGAAGAGAGAAGAGATACCAGAAAAGCAAAGTGCTGTTGGCTGAAGCTGAAAAGATGGCAGCCATCTACTCGTTGAATTCAGAATCAGGCACGTCAAGTGATGACTCTATTTTTGAAGAGACACCTGCACTGCTCTGTCTCATGGCCAAAGAATCTGATGATTATGACAATGAGGTAATGCTCTTTGAAAGTGAAATTGAGCTATTTAGCTCATTTGAGCAAATGATGAAAAACAACATAGGTGTTGTTAATGAATTTGCAAAGCTTAAGGACGATGGGGGGGGGTGGGGGGGGGGGGGGGTGGGGGGGGGGGGGGGTGGGGGGGGGGGGGGGTGGGGGGGGGGGGGGGTGGGGGGGGGGGGGGGTGGGGGGGGGGGGGGGTGGGGGGGGGGGGGGGTGGGGGGGGGGGGGGGTGGGGGGGGGGGGGGGTGGGGGGGGGGGGGGGTGGGGGGGGGGGGGGGTGGGGGGGGGGGGGGGTGGGGGGGGGGGGGGGTGGGGGGGGGGGGGGGTGGGGGGGGGGGGGGGTGGGGGGGGGGGGGGGTGGGGGGGGGGGGGGGTGGGGGGGGGGGGGGGTGGGGGGGGGGGGGGGTGGGGGGGGGGGGGGGTGGGGGGGGGGGGGGGTGGGGGGGGGGGGGGGTGGGGGGGGGGGGGGGTGGGGGGGGGGGGGGGTGGGGGGGGGGGGGGGTGGGGGGGGGGGGGGGTGGGGGGGGGGGGGGGTGGGGGGGGGGGGGGGTGGGGGGGGGGGGGGGTGGGGGGGGGGGGGGGTGGGGGGGGGAAACCACTCCTTGGTTGCCTAATTTCGGTTTGCCGTAATGAATTGGTGTTTCGGACCTTCGGGCCGTCAAGAACGAACTCGGGCCGCGAATTCCAGCAAGTTTGGGCTTGATTTTCTGGATGATTTCTTCTCCTTTTCCTCGACTAGTAAGTGTGGTCCATTGGTCTCACGATAATTGCTTCTAGTTCGGCTGAATTTGGCATTTCGGGCTTCCAATCCAATTACGGGCCCTTCAAATTCTGCTATTTTTGGATGTTTTTATGGCTGATTTTGGTTCCTTGTTGATTATTATTGTTGTTAGAATCCTTAGTTTGGTGTATTTTGCACTTAATTTGTGGTCATATATTTGGGTTATACGGTTTATCTTCCATTGCCTTTTTCTGTACGTGAAGCTATGTGAGGAAGATGAGTATTTCGCGTTTTCAGCCCCCAGATTCCCACTACTGAACAAACACGCCCACCTATTCTTTGTAGTTGAGATTAATTAATCATTTGGGGCAATGTTTGTGAGCTACATTATTCAATTAATTACGCTGGGATTCTACAATTTTTCCATTGGTTCAATTGCAATGAATTACTTTGAGGTGCCTACTTGGTTTGTGTTCAATTATTTTCAGCTGCTTGCTTGCAATTGTGAGATTAAGGTGGCTGCTGGTTTCATATGTTGGTGGAGATCAATTTATTAATTGAGTTGCTTGTTAGTGATCTGCTCGTAGCTTGAATTAATTCGATTAACTCCATTGGTTGTTGTATGGAGAATTACTTAGTGCTGGTTGCTTGGCTTTGGAATGGTGAAATCATTATTGAGCTGATTGCTTGCTATTGTATTATTCCATTGATTACCTTAGTGAGAATTAGCTTCAGCTATCTGCTTGGGTTACTTTTGAATCAAGGGGTTTTTCTTTGCTATTGTTTGTGAGATTAAGGTGGCTGCTTCTCGGTTGCTTTTATTTGAGATTGGTTGTTGATAATGGAGTTCTCACGAATTAACTACGGCAAATCTGTCTGCTTCTTAATTGCTATAATTTGAGCTGATTGCTTAAAGTGGAGTTCTCTTAGCTCGAGAAACACGAGATGATTAACTATTTTTAAGCTGTTAATTTTAGATGGAGTTTTCGGGGAAATCATATTGCTCGAAGTGGCTTTTTCCGAGTTGAATTATTGTTCGACGAATATCTTATTGCTCGAAGTGGTTTTTCCGAGCTGGTTATTGTTCGACCAATATCTTGTTATTAGATCGATATCAAACTTTCGAGAGAATCAAGTTTTCAATTCGGAATTAAAACAGTACAAAAACCTAAAGCATGAAGCAGCTAAACATGGGAGCAAGAAGCACTAAACCTTCAGCTCGGACTATGCAGCTCGATCTATGCATTATCTCCATTCTGCTCGGACAAATCCTGTAATCAAATATTGAGATCGGAATTTCTCGATCGAAATTTATATACACATCGGGTTTATTGCATAGAAGATTAAATGTCTCGACCGAGGGTGCAAGCTCTCGCTATGACCCTTCCTCGATAAAGACTTGTTCAAAAATAAAAATCGACCGAGGGTGAAAGCTCTCGCTATGACCCTTCCTCGATAATGACTTGTTCAAAAATAAAAAGTTGACCGAGGGTGCAAGCTCTCGCTATGACCCTTCCTCGATAATGACTTGTTCAAAAATAAAATAAAAAATCGACCGAGGGTGAAAGCTGTTGCTATGACCCTTCCTCGATAATGACTTGTTCAAAAATAAAAAGTCGACCGAGGGTGCAAGCTCTCGCTATGACCCTTCCTCGATAATGACTTGTTCAAAAATAAAAGTCGACCGAGGGTGCAAGCTCTTGCTATGACCCTTCCTCGATAAAGACTTGTTCAAAAATAAAAATCGACTGAGGGTGCAAGCTCTCGCTATGACCCTTCCTCGATAAAGACTTGTTCAAAAATAAAAAAAAATCGACCGAGGGTGAAAGCTGTTGCTATGACCCTTCCTCGATAATGACTTGTTCAAAAATAAAAAGTCGACCGAGGGTGCAAGCTCTCGCTATGACCCTTCCTCGATAAAGACTTGTTCAAAAATAAAAATCGACCGAGGGTGAAAGCTCTCGCTATGACCCTTCCTCGATAATGACTTGTTCAAAAATAAAAAGTCGACCGAGGGTGCAAGCTCTCGCTATGACCCTTCCTCGATAATGACTTGTTCAAAAATAAAAGTCGACCGAGGGTGCAAGCTCTCGCTATGACCCTTCCTCGATAAAGACTTGTTCAAAAATAAAAATTGACCGAGGGTGCAAGCTCTCGCTATGACCCTTCCTCGATAAAGACTTGTTCAAAAAAAAAAAAAAAATCGACTGAGGGTGAAAGCTGTTGCTATGACCCTTCCTCGATAATGACTTGTTCAAAAATAAAAAATCGACCGAGGGTGCAAGCTCTCGCTATGAACCTTCCTCGATAAAGACTTGTTCAAAAATAAAAAATCGACCGAGGGTGAAAGCTGTTGCTATGACCCTTCCTCGATAATGACTTGTTCAAAAATAAAAAATCGACCGAGGGTGCAAGCTCTCGCTATGACCCTTCCTCGATTAAGACTTGTTCAAAAATAAATGTCTCGACTGAGGGTGAAAGCTGTTGCTATGCCCCTCACCTCGATAAAGATTTGTGTAGAAGATCAAGAGTGAAAGCTGTTGCTATGACTTGTGTAAAATCAAAATTGTCTCGACCAAGAGTGAAAGCTGTTGCTATGACTCTAAGCTCGAAAAAGACTTAATGGAAAATTTGAGTAAAACCATTTATTTGGTATAAACTCAGTGCTCGAAAATATCTAAGAGTAAGGATAATATCTGTGATATAATTCTTTGCTAAAAAACGGCTTAATATAAAAGGTTAAATAGCATATTGGGCCCCTCAGCTTTGAAGAAGTGACTTTCCAGTTTGAAAGCAACAGATTTTATTAAGCGTCTCTCAACTATATATACTCTTTTTCCCTTGCTCGGTTTTTATCCCCCTGGGTTTTTCCGAGTAAGGTTTTTAATGAGGTAAACCCGACGCATCCAGATTTCGAGATCGATCAGTACCTCGGTCTAGTATTTACTTCATCGAGCTTCAGTTACACTTGCGCTCGAGAAGTGGGGGCGTATTGATGAGGGGTAAACTGCCGTGGAATGGACTCTCAGTTGGAGGAATTGATGCTTTACTATTACTATTCATTATTTGAAGCAGTTCGGCATTCTGAGGCTTCTCTAAAAGATGTGCACTCTTTTTCCCTTCGCTCGGTTTTTATCCCCCTGGGTTTTTCCGAGTAAGGTTTTTAACGAGGCATATCCGACTCAAGATTGTTCAAGACTTGATCTCTATTATTTATTTTCTCCGAACTTCGGATACTGTAATCTCATCGAAGTAAAATATTATGATCGAGAACTCCGCCCTCCTGTGGTTTGAAACATCTCGACTTTCCAAGGCCCATCCAGAGAAAATATGCACTCTTTTTCCCTAGCTCGGATTTTGTCCCACTGGGTTTTTCCGAGTAAGGTTTTTAATGAGGCATAACAAATCTTGTGGTACGATGCTGTGTTTACTTCTCCAAGCTTCAGCTTCGCTTACGCTCGAGAAGTGGGGGAGTATTGATGAGGGATATTTCGCATGCGCCATTTTAGGAAATACCTCTGCTCGAGATCGACCATTATCCCGACCAGGATGGTATTCTCCGACCTGAAGAGCCTAGTTTCCGATCGAGCCAGATTGATAGCACTAGATCCAGTACTCCGACCTTCTTCCCGACCTGCTCGTCTCCTCGAAATTACTGTGGGGCCGACCCCCAGTCCCAGACAGCTGGCGAGACATATTCCCATACGGAGGGTCTACCTAGCTCATTATTGTTCCTATAAATACCCAGCGCATTTATGACTTCAAGGACGACACTATTCCCAAGAAACACACCAAGCTCGGACTCTCAGGTCGGAATAGGCTATAGCTTGTATTTCTTTGTATTTACCTTCCTAGTAGTACGGCATCCTGTAATGCTCGGATAGACCTACTTTGTAACTTGTAACTGGATCTCGATATTAATATACACTTTTACAAGCTCGATACATTTATTGTTTTGCTCGACCTTCCTTACTTGGCACGAACGAAAAAGAGCTTAATCAATATGCTTAGTCTTAGAATGACTTGTTGTATTCTTAGTAAGTGAGGTTGCACTCGTATTGTCACAGTAGATAGGGATTCCACCGATTTTGATATTATAGTCTTCTAGTTGATGTTTCAACCAAAGTATATGTGCACAACATGCTCCAGTAGCAATGTATTCAGCTTCAGCAGTAGATATGGATACTGAAGTTTGCTTCTTACTCATTCATGAGATGAGAGGACTACCTAAGAATTGACATGTACCTGTAGTACTCTTCCTGTCAATCTTACAGCCAGAAAGGTCAGAATCTGAATATCCAATGAGTTTAAATCCTGATTCTCTTAGATATCATAATCTCAATTCCTGTGTACCTTTAAGATATGTTAATATCCTTTTGGCAGCTAGGAGGTGAGATTCCTTTAGATTTGATTGAAATCTCACACAAACCCCAACAGAGTAAATAAAGTCTAAGTCTGCTAGCAATAAGATACAGCAGAGACCCAATTATACCTCTATATTTTGTGATGTCCACTGATTTTCCATCTTCATCCTTGTCAAGGCGAAGTCCAGTAGACATTGGAATAGCAACAGATGAGCTAGTTTCCATACCAAATTTCTTGAACAGATCTTTTGTGTACTTTGCTTGATTAATAATTATGCCATCAGGCAGCTGTTTCACTTGTAATCCAAGAAAGTAGTTAAGTTCTCCCATCATGCTCATTTCAAACTTGTTCTGCATCAGCTTAGAGAACTTCTCACACAAATGTTTGTTAGTTGACCCAAAATAATATCGTCCACATATATTTGAACTAATAATATATGATCATCACATTCAATAGTGAACAAAGTCTTGTCTACTTTACCTTTGCTAAATTCTTTAATTAAAAGAAAATCAGATAAGGTATCATACCATACTCTTGGTGCTTGCTTTAGCCCATACAGGGCTTTCTTCAGACGATATACTTTGTCTCCTTGTTGGTAAGCTTCAAATCCTGGAGGTTGTTCAACATACACTTCATCTTGCAGTTCTCCATTGAGAAAATCAGACTTCACATCCATCTGATAGACAGTGAAGTTATTGTGAGCAGCATAGGCAAGGAATAGTCTGATTGCTTCAAGCCTAGCCACTGGTGCAAATGTCTCATCGAAGTTATGCCTTCTTCTGGGCAGTAACCTTTAGCAACTAGTCTTGCTTTGTTTCTAGTAACTATGCCATCCTAATTCATCTTATTTCTGAATACCCACTTAGTGCCAATGACTCTTTGATGAGTAGGTCTAGGTACTAAGTACCAAACCTCATTTCATTCAAATTAATTTAACTCTTCTTGCATTGTTTCAACCTAGTGAGAATCACTAAGAGCTTCATCAACTAATTTGGGCTCAATCTGTGAAATAAAACTTACAAACATTGTTTCATTTGCAATTGACCTTCTTGTTCCTACTCTGTCTAGTGGATCACCAATCACAAGATTAGGTGGGCGATCTCTGAGCCATATGAGATCAGGTTGCAAATATGGATGTTGTCCTCTTGATTGATCTTGCAACACTACTGTTGGAGCCTCAGTAGTAGTCTGTTGAACAGTCTCTGGTCTGTCAGCTGTTTGCAACTCGTCTGTTAGAAAATCAGCAGACTGATTTTGAACAGCACTTGACTTATCAGCTTGGTTGAGATCAGGTAATATGATGGGTATATATTCTTCTTTTGTTTCCATAGTTAATTTCTAAAAATCAGTAGGCAGATCTGAGTTAGTACTTTGATTCTTTTCAAATTGATTTGGTTCATCAAATACTACATGAATAGATTCTTCTACAAGTAAAGTCTTTTTGTTAAATTCTTTGTAGGCTTTACTAACAGTATAGTAACCAACAAAAACTGCTTCATCAGCCTTTTTCCGTAAAGGCAGTAAGGTGATTTTTTCCATTATTCAAAACAAAACATTTACAACCAAATATTCTAATATAGTAAATATTAGGCTTTCTGTTGTTAATCATCATTTGTTCAAATGAACTAAATAGCGGATTTTCTTCTTCAGAGAGTGTTACCTCATTATCAGAGTCATCTGATTCTTTGGCCATGAGACAGAGTAGTGCATGTGTCTCTTCTTCAGCAGAGTCATCTTCAGATGTCTCCGAGTCTGAATCAGACTAGTAAATGGCAGCTAATTTTTCGGCTTCAGCCAACAATATTTTGCTCTTATTATGTCTTCTCTCTTTTCTCATTTTCTTTTCTTCCTCCGTGTACTTCTCAGCTTTTGGGTATGGACAGTCCTTGATGAAATGTCCCAATTTTTTGCAATTATAGCACATTAGTTTGGATTTATAATTATCCTTACTATCATGAGAAGTAGGGTTAGAAGTAGAAGAATTGTTGTATTTGTTCTTTATTTTTCTTTTGTAGAACTTTTTGAATCCGTTTAACAACAAAGCAACATCCCCAGCAGTGTACTACTTTTTGTTGAGTAGCATGGTCTCATCAGGTGAGCCAATTTTCTTTGATCTCCTTGCTGATTTCTTTGGTCTATCTGTTGCAACAAGAGCAGCAGTGGAATTAGAACTGGGTGACTCGTCTATTCCGATTCTTGGCAATTTATACTCATACGCCTTAAGTACTGAGAACAGCTCGGTAAGAGAGATTTTTCCTAAATTCCTTGATTCTTCCATGGCTGTGACTTTCATGTTGAACTTTGGAGGAAACGCCTTGGGAACCTTTACAGTGATCTCTTTGTCCGTGAAAGTCTTTTCCAACTTTAAAATTTCATTGAGCATCCTTGTAAAACTTGTATCCATCTGATCAATGGTTTCTCCGGATTTCATTTTGAAGTCTTCCAACTTTTCAAGAGCTATGCTTAAGTTGTGCTCTTGGATAGCATCATTTCCTTCGCTCATGTCACGAACCTTGTCCCACTTTTCTTTAGATGTTTTACAATGTTTGACCTTGTCAAACAGTTCATTGTCGAGGGCTCTGGTCATGATGAATCTAGAAACTTTATCAAGGTTATTTAACTTAATTTCTTTGGGAGTCATCTCTTCAGGCTCTTTGTCAATTGTCATCTCTTGATCGTTGACTTTGATGGTTTTCGTGATTTTGAATAGACCTTGTGTAATGCATGTATACATATTGTCACTATAAGCAGCAAGAAAAATTTTCATGCAAATTTTCCAGTCCTCAAAACTCACACCGCTAATGTGAGGAACATGGCTGATACAATCCATTTTCAAAAAGCTTTGATCTTTCAAAAAAATGTTCTTTTTGAAAACGTTTGAAAAACACACATTGGATCAAGATCGTTTATCAGTACATGATTCAGATGAACCACCTGCTCTGATACCACTTGTTGGTCCCAAGTGGTCAGATGAGGTCTAGAGGGGGGGGGGGGGTGAATAGATCTCTGTACCTTTAAAAACATTTCCTAACTTTGTATAAGTAGAGTAAGCTTATCGTCCTTATGAGACTACTTAGCTGATTTAGCACTTAGCTTATTCAGTGCAAGTAAGACCACTCGTCTGATTTACTTCTCTTTTCAGACAACTTCAAAGTTGAAAACTTGTATGCAGCGGATTTGAAAGTTTAAGTTTTTCAAACTAGTTTATCTTCAAAGGATTTTCCGCAGTTTTATAAATTCCTCTTTTAAAAGTTTTATCTTTTAAAATCTTTGTTTACTTATGAAAATATGCAAGTTAAAAGCAAGTAATCAAACATAGGAATTTTTATAGTGGTTATTCAGACGATGTCTCTTAGTCCACTCTTCTAAATCACGAAGATTTAGGTCCTACTAGAACACTATGTAACTAGTACAACACTTGTGCTTTTTACAACAAATGATAAACCCACGAGCTTGCAATAGGAAATCACAAACAAAGTCTATTCTACGAAGTAATAATCACTCACTTAGATGGATATCAACTTCTCACAACACTCAGTATTACAGAAATCACTCAGATTTATGTGTGTGAATTGTTTCTTCAACTCGATTTTGTCAACAAATGACTCGGCTGATAGTGATCTGTTCTTGAGTTTTTGAGACTTAGAATGTTTGATCATTGAGTTCTCTCAATTGTTGTGTTGTCTCTAACTCTTGAATGTACATCTAATAATACTAGAAGTTTGAATTATGCCCGTTGAAGATGAGACAGATTTCAGATCTTCCTCGAGTTCTGGTCCTAACCTTAAACGGCTCCCTGCAAATGTTCACTGTACAATCTGCTGTACGGATCTGTCAGTCGCATTTAATGCACCATGCTGATACGAGGTTATTTGAATTAACTCTTCCAATCATTTGTCATTAATACCCTTCTCGGACATCATTTATTACGCCAAGTGCATTTATTACCGTTGGAATGACTTCTGATCCCTTTCGACTTAGTTGATCGAATTCACTTGGCTGATGAACACTCTGCTGATTCAAACCGAACACACTTGATTTTACTCTGCTAATATCCACCAATCTGATTTCGTACTCAGCTTAAGATCACTAGTCTTCCGGACCTAAAATTCAATCTTCTGATTTTACTTGTCTTCTCAATTGAACTTTTTCAGAGGTTTGCTAATCTTCCATTACTTAGCTGATGACTTTTGGAAATCATCAAAACCTCTCTTCACTTCGTCATTTTCATCCAACAGGATGTATACCAATGGAAATTGAAATAATAACTACACTGGAAACTGAAGAGAAGAATCATAAGGATCATTAGCAGGGCTGTACAGGATAAATTTTGAGAAAATTGTAATCAGCACAAACAAGAGCAATGCTTGTAATTACTTTCATTAGAAAACTGTAATATGTAATTCAGTTGATCTATCAGGTAGTTTCAAGTATACTTGTAACTGAAAGCTTCTAACTGGAATAACAAATATTGTCAAATATTGTAGTTGACCATGCTAAAAAAGGTTGGGTCTATTTTGCATGCATAAACCGATTTGTAAATTTTCCGTGAGAAGAAGAAACGCTTTCTTTAAGTGAATAAGAAAACATACACTTTTATTAATTGAAGCAGAAACGTATAAATAGGGAAATTTACATAGACACCCCCTGACTATGACCTTAATTACAAGATTTTATCCTCCTGTTTCAAATATTACAAAGACACCCCTCTCGACCAAAACTATATTACAAGGACAACCCCTGCTACCCCCTCAAAATTTACAATTGTCTATTTGCCAAAATTAAGTTGTGGCTTTTGTTCCTCTTATCAAGACGATTTCATAGACACCAACCTTGTCAAATTTCATCGAGTAATTTGGGAGAAATGGCGACCGAGTTTGAAATTTTGGATCTAGGGTTCTTCGCGAACCAAACTTTGAACAATGATTTCTCTTAAATTACTCGATAAAATTTGACAAGGTTGGTGTCTTTTTTTTCATCTCATCACGACGAGTTGATAGACACCAACCTTGTCAATTTTCATTGAGTAATTTGTGAGAAATCGTTGTTCAAAGTTAAGGAAAATCTTTAAGTTCCTTAATTTTGAACAACGATTTCTATCAAATTACTCGATGAAATTTGACAAGGTTGATTTCTATGAACTCGTCTTGATGAGGGAAAATGAAAGATACCAATCTTGTCAAATTTTATCGAGTAATTTGAGAGAAATCGTTGTTCAAAGTTTGGTTCGCGAAGAACCCTAGATCCAAAATTTCAATCTCGGTCGCCATTTCTCCCAAATTACTCAATGAAATTTGACAAAGTTGGTGTCTATGAACTCGTCTTGATTAGAGGAACAAAAACCACAATTTAATTTTGGCAAATAGACAATTGTAATTTTTGAAGGGGTAGAAGGGGGTGTCCTTGTAATATAGTTTTGGTCAGGGGGGTGTCTTTGTAATATTTGAAACAGGAGGGTAAAAACCTGTAATTAGGGTAATAGTCAGGGGGTGTCTATGTAAATTTCCCTAATTCATCACATGGATTGGGCTAATTCCACTTACATGGCTTGGACCTAACTCAACCTCAAAAGCTAGCTTGTAAGGTGAGGAATGTCCAAGACCTTATAAAGTGGACTTAACTATGATTTTCAACCAATGTGGGACATTTAGTCTCCATACTCCCCCTTCACGTGTGGGCGGGCTGAATGTATGGGAGAAACAAGCCCAACACGTGACATATGAAAGCCCAACCTTGTGAATTTACGACATGTGGGTGAAGACCCAACACACGAATAAAGACACTCCGGGCCTTTGTTAACCGGAGGAATAACGAATCTCCAAGCCTTGAATAACTGGAGGAATAATGACAACACAGGCCTTTGTTATCTGGGTGAAGTGTGTGGGTAGATATTGAAGCCCATCATGCGTACAAGGAGGAGCCCTCACGGAAGGAGGTGGCCCATTTTAATCCGGGGCTCTGATACCATATTAGAATTCACCACATGGATTGGGCTAAGTCCACTTACATGGCTTGGGCCTAACTCAACATCAAAAGCTAGCTTGTAAGGTGAGGATTGTCCAAGACCTTATAAAGTGGACTTAACTATGATTTTCAACCAATGTGGGATATTTAGTCTCAGGTTGCAACCGTGACTTGCTTCGGAGCGGCCGCACCTTAGTGTGCCGGCCTCGGCAGGAATGTCGTTTGAGCGAGAATGAGGACTTAGCCTTGTGGGATTGCAATGATGTTCGAGAGGAACACTCCCCATATTATGTGGATGCTTCTCTCTTGGTTTGAAGTCATTTGGAGTCCATTATGGTATCAGAGCTCAGGCCAAAAGAAGGTCCTGTGTTCGAATCCCTCCGCCACCCATTTCTAAATTTTCACGTGTTAGGCTTGAGTAAAATGAATACACCCTACACGTGAGGGGGCGTGTTAAGTGATATATATTAAATGATTCCTCTCTCTAACAGCTTAAGCTTTTAGATGAGTTGGTCATTCAATAAAACAGTTTGGAGAAGTAAAGTATAAAACATGCACTTCTCATTCTGGAGAAGCCCTTGCAAACACCTACCTGGTCAATGTTTTAACTTCTCGTAGCATATTATGTCCTTCCTTTTGTTCGCGGAACCCTTCTCGTATAAAAACCTTCACCTATGTTTTACTACTAGACCCTTCTTTTGAACACTTCGTATCCTAACATCAAAGCCTTCAACTTTGGCAAACATTAACTTTAGTAAATAAGAAGAATTTTTAAAATATAACTTAACCACAAAATAAAAAACTTCAAAAGTACATTAACTAAAAATTCTTTAATAAAATTAACTAAAATCAAAATACATGCAGGCATTGTAAATTTTTGTATCGAAAAAACAATTGGATTTGGTGATGTCCCCTCAAAATCTTCCCTAAATCAACTTCCCTGAAGATTTTTCCCAAACTAGTGGTAGGAATAGTGCTCATAAAGCGTTTGATGAATATTATCAAATGAAAATAAATGAATTGTTTGGTTTTTTGAATTTCATATATTCGATTCGATTATGCTTATAAATAGTATAATATAATTATCAGAAAATTCCATGTCTATTTATTAAATATGACTTTTGTATATATAAGGATGTACAAGAGGATTAAAGTTATAACAATAGACTAAATAGTCCGTAGTAAGTTAAAGTTGGGATCTTTAACTAATTACTACTAGTACGGTCCACTGAAAATTAAGAATTCAATTATCTCGATCCAGATCATTAATGTCGTGACATTAAAGGTGGAGGTGATGTATGTAATATGATTAACATAGGATTGGACTAGACGTGAATTGAAATCTATTATGAGTTACTGTTAACTTTAGATTTCAATACATGTCACACGATGATCATATATGAATTAATCTAAATCCTGAGTAGGCATAAACTCCTGTTTGTGCAAGCAAGTCCTTTTGACTTATAGGTAGTGACTTGTTTGTTAATCGTGTCACACACTCATGTCTTGGAGTCCGTTGAGATAAATGATTGGGAATGTGAACTACAGATATGGAAACCAACTCTTTCTGCGGAAAGCTGAGCTAATTGATTCTCTTAAGTGTTAATTCTGGAACTGAACAGTTCCAGCACTCTGGTTTGTGAAAATATTTAAAAACCAAGTTGTTCGCTAATGAACTAATGGAACTTAAGGATTAAGAAGTAATTATAGGGGCAAAACGGTAGTTTCGCCCAGCTTTAATTATGAATCAATTCTTGGAGAGTTAAATTATATGTAATGATTATATCAATGGACACTCTGATCTTTCGAGTGAAATATAATGTAAGGACAATAGTGTAATTACAGGTCTTTAGTGGAGTCACTTGCAATTAATAAATTGAATATATTAATTAATGAGTTTAACTAATTATTTAATTTATTGGTGCTTGAAATTACATGTCCATAGGTCCCAATCCCGGCTCCTATTATTCTACGATTGAACACATATTAAGAATGATTAAACTCTCGATATATTTAGGGAAATTGTTTTTCTTAAATATACAGGATGAATTAATTGCGATATTTAATTGATGAATTGTGAATTGATCAATTAAAAATATGACAATTGATTAAATCAAATTTAATTATTGAATTAAATTTGTGTAAGAATTTCTTTAATAGGAAAATGCATTTTATGATTATATATGATATACTCATAATATAAGAGCTATACAAATAATCAAATTACCTAGAAAGAAGGAGATGGAATCCTATTTGAGTTAGGAGAAAGTAGTTGAGAAATGTAAGGAAAGAGGATATGTATGACATATCTATATTTATGAGATATATCTCTTTTCTAAAGTAACAAGTCTTTTACAAGATACAATTTTGTAACAAAAGCAAGAAAATCCCTCTCTTTTTCTCTACACAAAAACCGTCCATCACCTTAGAAATTAGGAGAAATTTGTTCTTTCAATTTCTAGAGTTTAATTAGGTTAGTGCCCACCCACTAGTAGAAGGAGAAACTGGGTTGAAGATCAAGGGTTAAAATGATCAAGAAAGTTTGTTGATATCATCCTAACAACAAAGTTCAACCGAAAAGACGAAGGACAGGAAGCTTTCGGTAAGATTTGCTTTCTCTCTCTTTTGCATAAATTAAAATAATATTCGTTATGTGATCCTCATGTTATATGTAAAATATTTTTGAAATATTTTGAAAACAGAAAACCCATCGAATTCTGCAACTGGTTCGAATAAGTTCGATCATGTTTTATTCAATTGGGTCGAATTGTTCATGATTCGATTGGGTAAAAACCAACAATTGGTATCAGAGCGGTCCATAACAATATTATTTTGATTGATTGTGGGTAATTGCATAATTTGATTGTCTGATTTATAATTTGATAGAAATAGTGTCCGGCAAGCCAACTGTATGGCTGTCATTTATTGCATTAAATGAAGGAACTATTCAATTTAGATTAATAAATGCATTTTTATTATATGGTCAACTTTATCTTATGTAATAATTATCTACGCATAAGGATAGAAGTCCTTAGATCACAGGGCTTTGGGACAATCCGTGGACTGATCTCCAAGGCCGTGATCTAGAACATATTCAAGAGTCGTAGAATCCAATCGAGATAGGACATCGTTGGATTCGGTTAGACTCTCACTAATGTGTATACTCCGATGAACTGGAGAACGCTGGGGTCCACGAGCGTGACTGGGATAGTCGATACACATAAGTGGGTGACTTGCTGGGATGGCAAGTGCACTGAATACCCCAATTAGGAAATAACTCACCATGGAAGCGGTAGTTGTATATCGGAGTTGAAGTTATTCCAATTTACAATAGTATACGAGGAATGATCCCTAATACTTGAGGTGATAGGGTTTATCTGGTGCGAGAACGTCTATACTTAGATGTGAGTTCCGATCGACTGGAGATTACCAGAAAGTCTCTGTGGATTCACGTTGGGTATAGAGGGACTAGTATGCAGGTTCATATCATCAACAAAGGATCCATTGACCCGACTTGATAGGTTGGGAAATTCTCCTATGGATTTCTGTGAGAAATTAATTCTGGTAAAATCCTTGGCCAAGGTATCTGACGACTTTATGAAAGTAGCTCATAAAGATTAAGTCAAAGAGAATTATTTCGAGATCAGAATGCATAAAGTCAAGACAAATTAAAAGGGAACCGATGAAAAATCCATGCCCTTAAGTTTTGACTGGGAGATCGATCGATGGAGAGATTATAGCATTTATGGAAATTGTAAAGGTTAAAGGTTCACTGAATTAATTCACCAGTGATTGGGCTCCACGGGCTTGTGGCCAGACATCGACTGTGGAGTGTGGGAGAATTCCCAAATTAACAGGGGTGCTAATTTTGGAATGGTCAATCGATAGAGTGTTCAATTGATTTAGAGTATAAGTTTACTCGAATAATTAAATGCACATTTAGTTATAACCCGCGGCCAATTATGTGGTGAACCTATGGGGACATGTACAAACACATTGAGCGGAAACAGGAAACGAAGAAAGTTGGACTCGACAGGGTCGATCCATTTGGGCGCGAGAATCCGATCCAATTGGGTTGGATCAAAATGTCAAATTAAATAGGTTTTTAATTTGATAAGAATAATTAATTAAATTAGATTTAATTAATTGAGGAGAGAGAAGATTTAATTAATTAAACTTGGAGTTTAATTTAATTAAATAAAGATTAATGGGAATTAATTAATTGGGCTAGGAGTCCAATTTAATTAATGCCCAATTAATTAATTAGGATAAATAGATTTTTAATTAGTGGGTCAATTAATCTTGGAGATTTAGATGGGCCCAAGACTAATTAAAAGAGAAGACCATTTAATTAATGAAGTCTTGCATTAATTAAAAGGCTTAGCCCATTTAGGAGTTAGATCTTGTTAGGAATCCTAGTAGGGCTAGGATTACGAGATCTATAAATAAGCCCCATTAAGTCTTGGAGAATACACAAGACACAATACTAAGTAAACACTTTGTATAACTCTTCAAAAGCAAGAAAAAGAAAACACTCTCTCTTCCCTAAGCCCTAGTCGTCGCCGCCCCTACCCTGACAGAAGTCGATCGACTTCTGTCTTTTCTTCTCGAGTTTCGCATCTTGATTTCTTCTGTGTTCTAGCCGATCAGAGATTTCAAGGTTTTCGTGTGTATGTGGTGTACTGAACCGTAGAGGCGCAACACGTGGGGCGCTAAGCAAAAGCTTGGGACTGAAAGTAAAATTGGAAGAGATCGAGTTCGCGTCTCCGGGTATTTCCTACAGAGCAGAGTTTGACTCGGAAGTACTAGGAAGCAGGTATAACTTAATCTAGCGATTTTTATACTTGTTTAATATTAGTTTAAATATATACCGGATTGTATCCTGGCAAGATTCCCAAGGGGAGCCTTAAAGTTTTATATTTCCGCTGCCTGAGGCTCATTTTCCCGTAAGAATCCCAACATAATTATGGATGATAATTTGATTTTTATTAAATTACTGGAGATGTCGAATTATGGTGTTCAGGAGGCCTCCCATGTGAGACATAGTTTAAATTTTATTAGAATTATGTTTTACGGCAAAATTTTATGGCATAAATTTTTTTGTAATAATTAGATTAGTACAAAAATTACAATAATCTTGAGAAGCAAGCCGAATGGAAAAGGAAGATGAGAACATCAGCAGCCGATCACCTCTTGGGCAACTGGCACTACTTTTGCGGCAAAGAAAAAAAAATGTTTTTTTTTAATACACCTTATGGCCGGCCGTGAGACAAGTCTCACACCCAAACCCTTTGGTTGGACACCATGTGGCCGTGAGACAAGTCTCATGGCACAGCCAAAAATTGGGCCTTTCCCAATTTTTGGTTTTGGGCCTGGGGCAATCTCACGGCTCAACCCAAATATTTTAATTTGTGGGTCTAACCCACATAATTAATTAAGAGAACAAAATTATATTTGAATCTCGATTTGGTATAATTATAATTTTAAATTGTTAGGAAAGTACCAAAAATTGTTTTGGGATTGGTGGAGATTTTTTTTCCGTAGTACATGAAGATGAAGATTCGTATTGAAAACTTGTTATATAATAGAAATAGTTTTTATTATTTTTGTAACTCGGGACACCCGATCCGCTCCTATTTGCTTGTTTATATTATGTTGATAATATGTGCATGCAAACATCTTGTCATTCATATTGCCCACGATTTTATTTATTCATGCATACATATAGATATATGTGATTTATATACGTTCTGTATGTACTTTTATTAGTTTTTAGAAAACTAAGATTAACTAAATAATTGTCTGATTTAATAGTTAAATAAGAAATTATTTATTTAGGTGATAAGTTGAGTTAGGAAAAATTAATAATAGCAAGTTCAACTAAAAGTTATGTCTTTTTGTATATTAGAATGTCTAATTGAACTTTGACCCAATTAGATTGGTTAAATATAAATTTCATTCACCACAAATTTATAATGTCTAAAATTACCTATTACCCAATTAGATTTGATTAATAATCTACGTAACAATCTAGGTCCAAATAAGATTGGATTCTAATTTTAATCCTTAATTAGCTAAGAGATTAGAAACCTAATGAAATTAATGTAGATTAATTAAACATAAGATGTTTATTTAAAAATAGAACACATGTTTTATAAATATTGAGTGGGAGAAGGACATATATAGATATATCCTACAGTCTCTGTTATTAGTTTAATATAGTGAAATATGGGTAGCGCCTCGAGATGCCTAGTTTGCATCCTCCCTACGGAAGGTGTCTAACTTATGTCAATAACAAGATTAAATTTCCTTGAGATAGGACTAATTGATGTATTTTAGCTTAATCATCCCTACGGAGGCAAGTCTTAGTTAAGTAATAAAAATCTTAAATAATAGGCTACACTTATAAATATGTATTTAAATTAGTTAAATACATACTGACTCAAAATAGCGGTAATTAATAATGAAAGAAAAATATGAGATATTTTAGTTCATTCATTAAATTGAGATTGTCTCGAACTTAATTTAGTATTAATGTGATCGACCCTACGACAGCATATTAATAGCTACATTATTTTATCGCGGATTAGTAAAATGTTTTATGTGTTTTTCTTTAGAGTTGCATTCATGCATCATGTTTACTATTTCGAATTAAGATAATTATGTTGAATGTATGATTGAAACTTTAAATTTATTTATTTTCAGCAATCATGTCTTCTTCAAACCCAATTATATCTTTACTTTCAAACGAAAAATTGATTGGGGACTATAACGCAAAATGGAAATCTAATATGAACATTATGATGGTTTGTGAGAACCAAAAGTTCGTTCTCACAGAGGAATGTCCTCCAGAACCCCCTGCCACTGCCACTTGTACTGTACAAGAAAAATATGATAGTTGGATTCAAACCAACAATAAAGTGAAATGCTACATGCTTGCATCCATGATTGATGTTCTCAGGCAGAAACATGAAAACATGAAATCTTCATATAAGATATGGGAATCACTGCAAGCAATGTTAGGAAAACCTTCTGATCAAAGCCGCCATGAAGCTACTCGTAGATTCATGAATGCAAGGATGAAGAAGGGTGCTCCAGTAAGAGATCATGTGTTGGACATGATCAACACCGTGCATGAGGCAGAAATACATGTGGCCACCATAGATGAGAAAACTCAAGTTAGCATCATACTTGGGTC
The DNA here is from genome assembly GCA_034814905.1 of Penstemon davidsonii. Lineage (NCBI taxonomy): Eukaryota > Viridiplantae > Streptophyta > Magnoliopsida > Lamiales > Plantaginaceae > Penstemon > Penstemon davidsonii. Next base: position 8,808,954 of record JAYDYQ010001086.1, on the reverse strand, counting down.
ACTAACGGCTGACTTTGCTCCGTTTACTACCAACTATATAATGAACAAGTTGTAGTATAACCTGACTCAGTTATTGAACGAGTTGCAAACTTTTGAGGCCATATCCAAGATAAGGTCTCAAGAGCGAGAGGTAAATGTTACCAGAGCAAGGTCAGTCTTCCTCTGCTGTTAAGAACAGGAAGAAGAAGAAGACAAATAGTGGGTCTGAATCTGAGCCCAAAGCCTAAAATCAATTCAAAGGCAAAGGCAAGAACAATTCAAAGAAGAAAGAACCTAAATGAAAATGTTTTCATTGTGGGATAGATGGGCATTGGAAGAGAAACTATAAAAAGTATCTCGCCTAAAAGAAAGTGCAAAAGAAAGGTAAATTTGATTTGCTAGTTTTAGAAACTTGCTAGTGGTTGATGATTATTCAACCTGGATAATTGATTCAGGAGCCACTAACCATATTTGTTCTTATTTTCAGATGCTTAGTTCTTCGAATGAGCTTGTTGAAGGTGAAGTGACCATGAGAGTTGGAAACGGGGCGTTCGTCTCAGCAAAGGCCATAGGAACATTCCGTTTAGATTTTAGGAGTAAATTTCTTATTTTGAACAATGTTTATTTTATTCCTGGATTTTCGAGAAATTTGATTTCTCTTTCTATGTTGCATGAACAAAAATTTAATATTTTATTTTGTAATAATAAGATAGTTATTTCTAGAAATGGATTATTTATATGCAATGCATGTGTTGAAAACGGACTATACGTATTAAGACCTGACGAACGATTAATAAATAATTCTGAATTATTTAAGGTAGAAAATCCTAGGTCTAACAAACGTGCTAAAATATCCGAAAGTGATGACACATATCTTTGGCATCTAAGGTTAGGACATATTAACCTCGAAAGGATAAACAGACTTGTAAAGGAAGGTCCTTTAAGAGAGTTAAAAGTTGGCACTCTTCGAGTTTGTGAATCCGGTGTTGAGGGAAAGATTACTAGAAGTCCTTTCTCTTCAAAGGGCCTAAGAGCCAAAGAATCTCTCGAGTTGGTACACAATGACCTTTGTGGTCCCTTAAATGTGGAAGCTCGAGGAGTTTATGAAAATTTCGTCACTTTTATCGATGATTATTCACGATATGGTTATTTATACCTAATGAATAGAAAACCTAAAACTTTTGATAAGTTTAAAGAATTCTTAGCAGCAGCTGAAAAGCAATTAGGTAAATCACTGAAAACTCTTAGATCTAATCGAGTAGGAGAATACTTGAGTTATAAATTCAAGGATTACTTGGTGGAACGTGGAATTGAATCCCAACTCACATCACCTGGAATACCCCAACAAAATGGTGTTGCAGAAAGACAGAACAAAATATTGTTAGGAATGGTTAGATCTATGATGAGTTACTCCTCATTGGCAAAATCTTCATGGGGATATGCACTAAGAACCGCAAACTACATTTTGAATGTAGTACCTTCCAAATCCATCCAAAAGACACCCTTAGAGTTGTGGAATGGGCGTAAACCCAGTTTACAATATTTTCGCATATGGGGATATCCAACACACAAGTTGAGGATTGATTTTGGAAAGTTAGATACACCAACAGAAGTGTGTCTGTTTGTAGGATATCCTGATGGCACTAGAGGTGGTTTGTTCTATAGTACTCAGATAAGAAAGTATTTGTATCGACAGATGTCTCTTTTCTTGAGCACACTTATATGAAAAACTTTAAACCTCGAAGTAAAATAATATTAGAAGAACTCCAAGCTGACTTAATTGATAGACCGCAATCAACTACTGATGAACGACCAAGTCAAAAGACCGCAACTCCTAATCAGATTCCGTTGGTACCTCGAAGTAGTGGGAGAGTAATAAGATTACCTGCTCGCTACAGGGATGAGAGTCTTCTAGTGTCTGACACTAACCAAAATGATCCATTGTCATACAAGCATGCAATGGAAGATTCTAATAAGGAAAAATGGCAAGAGGCCGTGAACCAAGAGATGGAATCTATGAACTCCAACTCTGTCTGAAAACTTGTAGACCCACCTGAACAAGTCAGGCCCATTGGGTGAAAATGGATCTATAAGGGGAAGTCCAATGGAGATATGCAAATGGAGATGCAAAGTCCTAACTACCATTATTCATAGGGAGCATGGAAAAGAGTTTCTATTTTACAAATTGTACTTTAAGAATCCAAATTTACTTACTCTTGAAGAGAGAGAAACATGGTATGTATATGGTAGTTGTTGAGAGGGAATGAATGTGATTGTATAAAAATATTTAGTAAATAATAAAAATATTAATAAAGTGACATAGAATCTCAATTTACATGCTCACCATTGGAATGAATCAATTTAAATGAGTATGCAAACAACTATTTGAGAATGTATAATGCATTTTACATCCCCAAATATACAAACTACCATTGGACTTGCCCTAAGAAGAAGAGAGGTATTGATGGGAAAGTCCATACTTTCAAAGCCAGGCTACTGGCAAAGGGTTATACCCAAAAAGAAGGAGTTGATTATGAAGAAACTTTCTCACCAGTAGCTATGCTTAAATCAATACGCATTCTTTTATCCATTACTGCCAACCTCGATTATGAGATATGGCAAATGGATGTCAAGATAGCTTTTCTGAATGACTATCTTGAGGAGAGCATCTACATAATGCAACCAGAGGGATTCATTGTTCAAGGACAAGAGCAGAAAGTCTGTAAGCTTCTTAAGTCCATTTATGGGCTCAAGCAAGCTTCTAAGTCCATTTATGGGCTCAAGCAAGCTTCTAAGTCCATTAATGTAAGGTTTGATGAAACAATCAAAACCTATGGATTTGAACAAAATATTGGTGAACCTTGTGTATACAAATACATCAAGGATAAGAATGTGGTCTTCTTGGTACTTTATGTAGATGATATTCTACTCATTGGGAATGATGTAGGTATATTATCTAACATAAAAGGAATGGCTAGCCGAGCAGTTCCAAATGAATAATTTGGGTGAAGCAAGCTATGTTCTTGACATCCAAATCATAAGGGATCGTAAGAACAAGCTATTGGCTCTGTCCCAAGCATCTTATATTGATAAGGTGTTAGCTCATTTTTGATGCAGAATTCCATGAAGGGTCAATTACCGACCCGGCATGGAATTGTTCTCTCTAAAGAGCAATGTCGTAAGACACCTCAAGAAGAAAAGGTTATGAGACAGATTTCCTATGTTCAGCAAAAGGAAGTCTTATGTATGCAATTTTTTGTACAAAACCTGATATCTGTTACGCAGTAGACATTGGTTTGAAGGACATGTCACATTTACTTTTATAGCAAGTGGGAGATTGTTAGGAATAGTGTTCATAAAGCGTTTGATGAACATTATTAAATGAAAATAAATGAATTGTTTAGTTTTTTGAATTTCATATATTCGATTCGATTATGCTTTGAAATAGTATAATATAATTATCAGAAAATTCCATGTCTATTTATTAAATATGACTTTTGTATATATAAGGATATACAAGAGTATTAAAGTTATAAACAATAGACTAAATAATCCGTAGTAAGTTAAAGTTGGGATCTTTAACTAATTACTATTTGTACGGTCAACTGAAAATTAAGAATTCAATGATCTCGATCCGGATCATTGATGTCGTGACATTAAAGGTGGAGGTGCTTTATGTAATATGATTAACATAGAACTGGACCAGACGTGAATTGAAATCTATTATAAGTTGCCGTTAACTTTAGATTTCAACACATGTCACACGATGAAATGTGCACTACAGATATGGAATCCAACTCTTTCTGCGGAAAGCTGAGTTAATTGGTTCCCTTGAGTGTTAATTCTGCAAATGAACAGTTCGAGTACTCTGGTTTGTGAAAATGTTTATAAACCAAGACTTAAGGATTAAGAAATAATTATAGGGCCAAAACGGTAATTTTGCATAGATTTAATTATGAATCAATTCTTGGAGGGTTAAATCATATGTAATGATTATATCAATGGACACTTTGATCTTTCGAGTAAAATATAATGTAAGGACAATAGTGCAATTTCAGGTCTTTAGTGGAGTCACTTGAAATTAATAAATTGAATATATTAATTAATGAGTTTAATTAATTATTTAATTTATTGGAGCTTGAAATTACATGTCCATAGGTCCCAATCCTGGCTCCTATTATTCTACGATTGAACCTATAATAAGAATGATTAAACTCTCGATATATTTTGGGAAATTATTTTTCTAAAATATACATGATGAATTAATTATAATATTTAATTGATGAATTATGAAATAATCAATTAAAAATATGACAATTGATTAAATCAAATTTAATTCAATTAATTATTGAATTAAATTTTTGTAGGAATTTCCTTAATAGGAAAATGCATGTTATGATTATATAATATAAGAGTTATACAAATAATGCAATTACCTCGAAGGAAGGAGATGAAATCCTATTTGAGTTAGGAGAAAGTAGTTGAGAAAGATAAGGAAAGAGGATATGTACAACATATCTATATATATGAGATATATCTCTTTTCTAAAGTAACAAGTCTTTTACAAGATACAATTTTGTAACAAAAGCAAGAAAATCCCTCTCTTTTTCTCTACACAAAAATCGTCCATCACCTTAGAAATTAGGAGAAATTTGTTCTTCCCATTTCTAGAGTTTAATTATTCAAACTTAAAAGGTTAGTGTCCACCCACTAGTAGAAGGAGAAACGGGGTTGAAGATCAATGGTTAAAAAGATCAAGAAAGTTTGTTGATATCATCCTAACAACAAAGTTCAACCGAAAAGACGAAGGACATGAAGCTTTCAGTATGATTTGCTTTCTCTCTCTTTTGCATAAATTAAAATAATATTCTTTATGTGATCCTCATTTTTTATATAAAATATTTTTGAAATATATTGAAAACATAAAACTCACCGAATTCCACAACTGCTTCGAATAAGTTCGATCCTGTTTTATTCAATTGGATCGAATTGTTAATGATCTGATTGGAAAAAAACCAACAACTAGACAGCAAGGAACCAAGCAAAATGTTCTCTCAAAATGGACAATAATGAATCGCGCTGCAGAGAAGAGAAGCATAAAATGAAATCAGAATAGGAGAGCCAATTTGGAGAGAATGGGAGCTATTCACTTGAAATTGGCTTATGTAAGAATAGAGTGAATAGCAAATTAACTCCCTGTGTTATTTTAAAGAGGCAATTTAACTCCCTGTGATAAATAAAAGGGTAAAATACCTCCCTGTTATATTCTAAATAGGAAATTTAACTCCTTGTGATAAGAAAAATGGCAAGATACCTCCCTGTGTTTTTATAAAAGAAGCATATTGCCTCCCTCTAAATTGCTCATTAATTCATATTACTGGGAGTTAAATTGCTCATTATTTTATAGGGAGGTAAATTGCCTATTTTTATATCACAAGGAGGTAAATTGCTCATTATTTAATTTCACAGGGAGTTAAATTGCCTATTTTTATTTCACAGAGAGATAAATTGCCCATTAAACATATCACAGGGAGTTAACTTCCAAAAAACCCGTAAGAATATGGATATGTTTGTCTTATTCTAATAGGAGTCATAATATTTTAGTGAAGGGCATTTTTGTATTAAATCATTTTAAGTGGGATCGTACGAGAGAAAAGTTGGCCATTGGACATCTCAACGTGGCAGGCTTTGGTTGGAGCCGTTCATGACTCACACCGAGAGTGAGTTAAAATAGACCACCCCTACAGAGTTAAGATTATTAAAGGTGTTTAGACCTTTGGCACTTGTGCCGAGGATGTAGGCCAAATGGCTTAACAACTTAATTCATGTGTTAATTGTTTCTCTCTTCATCTTTTTTTCTGATGTCAAAAATCCAACAATTAGGAAGTCATTTTATGAAATTGTCAATAACTACTTAGCTTGTTTGGTTATCAGGTTTTTATTTTTTTACAAGGTATTTGGTTAAGCAAAAAATGAAGTTACTAAGTTTCCTTAATTTTTCCAAGAAAATTTATGTAAAAAAAAATTCCTATCAATTTGACAGGAAAATTTTAACTTTGTAATATGTTGATAGTTTTTTATTATTATTTTTTAGTTTATCATAGCTATTTTATCTATATTAATTTAGTGATGTCTAATTTAATCATACAAATGAACTCAACTCATAAAAAAAAAATTCAATTTTTTCAAAATTATAATAAATCGGTGAATAAATAATTCTTCCTCCGTCCCATTTATTTTGCTCCCTTGATACAGTTGATCAGTCAACTTGACTAAATTTCTTAAAATTATAATAAATAATTTAAATAAGTTGATAATATTATATGACACCATATACAAGGGCTATAGTTTTAATAAATTATAATATGATGATTAAATCAAGATCCAATAGAGTTAATAATATTCATTTACATATCAAACACTAATCTTAGATGGTTAATAGTTTTTTTTATTGAAATGTCAAACACTAATCTTATATTCTTAATAGTTTTTTATTAGCATTTATTGGCCTATTGGAATTCAACCTCTCTTGTTTTATCAAATGGAATGAAAAATAAGTCTTGTCATCATTATGTCTCTATTATATTTAACTTCTACTTCTACTTCTTGATTATGTCATTATTCTTGAGATAATTATGTTTTGTACATTTTATGGTATTAGAAATATGGAGAGATACTTTAAGGCTACACCTACACCTCACGAGGAGTCTTCAAGTAACGTTCACATTCAAAGTGACCCGCATGAGCTTCCAAACTTTCATATTGAAACGAACTTGCCCGAGCTTCCAAGTGATCCCGGTCTACGACCTCATATAACTTTATATGATTCTAACATTCGAGAGAGAGTTCGTAGAGCATAATTGCTCAAAGGTCCATGTCAACCACGCAACCTTGAGTTTCGGCAAACGTTAATGGGAGGTCAATGGCTAAATGATAGTTTAGTTGTCTTTATAGAGAGAGACATATTTAGTAGTATTTCAAACGATGCTATTATGGACCGATTTTAAAAGATGAAAAACCGTCGTGGTCAATTATTAAAGTAAATATGAAGATATGTTGGGACTATAATGGGGTATCACATGTAATTAAAATATCTCGTGGGGTTTGTTTTTGTCAAACTCCACCTTCCCATTTTTGTATTGTGTCATATATTTTCTCGTGAATAATATAAACTTTAAGTTTAACTGTTTGATATATATTTTTTTTTTTGGTATAAGTTTAGCCCCCCTGACCAGAAATCCTGGATCCGCCCCTGACCATATATATTAATATTTAAAAAGTTTAATATACAAAAAGTGTGAATAATTTAACATGATAAATCACTTAAAATGTTGAAAAGTTTGACCGGGTACTGTAGCAAAGGGAGAAAAATAAATGGGACGGTGGAAGCATGTAGTAGGGTCATGAAATCCCTTTATAATAAACTTAATAGTATGAAAAATGTATTCGTCCATTCAGTACTTTACCAAAAAAAAATAGTAATTCTTATATTCGTTAAAACTATTAAAAAAAAAAAAAAAATTGAAGAAGTTATAAAATCCCAACAAAAAAAAAAGTTATAAATTTTGGTTCTAAACGTATATAAGTATACTGTATATATATAGTTAGTGATAAGTAGATGTGTGTCTATAATTTTCCTAAACTTTCTTGATAATCAAACATCTGCAAGATTATAATTTTCCTGACAATCAAACATGTATGAGAAAATCACTTTCTTTCTCTTTTCATTTTCTTTTTCCTACATTTGTTTCCTCATTTAGCTTACAACCAAACATACTATATGTGTCTATTGGCAAAAAACATTTTACCTCCTTTAACTTTCTTAGGGACGCGAGATCAGGACACTTGATTTTCCGGAGAGCAAAATACATCATTTATCTTTTTTGCAGCAGCAATCTTAGTCCACTTTCCCGCGATGTTAGTTCCTATTTCGCTGGAAATTACTTCGATGTTCAGAAATTTCCAACTATGCAAATAATTTTTACAATGAAGGTTATTGCATTTTATTTATAGGGGCAAATAATATTGCAACGTTTACAACTTCTGAACATTCACTACAAAAAAAAAAAATTTAGTAATAAAATTTTATGTGATAATGTTAAAGTTGTCACTTCTTATATATATTAAGAAAACAAGAACTCAAATATTGTCACTAAAATGGTTTTCATAAACATACTAGTGACAAGAATTGTAAAAGAGTTGCCACTGTTGACATTTAGCGATACCCCAAAATTGACAACCAAAAAAGTTGTCACTAAACCATAGTGACAATATTTATTGTCATTAAATTGTCACTAAAATGGTGTCGCTAATTGTCAATAGTGACAACTTAAGTCACCATATATTTGTCATTAATAGCTATTAGTGACAACTTCAAAACATATTTTGTCACTATTGCACTTGTCACCATTATTATTATGACAAAATTAATAGTTTTATCACTAAATGCATACAAAGAGAGACAACTTCCACATTATCACTTAATTTTTTGTCACTTAAGCTCAAATTTCTTGTAGTCATTGTTATGAATTCCGCCGAAATAGGGACTGAAATTGCATTAAATAGACCGAAATTGGTGGTATAAAAAAGATATAGGATGTAATTTGCTTGACGAAAAATAAAGTGTCCTAATCCTGCGGACCTGTTAAAGTTAAAGGACGTAAAATGTTTTGTTCAGATGTTTATCTCATTATTAATGTTAACTTCATGATAATGGCAAAATGTCAGTAGACCAGAATTCCCGACTTGAGATATAATCTCGCTCTCGAATGCATTATCTGAAGACAAGCATTTATTTTTACGTGGACAAGATCTAAATTAATCACATGTTATATATATATTTATTGTGTTATGCTATTATATAAAAGAAAGTCAATCGAAGGAAATAGATTTCAAATGTAGAAAGAAACAATAAATATTAGAATGGTGTATTAGTCATTATAAATGTTAAGACACATTCATAACTTCTGCATAGTTCACTTAAACAGTTCAAAATGTCATCTCTCATGTTCTATGTTTTACTAGGTTTGTGCATAGTGAATAGTGTGTGTGAGAAACCAAATGGCTTGAAACTGAAACTATTTATCAATCAAAGAAGTTTCAATTTACCACAAAGAGAATTTTCACAGCAAAAATTAGTAGGACCACAAGTGCAACGCTATGGTTATTATTTTCTGGTTCAGATTGGGTTTGGCACATTCCAAACCAATCCACCATACAAAGAATACTACTTACATGTTGATACAGGAAGTCCTTTATCATGGATACAATGTGAAGGCAGCAAGAGAAGGTTCAAACAAACAACAAAACTTTTCCCCCCAAAAAGCTCAAAATCATATCGACCCATACTTTCATCAGACGCGCTTTGTTCAACCAAACAAAGTAATGGAAAATATTGCTCCTACAAAATTAATTACCAGGATAAGTCCTATACTTCCGGCATTCTTGCACAAGAGACTCTAACTTTTGGAATACAAAATAAAAGCCGAACAAGGTTAGAGAACATTGTTTTCGGTTGTGGTATGGATCAGAACAAAATGGTTTATAATAAATACTACCGCAATTACATTGCCGGAGTTTTAGGCCTTGGATGGGGTCCCCTCTCATTTCCAAGCCAAATGCAAGCAACTAGCAATGGTATGTTTTCCCATTGCTTTCCCACAATGTTGGGGTCATGTAATGATTGTTGGACGTACCTAAGATTTGGTGCGAATGCCTTACCTTCCAAGAAAAATCATGTCATGACCATACCTATACATCAAATTGGAGATAGGCCATTTTACTATGTAGACTTGGATGGAATTAGCTTCAATGGGCGAAGACTTAATCTAGATCCAAGTTTTTTCAAGGTTAAAAGTAATGAAGGAGGAGTCATTATAAATTCATGGGTAACACGTTCGGAACTTATTAAGCCGGCCTATGATCTCTTAGAAAAGGAACTACAGTCATTCTTTTCAAAATTTAAGTCGGTAAATAGATTCCGTAGCAAAGATCAAAGAATTTGTTTTAAGGGAGTGAGTGACGAATTCAAAAGTCGTCTACCAACGATAACTTTGCATTTTAAAGGGTCTGGTGCTGATCTTGTTATGAAACCTGATGCACTTTTCGATACTATCCAAATACATGACTCGGTTGGTAAACCAACTGTAGAAACTGTTTGTTTGGGGATTTATCCAAACGGAAAAATGACAGTCATTGGAGCTCAACAACAGATAAATCATCGGTTCACATATGATATTAAGGGAAAGAAGCTTTCTCTCCATCAAGAGGACTGTAAAAAGAATGGTTGAGTTAACTTTGTTTATTTCATGAATGAATCTTTTACATTTCTTGTAAGTTCAAAGTTCAAATAAATAAATGATATATTCAGTATCTAATATGATATAAAACTTAGCTAATCTGGTCAATTTGGTTCGATATAAAATTAAAATGACAGGTTTAGTTCATTAATCATTTACAATGACTTTTTTCTGAAAAGTAGACATCTTCGGTTTAAATTATTACCGAGTATTATGCATACCAAAAGATATCCATAGCAAGAGAATTGATTTGCAGCATAGAGAAAAAGAGCAACTCATATTGAGGTATGAGTTAAAAACAATAATTCTATGTTTACAAGCTTCAAAAATAACTTTGCATTATTAACAAAACCATAAAAGTTAGAAATATGATATAGCATAAGCATACCTCTGAGAACATGTCTAAACTGGCCAAATGTTTTGCAACAAATCATCTGTTGAACCAGTGAAAGCAAGTTACAAAATGTCGATCAGAAAATTAAGATGTGCACGAATTTATCTAACTGTATAAATAAACACGAATAATAAATGATTTTGCAAATTACTAATATAAAATATTTAGTCTTTTCTTCTTAAAGAATAACCACCGCAATCAGTTGTTAGAATCAATAGGTCTTCAAGTTGTTCATTTGAAAAAATGGAAACCTTTCTTATTGGATGATCATGATACTTCCCGAAAATCGAAATTCTTTATCAATGGAGGAATAATATCACCCTTTTTGTTCAATAAAATACCAAAGTAGATATTCCATACTAAAAACAATGACAGGAAGGCTAGGTGCATGATCATTAAACGGGCAAACCAATTACTGGATTCTTACGTTACAGGTTAATGGCTTTAATTAAATTAATTTTTATTAACGGGCAAACCAATTACTAGATTCTTACGTTACAGGTTAATGGCTTTAATTAAATTAATTTTTATTAATTTAATTAATGAGAAATTTACATAGACATCCCCTGGCTATTACCCTAATTACAGGATTTTACCCTTCTATTTCAAATATTACAAAGACGCCCCCACAACCCAAACTATATTACAAGGACACCCCTGCTACCCCCTCAAAATTAAGTTGTGGCTTTTGTTGCTCTCATCAAGACAAGTTCATAGACACCAACCTTATTATATTTCATCGAGTAATTTGGGGGAAATGAAGACCGAGTTTGAAATTTAGGATCTAGGGTTCTTCGCGAACCAAACTTTGAACAATAATTTCTCTCAAATTACTCGTTAAAACTTGACAAGGTTGGTATCTTTTTATTCCTCTCATCAAGACGAGTTCACAGACACCAACCTTGTCAAATTTCATAGAGCAATTTGGGAGAAATCCTTATTCAAAGTTAAGGAAAATCTTCAAGTTCCTTAATTTTGAACAACGATTTCCCTCAAATCACTCGATGAAATTCGACAAGGTTGGTGTCTGTGAACTCGTCTTGATGAGAGGAAAAAAAAAGACACCAACCTTGTCAAATTTTATCGAGTAATTTGAGAGGAATCATTGTTCAAAGTTTGGTTCGCGAAGAACCCTAGATCCGAAATTTCAAACTCGATCGCCATTTCTCCCAAATTACTCGATGAAATATGACAAGGTTGGTGTCTATGAGTAAATATTAATGAGAGGAACAAAAGCCACAACTTAATTTTGGCAAATAGACAATTGTAATTTTTGAGGGGTAGCAGGGGTGTCCTTGTAATATAGTTTTGGTCGAGGGGGGTGTCTTTGTAATATTTAAAACAGGAGGGTAAAATCCTGTAATTAGGGTATTAGTCAGGGAATGTCTATGTAAATTTTCCTTAATTAATTAAACAATCTGGACCAATTCTGGATCTTATCCCATAATTGGGCCTTTAATTAGTTGGTTCATTAATTGATCTATTAGGCCCTTGATTAAATTGATATCACTGGGCCTGATTAATATCAAGGTGTTTCTGTTAATATGTCTTGTCGATTATTAGTTTTTTCATCTGTTGTCGGGTCATTATTGGCTTGACAAACCTGAAAAATATTTTGGTACAAACACTTGAACAAGTAAAATGAAGGAAATCAAATTTCAATTTTGAAGCATTAGTACACCATTACTTGGTATAGTATTGTAGTTAAATATTTGGTGAACTTTAATTAAATTTTAATTAGCAAAAGGGAGTCTTAAAAATGGAATTGTGATAACTGAGAAGCATGATGAAGATCTTTGCCCTCGTTAAACTCACAAGTACAGTATGTACTTTAAACTCGAAACAAGCATCCAAAATATGGCACACTGTAATCTCTCTTACTCTAAATCTCGGGTAAATTACATTTATGGTCCCTCAAATATAAAATATTTTACACTTATATCCCTCTTGTCAAAAATAATTACATTTATGTCCCCCTTATATAAATTTGGACCACTTATATCCCCCGTGCGAAAAATCTACGCTTAAGTCTCTCTTATATAAAATGTGCTACACCAATATACACTTTTCTGACCAAAATGCAGCCACATGCAAGTCATGTGACTTTTAGTAAGGATAGTTTGATTTGATGTGGGTGACACATTTTACCGGTATAATTTGATCGGAAAAGTGGCTATTAGTGTAATACATTTTATATAAGAAGGTCTTATGATGAGGGATATTTCGCATGCTCTATTCTAGGAAATACCCAGCTCGAGATCTACCCAGATCCCGACCAAGAAGGCTTATTTCCGACATGCGGAACACATTTTTCGATCATGCCAGCTCGACAGCATAAGGCCCTCTTTCCGATGTACTATTCTCCTCGGAATCACTGTTGGGCCGATCCATGGGCCTGGCCTGCCGACCGAGATATGTTCTCCTGCAGAGGGTCTAGCTAGCTCATCACTGTTCCTATAAATACCAAGTGCATTTATGACATCAGGGACGACACGATTCTCCAGGTGCGCCCCAGCTCGGACGTAGAGATCGGGTATCTTTCGAACTAGGATTAGCTTGCTCTATGTACTTGTTAAACTAGTTGTACGACATCCCGTAATGCTCGAATAGACCTACTTTGTAACTTGTGAACAAACCAGAATATTAATACACACCTTTATATTCTTGAACTTAATATTGAGATTGCTTTACTTTTCCGTTTGTTCCACGTACGAAAAATAGCATAATCAATTGGCGCCCACCGAGGGGCCTATTTGAGTATTAGATCGAAAAAATGCCTACCACTAGGAGATACACGTACAATCGCGGTGAGCCATCACACGCCATTGGAGCCCAACGCTCCGTAAACAATGAACCTAGCAACCAATCCCGAGCAGTTCATCAGTCGAAAATGTCGCCGGTCGACCCGCCTAACGATTTACCTATACATACGACAGTGGTTGATCTGCAATCTATTATTGGCACTATTTGTAGAGAATTTATGAACACTAAAAGAGCAGATCGATAAACATTACCTGGCCAACAGCCCCCGGTTGACCAACCTGCGGCTCGATCAGGACATCAATGTCCCGTCTCAAATCTGCAGAAGGAAAGGAGTATTCGCCGATTTGCTATAGGTGCTCCACCAGTTAATCTTCCCAGAGCAGCTCGAACAAGAACTATAGTCCGCTCGGGACAACCGTCGAGAAATGTTCGAGATCTGGAAGATTCTGTAGTTGGGGAAAGCCAGCCCGAAGCTGTTGACAAGCTTAAGAAACCGGTTTATCGTAAAGTGACCGAGGCAGATTTAGAGAAGATTGTGCAGGAGAGAGTTGTCAAGGAGTTGAAAAAGGAGATGCTGATAAAAGAAACCGGACCTGCAGATGTGAGGGCACGACGGACCGAAGCAGAGGAGAACGGGGCTGTTGTTCCCGAGGGTGGTCGAGATAGGGAATTAAGTACGAATATCATGCGATGTTCGCCTTTTTGCCAGGAAATTAGAGAGGCTTGAAATACTGAAACTGTTCCTACAAGGTTACCAAGGTATAATGAGACTACTGATCCTGGTTAATAGTTTTATAAATGTGTTGAATTTTTATGGGCACTCAGAGGACTTCTGTTGCAAAATAATGGTCACGACCTTCAAAGGAATTGCCATGGACTGGTTCGGAAAATTGCCTCCGAATTCTATTTTCTCTTCCGACGAGTTATGCGATAAATTGAAGCATCAATTTGCGAGTCAAAGAAAACAAAAGTTACCGGCGAACCACCTGGGAACGGTGAAGCAGTTGGAAGGGGAAACGCTGAGGTAGTGTGTGACGGCCCGGCTCCGCGAGTCCGTCGAATAACAGTCAAAAAAAATTATTATTATTTTGAAAAAGTGTTAAAATACCGATATTTTTTTTTTTTTTTTAAAAACGGAAACGATAAATTAAAATTTTAATGCGGAAGCGGTTTAAAATAAAATAAGAACAATTTAAATTACTAAGGTTTTTTTTTTTTTTTTTTTAAATCAATTTCCATAGTAGAGGTTTAAAGCGGAAGCATTTAATCTTAACATATCAAAAGTTTTGAACAAAATCAACCGAGAGAGATAAATAAGTAATTTATGAAAATCTTGTCTCTTTTATGAAAATATAATCAACTTTAACGATTCAAGTATTCTAAGCAAGTTTTTTAAACAAAATCGCAAAAGAACATAAATCGACAACAAAATATAACTACTCTCCCAAATACTAGGGTGGGATCGCAACCGTGATGACCTAACCGCAACACGACTATTATATTCCAGAACACCTGAAACTGAAAAGAATAAAACATGGAACGCATAAGTTGATCGTCCAACTTAGTGAGGCTCTGTGCGAAATTTGCATGGTAATGCGTGTATGCAACATATTATATAACGTGAACAAGTTATCAAACAAATTAAGCATATATTCAAGACGGAAGAAACACGGAATTCACATAACCAAGAATTGCTGATGCCGTCCTCCACTTATCCACCATCCTCTGTCTGATGTCCATCCAAACACACCGAGTAAGGAGCGACCTTACTATCTGAAGTGCATCGACATGTCTTTGCCAAAGTTTGTTCTTACTCCCCAAGTGTTCCTCCCCACTTGGATTGTAAGGCCAATCCTACGGGTAACCGTGACAATCCTGCCGGCCCTTGCCGGCCAGGTTGGCATCGGGTCCATATACCAATCAAAAGGGGCTCACACAAAATCGGAAACAAACGGAAACACAAAATCGGAAACAGACGGAAACATAACATATCAAACATATTTAACATTTATCAACATTTAACAACTTATCAAATGCAATTTTGGGTATCATGATAATTTAGTAAAATATATTCGCAACTAGTAGATTTGGATATAGCATGCATTGGATTATCATGTTGATATACTAAGGATTTCATGCGAGTAATGTCGACGTAACAAGTCCAATCTCTTTGTAACAACATGCAATAGAAATTATAATATAACACATGCTTTGATTATTAAGAGCATAAGTAAATGTTTGACTCGATCTACTAGCACATCGGACCGACATACAAATTCAACACACAACGCTCACCTTTGTCGCTTAGTATAGCGACTAAACTCCACAAATGAAGCGTATCCGAAACCTGAGCAAGTACGTATACGACTTAGAATTTATCTAACAACCTTAATTAAACATAACTAGTGAAAATCCTACAAAGGATTTCCTAAACTAACACATCACACAAAAGTGCTTAGAACTTACGACATCAACTTCAATTAAGAGATATTATTTTCAAAACTCAAAATTATAATTTCATAAAACAGCGCCAAAACAGCAAATTTTTCCCTTTATTTTCCAGATTTACAAAACAGCCCCTAAACTTTTATAAACATCCATTTTTCCGAAAATTTGCAACAAACTTCAAATCAAAATATTTTTAACTAAACCCATATCGAAAATCAAATAAAAACAGAGTATTAAGTATCTTGTTATTTCAAAAATCAAATCTTTAAAAATCCCACGAGTTTAAAACTTTTCAAAAATACCCTCATAGTTTTCAAAAACATAATAAAATCAACTTTTTTGAAAAATAATTCAAGATCCAAGCATCTAAGCAATATTTAAAAATAATCAAGCATATTTTTCACTATAAAACTGAGGATTAAAATAAGTTTTAATAACTTTTCACCAACTAACAATGAGAAACAAAAAGTTCTTTGATCATAAATTTTCTTCTGTAAAATTTACAAATTTCAATCTTAAAACAAAAGTGAACAAAGCACTACATCAAATCAATTAATCATAAAGTTTGTAAAAGTAACTATGTAAAAACAACGACAAAACAGCGCCTTTACCCCCTTATTTTCGGATTTACAAAAATAACCCCAAAAGTTTCAAAAACTCCCTTTTTGCAAACAACTCGGAGCAACTTTAAAACAAATCATTTTTAAGTAAACTCATACCAAATATCAAACAAAAATAGAGATTTTCAGTCCATTTTTACTCCCAAAAAAATATCACAGCCCTAACCCTTAAACTTTTAAAACCTTTCAAAAATACCCCCAAAGTTTTGAAATTTAACAACATTAACTTTCTTACAAAAATAAATCAAGATCCAAATATATAAGCATTATTTAAACAAAATCAAAGCAAAGTCACATTAAATATCTAATATTAAATATGAACTCAACAATTTCTCACAAAAACTACAATGGATAAACTAAAGTTATTCAATATATACTTTGAAGAAAAGAATGTAAAATCACAAATATTAAAGAACACATGCATAGACGGATTTTTACCCAAAGCAACGAAGGAGATGAAGCTCTCTTCATTCTCAGACTTTCGAAGGTGGTGGTGGCTGCTCCGGTGGCAGTGGTGGCGGCTCCGGTGGTGGTTCATAACAAAAGCCCTCAAATCCTTACTTTTCATCAATTTCTGACGACTGCCGATTCACTTCGGGATAATCTAACGACGATCCGAACGGTCAATATGTAGCCCCATGGTCGAAAAACCGAGGCTGTGTAGTGAAAATCCGAAAATTGTATCTTTCTTGTGTTGTCTCTTTTCTCTCTCTTATTTTCTTTATACTATATAATGTGTGTGTAAATGAGGTAATTGAGAGGATAAAAATCTGATCTTAAGTTTGTATAACAAGTATATACACATTGGGAAGAGAGGGAGACATCATGCTTAATTTTTTAAATCCACCAATGCATGTCAACCTTGGGTGGATCAGTTTATCTACCCAAGGGCATGCTTGACAGCCCTAGAAGTGTGCAAGGATAGAAAATGATTACACTCCTGCAGAAAATCTGCAACTTGGGGCAAATTTGCACTTTGCCCCACGAAGTTTTGAAAACTTACATTTTTGTCCCCAAAAACAAAATTTTTGTGCATCCAAGCCCGAAAAATTTCAAAAAGGTCTTAATCTAAATTTAAAGTAACTTTTATATTTTGGATTATTTCAAAGTTCAAAAGATCACAAGATTTAATTAAATTGTATATTTTAGTTCAAATTAATGCTTAACTTCGAAAATAACAAGTAGCACATAAATTGGGTTAAAAATCCAACCAAAAGGGTCCGAAATTTTTGGGGCGTTACAATCCTCCCCCCTTAAAAGAATTTGGTCCCCAAATTCTCTCGTACGTTAGACGTTTTCGTATCTTTTTCTCTAACTCTCAAGCCGCATCTTTATACTCTGGCCGCGCCATAATGGAATTCACTTGTTTCTTCATCTAGATGAGTATGCAAACATGTCTTCGTTTGTACGTTAGATATTTCTGAGGATCTTAAGATATGCAGTCAGGTTCACGAGGATGATCGATGTTGTACTTCATATACGTTACGTATAATCATGACACAGTAGAATGGAATACGACGATAATTTCAACTCCTATGCCGCGGATTAAGATTCTTCTCAAAAGGAAAACTACTCACATAACAATATATAAGATCAGTTTAGTCGAGGGAATTCAAAAGGTATTGAATGACATTTGACTTGGGGTTCTCGTAGGGAACAAAATGAGTCAAATGAAGAGACACGATAAGGATTAGAAAAGATGATTGAATCAAGGTGCTCAATACGACAAGACAAGAATTAGCAACGACAACATATAGAAGAATCAACGAAGATTGCAAAAGGACTGAAATGTCGATAAGAAAGATAACCAAATGAATAGTTTGATATAAGTGACAATGAGAACGATTAAGGTTCACCGATAAGTATAACAGAAGGGATGAGCCTCACCATTTCAAACGGTGTAAGTAAGAAGAAGATCAAAACAAGAATATCGATAAGGATAATAGAAAGTCGAAACAAGTATCATGACGATAATAACCAAAACATTAAAGTGTGTTTGGTCATTTGAAAAGCAAGTCAAGATAAATGGCGTGATTTAAGGATTCATTTCAATAATGATTGCAACAAGCTGCAGTAGAAAACACGTAAAGCTCAATAGTGAAATCTGAGAACATCGAAACGATCAAATTGAGCGAGACGGGGATTACAAATAAGTTCTTAACAAATAGAAGGTAAGTCCGAAGTTCAAAAAAAAATTTAGAATAAATCGATCTGATTTATGCGGATCGCAAAAGGGAATGAAATAGACAAAGGAACAACAATTTATGAATGGACAAAATGAAAACGTGAAGTTCAAAAAGAAACCGAGACAATTCAATTCGTTCAGGAAATTTAAAGATTGCATAATTGAATACAACGAAAAAGAGTGACATGAAATCATATGGATCATTTCAAAACGATCATGATGGAATAAATAGGCTCGGAAAAAGAAGGACAAGGAATAATAACATTCATAGAATCCGACAAAAATAAATAATTTTGGTTACGAAGTCGATACGAGAAAGTACTTCATGAAATAAGGAGGGGTAAATTCTGAACGAGTACAAAAATAGGGGATCAAACTAAAAGCTTGATAGGATACAAGAAGTCAATCCCTAATAGACAAAGACATGTTCATTGAGAGTGTCGATAAGCTCTCAAGGAAATAATCGAGGAGTCGGATTAAAGGTAATTAAGGGTACGACTTCAAGAAGCCATATTAAGAATAAGGCTAAAATGATTGAAGGTAAATTACACTCCATGAATGAAAAGATACAATCGGGCAATCGCATTTAGAAACTTCAGAATAGCACGAGCGGAAATGAAAAGATTAGACATGAACTTAGGGTAGTTTTAGAATTCAAAATGAAGTTACTCGCTATCAATAATAATTCATAGTTGAATGGAAGGAACGAGTAATAGACGAGTTAGAACTCAAGACTGGTGTCAATGAAATTTGAATGTACCAAAATGATGAAGAAAAGACATCTTGGGATCACAAGTTCAAAAATGAATAAGTACCAACATTAGAATAAGGGCGAAACAATTCATTATAGCGAAAAATAGGCTCAAAAGAGCTTACTAAATTCGAGAGATCAATTGGGAGATGAATACGTTTAGAATCAGAGTTATGAGTTATGAATAAGGTAAACTCGATAAGGAATTCAAAAGAATTACGGCTATTTTAGTCATTCTACATGTACTTCGAGAAAGGTCGCTTGATTCAAATATTTCAATTTACGTATAATCACGGAGTGCCCACATCAATCATAAACATACAATAAGATCAACAATAAAGTTCAAATAACGTTATGGTATTCGAGATACCACCAACAAAATAATAAATCAAGAAAACACAGAATCAAGCAAAAATAACCCGTAACCTCAAGGACACGTACTACACATATGGTTTCGGTTGCGGTCTTGTCCTAATAGTGAACTACCCAATGTGGGTACACACCCTAAAGTCACGACGGTGAGTCCCACCTTACTAGCACCTCAGTACAAATCCGAGGATCCTATCCTAGCCTTGAGCCGAAGCTCTGATACCATCTGTGACGGCCCGACTCCGCGGGTCCGTCGGATAACAGTCGAAAAAAATTATTATTATTTTGAAAAAGTGTTAAAATACCGATTTTTTTTTTTTTAAAACGGAAACGATAAATTAAAATTTTAATGCAGAAGCGGTTTAAAATAAAATAAGAACAATTTAAATTACTAAGGTTTTTTTTTTTTTAAATCAATTTCCATAGTAGAGGTTTAAAGCGGAAGCATTTAATCTTAACATATCAAAAGTTTTGAACAAAATCAACCGAGAGAGATAAATAAGTAATTTATGAAAATCTTGTCTCTTTTATGAAAATATAATCAACTTTAACAATTCAAGTATTCTAAGCAAGTTTTTTAAACCAAATCGCAAAAGAACATAAATCGACAACAAAATATAACTACTCTCCCAAATACTAGGGTGGGATCGCAACCTTGATGACCTAACCGCAACACGACTAGTATATTCCAGAACACCTGAAACTGAAAAGAATGAAACATGGAACGCATAAGTTGATCGTCCAACTTAGTGAGGCTGTGTGCGAAATTTGCATGGTAATGCGTGTATGCAACATATTATATAACGTGAACAAGTTATCAAACAAATTAAGCATATATTCAAGACGGAAGAAACACGGAATTCACATAACCAAGAATTGCTGATGCCGTCCTCCACTTACCCACCATCCTTTGTCTGATGTCCATCCAAACACACCGAGTAAGGAGCGACCTTACTATCTGAAGTGCATCGACATGTCTTTGCCAAAGTTTGTTCTTACTCCCCAAGTGTTCCACCCCACTTGGATTGTAAGGCCAGGCCTACGTGTAACCGTGACAATCCTACCGGCCCTTGCCGGCCAGGTTGGCATCGGGTCCATATACCAATCAAAAGGGGCTCACACAAAATCGGAAACAAACGGAAACACAAAATCGGAAACAGACGGAAACATAACATATCAAACATATTTAACATTTATCAACATTTAACAACTTATCAAATGCAATTTTGGGTATCATGATAATTTAGTAAAATATATTCGCAACTAGTAGATTTGGATATAGCATGCATTATCATGTTGATATACTAAGGATTTCATGCGAGTAATGTCGACGTAACAAGTCCAATCTCTTTGTAACAACATGCAACAGAAATTATAATATAACACATGCTTTGATTATTAAGAGCATAAGTAAATGTTTGACTCGATCTACTAGCACATCGGACCGACATACAAATTCAACACACAACGCTCACCTTTGTCGCTTAGTATAGCGACTAAACTCCACAAATGAAGCGTATCCGAAACCTGAGCAAGTACGTATACGACTTAGAATTTATCTAACAACCTTAATTAAACATAACTAGTGAAAATCCTACAAAGGATTTCCTAAACTAACACATCACACAAAAGTGCTTAGAACTTACGACATCAACTTCAATTAAGAGATATTATTTTCAAAACTAAAAATTATAATTTCATAAAACAGCGCCAAAACAGCAAATTTTTCCCTTTATTTTCCAGATTTACAAAACAGCCCCTAAACTTTTATAAACATCCATTTTTCCGAAAATTTGCAACAAACTTTAAATCAAAAGATTTTTAACTAAACCCATATCGAAAATCAAATAAAAACAGAGTATTAAGTATCTTGTTATTTCAAAAATCAAATCTTTAAAAATCCCACGAGTTTAAAACTTTTCAAAAATACCCTCATAGTTTTCAAAAACATAATAAAATCAACTTTTTTGAAAAATAATTCAAGATCCAAGCATCTAAGCAATATTTAAAAATAATCAAGCATATTTTTCACTATAAAACTGAGATTTAAAATAAGTTTTAATAACTTTTCACCAACTAACAATGAGAAACAAAATGTTCTTTGATCATAAATTTTCTTCGGTAAAATTTACAAATTTCAATCTTAAAACAAAAGTGAACAAAGCACTACATCAAATCAATTAATCAAAAGTTTGTAAAAGTAACTATGTAAAAACAACGACAAAACAGCGCCTTTACCCCCTTATTTTCGGATTTACAAAAATAATCCCAAAAGTTTAAAAAACTCCCTTTTTGCAAACAACTCGGAGCAACTTTGAAACAAATCATTTTTAAGTAAACTCATACCAAATATCAAACAAAAATAGAGATTTTCAGTCCATTTTTACTCCCAAAAAAATATCACAGCCCTAACCCTTAAACTTTTAAAACCTTTCAAAAATACCCCCAAAGTTTTGAAATTTAACAACATTAACTTTCTTACAAAAATAAATCAAGATCCAAATATATAAGCATTATTTAAACAAAATCAAAGCAAAGTCACATTAAATATCTAATATTAAATATGAACTCAACAATTTCTCACAAAAACTACAATGGATAAACTAAAGTTCTTCAATATATACTTTGAAGAAAAGAATGTAAGATCACAAATATTAAAGAACACATGCATAGACGGATTTTTACCCAAAGCAACGAAGGAGATGAAGCACTCTTCATTCTCAGACCTCCGAAGGTGGTGGTGGCTGCTCCGGTGGCAGTGGTGGCGGCTCCGGTGGTGGTTCATAACAAAAGCCCTCAAATCCTTACTTTTCATCAATTTCTGACGACTGCCGATTCACTTCGGGATAATCTAACGACGATCCGAACGGTCAATATGTAGCCCCATGTGTGTTGGACCTTCACGCAAAACTTGGGCATGATCCAACGGTGGACCAAGACGGAATGGTCGAAAAACCGAGGCTGTGTAGTGAAAATCCGAAAATTGGATCTTTCTTGTATTGTCTCTTTTCTCTCTCTTATTTTCTTTATACTATATAATGTGTGTGTAAATGAGGTAATTGAGAGGATAAAAATCTGATCTTAAGTTTGTATAACAAGTATATACACATTGGGAAGAGAGGGAGACATCATGCTTAATTTTTTAAATCCACCAATGCATGTCAACCTTGGGTGGATGAGTTTATCTACCCAAGGGCATGCTTGACAGCCCTAGAAGTGTGCAAGGAGAGAAAATGATTACACTCCTGCAGAAAATCTGCAACTTGGGGCAAATTTGCACTTTGCCCCCCGAAGTTTTGAAAACTTACATTTTTGTCCCCAAAAACAAAATTTTTGTGCATCCAAGCCCGAAAAATTTCAAAAAGGTCTTAATCTAATTTTAAAGTAACTTTTATATTTTGGATTATTTCAAAGTTCAAAAGATCACAAGATTTAATTAAATTGTATATTTTAGTTCAAATTAATTTTTAACTACGAAAATAACAAGTAGCACATAAATTGGGTTAAAAATCCAACCAAAAGGGTCCGAAATTTTTGGGGCGTTACACAGTGGCTGGCTAGATTTAGTATCAAACTTCTGAAAGTCGATACCCCTCAAATTGAATTTTTATCGTCACTTATGTTTGAGCTAATTCGGAATACCCAGTTTGGGAACGCTCTATGTCGAAAGCAACCAAAATCTTTCGAACGGATCATGGAGATAGCTGAGAAATACCTGATTCAGGAGGAGATGAACAAGTTAAAGAATTCTCAGAACCCCAGACCCCCGATCGGAAAGAAACCTGACAGGGCCCCTATCCCGAAGCCAGGTGATTACGGAGGGTCAAACGCGTAGCGAAGAGGCTCGGTTTGGCAGAGGCTTAACGTCTATAAACCTCAGGCTCCGACCCACAGATCTAATGTCTACGATCGACCTGCTTCTCCAGAAATGGCACCAAGGAGAGAATCTGAAAAGAGTAGTTTCACCAAGTTGAAGACCCCGAGAGATGAGATACTCACTGTACTCGAGGAAAGAAATTTGGTCCCAGAGGCTCGGCGTATCACTCAGGCCAGGCCCGGATCAATGAACCATGATAAGTACTGCAGGTACCACAGAGCTCGGGGACTCAGCACCGAGGATTGTTTCCAATTAAAACAGGTAATTGAGAAGTTAATTGCTCAAGGAAAATTAAAAGAGTATGTGAGAAGGGGCAACCCCAACAAAAGATTTAGATCAAGGAGTCCACAGAAGTTTTCTGAGCAACACCGTAATGATCAGCGCCAGGTCGAGGAGCAAACGAACGGAGTAATAAACGTGATTGCTGGTGGGCCTGCGGGTGGTGATAGCAGGAATGCGAGAAAAAGGACAGCAAGGTCGATAAAGACAAATGTCTCGACCAGAAACGAAATTATGTCCGTAGAGCCCCGATCGTCGATAAATCAGGTCATTAGTTTCACTGAGGCTGATAGGCCGTGCGGGGTGACTTGGGATACAAATGAGGATGACCTAGATTTCTCAATGGTCTTGACCCTCAGAATTGCGAATTTCGAGGTCAAGAGAGTGTTGATCGACAATGGTAGCTCGACGAACATAATTTCTTCAGAAGCCCTGGATCATATGAATTTGCAGCATCCGCGCCTGGATCGGGTATCTACTCCGCTTATTGTTTTCGGTGGTTCAAAAATTGTCCCTCTCGGGACCATCCTTTTGAGCACCACTTTGGGGAGGAAGCACTCTGTTTGCCTACAATGCTATCTTAGGAAGACCGGCGCTGAACATCTTCAAGGCGGTCGTGTCAACTTACCATCAGAAGGTCAAATTTTCAACTTTGGCGGGGATCGGACAAATGAGAAATGATCAGTACATGGCATGGGAGTGTTACAACACATCCCTAACCATTAAGCAAAAAGTCGAGCCTTTGCTACCTGCAAAACGAAAATTGGTCGAGGAAAAGGTGTTTTCAGTATCTGATTCCCCTCTACCAGAATGCGAAAAGTTACAAGGAAAAAAGGGAAAAGAGGTCGACATGAGTGTGCAGCCTCCGAACCATAAACAGGTGACACTAGTTCCTGGCTCCTCCGAAAAGTTTACCAGGATCGGAACCGAGCTGAGGGAATGGAGACAATGCTGATTGGCTTTTTGAAGAATAATGCCGATGTATTTGCTTGGAGCTCCGACGATATTATGGGAATTGACCCACGAGTTATTATTCACTCGCTGAATATCGACCCAAAAGCAAAGCCGGTTAGGCAAAAGAAAAGGAATCATGGTCGGGAAAAGGACAAGATCATTAACGCTGAAGTAGATAGACTGTTAGCCACCGGAAAAATCTGAGAGATAACATTTACTGAATGTCTTTGCAATGTTGTGTTGGTATCTAAATGAGACAAGGCAGACAACAAATGGAGAATGTGTAATGACTTTACGGACTTGAATAAACTATGCCCGAGAGATCCTTATCCCTTACCTCGGATCGATATGTTGGTCGATTCGACCGCTGGATTTATCTTCTTCAGCATGATAGATGCCTTTCAGGGTTTCTATCAAATTTTCATGGATGAAAGGGATCAGGACAAGATCGCCTTCATTACCGAGCGCGAAGTATATTGTTTCATCGTGATGCCTTTTGGACTACGGAACATAGGAGCGACATATCAAAGACTCGTGAACATGATGTTCCAAGAATTGATCGAAGAAATTATGGAAGTCTATGTCGATGATATGCTCGTAAAAAGCATGACCGAGGAGGATCACATAAAACACCTCGATAGATGTTTGGGTATTTTGAGAAAGTACGGGATGAAATTGAATCCGGGGAAATGCACTTTCGGTGTGAGATCGGGGAAGTTTCTTGGCTACTTGGTCGAAGAGCGAGGTATCGAGGCAAATCCTGAAAAAATCAGAGCTATCGATGAGCTCAGGCCACCGAGGAAACTTTCCGAGGTACAGAGCTTAATCGGGAAAATTATATCTTTGAACAGATTCATATCTCGTTCTGCGGATAAAAGCTTGCGTTTCTTTAAATTATTGAGGAAGTCTAAAAATTTCGACTGGAATGAGGAATGCGACAAAGCTTTTGAGGAACTTAAAAAATACTTAGTCTCCCCACCAATGCTAGCAAAACCGGTCGAGGGGGAGCCTTTGTATTTGTACATAGCTGTGTCAGAAGAGGCCATAAGGTCAGTTTTGGTAAGAATTGAGAATTCCGACCACAAGCCGGTGTATTACCTAAGCAAGTTATTCCAAGGTGCAGAAAATAATTATTTGCAGATCGAAAAATTCGCACTAGCTCTGGTAATTGCCGCTAGGAAGCTAAGGCCTTACTTTCAGACTTATAAAATTATCGTTTTGACGAACCAGCCTTTAAGGCAGGTATTGTCAAAACCCGAGGCCTCTGGGAGATTGATTAAGTGGGCAGTGGAACTAAGGCAGTTCGAAATCTAATATCAAACCCGAACGGTGATCAAGGAACAGGTCCTTGCTGATTTTATAGCAGAATCAACGAGAACGGAATCACTCGAGCAGTCAGTTCCCGAAGTCAACTTGGTGGCTGGAGTTCAGGAAAAAATTTGGTTAATGCACGTCGATGGTTCATCGACTAGAGAAGGCGGAGGGGCCGGAATCCACTTTCAGGGCCCCGAAGGGAGGACCTAAGTTACGCGATTACTTTGGATTTTGTGGTAACCAACAATGAAGCTGAATATGAGGCTTTGATCGCGGGACTGGAAATGGCAATTAAAGCAAGCATTAAGTCTCTTACCGTATTGACTGATTCCGAACTAATACATAGGCAGGTGAAAGGGGTATTCGAGGCGAAGGAGTTCAATATGGTAAATTACTTAAAAAGGGTAAAGGATCTAGTTTCAAAATTGGATAAGTTCGAGATTCAAGCTATCCCTCGAGAGGAAAACTCTTGGGCGGATTTATTGTCAAAATTTACAGGTTCTTCGGACGGACGAAAATAGAGAGTAATAACATTGTTATTGTCGAACACTCCAGCAATAGACTTGAACGTGTCTCCAGGCTCGGAAATCATGGAGGTAGATACTCAAAGGCCTTCATGGTTGGAACCTTTAAAAGCTTATCTAAAAGAGGGTGTCTTACCCGAGGAACCTAACGAGGCCCGGCGAATTAAATATAGAGCCCCAATGTATGTTTTGATCGAGGACCAGCTGTACAGGAGATCCAGCTCGGGAATTTTATTGAAGTGTGTACCTGAAAGTCAATATAATTTTATCTTAAAAGAAATTCATGAAAGGGAGGCTGGCAGCCATTGCGGCGCGAGAGCATTAGCCTTAAAATGTTCCAGGACTGGGTATTATTGGCTTACTTTGGTCTCGGACTCAATCGATTACGTCAAGAAATGCCACCATTGCCAAATCTACTCGAATCTGATTCATCAACCTGCCGAGCAATTGCACTCAATTCCGATCTGCTGGCCATTCGATAAGTGAGGAATCGATATCATTGGGCCTTTCCCAACTGCTAGATCGAGAAAAAACTATGTCTTGGTTATTGTTGAATACTTTAGCAAATGGGTAGAATGTATTGCGCTAACCAAGATTACTCAGTTTCAGGTTATAAATTTTATGTGGAAGAATATTGTTTGCAGGTTCGGGATACCACGGGTATTGATCTCCGACAACGGAACTCAGTTCATGGGTAAGCAAATTTTGGAGTGGTGTGAAAAGTTTGGAATTCAGCAAAACTTCACCTCTATCGGCCATCCCCAAGCAAACGGGCTGGGGGGGGGGGGGGGGGGGAGGGGGAGGGGGGGGGTGGGGCGGGGGGTGGGGGGGGGGGGGGGGGGGGGGGGGGGGTGTGGGCGGGGGGGGGGGTGGGGGGCGGGGGGGGAGGGGGGGGGGGGGGGTGGGGGGGGGGGGGGGTGGGGGGGGGGGGGGGTGGGGGGGGGGGGGGGTGGGGGGGGGGGGGGGTGGGGGGGGGGGGGGGTGGGGGGGGGGGGGGGTGGGGGGGGGGGGGGGTGGGGGGGGGGGGGGGTGGGGGGGGGGGGGGGTGGGGGGGGGGGGGGGTGGGGGGGGGGGGGGGTGGGGGGGGGGGGGGGTGGGGGGGGGGGGGGGTGGGGGGGGGGGGGGGTGGGGGGGGGGGGGGGTGGGGGGGGGGGGGGGTGGGGGGGGGGGGGGGTGGGGGGGGGGGGGGGTGGGGGGGGGGGGGGGTGGGGGGGGGGGGGGGTGGGGGGGGGGGGGGGTGGGGGGGGGGGGGGGTGGGGGGGGGGGGGGGTGGGGATTCGTGATATTGATGAGGATACAAAGTTGTGGAAGATTAGGTTGATAGTAGAGGAAAAGACGCAGCGACGTTCATCAAGAACTGGTTTAGTTGAGTATCAACGTATAGTGTTTGCTGATGAGACAGTAAGTATATGTTACTTTATTTTTTCCTTTCTAGATATTTTTGACACTGCAAGTTTTATATTGAAACAAATGTATTTTGCATTTCAGGGTCAGAAGGTTATTGTCTCGATTTTTGGTGCTGACATTGATCATTTTAGAGACAGTTTAGAGTTACACAGGACATATATTGTCACCAAGGCGAGTGTTAAACGATGTGATCCTAAGTTCTGCAAGTTTGATTATCCCTATTCTTGGACTCTTACTAAGAAAACTCCTTGCGAATTGGAAACTGAAAGTTGTATTCCGCAATCAATTCTTAATGTGAAGTTTACATCATTACTTGATCTTAGTACTCGAGTTGGGACTGGTGAAATTCTTAGTATGTTCTTACCTCTGTGTCATTTCTTTCTCATTAAATTATAACAGGTTAAGTTATTATTTGTTGTGCTACTAATATAGATTTCTTTAAATTTAAAAGGTGTGCTGGCTATTGTCATTGATAAAAAGGAACGTCGCTCCTCTGGAGGTGAAAATGTAGTCAAGGAATATGTTATTGTTAATAAAGAGTAAGTGGTATATAATATTTTGAATAGTGTTGTGTTGTTATGTAAGTAAATATACTAATTTTTTAATTGTATTTATTATGATTCAGGAAAAAAGTTGTTATTCTTACCTTGTGGAATGTTGTTGCTGAATCGGAAGGTCCTCTTATTGACGCGGCCGTTGATATTTTCCCAAAGTGTCAAACTTATCTGCCTCTGCCTTCTATGGTTTTAGATTACTTACTTTTGAAAACATTAAATTTTCTAGGCATTCTTTCACTGACATTCCGTTTTGATAAATAATTCTGTATGTTCTGTTTTTCCAAGGTGGTTCGCTTGGTTCATCGCTGTCAACTGTTGTTGTTGTGGATCCACAGATTTCGAAGGGTCAAAATTTAAAAACCTGGTACATTAGTTATTGAATATTGATGTTTTTTTTTATTGTTAATTAATGATTTTTTTTAATTTTTTTTACTGAATTTTAGGCGATCAAACAATTTAAAAATAATTGTTGAGATGATTGCGAAGGATAACTTTGTTCATACTGAGTCCTCCGGTGTGTTCCCAACAGATAATCTATTATCCATAGCTGATGTCTTATCTGAGACTAAGGTATTCATATTGTTGTAGTTGTTTTACTTATCTAGGTTTATTCTGTGTTCATTTCATTTATATACTCGAGGTGATCTGGTTTAGTTCTATTTTATTGTATAATACATCCTACTGTGCATTTTAGGTCGAGAGGTTCACTGTTCAAGTAAGTGTTAAAATTACTGACCTGGATCAAAAATATTACTACATGGCTTGTGAGAAATGTTTCTCTAGCATTGATGCTGAGCTTAATTACCATTACACTTGTTTGGCGTGTAAGAAACCTACTATAGCAAAACCCAGGTTTGAACTACCTTATTATATGAATTTTGTAATTTTGGGAAATATTTAGTTTTGCCTTTTGAATTTGTTGGTGTTGATAATTTCAGGGAAAAAATTCATGTTAATATCCATGATGGAAGTGGTCATCTAGATGTCACTGTATTTGGACCACAGGCAATCAATATAATGCAGTCGGACTCAGATATGTGCATGGAAATCTTTAATAAGGTCATTTTCTTTTGCTTGTTTTTTAAGTAATAACCCTCACAGATATGTAACTACTAAAAATATTCTTTATATTAAGTTGCAAGAGAATTTCCTTTCAGCTGATACCATTAATGAGTCCCTCAAGGATGCCAAATTTTTCATGAAGATAAGAAAGAAGCTGCATCAATATGGTGGCATGAGTCAGTTTCAGTATGCTGTGGTGAATTTACAGCGCATTCAGGTAAAGCGTATGGGAAAAAAAAATGAATGTTCGGCGTCCAAATCAACAGCTCTCGGTGAACAGCAAACTAATGTTGCAGATCAAGATAGTCAAAATACACCTACTCTTATTCCAGTCGAGGGAAAAGAATAACTGGTTATGAAGTTTTTGTTGTATAAGGTAGTGATGTTTTATTTTGTATGTTTGTTTATGGTACTCTGATAACAGCTAAATAATTCGTTGGTTTTCTTTAGTAAAACTTAGTCAGCTGTGTGACTTGTACCTTGTCCTTCAACTGTAAGTTTTTGTAAATCGCTAATGACGATGTTGTGTTTTTGTACTAATATTTATTACCAAGTTAATTGATGGGTTTGTTAATTACTTTGTTTTGAGTTTGGGATAATATTTGATGTGTGAGTTTAGACTAAGTATCATTTGTGCCTGAATCAATTTATTCTGTTATTTGTGAGTAGTTCGATTATGTCCATGTTAGTGTTTTATGTGGACAGTCAGTCTTTGTCTGTGATCTTTATTAACTGAATCTCTTGACATGTAAATTTATAGGGAAGGCTGATAATAGGTTGTTACTTGGATTATAATGTATCCTATTTGTCCATTTTTCAACACATTCATTCGTCTTTAATTTTTGTAGCAAATGCGTCCCTCTTATCTATGTAGTGTAACACATTAGTCCATCATTTGGCCCAAGGATAAGGGTTAGTATGATATGCTATATTTAAATAGATTATCAATATTAATTTATTTTTTTAAAATTCAATCTGGAAATTTTAATCAATAATTTAAAAGAATAAGATCAATTAAAAAGTACATATATTTATATATATATATATATATATATATATATATATATATATATATATGACACTACAATCATTATTATTTGAATTATCCAATAACGGGATAACAACAAGGCTTCTTACAAAAATACATTATTATGATAAAAACATGAACACACTTTGGATAAAAATTCAGAAAAAAATTACAATAATGCATAATCAAGTTAAACAAGTTCTTAATCCAAATCGTACATTGATGATGGATGTGGTAAAGGTCCGTTTGACGTTGCGTTTGGGTGGTACGATCCCAACATATCTCCTCTCATACTCATTAGTCGCAAATTTTCTTGCATGGCATAGTTATTAATTATATGTCTTGGTAATGGAACACAGGAAGGTATGTGATAATTATCATTATTCTCCAAATTGTTTATGTAAAGATGATCTTGAACATAAAGAGTTAACCTATTCAATTGCACTACGTCCAGGATATCCAACATATGTTGAAGTTCTTCAAAGTTTGATAAACAATGCAGACCATCGACAAAATTATGGTTAGGAAGCATGTACCAAATACATTCGGGTATGTAACCAGCAATTTCATGCACTGGGTATACTAAATCGATAAAATGAATTCCACGGACGTTGACCTCTGAAATCACACCCCTAAACTGTTAATAACTAGAGCTCCATTATTCATGATGAATTTTCCTCCGTGGCAAACATCGAATTCGAAATAGCAAACCATTGCATATATCTGTAATTGTTGAATTTCTTAGAACAAATGCCTCAAACAGTAGCTGGATTGTTTTAAAAAAAAATTACTATGTATTATTTATAAAATTAAATCAGTCTGATAACATACCTGTTATGATGAGGAAGAGGTAGACGTATATGAAATATGAATGATGGTAAGTAATAGTAATTTTAATCCCCATTTATAAATTTACAAAAGGGTGCACTATTGAGAAAGCAATTGCATGGTGCAGAGTTCACGTGGGTGCATTGGTTTTTTAATTTAACATTGTAATGCGTGCAATATTTTTAAATACATATCCTATTCTCACACTTATATTAATAGTTATCCAAATTGTATTAATTTATTAATTAATGTTAAATAAATATGTATTTATTAATTAAATTTAAGAAAAAATCACTTATTAATTATAGTTACAAAAATATTTATTAATTAATAAAAAAATAAACAATTAATTTAAATAAAAAAATCGGTCCTTAAGTGCTTGGCCAAGGGCAGCGGGTGAATTGATTAATTCGTAATTCCGGCTGGTCTCCGCACTTTAGGGTGTCTTCTGTTTGAACCCCAACACCTTAAGACAAGTCTAGCCTTGGACTTTGGGATGGGATATGGCCCTCTATTTATTTATTTGAATACAATCCTCCAAAATGACAAATATAAAAAATGTGTTCTTTGTTAAAACTTCTTATAGATAAATATACTACTTTAGCCCCTCTAATTGACCTTTGAAATTTGACGAATGATTGCAGACTTCTATTATGATATTACCTTACATATATTATTTCGGATTAATGATAATTCTCTTTACTATGAAAAATATGTGAGCTAATACATTAATTGTTTTCATTTATGTTTTATGTTAAGTAAATCTTGCTCTTGTAAAAAATCGGATGTTAATAATTGTATATCTTCATTTGCACATACCAATGCAACTATATAATTAAATAAACCCTTGAAAGGTGAACTATATCCTTATATGGAACACCCTTCAATACATTATAATAGATAATTATCCTTAATAAATTAAGCAATAGAGAACTGACCTGTTTAGAATACCAACGTCGAGACATAACCACCATGACAATGACATCTGCAAATTTTATATTTTATCATGTAATAGCGTTATTTTTTTCCATCTAGAGTATATTGCTATTTAAAGCAATGGGTGATGGTTTGTTATTCTCACACTTTACTGTTTGGGTTCCAACAATGATATGAGTCTTTGGTTTTTTTGTAGAGAGGATAGATCAAGTATATACGTAATCTTAAAATATTTCCATCATATTTTTTTATTTTAACCTATCTTATTATCTTATAGCGGTAAGAGGATGATAATTTGGCAATACAAAAATAGCTATGGAAGTTAATCACATGAGTATGTTAATGTTTTCATTTTTTGTGTAATTTTCACTCCTAAAACATGGCAAAGTTATTATGATTTTTTATCAATAATAATATTTTTTTTAATTTGGAATTATTCAGGATAGCTCTGTTTATATCAAGACAGTCAGGCTGCTATTTATGTCAAACATTTACTACGGGCAATAAAAAATAACTACTAAACTGTTATCCTTGTTACTCTTTATAGCAAATTAATATTTATGGCACTTCATTGCCAAGTCTTCTGATATATATATTGTTCTATCTGTATATAAAAGATGCTTTTCTGCAGCATGTACACATTTTTGAGAACAGTGTAGTAAAAGAAAATAAATATCTTCATGCATGAGGGGTATTTTTGCGAAGTGCTACTTTGTTCAACATAGCCAT
This sequence comes from Penstemon davidsonii, assembly GCA_034814905.1. Classification (NCBI taxonomy): domain Eukaryota; kingdom Viridiplantae; phylum Streptophyta; class Magnoliopsida; order Lamiales; family Plantaginaceae; genus Penstemon; species Penstemon davidsonii. Next base: position 8,775,653 of record JAYDYQ010001086.1, on the reverse strand, counting down.
CTTACCATTTCAATTCATGACTAGTCCGCTCATATATGTGTTGTAGGGGAGCTACTTCTACATATGAATAGAACTAGACGTATTTCTATATACTTGGCACTGGAGTGTCGAAAATATTATTTTTCTGCCAAGAATGGCAAGGATAATGGTTTAAGTTGAGCGTTGATTTTTTGCAGGTCTATTATTATCTGGCATATTGTATATTTTTGACCAGGTATGAACAAGAATTTTAATAACTTTATTTGAGTAGTCATAACTAACTTAAAGACAAAGTTATCCTTTTTCAAACGTAACAACACTCATTTTATATTGTCTAACTAATTAAAAACATATGTGAATACTGTTAGCAAAAAAATCCTATACACCTTTTTATAGGCAAAAAAATAAAATTCTCTCAGGCCGAAACAAACAATAATGATTTATAATGTTAATTTTTTCATTTTCGTCGTCCTAATTTTTTTTGTAATAGATTGGTCCCTTTTGTCATTGTAATATATCTTATTTTTCTCTCTTAGAACACATACGTTTTTCTGAAATTTTTTTGACCAAATTTTCCTTATCATTGTAGTGTAACACATTAGTCCATCTTAAATACACTTATGTTCCATATAATATTATTTTAGTAATACCTAATTAGTACTCTTAATTAATGTTAAACTTAATTAAGAGGTCACCTTTCAACACAATGCAACATTTGAACTCATACACATGTATTTGTTAAGTATAGCCGATTCTTATAATTACCTAATTTAACAATAGATAACTGACAAGTTTAAACCGTCTGGAAATAAAAAAGACACGTCCACTGGATTTAGGAGATCAAAAGGTGTGATGTATCTATAAATTATAGGCAACTGTTTATTAATTATTAATTAACCGAACATAAGATTGATATTTTCTTCAAATAGAAATAATTAAACATATTTTCAATATGGATCCTAATCAAAATAACAACAATTTTATAAATGAAAATGACAAAAATTCTGATCATGACCACAAGGATGATGCTCACGAATAAGTAAAATATTTTGTTTTCATAATGTTCTCTTAATTTTTTTTTTACATTCAAACTAATATTTTATATCTCATGCGTGGGTTATAGGGAAGAATTTGTCGCTGAAATGGAAGAATGGATACGCAAAATCGATGATGACAGGCTACATGAGAGAGGGCAATATGAGTTTGAGGTGGATGAATCGAATCAACAGGACTATGAGGAAAGACCACAAGGAACAGAGCTAGGAAATGATCGACCTATACAGGAAGAAGATAAAGAAAAAGAAGAAGAAAAAAAAGAAGAAGAATGTTATTATCAAGAAGAAGAGGATGGAGACGATTTCGATGAGAATAGTGATGAAATATTAGACCGAATAGATCGTATACTGGATTAGAACAATTATTTATTTAATGTCTTATTTTTCAGGTTTTATTGTACGTTTTTTTATTTCAATAAATAATACTAACAATTTCTTGGAAACATAATCTGTTTAGCCCTATTGGTTGGTTTTATTGAAGAAAAATAAAAAAAAAATTAAGTAAACCAACTTTTAAATTAGGTTAAAAAAATTTATATTTACAGGAAATTTTTATCCACACTAGGTTTGGTCAAACCCAAAGTAACTACAAGACAAATACAATACATTTGTTTTGGGTTTGGATGTAACTCCTTGGAAATCTTCCAATCAATATACATATTCCTAATTAAATCTTCTTAGAATTATCTCACGTTCCATCAGTTGTTTAGCCATTGCATGTGCATTGCACCTACTCTTCTTATTGAGAAGGTAATTAAGGATTTATTAAGAGAATGTATTAATTAGTCATTTGAACATCATCCTTTAACAATATCTTAATTAATAAACACTCCCCTGCCCTCAGCTGAAGACCATAATATCATATGCTCAACCTAGCTTCTAACAAAAATAATAATTGATTCTTGACCCACTAAACTTAATGCTTTAATTTGTAACCACTACGTGATTGATCTACTAATAAAAGAAATTAGTCATTACAAAGTAGCCAACAGATGTTCAATCCCCGTTGGGAAATGATTAAACACTTGGAAAACCCAAAAAATATAAAAATGCTATAATTCAGAAAAAAAAATTAATTTTATATTTCACTCCTAGAACGACAAATAAATAAAAATACAGAGGGACTTCAGTAATGAAACCGAGTGGCGAAGCCGGGCTTGGTCAAGAATTTTCCTTAAAACTAAAAGACTATGTTGATAAATTTAAAAATCTGATCAGGTATAATAACGTTGGCATGTTTTCTTTCCTTTGTGTATAAATATGTTAGTGTGTTTATATAAATACCTCATGTTTATAAGATGATAATAGTATATAATTATTTTTTAGTTAATCTGATGGTGAGGAATATAACATGGAATTTACACGTTTCGGGGCTATATAATAGCTTTGCTTACCTGGAACCTAACCACTTATACTTAGTCATTTATGTTGCTACGTGGATGTGAAGAAATAGGGAATTAGGTAAAACTAATTGTTGCATACTTATACAAGTGAATTGACCCAATGTCACAAAATCCATTAATAAACATATCGTAGGTGATTTTTTATTCTTATAAATAAGAGACAAATAAATAAAGATCGGCCCACTAATATAGCATAGAGTAAACAAAATTCATTGTGACTCACTTACGCAGGATGAAAAAAAAAAATTCACTCCTTACATCCCACATACATTCCTAATTAATATTCAATTAATAAAATTTAATAATTTATCAATATTTGATTATAAAGTTCAGTGATAGTTGTTTAAAAATAATCGAACATCCAAAGAGAAGAAACAACTTATTCTTCAAAACATCATGTTTTATAACCTATAGAACTTATCCCACATTGAAAGAACAACTCAATGTAACACAATTTATAAACACTTGCAAAATTAAAACAAAATGAGATGCTTGTATGTTTAATGTAATGTATGGAAAGATTACATTGAATATATTACATTAAATATACAGGCATCACCTTTTACTAATTTTTTTGTTTTTTTAACTATAATAGAAAAAATAATTATTAACCTTTTTGTTTTTTTAACTATAATAGAAAAAATAATTATTAACCTTTTATTCAGAGAAATTACTTACTAATATGAAATAATTTATTGGTCCAAATATCCGTTTTCTCATTTTTTTTATATGTAAAAACATTATAAAAAATATTGAATTAACTGTGTAAAATAGTAATTTTTTATATTAAAGAAATTAAGTCTTCACGTTTGCTAGACCTAACTCTATTTAAATATATTTTTAACAATTATACAATCAGGTCCATGAAAATTATGTACCATTGTTAAATTCATACACGTAAATTTTATGTAATAAACAATAAAAAAATTTATATAATCAAGTACCTATTGAAATTGTGCAGATTTTTTTTTTGTACACTTTACTATTATTTCCAGTATAAAATTTAGCTTAATATCACTTAGATGGGCTTTGAATTCGGATTATTTTATATGGTAAAATATTTGATGGGCTTTGAATTGATCAGTCAACCTAATTACAAATCCTATTCACAAATTGCAAAATAATTTTTTTTTACCAAAAATTGTTACCCATCTATTTATTACAAAAATAATTTGTTAACAAAATTTTCTTGCTAAATAATGCTTTACAATTATGATTTTATTTATTTTATTTTAAATTTCATATTATTCAGGTTAGGTTTTATTTTATCATCATAGGCAAGTTGTTATTTAAACATTTCTTATATGCAGTCGAAGTGAACTACATAAATATTATCCTTGATACACATTCTATTAAAAAAAAATTGAGACACTTCATTGACAATTTTTATGATATATATATATTGTGTTCTATCTATATATAAAAGATGATTTTTGTTGTGTGTTCATATTTTTAAAAGAGTGTGGCAATGGAAAAATAAATATATTCCTAAGGGTTGTTTTTGTAAATAGTTACTTTGATTACTTTAGCAACGTTACCATTTGAAGAGATGACTACTTCAATGAATATAATAGGGTTGGCCTCTTATATATGCGTTATGGGGAAGCTTCTTTTACATATGGATTGAACTGGACATATATTAAAATACTGATCACTAAATTGTCTCATTTAATTGTCATATTAGTTCAAACATGGGAAATTAACATTATTTTACCAGTTTTAGGCATTTTACTGGTACTTATAATTACTAATTAGTGCTAATTAATCAAAAAGTGTAGTTCCAAGGTGTCAGTTAAAAATTCGTTTGAGCTTACTTCGTCAAACTAATCAAACAAGGTTGAACTTTATTTTTCGTTCGATAAGTTTTAAAGTTTGGTTCAAGCTCAAACTGATAAGCTAAAATTTGAAAAAATACGTGTAAAATATCAATATGCTTGATTCTCAGCTATTGATTGTTCGATAAAGAAATAATCAAACCAAAGTTGAATTGTGTGTCATTCGATATTACTCGGCTCGATTACAGCACTACCTTTAAATATGATATACATAAATTTATTTGCAAGATAATATACAGCTTAATTGAATTTTTATGAAAAAATGCTACCAATTTATTTTTTATATCAGCTTACAATTAATATGGAATCTTAAAACCATTAAAACAGAAAAACTTGTTAATTCCCAGATTCATAATTATTACCTACACTAGCTCGCCTTTACGTATGACAGTAGGAAAAATAACATCAACAATACATGTCTCATAAATAAATCCTTTCATCTTCTACGCATTACATTAACCCTCATTTCTTCCGGTTTTGTGAGAAAAAGGTGTGTTCTCTTTTTCCTCCCGTTTCTCTTAGAAATTGAAATTACAGTTCATGTATGAAGTTAGTATATAATATTCTGCTTTTGTTCAGGTTTTACTAATTTTTTGTATACTTCTTGTGATTCTAATTTTCTTGAACAATTTTCTGGGATTGTGATGCTTTGTAGTTCTACCAGGGGCATGATATTGGTGATTATGAGTGTTTCATACTATGGGTTCATCAATTACATGTCTATTTCTTTGGTTTCATAAACATTTTTTACATATTGTTTGGTGGAATTATCTATTGGTTTAGGTTTTGTTTGTATGATTTTCTTTCTCAATTTTGTTTTTTATATAGTAGATGTGTATTTATCTGTTTTTCGAGATATAAAATCATAGGTCAACTTAATCCTAAGGTACGGTATAACTTGTTTAAACTTTAATTTCAGTATAATTGAATAAGGGAAAGTATTGCATGTTGTTTTTCTGTAATAAGTCCACTATTCTTCTAAATTTTTTTATTTACTGTGCATTCTTATTAATAGCAAAATATTTAAGCAAAAAAAACAAATACTTACTAGGATTTTTTTGTAGGAGCACTTGAAGATCAAAACAGCTTGTTCAAAATGCAGGTCTGTAAAGAAACGTTCTTGTCTCTAAATTATGTTAGTTAGTTTCATCTTAATTTCTAGATACATATAATGACTTTGTTTATATATGTAGCAACAAAGAGGATTTCAGCCTAGGACTTATGTTTACAACGAATCCCAGGTATATTTCTTTATAATAGGTAATTCATTTATAACTAAAAGTTTACACAAAGTTACTTAATATGCAGACCCGAAAAAGAGCAAACATGTGCGAACTCGTACTACATTATAATGGACGTTTTCATCGCAAAAGAGAAGGAGGGATTGGATACTCTTCAAGACCAGGGGCAATAATTCTGAATATGGATGCTCCAAAGTTTAAACTAAAACACTTGGTGCATGTCATTTACAAGGTAGCTAAATATATACCAGAGGGCCTGTGGTATAGAGTACCCAATGGAGAATTCGCGGATGGACTGCGAACCATTTGCTGCAACGCGGATATAAGAAATATCTTTGATCTCCTCATGGCTGCAGGACAATATCAGATGCCCATCTATGCCCAAGAACATCTTGTGCGACTTAAACCTCAAGGACTTCTTATCCATGCTCTTCCATGCTGTGTTCCCCGGGTATTTAACAAGGTTAACAAAGACAAGCCACTGGAAGTGATTCGGTCAATGAGGAGGGAGAAAATGAGTATGACTACATCTACCAGGTCAGCTACCTTCCTGCTCATGAGGAATGGAATTTGGAAATCGAAACGAATTAGTTTGCTAAGAACTGCCTATTACTACTAAGTTTGGATATATTTTCTGTTTTAACTCAGGACTTATTTTGGTATTGTAATTATGAATATGTTTTGTGAACTTGAATTACTGTACTTGGATGTACAGTTAGTACATGTTTGGTTTAAATTAATATTTTGATTTGTATATGTGTTTAACCTGTAGATAGCTATATATATTTGTGAGAGTTTTATTATCAACATATTTTATTTGTTTAATTTCTTATAGTATAAATATGATTTGTTCTAAATATAAAATAAATAAATATGTTAAAAAACATTTAAATTTGAATTTTACCAAAAAAATATAACTAATTCTCAAGTTTTGTTCTCTTTATTGATGTTTGACTATAGTGATAACTAAACCTTTAAATATAGAATAAACTAACTCTACTGATTTGGCTTTAAAGTGTATACAGAAATCATATTTGCTTTGTCACGTTACTCACCAAAAAAACCAAGAAGCTTCTGGAACAATAAATGTACAATGATTAAGTTTTACTATAAATATAGTCATTTGTGACATTCATTCTTGCACAGAGCTAAAAACAGAAAATGATTTCCAATAACATGTTAAGAAGGGTATTTAATTCAAAGATTGGAATTCTGGATCCAGAAACAATAACAATAAATTTTGTGCATGACGTGTTAGAAGATTATTTTGGTTGTAATCTTTCAGCTCAAAGATATTTTTTGGAAGAATTAGTGGAAGGATATGTACTAGGAGATTATACATCCGACGAGCCTGAAAACGGTATAATCAGCAGGGAAATTACCCAAGTTCCGGATCTAAAAGATAACAAAGGTGTATTTTTCATGTTAACAAACTCAATAGAAAATCCTTTGGAGGTAAGTATTTTTTTATAACTAATTTACCATATGATTTATTATATATGATGCATGAGTAATTATAATTATTCTTTCTAAATGTAGGTTTATCCAGACTACATAAGAGCAAACTTGGCAGATATTCCTTCAAAAAAAATGATTGTGCGAAATGGAAGTAAATATTGGTTATTACCAACTAAGGATCTTGATTTTCAGAATTCCTGGGATAATTTGATAATGGAAAATGCCATTGAACCTGATGACAAAATTGTTCTTTATCGATCATGTACAAATGTATTAGAACTCAATGTTTTCACAGTGCTTGGAATGAAAAAAATTCAATGGTTTAATGAATACCAGTTTTTTAAAAGACTTACCACAACTTATAGTGACCAAATACTTGTATCAAATCTGAAAACATCTTATGTGCCTCTATCTCCAGATGCCTTCGCAAAAAATAGTGCGTTCTTTGTAACTGTGACATCCAAAAGAAATTTCTTGGTAATGTATATATTGCGTTTTTTTAAAAAGTTTTTTAAACCTAAGTTTTTGATTAATTTTTATATTTAACAATTATTTTTTTATAGATGATTCCAACTCATTTCGTGAATTCGGCACAAAACCAGCGTAAACAAAGTGCTAGGCTCAAAACTGGAAGAAAAACTTGGAAGGTAAAGATTGATCAAACTGGTTTTGCTGACGGTTGGAAAGAGTTTCATGAAGATCATGATATCAACAAGAACACTTTGTACTTTTTCCTTACTGATAAGATGACCTTTAGTGTCGTAATCTTCGACAGCAATGATGTTGAAGTTCTGTACGAATGGTATAACACTACGTCAATTAGATGTGCCTGAGTCCCATTTTACTATTTATCCAAGCTATCTTATATATTTTGTATCTCCAATTCTGGTTTCTTAAGGCTTTAATTTGTTTTTGGGACACACCAATACTCTAAACTACGATTTGAGTTTATGTAATATAATTTTAAAATATATGGTTTATTTAAGAAGTTGTTTGTTATGAGTTGATTGTTTTATAAGTTTTTCTTCTTGCTTATAATCTATATGTACAGTTATGTCACAAATATACAGCCAAAGCATTAAAAAGTGCAGATTAATATTATTAATATAAAATATTGGGCTATTCTAAACCATACAGCCTACAATCAAATCAACCTTGAGAATACTCAACCAAAGAACATAGTAAATAAGTGCAGCAAGACATACATTGTAATATAATATAGAACAATTTTCAGTGTGATAAATTTTATTACAAAATAGATCAAGTTTCAATGTAACTTTATATAGATTCTATTTGCCTAAAACTATCTATTATGCGTTATCATCAATAATCGAATATCAAGTAGATTGATATTTTACCTGTGCATTTCCAAAGTTTAGCTCATCAAATATATCCCAAGCGAAGTCAAAAAAAAAAAAAATTTGTTATAGCAAACTATAAATCTTGTTCAAATTTCTTTGATTTATTTGACAAAAAAAAAAACAAACTTTTATCAAAATCTACACTGAAATGACAATTTAAAAATTACCCTTCCAAAATAAAAACAAAACAAAATTAAATTTGAGCAGGAAATTAGTAAATGATAAAGTGACCAAAAAAATATATTGTCACAAAAAAAGTATACACAGACACATTAGTAACAAGAATTGGACAAAAATTGTCAATATTAAAATTCTGTGACACCACAAGAATAAGAACTAAAAAGTTATCACTAAAATTTAATGACAATATTTATTGTCATAATATTTTCACAGAAAAGTAATATATTTTGTTCACTTAATATTTTGTCACCAAAATTATTTTTTCTTCTAATAAAATGTCATCATGTCTTTACCCTAAACGTCATATTTTTTTTTATAACCCAGGTGTTCAAGCCTACACTAGACTAATCCTGGACCCTTAGAACCCTTGCCCTAGAACCCTGAACGATATAAATCGCGGGATGTGCCTCCAACAAGTTTCAGGATCCCACCATGCTGCTGTACACTCTGCGCACAAAGGGGTCTTGACCACAAATGACCCTTAGACAGACTCGTGAAAATGCTTCCATCCAAGTTCCAAATGGGATTCGAACCCCCACCCTTGCCGCTGGAGCAAGCCTTATGAATTGTTGGTCAGCCAATTGGAGAAATGCCCCGGGGGCTCTCTCATTAATTTATTAAGTTAAATCCGTGTAACCTTGTCAATTGAGCTTCCATATCTTTATTCAAATAATACATTTATAACCAAATCAACCGCCATGCTTTATCAATATAAAGGTGATCTGATCGTTGTTTTTTTTATTACCAAAAAAACAAAGTCATCATTACAAATTTTCAGACTATGGTTAACTTCTATGGTGGAATTCCCAATTAAATTATATGCATCTTCATATTAGAAAGCCAGGCTTCATTATAAGCAATATGTAAGGATGTTCAACACAAGTTAAATTCAATTGATTGACAAATAGGACTATCAAACCTAATAATTAAATTATTTTCTATTAATGTAAGCACAATCTTTTGTTGGTTTTAGGCATCATGCTTTTTGATTAAACGATTTTTATAAATGTGATTTGTTTTTTTTTTTTTTTTTACAAAATCAAAAAAGTCATCAGTACAAATTTTGAAACTATGTATAACTACTATGGTTAAATTAATTATAAAATATACAACATGAAAACTAAAACAAGTCTTTTTGTAATTTAGTTTAGGTCCAAACCATGGCTAATAAATTGGTTTAGTTAAGAATAAGAGTTCAAACACTTATCAACACTCAACAAAAAATTTACTAACAAAAAAATTGTTGATTTCACTTTAATTTAATCCTTTCAAATCTTCTCTTAAACAAACTAATATATAAATTTTGGTTATGACTCTTTCATCTTATAGTTTATCTTGTGTACTTAATAGTAAGCTAATAATACATTAAACCTTATGGAACAAATTCTAAATAATTATGTTATATTATTACTTAATAGAGAAGAGAATGAATATTATTGGGGCTTTAAGGCGGTGCAGCTTCCAATCAAATCACCTTCCACATATATATTTACTAGACTGTATAAATTTTCTCTTTGATGAATCATACTAAGGCAATGTTGCAAGACAAGACTACATCAAAAGAAAAAAATATATATCAAGTTTCAAGGAGATAAAAACCTGCCATACCTCATGTATTTTCTGATTTAGCTTAATAATTATTATCTAAAAATAAACTAAAAGTTGTAGAGAAGTAAAAGTATGTAGTGTTTGCAAATAATACCAAGAACCCCAAAAAAAAAACACTTTCTCATTTTGCTTAAAAAATCAAAGTAAATGCTAAAAACATCTCATCACCAACTTCAATTTAATTTGTACATTTTGGTCGAACAATATTTAATTGCTTATTTTGTCCTAAAACTTGAAAAATACTTATTTTAATTTTTTTCAAACACAAGCGAACTTGAGATTTTATAAAATATTATACGAATAAGAACGGCTAGGGGTGTAAAGGAGTTGAGTAGTATCGAACGACACATTGTTCAAGCTTGGTTTAAATTTTATCGAGCTTCAAATTTTGTGTTTAAGCTTGGTTTGATTTCTTAACGAACCAAGCTAAAACAAGCTTTTATCGAACGAACTCGAACCGAGTATTGGGAAGGTTGGTAATTTACATGTATTTTTTCAATATTTAGCTTATCAAGCTTAGCTCGAGCCGAGCTTCAAAACTTATTAAACTTCATGTTCAAGATTGTTTAATTTGTTTGACGAACCAAACTCAAAGGAGTTTTTTCTGTCCAAATAAACCTATAAAAAAAGTAAGGTTACTGTTATTAGAAAGACTGCTCATGTAATATTATATTTGTAATATTTCTTTTATAATTTTATATATAAAAATATAAATAAATAAAATAATATATATGTCATCATTGAATAAAAAAAAGTTTCTTATACACAACAATTAATCTTTAAAATAAAAAATCAGAGCATGAAGAGAAAATTATTGGTTTAATACTATAAATAGGACTTCATTGATTTCTCAAAATACAAGTTATCCTACATTACAAAATGATATCAAATGTCCTCTTGCTCATGTATTTCACCAAAAAGTTAGAATGATAGATCCTGAAAACCTAAATCCTTATTCCATGCGTATTATGTTGGAAAATCATTTCCAATGTAACTTAGTTGCTCAAAGTTCACTCATAGCCACATTAGTTGAATTACATTTGTATACTGCAGATTATTCTTCAGATGAATCAGGACCAAGAATAACAAATGTACAAATCTCCGCTGTTCCAATTACGCAACAAATGAAAGGTGTATTCTTCGTACTAGATCATTTTGTATCAACACAATTGATGGTAAGAATAAAGACCACAATCATAAATATTTATCTTAACTCTTTATATATACTTCTAATTGTTAGGCATGATGCTCTTAAAGCATGTATTTGACATTCTTTAATTGAAATAAATAAATAAATTTGAAATTTATTTCTCATATAATCATTTCGATTATGCATTTAATGCATAATATAAACATCAGCGAATTCCAAGTCTATTAAAGAAACTATGACTTAAGTATATATGTTATACTGGAGGATTTAAGTTATAGCTAATAGACTAAAAAGTCCGTAGTGAATTAAAGTTGGGATCTTTAACTAAACACTACTAGTACGGTCCACGAAACATTTACAATGTAGTAATTTTGATCCGAATTACTGATGTAGAGACATCGAAGGTGGAGGTACTTTGTGTAATTTGATTACATAGGACTGGACCAGACATGATCTAGAATCATAAATAAGATACCGTTGATATTATGGTTCTAAAACATGTCAACTGATGATCATATGCGAATTGATCTAAATCCTGAGTAGGCATAAACTTTTGTTTATGTTAACGAGTTCTTTTGACTCATATGTAATGGCTCGTAACCATGTCGTGCCTAAAACTTATGTCTTGAAGATCCGTTGAGATAAATGGCTGGGAATGTGTTTTACAGATATGGAATCCAACCCTTCTTGCGAAAAGCTGGAATATTGATTCCCTTAAGTGTTAGTTCTGGAACTGAACAGTAGAGCGCTCTGATTTATGAATAAGTTCATAAATCAAACTGTTTACTAGTGAACTAATGAAACTTAAGGATAAAGAAGTAACTAGAGGGGCAAAATGGTAATTAAGCCTAGCTCTAGTTACGAATCAATTATTGGAGGATCAAATTGCATGTAGTGATTATATCAATGGACTATCTTGATCTTTTGAGTAAAATATATTGTAATGACAAGAGTGCAATTCCAAGTCTTTAGTGGAGTCACTTGAAATTAATAGATCGAATTAATTATATTAAAGAGTTTGATAAATTATTCGATTTATTGGAGCTTGAAGTTACATGTCCATAGGTCCTCAACCACGGCTTCTGTTAATCTACATTTGAACTTAAGAAATTAGAACGAATTCATTCACGTTGCATTTTGGAAATAGTTTCCCAAAATAGAAACTCCAAACTAATTAGATGATATTTAATTAACTAATTTAGCATTAGTTAATTAGAAAAAATCATGATTAGTTACATTAGATTTAATTATTGAATTGAATCTAATGGAAATTGAATACTAGATTCAAGAAAAAGGAAACATTGGCATTTATGGAATTTCTAATTGTAGAAATTCATTATTTACTATGTAAATATATATGATATATTTATATAATAAATAAAAGGAAAATTATATATTTTTATATGTAATTTTCGAAATTATATATATAAATATATTTATGTATGTTTTAATTACTTACAAGAGTTATATTTAATTAATAACTCTCTTAAAGTAAGAGAAAGAAGAGTTCTTTTCCTAGTAGGAAACTTTGAGTGAGTTATGGTAGGAGTTTAACTCCTCCCATATCTATAAATATACATATGAGATATAGATCTTAAAGAAGATAATTATTGATTTTATGAAATCATTAAGATTACACTCAAAAGAAGAAAAAATTCTTCAACCCTAAACATACAAAAGCCACCCCTTGTTCAAGAAATAAAAAAGAATTTCATCTTAAAATTCTGATCTCTAAACGTAAATGAAAAGTTTGATTCTCTTAAGTTGGTGCCCACACACCTAGTAGAAGGAGAACGTGGTTGATATCCATGGTGAAAAAGATCAAAGCCGTTTGTTCATCAAACTCAAGAAAAGCATGAAACAAAAAGTTCAACCAAAAGAACGAAGGACATGAAGCTTTCTGTAAGTTTTTTATTTCTTTCTTATGCAAAATTAAAATAATTATCGTTTATGGGATCCTCGTATTTATGTAAGTTATTTTTGAAATATACTGGAAACATAAAACCCACCAAATTCCGCAATTGGGTCGAATTAGTTCGATCCTGTTTACTCGTTGGGTCGAATCGTTCGGATCCGATTGGGTAAAAATCCAACACTAATACTTTACTTATACAAACCTAACAGGAATTTCCCGAACATTTGAAACTACGCCTAGCATCAGCACCTGCTGAAACTATTATAGTGCGCAATGGAAGCAAATTATGGCCTTTGCAAATTAACGAACCAGATTTCTTCAGCCTATGGAACCATCTAACTACTGAAAATGAAATGGAACATGATGATAAAATATTTCTTTACCTTTCATCCACAAACATGCTTGAAATGAAAATCTTTTCACAACAAGGAATGAAAAAAACTCAATGGTTCAATGAGTATCAGTATTTTCAGAATTTAATAACCATCTACAATGGTCAGATACCGATCCATCACCTAAAATTATGTTTCATACCAGAAAGTTGTGATATTTTTGCAAAAACAACTGCTTTTCATGTGCATGTTGCTGGCAGAAGAAACTACTTGGTAATTTGTCACAATTTTTATTTGTTTAAAAGAAAACATACATTTGGTACTATTCTATTTATCTTGAGGTATACTAATTCAATACATGCCTTTGCATATATATTTGTTAGATGATTCCAACACAAATCATTCATTCTGCTCAAATTCAAGGCATAAGCAAGGCCAAACTTATCACAGGTAGAAGATTCTGGAGAGTGAAGGTTGACAGCAATGGTTTTGCAGATGGTTGGAAGGACTTTTATGATGATCATAACTTAAGCAACAATACTCTTTTCTTTTTCATAACAGAAAAGATTACGTATCGTGTTGTTATATTTGACAGGAATGATGTTGAAGTGTTATATCAATGGTATATAGACACCACTATTAGGTGTGCTTAGTTCCGTAATAAGCTGCAAAGTGCAACACCTTTTGACAATGCTTCCATACAAATGACATCAAAAGTGCATCCAAATTTTCAAGCAGCCAAGGAAGAACATTGAAATTTTGTACCAGCATTAGACATCCTCTAACTTTGTGTGTGTTTATTTTGGTAATTACATGCCAAGGGCAGTAATTTTGGTAGATGCTATCATAGGGATAGCACACAAAACCACCTATCTAATTTCCAGTTTGTAAGTTAGGTAGGTTTGGACTACTTTTGAAAGACCTGTGAAACAAGAGTCGGATGAATATCATATCATCCTTATCTCCTGTGTTATAGGCAACCTAATAAATATTTCTTCTACTAAGAATTTTTTATGGGTGAAATCTAATGACCTGTTCATAAAATCAATATATTCTGTCGATATTAGAAAACAAAAGCCAACACCTATAAAATTTCACAATTGCTCTTACAAAACAATCTTTGAGTAAAGATTTGTGAGTAGAAGGAAGCAGACAAATAAACAAACTAAAGAAGACTAAATCAATCTATTGAATTTCCAAATCGACTCATTTAAAGAAGGATGACAAAGTGATACCTCAAAGTAGTCAGCGTAAAGAGGGAAAGAAAAGCCCTAATTTTGAATGTTACTTTTAACCGATGTCGTTTTGCAGCTAATAAAATAGAAAAACAAAGGGATTTTTTGTTCAAGGGCCAAATCTAGTGCTTATTGTTTATGTTGACCTATACACCAAAGCAATGACTTGTTAATGGGTTATGCAATAGGGTCTAACGAATTCAAATATTAAAACGTAGATAAAAGTATTTAGAACAACAGATTTATAGAAAATAATAAAGAGTGAGTTAATTTTAAGTATTTAAAAAAAAAAATCATACATTTGATATAAGTAAGTTCGTCAATTATTACCTGGATCAATTACCAATTCAGAAAAAAAATATTGTATCTGGAAGAATCTCCAATTAGGCAAAACACTGTAAACAGAAAATAAGTTGCCCTCGAAGAGGTTTTCCCCACGAAGATCGGGAATAAGCAGAGAAAATGAACCAAACAATAACGAGGATTAATTCTTTACTTTATAAATATCAAAGATAACAAAATTATCCACCTATCATTTAAGAAAAAATTAATTATTATCTTCAGGAAGATTTTAAAAGCAAATTTACACTATCTTCGTTTTTTAGCATCCAAATCTAATATCAACAAAATATTTATTTCATCATTAATGTTTATAGCAATTAACTCTAGGTAATAAGATAAATCTAGCAATTTAGGTCCCGACAATTAAGTTTAAACTAATACTTTACTGCAAAGTTACTAGTAAAAATTTGTGTATTTGTGACAAGGTTCTAAGTAACAAAGTAAAAGTTATCACTATTTGCAAGTGATTAGTAAGAACGATTTTAGTGTCGTCACAATAATAATTGTGACAACTACTATAATTGGGTGGGGGGGGGGGGGGGTGGGGGGGGGGGGGGGTGGGGGGGGGGGGGGGTGGGGGGGGGGGGGGGTGGGGGGGGGGGGGGGTGGGGGGGGGGGGGGGTGGGGGGGGGGGGGGGTGGGGGGGGGGGGGGGTGGGGGGGGGGGGGGGTGGGGGGGGGGGGGGGTGGGGGGGGGGGGGGGTGGGGGGGGGGGGGGGTGGGGGGGGGGGGGGGTGGGGGGGGGGGGGGGTGGGGGGGGGGGGGGGTGGGGGGGGGGGGGGGTGGGGGGGGGGGGGGGTGGGGGGGGGGGGGGGTGGGGGGGGGGGGGGGTGGGGGGGGGGGGGGGTGGGGGGGGGGGGGGGTGGGGGGGGGGGGGGGTGGGGGGGGGGGGGGGTGGGGGGGGGGGGGGGTGGGGGGGGGGGGGGGTGGGGGGGGGGGGGGGTGGGGGGGGGGGGGGGTGGGGGGGGGGGGGGGTGGGGGGGGGGGGGGGTGGGGGGGGGGGGGGGTGGGGGGGGGGGGGGGCTACAGCTTTGTACAGCTGGCCGAGAGGTATTCTCCTACGAACGGTCCAACTAGCTCATCACTGTTCCTATATATACGCGGCGCATTTATGACATCAGGGACGGCACAACTTCCAAGAAATACCCACAGCTCGGACCTACTGTTCGGATTAGGATCTAGCTTGTTTTCTCCTTGTATTTATCTAGCTAGTAGTGCGGCATACTGTAACGCTCGAGTAGACCCATTCTGTAATTGTTACTCGGACTTTCATATTAATATACACCATTTACACGCTCGATATATTTATTATTTTGCTCAACTTTCTTTATTGGTTACGAACGAAAAACAACATAATCACAATTAATTTGCTTCCTTTCAATTAACTCTTTAATTGATTCATCTCCTTTTTCAATTAACCCTTTAATTGAAACGTTGCTTAATTAATTAGACCTTCTAATCAATTAAACTAATTAGTGCCTTTCTAAAATTCAGTGGGATAATTCGACTTTTAGACTACTTGTGTTCTTTCGACTACCTTTATGGTCGATTTTAGAAGAGAACAACTTCTTCTTCACATTACTCTTCTTTGACTTTACAGTCCATGAAGTGTGAACGATCATGACAGGTTTATCCTATTTGCCTTTTACCAATACTGTAACAACCCGAAACCGGCACCTGCTTGCTACGAATAAAATAATAATAATATAACCTAAATAAATTTCCAATAAATGTAGTTCAGAGCTCTAACTATCTATTACAATAGAATTACTATCCCAACTAACTCATTACATTAAAACTTCTAATACAAACCCAACATTTATATTACCTAAATTAACAACTCTATGGTTGACGTCCAACTGAAAACCCGATTCAGCTATGTTGTTCATCCTGCTCTTCGGTAAGATTTTGAAAGAGTATTTATTTAAAAGCGTAAGTTGCAAAAACAACTTAGTGAGGCCAGTGCAGGGGTGCAGTTGAGTTTTATGCAAGAAACGATTTAGAAATTCATGAACTGCCTATTAGATTGTAAAACCAATCCACAATAGTATAGCAAATACGTTAATAACGCAGATGACATCACATTCAATTAACCGTCAATACGGGTTAAACAACAACTCCACCTCAATAGGATAGGGAACGATCACAGAGGATCAATAGTTAGTACGCCAGTTAGATGAGGGAGAAGGTGCTACCTTTCCCTTTAAAGTGGCATAGACATGTCTTAGCCGGAGTAGGTGAGTCACTCCCCAAGGGGCTCTAATCCCTGGTTTTGTGAGTCCGGTCAATGGCAGAGCTCTGGTAGCTCTGTAGCCCCCAGCTACCCAGAATTATCCAGAGAATACCATCAAGCGAGAGCAGACGAGCGTCCAACTATAAACCAAGTAATTTCTAACAATTACCATATACTGCGATCATCGCAGACAGTTATAGGTTTATCAGTTCTACTATGAACAAGTAGTACATATTGCGAGTATTGCAGACAGTTACAAGCATAGATATAACAATCATAGTCATTTCAAATGAAAAATGCATATATATGCTATGATTTTTCTTTTGAAGCTCTTTCAGTTTTATAAACGTTTTATCAAGGCGCTCACCTTTCTCAGGCTAGTGATGCTACTCAACGGTAGACAGATGGCCTCAAGTCCCGCTTATCGATTTAAACCTTCTAGCATGGCTTCGTAGAGGTCTTCATCATATGCCTTGACTCTTTAGTCGGTCAATCACATACCGATAAATCTCAAATTACCTACAATCAGCGTCCCAATTCTATAAATAATGATTCCACGATCGATTACTCTTCAAATTCCATACGATGTTCTATTCTTATTTATTGTCTCGCCTTTTATGTGAAATGTCTATTAGGAATGGTTTAATTAAGTTCGATTGAATAAGACGACTACGCCATTAATTGATTACTTTAATATATATTAACAGACTTTCCTAATCAATTTCTATGATTAAATTAATTAACTTTGATTTTGCATTCATCAAAGTTCTCTAACGAACATACATACACAAGTATATAAATACATTTTAAACTAAATATATTTAGATAAAGATAATGTATATAAATTACTAATAATCTAGTTTAAGAATCCATGATTAAATGTCTAAATAATTTAAAGTTATTTTTATGTTCAACTAAATTTTATAAACTAATACAATCAAGTCTAACAAGTATTTTTATTAAACTAATTATTATTATTAGTTAAAATAAATATGAATTCATACTTAAATGTACTACTTGTTAATATCTCAATCAAGTCCAATATATTTTCAGTCCACTTAAAAGTCCAATTAGTTTACAAGTCCAATCCAATTTCAGTTTTGGTCTATAAGTCCAATTTAATATCAATTTTGGTCCAAATCATTAAGTCCAATACACTAAACCCCATTTCTATTAACAAGCTCATAATTAAAATCAATCCAAGCAATGAAGGCCCAAAAGACAAAGGCCAATTAATACTAAAGCCAATTAAATTACCTGAAATTGGGTTGACCCCAAATCTAACTAGCCCACCTAAATCTAATCACCCTAACCCAACTAAATCACACTCAAGGCCCAAAATACTTAAAGCCCAATCTCCAAAACTCTACCCAATAATCAATCCCAATAACACATCCCAAACCCTAACCCTAATTCATCTTCTTCCAACCCCTCAAACCCTAGCCGCCGCCGTCACTCTTCCCCCGCCGTTGCCGCTGCTTCTCCGCCGTCGCACCTCCACCGGAAAACCATTCAGCCCCAAATCAATTCGAAACAACACAAATCCGAGCCCAACCATACCCACACCCGAATTGCATCTTCTTCCTCCATATCCGTAGCCACAACCGCCGTTGCTATCAACAAGCCACCACCACCTCAACCACTACAACCACCGTACCGCCACCTCCGTTTCATCTCTCTCTCTTCCTCTCCCCTTCGTTCGAATAGAAGGAGGAAACCCGAAACCCTCAAATTATTTCCCGTTTTCACCACCACCGTGAACCACCCCAAACACCGCCTCTACTTTCTCCCTCACCTCCAATCCCGAACCGATCTCAACCACAAAACCATCTCTCCCCCTCTCTCACGGTTTTCCTTTCCCTCTCTTCTTTTCTTCTCTCTCTCGCTGGCCTCTCTCTCTCTCTCGACTGTGTGCAAAACGCACACAGTATGGGTGTGGTGTGTGCAAATCGCACACAATGATAATGACCTGACCTAGTTATGTATATCTACATCAATTTAGAAGAGGACAAGTATCACTTAACACCAAGAGTCACCCCATTCCTCTATTAAATTGCCGAGTGTAAGGTTTTGTTTGGGAAGAGTTCAATTTTATGCTCTTTCCTTCAAGTAGATTTGTACTGATGTATATATATACTAGTGCAGTCGCACCGCGCAATGCGCGGTGTCGGTGCCCCGTATGAATGTTTGTTTTTTAAGCCTTGTTAAGTTTGATGCAATAGTAGCAAGTTGATAAGCATAGTACATTACACATAGTAGTTATGTTTATCACAGTACAATATATTAGGAAAGCACAAAGATGATTCTTCGTTCGTCTATATATATCTTAAAAAAAACCTACATATGATGTCCTGGCATGTTTTCACTTTGGATTGCATCTATCTGTTCCTTTAGTTCTTCTAAGAGAGGAAATTCAGTGCTATCTTGTAGCTTTGATTCAGCCCATGCAGCTGTGTTTTTATCTTCTAGCATAACACATAAGCTATCTCTTACTTGTACTCTGAAAGGATCATTGTTACAAGTATTCTCTCTTGTGTTCAAACGTGAGTATGCATACCTAAATTTCGACAAGTATTGTTATTAAATTATACGGTTTTATTTATTTCATTAATTGTTGCATTTATATATGTCATACCTTGATTTTTTCCTTGTACAACGATTTGATGATTCTGGTATATCTTTGTTGGCCTTCATTCTGTTCATATAAATTTGATATGAATAAGTATGTGTTTGTATTGATAGGTTTAGTTTATGAATTTTAAAGCTTCACTTACGCTGGATTTTGAAGTTTGCCTTCCTTCTCAAGTTTCCTGATGAAACCTATGGCAAGTTCGAATTTCTGAAAAGTGCAAATATTTGATTCATTTAAAGACATTTCCTTCTAGAAATTGTTCGCATTGAACTCTAAGACCATAGTGTCGATAAAATTCGAGAATTCTGTTTTGAGGAACTCGACATAGCAGCAAGAAAAACACTTGTCTAAACATTGCTTATGAAGTTGGACACAACATCCAGGTGTTGCACAATTTGGTAATTCAACTGATCCTCCCATTCGGTCTGACATCTGTGATAAAACGTGAACAAGTATATTTTGTGAAATAGAAAAGCTTTAAAATATTGTTAGTAATATTAAGACAAGCAGTCAAGTGAAATAGCACAATATAGTAGTTATGTTTCACATCAAAATATAGTTTGTCTAATATTTACAAACTCCAGTTTTTACTTCCTATATTGTACATAACCAAAACAGACTATACATAATACAATTTATTGTTACATTATTGCAAAAGTAAACACTGGTGTATTTGTCTTCACAGGTATGATGGAAAATGTAGCTGACTTCCATATGATCCAGAACTCTTTACTTATTCCTCCTAGTTCAAAGTAGAGGTTTTCATCATACCCTTCATTAATAAACACCTGCGACATTAAGTTAAATTCTGTATATGGGTTATACATAATAACCATTTCCGGCATTCGATTATTGGCGATGACCCGAAACATATTCGTGAACCTGTGGGATTCGATTCCTTGGATGTTCCATGATAGTATTGCTCTATAAGGATAATTTTTTTCCTTATATTTCTGACCAATGCTCATTTCGATAAGAGTAATATTTGAATAAACATTTATAGGTAGTGTAATTTTAAGAAACGAAGCTAGCACATCCTGTCCAATTATTGTAGTAAAAAAAACTTCTTCATCAGTTTGAAAAAAATATTTCATCTTCTTAGATTCAAGAAAATATCGATCCATATTTTGCAAGATTTCCATAACTGTATCAAAGATAAGCACATTTCATTAAGTTAATCAGTGTTTATTATCAATGAATCGCTATCTTTCTAAACAAAGGAACATCACAGGACAATATTAAATATTAAATACTCAATATAGAAACCGATTTGTTTGTGTGTAAAAGACTTACTGGATATCTTTGTTTATAAGTGGTGGCCTGCAACAATGGATGTAAACAATAGTTAAATCATTCATGTCTGAAAAATAAATAACTAATTTGTGCTAAAGATTACCTCTAAATTTCCTGGTTGACCCTCTTTTTTGTAATCTGAACCTTTGAAAGTGGATGGTATTTGTAAATGAAAATCGGAGATTGAATTTGTGTATTTATTTAGAAGAATTGGTGAAACAGGCTGGTGAGTTGTTCAATTATTATGTAGCCACCGCATTTTTTCTTCAAGAGTTAAGCTTTAGTTGACATCTGTATAATTGAGATAATTAAAGGGCTAAATGATTAAATAATTTCTGAGGCAATTAAACTTAATGTTTGCCTTGTCAATGTTTCTCAAAAATTAAATAAAAGACAATCTAAACACAATTAATGTACTTGGGCTTATTCAGTTTTTTTTTCTATGATCTTGGGCCTTTAAAAGAGGTATCTTACCTTTGTTTCTTTTAACATAAACACAAAAAATTACTAAGCCGAAACTTGACTTGCTTGTTGAATAATATATACTTTTTCTAATGACATGACAAAAAAAAAAAATTGGATTCATTATCTAATAAAATTCTTGCTTACGTGTTTGAATTGGATCTTTTATTAAGAGGTTGTTTGGCCCCACGATGCAAAAGCCCATTTCCACGGTTGGAGCTTAAACGTCAAAGTCAGAACGTTAACGTTTGCTTTTCCATCATCACAAAATTACGGTCTAAGAGAAGCGACAAAATGGTTGGTTGGTGTTAGAATCAAATTGTCATGGTATTTTTTCAATATTTTTTATTCAGTCTCATGTTTAGTGAAATGAAAAAAAATCATAAAATAGTTAAATTCTCATTCTATCCTTTAATATTATAGTATTTTATTTTTTGATTTTTAATGAATATTATTTTATTTTATTCTTTAATGTATATGTAAGGTTAGTTTTGTAAATTATATGAAAATCTACATTTGTATAATCAATTTTGGTAAGTGGAAACCAAACGCATAATCAATTCTGTTATAAGTAATTCTCTTAAAAGCAATTATATTATAATCAATTATTTTAAAAGCACTTACACAATCGCTAGGCCAAACTCACCTTAAGTAACATGCCTATCTATTTCAAGTTACTCAACGACTTTTCAAGTGGCCACGGACTTCACGAAGAACAATCACTCTAAGTCTATTAATCTTTATTTTCCATTGCACCCTATCTTAATAAAACTTTTACCTCTTTCTTTGTTAGTTTGTATGCCTCATGAATTAGAATGTTCCAAAACTTTTGGTTAGGAGATAGTTCATAAACTTTATATGATATTGCATATAATTAATGAATGTAGCAACCATCGATCAAAACAATAACAATTGACTACTACATTTTATTTTGTAAGTCTGCTTCGTTTATGCATATAGGAGTAAACGTCATAAATTTATATAACATGAACCTATTTATTGAATATAGACCAATGATATCTAAGAATTTTTTGGGTCATGCATTTAGTTTTGTCTCCATCTAGCTTATATAGTCTAGATCAAAAATAGTTCTAAATAAAAACATTCCAAAATCTATCCTTTTACACAGCATAGATCACATATTAGTTATCTAATGCAAAGGAATGTAGCCAATAATTTTTCTTACTTCTATATCTGCATTGCATGCTTGGCAACCTGTTAGTTGGAACTGGTCCATATTAAGCCAATCAACTCTTTTTTTGTGCCCTTCTTCAGTTGCACAGCACTTTGGGAGAGTGAAGTTGGTGTTGTTAATCCATATACTGGAAAGATTTTTTATTAAGCTCTCTCGATAATTAGGCAAGTGAATCCTCATAGTATTTGAATTAGCCATTTGGTCCAGCAATTTGATCCCAAGTTGGATTCTTTCGTAGTCATTGCTTAGAAGTAGGATCATTGCTCTTGCATATTTTGCTCCCAAATGGCCTAATTTTTCTGCATTTTCCAGCAATGTATAACCCCACTCGATATTTGTATCGCTGAAGTAACTTTTCTGAAATAAATACAAACATAAGTGTTAGTAGTTGTGCTATTTTTCATTTTTAGCCAGAATTCATAAATTTCTCAAATTAAGGATAAAAATGTAACTTATTTACCATTCCCTGCCTATAGATGAGGTCCATATTGTTGGATTGTTGACATCTTCTTATAAATGATTGTTGTTCCTGACTTAAAGGCTTCCATTCTGTAATTGGGCATTTATCCATAGACATGTTTTGGTATACATGATCATCTTCACCTATTTTCTTGAAGTATTTGCAGCTGCAAATTTAATAAATAAATATCATTAAGATTTTAAAAACAGGACTACAGAAAATGAACCTTTTTTTATTACCTTAATTTTGCGTTGAAGAGGTCAGTGCAGGAATATGTACCAACTCGGGCCATGATATCACTTGCTATTTCGTATGGTACATTGTCCATACCTGCAACCTAAAGGATACTATGTTGTATCAATATTCTGTTTATTAAGTAGTATGTATTTATCTGTTTCCAAGTGTTTGAAGTAAAACAATGTAAATGCAGTTTGAGTCCAACTGATAATAGAGTATAGGTGAGTCGTAACTTAGCTAGTAAAAACATGTGAAGAGCCTTCAACACCTATAACGTTCTATTGTCCTATCTATCTATAAAATATGCACAATCACTTGGAGACAAAACATGCAATTAAAAATGTACTATTTACTATAACTGCGAAAATAACAAAAGATCACCAAACTTTAATGAAACATATAAGGTTTTGAGTAAAAATAACCCAGTATTATCATTCTTGTGCACAAAATTCTTTCTGCCTCTGTTAAATCACATTATTTTCTAAATAGTACATATATATAAAAGTTTCATAATAATAGGCATGTAATGTCCTACAGAGTAAAAAAAATACATATTATCTAGCACAGAAAAATTTATTTGTTTTATAGTTTTTCTTATGTACGTATAGAAACAGAAATTGTCTATATTCCTCTAACTTGTACTGATTTATGGGCAATCTTAATAGGTCCTTAATTTTTTCCTTTAAGCAAAATACTTTTACTAAAAATACCCAATGATAGAAAAATAAACTAAACTTTACATTTTAGTAGATCTCTATTTCTAAAAATGAAGAAGAAATCGGAATAGAAAGTATCAATTAATGGGTATCTAGGATATAGACGCTTACAGTTCAAAATCTTGAGCTTGCTTTTTCACGATGGAGAACAGGAAGGTGATGGCGTCTCCGAACTTGGTACCAAATTGTTAAAACAAGGGTTTCTGCTACATTTATGTTGAAGACAGTTCTTTGTAAGGATAGTTTCACACGGTAGTTTAAAAGATACGGGATATTAAGAGTTTTGGGGATGACGAAAGATTTTATTTGCCTTTTCAATATCTTATGGGCTTATTAAAGTGTAGATATTGATCAGATACGCAAGAATTAGTTGATAAGTCATAGCTCTTATTGTGATAACTGATGTACAAAATCAAACCTTTACCTAATTTTTTTTAGCATAATGAAAGTACTCTCTCTGTTTTTTTGTGTTTTGTTAGTTTGACTTTCCTCCATAGATTATTTTTTTAAAATTACAGAGTGGTCCCTCTTATTTTTAATTTTTTCACATTAGTCCTCACTATTCTACATTGATAAAGAAACAACTTTATGATGAAATAAAGTGTGTCACTATAACTAAAAGACCCCTCGTGAAATAACCAAAGTCAAACTAATATGAAGGAGTGTATCTTGTATTATAGTTACTACAGGAAAATTGAATTTATGTGATAGGATATTAAGTGACGACGTTTAACCTATCACTTTTTCTATATATTAAGCGACAACAACTTAGATATTGTTACGTCATAGACATTTTAGTGAGAAAAAATGGAAAAAAATTGTCATTATTAACATTTAGCGATATATCAAATTTGACAACAAAAAAATTATTACTAATTCATTGCGACAATATTGTGAGGGTGTCGCTAATTATCAACATTGACGACTTAATGACCTTACTCATGTCACTAAAAGCTATTTGTGACAACTTTAAAAAAGTTTTTGTCATTATAGTAGTTGTCACAGTTATTATTGTGACGACACTAAAATCGTTCTTACTAATCACTTGCAAATAGTGATAACTTTTACTTTGTTTCTTAGAAACTTGTCACAAATACTCAAATTTTTTGTAGTAACTTTGCAGTAAAGTATTAGTTTAAACTTAATTGTCGGGACCTAAATTGGTAGATTTATCTTATTACCTAGAGTTAATTGCTATAAACATTAATGATGAAATAAATATTTTGTTGATATTAGATTTGGATGCTAAAAAACGAAGATAGTGTAAATTTGTTTTTAAAATTTTCCTGAAGATACTAATTAATTTTTTCTTAAATGATAGGTGGATAATTT